>CM050513.1:114287307-115514807 GCA_027563665.1 Antrozous pallidus | reverse complement strand
GAATAAAAAAAGACAGGAGGGTGGCGAGAAAGAGTGCTCCCGGGAGCGGGACAGCGGCAGGCAGGGCCCTGAGTGGGGAATCAGGAAATCAGGCAGAGGACGGCCTCGGTCAGAAGGGGTTTGCCCCCGTCCCTCCCCCCCACCCCACCCCCGCCCCGGCCCCGGGCTGTGAAGGCTCTTCCCCGGGTGAAATGGAGCATCACGGGGTCACGGGGGCTGGGGGGGGGGGGGGGCCCCGGCGAGGCTCTCTGAGCGACATTATAACAGCGCCGCTCTGGCATCAGCGGTGAGTGCCCACTGTGGGATGGGCTGGAGGCTGCTGCCCAGGCCCCGTGAGGGTGGGGCTGGCTGGGACCACGGGTGGCAGTGGAGGTGTCAGGGAGGGGCTGGGGTCTGGGTGCATTTTGAAGGTAGAAGCAGCAGGATTGGTTCAAGGGTTCGCAGGGGTGTGAGAGAAAAGGAGAGTCAGCATGACTCCCAGCCGAAACCGGTGTGGCTCAGTGGATAGGGTGTTGGCCTGCGGGCTGAAAGGTCCCGGATTCGATTCCCAACAGGGGCTGCGGGCACATCCCCAGTAGGGGGTGTGCAGGAGGCAGCTGATCGATGTTTCTCTCTCATCGATGTTTCTGGCTTTCTATCCCTCTTGCTAAGAAGAAAGAAATCTGGGGAGACTGAGAGGAAAGCAGGTTTGGGGACTGGGAGGGGGCGGGGCGGTGACCAGTAGCTTGAGTTGCTGCAGGGCGATGGAGGAAGGAGGGGGCAGGATATGAGAACGGGGTGCTGGGGAGAGGGCTGGCCCTGGATGGACACGTGGGAATCCCGTTGCCCCTGGGAGCTGCCCTAAGCGGTGAGGCCCTAAGAGAGGGCAGGCCGGGGTTCAGACCCCGGAAAGGTGGGCCGGAGCCCCGGGTTCCAGTGGGGAGAGGAGTCTGCGAGGTGGGGAGCCTGGCCTCAGGGAAGGAGGGGAAGGAGGGGAAGGAGGGGAAGGAGGGGGTAAGGGGGGGAAGGAGGGGAGAAGGAGGGGGGAAGGAGGGGAAGGAGGGGAAGGAGAGGGGAAGGAGGGGGGAAGGAGGGGAAGGAGTGTGTGAAGGAGGAGGGGGTGATCAGCCACACAGAGGCTGCTGCTGAGGACCGAGAATTCCCGCTGGAGCTGGAGTGGGGAGGACATTAGAGTCCCCGAGAGCAGAGTGGCTGGGAGGGAGGCCCCGGCTCTGACTGGAGCAGCTGAAGAGCGGTTTGGAGACATCGAGCACAGACGATGCCTTCAAGCAGTTGTGCTGGCGAAGGGAGCAGAAAGTAGGGCACTCGCTGCCGGGAAAGGGGGCCAGGAGAGGTGTTTTTGTAAGAACTGAAAAAAATCTTAATTGCTTTTCAAAACGTACATTTTACTCATTTTTGAGTAGGTAACATATTCCCATGATCCCACACATCAAAGACTCCAACTCCCTCCGACCCCTGTCCCTCTCCCAACCCCCCCCCCCCAGACAACCAGTGCAGTCGGGGGGGGGGGTGTGATCTCGCAGAGCACGCCTGCACAGGCACACACGTGTGCGCGCACACACAGACCATGACTTGAACGTTTCTCCCTTTTTGACACAAACGGTTACATCCCGTACATGCTGCTGGGTGCCTGGCTTCATTAACACTTAACAATACATTCTGAATATCATTCTAGCCCTAACTGGTTTGGCTCAATGGATAAAGCGTTGGTCTGTGGCCTGAGGGGTCCCAGGTTCGATTCTGGTCAAGAGCATATACCTTGGTTTTGGGCACATCCCAGTCGGGAGTGTGCAGGAGGCAGCTGATCGATGTTTCTCTCTCATGGATATTTCTAGCTCTCTACCCCTCTCCTTCTCCCTTCCTCTCTGTAAAAATCAATAAGATGGATTAAAAATGAATATCATTCTATATCGGGACACAAAGAGCATTCTCATCCTTTTTGGTGGCTTCCTATGATTTCATTCTGTGACATAGTGTTTATATTTTTACCCAGCCCCCCAGGGAAGGGCGGTCATTTGAGGTCAGTTCTATTATTGTCTCCGATTTGCAGAGGCAGCTGGGGTGCTGAGAGGCTCACTGGTTTCCGCACGACTGCTCAGCTGGCGCCGGCGTGGGAACTCCAGGCCTAACCACACGCTTGGCTCCCCTCCTCCTCCTGGATTAGTTTCCCGCCCGTACTGCTCCCTCCCTTTTCCACTCTCAGCGATTATTCTGCTGTCCCTAGGTTCATGCAAATAACTCACAGTTACAGCGCTGACCGTGTGCCAGGCACAGGATCAGGCCCGGAGGATGGGGAGGGACATGACAAAGAGGTCCTCTGCTGGCCAGGACCTTGCAGGCTGAGTCTTTGTGTGTTTTGTAAGCCCCCTCCAGCCCCCCACGGAACGGTGCAGAGGATTAATAAAGAAGCTGGTCCCTGTTTCTCGCTAATGAGGAAACCAGACGTGCCAACAAAGCCGTTACAATCCTGTGAGCTGAACACCATGGGAGAAGCCGGGGACTCCAAGACACTGAAGTCTGCAGTGCCCGCCCTGCCCTCCCCCAGCCCAGCCCTCCGCCAGGTTCCCGTCTCTATGGAAGACCCACCCCCAGCTAGTGGCTAAAGCCCTCGGGGATCAGGGATCGGCTCCCCCACTTCTGTCCCCAGGTCACTCACCTTATGGATGCAACCACCCCCTGAAGCCCTCTGGACTCTGCCCAACTTCCTCTCCAGGGTGACCAGCCTTGCCAGGGGGGTTCTCTTATAGGAGTCATCCCATAACTTCCTCCCTGGTCTTCTGTCTTTATCCTAGCCCCTTCCCATCACTGTCCCATCCAACTGATGTGTCACTGTGTCATTGCCTATCCTAACCTTCTTTTTAAATATATATATGTATATATATGTGTGTATATATGTGTAAATATATATGTATGTATGTATGTATATGTATGTGTGTGTATAATCCTATATAATAAAAGGCTAATATACAAATAGACTGAATGGTGGAACAACCGGTTGCTATGGCATGCGCCGACCACCAGGGGGCATGTGCAGAACATGTCAGGCATTGGTTGCAGTGGGATGGTGAGTCGGGGCACCAGACCAAGGCAAGGTACCGATCGCTGTCATTGGGGTGAGCTGATGGTGGTTATTGAAAATTCTTTGCTCCTGTGTACCTCAGCCCTGCCCAGTATTCCCATCTGCTGTCGACACCAAAGCCACCACTCACACCCACTGCCAGTGCCTGGTGCCAGTCCTGAACACCCCTGTGGTCTTCTCCACTTTTCCCTGCTCCCGAGGGGCAATCAGGGAGCAGCCTCTGCTTGTACCCACTGCTGGCACCAGCCCCGATCCCTCTGCACTGTTAGCGGGTGCAATGGGGCCAGTGCCATCAGCATGTGGAAGTGGCAGTGGGAGCGGTGGGAGCACGGCTGCCAGCAGTTGAGGGACCTCAAGCCGCAGTGGAAGGGGCCAGGCAGGGGTGCAGAGGATGGGCTGAGACCCGCCCTTTCAAGGTACACGAATTCGTGCACTGGGCCTCTAGTGTGTGTGTGTGTGTGTGTGTGTGTGTGTTGATTTCAGAGAAGAAAGGAGAGGGAGAGATAGAAACATCAATGATAAGAGAATCATTGATTGGCTGCCTCTTGCACAAGCCCTACTGGGGATCGAGCCTGCAACCTGGGCATGTGCCCTTGACGGAATCGAACCTGGGACCTTTCATTCTGCAGGCTGGCGCTCTATCCACTGAGCCAAACTGGCTAGGGTGTTCTAAGCTTCTAAGGCTTCTCTTTGCTGCCCTCTGGCTGATGTTCTGGAAGAACGGCTCAGTGGTTAGATAGGGGGCTCTGGAGCCTGTATCCCATCTCTGCAATTCATCAGCTCTGTGACCTTAAAGACCTACTTAACCTCTCTTCTCTGCCTGAGCTGAAGCAAAATGCGATAATGACATAAAGGGAATGAAAAATGACAGATGTTAGTAATGATAATAATAACAACCTCCACCTTTTAGACTGTTGTGAGAATTAAAAGTTAATAGTATAGTTGAAACTGGTTTGGCTCAGTGGATAGAGCATTGGCCTGCGGACTGAAAGGTCCCGGGTTCAATTCCGGTCAAGGGCATTTACCTTGGCTGGGGACAAATCCCCAGTAGGGGGTGTGCGCAAGAGGCAGCTGATGGATGTTTCTCTCTCATCGATGTTTCTGACTTTCTATCCCTCTCCCTTCCTCTCTGTAAGAAATCAATAAAATATATTTTTAAAAATATATGGAATTTCAGATCTTAAAGATATTAAAAAAAATAAAATAAAAGTTAATAGTACGATAAGGCCCTTGTGATCCGGTCCACGTCTAGGTCTCTAATCTTACCAGTTCTCATCTTCCCTATAAATCCGCTAAAATACTTCTGATTTTCCGAGAGCATCAGGTTCTCTCTTTCTGTTCTCCCTCCAACCCCTCCGAGTTGAAGTTGGGCCAGGGGCCTAGTTCTTTCCCACTGGATCTCCAACAGCTGGACAATATGTTGGAAGAATGAATGAATGAGAAAGGCATTGCATTCATTTTTGTTTTTGTTTTGGGGGAGAGAGAGAAGACACAGAGATAGAGAGAGAGAAAGAAACACCTGTTTGTTATCCACTTAGGGGTGCATTCATTGGTTGATTCTTGTATGAGTCCTGACTGGGGGTCAAACTACCATCTTGGTGTATCAGGACAACACTCTAACCAACTGAGTTCCCTAGCCAGGGTCTGGGTTTTAATGGATGAATAAAACTTTTCCAGGTAAAGAAGTGATGGAGGCAGGGCTGTAAAAGAACTGGTTCTGCCCTAACTGGTTTGGCTCAGTGGATAGAGCGTCGGCCTGGGGACTGAAGGGTCCCAGGTTCGATTCTGGTCAAGGGCATGTACCTTGGTTGCGGGCACATTCCCATTGGGGGGCGTGCAGGAGGTAGCTGGTCCATGTTTTTCTCCCATCAATGTTTCTAACTCTCTATTCCTCTCCCTTCCTCTCTGTAAAAAAAATCAATAAAATGTTTTTTTTTTTTAAAAGAACTGGTTATCTGGGGCTGGAGAACAGAAGGGAGGTGAGGTTGGAGGGGAAGACTGGGTTCAGTCCAGACGTTTCTGTGGGTAAAGGATATTCATGAGGGAAGGCTTCTGTGACAGTGGCAGCCGCTTGCAGGAGACACTAAGGCTGGGGGTTGGGTATGTGGCTCAGCTCCAGGGGAACAGTGCGGAGGCCGGAACCAGGGCAGTGGCTGTGGGAATAGAATGAAGAGGGAAGATTTGAGAGAAATAATATAATCTCCTAAACACTTGTATTGAATGCCTCCTAGGAAAGATGGTAGGGGACTGTGGGCATAAAAAGCAGAAGTAGTATTTCTCCCTTTGAGCATTTCAAGTAGCTCAAATGCTAGGAGAGGCAGACAGACCTATACATAAACATATGAATGCAGGGAAGGTCAAATTCGGTACCATTGCAGCCCGTCTCTTAGAGAGAGCTCGATATGTGTAAAATCAGCAAATTAAAGCAGCATGTGTTTCTGAGTGCGCCTGTCACCTACCCCAAGGCTCTTTGTAAGTTCTCGAATTTTCATTTGGTTAAAACACACGACGGTGTATTTTCAAACCCACCAACTTTAGAGGCAGTCTAGTGTAGAGCAGGAGGGGGGAACATCTGGCCCTCAGGCTGCAGGAAGCCCCCAAAATAATTTGGTCTGGCCCTGCCAAGGTATCAGGGATGAGTTAATTAAATGTTTGACTAAATATAGCAGGCTGATTTTTAAAAATATATTTTATTGATTTTTCACAGAGGAAGGAAGATAGAAAGTCAGAAACATTGATCAGCTGCCTCCTGCAGACCCCCACTGGGGATGTGCCCGCAGCCGAGGTACATGCCCTTGACTAGAATCGAATCTGACACCCTTCAGTCTGCAGGCTAACGCTCTATCCACTGAGCCAAACCGGTTTTGGCAATAGCAGGCTGATTTTTAAGTGGATACTTTTGTATGGCCCGGGAATCCTATCTAATAAAAGAGTAATATGCAAATTGACTGTACCTTTGCTATACACATAAGCCATGCCCACCACCCACACCCATCAGTCAATCAGGAGTGGGGGCAGGGCTGAGGCGTGCATGAGGCGGCCAGTGAGCGTGGGGGCGGGTGTGGAGTAGTAGCGGGGGGGGGCATTCACCAGCAGCCGGGGCTAAGGTGGCTGGCGAGTACTCGAGTCGGGGGGCAGGGCCGAGGCATGTGTGAGGCCCCTGAGGGGTGCCCCCGGGGCTGGGCGGTCACCGCCAGGGCTAAGGCCAGGGCTGGGGGGGGGGCGGGGTCGAGGCAGCCAGAGCAGAGCCAGCCATTGGCCCCATTGCAGGGTGATGGCTGGGTGCCCAAGCCCCAAAGCTTTGGCCAGGGGTGAGGGGTCAGTAGGACAGCCCCTGAGAGCTCCCAGCATGTATGAGGGGCAGGCTGGGCTGAGGGATCACCCACCCCCAGTGCACGAATTTCATGCACCGGGCCCCTAGTGATGTTATAAATATCCAAATGGTCCTGGGCAGAAAAAAGATTCCCCACCTCCGGAGAGGGTTAGACTTTGCAGCCCCTGATCTTGGACAAGTTACTGAATTCTCTTAGCTTAAGCCCAAGTGAGCTATCAGATCAACATGGAGATTGGGATGTCAGGGAGAGAGAAAGTGGAGGTGTGGGTATGAGCAAGAAGATCCATGAGGGCCTTTGTGAGCTACCATTAGGGTTTAGGCTTTATTATTAGTCCGGTGAGAAGCTCTGAAGTGTTTTTTTGGTCCCAATGTATTACCACTTTTCAATTCAGGTGTAATCGGCCTATAATAAATGCAAAGATCCTAAGTGCTGAGTTCCATGAGTTTTGAGAATTGTACACATCTGTATAACCACCACTTAAATGAAGACATATCATTTCTTTTTTTCTTTATTGATTTCAGAGTGGAAGGTAGAGGAAGAGAGAGAGAGATAGAAATATCAATGATGAGAGAGCACCATCGATCGGCTGCCTCCTGCACGCTACGTACTGGGGATCTAGCCTGAAACCCAGGCATGTGCCCTTGACGAACTCGAATCAGGGACCCTTCAGTTCGCAAGCAAACCCAGGACGCTTCAGTTCGCAGGCCAACACTCTATCCACTGAGCCAAACCGGCTAGGGCAAGACACGTCACTTCTATCACCCCAGAAAGGTCCTGCCTGTCTCTTTCTTATTTAAAAAAAATATATATTTTATGGATTTTTTTACAGAAAGTTAGGGAGAGGGACAGAAAGTCAGAAAAAAAACGATGAGAGAGAAACATCAATCAACTGCCTTCTACACCGCTCCCCTTACTGGGGATGTGCCCGAAACCAAGGTACATGCCCTTGACCCGAATCGAACCTGGGACTCTTCAGTCCGCGGGCCGAGGCTCTATCCACTGAGCCAAACCTGGTGTGCCTGTCTCTTTCCTGTCAATTCCCCCCTGTCCAGAGCTCTGACGGGTGTTTGCGTTTGGAAGGCATCACTCTGGCTATAACGCGGAAGACAGCCTGAGGCCAGCAAGGAGAGTGTGGCACTGGCGAGCAGCGAGGTCGCCTAGCAACCAGATAGCGTTGTGTAAGGATTGACAGTTGAGCGCGGAGAAGGTAGTATAGGCCCCGCCCCATCCCATCTAGGCCCCGCCCCACCCCGCTCGAGAAGGAGCCAGTAGGAAGCGCCGCCCCAGGTCGAGGGGCGGGTATAGGCTTCTTATTGGTCGGTTTTCCGGAAGCCATAGGATTCGGAATCTCCTCCGAAGTCCTGCGACCGCCGGCTGCGTGTGGGTGCGTGGTGCGTGGCGGCGGCGCGTGGCGTGTGGTTGGGAGCCGGGGCCAGGCGGCGCGGCGCGGGCACGTTCGCTTCGCGTTGGACAGAGTTTCCCTCGAGCTGAGTCCGCTTCCTCCCTTTGCAGGAGCGGAACATGCCCCGCACGGGATCCCGCACCCCCTGCCGCACAGCCACATTTCCCGCCAAAGGTTTGTCTCGGCGTCCGAGACCGGACGGCAGGGGCTCGGGAGCCCCACGGCCCCAGGCCCAAGTGCGTGACTGACGCTCCGGCCCCCGCAGCCCCCGGCGCAGGCCAGGATGTTCGTCTTGGTGGAGATGGTGGACACCGTGCGGATCCCCCCGTGGCAGTTTGAGAGGAAGCTCAACGACTCCATCGCCGAGGAGCTGAACAAGAAGTTGGCCAACAAGGTACTGGGCCCACGGGGCCGCGGGAAGCCTAGGCGCGGAGGGCCCGCACCGGCCACCGCATGCTGCGGGCCTGGCGTCGGTCATACCGAACCTCGGCCCTGGGCAGGAGGCCTATCTTAGAGCTCGGTTTCCTCACCTCACATGGCAGTCCTTACCCACAGCGTGTCCGCGGGAGCCGGACGGAAATCCGGTTTGAGAAAGGCCCGTGTGGCCGCGAGGTGCGCGAGTCCACACTGCCCGAGTTACTCCGCATTCTTGGGCTCACACTCTGGGCTCGGGTCCCTTTTGTAAAATGGAAACAATAATTGCTGCCCCGCCGGTATAGCTCCGGGGTTGAGCATCGACCTGAACCGGGAGGTCACGGCTCGATTCCCGGTCGGGGCACCTGCCCCGGTTGTGATCTCCGTCCCCAGCGTGCGGCGTGCAGGAGGCAGCCCGTCAGGGATTCATCATTGTTTCTCTCTCCCCCCCCTCCCTTCTCTCTGAAATCAATAAAAATGCATTTTAAAAAGGAAATAGCCGAAACCGGTTTGGCTCAGTGGATAGAGTGTTGGCCTGCGGACTGAAGGGTCCCAGGTTCAATTCCAGTCAAGGGCAAGTACCTTGGTTTCGGGCACATCCCCAGTGGGGGGCGTGGAGGAGGCAGCTGATGGATGTCTCTCTCTCTTCGATGTTTCTGACTTTCTATCCCTCTCTGTAGAAAAAAATACATTAAAAAAAATAAAAAAGGAAATAGCCGAAACCGGTTTGGCTCGGTGGATAGAGCGTTGGACTGCGGACTAGGAGGTTCCAGGCTCGATTCCGGTCAAGGGCATGTACCTTGGTGCGGACACATCCCCAGTGGGGCGTGTGCAGGAGGCAGCTGATTGATGTTTCTCTCTCATCGATGTTTCTAACTCTCTATCCCTCTCCCGTCCTCTCTGTAAAAAATCAGTAAAATATATTTTTTCAAAAAGGAAATAATTTCTGTCCAACCGTGCATTGTTTTGTGAAGATGGATGGTCAGGCGGTTTGTGCACCTTCTATGTGCCAGGCCCACGGGCCTTCGTGCCCAGCGATGCTGCCTTTTCTGCAGTCGCCCTCCCTCCTCAGCTGCTCTGCGCCATCCCCCTCCCCCTCAACACTTAAGTGTCTGTCCTCTCTCTTCTTGTTTGCTGAGGGGCCACTGTTTCTCTTTTCCTCTTGAGCAGCGGCCTTTGTCTGGCTCCTCTCTGCCCCAGCCGCTCCCCCAGGTTAGGCAGAGTCTGGCACCGAGCGGATGCCCCGCCGTTGTCCGCTGGTGGGATGACGACAGACCAGGTTCTGCCTGGAGTTGGCGGAGAGAGTGCAGGAGAACGAGAGCCCACAGTTGAGTGTGATGACAAGGTGAAGAGGCTGGGGGGGGGGGGGGGCACAGCCTGGGGAGAAAGGAGCTTCTGCAGGGAGGGGAGGGGCTGCCCCAGAGAGGGAACAGCATGTGACCTGCGGAGGGTGTTGCGCCTTCACGGCATGGAGGAGGCCGCTGTGGCCCGCAGGGGCCGGCCGGTAGGACTTCACGGGTTTGGTGGTGCCTGTGGAGCAGCAGGCGGGAGGAGCCTGCAGGGAAGGGTGGCCGGCTTCCCACAGAAAGCAAGTCCCTTCCTCGGAGGCTGAGCCCCCGGCGGGTGTGCAGATCCAGGGAGTTGGTGGTGGAGAGAACTGGAGCCCTTGGTGGATGGCTTCTGGTGACTTGTTTTTTTTTTAAGATTTATCTGTTTTTTTCTTAAATATATATTTTATTGATTTTTTACAGAGAGAAAGGGAGAGGGATAGAGAGTTAGAAACATCGATGAGAGAGAAACATTGATCAGCTGCCTCCTGCACACCCCCCACTGGGATGTGCCCGCAACCAAGGTACATGCCCTTGACCGGAATCGAACCCGGGACCCTTCAGTCCGCAGGCGGACGCTCTACCCACTGAGCCACACCGGTCAGGGCCTGGTGGCTGTGTGATGTGGAAAGCCGGGGCCTGTGGGACATGAAGTGTGATTGTGGTGGAGAGAGGTGTGCAAAGTCCGAGAATGGAACGGAGCCCCTTTGGTATGGTATGGGTCCTTTAGGGGCCTGTTGGGACAAGTCTCTCTTTCTGTTTTTCAAATATGTTTTTATTGGTTTTTAGAGATAGAGGAAGGGAGAGAAACGTCATTATGAGAGGGAAACACTGATTGGATGCCCCCTACTGGGGTCCAGCTTGCAACCCAGGCATGTGCCCTGACTGGGAATTGAGCCAGTAGCCTTTTGGTGCCTGGTCCGCACTCAGCCGGCTGAGCCGCACCAGCCAGCATGAGACAAGTCTTATTTTTTTAAATATATTTTATTGACTTTTTTACAGAGAGGAAGGGAGAGGGATAGAGAGTTAGAGACATCGATCAGCTGCCTCCTGCACCCCCCCACTGGGGATGTGCCCGCAGCCAAGGTACATGCCCTTGACCGGAATCGAACCCGGGACCTTTCAGTCCGCAGGCCGATGCTCTATCCACTGAGCCAAACCGGTTTCAGCGAGACAAGTCTTTATATATATGCACTTTCTAAAAATTTCTTCATTGTTGAAAGTATATATACTTTTAAAAAAATATATATTTTTTAATTGATTTTTTACAGAGTGGAAGGGAGAGGGATAGAAAGCCAGAAACATCCATGAGAGAGTACCATCGATCAGCTGCCTCTTGCACGCCCCCTACTGGGGATGTGTCTACAACCAAAGTACATGCCCTTGACCTGAATCGAACCTGGGACCTTTCAGTTCGCAGGCCGACGCTCTCTCCACTGAGCCAAACCGGTTTCAGCGAAAGTATATATACTTTTACAAATATATATTTTTATTGATTTCAGAGAGGAAGGGAGAGGGGGAGAGAGAGAGATAGAAACATCAATGAGAGGAAGTCGTTGATGGGCTGCCTCCTGCACATCTCCTACTGGGGATCGAGCCCACACCCAGGCATGTGCCCTTGACTGGAATCGGACCTGGGACCCTTCAGTCCGCAGGCCGACACTAACCGCTGAGCCAGACTGGCTGAGGCTCTATATTTGAATCCCCGAGTCATTTGAGAGGAGGCCCGACAGAGGTTCATGGTCTCGCTAAGGGGGTAGAGCTTGTACCGGACTTTGCCTCACCGGGGTGAGGTCTGGCTAGGACTCCGAGTTCTCTGAGCTGCTTGCTAATCCTTGAACGTCCTGCAAGGTCTCTCGCTGGGAGGTGCTGCTGCTGGCAGATCAGCAGACACCAAGCAAGCGGCCGGTTGTTTGGAGCCCCGCGGGGTGGGGCTGGGGCATGGGCTGTTCTCTGCCATCTTGGGACCTTGGCCACGTGTCCCTCTGCCAGCCTCGATCCCTGTGGCCTTGTCTGTGTCTGAGACTTTGTAAGCAGAATAGAGGTTAGTTGCGGTTCTGATGTTCGTCGAGCTGTGAGCTCCCACATGGGGACCTTGGGAAGTGTAGGTTTAACCAGGGGTTCCCCTGCCACTGTCCCTACTAGTAATAATAGTGATCCTTGAGTGGTTATCATTTCTGGCATGGGAGCCAGGTACTGGGTAGGCGTTTCCCACCGTTCTCTCTATTGAACAACCCTGCCGCCTGGTAAGCCCGTTTTTGCAGACGGGGAAACCGAGGCTCAGAGAGATGACCTTGGAGGTCACAGCGGTGGAGCTGGCATTGTAGCCTGGATCTGCCCCGTCACCAAAGGCTCTGATCTTCCCAGAGCTCCACCTCCTTCTGAGGCAGGCCCCCAACTCGGCTCCGGCTGTAAAACGGGGTGATTATATCTGCGTTGAGGTGGTGGCCTCAAAAGAGACGCCTGGAGCTGGGCCTGGGTCACGAGTGTGCGTGTGTGTGTGTGTGTGCGTGTGTGCGTGTGTGCGTGTGTGCACGCGTGTGCATTGATGCTCGCAGGTCGTGTACAGCGTGGGACTCTGCATCTGTCTGTTCGACATCACCAAGCTGGAGGATGCCTACGTGTTCCCTGGGGATGGTGCGTCGCACACCAAAGGTGGGTGCCCTCTTCTCCTGGGGCACTGGCTCTCCTGAGGCCCAGTTTTCGGGGGTGGGAGTCCCGGTCTGGGGTGGGGAGACCTGGGGCCACGTTCCTCCTGCTGGGGATTGACCGATGGGCAGAGTCTCCTCTCTGGGCCTCGGTTTCCTTATCTGTAAGAATTCTCACGGCCTCGCGGGCCACCACGTTGGAGCGTGTGGCAGCGCTCCATTCCTCAGGCGGTCCCGTCCCCTGTGGCCTCTGGGTGGCTCACCATGTGCTTTTGGGTCCCTGGGCACAGGATCGCACTGTCCTGCCCGCCCTTTTACCCCCCCCCCCCCGAGTCCAGTGCCCAGAGCGGCCTGGCACAGACTTGGTAGAGGCTCTGTGGGGATTTATGAGCTGAACTGATGTGTCATGTGGGGGACGGGGTTTTTCCATCCTGTGGGTAAGTGACCCTTGGCTGCCCTCATTCGCTCTCCATGAGGTCCCATGATGGCTTAATGTCCCTTTGCCCGCTGCCCCCCCCTCCTTCTCCCAAGCCTTCCTGCCCCATGGAGCTGCAGCCTGGCTGAGTGGGGCTCGCAGGCCTTGCTGTCCCTTGGCAGCTGAGGGTGCTGGTGGCAGAAGCCTGTGTTTGGGGTTACCCTGTCTGAGGAGGCAGGCAGCCACATGGCCTGTCTGGCGGTCCAGAAAGAGCTGGAGTCTCCCCGGGGCGGAACGAGGCAGAGTGGCCGTGTGGCAGCAGGTTACCCAGCCTGGCTGGTAGACTGACAGCTGACACGGGGAGACTGAGATAATCACTCAGTGGCCAGCAGGGGGCAGCCTCGCATTACATTTTAGCCCTTGTATTCAGGCCAATGGATGCTCCCCACCTGCCCGCTTGGGGAGGGGCAGGAGTGGCCAGGTGCTGGCTTCCGGCAGGCCCTGGCTTGCGGTCCGGCGAATGGGGGCTCCGAGGACAGGGCATGAGGACCCGCAGAAGCATGCATGCGAGGCGGGCTATCAGCTCTGTCCCCCTTCCCCAATCTCAGGGCACTGGCCTGGGGCAAACTTGACCAGTCGGGGAGCCTTGGCCAGGTGCTTCTGCCCTTTGAGAACTGGAAGGAGAGCCTGGAGGCAGGCTGCACTCACTGTGTTGTCCTCGGCCCAGAGTCGGCTGCCCGAGAGCGGGGTTCTCACCTTCCCACGCCGGACCCTTTAGTACACTCCTCATGTGGTGGTGACCCCAGCCGTAAAATTACTTTTGTTGCTACTTCATGACTAATTTTGCTGCTGTTAATGAGCCGTAATGTAAATAAACGTCTGTGCTTTCCGGTGGTCTTGGGCTCGACAGCAGCGGTTCTCAACCTGTGGGTTGCCTAAGACCATCGGGAAACAGATATTTACGAGTCATAACAGTAGCAAAATCAGTTATGAGTAGCAACGAAAGTAATTTTACGGCTGGGTCACCACCACGTGAGGAGCTGTATTGAGGGGTCCGGCGTTAGGAAGGTGAGAACCTCTGCCCTGCGGGGGCTCAGGTGTGCCTCAGCTGTGGGTTTGGGAGCCAGCTCCAGGTCCAGGGCCACTGCTGCTGGCCTCTTGCGAGGACCAAGCGGGGGACCTCGCAGGGGACGGCGTGAGGGTCCCTGTGACTCAGCCGCGGGGCTGGGCCCAAGGGGACTCCTGAGCGGACTGCGGGGCGGGCTGCCGGGGCAGCGACGGGGCCTCCGGGTCAGTGCTGGCGAACGAGGCCGCCCCGGTTGAAGCAGCCCCCCCACGCGCCTGCGCGCCGCCGACACGCTCTCCTTCCAGTTCATTTCCGCTACGTGGTCTTCCACCCGTTCCTGGACGAGATCCTGATTGGGAAGATCAAAGGCTGCAGCCCCGAGGGAGTGCACGGTAACGCGGCCCTGACCCTCGAGGGGTGGGGGGCGAGGGGGACAGTGCTGGGCCAGTGGCCAGCCCAGATGGCCTTCCTTTAGCTTCTGTGCTGGGCCCCGGGGTCAGGGAGGGGTCAGAGACAGAAGCAGAGTCTCCCCGGGGAGAGCGAGAATACTCAGCCCCTCTTGCGTCCGCGTAGCGGCGAGGACCTCGGCGCTGTGAGCCTCCCCATGAGGCGGGACCTCAGGCCTGGGGGTCCTGGAGCGGGCGGAGGTGACGGGGTGGTCAGCACCCACTGGTCCACGTCGTGTGCGGTGGCCGCTCGGGGCGTGTGAGTGGTGTAGGCAGAGGCCCACGTGGGACTCCGAGGTCGGGGGGTCATTTCCGGGATGACGTCTGCCCCATGGACGGCACGCAGCCGGGGGCGTGCCGCTGAGTGTCCAGAGCCCTCCGTGGCGAGCTGTCCATGGTAAGCCCTGTCCCACGCTGTCATCCAGTCTCTCTAGGGTTCTTCGAGGACATCCTCATCCCCCCCGAGTCACTGCAGCAGCCGGCCAAGTTGTATCCTCCCCACGTTAAGGGGCCCGGCGCTCGGGCCTCTCTCCGTGCTGTGGGCTGGGTCGTGGGGTCGGAAGCTGCCGGCCTCTGCCCACCGCCAGCGGTGCTGTGTTCTGGGGGCGTCGACCTGCCTGTGTTCCCCACTGACATGGTGCCCAGGCCTGGGCTCTGGGATGCCAGGCTGGCTGTGGCGGTGGTCACTGTGGGCAGGATGGCGCTCACTTCCGGTTCCCTCGGCCTGGGTTGTCCCTGCAGGAATCATCGCAGAGGTACGTTCCCTTGGGAGCTTTGCCCTGACTGGCTCCTCTCCCCTCCTGGTCTGTAAGGGGTTCACCAGCCAGCACTGGCGGGTTGACTGAGGGCCCCGGGGGGGGTTGTGGCCCTCTGCTGGGCTCCCTGTCCCGGCCTCGCCTGCTGCACTGCAGGTGTCTTTCTGTGCATCGTCCCGGAAGGGCCCCCATCCCGTCATGACTGTAACTACAATACCCAGTGCAGCACCTGGCACAGGAGAGGCAGGACCCCACGGCGGCCGCCAGAGGGCAGTGTGGCTGCAGTGGTTCAGCAGACCTAGCTCGGCCAGGGCCAGGGCCAGGGCCTGCATGTGATGCCAGAATTTGTCAGCAAACCTAACCCAGCCCCACCGGTGCGCTCACCAGCTGTGGGCCCTCAGGCACGTGACCTCCCACCATCAACCCCTGGAAAACTGGGAAAGCCTTGCACTGCCTGGTCAGGGTCCAGGTGCGGATGGAGGGGAGAAAGGAAAGGGGTGGACTCACACGGCGCACAGGACACAGGGCAGCTTTAGCTGACACAGGGCTGCCCAGCTCCTGCGGAAGCACTTCCCGTGTTTAGCTTTACACATGCTGTGAGGTGGGCCTTGCTACAGCCCTGTTTTATAGATGGACACCCTGAGGGGGGGCTGACCCCAGGACACAGCTGGTGGGTGGTGGGGCTGATTCTGCACTTGGCAGTTGGCCTCAGAGGGTGCACAGGCCGAGGTGGACCCGGCAGGGGGGACCTCAGGCAGCAGCTTTACTCTCAAGCTTCTTCCTTGCTTTGATGAAGCCTGTGGGTGCTTGGTAGGGACCCCCAAGTTTTGTGCAGCATGCTCCTGCTCCTCTCCTTGGGTCCAGACCGCCTGCCAGCCAGAGTGAACTCAATCTGGGATTGGATTTTGGGGGGGGGGTCTGTGGGAGGAACCCCCGACCCCCTGGAACTCTCCCATGGTCCGGTTGTTGCCTTGACCTGCGCCCTGCCCAGCGACGACACCGAGCAGGTGTGGGTGTGGGAGTACGAGACAGAGGAGGGGGCACATGACCTGTACATGGACACCGGCGAGGAGATCCGCTTCCGGGTGGTGGACGAGAGCTTTGTGGACACGTCCCCCACCGGGCCCAGCTCCGCCGAGGGGGCCTCTGCCAGCGAGGAGCCGCCCAAGAAGGAGGCCCCGTACACGCTTGTGGTGAGATGTCACGCGTGCTGCCGAAAGCCTGGGCTGTGGGGTGGGAGCCACTTTGCGGGGTGACTGGGTCCCGTTCCTGGAGCCCCGCCCATAGCAGGCGCGAGTCAGCCACGCGTGGGCTTGGGCAGCCCTGTCTCCCGGGGAGCCTGGGTCTCTGGCCGAGCCGTGTCCTGTGGGGAGGGGTGGGCCGGTGCTGCGGGAGGGACGGCCAAGCCCGATGACAAGGCCACTGATGGTGGAGGAGCCACGGAGGGGACTTGGGGGGAGTCGGTCTGTGTGGGCGGGGCTTCAGGGAGGGTGAGCCTCCTGCTGCTCCCACACCAGACCCGGCACAGCCTGAGGTGACAGGGAAGCTGTGCCAGCCAGAGCCGACTTGGGTTCGCTTAGCCTCTTGCCCTCATGAACCCAGTGACAAAAGTGGGTTCCAGGGCCTTCTGGTGTCATGCCAGCTCCAGGTTGTACACTTTGGGGGCATCACCCCACATGTATTTGGCTGCTGGGGCTCAAGGTCACCAGGCCTTCCTGGCAGGAGACCACAGGTGGTTCGGGAGGGCACGCTCACCTGCAGGTGCTTCTGCACGGGCTGGGGACAAGGAAGGGTGTCTTACCCCAAGGCCTCGGGGCCAGGGCAGGGTCCTTAGTAAACCAGTGCCTGCCTTCCTGACAGGCCTTAGAAGCTGGGGCAGGAGGGGAGCTCGGCTGGGGGCGCTGGGCCTGCTGGGGGCGCTGGGCCTGCGGGCACCCTGAACAAGGGGCTCCTTTTGCCGAGTGGCTCCAGCCCCACAGGGACACGAAACGTGGCTGTCCTCTCCTCCGCAGGGGTCCATTAGCGAGCCGGGCCTGGGCCTTCTCTCCTGGTGGACTAGCAGCTAGCCCCGGTGCGGGACGGTGCCCAGCCCACCGCAGCCCTCCCCGCCTCAGGAGGGCCCGAGGCCAGCAGCAGCCCAGATGCCGAGCAGCAGCCCGCAGTCTACAGCGGGGAGCTGCCCGTGGGCCAAGAGGGCCCTGCCAGCTCGCCGCCTCCCTGCCATCCTGGCTCCTCTTCCGGAAGTCCCGCTCTGACACTGGATTGAATAAATGGCAACATCAGTTGAGGAGCCACCTGTCTCACTGGCTGCTGTCACAACCTAATCGCTGTGGAGACGGACCCCCCAAATGGCAGGATTGGGGCCGAGATCCCGGCTGCCCCAGGCCAGGCTTTGGGCTGGTTGAGCTTGGTGGCTCCCTGGCCGGGGGTAGCTGCCCTGGACCATGGGGCAGTCAGCTGCTGAGAAGAGGATTAAGGGACAAGCACCTTCCTTCCCACTAACGTGGAAGGTGGAGGCCGTGGGCTTTTCGGGCTCAAGGTGAGGACAGGTGAGCAGCTGTGCCATCCCCTTCCATCAGTGTAGCAGGAAGCTTGGGGACAGCTGTCACTCAGGACAGAACACCCTGTGGGTCTGCTGTGGACCCCCTGTCCTGGCATGAGGGCAAGTACCCAGTTTGTTCAGAATGGTTCTGCCACGTTCCCCTTCTGCTGGGACCGGGACACTGGCCTCGGGGTAAATCTAGGTGCAGGGCCCTGCCCTTGCCCTGTGGCTCACACATGGCACCAGAGGGGTGGGTAGTGCCAGCAGGTGGCTCCAGAGGGAGGAGCAGCTGTGGAACAGGTGCCTGCCGCTGCCTCCTGCTGAGGGTCAGGAGTGCGCGTCCCGGACGAGCCGTGGCCTCGCTCAGGGTGGCCTGTGCCCGCTTGGGAGGGGAGGGGAGGGGAGGGGAGGGGAGGGGAGGGGAGGAGAGGGGAGGGGAGGCGGTGTGCAGGAGCCTGCCACAGCCCCCAGGCGCAGCACGGCCCGCCTGGACAGGAGGGAGGAGTGGGGAGTCTGCTGGCTCACGCCTGCTTCACTGCAGTGGCGGGTGCAGCTGTGGTGTGGTTATCGAGGGCCTCCACCAACTTCGGTGAAGAGCCCCCAAACCTGGAGTTGGTAACAGCACAGACACCATCACTCACACAAGAAGTCACTGAATGGATTCTTATTTTCCTCGTAAGATCAAAAGGTTCTTTAAAATCCTTCAGCCACCAGTGAAATGAGCAGACAGGGAGTCTCGTCGTCAAAAATAAATAGAGCTGCATGGAGGAGCTCAGGATCTGAACCAGACTGGAAACAGGAAGGCAGGTGGGCATCCTCCCAAGCACGGGCCGCTCCGTGGGCTGCGGGCGGGCGGGCGGGCGGGAGGCCTGGCCATGCCTTCTCAGTGCAGGAAGCCCGGGGTCGGGCCAGATCTGGTTCTGGTGACGTGACATGCAGCACTCCGCGGGGACACTGGAGCCGAGTCAGGGCGGGGCGGGAACTACCCCTGCAGCTCCTTCATTCTGTTGAGGGCGCTGCCAGCGCGGAACCACTCGATCTGGCCCTCGTTGAAGGTGTGGTTCAGCAGGATGGTCTCCTGGGTCCCGTTGGGGTGCTTGATGATGCATTTCAGCGGCTGCGAGAGAGGAGGCGGGTGTGGGTGGAGTGGCTCTTAGGAACACGGCCCTGAGTTCTGCTGGACGGGCAGCGGGAACCAAGTCCTAAGCCAGCGGTTAAGACCTGAATAAAATAACTCCTGAGGCCAAGTGGGTCCCACTGGGCATGAGCTGTGGGACTCTGTCAAGCCTGGGCAATGAGTGGGCAGCAGGAGGACCTGGGCTGGCTCCCCTTCCCCCCATTTCTGGGGAGGCACTTTGCCCACTGGGGTTGCTTGGAGAACTTAAGGGCCCTTCCAGCTGGAACAAAGGCTCATGGGAAGAGGTGCAGGGGGGCAGGTGTAGGAAGGGAATCAAGGTGGCTGCCCCCTGTATGTCCCCCTCAGAAGGGCCCGTGGATGGGATGGCTCGCTGACCTTGCCAGGGGCAAAGTCCTTCAGGCCCTGGATGGTCAGCTTGTCCACGGGGTGGATCTTGTTGTAGTCGGCTGGGTCCGCGAAGGTGAGGGGCAGCAGGCCCTGCTTCTTCAGGTTGGTTTCTGGAGGCAGAGGGCACGTCAGGCCGGGGACAGGCCTGTCCCCTTCTCTGTGCGGGAACCTCCCGGCCAGAGCCCCCTTCCCGAGTGCAGTTCGGGCTCTGAAGACACCCTGTCCTGCCGCCTGGGACAGGCCTGGGACAGGGACGACAAGGCCCAGGGCGGCTGCACTCCCAGCGGTGCACTGCCTCTCGCTCGGGCCCTACAGCGTGTGCGGTGCTGTCCGCACAGCCTTCCTGACAGACACGCACCGGAGAAAGCCGTGTGCCGGGGCCCGCAGGTCTGGGATAGGATCAGCGCTTCCCAGAGACGGAAGCTGTGGGTGTCACTCAACACGGGTCTGAAGGGGCAGAGGCTGTGGGACCAGGAGCCATGGGCACAGTCTGGAAACCGGGCACATGGCCCCACATCCAGCAGCCAGTGCCCTTGGGCTGCCTGTGAGAACCCCAGAGCGGGGAAGCGGGCCTGGGCCGGCTCCGGCTCACCGTGGATCCTGGCGAAGCTCTTGGTGATGATGGCCCGACCCCCGAGGTGGCGGGGCTCCAGCGCCGCATGCTCCCGGCTGGAGCCCTCGCCGTAGTTCTCGTCTCCGATCACCACCCACCGGATGCCGTGTTTCTGTCAGGAAGGGAGGAGTGAGGTGGGAGGAGGAGGAGGACCTGGCCTGCCCACCCTGCCTCTGGGCCTCCTGAAGGTCACGGGCTGGAGAGGCCGGTCTTGTAAGCCAGAGGTGAAGCAGGCCCTGACTGACCAGTGGGAAGGGGCGGGCTCGGCAGGGCTGGGCGGCGGCCACAGGGCGGGAGCAGAGCCCGGAGCAGTGGGTGTTCGGTGGAGGTGACACATGGAACTGGACATCGTTCAACTGCAGAGCTACTGGTGTGAGCTCCTTGATGGAGCGCCCCTCCCCTGGACCACCCACTGCCCACCGGCCACCAGGAGGTGCCAGGGGACCCCACTCCCGTTCCCACGGGCTGACCCACCTTATAGTAGCGGGCAGTGTCAGGGACAGGACCGAACTCCTGGGTGACGGCATTGCGCACAGAGTTGGCCTTGCCGTTCTCAATGTTGATGGCACCGATGAGCAAGTTGTTGGAGATGTTGTCCAGGTGCCCACGGAACTTGAGCCAGGGGCCGGCAGCGGAGATGTGGTCAGTCGTACACTTGCCTTTGACCTTGGGTGGGTGGGCAGAGGACAGAGATTGGTGCATGGCCCCTGACTGGTGGATTAGGGGAGAACCCTCTAGAGGCAGGCAGCAGGCCCAGGGACAGAGAAGAGGTACAAGATGTGTCTGCAGCCCTGGTATCGTCACCTGTGGGCAAGAGGGCTCAGGCAAGGCCCCTCACAGGCCTGGGATGGACACTCGGAGGGGGCAGAGGCTGGTCAGGTCAGCCAGGCAGGTCTGCTCGCTCACCCCTCAGGCCCAGGCCCCCAGGAAGAGAAGCCCAGGCTTAATGCCACCTGTGTCGCTGTCTGGAGGCTCCTGAGTAAACAGCATCAATTCACGTCCACCCTGGTGTGAGGCCACTGCCCACCCCACAAAGGCCTGTATGTGCCCAGCTCCGGACACAGGCCACACCACTAATGGCCGGTTTTGGGAACAGAGCAATCAATGGCTCCACTGAGGGGTGGAGACCTGCTGTGCTGGGTCACACATGCCTTTCCTGCCCTCCCTGGGGGGCATTCACTGCCCGTACCCACTAGAGGTGGCCCTCACTGGCAGCAACCAGATGGCTGGAGCCCGACAGCGGCTGCCCAGATCCAGCTCTGCCCGGCCTGGGGCAGTGGAGGGAACACTGGGCTGCAGATGCCCTTGCTCCTCTGCAGCCAAACCTCCCTCCCCGCCCCTCACCTTAACCTTGCCCTTCTCCCCGGGCCCAGGGGAGCACATGTGGTTCAGGGCTGTCCTGCCTGCCGGTCAGGAAAGGTGCCCAGGCAGGCTGGGGCTGTTCTCGTCCCCACGGTGCTGACCTTGATAAGGATTTGAAGATCCTCCAGGTCTTTGCCGTCCCATTTGTCAAAAGGCTCAAGGAGCTGCAGACGCTGGCTGGTGGGGCTCACGTCCACGCGCTGCGCACTGCCGTCCTTGGGAGGGTGCTGGTAGGTGTCCTGCCCGGGGTCGAAGTCCTGTGGAGGGACAGGGACATGGGTATTGAATCCTCAGTTCCCTCTCTCACAGGAGGCAAGCTCCCTGTGCCTGAAGCCCTTCCCTCCCAATGACACAGCTGCTTCCCCGTCACTGACGGTGCCCCAGGCCTGCCCAGGGCCCAGACGCGGGGAAGGAAGTGTGTTGGCCACCCTGCACCACCAGCGGCCCAGGGCCTGCAGGACTGGGCGCACAGGGGGCAGGGCCTGCTCACCTTTTGGGGAAGCTCATCTGCATTCGGGGCCTCCAGCTTAAACTTCTTGCCATCCTTGCCTGTCAGGAAGTCGGTCTCTGGGTTGAACTTGAGGGTGCCAGCAATGGCGAGGGCTGTGACGATCTGAAACGGAGGCGGCCAGTTTGTTAGCTAGCACTGAACTTCACTCTGGTCCCCCATCTCCAGCCAAAGCCTGGATCACATGGAGCTCAGCCCAAGGAAATCTCCACGTCTCTGCGGAGGCTGGAGCTGCAGGAATAGTGCTGGGACCATCGGCCATGGGGTCTGCAGAGGACTTGAACCCGGGGCAGTGTGGCCTCGGCCACTCCCCACTGGGGTCTGGACCTCAGTGTCCTCAGGGCAGGGCCAGCGCTGCTGGGTACACTCTCTTCTCCCCGGTGTGCCGCCTGGGCAGGGAGAGGCCGTGCTATGATAAAATGTCCCTAAGCAGAGTCCTAGGCAGTGTGGCCCAGTGGCTAGAGTGTCAGCCTGTGCACTGAAGGGTCCTGCTTTGATTCCAGTGAAGGGCACATGCTCAGACTATGGACTCCATCTCCAGTAGGGGCATGTAGGAGGCAGCCAATCATTGACTCCCATCATTGATGTTTTTCTCTCTCTCCCTTTCTCTCTGGAATCAACAAAAATATATTTTTTAAAATCCTATATAATAAAAGGCTAATATGCAAATCGACTAAACAGTGGAATAACAGTTGCTATGAGGTGCACTGACCACCAGGGAGCAGATGCTCAATGCAGGAGCTGCCCCTGGTGGTCAGTGTGCTCCCACAGGGGGAGAGCCGCACCAGAAGCCGGGCTCAAGGTTGGTGAGCGCAGTGGCTGTGGTGGGAGCTCTCCCGCCTCCACAGCAGCGCTAAGGATGTCCGACTGCTCCGGTCTGCGAGAGGGTGCGGGCTGGGCTGATGGGACACCCCACCCCGAGTGCATGAATTCCGTGCACCAGACCTCTAGTATATATGTACTAGGCCAGGGCTGTTTATGTATATAAAAATGTCCCAAAGTGGTTAGCACACTGGAAACATGGAAGGCCATCTTGGCACTCATTTTTAGCACAAAAAAAAAAGAATTTTCAAATACTTATTAAAAAAAATCAAATCAAGAAGGATTGGCTGGCCCGGCCGGCGTGGCTCATGGCTGAGCATCGACCTCTGAGCCGGAGGTCACCGTCCGATTCCCGGTCGGGGCACACGCCTGGATTGCAGGCTCAACCCCAGTGTGGGGCGTCAGAGGCGCCGATCGATGATTCTCATCACCGTTGTTTCTCTCCCTTCCTTTCTGAAATAAAATATACTTAAAGAAAAAAGGACTGGCTGTGTGCTGAACCCCCAAGTGCCTGGGGCACGGGGCTCACTCCATGCTCCTCCTAACGAGGCCGTGTCCAGCCGACTGCTCCTGCTTTCCACGCTGCTCACGCAGTCCTGGCAGGACCCGGCACAGAGGTTGGCCAGGCCTCGCCAGGACGGCCGGGCAGAGGCATCTGGCCCGGTGCTAATTCCAAAGCTCCTGCTGGTCACACTGTACTGAACAAGCACCTCTGACTCCTGAGACGTGCAGGGGCCAAGTAGTGGCCCCGTGGGAGCACGATGCTTGGTGCTGGCAAGGCCTGTGACCTTGGTTTCTGCTCCCATAACCCCTTGCCTTTCCCTGCCAGCCCTCCCAGACAGACCCGTGGGTCAAATGCCCTTGCGCCGAGCCCCCGGTCCCTCTGCCTCCCGACTGGCTGGGGGCAGGGTCCCCAGAGGCAGTCCCAGGCCAGGGCCTGGCCGTCACCTCACCTCCGGGGACGTGACGAAGGCATGGGTCTCTGGGTTCGCGTCATTGCGGCCTGTGAAGTTCCTGTTGTAGGAGGTGACGATTGTGTTCTTCTCCCCCTTCTTGATGTCCTTTCTGCCGGGTCAGAGGACAGGGTTAGGGAAGGCTGGCCTTGTCAGCTCGCCCAGTCGGCCTCCCTCTTGAGAAGGGGTAACAGGAAGACCCCTTCCACAGACAGAGCAAGAGGGACCTTGGGGGTCACTGAGGTTCACTTGAGACGAGTGAAAGGACAGGCAGAGACAGACCAAGGCCTGACTCTGCTCACCTGGGCCACTGCCCTCCTTCAAATGGCTCTGGGGGAGCTCCTGCTGTGTCCATTAGGATGAGGCCTCCTTGGCTGCTTCCCACAGCCCCGGCTTCAGTCAGGTGGCCACTCAGCCCCACTGCGGGGCTCCTCCTCTTTTCTTCCGGCCCAACTCCCCAGTCCTGCCTGAAGCTAGTTTCCTTCCCAATAACATCCCCCCTCAACATCTGGGGCTCCAGACCCAGGACACAAGGGACTATCCAACCAAAGACACCCTCTCACCTGTCCCACTGGCCGATGCAGGGGCCACAGGCATTGGCCAGAACGACGCCGCCCACATCCCTCAGGATCTGTGCCTGCAGGGAGAGAGGCGACAGCCATTACCGGGCAGGGAAGGTGGCTCAGCTGCTGGAGGGACAAAGAGCTGCCTGGAGCCCTGGGGCAGCTGCAGGCGCCTGAGCTGAGCAGCTCTAGCCGACACTGTGGCTTGTCCTGGCCTGAAGCCACGTTACTGAGCCGTGGGAGCCAGGGGTAGGGGCACGTGGGCACTCACGTAGCCGTCCCGCTCAATGGTGGCGCGGATCTGCTCAGAGCCTGGTGTGATGGTGAACTGGGACTTGCACTTGAGTCCGTGATCCAGCGCCTGCTTGGCCACAGCCGCTGAGCGTCCCATGTCCTCATAGCTGGAGTTGGTGCAGCTGCCGATCAGACCTGGCACATGGGGTGGGGGGTGGGGCCAGGAGTCAGGAGGAGACAGTGACCAGAGGTCTCCACCTGACTGCAACTACCCAGGCTTGGTCCAGGGTTCGCCAACTGGGAGGGGCCTGTGTGGGGAGTGTGCGTGCGGGTGGGGAGTGTCCAGGGTTGTTTTCAACAGAGACGAGTTGGAAGCAGCCCAACTCTCCCGAAGAATCAGCCCCTCACGGCCCAGCCATTTAAGGGGAGACGGTGTGCCCACCGAGCACGCCACTGCTCTTAGACCATGTGCTCTGCAGGCGTGTGCACACCAGGGGGCTCCACTGACCCAGGCCACTGCTGGGGAGGGCGACAGGAGGCGCTCACTCTCTTCGTTCAGAATCTGGAATTCTCTGGTTTTTAAAAGCTGGTTTAATCGGGGGGAGAGTTCTTTTTAGAAAGCCTATTGTCACAGCTATGACGAAAGTCAGGGGGACATATCTATAGGTATCGAGACAGTCTGATCTCTTACCAACTCAGCTATTTTTTTCTAATTATTAAACCACCAAATATCGTATTTGCTTCAGCTAGTAAGGCAGAGCACATTACACAGCACTTTACGCCACAGACTGCAGAGAGCTCTTTTCATTTACTGACTTGTCGTTCCCCCCAAGAACCTGAACGAGGAAGTCCGATCACCACCCATTTTACAGACAGAACCAGGACCTGGGGGAGGCAACTGGCCCGAGACCACCAGCTGTGAAGAGGCAGAGCCGGACTCACACAGGCCCCTGGCTCCGGCCCTGGTCTCCACACTGACTGACAACGCAGCTGCCAGTGACGGTGTGCCAGTGTCCGTGTATGTGAAGTAAACCAGCTTCCCGGGCACACGGCGACATGTTCGTACAGAAGGACACACCCCGAGCGTGTGCGTATGCACAGAAACAGCACACAAAGAGCTCCTGGAGCTGGTTTCTAGCTGGGGGCTCCGATTAGGGGGGTTTACAATGAGCATTTTTCTCTTATACCAAGAAGTAATTTCTTTAAAGAGCCATAAAGAAAACCCAAACAATTCCAGAAAGGGCTGCAACATTAGGAAGCACCCATGACCCTCCAGTCCTGAGGCTGGATCCCGCGGACGGGCAGCAGCTCACCCACTTTGATGTCCACAGGCCAGCCTTCCTTCTCGGCCACAGTGCCCACTTCTGCCACCGAGTGAGCCAAGTCCGGGGTGAAGGGCCCATTGATGAGCGGCTTCAGCTGAAGGAAACAGGCATGAGAAGCAGGAAGAGAGGGCGAGAACAGATGCTGGAGAGCGGACAGCCTCTCTTCCTCAGAGGCTGTCTGGTCCCCGCTCACCACGTCCCTCCCTGGGAGGCCAGCTACTGCGCCCACAGCTGCCTGTCCTCTGGCCTGGTCTGCAGGCCTCAGGGCCCCAACTCTGCTGACATCTGGGAAGCTCAGGCCTGACCTCAGACAACGCCAACTCCAGGACATAATCTTGACTTCTGCTAAAGCTAAGGAGTGGCAAACTGAACCAACTTCCAATCAGCCACAGCCCTCTGTGCTCCCGTTGGCCACACAGCCCTCCCGCAGCCCCTCCCGCGGCACTGGGCCTGATTCAGGCAGCAGCCGGCAGGGGCACTGGGGAACCAGAGGCCCAGGAGCCCTGCTCGAGTGCAGGCCAGGGGCTCGAGTGCAGGCCAGGGCCCTCCCTGCTTCCCCAGGGCACCCAAGTGGAGCCTCAACTCCCCACCCTCAGAAACAAACCCCTTGGACCCAGTTCCCTTCCTCACCTCGTTAAGGTTAATTTCAATCAGTTGGTCATACTGGCAGCCGGGGTCAGGAACCAGGTGAGCCTTGAACTCCTCAGCTAGGCTGGCAATGTCTGAAATAACGAGGGAGGGAGGCTGAAGTACGTGGAACAGAAACTGGTCATGGGTCCTTGAGACCTCATTCACCCATCCATCCATTCATCCACCCACCCATCCACCATCCTCCCACGCACCCAACCATCCACCCCCATCCACCATCCACCCACGCACCCAACCATCCACCCCCATCCACCCATCCACTCACGCACCCACCCATCCTCCCCATCCACCCATCCACCCACGCACCCAACCATCCACCCCCATCCACCCATCCTCCCACGCACCCACCCATCCAAGCCACAGTTACCAGCACTTGCCAAACACTGGGCCCTGGGCACTGATGGCAAACAAAGAAACAAAACAAGCAGCATATGCTGAAATCGGTTTGGCTCAGTGGATAGAGCGTCGGCCTGTGGACTGAAGGGTCCCGGGTTCGATTCCGGTCAAGGGCATGTACCTTGGCTGTGGGTACATCCCCAGTGGGAAGTGTGCAAGAGGCAGCTGATCGATGTCTCTCTCTCATCAATGTTTCTGACTTTCTCTCCCTCTCCCTTCCTCTCTGTAAAAAAATCAATAAAATAATTTTTTTAAAAAAGCTTTAGATACAAAAAAACAAAATTGCTTTCAAATCGTAGTTTTAAAAAAAAAGCAGCTTAGCAGCTGTCCTTGACCTCGAGGAGCTCCAGTCTAGTGTCAGTGAGCAGAGTGACCATACGCGGCAGACACAGGACACGGGACACACAGGAGAAGTCACTGAGACCCGAGTCAGGGAGAGCAATCCGCCCCCTGCACACCCCCCACTGGGGACGTGCCCGCAGCCAAGGTACATGGCCTTGACCGGAATCGAACCTGGGACCCTTCAGTCCACAGGCTCTATCCACTGAGCCAAACCGGTTTTGGCTGGAAAGGGGTTCTTGTTAAAAAATGTTTTTCTTCCTCCCCTTGGTAAGGCGGGAATTATTAACAGAAGCAGATCCATGCCATTTGCGGACCTTCCTGCAGGGGGCACCGGGGACCCGGCCAAGAAGCCTGAGCACCCTCAGGTGAAACTACAGCCCAACCCTGAGGCCCTTCGAGAAGCTGGTGAGAACGACCCCCAACTCCGAAACAAGAGCACACACATAACTGCAGACCCTTTTAGGGGCTCCTCAGAGCCCCCGGAGCCAGTCTGGAGACGCAGGGTTTAGGAGCCCTGTCATCAGGTGTAGCTGACGACTCTTCTGCCCCCCACCCTCCCGCTGGCTCACCTTTCCGGCCTGTCTTGTTCAGGTAAGTCTTCATTCTGTGGTTGTAAGGAAACACTGAAGTGGTGGCCCCGATTTCTGCGCCCATGTTGCAGATGGTCGCCATGCCTGCGGAGGAGGAGGCCGTGGGGCTGCTGAGCGGCTAGGTGCGCTCACCATCTTCTCACCAGCTCCTCCCCCCTGCTCACACGGCCCAGGGGCCCGGTTAAAGCCAGGGCCAGCGAAGAGAGGCCACGGCGGCCAGAGCCCAGTTTGGGGCTCAGGGAAGCAGCCGGGCGGAGCGGAGAGGACACAGAGCCAGCCCTCACAGGCCGAGTGCCAGTTCTGGGCTGTCCTGCTCAGCAGAGTAGCGGCCAGTGCGCTGAAGGTGGCCTGGCCAGAACGCCCAGGTGCGATGGTGGCTACTTTGCAGGTCGGGAGCGGGCTCAGAGAGGCCCCAGAACGCACAGAGCAAATGCAGTGCGACACCCAGGTCTAGGTCCCCCCGCTGCCCTGCGGCCACCCCGCGGTGCTCGGTGGAAGTGGCGCTGGCTCCCAGGCCTTCCAGCAGCAAGACTGGAACCATGTCCACTGGTTGGACCACGGAGCCTACACAGAACTGGCGAGGCTGCCCGGCCAGCGTGTCTCAGGGGTTAAGTGTCAGCCTATGACCCGGGAGGTCACGGTTCGATTCCTAACCAGGGGACAGGCCCAGTTGCAGGCGAGATCCCCAGATGGGTGTGCAGGAGGCAGCCAATCACTGATTCTCTCATCAATGATGTTTCTATCTTTTTTTCCCTGCCTCTCCCTCCCTCCCTGAAATCAATTAAAAAAAAAAAAAGTAAATAACTGGCAAGGCTTACAGATGTCCTAACTGCTGTCAAAATACTGGCCACTGGGCCACTGGGCCATATAGGTCTGGGTTTGTTACTGGCTTCCTAACTGAGCTGTCAATAGCAGGAAGGACAACCTGTGAGAGTGGCCCCCGTCCCCAACATGGGAAGAGTGCAAGGGCCAGCTGAACGCAGCTCTGTGGCACCGAGACGGGCACCCCGGGCGCCTGCACGGGCCATCTCTACGGCCTGGTCCAGCCTCTCCCCGGGTTCCTGCAGGCCCTGGCACTGAGGCCAGGCCATCAGGGGTGATGAGCAGGAGCGGTCGGCTCCTACCGACCCAAGGGAAGAGAGAGAGGCTCCGACCGCAGCCAAGAGAAGATGTGGGGAGGGGTGAGAGGAGGTGAGCCCCGGCTCTGGCTCCGCAGTCCCACCGCCACCTCCCTCTGTCCTCTCAGGGTCACCTGCAGCACCCAGGTACCCCAGTGCCATGGCCAGAGCCTTGCAGCAGAAGTTGGCCCAGCCCCAATTCTGTGTGGCCACAGGGCAGTGCCCTGCCCTCCTGGAGGGACCTCCATCCCCTCCCCTGCCCAATGAGGGACCCGGACTAACCATCTCCCCTCTGCCTGCAGTGTCCCTCCCAAGTCCCCAACCGACTGACAGATTCTCGGTGGAACGCCATTCACTGCTCCTGCGGCTCAACGAGGGGCCCCACTGGGCCCAGCGCCGGCCGAGGGCCACTCAGGCGCCGTCCTCACCGGTGCAGGAGATGGAGTCTACGCCAGGCCCGTGGTACTCCACAATGGCGCCCGTGCCGCCTTTCACGGTGAGGACTCCCGCCACCTTTAGGATCACATCTTTGGGGGAGGACCAACCGGAGAGCGAGCCCGTCAGCTTCACGCCGATCACCTGAGTCGGGGGGAAGACGGCTCCTGCAGGGCCTGTGCGCGTGCGCCAGCCAGGGTCCCGCTGCCGGATCTGCCCTCCGGCTTGTCCCCCGCCCCCTCCCCGAAGAGCGCTGGGGGGCCGACCCACTCGCTCGTCCCTTTTGGGTTCCACTCACCCCATTCATCCTCAGCAACCGCCCTCCGCAGCCACCCGGAGCGAGCCCCGCCCTGCCCCTCACCTTGGGGCACTTCAGCTCCCAGGGAATCCCAGCCATGACGTCCACCGCATCAGCACCCCCGACCCCGATGCAGATGGCCCCCAGGCCCCCGCCGTTGGGGGTGTGGGAATCAGTGCCGATCAGAAGGGCCCCCGGATACGCATAGTTCTCCAGGATGATCTGAAAAAGATCTCGAGAACCCAGGATCATAAGCCCTAAAAGCCCCCGGCCCGCCGGTGCGGCTCCGTGGCTGGGCGCGTCCTACGGACCAGGTCAGTTAGACTCCGGTCAGGACACAGGCCCGGGCTGCCGGCTCGATCCCAAGTGGGGGGTGTGAAGGGGGCAACTGATCAATGGCTCTCTCTCATCACATGTTTTTATCTCCGCCCCCTTCCTCTCTGAACTCAATAAAAAATAGACTTTAAAAAGCCTTCAGCCGAGAATGGAGGTAGGGCCCCCTGCTGAGACCGGGCCGGGGCCTCCCAGGCACTCCTCCGGGCAGGGCCCGCCCCAGTGGGCACCAGGAGAGCCAGAAATGGGAGACGGGGGGCCTGGGCTCCCAAAGCGCTCTGACAGCGCCTGGCTGTGGCCTGGGTTTGTAAGGGCTTCCCTGCACCTCACTCTCCCCATCTGCAAAAACAGGCGGCCCTGGCCGGGTTGGCTCAGTGGCAGAGCGTCAGCCTGCCCACTGAAGGGTCCCGGGTTTGATTCCAGTCAAGGGCACATGCCCGGGTGTCAGGCTCAGTCCCTAGTAGGGGGCGCACAGGAGGCAGCCAATCAATGACTCTCTCTCATCATTGACGTTTCTCTCTCTCCATCTCCCTTCCTCTCTGAAATCAGTATTTTTTTAAAAAACAGGCAAACAACAGTGCTTCCTTCACGCGTCCCCATGACGGCTCAGCGAGATTCTGTACATTAAACCGTACTAGTGCCTGGGAGACGCATCATTTTTTAATTTATTATTTGCAGCAAGATCCTTCACCTGGGCTTCTGCTGCCCATCTGGCATCTGGAGTTCCCCCGACACGCGCGGGTGTTGGGAAGGACCAACGAGATCAGAGGTGTGGAAGCCTCTATGAACTGTCGGTACCGACCAAGTGGTGGCAGGCTCCCTGCGACATCACAGAAACCCAGGGCCTCCGCCGGCAAGGACCGAGGGCCTCCCTTGGGAACACAGAGTCAAAAAATCCGGCCCCTTCCCCACGTGGCCGCAGGCTGGGAGGGCCCCTTCCCCACGTGGCAGCAGGCTGGGAGGGCCCCTTCCCCACGTGGCAGCAGGCTGGGAGGCCCCTTCCCCACGTGGCAGCAGGCTGGGAGGGCCCCTTCCCCACGTGGCAGCAGGCTGGGAGGGCCCCTTCCCCACGTGGCAGCAGGCTGGGAGGGCCCCTTCCCCACGTGGCAGCAGGCTGGGAGGGCCCCTTCCCCACGTGGCAGCAGGCTGGGAGGGCCCCTTCCCCACGTGGCAGCAGGCTGGGAGGGCCCCTTCCCCACGTGGCAGCAGGCTGGGAGGACCCCTTCCCCACGTGGCAGCAGGCTGGGAGGACAGGCCGACAGAGAGGAAATGTCTAACAAAAAACAACTGTTGGGAGAACTCCGGTTAACGGTTTCATTTCTCTGGGCCGCCCTGCCTCAGATCCCCGAAGACCAGCACACAGAATGCAGTGCGCCCCCAGGATGTAGACCCCAAGTGTGGCCCACGGCCAGAAGGGAGAGGCTGGTGCAGACCCAGGGGCTACAGAGTCCCGGTGAAGCTGGTTATGGCGGTGGCCTTGGTGGTCAGCTGGATATGGCTGGGTGAATGGGGTAGGGGTGACAGTGAGAGAAGTGTATTTTAGGCTGAACGAACACCTAGAACACAAAGCTGGAAATTTAACCGTCTGTCCACACAACACACATCCACTGAGGCCCTGTTCTGTACTGACCTGGCTGCGGGCCCAGGGGGGGAAATAAGACCCCAGAGCACAGAGTCGGTGGGGAAAGCACCTGGCACACACTGGGGTCACTGTGAGGGGGTCCCACAAGAGGGCGCCAATGCTGGGCAGGGGGTGGGAGGGAGGTTGGAGGGAGGGCAGGCCCTGGCAGGGGAGATGCAGAGAATCTGCCAAGGCATTCAAGGGGTGGGAAAGGAGTTAAGGTCTGACTTGGACATGGTGGGTTAAAACTGCTGATGAAATGACATCAAAGGGGAGAGAAAAGTAAAGGATTGCCTGGAATTTCCTTTTTAAAGAAACAGATATACCAGGCTGTATGCTTAGCTGGTGCCAGTGGCAGGTGTGAGCTGCCTTCCCCAAACTCTGGCCCGGGAGCTTCCAGAAAGGCCCGGGCATTTGTACTGAGGCCGAATGGGGGACACCTGGACGAGGGTGTCCTTAGCAACAAAGGCCAAGGCCGGGTCTACCTGACTCCCTGGCCCTGCCGCCGAGAGAGGCTTTCTGGCCTTTGCCGACTAGTGTGACCTGCCATCGCTAGGCAGCCCTTCCTGGCAAGGGCGATGGCTGGAAAGGGCAGAGCAGTGACCCGCGGCTCCGGTTTCAGAGCGGGGCATGCGGGGGACCCACAGGGTCGGATTACGGCTGACTCAGCTCCTCTTGAAGGCGGCCTGGGAAGCGAGGCCGGGGATGGAGGTGGGAAGAAGGGTCACCTTGGAAAGGTGCAGAGGCAGGTTTCACATGTATGACAGACACAGTCAGTGCCTAGCCACAGACCAGAACAGTGGTCACGTGACGGAAAGCTAACAAACACAAGCACGTGCACTCACAGAGCACAATGCCCGCCAAGAGACAACTCCTCGTTGGAGAGACCCTGGCAGAACTGCTGGCCACACAGCCCCATGGTCTATAGCATCTCCATCCTACTGACCTCCGGAAGGAGCCAAAAAGACTCCTGGGAGTGCTGGTGCGGAGAGGGGAGCGCGCCCAGTGGGACAGGAGGCTGCACAGCGGCAGGGAGCACTGGCGTCAGGGAGCACTGGCACAAGGGCCAGACGCCTGGATGCAAATCCAGCTCCATAATCGGGTCAGATGGAATTACTCCCCTAACACACATATGGGCAAGTAGATTCACTTCTCTGTGCCTCAGTTTCCTCACCTGTAAGGTGTGGCTAATAAAACCCCCTATGCGTAGCGTGGTGGTCAGCACTGAGGAGGTGACTACCTGAAAGGGCTAAGTCTCTGCCTGGCCACGGTCCGGGCTTAGCAGCGTTAGCTCGCCGCGCACAGGACTCACCCTGTGTGAAAGCGCACAGCAGAGAACACAGAACTGGAATGCTTAGAAGGGCAGCAAGAATGCCGACTTAAAATCTGGCTACTGAGGTGGTCAGGGGGACTATTTTATTTATTCATTTTAAATATATTTTATTATTGATTTTTCACAGAGAGGAAGGGAGAGGGATAGAGAGTGAGAAACATTGATGAGAAATATCGATCAGCTGCCTCCTGCACACCCCCGATTAGGGATGTGCCCGAAACCAAGGTACATGCCCTTGACCAGAATGGAACCCAGGACCTTTCAGTCCATAGGCCGACGCTCTATCCACTGAGCCACACCGGTCTCAGCTATTTTAATTTCTTACAGGAAAGTGAGAAAGTATAACTTGACACAATGAAAATTACTGTGAAAATGAAAGAGGAGAAGCCTAAGGGCTGGACTGAGATGTCGTCCCCAACCTCCCCTCCTCCCTCCTGAGCCCCGAGCCCCGGCTCCCGGCTCCTGCAGGCCTGGAGGTGCTCTCTGGTTCCCAAGGGGCAGCCTGCCAACCCCACGAAAGGCAGGCCAAGCCCTGCATTCCCTGGTGAATGATTCCAGAGCCAGGCCGCCAGAAGCCCACGCCATACTTGGCACCTGCAGATGCCAGGAAATTATACACCTCCTGGTTGATGTCCTATTGAGACAAATCAATACCCAGGGCATCAGTGACACAGTCTGTGTCTGGGGTAACCCTTGCCCCTGCCCTCCTCCCGCCTGACCTCCCGCACGGCCGGCCACGGCCCGGACATTCGGCAGTGCGGGGACAGGCCTCTCCGGGGGGCCTTCTACGAACAGCCCCCAGGGCGTGGGCGGCGGCCCCCGGGCTCAGCTGGCAGGCCCGGAGGGGAGCCAGTGAGCAGAGAAGAGCCCAGGTTTTCGATCCCGGGTCAGGGAGCGTGTCCAGAGCTCCCTCCCTCCCTGCCGTGGGTCTCAGTCTCCTTATTTGTAGAAGGAACCGGGCTGCGTCTCCCCCAGGGCCTCTGCGCTCAGCCCGCCGCCAAGCCAGCAAAGGGAGCCACCGCAGAGCTGGGTGCCCCTCCACTGAGCCCCGGACGCCTCATCCGCAAGCCCGCTGACCCTGACTGCGTGCCCACTACTAAGAGGGCATCGCGCAAACACCCTCCCCGCCCATCCGTGAGGGGGTGTTGTCCTCAGCTGTTTCACTGCCGCAAAAACAGGCTCAGGGAGGAAAGCACTGGCTGGAGGTCCCGTGTCCAACAGAGGAGTCGGGGCTTGAGACCAGGCCTGTTCACCTGGAGCCCGAGAACTACATCCGGTACGAAACAGCCCTCCCCCCGGGTCTCAGAACACTAGACAGCACCTGGCACAGCTCGGTGCTCAATGCTTGGTAACATGTCTGATGGGCTCCCCACGAAAGACTGCCAAATGGACCATGTCCTGAAATGGAGGTTTCAACAAAGCAACGGGGCGCGCCAAACCCGCCCTGTCTGCAATGGGAAGGCAGCCTCCTCAGAGGGCAGGCTTCCCAGCACGGGGGCGTGAGCCGGGTTTCTCTGAAGCCACGGCAGGCCCCCGGACAGGCGAGACCCCAGTGACAAGAGGGTATGACCACCTCGGACCGCAGAGCCCTACAGGCGGAACTCGGAAATGAGGCCTGCCGGCCGCCGGGCAGAGAAGGGGGACCCACTGTCAGCTCCCCTGAGCCGTCCACCAACCCCCTCAAGACCATGGAACCCCCTTCACCTAAACGCCAGACCAATCATGCTCCCTTCTGAGGGCCCATTTGCTTCTCCCAGCGCAGTCTCTTTCCCATTAATTATTAATATACTGGCTTTTTCATTCACAAACTAGTCACTCATAACACTAGTCACTAGTCACTCAAGGACGGGTGTCTGAGCAAGTGGGGAAGAGGCAGTGGCCCGAGCGGTACAACAGTGTTGGGCCTGAACTTGGCCCTGACCCTGCCGGCTGCCTGTGTGGCCCTGGCAGATCACTTTGCCTCTCGGCCCTCCCCTCCCCCCATGTAAGTCTGACCTCTCCCCCTAAACTCAGTGACGCCTGGGGCGGGGCCCGTGGTCCTCAGGCCCTGACTCCACCTGCCCCCGAACACCTCACCCCTCCCTCTTCCACACAGAGTCCCTTTCAGTTCCATAAATGCACCGAGTTGCTTCCTGCCTTGGGGCCTTGATACACACTGTTCTCTCTAGAACATTCTTCCTCCAGTTAACATCAACTTATCTGCTCGGGTAGGTTCCGTTTACATGTTACATCCTCCAAACCACAAATCTGACAGTTTTCTTATTCTCAGAGTCCTGCGCTTTCCCTTCATAACATACACAGACTGGCAATTTCCTGTTTGTTTGTGTGGCTGTTCAGCTCTGTCTCCCTCCCAGACTAAGGTCCATGATGGCAGGGTCCGTCTGTCTGGTTCACAGCGCGTCCCCAGCCCCTAGAAGCGCCTGGCATAGAATTAACGGTCAATAAACATGTGTTAAATAAGCGGGGGGACGAGCTCTGAAACCTTACGGCCTGTGGCTCTCACTCGCCTCCAGCAGGAGACTGTGGGTTCACGAGAGAAGGGGGAGACCAGCCCGAGGGCGGTGGCCCGCTGTGGCAGTCAGTCACCCAGAGGGGTGGTGAGGTCCCAGTTCTGGGCACCGCAGGAACCTCCCCAACCCCATCGCCGCTGCTGCTCACATGGCAACCCCCGGGCCAGCAGCAGGGGGCTCTCAGCTGAGCACAGAAAGAGCCCTGTGTAACCAGGACACAGACTGGGGGGGGAGGGGTTGATTGGGAAAGCTGCCCTGAGCCGTTCCCACGGGCCTGAGTGGCTCTCGGAGCTGGGCTGACCCTGGGAGCCGGACCCCTTTCAGTCGCATGCCCTGCTCTGTGCCTGGCTGGGCCGAAGCCCTGCCAGCATTCAGCTCCTGCCAACAGCCCCCCACGAGGGGCGCCCACTCCCACTGCAGGGGGTGGAGGGCGGCGGCAGGTCTGGGAGACCCGCTGTTGCCAAGTGTGAGCACACACAGAGGTGCCACAAGCAGAGCCGGGGCCGGGACTGGTTCGTGAGGACGGGTGTGGGGGATCCAGTGTGGCGCACGGCCCCTTGGGTCTCATTAAGCAAAGCGGAAGAAGAAAGCCCCCAAAGGAGGCAATCAGTGAGAGAGCACTCGACAGGGAGCCCCATGCGGCCGGAGGACTGACCTCGGCCCCGCCCCATGCGGCCGGAGGACTGATGCCCAGTGCCTCTGCCCCATGCGGCCGGAGGACTGACCTCGGCCCCGCCCCATGCGGCCGGAGGACTGACCTCGGCCCCGCCCCATGCGGCCAGAGGACTGATGCCCAGTGCCTCTGCCCCATGCGGCTGGAGGACTGACCTCGGCCCCGCCCCATGCGGCCGGAGGACTGATGCCCAGTGCCTCTGCCCCATGCGGCCGGAGGACTGACCTCGCCCCCGCCCCATGCGGCTGGAGGACTGACCTCGCCCCTGCCCCATGCGGCCGGAGGACTGACCCCGGCGCCTCTGCTGCCTCAAGTTCCCATCAGGCCAGCGGCCCATGATGCAGTCGGCAGGCGTGAGGCCCCGGGGGCTGGCGGGCGGGGCGTGTAAACTACCCTCTCCAGAGCAGCCGTGACAGTCACCAGACCTGACCTGGGCTTCATTTTGCTAACGGGACGATAAAGGACCGGAAAAAATATGCCTAAATGCGGTAAGAGTAACAGGGTGAGCGCCAGGCCGGCTGTTTTCCTTTCCCGTTAGCCGGCGATGCCCGGTCTCAGGGGGCCGGGCGCTGGGGCCGGAGCCTGACGGGGCCAAAGGGGGAGCGGCCAGTCCCCGGGGCCCGACCGGCGCTCACCGTTAAGGTGGTTTTGTTTTTCAGGTTAATGTCTGCAAAGTTATATGTTAAGAATCAGAGAAGTACAAAAACAATGAAATAAAATAAAGACCAGGCCCAGCCAGCGGGGCTCAGGGGCTGAGCACCGACCTCGGAGCCAGGAGGTCACGGGATGCCCGGTCAGGGCGCCTGCCCAGTTCCAGGCTCAACCCTCAGCGTGGGGCGTGCAGGAGGCAGTTAATCAATGATTCTCTCATATCACTGATGTTTCTCTCTCTCCCTCCCTTCTCTGAAATCGGTAAAAATATATTTAAAACATTTAAAATGACTAAACCAAAGAGCGAGCCCATCAGAACCCGAAGGCCTTGCCCGGGCCCCGGGCTCTGCCGTTAGCTCACGTCACCCCCCCCACCTCAGCTCACCTTGGCCCGACGAAGGTCCTTCTCTCCCCCGACCTGGGCCTCGATCAGGTGGTCGCAGTGGATGGTGGAGGGCACGGCCACCTTGGGCAGCCCACTGCTGATGAACTGCAGCATGGCCATCTGGGCCGTGGCGTCCTGCATGGCCACGCGGTCCGGCCGCAGCCGCAGGTACGTCTTGCCCCGCTCGATCTCCTGATTGGCTGGGTCATCCAGGTGTCCGTACACAAGCTTCTCGGAGAGGGTCAGAGGCCGGTTCAGGCTGCAGAAATGGGAGAGGTTGCTTGGGACTGTCTGCACAATGCCCCGCCCACCACGGCACTGCCCCCCGCGCCCATGGTCACCCTGAGAGAGGGCAGGAGGGGACGGTTCCCTCCCCAGGCTGGGGCAGAGTGGCCTGCTCACTGTGGCCTCTCCAGCACACAGCGCAGTGCCTGGCCCCCCCTGGGTCATCCGAAATCACCTGATGAATAAGCGAATCACAAGAGATGGTGTTTGTTTTTTTTGTGTTTTTTTTTTTTTTAATATTTCTTTATTGATTTCAGAGGGGAAGTGAGAAGGAGAGAGAAACAGAAACATCGATGATGAGACAGTATGACTGACTGGCTGAGGGCCCCCTCTGCCCCGAGGACACGGATTTCGTGCACCCGGCCTCTAGTCTTTTTGGAACAGCCTCACTCTACGTTCTTTCCTACCTACGCGTTTCTCACCGCGGCTCCCTGCACGGTTCGGGGCAGGTGATGCTTTGTTGGGAGGCTCTCTTCTGCACTGTAGGATGTTCAGTAGGGTTCCTGGCCTCCACCCACTAAATAACACTCCCTCCCTCCCCCCCTCCCCCACTGACAACCAAAAATGTCTCCAGACACTGCTAAATTCCTCTCAGGAGATAAAAAATGACACTCACAACCCCAGTGAGAACCCCTGCCCTATGGCAACATCCTTTTTCTGCACTAATCTGGAAAATGCTGAAAGTTAATGGACTTCTCTGGTTAATGCAGGGTTGGAATAAACAGGCAAAGAAAAAAAAAACTTTTTTTGGTTAATTTCACTGATATAATTAAAACCAAAAAAAATTTCCAGTGCCTTAGAGGGCAGTTTTTTTGGTTAATTTTTTTTAAAATATATTTTCTTTTATTGATTTTTTACAGAGCAGAAGGGAGAGGGATAGAAAGTCAGAAACATCGATGAGAGAGAGACATCGATCAGCTGCCCCCTGCACACCTCCCACTGGGGATGTGCCCGCAGCCAAGGTACATGCCCTTGCCGGAATCGAACCAGGGACCCTTCAGTCCGCAGTCCGACGCTCTATCCACTGAGCCAAACCGGTCTCGGCTGGTTAATTTTTTTAAAAATATTTTTTTATTGACTTCAGAGAGGAAGGGAGAGGGGGAGAGAGAGAGAAACACCAATGATGAGAGAGAATAATTGATCAGCTGCCTCCTGCATGCCGCCACTGGGGATCGAGCCGGAAACCTGGCATGTGCCCTTGGCTGGAACTGAACCAGGGACCCTTCAGACCACAGGCCAGTGCTCTAGCCACTGAGCAAACCCGTGAGGGCTTCTTGGTTAATTTTTTAAAGCAAAGACTAAAAGGTGAATAATATTCTTTGTCACGTTATCGTAAAGCAAACTTCTATGTTAACTCTCCTTCTAAGCATGATGAAGAGCAAGGCAGAAATGCTTTGCAGTCTAAAGGAATAGCCATCATTTTCCCACTGAGCTTTGGTCAGAGAGCGCCAAGAATAAATGAATGTTGTTTCCTGGGAAAAACAGTATTTTGACAAGATCCATATTAATGGAGACAACGGGCCAAAACTGTGAGTATATGTTAGAACCAGCTGGGAACCGGTCCGTGCTCCTTACAGTTTGATGAGAGGCTGTCACACAGCGTGTTCTCATTTAGTGGGGCGGGGCCAGGGCCTGCGGTTCTGCATTGCTGACAACACCCCAGGGCAGTGGTCGGCAAACTGCAGTTTGCCGCTCTGCTAACTAATGAGTTTGCGGACCACTGGGATAGGGGCTTAATCACAAGAAACAACAACAGCCTGTAATTATTGGAATCCAGAGTCTAGATTAGTGGTCTGCAAACTCATTAGTCAACAGAGTGGCAAACCGTGGCTCATGAGCCACAGTTTGCCGACCACTGCCCCAGGAGATGCTGCTGCTGCTGCTGATCCCTGGACCACATTACAGTCTCCCCAAAAAAGACCTTCACAACCTGCATCAGAATTGCTAGGGGCCCAGTGCTGGCTGGTTTTAAAAGCTTCCCGGGTGATTCTAATGTGCAGTAAAGCCCACAAGACTGACACTGGGAGCACTGGAGCCAGATGGACCTGCAGGCCACTTCCCCAATCGGTCACTGATGTTTTTCTTTCTTTCTTTCTTTTCTGGTTACTGTGGACGCAAGGGGCCAATGCTGACCTGACAGCTCAGGGGAGGCCTGCATGGTGGTCCTGCAAACTCAGAGACCTAAAGGAACCACAAAGGATGGTCTGAAATTAAACTTGAACTAAACGCAGTGATGGTTGGCTCAGTTACATCCTAGGCCAGTGTCTTCACTGACAAGGTCAACCTTTACCTTAACTGGGCCTACCTGTCTTTTTGCATCTATGATAACATACCCTTAAAATGTCTGGGTAACTTCCCTTTTTTCTGGAGCCCCTGGGGCACAACCAAATGTGGGCGCCAGGACAGATGCCACAAATTCCTTCATTATGATGTTAATTGTCCCTGCACCCACCTAAGTACGTGCCCATCATTTTACTTTTTACCCAATCCCAGGGGTTTCCTCCACTTTGCTTTATCCCACCTCCTTAATCCATCACCAGTGAATGTCATGTAACCCATCTGTGTCCCTCCTCTGATGGCGATGTATGAACACAGATGTAACCCGCCATTCTCCGGAGCATTATCTCAATTCGTTGAGGTTCTGCTTCCTGGCATATGTCGACAGTTTGGCTCAAATAAACTCACAAAAATTCTTTGGCTCCTGTAGCCATTATAGTTGGCCACTGTTTCACAGCCACCTCAGATTCCTTTCTATCACCAGGACACTTAAATCCAACCCCTGCCAATCTCAGCATCTGAACCAATACAAGTGCCCAGGTTTCAATAATTTTTTTTTTTTTTTTACGTTACCATTAGGCACCCCTACCAAAAGCTCTACTCTCAGGGAGAGGGTAACTTAGTTGAGTAGGGTTAAGAACGAATAAAGTAGCCCCAGCATCTACAAGGGCTTTAGTAACGTCCCTTTTTATGACAATGATTTTCTTATCTGCAAAATGAGGAGGTGTCACAACCTACAGAAATTGCTGAAAAGAATAAAAATCATGTATGTGACATGCCTAGACCAAAGTGGACACGCAGGTAGCTCTGTTAGTATGACCGCCCTTGCCGACATTCACAGGCCTTTACTACAATCAGATAAAGACTAAGTCAGCCCTGACCCTTAGCACTGAAGTGAGGCTGCCAGGAAAGAGGCAAACAGAACGGGAGTGTGGGATAATGGCCAGAGCACTGGATGAGGACATGGAGACAAGGTCCCACAACTCGATCACTGTGTGGCTTCGGGCAAGTTGCTTCTCCATCTGAGCCTGTTCCCTGGCGGTAAAATGGGTATATTCATCTGTTCTCGCTTATTCCCAGAGTCACTGTCACCAGGTGGGGAGCTGTAAGTTCCAGGAGCAGTGCTGGCTGTGTATACTAGCAGCCCCTGACCCCATCCTCCTGTGGCATCTTACTCACCCTCTGGTACCAGCATCCAGCCCAGGACCTGGCACACGGGACAGCAAGGCAAAGACGGCTGCCATTTTACCAAATGAGGAAAGGGAGACCCCAAAAAGATACACTCCAGATCCCGCCCGAGCCCTTCTCTGGGCCCCCGCGCAGGAGAGGAAACAGGCATTTCTCCGGCACTCAGGCCCAGTCCATCGCGCCAGGCTTCTTGATAACAGACTTTTCCTTGGCAGAAGAGCAAGGCCACCGCCAACCTGCAATGCCTCTCCCCAGCAGGGACCGTGTGCCCTAAGGGCCTTGATCCTGCCATCATCACCCACCACTCTTCCTCAAGCACCTGCTATGCCTCCGCAAGGGGCAGGCAAAAGCAGCATCTTCAGCCGCCCCCCCAGCCCCCCAGCAGCCTCACCGTTTGCGGACAATCTCGATGTTCTTCTCCAGCAGGTCATAGCGGATGTAATCGTTGGGCTCGAAGTGGCTCATGGCCACCTTGGCCCGTTGGCACAGGACTGAGGCCACATGGTACTGCCGCACACCCAGGGCTTTCTGCAAGAGGAAAGGCAACAGCCACTGTCAGTGGAGGACTTAGGGTGGTCCACCCTGAAGGATCAGTGTGCTGAAAAGTGAGAGATGACAACATCAAGAGTTATCCAGGGGATAGAGCGTCGGCCTGCAGACTGAAGGGTCCCAGGTTCGATTCCGGTCAAGGGCATGTACCTTGGCTGTGGGCACATCCCCAGTAGGGGGTGTGCAAGAGGCAGCTGATCGATGTTTCTCTCCCATCGATGTTTCTAACTCTCTATCCCTCTCCCATCCTCCCTGTAAAAAATCAATAAAATATATTTTAAAAAAAAAGTTATCCAGTGCCTGCAGCCTCGGTTTCCTCACCTGAGGCACAGGGATGAAACAAGGAATACGGCTTGTGGCAGGAGAAGGGGTAAGGGATTTATAGCCAGAATTACTGGAGCAAAGTCAAGTTCTATCAACTTAAGAAATCCATTATCATGAGCACCAGAGATGGGGAACGGGGACATAACCAGCGCTGCTGGTCACAGGGTTACTGGAGAGAGGAGAACATTTGCGGGAGTTCTCATCACACTGTGAGGCGCTAACCATGGCACAGCAGCGACTACACTGCGCTGTACGCTCCCTGAGGGCTGGAATCAAACTCTATTTGTCTTACTTCTCTCTGTATCTAGACTACCTGGCACATACTAGAGATTCAATAACTGATGGTTGAATAGATGGGAGAATTAATGAGGAAAATTTCATTCATAAACTTTGGGTATTTTATCGTCTCTTCGACTAGGTCACTGGTCGGCAAACTGAGGCTCACGAGCCATGGTTTGTTGCTCTGTTGACTGAGTTTGCCGACCCCTGGGATAGAGGCTTAATCACAAGGAACAACAACAGCCTGTAATTATTGCAATCGAGAGTCTAGGTCAGTTTGCCGACACAGGACTAGGTGATAAAAGGGATGTCTTCTACGTGGCTCTTCTCCTGGGGAGGACAGTCGCCATGTCGTTAAGACATCTTCCAGGGAGAGGCCGACCAGGAGGAACTGTGGCCAATAACCAGCACCGTGTGGCCAGGTGTGTGAGCACCGCATCTGGCAAGCGACTGCCCCAGCTCCGGCCCCAGCTCCGGCCCCAGCTCCGGCCCAGCTCCGGCCCCAGCTCCGGCCCAGCTCCGGCCCAGCTCCGGCCCCAGCTCCGGCCCCAGCTCCGGCCCAGCTCCGGCCCAGCTCCGGCCCCAGCTCCGGCCCCAGCTCCGGCCCAGCTCCGGCCCCAGCTCCGGCCCAGCTCCGGCCCCAGCTCCGGCCCAGCTCCGGCCCCAGCTCCGGCCCCAGCTCCGGCCCAGCTCCGGCCCAGCTCCGGCCCCAGCTCCGGCCCCAGCTCCGGCCCAGCTCCGGCCCAGCTCCGGCCCCAGCTCCGGCCCCAGCTCCGGCCCAGCTCCGGCCCAGCTCCGGCCCCAGCTCCGGCCCCAGCTCCGGCCCAGCTCCGGCCCAGCTCCGGCCCCAGCTCCGGCCCCAGCTCCGGCCCAGCTCCGGCCCCAGCTCCGGCCCCAGCTCCGGCCCCAGCCTCCGATCCGCGGCCCGGGCCGACATCCGGACCGGAGCCACCCAAACAAGCCGCTCCCAAACTCCTGGCCCACAGAAACCGAGCAAGAAATGTTTGCTGTTTTAATACTCGGAGTTTGGGGGCAACAACCTGTTACACAGCAATAGACAAATGACTGTTACGATGGGGTCTGTGTCAGTTAACTTTAAACTGTGGATGACAACCTTCAAAGGGTTCACGGTGACCAGGGAAGAACAACTGAACCCACGAAACGACAGAGGGAAAGGAACAGCCGCTTCCCTTCAAGGTGGTTTTCCCTAAGCGGGATATGCCCTTGGGCCAGGACAAGGCAAAGCTCAAGCTACTGCCCAGGTTCCTTTCCTGTCACCAGGACATTTAAATCCAGCCCCTGCCGATCTCGGCATCTGAACCAACACAAGTGCCATTCCCTGCGCAAGTCACACAGTGGTGAACCCCAACCCCCTCGGAACAGCACCCCAGCACTGCCCACCTGCCCCCCTCAGTGCAGACTGCGGATCCACTTGCCCTCCAGCTCACAATCCACCAAGGGATCCTCGCTCCCCCCTCCCTGGGCAGGGGTGAAGACCCCGCCACCAACACACCAAAGGACTGACCAGCCTGTACACAGGACCAGCGGCCTGCAGTTGCAGCCCGCCCCGCCCCGCGGGGAGACCCGGGCTGACCGCCCGGCATGCCGTTTGCTGTCTGAGTCACCTGGGACAACTCACCCGGTTAAACACTCATGTCCACACACAGCCACTGTGAGGACAGCAGCTCACGTAAGCCCTTGGCGCGGTTTCTGTTATTACTCCAGCGGTTCACAAGCAAGCCCTCAGCCTCTGTGTCTCCCACACAAACGAGAAATACACCAGCTGTTCTGCAACCAGCGTTTATCACCTGTCAGCACGTCTCCACATCTTCCCGATGTCCACAGACAGATCTATGGCTCTTTTTGCCCGCCCCTCCCCAGTGTGCCTTTTGTCTAGGTAGCTCTCACTGGTCCCGCAAGTTCCAAACTAATTTCACTCTCAGAGAATCCTCCTTGAACTCCCAGCCCAGTGAGAGCCCACTTTAAGTTCCCCCGTATTCCTGTCGTTCCTGCGTGAGAGCTGTCCGCAGGGTCTGTAAGCTCCTCTGGGGGGAACGCGTCTGTTTACCGGTGACTAACCCAGAGCCTGAGCACCAGCTCACACACCGGAGGGGCACGAGACATCGGTAATTAAACCAATGAGTGTTGTTTCTTCTCTACCAACCAGCTGTCCTGTGGAGCAGGGCTAAGCAGAGCAGGTGTGGATGACAGTCTTCTAAGGGTTAATCTGGTGAAAGCAAACTGGTAACCACACAAATCAATAATTCACCAGTCTCGGATGCTTTGGGCTAGAGTGCAAACAGGTTAATATTTTTTTTAATCCTCACCCCAGAATATTTTCCCCATTAGTTGTTAGAGAGAGTGGGAGGGAGGGAGGGAGGAAGGAGACAGAGAGAGAAAGATCAATGTGAGAGAGACACATTGATTGGTTGACTCTTGCACATGCCCAGACCAGGGCAGTGATCAAAACCTGCAACCCCACCTGGCCAGTGCGGCTCAATGGCTGAACGCCAACCCATGAACCCAGAGGTCCCCGGTCCAATTCCCGGTCAGGACACAAGCCCAGGTTCCAGCCTTGACCCCCAGTAGGGGGCGTGCAAGAGGCGCTAATCAATGTTTCTCTCATTGATGTTTCCATCTCTGTCCCCCTCTCTCTAAAAAAAATCAATAAAAACATATTTTAAAAAGGCAAAAACCTGCACCCCAGGTATGTGTTCTTGACCATGAATTAAATCCTCGATCCTTGCCGAGACCGGTTTGGCTCAGTGGATAGAGCGTCGGACTGTGGACTGAAGGGTCCCAGGTTTGATTCCGGCAAGGGCATGGACCTTGGCTGCGGGCACATCCCCAGTAGGGGGCGTGCAAGAGGCAGCTGATCGATGTTTCTCTCTCATCGATGTTTCTGACTTTCTATCCCTCTCCCTTCCGCTCTGTAAAAAATCAATAAAATATATATTTTTTAAAAATCCTCAATCCTTCAGTCCCCAGCCTATGCTCTAACCACTGAGCAACCGCCCAAGGCAAGGTTAACATTTTTGAGACAATTAGGCACCACACAGCAAAATGTAAATGGAGGGATGCAAAGACAAAGCAGAAAAGGGAAGCTCAACCAGGCGGTCAGGGAGGGAGTGGCTCACCGCCACAAAACCTGGATTATAGCCTGTGGTTACAGAGGCACCGGCAGGAAGGAGGCTTAGCTCTAGCTCCGAAGTCCAGCTCCGCCCTGACTAGTTGTGTGACCTCAAGCAGGGTTCGCCTTGAACCCGCTGCCTCATTCAGAGAAAGGGAATAATGCCCGCAGTGTGACATGAGGTATGAAATGACATGAATGGGCCCCAAAGAACGGCGATTATTATGTAAAATGCTACAAGCAGTTTTGTGTGTGTTTTAAGTAGCATTTACTGGACTTTTCCCTCCCATTTTTAAAGAGTAGGGCATATTTCATGGGGAAAGTTAGAAAATACATAAACACACAATTTTATTAACTCCCTGAGGCCCATCCAGGGACACCTGTAACCCCCACTCCTCCACCGCTTTCTGGCCCAGGGGTACTGAACACGCAGTGATTCCAGCAGAGGCACCACACACTGGTTCCACAATACCCCTCCCCTCCCCACAGTCCCTGGTACCACGGACCCACACCGAACAGGTGTCACGGCTGAGATTTCTAGGCAGACAGTGAAAATAGTAACAATCATCAGTAGTAACAGTTAACACTCTCTACTGAGTGCCAGGTTATAATCCTTGAACAGCCCTACTGTACACAGTGCCACAAGAGATAAGGAAACTGAGGCTGGAGAAGGTCTCACAGATGGAAAATAATAATGCCAGCATCTCAAATCCAAGTTCAATTCTAAGTACTGACCTGGACCTGAATGAGTTAAAGAAATTGAGTGAATCAACCTCTATTCTGTACACCTGAAACAAATATAACGTTGCATGTTAAAAAATAATCAAATCAAGTAAAAATGGAATAGATGGCAAATTGTTAACAGTGACTATCACTGGATGGTGAAATTATGGAGAACTTTTAACTTTTTATATTTATGTAATTTTGAACCTTGAATTCTGTCTATAAATTTTAGGATTCGAAAAAATTGTAAATATTTCTTTCTAAGCACCACACATGCTATTTTCTGCAATTTGTGTTCTACTTCAGAATGTTAAAAAGCAAAAAAAAAAAAAAAAAAAAAAAAAAAAAAAAAAAAAATGAAGGCAGAGATTTCTAAAGAACATGAATATTAACCTCTATTATACAAAAGTAACTGGCAAAAAATTTAAAGACATAAATTTTGACAACATGAAGTATGAGCAAGGGTTTGGGGGAAAGTGACCTTGAATTGGAGAACACTAGTAAAGTCTCTGTGAGAACTGGCAACAGCTACTGAAACTTTTTAAAAATATATAGTTTATTGATTTTTTACAGAGAGGGAGAAGGATAGAAAGTCAGAGACCTCAATGAGAGAGAAACATCGATCAGCTGTCTCCTGCACACCCCTTACCGGGGATGTGCCTGCAACCAAGGTACATGCCCTTGACCAGAATCGAACCCGGGACCTTTCAGTCTGCAGGCCAACGCTCTATCCACTGAGCTGAAACTTTTTTATCACCATTGATTTTGGAGAGACACCAATTTGTCGTCCCACTTATTTATGCATTCACTGGCTGCTTCCTGACGTGCCCTTAACCCAAGATCAAACCCGCCACCTTGGCGTATTGGGCCAGTGCTCTGCCAACCAGGCCCAGCCACTAACACTTAGTAACAACCGCTCTTCATCAAGGCCGCAGTGGTAGCAGCTGCCCAAGGGTGACAAGGAAGATGCCGGAACGTCAGCCGAGACAGACAAAGGCTCAGTGGGCAAACCTGGGGCAAGGCCAAAAAGAAGACATGATCCAGAGACAAAGTTGGGACAACCTCCATAGCCCAGTTTTGTTTGGCAAAGCAACGCATGACCAGCTCTGTAGGGCAGTGCCCAAGTATAAGCTCTTAACCCTCAGCTGTAACTCATTCATTCTCGGAGACTGAATGAGGTCCTCGGCTCCTTGGCCAGGGTAAGCCTTCGGCTGCTTACTAGTGGATCAGGGGTGGGGAACATCCGGGGAAATCATGTGGGCTGGCCCTGCCAAGGCACAAGGGTGAGTTAATTAAATGTTTGGCCAAATATAGCAGGCTGATTTTTAAGTTGATAATTCTGTACAGTCTGCGAATGATGTTATAAATACGCAAATGGCCACTGGCAGAAAAAAGGTTTCCCACCCTCGCCTTAAGTAAAGGACCTATTAAACTAGTTTCAAAGCACAGAGTTCAAGTAATTTATACCAGGATCACCAAATGTGGGGATGCCCCAGCTGTTGGTGAAGATGCAGGAACAATAGGTCTCACCAACTGCACATTTTGAAAAATAAAACTTTATTAAACCAATAAGGATAAAAAACTTTACAACATACATTATGACCTAGAAATTGCACATCTCCATAACTACCCACACCATCGGTATGAATGCTCAGTGAGCATCCGAGCATAACCAAAGGATACAGACAGTAAACGGGCATTTGCTGGGGGGGGGGGGGGGGGGGGGGGGAGTGGGCGGGGAGAGGTCAATGAGGGAAAAAGGAGACTTATGTAAGTAATACTTCAAGCAATAAAGAACTTAAAATTTTTTTTTAAAAAGAGTGGGTTAAAAGAGAATGCTCAATGCACCATTAAGTGAAATAGTTAAAAAATTATAAACAACATAAATGTCCATTTATTTTTTTTAAGGTTATGGGTAGCTAAACCTTTTTTTAAGGTTTAGCCCTGGCTGGGTAGCTAGGTTGGTTAGAGCACCATCCTGTTATGTAAAGGTTGCGGGTTCAATTCCCAGTTAGGACACATACAGGAATCAACCAATGAATACATAAATAAATGGAACAACAAATCAATGTTTCTCTATCTCTCCCTCCCTCCCTTTTTCTCTCAAATCAATCAAAACAAAGTTATATTTTATCCAATCTGTAAAATGCTATACAACACCTTAGGAAAAATCTCCAAGACTCATTATCAAGTTATAGATAAAATGTACAACATACTCTTTTAACACTCTGTGCTTCTATATGTACATTTATGTATGTAGATTATGTATGTAGATTTATACCTCAGAGGACACACCCCGACTGATCTGTTGCTACTCCTAGGGAAGGAGGAAATTCAATCAAGGCCTGGTAGAAAAGGATTTTAGCTTTGTCAGTTGTATTCAAATATTTATAATGTTCTCATTGCCACTTACATGACTATAAATGTATTATTTATTGTACATGTTTTTAATTTGAATTGAAAAACTTAAGAAACATTGGACGGAAATTTACCAAAATGTTAATTTTTTATACCTCTGTATTTTCCATTTCTTACAACAGGTACCTTTATAAACAAGAAAAAAAAAGTAATAAAAAGGGTGAAGGAGCCGAACCGGTTTGGCTCAGTGGATAGAGCGTCGGCCTGCGGACTGAAAGGTCCCAGGTTCAATTCCGGTCAAGGGCATATACCTTGGCTGCGGGCACATCCCCAGTTGGAGGTGTGCAAGAGGCAGCTGATCGATGTTTCTCTCCCATCGATGTTTCTGACTGTCTATCCCTCTCCCTTCCTCTCTGTGAAAAATCAATAAAATATATTAAAATAAATAAATAAATAAATAAATAAATAAATAAAAAGGGTGAAGGAATTACAAAAAAAAGAAAATTAAAAAGTAACTCACAGACAACAGTATGGTGATTACCAGAAGGAAAGGGGGTGGGAGGAGACAGAAGAGGGTATGGGGGACAAATAGTGATGGAGGAGACTTTACATGATAACGTATTATAGAATTATATACACAAGACCTATATAATTTTATTAACCAATGTCGCCCCGATGAAGTAAAAATGTAAAAAATATATTTCACTACAATAAATAAAAATTTTGAAAAAAGAAGGTAAGAAATTAATTTTACCTTAAAAGAGGTGTCACTGAGTCTTATAATATGCGGATCACATGGCTGGGTATGAGTAGTCCAAATCAATATTATTAATTTTTTTTATTATTGTTTAAAGTATTACACATACCTCCTTTTTTCCCCATCGGCCCCTCCCCAGCCACTCCCACCCCCCAGATCAGTATTATTTTTAAAAGAATGATGATTTGGGCATATTAAAAAAAATAGTAACTTGCTTGGGTCTTGTTTTTATCTCCTAAGACAAAACATAAGACATACTCAATGCTCAGTTCAGCCTGGCCCAAGGCCCAGAGACATTCCCAAGTTCACCCATAAGGCCATCCGAGCCAGATGTCACAACAATTAGGACACGGAAAATTGGTTCCCATACTTGGAGCCCAAGTCTCTGGCTTGTGAAATTCTCCTGGATAAACACCAGGCGCGGGCCTAAAAGACAGACTTTCACTAAGTGTTCACCCTTCACTTTCTTAGGAACGGGGTGGGGTGGGGGGCAGCCTCAAGGCAGAAAACCTCTTTGGCAAACTCCCTAACCCGATGCGACAAGATTAGGCTAAGGGCTCATTTTCTCCCAGAAAGTCTATTCCACTCTTGGACAGGTCTAACACGTTACAACAAACGCTCCTTATACTGAATGGAAGCGTGCTTGCATTCTATCAGAGGACAGATTCTAGTGTTGGAGACCTGGGCTCAAATCCCAACTCTGCCCAACAAACGGTACCCTTGTGAGGTTTTATTTAACCCTCTGAACACTGCTTTTCTCGTCTGTAAATGGAGTTAACACCTTCACACACTGCAGTGAGGACTGGAAAGATTGCCTATGCCCTGGCCGGCGTGGCTCAGCGGACAGAGCGTCAGCCTGAGGACTGAAGGGTCCCAGCTTCTATTCCGGTCAAGGACACAGATTGCGGGCTTGATTCCCAGTAGGGGGCGTGCAGGAGGCAACTGGACAATGATTCTCATCACTGATGTTTCTATCTCTTTCTCCCTCTCGCTTCCTTTCTGAAATCAATAAAAATAAAAATTTCAAAAGGAGTATCCAGCCCATGCCAGACGCCCTTCCCAGCCCTGTCCTCTAGAACCAGATTAAATTAACTAAGCCACTCTTCCGCACTTTACCCCTTCAAACTGTTGAAAACCATAATTGTGTCTTCTCCAATCTAAGCTTCCTCTGCTATAAACCAACTCCCTAATCTTACACTTGGGTGGGAATCTCCCATCAGGGTGACCAGTGGCCAGATGCCCTCAAATATCTTTTGGAGTAAATGCCAGCTGCCACCTGCTCCGTGCCAGTGACACTGTAAAGAGCTCAGCCGCCCTAACTGCCCTGAAGATGCAGAGGCAGTGGCCTGCCCGAGGTCACACAGCTGGGAGTGCTGAGCCCATGCCCTTCCCACATGCTCCAGACAGGGTCTCCCAGCCTCTGTGTAGGGGGCTCTCAGAGTGCCTCTGGCGGAGTGACTCCCGGGGTCTTGGTAGAGTCCCCTTCCTTGCTGGATGGGTTACAAATCTCCAGGACCCCAAGAATTAAAGGCTCTGCTGATCCTGCATTTACTGACACAGAACAAACTCTGAAGGAACATACTCAATGTAGACCCCACTGGCGAGCTAGACCAGAAATGAAATGGAAATAAATGAAAGAAGAGAAAAAGAAGAAACAAATGAAACTGTGCCTGGCAAGGTCACAAGGTCACCCTCCCAACAACTGTGCCAAGTGGGTTATTATCGGTCACTGGGTGCCCGCTTAGATGAGAAAATGATGACTCAGGCAGATGAGAGAGTAGATTCCACTAAATAAGTTCCACCAAAGGCAGAAAACTTGTCTATTCGGGTCAATGTGTGACACACAGCAGTCGTTCAAGAAATACTCGGTGACAGACCGGATGAAGGCAGAGCAATGCCTCGAACGCTTTCAAACTCAAGTAGCGTTTGCCTTTGGGGGAGGCTGTGCTAAGCCTGCAGGGCCTGTTCAGAGACCAAGCATGTGGGAAAGCGGTCCACCGGGCATGGCACATGCCCACCCACTCAGAACTCTGGCCTCCCATTTGGCCAAGGTCAGGCCTGCTGCTCTCTCTTCTCAAGGGACGGGCGTCTTCCCTTGGGACCACTTGTATCCAGAGAACCGTCCAAGCCAAAGGAACTGACATCTCAGGCAGGAGGCCAGCCCGGCTGGGCCAGTCTGACCTTCTGTCCATCCTGTGAAGTCCAGCACTTGCCAGCCCTGCCTTAGGGAACGTGTCAGCCGGCCCCAGCGCTCAGAGCAAGTGCGCTGTCCACTCAAGCTGGGCTCCCAGAGGAGGCCCGGCCTCGTGAGGCAGCTGCTTCTGTGAGAGCGACAAGTCACCGGCCACATTCTGACCTGTCCAGTGCCATGGCAGAAACACTGCAACCCCAGTGCCAAGTTACAGAAAGGGCATCCACTCCAGAGCCGGGGGCATCTGGGTTAGAATCTCAGCTGCCCCAGCGGTGGAACCTGAGGCAGGTTTCTTCACCTCGCTGAGCCTCAGTTCCTCTTCTTCTGTAAAATGGGAATAAGAGAGCAGAGATTTTGTGAAGAGCAGAATGTATTGCTTGGAAACTCAGAGAAAACAGTCTGGAATAATCATACATGGGTTGCCTCCGGGGACTGGAATGGAAAGAAGGCTGCTGTTTCCCACTATGCCTTGTACTCTCTTCCCAACCCTAAACGAACCCCGAAGCCCCACAGCAGGTCCTAAACACCAGCACAGCTACCGCAGAAGAAACGGGCCTGAAAACGTCTCGTTTATCCGCTCTCTCCTTGAACGCCTAGCACGGAGTCATCCAACCTCAGCAGCCTCGTCCAGTGGTGGGGACTGCACTACCTTCCGAGGCGGCCCGTTTCACCAGCAGGAGGGCCTCGGTCTTGGCAGCATATGACCCAGATTCCTCTGCCCACGACCTTCAGGCACACAGCTTGGAGCAACTTGCTGCCTAGCCTCCGGTAGGCACTGCCCAGGTGGACAACACAGGAATGCATGCCAGCCAACACCTTCCGAAGAAAAAGCCTGTTCCCACACCTCCGCTTTTCCAACTATTTTCTCCCACCCTTGGTAGGTGATACCTGGCACCTCTCCCAAGAATCCGGAGCGAAACAATTCCCTCCCGCCAGGAGGCAATGAGCTAGCTTGGTTGCTATGCAACCGGCAGGCACAAAAGTGATGCAGTCCTTTTCAGAGACTTGGAAAGGTGACAGGGAGTAGTGTCTCTCCGAGTCACAGCCTCTAATGGGCTCCAAGGCAGAAGGGGGTTCCTTTAAGGAATCAGTTGAGATTCGTCTGCCTAGTTCTCCTTTGCTGCTGGCGTCAGCAGCAAGCTCCGGGCGCACAGTGAATGCATGCAAATTCCCAGCCCTCCTCCGGCCGGGCCGGGCTGCAGCAGCTCGGCACCACGGCACTCTTTCAAGCCCAGGAGGCAGCCTGCGAGGCAGCCACAGCTTAGCCCCCCCTCTCAAGCGTTGCAGGTATTTTGAGTAGAAGGCATTCACGGTCCCAAACAGACACACATTCAAACAGAGCATGGAGCCAACCGAACTGTGTCCCCTCTATTTAGCTACTCTGCAGGCGTCTAGTGTCACCCTCTGCCCCAGGGGAGCTCTGGGGAGAGTCTGGTTGAGGGGCAGAAAGCCTGCATTCTGCAGCCAACCAGATCTGCATTCAAAGCCTGGCGGTTTTATACCAGCTGTGACCTCAGACATCGATTTAACCTTTCGGGGCCTCAGTCTCTACATCTTGAAAACAGGCGAATGAAACCTACTTCTCAGTTCTCAGGTGGTTGTGAGGGACAAACAGACAGTATTTGTAGAACAAGATCTGGTTCAGTGACTGGCCTGCCTAAATGTGCCAGGGCAACTGCCACGGTGCAGGGTGGTCCGGTGTGGGGCAAGCCCCTCCCACCGTGCAGTCCTTCCCTTTCTTCAGCCCAGCGCATTTACTATGGCTCCTGAGCGACGTCTCCCCCACAGGCAAAGCCCTGTCTTCAGCCAGCTCTGTGGCTCCCGGTGAACAAAACAGCAACACCGCGGACACCCAGCAGGAGGTGAAGGAGCCCACGCTGAACTGGGGGCAGGGGTTAAAGGAATCCTTGAGATAAGAATTCCTTAGGTACCTCCTCCCAGCAATGCCACAGAATTAAAGTTCCCAATCAGAAACTATCCCCAGTCCTGTAGTCGAAAACAGAAATAATCCTACAGGCCTAAGATCCCCAAGGAATGTAACATTTCACGATTAAAAATACTGTGAATGCAATTCAAGAGGTCATTTTCTCAATGTTGTCCTTCAACTTAGAGAACAAAAAATAGGAAGCCAGTGGACTCATTTCTACCTCCTCTCCCAACTCTCTCATGAGCATTCCCAAAAGGTTTTCCTGAACCATCAGCACATTCCCGATATCCATGGGGATTCCTGAAGGAACGAGCGGCTCTCCTAGAGCCAGCCTTTTTTAAACGTGCGAGCTGAGGGTAGATGCTGGGGCCACGGAGTCTGCAGGCCACGTCCAGGGCGAGAGAGAGACTCCCATTCACCGAGTGCCAAACCCTGCACCAGCCTGGCCTCAAACACTTTCTGCACACGGCCCCACTTACACTCCCAGCTCCTCTGAGGCAGAAGACACTGCCCATTTTACAAAGGATGGAACTGGAACTCTAGAACATTAACTCTTCTGCCCAGAGCCATGCAGTCTTTGCCCAGAGGTGGAATTCCAGTCTTGGCTCCAAAGCTAGTGCCCTTTCCCTTGGCCCAAGCTTTGCAGAATGAAACCAAGAAAACCACACTTCATACCTTCTAGGACCCCCCCTCCCCCCCCCAATAAAGAAGAGTTTCTACAGGTTCATTTTGGAACAATCTGAGGAAAAGTCTGTCCCAATTGTCAACGTTAGAAGTGGCCCACTTCTAAAATAACACCAGAAACTATTCACACATTTTTATATTGCATTAGAGTTTAAAGAACTTTTCAAGCCAAAACCGGTTTGGCTCAGTGGATAGAGCGTCGGCCTGCGGACTGAAGGGTTCTGAGTTCGACTCCGGTCAAGGGCATGTACCCTAGTTGCAGGCACATCCCCTGGGGGGGGGGGGGTGCAGGAGACAGCTGATCGATGCTTCTCTCTCACCGATGTTTCTAACTAACTCTCTATCCCTCTCCCTGCCTCTCTGTAAAAAAATCAATAAAATATATATATTTTTAAAAAGAACTTTCCAAGTATTATTAGGCCTTCCGGACCCCTTCTTAATAGGAAGGTAGCTACTAATCGCCCCACTTTGCAGATGTGTAACCTGTGACCTCAGACAACTATTTAACCTTCCGCTTAAACAGAAGGTTGAGACCTTGCCTGAAGTCACAGTCAGTCTGTGGACAGAGACTATCCCTCAGGTTCCTGAGACTCATGTGCTGTGTTTTAAAGACTACAGCAAGTAATATGTAAAAAGTAATAATAAAAATAAAGACTGCAGCAGCCTTCCTGTGGTCCCCCACCTCCCCTATGCTGGCAGGCCCAGACATCACACTGCTTCCAAACCAATGGGTCAAACAAAGGTGGGGCCAATGAAGACAGACTGTTCAAGCATTAACAATCATTTTTTATAAATATTTTTTATTTATTTCAGAGAAGAAGGGAGGGGGGAGAGAGAGAGAAACATCAATGATGGGAGAGAAGCATTGATTGGCTGCCTCTGTGCGCCCCCACTGGGGATTGAGCCCCCAACACAGGCCTGTGCCCTGACGGGAGCTGAACTGCGTGTGGCCTCCTGGTTCACAGGCTGGCACTCCACCATTGAGCATGGAGCCATGCCAGCTGGGCACCTTAACACTCATTTAAAAATATTTATCTTATTGATTGTTTTTAAGAGGAAGAGGAAGGAGGTGAAAGGGAAACATCAATGTGAAAGTGGAACATCAATCAGCTGCCTCCTGCACCTGGGGATCGAGCCAGAAACCCAGGCACAGCGCTAAACGGAAATCAAAGTGGTGGCCTTCCCAGGCACGGGACAACACTCATTTTAAATACTTCCCAGATGGCCCTCTTGGGGACACCAGGTACCAGAATAAGGCCTGAGCCAGACAGGACAAGGCTCACCTCCCACATGATGCTCATACTCAAGTGAGGGACCCTACGGCAAGACACTTGGCCCTATCCAGTGTCCTCACCGGTAAAATTCAGTTAACTTGCTAAGAGCTGATAAAAAGATCAAGAATTTATAAACGAGCTTCGGTCCACACCTCGTTTTACAAGTTCGGTGCAAACACATGACTACTGAATTCAAGTTCATTCATCCCTCAACTGCTCAAGCCCCAAACCTAGGAGTCGTCCTTAATTATTCCTATACCTCACACTCTGCATTCAACCAGGTGCCTCCAAAACATCTCCACTAGCAGAACCCGAATCCTAGACACCTTCGGCGCTCCCTGGTTAATCCCATCAGCCACACGCCTCCCTTTCTCTTCTGTCTCTCTGTGGTCCATCACCCATGTAGCAGCACAAATTTTTCTCAACCAGAAATCATATCCTGTTGCTCCACAGCTTAAAAGCTTCATTACACTTGGGAGTAAAACTCGAAACCCTTAGGAGAGCCTACATGGGTCTGGCTGCTACCCCTTGCCTGGACCTTCCTTTCCTCTCAACATAGCAACCACTGGCCTTATTTTTTATCCTCAACACATTAGGCTCATACCTACCTCAGGTGCTTTGTACATGCTGCTCCTTCTGCTTGAAGTCACCCCCCTCCCCCCAAAAATGCTGTCTTCTTATCACTGAAGTATCAGCTCAGATGGCACCCCTCCTCCGAGGCCTTCCCCAAGCACCCCGGGTAAAGCCATGCCACCTCCCCGCCCCGACCGCCACCACACTATTCTGCCTCCTTTCGGCACTCAGTGGACAAGTACGATTTGTCTAGTTGTTCCTCTCCTGTCTCTCCAGAACTACAGCACCAGTTCCACTATGCCTGCTCCCTACTGCACTCCCCACGTTTGGAGACAGCGGTCCTGCCGAGACCGGTTTGGCTCAGTGGGTAGAGCGTCGGACTGCGGACTGAAGGGTCCGGGGTTCGATTCCGGTCAAGGGCATGTACCTTGGCTGCGGGCACATCCCCGGTAGGGGGCGTGCAAGAGGCAGCTGATCGATGTTCTCTCTCATCGATGTTTTTGACTTTCTATCCTTCTCCCTTCCGCTCTGTAAAAAAATCAATTAAAATATATTAAAAAAAAAAAAAAGAAACAGCGGTCCTAAAGGCAATGGCCTGCTCCCCTGGTCTTCAAGACAGTGGTTTTACTCTCATTCCCAAATGTGACACTGGAAGTTTGTTTATTCATCCAGTCAATCATTCATTCACTCAATTCAAATCAACAGTTGACTACAGGACATCTGAGAAGTGAACACGAAACCTACATGGTGCTTTACAGAGGCGCCTCTCAATTCTGCCAAACGGCAGGTCTCTTCGTGGTTAATCGCCATCTCAGATTTACAGACAGAGGTTACATGGCATCCCAAAAGCCACATGAGAGAGAACTCAGTACCCCAGAACCTCAAGGGAAAACCAAAGACCTAGGAAAGTATTTGCAAATTCCCAACTCCTTTTATTTATCACCCACAGCTCTTTACAGAAAAGCAAATTTTTAAAAGAAAGTAAATGTGGATTTTCAAAGATTTCACCTTCATTTTCTTCTAATTTTACTACCGGGTAGGTAGCAGCAACGGCCAAATGACAGAACACTTTCAACTTAAAGAGCGCTGTCCTCGGCTTCTGGAGCACGATGGCGCCCTGGGCCACAGGCTGGCTCTTGGTGCCAGAGAAAGCAGCACAGTGCAGGGGCTGGACCGCGGGCTTTGGAGCAGAAAGGCGCTAATTCAAACGCCTTCTGCTAGTGCCAAGGCCCTAGACGAGTTTATTTTATTTTACTTAATAATACTTCTACACGCAGGCAGAGTTCTAGATACTTTGCAACTATAATATGATTACTAGATCAGTGTAAGGTACTATTATTATTTGTATCTTACAGGCATGGAGAGACGCAGTCACATGCTCAAAGTTACAGCTAGTGAGTATTAGAGCCAGCATTCAGATAAGGTAGTGTGAGGCAAGAATCCATGTTCTTAACCATTACATTATGCTTCTGCTCTAATCCTGTTTCCTCATCTGAAGACAGGGCTAATAGGCTCGCCTTATCACACCGAGTCATGTGAGATGATGGTACACAGTAAGGTAAATGTTAGTAGTGGCACTATAATTGCCATCATTCTATTGGTCCAGTCAAGGGCAGAAGAAAAATATTTGGCTAAGAAAGACCTTCAAGGTTCTCTGAAGTAGAATACATTATAATAGAATGGAAACTCCATGAGGACAGGAATTGTAGCTGAAGCAAGCCATGGTGCTCAGTAATATGTGGTAAACGAGGTAGGAAAATATTTGATGCATAGACAGAGGCCTTAAAGCTCTGGGCATAGACAGAGTTCTGCAGACATGACATCCAAGGTAGTACCATCACGTCTCCAATGAGCTAAACACAAAAGAGGCAAATTTACAAGGTATCAGAGGACAGTGTGAGCTGGCCATTCGACCATTACTTAACACAGCCTGGCTATTAGGAGGCAGGGTGGCATAATGTTCATTCATCTTAATGAACAGACCTGAATTTTAATCCTGACTGTGACTCTGAAAGTCATCCAGGCTCTCAAGGTCTTGGACTTTGTCTATTTGTAAAAGAGGGAGTTGGACTACATGATGATCATAAAATGTCTCATGACTTTGTAACAATCATCATAAAAAATCGAATGGAAGCCAAATGACAGATGAAGAAACTAGGATACAGAAGTAACTTGTTCAAGGTCACAGGATCAGGGCAGAATAATAAACTATAGGCCAGATCTCTTTCTACATTGATCTAACACTCATGCTTTCCAAATCCCTTTTCAGTTAAAAAATACTGTGACATTAGTCCTTTCTTCCAAGCTCCGTAAGTCTGTAATCATTTTCCTTAAATAATCTTTCCTGACTTCACTACATCTTGGGACAGCAAGATCAGGAAGAAACAACTACAGTATTTCCAGTGTTAATCTGGAGAATCAGAAGATCTGAGGTGGCAATTAGGGAAAATCCCTTGTCTTTGTCCAGAATTGAGAGGTCAGAAGTATTTTTAAGATGAATGATTTAAACATATGATTTAAATTTAAGCAAAATGATTAAAAAAAATAACTTCTAGTAACATAATGCTTGCTGAGGACAGCATGTAACAATTTCTTTTTAAATCAGAGTTGTGCTATTTGATTCAAAGTAGATTCACAAAGTTAAAAGATTTTCTGAGAATGTTTACAAATAACTGTTTTATTTTTATTTAAAAAATATACGCTAGACATTGAACCATTGTATATACCCCTTCCTAGGGCCCTCATGTTAGAAGTGAAAAGCAGTTACAGGAGGTTTTCTAGATGGTTCCTAACAGGAGAGTCAGTTACAGGAGGTTTTCTAGATGGTTCCTAACAGGAGAGTCAGTTACAGGAGGTTTTCTAGATGGTTCCTAACAGGAGAGTCAGTTACAGGAGGTTTTCTAATGGCTCCTAACAGGAGAGTCAAGGTCAAACCACTGAGTCTCTTTACCCTTTCATCTAGTAGCTGAAAAGCAACTAATTGTGAGCTCAGAACACTCCATTCTGGTACTCTCAAAAATAAAAATGTTAGCTCGAAAATCGCTCTGTGGCTCGGAAAGTTCTGTGAGGACAGACTGACACGAACAAGGAGGACAGAGGGGCTACAGGCCGAGATGCTCAGCCCACTTCGGTGGCAGCAGTAACTTTCACCTTCTTTCTAGCAATTTCATTCCTTATCAAATGAGAGTAATCATTTCACCAGATGACTTTTATGACTTAAAATATGATCGGCAATAAAAACAATCTTGCAATGTTGTGCAAACGTGAGAGATCACTGTCATTACTGTTTACTACCTCTGGGGCCTGAAGACACCCCCTCCCCTTTTCATTCCTGGCCATGTATTCCCCAGAATCCTCAGAAGGTGGAATAGGACACTAGTGTCTTCTCCAGACTCCAGACCTGGCAATTATGAGTGCTCCTAGCTAGCCAGTCTCCGCTGCTGAGAGACGAGAAGTGAGGCCCTAAAGCTCCGGGCCTAGCGGCCTCAACAGCGCCCATACCCCCCAGTCACCTTGTCCTCACCTTGAGGGACAGAAAGAAACCCTATGGGGAGACAGTGCCGTTCTCAAAAAGAAGTGCCTCCGTTCTTTACCCGGCCGCCACGACTTCCACCCACACTTCCCGCAGGGCGGGGGCAGGGCTGGGAGAGCTGACACAGCGGGGACGCCTTGACCTCAGGCACTAGAGGACCGGCAGCGGCGCAGGGCCCACGGCCGTGACAGGTAAACAAAACGTCAGCGCCAGTCGGGCCTGCCCTGCACCGCCTCGCCCACAGCCGCAGGCAGACTGGATGGCACTCCGCCCCCGTGAACCCAGGGGGCCCCGATCTCGCTCACCTGCAGCCGGGTCACCAGAAGGCTGTAGGGCGCCATTTTGTACACTGACAAAGATGAGGTCGCGTGCAAGTGACGTGCCACACGACGAATTTATAGCCTTTGGACAGGGGGCGTGGCCTGAGGCAAGGGGCGTCACGGGGAAGGCGGGGCTTCCAGAGGCGCCAGAGCCCGCGAGCCCAGTGGGCGGTGCTCCCGCGTTAACAACCAACGGGAAGAGGGGGAAGACTGCATTACTACATTTGTGGAAGGAAATACCCGACAAAGAGGTCTTATCGAAGTGAAAACTTCTTATTTGTACTTCAGGTTGCCTCTTCCATCCAAATCGGGCAAAGACATTGTTTTATGACTCACAGGCCTGCCGGGACTTGGCTCTCCCGTTCCCCGCTACAACGGAAACTACCGTTTGGAACGTAGGGATTAGATCGCGCGAGAATGAGCGGGGCTTGGTGCAAAACGCCGATGTCAGCCTAGAGGACCAATCACGGCGACGAGGAGGCAGGAACAATGGAGGTTAAAGGTCGGGCGGAAGTCCCCGGAGTTTCCGGTGGCCGGCTTGAGCGTGAACTATGGCTAAACATCACCCGGACTTGATTTTTTGTCGCAAGCAGGCTGGTGTTGGTGAGGCAGCTCCCATGGCCGCGGCCCTCTGGGTGGGGGTAGTGTTAGGAGTTGGGGAGTCAGGGTTCCAGCTCTTCCCAAGGTCGTGCGTCGGAGGCGCCACGTTTCCCGCCTTCACCGGGTAGCGCAGGAGCGCGCCGTTTTTGGCCTCCAATGGAAAGAGGGCGGGGAATCGCTTACTGGGAACCGGGGCGGGTGGCCCGGGTGGGGTCCGGAGAAACTCCTAGTCCAGGACCTGGGAGGGGCTTCGGGAAAGTGTGGCTCTGGGAAATTTGTGAGGCTAAGGGGGATGAAATCGCTCTTTGCAGTTCCTGCTACTGTTCCCACCCCAAACTCGAGGATGTTTTTCTCCTCTCCGTCAGAATCTTGATTCTAATTGTACTCTTTACCATCTTTGATCTTGCAGCCATCGGAAGACTCTGTGAAAAATGTAAGTGGGACACGCCCTCTAGACACCCCACCCCTCGCGCTCAGTTTCTGTGGAGCCAGCAAGAGGGCTTTAGGTAGATGTTCCTGGAAGCATGTGAACACTGCCTGTCTGACTGCAACCATAGCCTCCCTCCGCCTCCCAATTCCAGCTTCTACATTTTATTTTTCTTATATATATTATTGATTTTTTACAGAGAGGAAGGGAGAAAGTTAGAAACATGGATGAGAGAGAAACATCAATCAGCTGCCTCATGCACACCCCCTACTGGGGATGTGCCTGCAACTAAGGTATGTGCCCTTCACCAGAATCGAACCTGGGACCCTTCAGTCCACAGACTGAGGCTCTATCCACTGAGCCAAACCGGTTTCCACCAGCTTCCACATTTTAAACACTATGTTTAGGTTCTGAGAAAGTCTGTAGCTTTGGGTAGGAAGTAGCTTGACCCCGTCTCCAACACACAGTTTTTGCCAGTAATTTACATGGACTTACCTAGCAGATGCTGTTCTCAGCTCCTTGCTTGTTACCTGATTAACTTTTTCCTGTGTGTTGTGGGGATTGAGATGGGCACTAAGTAAGCCAGATTTTGTTGTTTTGTTTTGTTTTAAAGCCAGATTTTGTAATGCCAAAGTAGAAGGCCCTACAGTCACTGTCTAAAGGAGACTAGTGTTTTTCCCCATAACAGGAGGAGGGCAAGGAATTGCCAGTGGACATAACTTCTTTTTCTCACAGGTGACGGCAAGTGTGTGATCTGTGACTCCTACGTGCGTCCCTGCACCCTGGTGCGCATATGTGATGAGTGTAACTACGGCTCCTATCAGGGGCGCTGTGTGATCTGCGGGGGCCCCGGAGTCTCTGACGCCTATTACTGTAAGGAGTGCACCATCCAGGAGAAGGATGTGAGTGAATTCTAAACTTTGCGTCTGATCTTTTCTTTAAAAGCACTTTGCCACTTGGCCGGTGTGGCTCGTTGATTGATCTTCATCCCATGAACCAGGAGGCCTCTGGTTTGATTTCTGGTCAGGGCACATGCCCAGTTTACTGCTCAGTCCCCAGTAGGGGGCATGCAGGATATTTTTCTCTCTTCCTCTCCCTGAAATCAATAAAGACATTAAAAAAAAAAAAAAAAACTGCCAACTATGGCAAACTCCTATGGTCTTTAGAGATTACTATGTTCAGCTAGTCACCTAGGTTATAATTTCTTCAAATTCTGGGTGTAGTCCGATAAAAGGCAGTTATTTTCCATCAAGGGTAAAAATGCAAGAGAAGCAAATCTTTGTCAACACCAGCAATTTGGAGAGCCCTCGCTCTGTTCCTTTGATGTCTCTGATTATTTTTATTCAGAAACAGCACCCTGCATTTTGTAAGTCCGAGCAGAGTGCATGGTGTGTGATAGCCACTCAGTAATTCTCTTTACTGTCATTAAGGACTGCTTGGGTGGAGGTAGTGACATTTGAATTGGGGACAGTTCAAGTTTATTTCAGCTTTAAGAGGTTAAAGAGTTTCTTTGGTTTGATAATGTGGAATTGTGATTTTTTCTCATGACGTTTTTGGCCCCTGACATTATGTGGTGGCAGTGGCCAGCTGTTCAACTCCTTGAACCAAATGCAAGAGAGGGGGCTTATAGATCTGAAGTAAGTGTGACTTTACTGTTTTCCTTTTTTGGTTAATCCTCTCCTGATTGTTTAGAGTGGAAGGGAGAGGGAGAGCCGGAGAGAAACATTGATGTGAGAGAGACACATTGGCCAATGGAGACCAAACCTACAGCCCAGATACCTGCCTTTGGGTGGGAATCGAGCCCAAGAACACACACCTCCCTCACCATCCCCTGTGTCCGGCCCAGTGCCCTCACCACCGGCCAGGGTTAGTTTTACTGATTTTATTTAGCAGACTTCTTGGGCAGGAAATCCCAGGAATCTGCTTATTTTCTTCTTATGACAGAATAAAAGGAAGTGTGATTCAACAGGCTAATAGAAGGTATCTGGTTACCTAATCTAGGATAACGCAAAAAATATGTATAATTCTTAATATTCCCATGAGCAATGAGTAGTTTATAGATGTTTTCTCCCTTATTCTTCACAATAACTTTGTTAAATAGGAATTATTATTACCCCCACTTTATAGTCCCTTAACCAACTGTGAAGTGGCAAACCCAGACTATCTGACTAAACTTTGTGGTGTCCCCATTACCCCTGTTGTCCTTTTGTAAGTCTTGTTAGTAGGATGTCCTTATGGTGAAGAGAAGCCACCTTGCCACCTCAGCGGTCTATGTATGTGGATCTTGTCTACCCCCAGTAAGTGCGACATACCAGGCCAGATAAGACTGTTTATTACTTAATTAAGTCTTCTATTATTTAGGGAGATGAGAAGGTCATTGATGAAGGATGACAGGCGTAACTCCATAAGTACCTTTGGCTGTCACATCATATCCTGCTGCTCTGGTCTGCCCAGTCCCACTCCTTCAGAGAAAGGACCTTGGTTTGTGTGTTTGTATCCATTCCCCCACTTCTTGGGACAGTGCCTGACATGTAAGGGTGGGACACGTTTTTGGTGCCATCCCAACAAGTCATCCATAGGTGTTCCCTCTACAGATTGGTACATAGTAGACATTGGGTAATTATTTATAGTTCCCAAGTAGTGAAACCATGTTATGACAACATCAGTGAAGCGGAAAGTACAAATAATCTTAAACTGGCTAAAGATTCCATTATTTTCTTGAGCTTTTTCGTGGTGTTGCTACATTATTCTCTGGCATAAACTTGGAAGCAGAGAGTGCCGAATAAGTGTGAATTGCTCTGACTCATCTGTATGGGGTGTGACCGGATACCTTAGGGTCCTCATGCCCGTTCTGTCCCTGAGCATTGTTCTAGACGTCACTTCCCTACTTCACATTATACAGGAGTGTTCTGAGGATATTGGAGATAACACCCAGCTGACATGGTTTCCAAGGAGCCAGAGCAGTCGGGTGACTTGATCCAGCCTCTCAGCCTTACAGATCACCATCGAGATTAAGTGCCCAAGACTTTCCTATGCAGAAATCTTCCCACAGCCCAAGGAGAAAAGTTAAAATTTAACCCTCGTTATATGCAACTTGCATCATTTTTAAGGGAATTAGACCAATAAACTAAAGCTGGGTGTTGTATCTAGTTTTTGTTTGTTTGTTTTGTTTTTAATATATTTTATTGATTTTTTACAGAGCGGAAGGGAGAGGGATAGAAAGTCAGAAACATCAATGAGAGAGAATCATCTATCAGCTGCCTCTTGCACGCCCCCTACTGGGGATGTGCCCGCAGCCAAGGTACATGCCCTTGACCAGAATCGAACCCGGGACCCTTCAGTCCGCAGTCCGACACTCTTTCCACTGAGCCAAACCAGTCTCGGGCTGTATCTAGTTTGTAAAAGCTTTGGGGATGCCCAGGAGTCCGGGATAGCACCTGCCAGAGCACTAATTTGTGGTTTCTTCTGATGCAGGGTCATCTTGATTCCCCTGTGGCCCTTGATTCCTTTACCCCTTTTACCTACCGTTTTCCTCAGCTGTCCCAAGCACAAAACAAAGTAGCTAATGTTTATGCTGTTCTTGCTGTGTGCCAGGTACTATGCATACCTTTTTTTTTTTGAAACACTTTTTAAAAATGTATCTTTATTATTGAAAGTATTATAGATGCCTTCTTTGTTGTTGGTTGTTTCTCCCCCAAACTCTGTGTGATATAGATGAGGAAATTAGGGTTAGAAGTGTTAGGCAGCTTGGCTCAAGGTCTGTCCAACTCAGTAGTTCTCAACTATTTTTTTTTTCATTATTGCCCCCCCCCCCCCCCCCCGGAGAAAAGTTAAAATTTAAATTAAATGTTCCCCTTAAGAGGAATTAAGTATTAAGGAATAAGGCTTTTGTTGCAGAAGGAGGAACTTTCGGTCATAAACCATTGTAATGGCAAAGATGTTTTTGTCCCCTTTGAGGGTGCATGATGTAACTCAAAGCACTTAACTCTGCTCTCTCACTGTATTGTTCTTAGGGTTGTTAAGGATGTGCCTCTCACTCACATTATTTCTACCATTTTCGTGAACATCAGAGCCGTTAAAAGTTGCCTTTTTCTTCATTTCCGTTCTGTACATACTTCCCTTTGGTATGTTATATTTTGGTACGTGGTTAGTGTTAATTTTAAAGTTTCACTTGAAAGTCCTGGCGGGGTTTTCATCACTAGTACAGGGTAGTTTTTGTAGCTTACTTTCCTGCCATAGAAATAGACTTGACACGCTGTCCTCCTTGGGAAAGAAACCCAAAGACACTGAATTCTCCTTAGTGATTGCTACAGTAGCCCAGCTTCTCCCTTCCTCTCTCTAAAACCAGTAAAAACATTTAAAATATATTTTTTTGGGGGGGGGGGGGGGAGAAACATCAATGATGAGAGAGAATCACTGATTGGCTGCCTCCTGCATGTCCCCCACCAGGGACTGAGCCTGTAACCCGGGCATGTGCCCCCCACCCGGAATCAAACCCGGGACCCTTCAGTCTACAGGCTGAGCCAAACCAGCCATGGCTCAATGTAAACATTAAAAAAAAAAAAAAAGTCCTAGCTCAACTCACAAATATTCTCCTGTAGCTTCCTCCCAAGTTTTAACGGTCCCCCATCCTCCTTCCCATGCTCTCCATTCACAGGCATTGCAGCATAAGCCAGTCAGGCCCAGCCCCACATCCTCTCCTCACACTGGCAGAATTTGGGAACGGCCATGAGACCCGTAGAAGATGTGCAGAAAATAAAAAATGGGAATTTAGGCAGGAAAACTGAGTAAGAAAAATGTCATAACCCCCAAAGGTCTAATAATCCAAGGCATTGGTTTCCAAACTTCTACCTTTTAAAAAATATATATTTTATTGATTTTTTTACAGAGAGGAAGGGAGAGGGATAGAAAGTCAGAAACATCAATGAGAGAGAAATATTGTCAGCTGCCTCTTGCACACCCCCCACTAGGGATGTGCCTGTAACCAAGGTACATGCCCTTGACCGGAATTGAACCTGGGATCTTTCAGTCTGAAGGCTGACGCTCTATCCACCAAGCCAAACCGGTTTCAGCTGGTTTCCAAACGTTTAAAAAATATGTAGTCCTTTCTTCACAAAAATATCTTAGATAGAAGGTGTGTGTGTGTGTGTGTGTGTGTGTGTGTGGAGACACACAATTATGAAATTGCTGCTATTTATCTTTGGCAACTTCTTATAACTTAACTAAAAGTTGACCCTATGCCAGGCATTGTTCTAGGTATATTTACTGATTCTTGATTCTAGGAGGTAGGTGTGACCACTGCAATAATTTTATGTACTAAACAGAGTTTTATATTTGACTATTCAGGGAGGTCAGTAACTTCCCAAATCCAGGCAGCCTCGCTCCAGAACCCACCGCCTTCACCCAGGCTCTGAGTGAGAATGGAATGCCACTTTGGTGTGGCATCTCTCAGGCCTGGAGCGCTAGATAAGTACAGGTTTGTGAACGTCACCAGTCTACTTATCTTACAATTGAGGAATATGAGGCCAAAAGAAGTGGCTCGTCCACAGTTACACAAGTCAGCATAGCACAATAAGCCGAACAGGGTGTCGTCATTCCACAACATTTCATAGCATCTCTGAAGGCCTCAGCACTGTGTGTCTTAATGTCAGGCCACCCTAAGCCGGGAAAAGGCAGCTGTCCCCTCAGTTGTAGGAGAACTGGCAGTACAGAGTACATAGCTTACGAGGCTCACCTGGCAAGCCATCGATGGGCTGGGCGCACAGCCTGGCTCCCTCAGCATCAAACTCCACAGAGTGTGGTTCTCAGGGTAGTACATGGTATATGTCTTCTAGAAAATAACGGAGTGTTAGTGTTGGCTTTGTGCGTTTTCAGATATTTTTGTAGTATTGATATTAGTCCCTGGAAAAAGAAATCAGCTGGGTTTAGAAATGAGATGTCTACGGACTTCATTGATTCATTCAATAGCCCAGTGGCACAGGAAGCAACAGCCTCTGACATGGATAAAATAAAATCATCAGATCTGTGAAGGGTTTTTCCAGGAGCAACTCCCCCAGTTTTCCTGCCATCATTCCAGATCAACTAATGCAGTCGTCTGCGCAGAGCACAGCTTCCCCGGGCCTTCACTGAAACCTCTCAGGCTCACAAAGTGGCCGGGGGGGCCTGTCATTACAAATCAGAGTAGGGGCTGTCAGCACCAGTATCCTGTGATATTTAAAATGAAGGTATTATTTCCTAATAGTCTTTAGATTTTTTCCTTGCTGGTATCCTTTGTTTTTTGTTTGTTTGGGGTTTTTTAGTATGTTTTAATTGATTTTTAGAAAGAGAGGGATAGATAGAAACATCAATGAAGAGAGAGAATCATTGATCGAATCGGCTGCCTCCTGCATGCCCCCTATGGGGGTGCAACCCCACAACCTGGGCATGTGCCCTGACTGGGAATCAAACCAGTGACCTCTTGGGTTCATGGGTCGATGCTCAATCACTGAACCACACCAGCTGGGCATATTCACTCTTTTTGGGGGGGGATAGTGGAAGAGAACCGGGGAGCTTGATCTGTAGGTGATTATTCCTTATCATACGTTTCACTAGAAAAAACACCTTTGGACATTTTAAGAATTTTAGATTCTACCTCAACTATGTCATAGGTAATAGCAACAGAAGTGGGCTAAGCCCCCAACATTGTGAGTGCAGACCACTCACTGAGGGTAGACGGGGCCTGGCACATTCTAGGTGCTTAGGAAGTTCCTGACAGTTGATCGAATAGGATAACTAAAATAGTATAATGAATGGCTGAACTGCTACTCCAAAAAGTTATTTTTATGCTCAATCCCTCTCAATATAGGCTCAAGGACTTTTTTTTTAATGTATTTATTGATTTTTTACAGAGAAGAAGGGAGAGGGATAGAAAGTCAGAAACATCGACGAGAAAGAAACATCGATCGGCTGCTTCCTACACACCCCCTACTGGGGATGTGCCCGCCACCAAGGCACATGCCCTTGACTGGAATCAAACCCAGGACCTTTCAGTCCGCAGGCCGACGCTCTATCTACTGAGCCAAACCGGCTTTGGCTGGGCTCAAGGACTTTTAATAACTTCTCTCTGTTCTTCTGTTTTCCAGAGAGATGGCTGCCCAAAGATTGTCAATTTGGGGAGCTCTAAGACAGATCTCTTCTATGAGCGGAAAAAATACGGTTTCAAGAAGAGGTGATTGGTGGGTGACCTCTTTCTCCCCTGCTCAAGCCGCTGCGGCCGCCAGAAAAGACGCCTACTGCTGCCAACAGAAAGGGAGCGGAGTGCAGAACATCGCCCGCACTGCCTGTTAGCACGCTGGCACCTCCACTGCTCTCTCCTCTCACCCGCATAAGGTGGCAGGAATGGAAAAGGAATCTTCACAGGGTGCTCTGGCAGACTGCATCAGGGAAAAAACGATAGGTTAGTTCATGTCTTTTCTTGAATTCAAGAAGCAAGACTCTTTTTCCACATTGACAATTTCTCTCTACACCAAGCGCTTCTAAAACAGAAATACTATCATTTCGCTGATCTTTTTACTATAAAACTACCCGTGGTCTTAGAGCAGCTCTGATGGTGGTTGTCTTTGATGAACATCAGCAGTGTGTAGGGAGCTCGCTGAACAATAAATGTGGGCGTTTAATCTTGTGACACCAACCAGGGGGTGCTGGTTCATGTTCTCAGAAATTGGAAACCCTTTCTGTTGCTATTGTGTTAATAAAGTAGGTGTGTATTTTCTGGTAGTTGATGACCATCCAATTTAAGTTTAACTTGAATTTATTTTAGTCACCCAGGAATTTGTGATTCAGAAAGAAGTATTGGGAGTAATTGAGCACCTCATGATCTTATTACTATTTGAAGAAATTCAAAAGTATTCGTGCCTTTCATTATAGGTGAACCGAAGTCATTTTTAGAAACTTTGTTCTTCCCGGCCAACTTTAATTTTGAACTGAATAGATAGCTTCCAGTGATGGGGAAGGGAATGTGACAAAATGTGTTCAAATTGATGAGTTAGGAAAACTGAACCTAGTTGATTTGTTTCATAAAGTGCAATAACATTCACATTAAGGATTTTTTAAAATAAACATAAAAACATAGAAAAATAATAACAGACCTAAGGGCAAATTCAGACATACGTGACCCAGACAAATTCAAGTCTGTACTTTGTCCCCTCTAGAGGTGATAAGCAAGTTACCCTGAGGAGGCACATTCATAATTTGCAACATTAGTCCAGTAGCCTTTGCACACCCTCGGTTTGGGAAAGGTTGCTCATCCAGAGGCCCAAGGTTGTGCTACGACTTGGTGGCAAAGGAAAGAAATGAGTCTTCTGACTTCTTTGGTTTGGATTAACAAAAAACTCTTACTTGTGATATATTGAGTGTCCAAAATTAAGATAATCTCTGCCTTCAAGAGTTTAATAAAGGAGCCTGCCCCCGGGGTTTCACAAAGAAAGGGTTCTCAGCACGGCTCGGGGGCGCCTCCGGAAAGCTAGGGGAAGGTCATGGTCACCGGGCGAAAGAGAATCTTTAGGGCTCCCGTTCCCATCTCGTCCCTTGCCACCTCACGGCTCCCTGCACTCCAGCCACCGGGCTCCTTTCGGCTCCCGAAGCTGCTGCTCTCCTTCCCTCCTCAGTGGGGAACCCCTCTCCAGTGCTCCCTCCATCCTGCTCAGCTAACTCCTACTCATCCTTCAGACCTCAGCTCAGTATTTCCTCAAAGAGGCCTCTGCCCCCCAATCTACGTCAGTTCACCTTATACTTCTGTGTGGCACCGTCAGCACGTTGGTCACAGCGTTTGGTAATTACTGCTACTTGACTGTTCTATGGTGGCGGAAACCAACTCTGGTCTGCGCAGCAGGCAGCAGGTGCTCCATGTTGAATAAGTAATTGAAGAACCCAGAGAGTAAATTGAGCTTTGAAACATGTTGGGACCTACAGGGAAGGGCGTGGGAAGGGGGCACAGATTAGGGCCTTTGTGGGTGGGGCAAGACAATCTGGGATGACGTGTTTGGGAGCTCTCTAAGCAGTTCTCAAACATCAGGTGTGGGTTGTTATAGTATGTAAAGTGGCAAAGAACAGATAATTTTCAGATTATAATTATAATGTGTCATGGTTCTATAGTAATTTTAGTTTTAATATATGAGTCAGGATGTTTGGCTTATTAACCACCCTGGTTCACATAATATCTTGCATCTACAAATATTTCCAAAGCTACTCCTTAACTTTAACAAAACACCACCTTAAGTGCTCTGTCATTCTGTGTGAATGGCTGTAGGTCTTGCAAGGAAATGTAAGATTAATGCCCAGTAGGATATCACAGGGCATGCCCACTCCACACTGATCACCAATGGGGCAAGTTCAACCTTAGCCCAGTGAGTTCCTCTGAACTCTACTCCTCTTTCACCTAATTTCATAATCCTGGTCTTGTGTTGTTTCTCTCAGACACCAAGAGAACAATACAATACAAGGGATGAGTCGAAAATACTTGAGGTAAATGGTTTTGATTTTTTTTTTTTTAAGTTTTTATTGATTTCAGAGAGTGGAAGGGGAAGAGAGATAGAAACATCAATGCTGAGAGAGAATCATGGCTGGGCTGCCTCGGGCTACAGAGGACAGCCCGCAGCCAGCCATATGCCCTGACCGAGATTTGAACCGGGACCTCTGGTTCGTGGTTCAGTGCTCAACCACCGACCGGGCAGTGGTTTGATTTTAATTAACTTTTGTCTACCTTGGACTTTAGAAATTTTTTTAACTAAAAATTAGCATAATGATATAGTATCAAATTCTCCATGGGAAAACATGGCTTACAAGCTGAATTTTAACCTCTTAACAGTATACAGTTCTATGAAGAGAATTAGAATAATGATCTGTGTATGGCCACAAAAAAATCAGAATGGTCTTCAATTTTTTAAAATATTCAGTTACAGGGTCTAGAAAGGATGGGTGTCTTCCAGTTTCTCAAGTACACAGTACAGATATTTAAACATTGCATTTATTACATTGTTCTTGCTTTAAAAAAAAAAGTGAATCTAGTCCAATCCCCCCCACCCCGAGAAAACAAAGTATTGTGAGAAGTGTGTGGACTTTATAATCAGACCTTGATTTCTGGCTGTGCTGTTGACCTTCAGTGAGTCATTTAGCCTTTCTGTGTCTTTTTCTTATCAACTAAGGATAATAGTGCCTACCCTTTTGGTCATTGGGTTAAATTCAACCTGTGCGAGCCTGACCTTTACTGGGAAGGCTTTGCATACGAGTAAGTGGTGGTCGTCTGAGAGTGGGTCTCCGCTGCTCCACGGCAGCATTTGGGTCCTGGCACTGAAGGTCTTCCAGACGGTTCCCTCTCCTCCCTGCTCCCTAGGTCAGTGGTCTGCAAACTCATTAGTCAACAGAGCCAAGTGTCAACACTACAATGATTGAAATTTCCTTTGAGAGCCAAATGTTTTTTAAACTTCTAACGCCACTTCTTCAAAATACTCACCCAGGCTGTGGTGTTTTGTGGAAGAGCCACACTCAAGGGGCCAAAGAGCCGAATGTGGCTCTCCAGCCGTGGTTTGCCGACCACGGCTCTAGGTTTTCCTCTACTTCTGTCTTTGCTCATTAGGCAGCTGAAGGGACGCTGCCTGCACGCTCCCTGTTGTCCTGGCGCGCTGCTTTCACCTAAGCCAGCCAACTTGGTACCTCTTCCTCCTGAACTCTTCACATCCCGGATACTTCACGGCACTCATACCCCACAACAGTCTCTCACTTGGACTCTTCATGCCTAGTACATACACTTAACAAAAATTTAACAATATTTACTGTGTATATTGCACTCCAGTATTTTCATTTTTCTAAAGATTCAGGCTGAAAGCCATTAAACCCAAGTGATTTCTGCCCCAATAATGTGTCATGACCCACATTTAAAACCAGTGAATTCGATCACTGAGCTCCATTTCCCTCTCCCTCCACTACAGAGCACACGACAGGCAGCCACTCAATACACTGAGTGGAAAGGGGGTCACAAACTCGGGAGCTGGGTGAATAATGTAATTGATTGAAAGGGGGGTAAGAAAAAGAACTCAAACATGATGATAAATGTCATGTGACCTTTGGTCTCCCTGTGGGGGAGACAATGGGGGGTGAGGGGGGCCTTGGAGAATCGAGAGCACAGGCCCTGTTGTGAAGGGGAGAGGGCTGCCATTCCGTTCCCATTGCCAGGTTGAATGCCCAGTGTTGCCAGATCTTTTGAATCAAGGACAAGTGGCTAATTAAAATCTTTGTGCAGTTTTCCAGTTTTTAAATGCCAACTCATTTCAATGTTTTGAGTGTGTTGGTCTGTGCCAGGCCAATACATGCACCAGATGTGGACGTTTGGCCTGCCAATTAGCAGCTTTTAAGTTAAGAAAATTAGCTTCTCAGGAAATCAAACTGGACTGACTACATTGCAGAGAGACCCGCTCTGTGCAGACCTGCAGGTGTTTAATAGTTTGAAGCTACAATGTAAAGGTGAACGATTCTTTGCTTTGGTTGGAATTTTCCTGTCCTTAAAAAAAAAAAAAAAAGGATTCCAATTCCCATCTTCTCCCCAGTTTTTCAGCTCCTTATCATCCCTATCCCAAATGCCCACTTGCCACCATCAAGACTGAAATGCAGTTACTTTGTTGAAATACTCGTTTTACCCCAGCAGCTTTGGCTTTGTGGATAGAGCGTCCGTTTGAGGACTCCGGGCTCCTGGGTTCTATTCCGTTCAAGGGCACATGTCCCTGTTGTAGGCTTGATCCCCAGTAGGGGGCGTGCAGGAGGCAGCCAATCAATGATTCTGGTCATTGTTTCTAACTCTCCTCTGAAATCAATAATAATATATATTTTTAAATAAAATACTGCAGTTTCAGTCTTAGCAAAGGGTAGGGCTGTTGCCCTAGCGGTTTGGCTTAGTGAATAGAGCGTCTGCCTGGGGACTGAAGAGCTCCCGGATTTGATTCAGGTCAAGGGCACATACCTTGGTTGCAGGCTCCCTGATTGGGGCGTGTGCAGGAGGCAACCAATCAGTGTGTTTCTCTCAGATCGATATTTTTGTCTTTCCCTCTCTCTTCCAATCTCTCAAAACCAATGGAAAAATATCCTCAGGTGAGGATTATAAAAAAGGGGGGGGGTCACTTGTTTACCAGAATTCACTCATATTGGTTGTGATGAATGAACAGCAGTCGTTTGCCCGGCATCCAGTCCCTCCAAAGCTGGTTTCAGCTGCGGCTTGCTTTGCTCCTGCCCTGCTAGGGCCGCGGGTCTGAAGAATCAAGCTGAGGAACTGTTTTCTTGGGTAACTGAGAACAACCTGCAGTTTCTCACCCTGGCATGTGTATGAGAGTGACTCACCCCTGAAGTTAATTGGCACTAATGACCAGCCTGACTGGTCACAGCAACAGAACTGGCATAACTTGCTTACGCTTAGAGGGGAGCTGCCCCGCCTCGCCCCTCTGCACATGCTTGCTTCTCCGAAGCTCGCCATTTTAAAACGTGGTTGTGTGCTTTTCAGGGAATGATTATTCAAAAGGGGAAGGGCCTGGAATGCTTGAGTTAGGGATTCAGCTCACAAGCCCTGGCAAGATGAAATCATGCTGGGAAGAGAAAACCATCTTCCTCGCCACATCATAAATGGGAACATCAGCAGTTAGGGAGAGTGGTTACCTTTTCTCCCTGTTGTTGTTATTGATTCAGAGAGGAAGGGAGAGAGACATCAGTGAAGAGAGAGAATCATTGATTGGCTGCCTCCTGCAGGTCCCCTACTGGGGATCAAGCCCACAACCTGGGCACGTGCCCTTGACTGGAATTGAACCTGGGACCTTTCAGTCCCCAGGCCGATGCTCTGTCCACTGAGCCAAGCCGGCTAGGGCTCTCCCTGTTTTCATATTTACATGCTCACCCTTTATCCAGGGCCCCATTTGCGAAGGAGGCTGGGTTTCTGAGTTTGATTTCAGTGATGTTGCTCAGGCTGCTGTTCCCAGCAGTGCAGGAGAGCGTCCGATAAAAGCACGGGCACGAATTAAGAGCCTGCCTTCCAGAGATCAGCGCGCTCGCTCAGCCTGCACTGAATGGTGAGCCCTCCATCCTTCATCTGCTTCTGTGGACGCCCCGCCCCTCCTGAGATCCCCTTGGAGAATTCCTTTCAGCTCACCCTCGCCCTTCTCATCATTTTGTCTTGTAAGGTTTCTTACTGGGAAGTGCGCACTGAGCTGAGCACAGAGTAACGGCCAGAATGGTTACCTTTAGGAATAACAACTATTTAAGCCAGGCCTTATATACGGTCTACATTTTAAGGGTGGGAAAACAAGTTTGATGATGTAAACAAATTGGTTGCCGTTAAATCAAGATAGCATGGTCGGTGGCAGAATTGGGACTCAGACCCTACCATTTCCATTGCTGCCTCTAATAAATGACTACAAATACCAGCACCCCTCGCGACGCGACGCTGCTTAAACGGGCGCTCTCCCCAGGGCTGTGTTTCTGGGCTCCGGGTCTCTAACCTTCTGGACAGCGGTTGGCTCGGAAGTCCAATCAGATGCCGCCTCTACCTCCCCTGACCAATGGGGAGACTGTTGCTAACACCCAGTTATATTTTTAGCTATTTGGTTCCCTAGAGCCCCGTGGGTGGGCGGGGCCTCTCCGGAGTGGAACCGGCTGGGGGGGGGAGGGGAGGGGTAGGGAGGAGAGAAAAGGGGTGAAGAGGGAGGGCGAAGAGTGAGTGGGAGGGGAAACAAGGGGAGGGGAGGAGAGGAAAGGGGTGGATCCCTGGAAGGCTCTGAATTCTCTGGAAGAGGGGCAGGGAAGAGAAAAGGGGTGAAGAGGGAGGGGAAGGAGTGAGGTGGAGTGGGAGGGGGAAGAAGGGGAGGGGATGGGGGCCGGCGGAGGGGGCGTGTATGTGACGCTCGGCCTCGCTGACGCACGAGGCAAGTAGTCCCTGGAGGAGCCCCAGGAGCTGAGGAGCTGAAGCGCTGGGGTGGGGGGATGGGGCTCCCCTCCACCAGTTCCCTCGCACCGCCCTGCTCCAGTGGTTTGTCCTCCCGTTCCGCATCTAACCCACAAGCTGCCCGCTGCCCCTGCCAAAAGGATGGCCAGGGGAAACGTGCCAACTGTTGGCAGCTGGCCGTCTTTGGGTCCCACCACCCACGTGCGTTTGGCGCTGCCGCTGGGCTGGCTCCGTCCGTAAAGAGAGTAAAGGTCGGGGCGGGAGAACTGGGGGATGGCGGTGACCGGGAGGAGCAGGGAGCCAGCTGACGGACACCGGCCTCCCGACCCTGATCCGCCCCCCCCCCCCCCGAAGTCACAATGATCGAAGCCGCGTGGCCGGGCTGGAGGCCGGGGCGTGGGCCTGGCGCTCCACATCCGGGCCCGGCGGGCTGTCACCGGAGAAATGTGGCTTCCTGGTGGCCCGCATGGGGGTCCCCGCCGGGGAGAGAGAGCGGGGCGTCCGCAGAGGGGCCGGGCCCCGCCGCGAGGTAACGGGGCGCCAGAGGCGGCTCTTTTTCCGGGCCGCCCGGCTTCTCCCTCATCCCCTTCTCCCGCTCAGCGGCCGCCGGTCCCCCGCGCCGTTCTCTGAGGGCGCACGAGGCGCTCGGAGAGCCGGGCTTACCCGGTGATAAAGGCCTGCGGCGTCTCCAGAGCGCGGGCCGCCCCCGCCCCCTCCCATCACCGCCGCCCGCAACCGGAGCGAGTGCAGCGGGCGGCCGGTCGCCCAGAGCTGGAGGGTCTCGCCGAGGTGGCCTGGGGGCAAGTGCAGGCCCGAAGACAGCCGTGCTCCCCGCACCCCGACTGAGCGGCTCGGTCCGCCCAGGACCCCGCCCTTCGGGAACTCGCTGTCCTCCTGGGACCGGGCCCACAAGGGGACGATCTGAGGGGTTCGGGCCTGAGGAAGACAACCACGGGCCGGCCGGCAATGGCAGGACAGGCGGCCTCGCTGACGTTCGAGCGGGGGTCCCCCACGAGGGGGTAAGGGGGACGGTGCCGCGAGCGCGCCCCGAGCCGCAGCGCCGAGGGTTGAGCCGCGGAGGAAGTAGTCCCGGCAGGCCCCGCCCCCGCGGCGGAGGACGCAGCACGCAGGGGCGGGGAGCGGATCCGTGCGCAGGGTTGCTAAGGGTGAAACTTTTCATTGACTTTGCTCACTTCGGGCCGGGGCGCGGGACGGTGCGGTCGCCGGCCGAGGGGAGGGAGCGGCCTGGGAGACGCGGGGCCAGAAGGGCAGGACCGCCCGCCGGACCGTCCTCCACCCCGCGACGCCAGCCACGCTCCGGCCCGCCATCCCGCTGCCGTCGCCGCCGGCCGGCCCTCTCGCCCTTCGTCCCCCACCTCCGCGCCCGACCTCCAGGAAGAGGGGAGAGTCATTACTGAGAGCCGTAACCCCCCCAGCCCTCAACGGAGGAGAGGCCGCCCGGCCCGGCGGCGCCGCGAACAGAGGGAGAGCGCCCTCCGGCCCGCGCCCAGCACCGCTCTGGAGGGAGAGGCCGCCGTGCCGGCCGCCCGCGCCGCCGCCGCGGAGACCCGTGAGTGAGGGGGGCCCCGAGCCCCAACAGTCCGACAGCCCCCCCCCCTCCCGCTCCCGCTTTGCTGGACGCCCCGCGCTGCTGTCGCGCCCCCGCCCCGCACCGAGGCGGCATTCTCCTTTCCCTCCCACCTCCCCGCGAGCACCCCTCCCCGGTGCTCCATTTCCCCTCCAGGCCCGCTCACCCTGGGGTGCCCCAGAGCCCCCTCTCTCCCGCTTCCCAGTGCGGCTCCCTCCCGGTGGGGTGAGTCCTCCCTGTCCGCCTCCCTCCGCTCAGTGTCCTAGAAACTGCTGGATTTTCCTTTTCCTCCAAAACATAACTCCTCTCCACTGAGGAAACCAGAGGCAGGGAGCGGCCGGGGCCTTGTTTTTCTGCTTTCCCTCGTGCGGGGAGGGGGGCCCGTAATTAATAGGGTTTGCATCTGCCCGGGTGGAGCCCGAGGGGTGAAGAGTGGACGGTCCCCTTTGGAACCGGCCGCTGACTGCCCTCTGGCCGCTGGGCCAGAATTCACCATTTGGGCGTAAGCTCTTTGCCCTCTTTAGCGTTTTTTAGGGGAAACTGGGCCCCCAAAAAGTGCCTACAGAGCGATAGCAGTACGTGCATTCTGGTTGGTCTCGGAGGTGCCTGCCCCGCGGGTGGACTGTGTCCTTGACTGGAAGGGGGGGGGAGCAGAGCAAGGAAGGGCAACTGGCAGGCCCCGTCCCCCCACCCACCAACACACACACACACACAACCCCCCACCCCCGAGACCCGGAACCCCAGACAGCAGGCTTCCACTTGGGGGCCAGCCGAGAGGGTCTTGGGGGGCTGCTCAGTATGCCAACCCCTTTCTCCCCCCTCCTCCCTCCCTGCCCCAGGAGTGGGTCCCTCATCTTAGGTTTTCCAGCAGAAAAACACCGGTGTTGCCTTCTCGGCACCCGCCCCATCCCCCTCCGGAGCAGAGAGGGAAACGGCTGGTGTGGCAGGAGGATTAGGGGCTTAGCGCTCGGCGGGAGCTTTGTGAGGCTCTGGAGAGTCCGGCCCAAGAGCAGGCCTGGCGGCGGGCAGGCAGTTTTCAGGATTGGAAGCTGATGTTGGGGTATCAGGTGCAGTTTTCCCTTCCCGGCCTGGAACCTCTTCCTGTCCCGTTCCCCCACACACACACCCCAGTCCGGTCGCTCAGACTTGGGTTAGCAGAGGCGGGAGGTTGGGCCCCGCTGGCACCGGCTGTCAGTTGCCGGCCTGGCGCCCCTCCCCCTGCCCCGCCCCGCAGTTTCTCTGGGGGTCTCTCCGGCCCGGAGCCCCGCGCTGGCTCTTCACTCCTGCCTCGCTTTCTTGGCTGTTGGGAGGCCGGAGCCGTTGAATGAAAGGCCCCTTTCTCTCTGGATCCACTGTACCTACAGCAACTCCGGACGGGGACCCCCGAGCCCCGGGAACACAGATCAGGCCGCAGGGCCAGGGGGTGGGAACGGGACCCTATCTTCCCGTCCCCCGCCCGCGGCCAGGAAACTCTGGGGCAGATCCCGGGCTCCGCTGTCATGGGGGTGGCGGAGGGGAAGGGAGGAGAAGTTCAGCTCCATGGCCGGGCGGTAAAACACGGGGAGCAGGCCTTCTGAGTGGAATTTATATAAAATGTATTAGGCCGCGGGCGGGGGATGGGGCCATCCGCCACAGGGCGCATGTGCGTCGGAAACTTTTCCTGGCTGTCCTCCGCCGGCGCCCCCTGCCCCGGGCATGCGCGGTGTGCCGGCCGCGCCTCCGCAAAGCGCGCCGGGAGGTGTAGTGCGCGGGGAAAGTAGGTCACTTGCTTCCAGCCGGAGCGTGAGGTTCGTGGGGACTACAATTCCCAGAGTACAGAGTGCAACTTGGCCGTCGACCTCTCCATTTACGTTGGGGTTCAGTCAAGTCTTCCTGCTTTGGAGGAGCCTGGAGTGCCCTAGAAAAGGCCCTCCTAGGCAGAAGGAACCTGGCAGTCTTGGGCAGTGCCAGCCTGTGTTTGGGGGAGATGGTGTGAGGCTCTGGGCGAGGCGGTGCAATCACCGCTAGTCCTGGAACCTTTCATCCACACCCGCGCAAAGGGGATGGGGATGGGGTGGGGGGCTCCAGAGCCGGTGGGTGAGTTTGCCCCCCCTCCCCTGGGGCTCAGCTCTGACTCCCAGGCACACCTACCGGCCTTGTCGACATTGAGGATCCCTTCCCCTGACTCTGGCCACACTCACTCGAACCCAGTTGTGCTTGGTTGTAAGACGATTTGGATGTTAAAGCTTCAGGTGCCTCAATATTTTTAGAGGTTCTCGTGGTTTGGGGTTCCCCTGCCATCATCTCTCCTTTTCTCCTTTAAAGCATAACTCTCTTCTTAAAAATCTTTCTTTGTATTTTTTGCTAGGCGTTTTCTCTTGAATCCCAATCACCATATCATTGTCTGCAGCCATCCTTTCCCCCCATTTTTGTCCTGTTACACACTTTAAAACACAAGTCAGGGCAGGGTTCACTTTGTTGCTGAAAGTAAACTAATGAAGGGGAATGAGATCCTAAATAAGATAAGACAAATTTTATTTTCACATTTGCAACTTTTTGGTATATTGACAAAGTGTAGGTTTGCCACCTTTCTGACCTTTGCCTCTGACTCAAGGTTGGAAAAGTTCTTAGCATCCTTTCCTGCTGCTTAACCCAAATCTACTTGCTCCTTTTATTGAAGGGTAGTTATTTCTAAGCTTTCTAATCTTACCACATTCTATGAATATTTTATATACAAGCTCTAGAATTTGTCCATTGCCCAAAAAATAAAAATAAAAACGGACAAGCTCATCAGAGTGGTTATTTCTGTCTTTAGTTAAAGACAGGACAGCACCAGAGCTTTAATCCTGTGTCCATAAGCTTCTTGAAGTCAAAATTAGAGCCTGAGCTGATGGAGCAGAAAATCTCATCCTGGTTGTCTGGTGTTTTTGTAAGGCTCCGCCCCACGGCCATCTGGCTTGGCCTGTTCCAATTAAAGAGGCAAAGGTGGCGTTACATATGCTTGCTTATTTGTGCGGCAGCAGCGCTGAGGTGTGAATTGGTGTGCAGCTTCAGCTGCTTATGCTGCAGAAACTGGCGAGCTGGGCAGGGCTGGTGACAGTGGTTCTATTGTATGTTGAGGTGGGAGGCTTCTATCCCAGTGACTTTGGCCTGCATTTGAAATGCTCCCATTTTGAGGCTGAACTGTTTAGGGGAGGGTAACCTGAAAGCCAACTATGCTCCCAAGTTAGAGAGGGCTGGGGAGGTGTGGGGGGCATACCAAGAGGCTGTGTGCGCCTTGAGAAGTGGCATAGGCTGGGTTCAGGTCGGTGATACTTTTCTGAAAACACTGTCTTTAACTTCAAGCTCGTTCTTGGGAACCCCGGGCCAACTTTCTTCACAATTTTTCATTCTCTGTGTCTGGACGCCTCTAGCGGGCTACCCCGTGGCCTTTCCATACAGCTGCTCTTGAGTGGAGGCCCAAGTTCCTGGTGGCTAGCGTTGCATCTGGCAGTGAACTCGGTCCTCACAAACAGAAAGGCTCTTCATCTTCTACCATTCTCCTCATCTGAAAGCCGAAAGGGCCTGGAGTCTATCCGTGGGGACCATGAATAGACATTTGGAGCAGCTTGGAGATTCCGTCTTTGTTGGGGGCTGGGATGAGAGGAGAGAAGGGTCTGCTGATCCAGAGCCTCCCTGTGGAGGGCTTGGGAGAGAGGCTCACCTCTGAGGACGCCCCTCCTGACCCTCTGCCTCCTCGGAGCAGAAATGAGGACTGGACTGGACCTGTCAGTGTGTGTGGTGCTCCAGACTGAGCCAGTGCACCTTCTCTGAAACTTGCTTCCGAGAGCTGTGCTTGAGGATTCAGTCCTAAAAATGCCCCTGGGACCCCTGGCCCAGGTCTGGAAATTATAGGAGAGTGAGTTAAGGCAAAGGGCTGAAAATTACAAGGAATGTAGTTGAGGCAGATGTTCAGAAAACTCGAGATCCTCAAGCCTAGAATTAGTCTCTGGATACTCTGTGCTGGAGCTAGAAGGGACTTTTATCCAATTCCAGCTCCAGGTCGGTCACAGAACATAGGATGCCCTCGGCAGATCATGGGTCCTGTCTCTGCTGAGCTCAGCGGCTCAGGCTCCCCGGGGGCTCGGACATGGCCTGGCCTGTTTGGCCCGGAAGGGGGTGGCCTTTCAGTTCCGTTCACCACAGTAGGAGCCTGGAGCTGTCGATTTGGAGAAAGTGAGGAGAGAGGCTCACTGGGTCTTGGGACCGCACAGTCAGCCTGCTGAGACGAGAGGCTGGCCCCAAACTTGGGAGTAAACCTGTTGGACCTCTGAGCGATCTGGCTGGGCGAGACTCCCGAAATAACAGTCTGATCTGAGTGTTTATCTTGGGCCGCCTCCTCTCCAGGGATCTCCAAACACTTGATAAATCTGATCCCCTGCCAAGGACAGGTGGTCACACTGTCCCTGGGAGACTGAGCGATGGCTCCCCAGCCGGAAGCTGCAGGGTGATGGAAAATTTCCTCCCTCTGCCCTCCTCCGCACTTACCCTCTAGCCCAAGCATGTCAAACATGCGGCCCGCTGGCCTTGAGTTTGACGCGCTTGCTCCAGCCAGAAACTACAGAGATTCCCTCAGGCCACGCCAGTGCTGCTGGTAAAGATTTGTTGGCCAGCAGGACCCTCCTTCCCTCTCCTTTCCCCTGCCGCCCCAGGGCAGCTGCCAGCATCAGTGTCGCAGTTCTGTCGTTGGCCCGGGCTCTGGTTTTGACTTTTTCCTGGGGCTCATGCTCTCATCTGTATTCTTAGAGGCTCTCTGGGTGGCAGTGCTTGCCTTGGTTACACCCTGCAATTCTGAAGTCCATTCTGGATATGGAAGAGCACACACAGGGAGCACAGGATGACAAATTGGATGTGACTGGTGTCCAAGCCCCCCGTGAAGCGCTGGCAGTGCTGTTCCTTGTTCCGTGACCTGCACCCCTGTCCACTTAAGGAGGAAAACTAAAGACTGAACTTGTACCTTGGCCTGTGACAACTTGGGAGCACAGTTTCACCAAGATATTGCAGAGAACGTTAGCAGGACCCTTTCCTTCTCCAACTAAATTAAGGGCTCGATTTTTTTTTTTTTTTTTATCCAATGGTCTGAATTTTTAAAATACCGGAAACCAGGTGTGTGGAGGGGGGGAGGGGGGAGCACCCTATTTTCTTTGGAATTGCTTTAAAAAGGGATAGCTAATTTTATCAAGTACCTACTAACAACCAGGTGCCATGTGAGGCAGTTTGCATCCTTGAAGTAACCTGATCTTCATGATAACCTCATGTTATTGATGAAACTGAGACTCAGAAAAAGTGATGTGCCCAGTCACACAAATAAAACTAGTCACTGGTGGGTCAAAGTGGGACCTTAAGTCTGTGACCTGAAGTTGGTGTTTTTCTGTCTGTCCGTCGCCATGGTTCCTCCCCCGGCTCTCTGCCTGTCTACTCACGATGCCCTCTCTCGTTTCCCAGGGCCTTCTGGAGCCCACGGCTGCCCGCCTCCCATCTTCTGCCGCTGCCCTTGGCCTGGGCACGTGCCCTGCACTGGCTGTCTCTAGGAAAGCACCATGCAGCTGGAGATCAAAGTGGCCCTGAACTTCATCATCTCCTACTTGTACAACAAGCTGCCCCGGCGCCGGGCAGACCTGTTTGGGGAGGAGCTGGAGCGGCTCCTGAAGACGAAATACGAAGGCCACTGGTACCCTGACAAGCCGCTGAAGGGCTCTGGCTTCCGCTGCGTCCACATCGGGGAGCTCGTGGACCCTGTGGTGGAGCTGGCCGCCCAGCGCAGCGGGCTGGCGGTGGAGGATGTGCGGGCCAACGTGCCCGAGGAGCTGAGCGTCTGGATCGACCCCTTCGAGGTGTCCTACCAGATTGGCGAGAAGGGGCCTGTGAAAGTGCTCTACCTGGATGACAGCGAGGGCTGCGTGGCCCCCGAGCTGGACAAAGAGATCAAGAGCAGCTTCAACCCTGATGCCCAGGTGTTTGTGCCCATTGGCAGCCAGGACAGCTCCCTGTCCAGCTCCCCGTCGCCATCCTTTGGCCAGTCTCCCAGCCCCACCTTCATTCCGCGCTCCGCCCAGCCCATCACCTTCACTACCGCCTCCTTCGCTGCCACCAAGTTCGGCTCCACCAAGATGAAGAAGGGGGGCGGGGCGGGCGGGGGCGGGGCCAGCGGCGGGGCCGGTGCCCAGCAGCCCCCAGCGCAGCAGCCCCGCCTGGCCCGCTCCCCCACCAACAGCCTGCTGAAACCCAAGAGCCTCTCCCTGTCCGTGCACTCCCTGAACCTCATCGCCCCCGCCCCGGCCCCTCAGTCCCAGCTCTCGCCCAACGCCAAGGAGTTCGTGTACAACGGAGGCGGCTCCCCCGGCCTCTTCTTCGAGGGCGCCGAGGGCCAGGCGGGCGGGGCCAGCGCCTGCACCAGCAGCAGCTTGGACGTGACCCAGGTGTTGGGAGGCGGCGCCAACAGCCTCTTCCTGGAGAAGACGCCCTTCGTGGAGGGCCTCGGCTACAGCCTGAGCACCATGCAGTACCCCGGCCCGCCCTTCCAGCCCGTGGTGCTGGCCAACTGACCGCCCCGCCGGGGCCGGGCCCGAGACCCGGGAAGAGAGAGGAGAGGAAAGGCCAAAAAAAGAGGAAAAGGAAAATACACAAAAATATTCCGTCTTCTCCCTCTCGCTTGTGGAGGGGAGAGGCAGCCGAGGCCTGGATTGGGAGGGGCTCCCGAAGCCGGAGTCGCGTCTAACTCGGCCGCCTTGGGTTTTCCTGCCTGCCTGTGATTGATTTGGTTGGTTTGGGGTTTGTTTTTCTGTGTTGTTTTTCCCCTTACAGGTAGTTTTCTATATAACATCTTTAATTAGTGGCTTCCTGTGCTGAGAATGGTTCTGATGTGAATTGCTGCTCCCCCCCCTCCACACACCTGGTTTAGGATTGGTGTGTGCAAGCTCACAGAGCACAGCTGGGCCTGGCCCTCAGAACGGGGAGAGGCTGTCCCCCGTCGCTGCACCCACCCCCAGCTGTCCTCTCACTCAGCCGTCCGACCTCAGCAGGCCCGTGTCCTGCGCCCGAATCGGCCAGCCCCCGGCCCCCACTCAGGCCGGGGTCGCGGGGAGCTGCTGGCTGGCCGATCGAGCTGACGTCTCACTCCAGGGAGGGTAGCCCTGTTGGAATTCCTCTCCTCTCTGCCCTGTGGCCCCCGCACCACCATGCCCGCCTGGCGGCCCAGACACAGCTGTCGGCGTGTGGTCTCGGGCAGCCTTTTCCTCCCGGGCCTGCGTGTGTGAGGGGGAGTTGGGGCCGGTGTGGGGGTGAGTGTGTGCATGTGTGTGCGGTGGTTTGCTGTCCTTTAAAGAATTCCAAGCCATGTGAAACTTCCCCCACCCCCATGGGATTCTGGGTTGTAGCAGATGCTTATTTATGTTTGAGGTGGGGGGACAGGCCCGGCGGGTGTCGGTCCAGTAGGGGGTTCACATGGTGTGTGAGACTGGCTGAGCCTGAGACACCCTCAGGGGAAAGCACTGCAGGAGGAACTGGTTTCCAGACTGCGGAGGGATCTGCACTTTTGATTCTGACCAAGGAGGGGGGGGGGTAGCTGTGCGAGGAGTGCCAGCCTCTGGTGCCTGAGAAGTCCCTGGACCCGCCTGTCACGTGGCCTTTGTGGCGGGAGCTGTCCCCTCAGCACCTGGGGTGGCAGTTCTGGGTCAGTGCCTGTGGGGGCAGTCCTGAGCCTCGGATGGAGACTTTTGGGTCCTCTGGCTGCAGGTGCGGTGCGCTTCTGCCTCTGCCCGCTTGACAACATCTTGGTACCTCCTGCCATCTCTTCTCACTGCCCGACCTAACCCCACTGGGCCTTGATGCCAGAGGAGTGGTGTGGGCAGGCCAGGCTCAGCCCCTGAAGCTGGGGTGCTTGGATATGGAAGAGCATTTGCTCCCCACTCTGCCAGACGAGTTGTTTCTCCAACCCAACCATAGTGGGCCAGCTTCCATGCCATGATGCTTTGGCAAGTGGGGCACATGGTATCGGGACCCCCATCACCAGAAAGTTCCAAAAGCCCTCGGCACCCCACCCCATCCTCCCCAGCGACCCAAGTGGGCAACTGCTCTGGTAGTGGGTCCAGCCCAGACAGACACTGCCAGCCTCCCCGCACTGGGCACAGCTCTACCTCCCTCAGCAGGGCGGTGCCCTGGCTCCTCCGCCCAGCCCATCTGTCCCCTTCGACTTCTCGGGCCAGCCCAGCCTGGGCCGCCCTCTCCCTGGCCCTGGGCTCCCACAGGTGACAGGCCCAGGCAGGCGGCTGGTCCCTGGGAAAGGTTGGATGCTGCCTTATGCCCCCTCCCCACGCCCGCCTCCCGCACTCTCGCACACAGGTACCCACCACACCTGGTCAGCTGTTTTCTCGCCACACGGAGAGGAGACCAACCCCTTAGTGTCATGAACGACGAAGAAAAATGTGTGTTCAGGAGCGTGACCAGGGCTGGGCTCTTGGGCCCAGTTCAGTCCGTCTTGTCTCAAATCTAGGCATTTTTGCTTCAAAAAATTTTTTTTATTTTAAGAAAACAAATCTGCACTAATTTACCTGGTTTGGTAGGAAAACTTTTTTTTTATTTTTTACATTTTTTGGTGTCCGTTTGTATTGAATAATTTGCTACATTTGTAAAATGTAAGAGGTATATATAATATATGTATATTTCTAACGTAAAATGTAATTTTTTTCTTTTCAAGATTTTTTCTTAAAAAGAGGAAACAAAGTTATTTTTTCAGGAAAAACAAACTTTAACATAAAAAAGAGGAGAACAAAACCTTTTTCTCCCCTTTCCCCATCCTCTGTCTACCCCTCTTTCCAGGAACAAATCAAAAGGTGGATCATCTTGTAGAGTGTAAACTTTCAGTCCAGAATGATGTGTTTTTCTCAATGCAGTGAGCTCTCGATCTTCTAGTTTGACCCTTGCGGAAGGGAAGGGGCATTGAGGAATGTGGAGAGGGCTTGGGGAGCAGGGCAATGAACTTTTCTTTAGTGAAGGAGGAATACAATCAGCGTTTTGTATTCAGAATGTTGTGCAATATTTTGGAATGGGACATTGGTGTGTTTAGAGATTTAGTTTGAAAACAAAAAAAAAAAGATTGATCAAACCTGTACAGTTTATATTGTTCCAGATTTTTTTAAGTTTGTATTAAAAGCATGATATATAATAGTCTTCTGCTTGCTCCTGGCTTGTTTTGTTTCTGGTGCCCGATTTGGGATGGAGAGAGTGGGAGTGACCCAACCCCTTTAGTTTCGAGAAACAATTGCTTGTCCTCACTTGATCCCGAGGTGGGCCTAAGTGTCACAGGCTCCTTTTTTACCACCTGCCCCAACAGCACAGGACACTGCAGAGTGCCCACTCCCACAGGTCCTTGCCCACAGGGGGGCAGGTTCCGGGAGGGTGGGAGGCACCCCAGCCCCTCCCTCAAGTGGTGGAGCCAGGCCTGGAAGCAGAGCCTTGAGAACAGGGTGGTGCCTGTCTGTGGCTCTGAGGAACAGCCTCTTCCTTGGAGGCCGAAGGAGGGATCAGGCCGGCTCTAGCTCTAGCCTTTGCGGGCTCCAGACCGCTAGCCCGTTAGGAGTGGGCAAAGATGAGGAGAGCCCACCCAAGTCAGGTTCTGTCCCCAAGCCTGGGGCTTGGACTCGGCTCTGCTGGGTAATTCTGGAGCTGGAGCTGCTTCAGAGGTGAGGGCGCACCTGGGGCTGGGGCTCAGTCCCCTCCCCCTCTCACGCCCCCATTGATGCTGCCCGTGGTTGGGGAGGGTACAGACAACCTCCTTCCCAGCAGGGATTCACACCAGCCCCTACAGGCCCCTGGTCTGAAGGGAGCAGCCAGATCTTCCTTGAATCTCCTCTCACCCTCACTGTCTCCACAATACCCCTGAGAAGACGGCTGCAAGTTCGGTGCCTCAGTGAGTTCACAGCGAGGAGTGGGGAAGCCGGGACGTTGACCTGTGTGTGGCTGTTCTCGTGTGTAAACCGTAACCGTGTGGGAAAGTGCCCGGGCAGCCTCTAGGCTGGACAACGGGCAAGCAGCACTGGGCGTCTGGGTCTCCGAACAGGCCCAAACTGGTTCCTCCCCTCCCAAGCACGTGACTTGGGCCTAGAACCTCTCAGGCCAAACACAGCCTCTGTGTAGGGTCCTTCCCTTTGATGTCCGGCCCCTCCATGGGCCAGTCCTGCTACAGTGTGTCAAGCAGAGAGAGGCCCTGGTCCAGGGTGCCTGTCAGACCTAAGGCCGCTCTCAGGGGTCTCACTTTCCTCTGTCCTGCCGGGGAGAAGCCCAGCCTGAACCTCTATCCCTGTGTCCAGGCTGCGGGGCCCAAGGGCCCCTTGCACGCCTTCCTGTTTATCTATGTATATAAAAGCCCAGCGGCCAGAACAGTGGAATGACCAGAACAACCGGTGGCTATGATTGCACTGCGGTAGCCAACCAGCCTAATCTGGGCTCTGATTGGCGCCCCTCCCCACCAGCTGGCCTGGCCCCTGATGGTCTCTCAAAACCCTGATTGGGGGCGGGGCCAGCTGGCCAACCACCCTCAGCCCCTCCCTCCACTGGCCAGGCCTGATGGGGCTCCATCGGGGCAGGCCAGCTGGACCCCACCCATGCACAAATTCATGCACCAGGCCTCTAGTGTTAGTATCAATAAAGCACCTGGCATAAGTGCTTTAGCTGCCCTGGAAGCACAGGGGGGACAGCAGTTACAGGCCAGGTGTGCACAGGGGGCCCGAGAGTCTAGGATCAGGAGGCAAAGAAAGAGAGATAGCCAGGAAGGAGAGAGCAAGGCCAAGGCCCCTCCCTCCCCAAGGCACCTGTTGGAAGGATGCCCTTCAGGGAAGAGTGTGAACTCTGCTTTCTCAAAAGACTCAGGTTTGAGTCCCTCCCTGACCACTCCCTAGCTGGGTCACCTCAAGCAAACCTCTTCACCTACTCTGACACCTCAGTCCTTTCCCCTCTAAAATGGGGATAATAACTGTAATTTAATTTACTTATGAAATAATAAGTGGGAAATGCTGAGCACAGTGGCCGGCCCAGAGTAAACGAGTAGCATTCCCATCATCAGGGTCATTATCGTCCATCTGCAAATGCCAGTGACCAGCCCGGTCCGGGTGTGTCCGTGCATCCGCAAACCGGCCGAAACCAAGCCCGCCAGCAGCAAGGCCAGGCTGGCGGGAGAGAAAGCCGCTCTCCACGCCGCAGAGCCTCGCCTGGCTCCCGTTCTGCTCCGCCGCCCTCCCGCCTGCTTGTCCCTGCAAGACAGCGCCCTGCACAGCCTCTGATTCACACTCCTCTCCAGGGGCCCAGCCTGCGGCCCTGGAATGGGATGGGCCCTCCATGTGCGCCCCGAAACCTCCTGGGAGTCTTCCCCTGGAGAGGCAGATGGGCGGGTGGGGTGAGTCATGGGGGCATGAGAGCCCTGCCCTGATCCTCACTGCCTGCCCGCCTGTCTCAGTGCCCGCCCGGAAGCCACTGGATGCCACTGCCTGGTCCCCACCACTGCCACCCTCCCGGGAGTGATTCCGTGGGTGGAGGGCACACGCTCACCCTCCCTCCTCCTTTTCCTGGGCCTGGCTGGTTTGACCAAGTCCTGCCAGGGCAGGCTAAGGGCAGGCTGGAACCAGCTAGGAGTCTCCAAGTCCCTGGGCCAGAGGCACCTGCTGATCTGCTGGTTTTTAATTTAGGGAATTTCACTGCCAGCAAGAGGTGTGCTCTCAGTCCTCACTGTCGGCATTCTGCGTCAGTTCAAACACTTCTCTCCCCTCTTGACATCCATCCCATTTGTCAGAGGGACAGTGGGGCTGGGCCTCGGCCCCTATCTAGCTTGGCCACTGGGCTAGTCCCTGGGCCAGCACCTCTTCCTGCCCCACTGGCTCCCAAGACCTGGGGAGGACCCCGAGCGGTGGCACCTTCCCCCGGGAGGGAGAAAAGAGCGCTGGGTGCAGCCCTCGAAGGACCACGTGGTGCTGGCAGAGAGCTCCCCGGTACAAGGGCCTGGTCAGAGCGTGGCAGGGCTCCTAAGTCCCGGCAGGAGGGGAAGCCTGGCCCAGCCACAGGGCCATCCGGGTCCCTCAGCTGCTCTGCCCGGATTCACCGTCCCCTGCATTCCACATGGAGCCCTGTGAGCACCGGGCCCGGTGCCGGCTCTGAGGAAAGTAAGGGCAGACGGCAGACAAAATCCCCGCTCCCGGAAGCCATGTTCTGTCGACCACAAACAAGGGGGAAAGTGTTACCAGCGGGTCTCACCCTCCCTGATGCCGCGGCCTCTCCATGTTGTGTGACCCCAGCCATAAGAGTATTTCCGCTGCTACTCCATAACTGTAGTTTGGCTCCTGTTACGAATCGTAATGTGAATATCTGAGTTTTCTGATGGTCTCAGGCTCTACAGCACCCCCCACAGGTAGAGAACCGCTAGCAGGGTCACCTAAGACCATATTATATATATTATATATTAAATATATATATATATTTTTGTTTGTTTGTTTGTTTGTTTGTTTGTTTGTTTGTTTTTTACAGAGAGGAAGGGAGAGGGATAGTTAGAAACATCGGTCAGCAGCTTCCTGCACACCCCCCATTGGGGATGTGCCCGCCACCAAGGTACATGCCCTTGACCGGAATCGAACCTGGGACCTTTCAGTCCACAGGCGGACGCTCTATCCACTGAGCCAGACCGGTTAGGGCATCTTTTCTTTTTCTTTTCTTTTTTTTTTTTTTATATGTTTTTATTAATTTCAGAGAGAGGAAGGGAGAGGGAGAGCGGGGCTAGAAACATCACTGATGGGAATCATTGCTCGGCTGCCTTCTGCACGCCCCCTGCTGGGGACGGAGCCTGTGACCCAGGCCTGTGCCCTGACGGGATCACACTGTGACCTCTTAGTTCAGAGGTCGGCACTCCCCACTGAACCACACCGCCGGTGTCGTAAACACGAAAGTCAGGTTTCTTGCCTCCAGCTTGCCTCATCTGTGGTTAGGGGCGGAGAGACTGAGAGTGTTCTTCCTCATCAGCAAACCTCCGTGGGGCCCCTCCTGTGCCAGGCCCTGGGCATGAGCCTGCTTCAGGAGTGGGGGTGCTTCTAGTGGCAGAGGAGGGGGGCAGAAGACAAACCAGGTCCTTATGCTCAGGTCCTGTCAGACGCAAGCCCAAGGGACCCTAGGTGCCCGGAGGGGCTCCAAGCCAGCCCAGGAAGGCCCCGCGGAGGGCTGGTGGGAGCTGGAGCGTGAGGAGTGACGGCCCCGCACCCAGAACAAGTCCTTTAGGCAGGGCAGCACGATGCCAGCCGGACTCCGGGGGTCCGGGGGTCAGCCGGGAGTGGGCAGGGAAACTAGACTCGGAAGAGTGAGGCGGGGAAGCCATGGGCATCGCAAGTGTGGGGAACCCCTTCAAGAAGCCACAGATGTCTCCAGAAGGCAGAGATGTCAAAACAAAGTATACAGCCTCTAAAAGAGGGGTCTGGTGCTGGCCGGTTTGGCTCAGTGGATGGAGCGTTGACTTATGGACTGAAGGGTCCCGGGTTCGATTCCGGTCAGGTGCGTGGACCTTGGCTGCGGGCACGTCCCCAGCGGGGGGTGGGCAGGTGGCAGCTGATGGATATTTCTGAGTCTATCCCTCTCCCTTCCTCTCTGTGGAAGGCCGATGAAATATATTTTTAAAATCAATAAATAAAATAAAATGAAAGAGGGGATCTGTGTATTCTCTCATGATGCAAAGATTTCTTAGCGATGACTCCAAAAGAATGATCTAGAAAAATACCTGGAATTGGGACTTTATCAAAAGAAAGAAAGAAAGAGAAAGAAAAAGCCTCCCTTAGACACTGTTAAGAAGTGAAAAACAAGTCACAGACTGGGAAAACATATTTGCAAATTATTTATCTGATAAAAAGGCTTATACCCATAACGTATAAAGAACTTCCAGAACTCAGTTATAAAAAATAAGCCCAATGCGGAGACGAATGACACTTAACGAAGAAGACTAATGGCAGATAAACACGTGACAAGAGCTGGACATCATCAGCCATTAGGAAAACGCAAACTAAAGTCACAGGGAACCGCACCTGTAAAACAGCTGAAACGGAGAAGACGACCACGCCGAGCGTTAGTGAAGACACGGAGACCTTGCCCTGCCACGTGGTTCCGTGGCTGAGCACCAACCTGTGAAGCAGGAGACCAGGCTTCCCTTTCCGGTCAGGCACGGGCTCGGGTTGTGGGCTCCATCCCCAGCGGGGGGCGTGCAGGAGGCAGCCCAAGCAATGATTCTCTCTCATCATTGATGTTTCTATCTCCTTCTCCCTTCCTCTCTGAAATCAATAAAAAATACATATATTTTTATTTTTTAATATATTTTATTGATTTTTTATAGAGAGGAAGGGAGAGGGATAGAGAGTTAGAAACATCGATGAGAGAGAAACATCGATCAGCTGCCTCCTGCACACCCCCTGCTGGGGATGTGCCCGCAGCCAAGGTGCATGCCCTTGACCAGAATCAACCTGGGACCTTTCAGTCCGCAGTCCGATGCTCTATCCACTGAGCCAAACCGGTTTCGGCAAAAAATACATACATATTTTAAAAGGTAGAGAAATGTATATTTTTAAAGATATAGAGGAATGAGTAACTCTCATGCACTTCTGGTGGGAGTATAATGGTCCCACCATTTTAGAAAATAATTTGGAAGCTTCTTTAAAAGTTGTGCTCTGGCCGGTGTGGCTCAGTTAGTCGGAGTGTTATCCCGTACACCAGAAGGTTGTGGGTTCACGTACTGGTCAGAGCACATGCTCAGATTTGGGGTTCAATGGGGGGTGGGGTGGGGAGAGGAATGCAGGAGACAGCCAATCAAAGTTTTTCACTTTCACTCCCTTTCCATTCCTCTCTCTAGAATCAATAAAAATACATTTTTTACACAAGATTTTTAATTTAAAAAAAGTTAAACATACACCTGCGATGTAATTCAGACTGTTTCTAAGTATTTACCCATAGGATAAGCAAATATATGTCCACAGAAAACCTCGTACGCAAATGTCCACAGCAGCTTTATTTGTTAGCCCCAAACTGGAAGCAAACCAAAAGTCTTTCAAGGCCTGAACGGCTGAAGCAACTCCTCTGCCGTCAGCCGCACTAGGGAATATTATTCAGCAATGAAAAAATGAACACGTGATGTATGCAACAACATGGAAGACTCTCAACATAATAATGCTGAAAGCCTGCCCTAGCTGATTTGGCTCAGTGGATGGAGCATGGGCCTGCGGACTGAAAGGGGGACTGAAAGGTCCCGGGTTCGATTCCAGTCAAGGGCACATGCCTAGGTTTCGGGCTTGATCCCCAGTAGGGAGCGTGCAGACGGCAGCCAATCAATGATTCTTTCTCATCATTCGTGTTTCTATCTCTCCCTCTCCCTTCCTCTCTGAAATCAATAAAAAGTATATACATTTTTTAAATAATGCTGAAAGCCAGACCCCAAAACGAACAATCAGTACTGTTTGAATCCATTTACACAAAATTCTAGAAAATGCAAGCTAGTCATGCAGCAACAGAAAGCAATCCAGCGTTGCCTAGGGACAGGAGGAGGGACTAAAAAGGGGAACAAGGAAACCTTTGGGGGTGATGGATCTATTCATTATCTTGATTGTGGTGATGACTGTCATGGGTGTATAATATGTCAAAACATATCAGATTATAATCTTTAAGGACGTGCAGCTCATTGTATGTCAATTATTCTTCAATAACACTACTTCCAAAAGACAGAAACGATGCCCTGACTGGTGTGGCTCAATGGATAGAGCATCAGCCTGCGGATTAAAGGGTCCCAGGTTCGATTTCAGTCAAGGGCGTGTACCTTGGTTTCGGGCACATCCCCAGTAGGGGATGTGCAGGAGGCAGCTGATCAATGTTTGTCTCTCATCGATGTTTCTAACTTTCTATCCCTCTCCTTTCCTCTCTGTAAAAAATCAATAAAATATATTTTAAAAAGAGAAAAGGTACGTAGAGAAATGTCCTCAGGGGAAAACAGGAGTGGGGCTCTCCTCTCCCGGGGGGGTGGCTGTCTGGGAGTTAAACTAAGACCAGGAGGGTCTCATGCCTCCCTCCTCTCTGAAACTGCCCCTTCCCCGTTGTCAATGTCCCTCAGCCCCTGTCCTGCTCCCACTCCGCAGGGTCTCAGCTTGGCTGCGTGGCTTTGCACGAATCCCAGCCTCAACTTCCCTCAGTGGGGAGACAGGCTGTGCCCAGCTCACCTGGACAGACCAGCTGGCTCTCTGCCTAAGCCGCCTCTCACCTCGGCTCAGCTGGATTTGGAGACAGGCAAGCAAAACTACCAAGGGTGGGAGGACAGGCATCTCAGGAGCCCGCTGGCTTCTCCCGAGAGGCGCCCTGTGGGCCGGTCTCCCGGGGTTTCCCTGTCTTCTGGGGAGAGACCATGGGCCGTCACAGGGGGCACTGTCCTGGTCTCGGAGAGGGCAGCTGTGGCCTTTTTTCCATGCCAGGGCCAGGGCCAGGGCCAGGCCAGGTTGGCCTGAGGCCCGGAGGGACAGGACAGGAGGTCAGGGGCCACCAGTCGGGGGGTGGGGGGCCCACTTGGCCCTCTTTCTGAACACAATGTCCTGGCCTGCTCCAGGCTTGGCTGGCTGACAGGGAACAGAGGCTGGCAGCGGGTACGGGCAGCCGGCCAACTGGGGGGGAGAGCAGGCTGGGCTGAGCAGAGGACATTTCCTACGCCGGGTCCTGCCACCTTGGGCAAGGAGAGGAGGACCAGCCTGCCTGGGAGGGAGGCAGGGGACCTGGCACTCCCCCCCCCCACCCCCCCCGTAGGCACCTTGACCATCTCTCCCTACCCTGTGCCTTCGTTTCCCCAGCCGGCCACCTACTGTCCTTGGTTGAACTAAGTTCTGCAGGAGGGCAGAACCCTGCCAGCTGGCCCTGCCCTGGCTGCTGTGACCGTGGGCAGGTCACTTCCTCGCTGAAACTCAGATCTTTACCGGAAAGCAACCACATGGCATCTGCTTCCTTGGTCCTGAGTGTGGGAAGCCCGGGGTCCGGTTCCCTCACGACGAAGCTTCTGATGGAGCCGCTCGCTGTGACTGGCACATGAAAAAGCAGCAGTGACGATTCTGTACCAAAGGCCCTGGGGTGCCCGCTTTGCCTCCGTTGTCCTGAGTCCTCCCAGCGCCCAGAAGGCAGGTTTTTAAAATATATATAGAGATATTGATTTTTTACAGAGAGAAAGGGAGAGAGAGTCAGAAACATCGATGAGAGAGCAACATCGATCAGCTGCCTCCTGCACACCCCCTACTGGGAATGTGCCCGCAACCAAGGTACATACATGCCCTTGACCGGAATCGAAAATGGGACCCTTCAGTCCGCAGGCTGACGCTCTATCCATTGAGCCACACCGGTTTTGGCCGGAAGGCAGGTTTTATCAGCCTCACTTGGTAGGCGGGGGAAACTGAGGTCCAAGAAGCAGAGTGGCACAGCTGGTAGTGGGGGCGATGGCTCCCGCGTGGGAATCCAGCCTCCCCAGCAGGCAGGGGCTGATGGGTGAACCCTGGGGGTCCCCTCCGCCTGACCAGAACCAGGGAGGGGCCGAGCCCAGAGACCCCCTGGCCTCTCACAGGACATTCCTGGCAGAATCCACACTGGGTCCAGCGAGGGCCAGGCCGGGCGGGGAAATGCTGGTTGAGGGAGAGACACTTCGGTGCTGCTGAGTGTGGCCTCTGGAGCTTGCCTGTCAGACTTTGGACTCAGACACTGTCACCTGGACGATGTGTGGCCTGGAGGTAGGGTGACCCCCAGTTTTCCCACTGAAACCCCTCAGTCCTGGGCAAATCGAGGCAGCTGGTCACCCAGCCGTTGGCGTTACTCCGTCTCTTGGTTTCCTTACCTGTAAATGGCCACCAAGTTGACCTAACCGGTTTGGCCCAGTGGATAGAGCGTCGGCCTGAGGACTGAAAGGTCCCAGGTTTGATTCCGGTCAAGGGCATGCACCTTGCTTGCAGGCACATCCCTAGTGGGGAGCGTGCAGGAGGCAGCTGATCGGTGTTTCTAACTCTATCCCTCTCCCTTCCTCTCTGTAAAAAATCAATTAAAAAAATATTTTTTTATTATTTTTGTTTTTTTTAATATATAATTTATTGATTTTTTACAGAGCGGAAGGGAGAGGGATAGAAAGTCAGAAACATCCATGAGAGAGAAACATCGATCAGCTGCCTCTTGCACACCCCCCACTGGGATGTGCCCGCAGCCAAGGTACATGCCCTTGACCGGAATCGAACCTGGGACCCTTCAGTCCGCAGTCCGACGCTCTATCCACTGAGCCACACCGGTTTCGGCTAAAATATATATATATTTTTTAAAGGCCACCAAGTTAACATGCTACATGAAAGGAGTTCTCAGGGCTGCCAACCTTACAGTAGAGGTTGAGTAGTAGCATGTTTCTCCTACATAGAAGAAAGGAAAAGAAGAAGAAGAAGAAGAAGAAGAAGAAGAAGAAGGAGAAGGAGAAGGAGAAGGAGAAGGAGAAGGAGAAGGAGAAGGAGAAGGAGAAGGAGAAGGAGAAGGAGAAGGAGAAGGAGAAGGAGAAGGAGAAGGAGAAGGAGGAGAAGGAGAAGGAGAAGGAGAAGGAGAAGAAGGAGAAGAGGAAGAAGAGGAAGAAGAGGAAGAAGAGGAAGAGGAAGATCGGCAAGAGGAAGAAGAGGAAGAGGAAGATCGGCAAGAGGAAGAAGAGGAAGAGGAAGAAGAAGAAGAAGAAGAAGAAGGGGAGGAGGAAGAAGAAGAAGAAGGGGAGGAGGAAGAAGAAGAAGGAGAAAGAACACAAAAAGGCCCCCGAGTCGTTCAGGCCGCTGTGTGGAGGGAGGTCAGCACAAAGCCGGCAGGCCCCGTTCGGGCTCGGGCAGCGGGAGCAGGGAGAGCGGCTGAGCCCGGGGGAGAGGGAGGGCGGTGTCATCCCCAAGAGCAGAGGCAGACACTGAGGCCCCCTGGTTTCTCAGCACAGCAGAAAGGGGGGCAGGTGCTCCCCCATTCTAAAGCTGCTCTTAGGAGCTGCTCACACAGGTGCTGGGTGGGCTACTCCAGGGAGTAAGACCCAGGGGGGCTCTCAGGGGGGACTCCCAGACGCTTTGTGTGGAGGGTGCCTGGTGGGGCTCCTGGCACCCCAACCACAGGACAGCCGGGAGGACCAGCAGCCCCGCCAAGCCGCAGGGCAGGCCTGCACCACGTGCTCCCTGAGCAAAGGCCAAGGCCGCCGGGAGCTGACTGGTCCAGAGGGCCACCACCTCCCAGCCTGGAGCCAGGCCCAGCGCTGGCACTGCTCCAGGGCCTGGCTTGGGGGGGGCGGGGGCGGGGGCTGGGACAGCTCAGCTTCCCGCTAAGTACCCAGCAGGTGCTGACAGCCTTGGCCTTTCCCTGCCACACTAGAAAGAGGTCCCATCACAGCCCCATTTGACAGGCGGGGACACAGGCTCAGAGGCCAAGTTTACCCAAGGTCACCCAGAGGGTAGGTGGAGGACTCAGTCACCTCTGGGCTTCAACGCCTGACTTTAGCATTCTAGGACCTAGCGGCCCGGCACCGTGGGGTGGGGAGCAGCTGTGGAGGGGTTCCCAGCAGGCACCTCCAAGCCCCCCAAGTCGGAGCCAGAGAGGGAAACTTGGTTCAGAAAAGTAAGCTTGGCCCCAAGTGGAGCTGGGTTGCCCTGGAGACCTTAGGAACATATCATGGCTGAACCCTCCGTCCCCGCGGCCACCCCCTGGTTGGACAGCGGCCTCAGTTTCCCCTTGGGCGCTAAGCAGAGGTGGGGGTGCTGGGCCAGGGTAGGCTGCGCCAAATGAAGGGCCCTGGCTCGCCTTTCCTTATCCACCCCCATTGCAGCGGAGGCAGGAGGGGGGCAGGATTACGTAACGGGCGGCTCGGGGGGGCGGGGCGTCAGCGCACGGAGGGGAGGGAGCCAATGGGGGTGCCCCTAGGAATAAGCCCGGCTGTTCCGTCCTCGGGACTCGGAACAGCCCCCTCCGCGCCCAGGGAGCCCGGAGCGCGAGGTGGAGGTGGATTCCTTGGTGGGCGGGGCCGGGGCCGGGGAGGGGCGGGGCCGGGCGGGGCGTGCGGAGGGGCGGGGCGTGCGGAGGGGCGGGGCGGGGCCGGGGCGGGGCGGGGCCGGGGCGTGCGGAGGGCCGGGGCGTGCGGAGGGGCGGGGCGTGCGGAGGGGCGGGGCGTGCGGAGGGGCGGGGCGTGCGGAGGGGCGGGGCGTGCGGAGGGGCGGGGCGTGCGGAGGGGCCGCGGCCTCGGGCCCGGGGACCTTCCCGCTCCCACCCTCTCTGGCTCCCGGCCCCGCTCCGCCGCCTGCTCCCCAGGGGCCGCCACCCCTCCCGCTGGCGGCCCGGATGAAGCAGCTCAGCCTGCCGCCCGGCCTCGAGGCCGGAGCCCCCGCTTCCTCCCCGGAGGTGACCGGGGACCCGCTGGCCGCCGAGCGCCTTTGATGCCCGCTCCGGGGCGGCCCTGCCTCTGCCTCGCCTGCCTTCATCCGCCTGGCCTCGCGGTTATTCCTATCCGCGTCTGGCTCCCAGCAGACTGCCTGAGCCGGCAGGTGCCAGGGTGGGGCCCGCCTTTGGCCGGGACCCAGGAAGCCCGTTCCCTGGCCTGGCTCCCCTCGGTCTTGGGAAAGGAGGAGGATGCAGGCAGCTGAGGTCCTCCCCAGCCCCCAGGCCCACCTGGCTGCACTGGCTCGCCCTCCCTCCTCCTCCCTCCCACCCCCACCCCAGGAGGTTCCTAAAGCAGGATTGTGGTGACTGGGAGGCTGCTTAGCAATGCTGATTCCCAGGGTCCGCGCCAGGCCCCTCTGAATGGGCCTCGTGGGGATGAGGCCAGGACTCTGCACCCGAAACAGGCTGCCTGGGGAATCCTGGGCTGTCTGAGGGCCGGGAGCCCTTGGCTGCCTTTGGGGGAGGGGGACACAGGCAGCAGGAGGGAGGCGGCGGGGACCGCTCTGCTGTGGTTCCAGGGCGAGGGCTGGAGAGAGGGCGGAGGGAAGAGGTGAGGGCAGATCAAGTGAGGGCCTGGGGGGAAGGTAGACAGGACTTGGCTAGAGAACGTGTGAATTGTGAAAGTGTGAATTGTGGCCTCCTCGGAGCAACACTGCCATGGTAAAGCCCTTTTTAAAAGAAAATACTTTTATTGATTTCAGAGAGGAAGGGAGGGAGAGAGAGAAACATCAATGATGAGAGAGAATCATTGACCAGTTGCCTCCTGCACGCCCCCTACGGGGGTTGGAGCTCACAACTTGGGCACATGCACTTGACCGGACTGGAACCCAGGACCCTTCAGTCCGCAGGCTGACCTCCGTCCACTGAGCCACACCGGCCAGGCCGTGCTCGAGCCCGTTAATGCCCACTCAGCGCCGAGGAGGTCCCACCCTGCAAAGCGGGACTGTCCCCACGTCTCGAGGGGACGTGGCTTGGACAAAATCCTGGTGAGACAGGAGCAGGATCGGGTCTTCATTTCCATTCCTTCGCCCGGCTGGACACGGCACAGAGAGAAGCACATGTGGGTTTGCCCCGGAGAGTTGTGGGTCCAGGAAGAGAAGGGCAGCAAGCAGCCATCCTGTTCACAAGCCTCACCTGGTCTGAGGAGCAGGGGCTCGGGCTGAACTGGGAGGAGGAACCCCCCCCCCCCCCCCCCCGCCGCCGGAAGATGCAGGAGGGGCGATCGGGCAGCAGGAACAGCTAGTTCAGCAGCTCCGAGGTCTGAAATAGCCGATGCGGTTGGGGGGTGGGGGGGTCTGGGAGCAGCTGGCGAGGCTGAGGCTTAGCGTGTGGCACGTATGTGAAGAGAGCAGAGGCCGGTGGGCAGGGAGGGCCCTGGCCGGGCCGGGAGGCTGGGCTTTGTCCTGAGTGCATGACCGGGCCCAGGAGGAGGGGAGGGATGGCAGGGCGCCCTCATGCACAGGGGCGCCGAACCGCAGGGGCAACTGGGCCTCCTTCCTGCCCCTTCCCTGCAAACCGAGGCAGCCCTTTTCCCCGCCCCCCTGCATCCCCTGGGCTCCACCTCAGTCTCTTTCTATCAGCAGCTCAAGCTGGGGCTGCCTCCAGGGCCGCCGGACCCCGTCCCAGCTGGGCACGATGCCGCTGCTGGCTGTGAGGCCGGGCGTGGGTGATTTTGTCTCCCTGGGTCTCAGTTTCCTCATCCATAAAATGGGCACAGCATCAGTCCCTGCCAGGCCTTCCTCGGGGTCCGAGTGAGGAGCGGAGGCGATGGGTGGGCAGGAGGAGCTTGTTCTGACTGGTGCCCAGCACAGCGCCAGCCACGCTCATCTGATGCCCCCCCCCCCCCGCCCTCCATCAGGTGAGCCTTCTCCCAAATGGTCCCCACCTCGTGCACCAGCTTCAACAGCCAGTACCTGAGAGCCAGGACTTCTGGCTGTGAGTTCTTCAGCTGCCACAGTCTGTGTGTAAGAGGCCTTAGACAGCCCTGACTGGTTTGGCTCAGTGGATAGAGCGTCGGCCTGCGGACTGAAGGGTCCCAGGTTCGATTCCGGTCAAGGGCATGTGCCTTGGTTGCGGGCACATCCCCAGTAGGAGGTGTGCAGGAGGCAGCTGATGGACGTTTCTGTCTCATCGATGTTTCTGACTCTCTTCCTCTCCCTTCCTCTCTGTGAAAATCAATAAAATACATATTTTTTAAAAAGAGGCTTTAGCCGAGATCGGTTTGGCTCAGTGGATAGAGCGTCGGACTGCAGATTGAAGGGTCCCGGGTTCGATTCCGGCAAGGGCATGTACCTTGGCTGCGGGCACATCCTCGGTGGGGGGTGTGCAAGAGGCAGCTGATCAATGTCTCTCTCTCATCGATGTTTCTGACTTTCTATCCCTCTCCCTTCTGCTCTGTAAAAAATCAATAAAATATATTAAAAAAAAAAAAAAGGCTTTAGACAAGCCATAACCTCCCCGCCCTCAGTGTTGTTCTCAGAGGCAAAATGCAAAGTGTTGGGGGAGGGGGGATCTGGGTCCCCCTCTGGCCCAGGACAACTCAGGCTGGCTCTCCCCAAACACAAATAGCTCCCAGTGCAGAAAGGGCACATCAGGGCCCTTCCCGCCTCCCCCTGCTATGTCCCTCTGCCACCCCCAGCCCCTGCCAGGGACAGCCTGTGCCTGGTGATGTCACCAGCATGGGAGCCCTGGCTGGCTGTAGCTCACAGCACGCGGGCAGGATTTATTTTTAAACTCCCAGGGCCTGGTCAGCTCCCTGCCCCCCGCCCTCCACACCCCGCCTCATCTGTTTACCCTGTTTCCCACACCCCAGCTGAGCACCCAGGGCAGTTCTGGAAGGTTCTCTCCACACATGCTCTGTTGCCTGACCCATGCTGACCAGGCTTCTGAGGGGCCGTGAGGAGCCCGGTCATTAGCCAAATCTCCAGCACCAGATCCAGACCTGCCGAGGTCGACAGTCGGGCTCCTGGAGGTGAACTCCAGCCGCCCGTGCCTCCGAGGGCACTGCCCAAAGTCCCACAGCCAGGGCCGGGGGGCCTCCGATGGCTCTGTGGGCACCTCGACCCCAGGCTGAGCCTTGGCGCTGACGCCAAAGCTGGTTTCTTGATGCCGTGCAGCTCAGATAAGCTTCAGGTGGCTCCCAGCTGCACACACCCTCACCCACAGCCCCCAGCACCGCCGCCAGCACCACTGTGACACCCTCTTAAGCGACTTCAGGCCCAGCACCTGTCAGCACCCTGATTAGAAACGTGTGCTGCCCAGCAGCTTGCTCAGTGGTTAGAGCATCGGCCCACAGCCCAACGGGTCATGGGTTCCAGTCCCTGTCAAGGGCACGTAAGTTTCAATCCCTGGCCTAGTTGGGGCACATTCGGGAAGTAACCAATCAATGTATCTCACATAGATGTTTCTCTCTCTCTCTCTCTCTCTCTCTCTCCCTCCCCCCCCCCTTCTTCTCTCCTCTTCACTCTCCTAAAAAAATCGATAAAATCGATGGGAAAAGTAACCTCGGGCGAGGATTTAAAAAGAAGAGGTGTGTGTGGGTTTGTCAGTTCCATCTGTCGGCCGTCTAGATAAGATGGCGGCTGGAAATGAGCTTCTGGAAAAAGCCCTTTGGAAACGGCAGCCGTCACTCCCCCATCCTCACCACTGCCCGTGGGGCGGCCAGGCCCTGGGGACACGGAAGCTGCGGGGAGAGCGCTCGATCGAGTGGCGGCTGGCTCCGGGGCGCTGTGGCCTCCAGCCTGTGAGAGCCGAGAGTGGCCTGCCTTCCGGACGCACAGCCCGGCCGGAGTTGGGGGTCTGAGCACCCCCACGGCCCTCGGCACCCAGGGAGGACAAGCCCTGAGCGTCTCCGTGTCTCGATAGTTCACTTCGGTGCAACACAGACTGTGGCCCGGATACACTCCGTTGGAGGCCTGCCTGCAGCACGGCTCGGCTGTGTGACCCTGGGTGAGTCGCTTCACCTCCCGGTTTCCTCGCCTGTAAAATGGGGGTGATAATAGGAAGCCTATGGAGGATTGTGGGAAAGACTGCTTGGCAAACTGCCTGAAAAGCACTTAACGGCTGGACACTTAGTGAACATTTAGCCCCGTGATGGCAAACCTGACACGCGTGTCAGCACTGACACGCGTAGCCGTTTTCGATGACACGCGGCCACACGCGGCCACATACAGAGAGGGTGGGGCCGCACGCCGAGAGGGACTTTCATCCTAGGCTACTGCGCGGCCCGGAGCAGTAGCGGAGGACAAAACATCGGCTGCAGTGCAGACACTCTGAATTTTCAAGCGGGATGTAGAAACTAAAACTTATAAGTATTTCCCTCGAGTAACAAAGTATTTGAGAAGGCCAGTGCAGCTGAACAAAATGAAATGGAGCCCTAGCATATAAAGTACCAGTATGTTTAAGACTCGTTACTTGGCTGAATCGGTTTGGCTCAGTGGATGGAGCGTCAGCCTTTGGACTGAAGGGTCCCGGGTTCGATTCCGGTCAAGGGCATGTACCTTGGCTGCGGGCATATCTCCAGTGTGGGGTGTGCAGGAGGCAGCTGATCAATGTTTCTCTCTCATCGATGTTTCTGACCTTCTATCCCTCTCTCTTCCTCTCTGTCAAAAATCAATAAAAAAAATTTTTAAAAAAAGACTCGTTACTTGACCAGGTCAGTGATAGATTTCATCAATTCAGAAGCCTGGAACAGATCATAAAAATAATGAAGTATCCTGATGCAGTAGTCTACAGTAGTTTGGAATCAAATGGTTTCCAATGGACACAAATTGATGATTTGGGGGTGCAACTTGCAGAATTTCAAGACAGCGTCTGGGCTCAGGTGTTTGTCGACTTGAGGCCAAAGCCTGAGACTCTGGAAAGGTGCCGCCTGGAGAATCAGGAGGAGTGCCCCTGCGAACAGGGAATTTGGAGTGCCTGGAACCGATTATCAGATACTTTTAGCACCCTGAAATATAGCAATGGCTTTACCCACCATTTTCCCCTCTATGTGCTTTTGTGAGACCTTATTCTCAGCGTTAAATATCAAAACCAACAGAAGAAACAGACGGACAGATGAAGTTAGTAGCGCTTGCTTGGGCTTGAAGTGTACAAAATACCAACCTTCCCTTGAAGGTTTAGCCAATGAAATTCAGCAACAAAACAGTCACTAATAGGCAGGTTAGTTAAAGAATTCCCCCTCCCCCTCACTTCTCTTAGTTCACGGCACCCCACACAAGTTAAATAAGATCAAGACCAACTAAAGAAACCGACTGCCAGATGAACAAAGAAGACACTAAGCAGGTCGGTTAAATAATTAGTTTTTGGTTTATTAAATACAGTTACATGTTACAATTATACATTTTCGTTATTTAAACTATAAATATCACGAAATTATGGTGTTTTTTTTCTCGAAGTGACACACCGCCTGAGTTATGCTAAATTTTTTGGCGAATTTTGACACACCAAGCTCAAAAGGTTGTCCATCACTGATTTAACCAATAGGTAGATTTTTTTTTTAAAGAATGTGTATTGTGTATTGCCATCCATCTTTTTAAAAAGTATATTTTATTGATTTTTTTACAGAGAGGAAGAGAGAAAAATAGAAAGTTAGAAACATCGATGAGAGAGAAACATCAATCAGCTGCCTCCTGCACACTCCCCACTGGGGATGTGCCTGCAACCAAGGTACATGCCCTTGACCGGATTTGAACTTGGGACCATTCAGTCTGCAGGCCGACGCTCTATCCACTGAGCCAAACCGGTTTCGGCCCGTAGTGGATCTTGTTGACATTATTATTATCCATAAACCAGCACTCACTGAATCTTTATGATTATTATCCATAAACCAGCACTCACTGAATCTTTATTATTATTATCCATAAACCAGCACTCACTGAATCTTTATGATTATTATCCATAAACCAGCACTCACTGAATCGTTACCCTGGCGGGCCTGCTCCAGGTCCGGGAATTAGGCCATGGCCTCTGCCCCAACGACTCAGAAGTCAGAGAGACAAGGGGCAGTGCTGCGGGGGAGCCCCCTCTGATGGGACATCCCGGAGGGCCTCCAGGAAGAGGCGGCCTCGCAGCTGGGCCTGGAAGGCTGGGCTCTTCAGGCAGTAGTGGGGAGCACCTACTGGGAGTTGGGAGAGAGCTCTGGGAGCATCTTTTGGGAGCTGGAGACAGCTGCTCAGCTGGTCTGGGGAAGGGCTGGAAGGAAAACCTCCGGGCTAGACAGGCCTGGCTGTGTGGGGAGAGGCGAGTCAGCTCCCGAAGCCGAACCCCCAGCAGCCGCTCTGTCTTCTGCCCCCACCCCCACCCCCATCCTCCAGGGGACACTGGGGCAAAAGGCTAACCAGGTGGCTTGTTACTGGGAGGTTAGGAACCAGAAAAGAGGGAGCCTGCCTCCCCCTCATCCTCACATCCCAGTTGTGTCCGTAGAAAGCTCGCCGGAGCCGGTCCCAGTCTCCGTCACCTCATCTCTCTGCGCCGTTTTTCTCGCCTGTAAATGAGCGAAAGATACTCTAAAGGCTGTGGTGCGGAGGACACAGTGAACAGGTGTGTGGCGCTTCTGGCGCACAGCAAGTGCTCAATGATTCCGTCTCTCGAGAAGGGAAGGAGCCAGACTGACTCTCCGTGGGAGGAAGTGGGGAGGCTGGGGACTGGCTCCTCCCACTTAACCCCTGGCCCCTGACCCTCAGGAAGTCCCCAGGTCAAGCGCGATGAGGGAGGCCGGGTCTGAAAGCAAATCAATGCGAATCAGGAGGCGCAGGTGCTCTGGGGTGAAGATGGAGGGAGAGGAGGCAGCTGCCAGGTGCTGGGCTGGAACAGAAGTGGGGTGCCCTAAGGACCCCTCTTCCCTGGAACCCCCCATCCTCCTGTGCCAAGGTGACAGGCAGCCTGTCCTCACCCATGGACTCCCAGATGTGGACACACGCACACAGTCATTCAAACACAGACATATACACACATGTATACCAGAGACACAGGTATACCAGGGAACACATGTATACCAGGGACACATGTATACCAGGGAACACATGTATATCAGGGACACATGTATACCAGGGGACACATGTATACCAGAGACACATGTATACCAGGGACACATGTATACCAGGGGCACATGTATATCAGGGACACATGTATACCAGGGGACACATGTATACCAGAGACACAGGTATACCAGAGACACATGTATACCAGGGGACACATGTATACCAGAGACACATGTATACCAGGGGCACATGTATACCAGGGGCACATGTATACCAGGGGCACATGTATACCAGGGACACATGTATACCAGGGGCACATGTATACCAGGGGCACATGTATACCAGGAGCACATGTATACCAGGGAACACATGTATACCACGGGCACATGTATACCAGAGACACATGTATACCAGGGGCACATGTATACCAGGGACACATGTATACCAGGGGCACATGTATACCAGAGACACATGTATACCAGGGGTCACATGTATACCAGGGGTCACATGTATATCAGGGGTCACATGTATATCAGGGACACATGTATACCAGGGACACATGTATACCAGGGGACACATGTATACCAGGGGCACATGTATACCAGGGGCACATGTATACCAGGGACACATGTATACCAGGGACACATGTATACCAGGGGACACATGTATACCAGGGGACACATGTATACCAGGGGCACATGTATACCAGGGGCACATGTATACCAGGGACACATGTATACCAGGGGACACATGTATACCAGGGGACACATGTATACCAGGGGCACATGTATACCAGGGGCACATGTATACCAGGGACACATGTATACCAGGGACACATGTATACCAGGGACACATGTATACCAGGGACACATGTATACCAGGGACACATGTATACCAGGGGTCACATGTATATCAGGGACACATGTATACCAGGGGTCACATGTATATCAGGGGTCACATGTATATCAGGGACACATGTATATCAGGGACACATGTATACCAGGGGCACATGTATACTAGTGGAACATGTATATCAGGGGACACATGTATACCAGGGAACACATGTATACCAGGGGCACATGTATACCAGGGACTCATGTATACCAGGGACACATGTATACCAGGGACTCATGTATACCAGGGACACATGTATACCAGGGAACACATGTATACCAGGGGCACATGTTTACCAGGGACTCATGTATACCAGGGACACATGTATACCAGGGAACACATGTATACCAGGGGCACATGTATACCAGGGGCACATGTATATCAGGGAACACATGTATACCAGGGGCACATGTATACCAGGGGACACATGTATACCAGGGGCACATGTATACCAGGGAACACATGTATACCACGGGCACATGTATACCAGGGACTCATGTATACCAGGGACACATGTATACCAGGGGCACATGTATACCAGGGGCACATGTATACCAGGGACACATGTATACCAGGGGCACATGTATACCAGGGGACACATGTATACCAGGGGCACATGTATACCAGGGACACATGTATACCAGGGAACACATGTATACCAGGGGCACATGTATACCAGGGAACACATGTATACCAGGGGCACATGTATACCAGGGGACACATGTATACCAGGGGCACATGTATACCAGGGACACATGTATACCAGGGAACACATGTATACCAGGGGCACATGTATACCAGGGGCACATGTATACCAGGGACACATGTATACCAGGGAACACATGTATACCAGGGGCACATGTATACCAGGGGCACATGTATATCAGGGAACACATGTATACCAGGGGCACATGTATACCAGGGGACACATGTATACCAGGGGCACATGTATACCAGGGAACACATGTATACCACGGGCACATGTATACCAGGGAACACATGTATACCAGGGGCACATGTATACCAGGGGACACATGTATACCAGGGGCACATGTATACCAGGGACACATGTATACCAGGGAACACATGTATACCAGGGGCACATGTTTACCAGGGACTCATGTATACCAGGGACACATGTATACCAGGGAACACATGTATACCAGGGGCACATGTATACCAGGGGCACATGTATATCAGGGAACACATGTATACCAGGGGCACATGTATACCAGGGGACACATGTATACCAGGGGCACATGTATACCAGGGAACACATGTATACCACGGGCACATGTATACCAGGGACTCATGTATACCAGGGACACATGTATACCAGGGGCACATGTATACCAGGGGCACATGTATACCAGGGACACATGTATACCAGGGACACATGTATACCAGGGGACACATGTATACCAGGGACTCATGTATACCAGGGACACATGTATACCAGGGGCACATGTATACCAGGGGCACATGTATACCAGGGACACATGTATACCAGGGACACATGTATACCAGGGGACACATGTATACCAGGGAACACATGTATACCACGGGCACATGTATACCAGGGAACACATGTATACCAGGGGCACATGTATACCAGGGGACACATGTATACCAGGGGCACATGTATACCAGGGACACATGTATACCAGGGAACACATGTATACCAGGGGCACATGTTTACCAGGGACTCATGTATACCAGGGACACATGTATACCAGGGAACACATGTATACCAGGGGCACATGTATACCAGGGGCACATGTATATCAGGGAACACATGTATACCAGGGGCACATGTATACCAGGGGACACATGTATACCAGGGGCACATGTATACCAGGGAACACATGTATACCACGGGCACATGTATACCAGGGACTCATGTATACCAGGGACACATGTATACCAGGGGCACATGTATACCAGGGGCACATGTATACCAGGGACACATGTATACCAGGGACACATGTATACCAGGGGACACATGTATACCAGGGAACACATGTATACCAGGGGCACATGTATACCAGGGGCACATGTATACCAGGGAACACATGTATACCAGGGGCACATGTATACCAGGGGACACATGTATACCAGGGGCACATGTATACCAGGGACACATGTATACCAGGGAACACATGTATACCAGGGGCACATGTATACCAGGGGCACATGTATACCAGGGACACATGTATACCAGGGGCACATGTATACCAGGGACACATGTATACCAGGGGCACATGTATACCAGGGGCACATGTATACCAGGGGCACATGTATACCAGGGGACACATGTATACCAGGGGACACATGTATACCACGGGCACATGTATACCAGGGGCACATGTATACCAGGGGCACATGTATACCAGGGGACACATGTATACCACGGGCACATGTATATCAGGGACACTTCAGGTCACAGGCCTCAGGGTGGGGGAGCCCGGGGGAAGCCGGTTCATGGAGCAGGAGGCTGAGGCCCTGGGGGCTGCTGGTTTCCTGTCACTTGTCTTTTCCCCCAGCCCACACACTTCCCACCTGCTCACCACCCACCACTGGGACCCCCTCCACGTCACCGAGGACCTTGCGAATCCTCAGTTTCCTCTACAAATCCTCTACAGCTCCTCAGCCTCATTCTGACGGAGCGGCCACGCAGGGTTTCGGTTCTGGCTCACAGTGTCCCCTGTCGACAGATGAGGAAACAAACTGGAGGCTCAGAGCCAGGACCAGCCTGTCAAAGGCGTGAGGGGCCTGGAGGAGTGGGATGCAAACGCAGGCTCACTGCACGGACCCCAAGTCCAAGGCTTCCCAGAGCCCTCATCCCAGTCCCCCTGCCACAGCCTCGGCCTGCACATCCACTCCCTCCCCAGAAAGAGCCCGAAGTGCAGGCCGTGGGAGGCAGCCCCTCTTCCTCCCAGGCTTCTGTGGGTCCCCCGGACCCGTGTTTGCCAGTAGCCGCTGGGGGAGAGGTGGTGTGTTGGGGGGGGGGGGGGCAGGAGGAGGGAGAGGCAGTGAGTCGGCTGGTGCCCACAGCAAGCCAGGCCCAGTCCTGGTAGGCTTTGCTCAGGACAAATCTGGAGGCTGGATCCGAGGTCACTGCCCAGGGACGTGTCTACAGCACCACCTGGTGGTGACATGGCCCTCCTGCCACACCCAGCCGGGTCCTGTCCTCCGTCCTTGTGAGTTGCTACAAGTCAAGCCCTGGCGGGCCAGGCACTGAGGACGGGGACGGCTGAGAAGGTCCAGGGGACGTCACTCTAGGCAGACGGGACAGCAAGTACGATGGCTCTGAGGTGAGGAGTCGGGGGTAACCCAAGAGGAGCAGAGGGGTCAACGTGACTAGACCTGGATGCTGGGAGTAGAGGGAGCGGGGAGAGGACCAGGGAGGTGGCCAGTCACAGGGCTTCTGGGGCTGCAGGGAGGAGTTTGGGTTTATTTCTGAGTGTGATGAGAGCCACAGACTATGATGTTTGGTTTAAACTTTATTTTACATATATGTTAATATATATTGTATTGATTTTTTTACCGAGAGGAAGGGAGAGGGATAGAGAGTTAGAAACAGCAATGAGAAAGAAACATCGATTAGCTGCCTCCTGCACCCGCCCCCCCCCCCCCCCTCCAACGGGGATGTGCCTGCAACCAAGATACATGCCCTTGACTGGAATCAAACCTGGGACTCTTGAGTCCACAGGCCGACACTCTATCCACTGAGCCACACCGGTCAGGGCTGTCTACGGCCTCTTAGACACAGACTGTGGCAGCTGAAGAACTCACAGCCAGAAGTCCTGGCTCTCAGGTACTGGCTGTTGAAGCTGGTGCACGAGGTGGGGGCCATTTGGGAGAAGGCTCACCCGATGGAGGGCGGGGGGGGGTGGCATCAGATGAGCGTGGCTGGCGCTGTGCTGGGCACCAGTCAGAACAAGCTCCTCCTGCCCACCCATCGCCTCCGCTCCTCACTCGGACCCCGAGGAAGGCCTGGCAGGGACTAATGCTGTGCCCATTTATGGATGAGGAAACTGAGACCCTGTGTTAGAATCTCAGCCGTGACATTTAGCAGCTGTGAGATCTTGGGCTCGTCACCGAGGACCTTGCGAAGCCTCAGTTTCCTCTACAAAACGAAGAGGCCCATGCTCGGGTGCGGAGGGGCCAGAACGGAAGAGCAGGGGGGAACGTGCACCAGCTCAGGCCGTGCACCGCTGAGGTCCCTTCTGCCCGCTTTCCCTGCAGCCGCGTGGGACCAGCCCGGGCCGGGCAGCAGCACCAAGGACCCGCGCCCCCTCTTTGGAATCAGCCTGGAATCCAGGCCCGAGTGGATGTCCCCCCTGGACGCAGAGCTGGGGGAGGCCGAGCGCGTGCACTGTGCAGCCCCAGCTCCTGCTGACAGGCCACCGCTCACAGGAAACGGCTCCTGCCCCCCGGCCCGGGGCAGCCTGCGTGGTTGGGAGGATTCGCTGAAGTGAGACGCTGACGGGAGTGCAGGAGGGCCGGCCGGGGCACCCGGCCTGAAACTGAATTCCTCTGCTGCCCACCCCTCTCTCTGGCTGCAGCTTCCCCGGAGCTGCTGCTGCGTCAGGAGCTGCCGGCCTCCGAGGTGTAGACGGCCGCCTGGGAGCCGGGAACCCTCGAGGAAGGGGCCTGTGCTGAGCTTTGGAAATCTGTCCCCCAGGGAGCTGCGAGGTAAGAGCTGAATTGTGTGGGTCCTCAGATATTTGAGCTGCACACCCACACTGTAAAGATAAACCACTCAGGGAGGGGAGGGACTCCCCTCAAACCAGCCACACCTCTGGCTGGGAGCGGCGGCACCCCACTGTCTGCCGGACCCACAGCGCTGGGTCTGCAGGACTCACCTCCACGGTCAGCTCCATCTACACCGGCCGGCACCGGCCTGTGGGGGCGCCTGAGGCTGCTCTTCCCGTAAGGACGGAGCAGGTGCTCCGATCCCGGAGCTGGAGAGAGGGAGGCTGAGCGGGGTGGGCTTTGTAAGCTGTGAGGAGGGGGAACATGAGACTCACCACCCCCATCCCAGCTGGGAGCGGTCTGCCTGCTGGTACTGTTTTGGGAATTGCAATTGAAGATTAGAAACCCACTCTGGTGCACATTTCAGTCCTGCAGCTGTGATCTGAGGCATGTTACTGATTTCCGAGCCGCAGTTTATTTGTAAAGCGGCCGTTTAAGAGCCCACCCTGAACTGGCTGGGGGGCGTAACCGGCGTGACATCCCAGACACCAGACGGCTGTGGGTTCGATCCCGGTCAGGGCACACACCAGGTTGTGGGTCTGATCGCTACAGAGGTGTGTGCGGAAGCCTATCCTCAGATGAGGATTAAAAAATAGAAGTCCACCTTGCCAGCCCGTCTCCAAACTCCAAATATTTGTCTTCCTCCTTAAGATTACAAGTGCTCCTGGCCCCTCAAGCAGCAGGGAGCCCGAGCAGGAACACCACGCGGCGTGGAGTGTGTGTGTGTGGGGGGGGGAGCGGCCTGGCCGGCAGCAGCAGCCCTCCCAGAGCTCGCTGAGGACACGGCTCCGCTCGGGCCGCAGACCGAGCGCCGACGAGATGGTGGAGCTGGAAGAGGGGAGGGGGCTTGCAGGGGCTCTGCCACAGGTGATGTGCCCTATCCCGCCCCACCCACCAATGAAAGCTGGGGGGGGGGGGGGGGCTGGCCAGCCTCAGCAGGCCCGGGACACAGCGCTGAATGAATCGGTGACAAGAGCGCAGGAGCCCCCCTGCGGTGCGCTCACAGACTCCTTTCCCGACGGTGAGGCTCACGCGGCCGGAGAGAAGCCTGGCCAAAGGAGGACACCTCCAGACCCTCACCACCGAGACCCAACTCTTGTAGCGCTGGCGTTTGTGTGTGTCTCGTGGTTGCCATCAATGGTTCCGTTCGGCCCCTCAGCTGAACAGCGCTCGATTGTTCAAGACGCCGTTGTTCTGAGCTGTCCGTTCTCGGTAAACTGAGGTAAGCAGATGAGGAGCCCGAGGCACAGGGTGGTTGGGTGACTTGGCCAAGGGTGCCTGGCTAGTGACCAGGGGTGCCAGGGGTAACCCTCAAACTCCGAGGCCCACACACACACAGAGGAGACACAGAGGGAGGACAGAAAAACAGCCCCGCGGTTCTCATCTCAAAATATTTAATTTTGTTTTGAAAAGGTTACATTCCCGGCTCCCCTCCCCGCCACGTCGCTCCGCCACCAGCGGTGACACACTCGCACGCACACACGCACACAAGGCCGTCGGGCTGCGGTCTGCCTCTGCGTCGCCGGCCGGGGGAGGGGCTTTTCTCCTTCCCCAGCACAGATAACGGAAGGGGCTCGCTGGAACCCCAGCTCCCGAGGGAGGGCGAAGAGGCCCACACACCCCGTCACATCACATGCACCTAGAAAAATAACCCAGTGGCGATCTGGCATCCCCACCACCACAAAATAGCAACAGCCACCGGGAAGTCCTCTTGGCCGTTTTCTAGAAAAATTTATTGCACTTAATTAACAGATGTTAAAGGAGCTCCTGCCCTTTGTTACAGGAAGCAGAGCTCCCGGGCCTGGGCACGGAGCTGCCCGGCACAAAGGGGCCCTTCTGCTGGCTCCCGGCCTGCCGCCCAGCCTCAGGAGGGAGGACTGCAGCCGCCCAGCAGCGCGACACTCGCCGAGGCTCACTGCTGAGTGCCTTCTCCAACCTCAGGCTCCAGACAGCCACACCCCTACCTTTGGCCAAGGGCGACAGTCACCCAGGCCCTCCACAGGCTGCTGCCCACGGTGAGCGCTCAATGTGTATGTATGTCTCTGTCTAGAGACACGTTTATTACATTCTTGCAGCATTCCAGCTCATTCATGACTTATCTGTTCTGAGGGTGCAACAGAGCTGCCAGGAAACTGAAGACAGGGCGCTCAGGAAGGCGTGGTGCGTCCCCGCCCGCACAAACCCGGGGAAAGCCATTTACTTTGGCTCCTCTGGCCGCCAGTGCTTTTCAGATGTCCAAGGTTTGAGCAAAGGAGCCTCAGTCTTTGGCTCTCAGCCCCAAGATGGAGAGGGGCCAGGAGGGAGTCAAGGAGACTCCCAGTTCCATGATGAAAACTAGCAGGCACCAACCCTCTCCTGCAAGGACTCGATTCTTGGGCCTGGGAAGGAGACTCGCTTCCCTGAGCACCCCTTTCCCCCAACGTGTCCACCTTCACCGACATCTCCTTCCTGTCTCTGCCAGGCCCGCTCAAAGGGACTCTTCTAGAAGAGGCCAGCAGCCACATTCTTTCCAAGTAAGCACTTTGGGAAGGAACCAGCCGCCCACTGCCTGGGGGGGGAGGGGAGGGCTGAACGGGCAGAAGGTGGGACAAAGAGATGTCAGGCCATTAGCCCACCTGGGGGGGGGGGCAGAACGTGGACACCATTCAGAGATTAAGTCTCCATTCTTTAAAAAATAATAAAAATAAAAACACAAACCATACGCTTTCTGGCCAAAGAAAACGAAGAGCTTTTACACTGGAAGCTCTTCTACTGATAACAAAATGAGAGCTGCCCTCTTGGTGGGTCGCCAGACCAGAGGGAGTGCCCGGGCGGGCGAGCTGCCCAGGGCAGGACACTGACATGCCGGATGCAACTGCCCTGTGTGGTTACAATAGAGTGGAAAGTGTGAACACGGTTTTTACAGAGCCACAAAATAAGTCAGGGGCCCGGCGGGAGGCCGTGACCTCCCCTGGCCTCAGGCCCCCTTGTCAAGTCCCCAGGAGAGGTGGGTGTGTAGGTCCCCGAGGACCACGGCGTCCCCCTGGGCGCGGTCCACGCCCGTGGATGGCGTCCCCAGGTCCTAACACATTATACAAAGTCTTTAGGGGTCAGAGCCCGGGCCTTGGAGCTACCACTTTAAATAAAGCCAGTGGTAAACCTGACAAAGTGTACCCGTCACCTCTGACCCCTCTTAACCACAGGCTGCCTGGCCCTGAGCCAATAAGGGCACCCGTGTGCAGGCGCCCTGGCTGGCCACATGAACAGAGCATTCCACAGACGTCCTCCAGGCAGCTCCCGGGGAGCAGGAGCGTCCAGCCGGACACAGGAGACAGCCGCGAGGCAGGGAAGCCACAGCTGCAAGGACCCCGACGCCACGGCCAGGCTGTGTGGGCGCCCGCGTCTCAGCGACCCAGACTGGGGGGCTCCGGTGGTCAATGTCCCGAGAGCCGGCGGGTCCGTGAGTTGTGCTGTGACCCGGGCTGGCTGTCCTGCCCAGCAGGTGGCTCCAGGCAGCTGGCCCAGGGGAGGGATCTTGAATCAAGAACTGGGAAGCCCTCTTCTGGTTTCCTCTGGCCCGGCCCAAACCGGAGAGCAGAGCGAGACAAAATGGAGACGCGTGGCCCGGCTCCCTGCCCGCAGGAGGGGCTGTGGAGGCTGGCTCTCTGAACACCATGCAGAAGGTGCGTCCTGCCTCCAGAAAATTAAGCTTTGTAGATGAGGGGGGTTTCCTTTTAAATCCAAGATCTGAGCTCGATCGCTGGGTGAAGAGGAACAGGCCTGGAGGCCCAGTCTGGGAGGACAAACAAGACTCAGGTGGGTCCACAGTGACCCGGAGAAGAGGCGATGCAAAGGCCCCTCAGCACTGCGATCAGCTCAGGGCCCGGCCGCCGGGAGTCTCCTTCCAGCAGACGACACAGACAGCCCCTGCCAGCGCCTCCAGCCTGGCTTCCAGGCCTCGGGCCACAGAGTCAAGGGGTGTGGGAGCTGAGAATGGCTGGGTGCATTCTGCTGCAGGCCCCAGACCCAAACCCCGTCCCGGGCTGCAGACCCCGCTCTGGTGGCCTGGTACCCATGCAGATGCAACGGAGGAGCAGGTGTGCCTTCCTACCGCTGAGGGAGATGAAAACGGATGCTTCTCTCCAACTTCCTGGGGGGCTGAGGGGGACCACAGGCAGTCCACCCGGAAACACCCTGCTACCTGAGAAGACGTGACAGCGATGGACTCGTTCTGCGGAGACTGGCCTCAGTGGCCCAGGGTGGGGACCGAGGGAGAGTCAGGACGGCCGGGGCGCCCTGGGAAAGGAGAGCTGGACTCGAGGTCCCCTTCTGATTCAGCTGGGACATCCAAGAGTGGAAACTAAGGCTGATGCACCCGTCCACGCCGATTCCCTCGCGGCCTCACCAGTGAGGAGGCTGGCCCCCTAGGGGAGTCGCCACGTGCGCTGGCCATGTGATAATGAAGCTTGAACATGACCACTCCTGGAGCAGGTGCGCAGCCACTGGCCCGCGAGGAGTCCTAAGTCTCCACATGTGTGGGGTTCAGGGAGCCCTCAGGCAGAGGCTGGGGTGCAGGCAGCGCGGCCTGGGCGGGGGCATGAGTTACAAGGGCCCGTACTTGGTCTCATACTTGGACACGATGGTCTTGCACTTGCCCACCTCCTTGCGCAGCTCAGCCACCTCCGTCCGCAGGGCCGTGTTCTCCTTCTCCAGGAAGGCCGCCCGGATGGTGATCTGGTTCTCCTTCAGGCGCCGCGCATCCCGGGACCGCTTGGCAGCCACGTTGTTCTTCTTGCGTCTTGTCCAGTACTTCTCGTCCTGTGGGAAGTGTCCTGTTAGTCTCTCCTCGTTCCCCACAGGGGCAGGCACAGCCTTGGTTTAAGAGGCTCTCTCCTGCCAGCACGCCACACCCGTTTCCTCTTACCACTCATCTGCTGCAGGCAGAACGAAAGCGGGGCCCAGGGAAGATGTGTGTGCCGAGGACAGCAAGGGGCACTCTCCTTTCCCCAGGACGGGAAACAGAGCCATCTGGGAGGAAGTGGTGGAGGGAAGGGGACTCCACTTCCTGAGAGCCTGCTCGGTGCTGCTCCAACATAAAGCACTGTCTACACCGTGCTGCCCACAGTCATTTGGTTATGGCTAAGTCCAGTCTCCTGGGTTCAAGTCCTGACTCTCCCTCACTAGCAGTGGGACCATGTGAGTTCCTTCACCTCTCAATGTCTCAGGTCTCTCGTCCTTACAGTGGGAGGTAACAATAACCACCTCAGCCGAGACCGGTGTGGCTCAGTGAATAGAGCATCGGACTGCGGAATGAAGGGTCCCGGGTTCGATTCCGGTCAAGGGCATGTACCTTGGCTGCGGGCACATCCCTAGTAGGCGGCGTGCAAGAGGCAGCTGATCGATGTTTCTCTCTCATCGATATTTCTGACTTTCTATCCCTCTCCCTTCTGCTCTGTAAAAAAAAAAAAAAAAAAAAAAAAAAAAAATCAATAAAATATATTAAAAAAAAAAAGTTGTTAAAAAAAAAACAATAACCACCTCATAGAGCTGTTTGAGGATTAAATGAGTTAGTATGTGCAAAGTGCCTACGGCAGTAAGGATCGCATGCAGGTTTACGTTCTCATCATCATTACAAGAGCCTCAGACACTTCCTGAGAGGCGGGTACAGCTGTTCCCATTTTACAAGTGGGAAACCTGAGGCCCAGGTAGTTCTGGGGGCAAAGTCGGGTCTGGAGCCAGCTCTGCCTAACTCCAAAGCTTGGATGAAAAGCCCTTCCTGTGAATTTCCCATGGGAGAGGATGGAAAAACAACAGAATCTTCCTCTCCCTGCCCACCCCAACTCCTATAAAACCATTAGCTTAAGAGCTGTTCGCCTGTCCCTGGGGTGGGGACAATACAACTGTCTTTTGTCCTTCAAAGCAAGGGCTTGTTCAGCCCAGTTCCTGGGGCCTAGTGAGCTCTTGCCCAAAGGCTGGCCTACAGCCAGGGGAGCAGGAACATCAACACAGCCGCCGGCCAGTGAGGAAACGGAGAAGCTACAGGGAGTCACGCTGGGGCCACATGCGACTTGACTCCTTTCTCTCTACCAGCGGCTGCAGGAAGGACATGGCTCTGTGCTCTGAGCTCATGCCTTTCTAAATGGTGTCCGTAAGGTGGGAGGAATCTCCAGATAAAATCAAACGTGAGGAAGTGCCGGCTTCGACTCTTGAACCAATGCTGCCCCTTGCCTTATACAGGCACCAGATTACCTTCTGCTCGTCAGGCACAAAGACCTTCTTGGCCTTTTTGATCATAGGCTGGGGCTTCAGGTCCTCCTCGGCAAACTTGTGCTTTCGAGGGTTGAAGAGCTCCCCGCCTGGCACACTGGAGAGGACCAGGTCGGCAGGGTCAGGATTGAAGTTCACGTCCACCTCCACACAGCTGGGGTCGATGGGACTGGGTGTCTCCCTTTCCTTTTCCAGGGGGGATTCTGAAAGACACAGAGGCAGGTGGTCCTGGAGCAGCCACCGGACGGCAAAGACCCATGTCACATACCCAGATACCTGCTTGAGGCTCAATGGTGCACAGCCACTGCCACTTGGAGGGACCAACCCCCAAGCTAGACTGGCATATGTGATTCAAACCAATAACACAAACATAGAAAAAATACTTCCCTTTAGGAAGAAAATATTCAAAAGGAAACAGAGGACCTTGAAAAAGACAGGGTCTGCAGCGCCCCTCCCCCCCCCGAACATTAAGCAATACATGAAATCATTATCCTCCTTAACTCCCTGTGGTTTCGAGCTCTGAAGTAATGAGAAATAGCTGCACCTCCGTGAACGTAATGGGCTGGGGACAGACTGAATAACGAAACAGCTTCCACAGTGGACTCCCTAGAGACACATCGCAGCGCTCACTTAGTCTTGCGACAACTCTAAAGCAAAATGGGTGTCAACCTTATTTTACAGATAAGGAAACTAAGGCTCTGGGAAAGGACATGGTTTTCCCAGGGTCACACAGAAGACGGACTAAACTAAAATCTGAGTCTGATCCTGGATGATTCTGAATCATTCTTCTCATCCTACCTGGCTGCCATTTTATAGTGGACATCGGATTTAAGACGCTCTCAGAATTCAAAGATTGTTAGAGATAATTAAAAAAAACACACAGACTGGCCAGCCAGTGTGGGCTAGTGGTTGACTATGAACTGGGAGGTCATGGTTCGAATCCCAGTCAGGGCACATGCCTGGGCGGTGGGCTTGATCCCCAGTGGGATGTGTGCAGGGCACAGCTGGCCAATGACTCTCTCTCATCACTGATGTGTCTGTCTCTCTCGCCATCTCTGAAATCAATAAAAATATCTTTAAAAAATTAAACAGAAGGGACACAGACCATTGGACTACTTGTTCAAGGTACCATAGGCTGACACCTAGAACCCCCATGCCCTTCTGGGGGCAGTCACTAACAACTACAACCACACGCACACTACTTGGCAGCATCTATAAAAGCTGAACATAGGCATGTGTCCAATGACTCAGCCACTCTGGTCTTAGGCAAATGGCTATTCGAATGTACACATATATTTACCAAATGACATGTGTCCAAATGTTCATGGCATTGCTATGCATAACCCCAAACCAGAAGCACCTCAAATGTCTGTCACTGTAGAATGGAGACCTGTGGTATCGTCATACAATGGGATACCACTTGGCAATGAAAATGAACAAACATGAAAAGTTCTCATAAACAAAGTTGAGGAAAGAAACTAAACAAAAGAATGCATATACTTATGTCTTTCCTATAGAAGGAACTGAAAAATTAAGAGGGGAAATTCTGCCTTCGTTTCTTATCTGTATTATGGTTTTTCTCTGACACAGGAGTATACCATAAGTATGTTCTGTAAATCTACATTGTTCGTGTAAGGAGATTTTGGTGCCCACATAATTTATACTATAAAGCTAGCTACCGAAAGCTATAAATATAAGCAAGTATAAATGTAATCAACGCTTAATAGTTGGAAACAAAAAAGAGGGCATTATATACAATTCCATTTATAGAATGTTCAGTAACAAGGAAAAGGAATCTTTAGTGATGGAAATAAAGACAGTGTCACCTCTGGGGAGTAATGACTGAGTGGGGTCACAAGGCACTTTGGGAACAACAATACTATTTCTTTTTTTTTTTCTTCAACACTCTTTTTATCTATCTTTAAGTAATTAACTATAAACCCTAAAGTAAGGTCATTCTTAATCATTAATTTATAGAATCAGTCATTTATCTGCTATTCTATTTCTTGATTTGGGTGGGAGTCGCGTGGGTGGGTTCACTTTGTGAAGATTCATTGAGATGTATACTCATGATGTGGGCACTTTTGTGCACCGTATTTAAGAATATTTACTTAAAAACAAAATCAACGGAGAATGTTCCATAGGTGCTCCAAGGTACAAGATGAAGGCTCATTTTCAACTTTGCTCCCAACCCACACATGAAACCAGCCCTCTAGGACAGCCCAACCGGCACAAAAATGACCTGCCTTCAACGAGAATTCGGCTGAAATGAGCAGAAGCTTCTCTCATTTACAGAGGGAAAAACATGATAAATAGGATCACGGGGTTATAGTCAGAAAAAAATAGCATGTGCTAAACTCTACAGGATAAATGATTCCATTTCTTCAACAAATTGCAAAGAAAAAATAAAATGGAGGGGGGACCCTACAGATTACTGGAGATTTTAAGGGGCACAACTAAATGGAATATGTGGGTCTTGTTTGGATCCTGATTCAAACAAACTGCAAAACAATAGCATTTATGAGACAACTTTTTAAAAATTTGAATGCCGATGAATTTGTTAAATTCAGATATAAAATTGGTGTTTTTGTTACTTTGTTATTGTTGTTTTTTGTTACTTTTAAAAAAGAATCCTTGTATCTTATATACTTATTGAAATATTAATGGCTGAAATAATATCTAGGATTTGATTGTAAATAATTAAGTGAGGGGAATGGAAGAGGTTACCGAAAACAAGATCGGTTATAAATTAAGAATTAGGGAAGCTGAGTGATGATTACATGGATATTCATTAGAGTAGTCTTTTACTTTTATATTTGAAAATTTGTCCATAATAAAAAGTAAAATTAAAACAAAATAAAACAGCATGAGCACTCCTCAGTTGGTTGCAGCATTGTCTTGTACCTCAAAAGGTTGCAGGCTGAATACCTGATCAGGGCACGTACAGAAGGCAACCAATCAATGTTTCTCTCTGACATCAATGTTTCTCTCTCCACCCTCCCCCCCGCCTCCTCTCTCTCTAAAAAATCAATAAAAACATATCCTCAGTGATGATTAAAATAAAAAAAGTTTCAAAACAGAGCATGAGAATTCTTTGGATGTGGGTTCCCTGGGTCCCATACCAGCGCCCGGGGTCCTTCCGGGAGCCATCAGCCCACATGCCTCTAACTGAGCCTAAAGAAAGGTTTGCAGAGCCTCCTGAAACAGGGGTCACTGGTCCTCTGGAGGGTTCATGTCCCAGCGGCATGAAAACCAAATAACCAACCCCCGGAGGTAAAACAGGAAAAGGTAAGAGGACTAAGGAGAAATCCTGAAGATGATGCCTTCTTTGTGCCCGTTCCTAAGCAGTACTTGGCTATGGAGTCAGACATCCTGGGTTCAAGTGCCGCCTCTATTACCTACCAGCTGTGTAGGTAACTTGGGCAAGTTACTTAACTTCCCAGTTTCTCACCTGTATAACACACAGATATCATCACCAATTTGATAAGGTTGTTGTGAGGATCACATATTAATGCCTGCCACAGAGTAAGTGCTAAATAAATGTTAGCTGGTGTTATTATTATTATTGCCCAAGCTTCCCAATAATCTGTGGCAAAGTGCATGGGTGGAGAGTGGGGGTAAAGAGCTGCTCTGATAAAATGCAGAATGGGACTGCTATCCCGCAAAACCTCAGACCGGGAGGTTTTGCTCCACTGTCCTGACTACTTGCAGCACACCAACCAACAGAAAGGTTCTGACAAAACCGATGTGACTGCTCTTTTTTCTTTAGCCTTGGGGCTGTGCAGAAGGGTGGGGAGCAGAGGGTTTCCCCACACGCAGGCCCACCAGGACCTCCCCGAGAGAAGGGGCTCCCTGGGTGTGTAGACACAAGAAGCCGTCAGTGGGAAATGGACTTCCTTAGGTAGGACAGCGGCCCTGCCCAAAGGCTCATCACCAACCTATGCTGGACACGGTTTCAGAGGGCTGAAAGATGGCGTTGGAAGAGGAGGGTGGGGAGGCTGTGGAAGAGCTGGCCGATTCCTTTCCTTCCAGCTCTGCCACAGGCAGCAGCAGGTTCTGGGCCAGGTGGGTGGGGCTGGCAGGGATGCCATTCTCCAGCAGGAACTCGTCCAGGTCCATGTACTCCAGATGGAAGGACTCGCCATCATACGGGATGGTCTTGTCCCAGATAGGTGGCATGAGGGAGGCTGAAACGGCCATGGTGCTAGCTGCTGCGGCCTCGTCTTCCTCCAGCTTTTCCTTCCCCTTTTCCTTATCTGCAGACACAAAATCTGTGATGAGACACCACACAAGAGGGTAATTCAATCCCAAGAGGGGAGCAGTGGGCCCTCAGGGCTAGGCCAGCTCTCGCATCCTGATCCATCCCATCATTTCAAGAGCCCACTGTGTTCTCACTGTAACCTGGTGCTTGGCCCAGGCCCACTGGTCTCCTTCAGAGACCGCAGCATGTCCTTATCCACGCTGGGCTTCCCCAAATGTTCACCACAAGCTCTAAGACTGACTATGGTTAATTCAGAATGGGCTGGGGAATTAGCATTTGGAAGAGAGGCTACAGGGAGGAAATGGAATTTCTGAGTCTTCCTGATATCTTATCCTTGTGGTAGGAAAGGGTGATTCCTCAGGGTAAGAACTTGTGTTTTCTCCTGTCCTGCCCCTACCAGATATGCTTCCTCATAGCAACTCAGCCCAGGGCTCCAATCCCAGTTCTGCCAACCAGCTGCTGTGGTGTGTTACTTTAGCTATGTGTGTAACCTCTCCCAGCCTCTGCGCCATCCATCTATATATATAAAACTCCAATATGCAAACAGACCAAATTTCAGAACTGAACAACTGGTTACTATGACATGCACTGACCACCTAGGGGTGCGTGCAGACCATGGTGGGCATTGGCAGCAGGAGGCAGAGTGTGGAACATGGCGGGCGTTGTCATGATGGATGATGGAGCAGATGAGCGGGGGTGCCAGACCAAGGCGAGGCGCTGGTCGCTGTCAACGGGGCGAGTCTCTGGTGGTTACTGAAAATTCTTTGCTCCCACGCGCCATGGTCTCACCTGGTGCTCACACCTGCTGCCGGCACTGGCCCCACTTACACCTGCTGCCCATGCCGGAACTGCCGGTGGGTACTCAGCGCTGTCAGTGGGTACGAGCTGTGGCAGCTGGCCCCGATCACCCCTGATGTCATCTCCACTTTCCCCAGCTCCTGAGGGGTGCTCACATCTGCTGATGGCAGCACCAGCCCCAATCACCCTGCGCTGTCAGCGGGTGTGAGCAGGGCCAGTGTCATCAGCACATGGGAGTGGTGGCAGCAGGAGCGGGGCTGCGGGCAGACAGGGGACCAGAAGCCACGGCAGGAGGTGCCAGGCAGGGGCACGGAGAATGGGCTGATACCTTCCCCTGTGCCCAGTGCAGCCTCCCAGCCCCCATGCAGCACATGAAGTCACTGGGCCCCTAGTTATATATGAAATTAAAGCTTTCTCTTTGGTGTAGACCTGAGATAACATATGCAAGTGTCTTATATAGTTCCTGGCAAATGGCAAGTATTCATTATTACTACAGTGAGCTCATTGATTCTGTGTGATTCATTTCTAGATTTCAGGGCCAACACAGGAGCAGGCTGACCAGGGCCTATGGGAAAATTTGCCTACTGATTGCTGGAATGCTGGAGCTGTCTTTTCAGAACCTTTTCAGAGCGACACTTTCAAGAGAAGTTTCCCTGAGTAAGCAGAGAAGACTGAAGGCAAGTTTTCTGGGAAGGAGAAGGCAGAACTTAAGAAAGCCTGCTCCCATTCAAAGCAAAGCTAATAAATTTGCAGGGACTGAATCTTACCTAAATTGTCTCAGTCAAAAAGTTGCCTGTGTGGATATTAAAGGAAGACCAAATTAGGAAAAAAAGACAAGAGAGAAATGTGACAAGGTTGAAAGGAAATCAAAGTGATAGGGAGGATAATCGGGGAAGTGGGAGATAAAATCATGACAAGTTCATACTGGGTTTTCAAATTGGGGGAGACTACTTTGAACTCTGGATTCTGAAGTGAAAAAGAGAAATCAAATATAATTATGTTGGAAATTAATCAGGCATGTATGGACTCAAGAGACCTTAGCCAGCCAAAAAGCCTATTGGCCCAATAAAAATGGACACATCAGTGGGTTAAGAAGGTGGAGGTTTTGACAAACAGAATTTGGTAATGGCTTCTAAGACAAATTAACCTGAATGCTTGCAACTGTTTTCTGTACCAGCCTTTGGTTGAAAACCAAATGGGAGGTAAGAAAGCCAAGCTTTGGTGGGCTGGGTGGCCAGATGGCCTTACTGTTCTGCTCCCGGAGACCTTGACCTACATTCTGTTCAGATCCACATTGGGTAGGGTCGTGGGGATCGAAGGAGACAGGAGAAGGAAGGAGACAGAAAAACAGCCACACTGAAGGACAAGTAACAGTAAGTTCTATGTTTTGCCTGGCCTAAGCAATTAAGGCTATTTTAAACGAATATTTTTAGAAAATGGAGTTTTAATTGTAAGAGATGATAAAGAATTAGGCCCATCACTCAGGTCACGGGGATTGGCATTAGTGGTGGCCAGTGATACAGTGAAAAGCACCAGACTGAGAGTTGTAAGGCCTAGCTATCTGACCTTGAAGAAGTGTCCCCCTTGCTTTCTGAGCTTCAACTTCCCATATCTAGGAAGTGGGGATGATACCCTATAGGACTGCAGTGGAAGACAAATAAAACAGGAATTCTGTCAAAGCGCTTTGTGAACGTTATGCTAACGTAAAGTAGAATCGTTGTTATGGAGGGCTCTTATTTGGCAGTCTTGAACAAGAACCTAACAGACGTGTATACCTGTCCCAGCAGCTCGTCTCAGCCAGGAACTGGAACAAAGCATTGCCTTAACAACAAAAGGGTCGGTGCACATGAAGTCCCGAAGTCAAAGCCGGGAGAATGGCTGGTCTCACCTGATGTGCTGAAGCTATTTATAACCCCATGGAGACAAGCCATAAGAATGGAAGCCTCAGGACACACCAAGGAAAGAGAGATGGCGTTTTAAAAAAGGAAATTAATTCCCCAAGACGGGTAATTCACAGAAGGCCTATTCCATCTCAAATCTCCAAGCTACACCTATGGCCTTGGAAATGCAAAGGCCTCAGATCGAAACCCCCACCTAAAAGCACAATAGGTGGTGCTCTGCTGCCCCCCGAACCTCCTGTGCCCAGGCCAGAAAAACAAGGCTAACCCTGCTCTCCACACAGGCCCGGGGACCTGTGTGGCCTGGGGAACAGCATGAAGCTCAGCTCTGCCACTGTGGCCCCAAGTCTAGGGTCAATCCCAAAACACCAGGTGAAGGGCCTTATTCTGATCTTCATCCCTCACCTGCCTCGCCCCTGTCTCCACCTTGGAAGGTACCTTGGCATCCCTCCTCCTGGCACCCCTCCCCCACCTCAGCAGCAGCCCGGAGACACACTTCCAGAAAACCTTCAGTGGGCGCCTAGGAGTGGGGAAGAGGCCAGGGCCTCCACCCAGGAGGGGGCAAAGCCACACGCTGAAGACAGCCTGCCATGCAAACCAGCGCTCCTCAAACTTCGGTGCACTCTGGCATCACGGATGTGGGGCACTCCAGAATGTGCAGCCTCCTGGCCCAGGAGCTGCAGATTCGGTGGGTGATGGGTGGCGCCCAGGAACCGGCATTCTAAACAAGCATCCCAAGTGGTTCCGATGAAGCTGTCTCCGAGAAGGCGCCCTGGAGCGTCACCTAAGGGGCGGCTGCGACCCGCTCCAGCCTGCTGTGACCCCAGCACCTCGCGCGCGCTCAGGCTGCCCCCAAGAACCGCCTCACCACCACCCCTCTTCTCCTTCCGGACCCTTCATTCCGCCAACGCCCATTAGACCCAACCTCTCTCAATCCCTCCCCCCCGCCTGCTCCCAGCCTTCTTGCCTCGCCCACCAGGCCCTCCGTCATCCCTGGCCCCGAGCCCCGCGCCCCGCAGCGGGACCACTGGCGCCTAGACCTCCGACCTCCCCGGCCCCGCCCTCACGAGGCTCCGCCCCTGCAAGACCCCGCCCCCGGGCACGCGCGGACCCCCGCCCTCACCGAGGCGCGCCTCGCGCGGGGGGTTCTCCATCAGCTTCCTCAGGACCAGCGGGAAGGAGCCCGGCAGGCCCCTTTCCCCAGTGGCGCGCCCCGGACCTGGGCCTGGCCCCACCTGCGGCTCCACAGGCGGCTTCTTTCCGCCGCCCGTGTCGGACATCGTGCTCCGCGCTCCGCTCGCGCGCCTCGCCTCCCCCTCCCGCCCCCCGAGAAAGGCCGGAGCCGTGCGACCCGCCGCAGCTGCCAACACGGGCAGCTACTGCGCAGGCGCCCAGCCGCTCCCCCGCCTCCCTCCATCCCTACCCCGCCAGGGGACTAGCCCTGGGATATTCATTATTCATGAGGCCAGGCCAACGTCCCCAGATCGTGGCCTCGGATTGGCCCACCCGGCGAGGAGGGCGGGAGCAGCCTTCTGAGCCGTGATTGGCTAGGCTGACGGGGTAAGTGAGACACGTGCGGGGCCAGGTGAGGACCAACGCCAGAGGCCCCGCCCCGCCCTCCCGGGTCACCTGATTGGCGCCGGCTGCAGTCTGTGCCGTCGGCCTTCTTCGGCGGCAGCTCCTTCCCTTCTACCAGAGGTTCCACCTTCGCCTTCCTCTTCATAACCTCCGCTCTCCTCCCAGACCATCGCGGCCGCTCTCTTTTCCCTCTCATCCCAATCTTGCCGCCTTCGGGACGCGACACTGAAGGGAGGCGGGGCTGGGGGCGGCCGGGAGAACCTATCACAAAGCCTGTTCGGGCCGCAAGGCCCGGCCTCCGCAGGTCACGTGGAGCCCCAGCCCAGTCCTGCCGCTTGGGGAGGAGGAGAGAGGAAGTCGAGGAGCAGCCAATGGGGGCCGGGGGCGGGGCCCGAGTCCGTGCACGAGGCGCAGCACGTGCGGCCCGCCGCGGGGAGGACAGGGGTGGGGCGGGCCCTGTGTACCGGGGACCGCCCGGGGTCGCAGGGCCGGGACACGGAGTGGAGCTGGCACCCCTCCCTCCTCCTTCGCGACCCAGAGGTCGGCTGAGGGCAGGGCGGGGGGTGGCGGCCTGCCTTTCCCCCAGGGGTGGCCCGAGTAGGAGCAGGCTTGGCCGCCGCTGGAGGGGGTGTCGGGTTCCTCAGGGTCCCCGTTTCTGGTGCGGGCGTGGCGGGAGCATTCCTGAGGCCGGGGCGGGGTGAGGGGTACCGAAGGGCCCAGCTCTGAGCCAAGGGCTGGGGTACAGTTTGTTTTCCTCCCACTAGTTCTTGTACTGGCCGTGACCTTGGGAGAGCCCAGTTGCCTCCCTTGAGCCTGTTCCCTCGTCCAAGGGGTTGGACTAGACGCTCCCTAAAGCCCCAAACATTTAGCTCTGAAAGGCCGTACCTCTCCGGGACCTTTCCATCCTTATCTTGGGGACAAGAAGCAGAAAACCAGCTCCTCTGCTTAGGGGACCGAGGACACACCTGTGGGAAAGCCACCTCTGAAAACAGACACTCCCCGGGGGTTCCTTAGGCAACGAGAGGTGTGAGGGGGCACCCAGACGTGGAGACAAGGCCGGAAGCGGCGCCCACAAGGTTGTCCCTTGTTAAAACAAATCCCGCTCCGCTTTGAACCCAAACAAGACGAGCCCCTGCCTGCCTGGGCTCCCCGAGGGCCGGACTTTGGCTTGTTGATCCGGGATCGGCCCGAGGCGGGGCGCTGGGAGGGAGCACGGGGCCCGGGTTCACGGGGAGGGGCGTGGCCGCAACGCCCAGCTCCCTGGACCCAGTCCCGCTGATGCAATGAGAGCGCTGCGGGGAGCTGGGAAGCAACAGGGAACGGAGCTCCCCAACGCGCTGGGAAGGTGGTGGTCTGGGCCGGGGGGGGGGGGGGGGATGGAGTCTGATTCCAGAACTCAAGTTCACTGCCAACCTCGTTAGGCTTCAGTCACTGCCTGACTTTGATAACTTCCAGCCAGTTGCTTCCTTTCCTTAGATGTCATATGGACCCACCCCGTGGGTTGTCTGTAGGCCATTGTATGTAAATTGCACAATAGGAAACCTGCAACAAATGGCAGTTTTCGTAATTTTTATAAAACTAAGAAATAAAACTAACAGGTACAAATCCACTGCCTGGTGTACCCATTATCCTGGAGGCTAGCACAGGCCCATGTCCCTCTCGTTTTAGTGGGAACACTCATCTGTTGTGCTCCAGGGTGAGTGGGAATTCTGTGCGTGGCTAAGGTATCTTCAGGTGAGACTGACCTAGAGGTTTTTAGAAACAAATTTTAGCTGAAACTGGTTTGGCTCAGTGGCTAGAGCATCGGCCTGCGGACTGAGAGGTCACAGGTTCAATTCTGGTCGGGGGCATGTACCTTGGTTGTGGGTGGCTGATTGATGTTTCTAGCTCTCTTTCTCCCTCTCTGTAAGAAATCAATAAAATATATTTAAAAAGTAAAAAAAAAAAAAAAGAAACAAATTTTAAAGAAGTATCTAATGGAGATTGATTGAAACTATATGGGAAAAAATTTTTTAGCTACTTTGGTGAAAAGGAGACTTTACTGGGTTAGAGTCAAATGTGTATTTTCCTGGCTGATGGGACATAGTGGAAGGGGCAAAGTAATTCTCAAGTTATGAGGGCGGATTTATGAGAGAACAGTGGAAAGTTACAGCATTTGTTTACAACAGGAGTGGGATGCATTAAGGATAAAGATTTAGATATTGTTAAAGCTGCAGTTATCCAAAAGGGAAAATGCCTACTCCACTCATCCTCCAGCCCGCCCCCGCCCAGGCGTCCGTGAGGCCCCGTGAGAAGCCAGGCAAGCAGGGCAAGGTTCAGAGCTGGTTTTGGTTTGGTTTGGTTCTCTGTTCATGTACTGACACGCCCCGGCGAGGGTTCCCCCCAGGTAACCACAGGGTAAAGGGTGTGTCACAAACACTGCAGGAACGCCACAAACATGTTCTCTCTCGTGCCTGCTTGCAAGCTGGGGGGTAGCTACATCGCCGGCTGGCAGCCTCGGCACACCATGCTGGAGGCGGGCGCCGTTCTGTTCTAGTCTTCACTCTCCTGCTGACCGACGAGCCACAGCCGCCCCTCCACCGCCGGTGCCTGTCAGTGAAATGCAGCCTTGCCTCTTCTCTTAGGGGAGAAATAAGTGCTGAGATGTAATTAGCTAATTTCCACAGGGTTTGCGAGCCCTCCAGAGAAATCAACTGTGGAAAGACCCTGTGATTACGTGGTTAAGGCTTTCAGGGGGAAGCGGTACCTCGGTGTCCTTCGGTAAGAGGTTTTCAATGCAGCCACTTCCTGGGGAAAGCGTGGTGCTGGGGACAGCTTGGTGGGCTTGGGAGGCCGGTCTAGGTAAAATGCCCCCTTGGCCCTAGCCGTGTGGCTCAGTGGATAGAGCATTGGCCTTCGGACTGAAGGGTGCCAGCTTCGATTCTGGTCAAGGGCATGTGCCCAGGTTTTGGGCTTGATCCTCAGTAGAGTGCGTGCAGGAGGCAACTATCAATGATTCTCATCATTGATGTTTCTCTCTCTCCCTTACTCTCTGAAATAAAAATAAAAAATTATACTTAAAAATATAATAATACAATAACATCTCCCCTGGGATGCTGACCAGTCATGTGACTTTTCCTACCTAAGCCTTAGTTGTTTTGGAGACAGAGACGGGTGTGCTCACCTCCCGGAGTGGTTGTGAGGATTAAGTGTGAGGAGCAAAGACAAGTGCTCGCTGGAACAGTGTGGCGGGGAGTGGGGGTGCTTCCACCCTTCCACTTCCACTCAGCTGCTGTTGGGCCTGGAGTAGAATTATCTGGGCTGTGGGGACGAGGCTGTGCGCTTAAGGTTGGCCTCGGGGTCTGCTGAAGCGTCCTAGAGCTGGGCTGGCTTTAAATTCTACACTTTCATGTTCCAGAAACCTGCTAACCAACCCAAGTTTAAAACTTAACTCAATTGAGCAATGCAGAATAAGTGCCTTTCATTAAGCCATTACCCTAGTTTGGAGTATCATTTAAACTCCGAGTTCAGAGGAGCTAAACCTCCAGCGTGAGAGCCCCATCAGTATCTCTTTCGCTCCGTATTCAGTGTCTAGCCCAGCGGTCGGCAAACTCACTAGTCAACAGAGCCAAATATCAACAGCACAACGATTGAAATTTCTTTAGAGAGCCACATTTTTTAAACTTAAATTTCTTTTAACGCCGCCTCTTCAAAAGAGACTTGCCCAGGCCGTGGTATTTTGTGGAAGAGCCACACTCAAGGGGCCAAAGAGCCACACGTGGCTTGAGAGCCGCAGTTTGTCAACCACGGGTCTAGTAGGACAGGGCCATTCCACCTTTCGACTTACTGAACTATGTGCTATACGTCCTGTGTGTGCAAGAACGGGGCAACAGCGAGGCTCCCGCTGAGCTCTAACCAAGCCGGTTACCCGTGTGCTTTGCCGATGCCAAAAGCAGGAGGCACAAAGCTTTGTTCCAGGCAGCAGCTCGGTAAATATTTGCTGGCTCGTTTGCTGCTGGTGCTGTTTAACAAACCTTCCAGAGCCAAGTCATGTACATCGGGAACAGTCCTCACAGGAGTGACAGTCATTGTGTTTCACAGTTGAACTTGGACTAGCGCGGCAAGTCCCCCAGCACCAGCCTAACCACCAGCTGCCTGCCCTCGAGCCCTCAGACCCGTGGCTGCGGTGGCACCTGGGTCCCGGTGTGTTCTAGGTTGGAAGTGGTGGGTGAAGGTCCTTCGCTAACTCTTGTCCGTCTCCTCAGTCCTCTCGAGAGCACTGATTTCCCGTTGGGCGTGCTGCCCCCTCCCAGGGTTCAGATGGGTTACAGACGGAGAGCCGCCCCAGGAGGGCCATGCGCGGAGGGAAGCCCTCAGCTCCAGCCTCTGCCATCCCAGCAGCCCCTGCCCGGCCAGGGGTTCTCCCGGACGAGCCGCGGTGGCGGGGCAGTGCCAGGGTGTGGGCTCCAGGTCGGCCATTAGGGTCTGATTCCTGGTTTGGCTACTTCCCGACGGTGTGACCTGTTAGTTAACCTCTCGGTCCCCGGGTGTCAGAAGTGAAGGAGCGATCCAGGCACACTGCGGAGCAAATGCTCAGTGGAAGTTAACTCTGACTATAATTCTGTCCTGAATCGTTCCAGACTTCCCCACTCGTTTCCACCTGCCCTTTCCTGAGAACAGTGGGGGGGGGGGGGCGGGGGGGGCGTGCAGACAGGGCGATGGCAGCCTCACTGCCATCATGACCTGTAGGGCCCTGCAGGCTCTCCCTGTCCGACCTCGCTCACCTCTTTCTTCCCTCCCCCTTGCTCACCTCTGCAGCCACTGTGACCCTTCATTGCTCAGACACCGTCTTTCCTGCCCCCGGAAAGGGCTTCGCAGGCGATGTTCCCCCAGCCTGAGCGTTCTTGGCGCGGCTGGCTCTTCCTCACTTCCCATGCCTCAGTTTACATGTGACCCCCTGGGAGAGGGCCCTGACTGCTGACGCCGACCGTCCTTTCCCGGGGAGCGTGCACGTCTCATTCACCCCGTGCCACCCGGGCAGCAAATGAGGAAAAAGCAAAGGAGGGCCCAAGAGGTGCTGCCCCGAGTCTCGGTGCCAGAGACCCTGGGGCCCTGTGGGAGGGTTCGAGCCTGGAAGCAGGCAGAGAGGGGTTGGAACCCCTTACAACCGCGGCCTCCCCATCTGTGGGCCTGATCATGACGCCTCCCTGGCAGAGCCATTTCCAAAGCGGTGAGGTCAGAGCACCGAGCCGCAGCCGGGAGCAGTGGCCTCCGGTTCAGGACGCGTTCCTGGGGCAGCCCGGCCTTGGCGCAGCGCCGGCAAGATGCAGAGCCATCTGGAAGGGGGGCTTCTGGACACTGCTGTCAGCTCCTGGCCCGTGAGATTGAGCTTCTCAGATTAGGGACGGGGACAGGGAGAGAAGGCAGTGGGAGTAAGCAGAGGCTGACCAACCTCCGAGAGCATTTCCTCAGCATTCAGAAGGCAAGTAGTAAGGACTAAGGGAGCTAAGGCTTCCTCCACCTCCTCTTCCCTGGAAGAAAACGCCCGATCGCTTGGCTTTGCCTGGTTGCCCCAGGCTGGGAGTGGAGGCGGCCCCAGGGCCCTTCCCGAGGCTGCAGGGAGCCACACTCCTGGGCCATTGAGCTCAGTCCTCCAAGAGGAAGCTCCCCAGGCTCCTCCTCTGCACCACTGTCTGTCCCAGGAAGTGCCCCTGACTTCCGGCCTGTTATCATTCAGCTGTTTCCCCGGCCAGTCCAGCTGATGGCACCGTGTCCCCAGGAGCCTCAGCACACGTTTCCAAGGAGACAGCACAAACTTGCAACATTCGGTGGTTTTAAGGAGGCTGTTCACAGAAAGGAGGGTGGAGAGGACACGGGGGTCAGATTGCAAATGTGATGTTGGTGGAAGGGGCGCAGCGCCAGGCCGGCTGCTCTGCCTTTCGCAGAGAAAACACCGGCGCTTCACCGTGTGCAAACACTGCACATGGGATAGCATGTGATCCCGGCAACATGCCTGTGGAGCAGCCATTCTGTTCCCCGTTTTCACAGATTGGGGATGGGGAGAGAGGTCTGGCTAGGACACCCTACTAGGTGGTCCGCTAGTGACTCTAGGAGGAGCTCCTGAGGCAGGGGCGCTGCCTGGCCAGCTCAGAGCGGAGGCCTTGTTCCCCCTGTGGATGTGTATCAGGCTGCATGGCTCCTTGAGAGGCCTGAGCGACCAAAACCGGCGGAAAGTGGGGGGACCAGCCTCTAAGCACGGCCAAGACCCTACAGGGTGCGGTAAGGTGGGGGGAAGGGGCGTGTAGAGAGCTGACTGCACGGGTTAGGGAAGCAGGGTCCTTCCAGAGCTGGAGAAGGAAGAGGGAGTGAGCAGCCTGGGACAGCCTGGAGAGGAAGGGCAGGAGTGGGAACAGGAAGGGCTCAGAGACAGAGGGGAAATGGAGTCAGGGCTTGGGGTACGGACCACCCTTTCGCTGGACGTGGATTTCTCTGCCCACAGGAGTGTGGGGCGGCCAGGTGGCCATTGAAACCTGGAGCCAAGGGCGGCCGGAGCCCAGCCAGCTCTGCCCGACAAAAGCTGCTTCCCCAGGGACAAGGAGGAGTGCGTCTATGCAGGACGGGGTGGGGGAACCTCAAGGCCGCTCACTCTCAGGAGCGTCTGGGAACTAGAAAGAGGCTGGAGGGAGAGCCGTCTGCGAGAGCACACCTGGGATTTCTCCCACGCCACTCCCCTCCCCGGACATCCCTTCCTCCGGACCCATGCTCTGCACATGACCTACATGTGTGTGGAAGCGGTCAGGGGGCCACAGAAAGCGAGGTGCTGTAAACAGGTCGCAGCCCCCCCGCGAGAGACCTGCCCTTACACATCACGGCAAAGGGCAAGTGACCCTGACGGCACTGTTTCCGGGGCCACTGGCCCTCAGACGCCTTCCTCTGAGGCCCGGGCCAGAGGAGGGGACCCGGGAGAGAAGCAGCTTCATCAACAACTTAGAGTGCTTGCTCCATGACGCGAGAAACTAGCGCCGTGTGGCGTGTGCACCCCTTTTACCAGGTGTGTGGCCTCAGGCAGGGTTATTTTTGTAAAAGACTCGGAGAGCTGGAGCTTTGGAAGAGGTGATTCCAGATTGGGGCAATAATGTGGGCGAGGTCTTTGTGGGTGCACCGACCCCTCATTTTACCCCCAGGGCCTCATGCTGCTGATCCTCAGTGAGATGGCAGCTGGAGAAGTGACAGGAGGTGGCCTGAGACACTGGTCCACACCCCTCGCCCCACCCAGCTTATGCAGAGAACTGATCCTCAGCCAGGGCTTGCCAACGCTTGGCAAGGCTCTGGCCAAGACCTCTGGCAAGTCCTTGCAGTACCGGGCCCTGACTCTGCTCATCCACAGTGAGTGACGGAGGTTTTCCGGCTGTCACAGGGCTCTGTCGACCAGCTGGGGACCGGCGACCTGCAGCTGCTGCCACCCTCCAAAGGCCTCACTGTGCTCGTCGGAGGAGGAGCAGCACCTCGAGTTGCCCCAGAAGCCTCCCCTGCCCCCCTGGGACCTAGCTATCCCTGCAAATGGCCACCTCCGTTCCTTCCTCTCTGTTCTCTTCTCTGACCAAGGCAGAGAGTGCTCCACGGGGACTTGAGGACATGTCCATGGCATGGTTGCAGCTCGACATGGGCCATCCCGAACCTCCACCGCCCCTGGGTGCCCCACCTCTAGCCTCTGGAGGCCTTCAGCTTCACTTGCCCACACGGCCGGTCAGAGGTGGCAAGAAGTCAGCTGTGACTCATCCGCCAGGCTGAGTGGAGGGTGTCCTGGGGAGATGGGCTTCTCCCGGTGAGCACAGGGGTCCTGAGGACGAGGAGGGCACAGGCACTCCCGCGATGCCCGCCTCCGAGGGGGGCTCAGGCCGCCCCAGCAGAAACCACAGGTGTGGTCTTGGGAGCTGGGCCTAGAGCTCTGAGAGCCCACAGAGACCGGCCCTGAGCCCTGGGACCCACCTTTCCTTCCAGCCAGTGTCTCCTCCGGGCAGAGCCTGCGCCCCTCTTTCCCCGAGCCCGCTCCCCGAGGGGTGGGACAGGGCCTGGGCTTCGCTGTCTGTGCTTAGGCGCCAGAGTTTGGGAGTGGGCGGGGAGTCCTGGGGACGAAGTCCCGTGGGGACATCCAGGCCACCTGGTGAGGAGACACATCAGTTGCCAGCACAGCAGCAGGAGGAGGCGGCCTGAGAAAGGTCACCTGAGGGGACCCCGGGCTCCTAAGTCAGACTGAGGCCGCAGAAGACAGCTGGGCTCCTTTAAAGGCGCCCGGCAGTTTGAACCGTGGGGACCGGTGTGAGCCCCTCACAGCTTAGAACAGACGAGAGACGGAGAATCATCTATCGGGATTCGCTTGGGCAGGTGGCCCCCAAAGCTAGCCGTGGCCTCGGAATTCTCAGGCAGGACTAGGGGAACACCTGGTGCTGGCTGCGGGGCTCTGCCCCTCTGTCCACGCCCTCCTCTGCCGGCTCCCGGGTCCCGTGTTTGCCTGTGGTTTCCTAGGAACACGGGCTCTGAGCCTGTGTTCTGTTACATAACAGCTTCCCTCCCATCCCGGCTCAGCCCTCCAGCGGCGGGCGCAGAGGCAGGAGCTGAGGCAGGCGCTGAGGCAGGCGGGGGACTGCCCGGTGCGCAGTCCCTGCCACCCCCACCTGCAGAGGGAGGCGACTCCAAAGGCAATTGCATCCCGTGCATTCTCGGCAGGGCCCTCGGTCCTGTTCCTGGCCATGTGAGCGCAGCACCTGTCAGTGGCCACACACGGGTGGCTTCCGCAAGCTAGCAGGCGGAGGGGCGGTCCCCGAGTTGCAGTGGCCACCCCCCCCCCAGGTCTCTCTCTGCACCCCAGCCCTTCTTCCTGCTCAGGAAGGAACCAAGGGCCAACAGACCCTGCTGGGGACCCCTGCTAGGTTGGTGATGCCTGTCCTGCCGCTGCGTCTGTGGCTGCCCCAAGCCCTCGGGCACCTGGGCAGCCGGCCAATGCCGGCCACCTCCGTTCCTACCTGTTCTCTTCTCCGGCCAAGGCAGGGAGTGCTCCAGCAGGGACTTGAGGACCTCAGGCATGTCCATGGCAGGGGCCACCCCGATCCGGTCGCAGCTCGACATGGCCCGGCAGGAGGAGCTTGATCTGGGAGTTTAGAACCAGCCAGAGAGGCAGAAGCTGGCCCGGGAGCCACAGGCTCTGGAGGGGGGCGGGGCGGGAGCATGAGGCAGCCAATGGGCAGCATGGACCCTGGCCCGCCCATCCACCCCCTCAGATTGGCCACCTGCCAGCCCTGGCTGCAGCCAGGCCTTCCCTTCCCGCTGCCTGGCGGGCAGCGTGGCCTTGTGCCAGCCGCCACACGTGGAGCGGCTCTGCCGATGCTCTGACGGGGAGACCGTGCGGTTATCTAACTTTGCCGAGGGAAGTTCTCCCCTCAGCTGGGAGCCATGCCCGGGGCCTGCCAGGTGAGAACCGGGAGCCAGCTCCATGCCCACAGTGAGGCTCGCCCACCTCCAGGCACACAGGGCACAGGAGCCCTGGTGCAGCGGGTGGCAGGGCCCGCCATGGGAACCAGCTCAGCACTGCAGGCGGCTCGGCACAAAGGATAAGCTCCGGGCTGGCACCTACAGGCGCATCGTGCAGTCACATGCGGGCTCGTGAGCGTCCTGGGCTGTTTGTGGGTTCTGAAGCTGATCCACATGTGCCCTGCTAGGTGCACGTGTGTGCATGTGGCATGCATAATGGGGGCTTTCTACCATCTGCAGAGCCTGAAGTCTGTTCTAAGGGAACTGACAAAACCGGCGGGCTGGTCCCCCTGGTCTTCCGGAGAGGGGAGGAGAGGCAGGTGGGAGGGGCAGCTCTGCAGACCCGGCTCAGGCTGGTCCTGGGTGATGTCCTGCCTTCCAGCCCATCCTAGGGACCTCGGTGACAATCGGCTCTTTGCTATAGTCCCCTCCCTGGCCCTCTCGCCAGGCACTGGCCTCTGTGGTCCCCGGGCCAGGCCGAAGCCCCTGAACATCGAGACTGAAGGCCGGGACTCTGTCTCTGACACCCAGTTGGACGCAGTGAGCAGGTGCTTTCTATACTGTAGCTGGTCTCTGCGCAGTCCTCCCAGCTCTCCCGAGTCCCATTTCGCACAGAACCGGACATACTCCCAGTCACTCACCCCAGGAACCTTTCCTGGCCTCTTCCAAACACCCTCATCTTATCTCCTAACTACCTCCCCTCCCTTCCTAAGAGCCCTCCCCAAACCATGTTCTTTTCCCAAATTAATGAAAATTAATGTCAATTTTTAAATGTAATGAAACAGTATATGTCTCAAAGCTCAAAACTTTTTTTAAAGTATATTTTATTGATTTTTTACAGAAAGGAAGGGAGAGGGACAGAAAGTCAGAAACACTGATCAGCTGCCTCTTGCACACCCCCCACCGGGGACGTGCCCTCAACCAAGGTACATACCCCCGACTGGAATCGAACCCGGGACCCTTCAGTCCGCAGCCCTACGCTGTATCCACTGAGCCAAAATGGTTTTGGCAAAGCTCAAAACTTTTGATAAAGGTATCCTTTTTTTAAAAAAATATTTTTTATTGATTTTTCACAGAGAGGAAGGGAGAGGGATAGAAAGTCAGAAACATCTACGAGAGAGAAATATCCATCAGCTGCCTCCTGCACACCCCCTACTGGGGATACGCCTGCAACCAAGGTACATGCCCTTGACCGGAATCGAACCCAGGACCCTTCAGTCCACAGGCCGATGCTCTATCCACTGAACCAAACTGGTCTTGGCGATAAAGGTATCCTTTAAACATGTCCTATCTATCCCTGTCCCTCCTTCCCACTCCCCTTCTTCCTAACAAATATAATTTTGTGTTTAGCCTTCTAATGCCCTTTGCCTTTGTGAGCCGGGGTGAGGATGTGATGACGGGTGGCCTGGTGTGCAGGCTGCCTGCACTTGGAGGCTGGGGCTGAGGCTGAGCTGGTACAGTAACCATTCCGTGGCCCGATAACCCTGTCACGTGCAAGGCAGGCTTGTCACCAAGTTGGAGTGGGTTGGTGCCCACAGAGTGCGATTTCAGAGGCAATGGGATGTGCCCTACATGTCTCAAAATACCCACTGAGCCCCTGGCTGCATGGCGTTCACTCTCAGAGACCTGCTCCTGTGAGCTCCCTGCAGACCCCCTCAATGTAGTAAGGGAGGAGTGCTTGCTGCATACCTGGCCCGGCCCAGCTCTTGTGAGGAATTCAAAGTCAAATAACAAACCCAGCCAGGAAGGTCCCTACCCTTAAGGAATTTTCATGCCACTGAGTCATGCCTGGCACCCCCGCTCTGCACCCAGGGTGTCCAGCCAGCAGCATCGCCTACGGTCACACACGGGCCACATCAGCAGGTTGCTGAATCAAGATGCCAGGGACACCCTAGCCAGTTTGGTTCAGGGGACAGAGCATCAGGTCACGGATTGAAGGGTCCTGGGTTCGATTCCTGGTCAAGGGCGCATACCTGGGTTGTAGGTTTGACCCCCAACCCCAGTCCGGTGCGTGCAGGAGGCAACCAATCGGTGTCTCTGTCTCACATCAATGATTCTCTTTCTGTCTCTCCCCCTCCCTTCCACTCTTTCTAACAATCAATGGAAAAATATCCTTGGGTAGAGATTAATAACAACAAGAAAGATGCTAGGGAGGGCAGAGGTATGGAGAGAGGAGGCCATATACAAGCCTGGGGACATTCAGAGGAGCCGCACGGCAAGTGTATGGGGATTGTCTGCACTTAAAAAAAATACAGTGAGTGCCAGATTATGATGATCTCTGAACACATAATAATCTGGCCACTCAGTGTGTGTGTGTGTGTGTGTGTGTGTGTGTGTGTGTGTGTGTGTATTAGAGGCCCGGTGCATGAATTCATGCATGGGTGGTGGGCCAGCCTGCCTGCTGGTCCAAATCCTGGTTGAGGGGACAATTTGCATATTAGCCTTTTATTATATAGGATATACACTGAGTGGCCAGATTATTATGCGTTCAGAGATCATCATAATCTGGCCACTCGCTGTATATATTTTTATTAATTTCAGAGACTAAGGGAGAGGGAGAGATAGAAACATCAATGATGAGAATCATTGATCAGCTGCCTCCTGGGGAGGGAGCCTGAAACCTGGGCGTGCACCCTTGACTGGAATCAAACCCGGAACCCTTCAGACTGCAGGTTGGCACTATGCACTGAGCCCACCCGGCCAGGGCTGTCTGCACTTCTTGGGTTTCCTGGCTCAGAGGTCCTGCTGAGGTAGTTCTCCTGGTCGGGTATATGTGGATGCGGTTTCTGCTAGAGCTCTCATCTGCACCCATCTGCACTCCCGGGTCATCGCTCCTCGAAAGCAGGTTCCCCAAAGGCAGAGAGGAGTCTGCAGCATTGGTGGTGGTGGTGGTGGCCGCAGTCCCTTGTCACAGGACTGAAGACCAGAAACAAGCCTGCATTCAATACCCGGGGCTGCTCAAGCCAGCTCTGGCACCTACGTTACGTTGGAGCATGGCGATGCGCATGTGAAACACAATTGAGAGAAAAGAGGAAGATGCAGAACAGTAAGTGCACATTGACTACAATGATATCTTTTTAAAGCTTCAGTGACAGTGTCACCTCCTCCAAGAAGCCCTCCCGGTTTCCTCAGCCTGGATGAGATGCCCTCGCTGGCACTTGGAGTGTCTGTCCCACAACTGAACCTGTCCCATCATCCCACACTCGTCCCTGCAGGTCTGTCTCCCTGGCAGATGAGGGGCTCAGGAGAGCCATCTTTAGTAATCTGCATCCCCAGGATCTGAGATGGCGAGGGTGCTCAGGTCATGCTTGCAAACCTGAGTTAAACAAGGACCAGCGGAGAATTGAGGGGAATATAGGAGAATTTAAGGGCTTAGTCCACTTCTTTACTTTACTCTCGACTTCCTGAGTTCAAGGGAGGTCGTGATGTAGGCCAGGGTGGGGCTGCACTTTTCTCCGGGGAGCAGTACCTGTCCGGCCACTCCAGGTTTTCTGGGCGTGGCCAGGGATGCTGAGAGCCCGGATGTTGGAGCTGACAGGCCTCTGCTGATCAGCCCGTTCCCGGGGGTTCTCCATCTTTTCGCTCCCTCCTTCCCGAAGGTCCTGGGACCTGTGCGGACCGTGCAGGGCTGTGCACAGACCAGCTGCATCCACAGCGCCCGGGGCACAGGCCTGTCAGATGGCTGCTGCTCATTTTTCAAGCATCGTAGCCCTTCCTGCACACCAGGCCCAAATGGTTCCCTATTCTCAGAGAAGTCCTAGATCTTAGACCCCTGCTCCGAAGCCTCTGTATCGTCTATTTATTAAAAAAAATATTCTTATTGATTTCAGAGAGGAAGGGGAGAGATAGAAACATCAGTGGTGAGAGAGAATCACTGACCGGCTGCCTCCTGCACACCCCCTACTGGGGATCAAGCCCACAACCCGGGCATGTGCCCTTGACCAGAATCGAACCTGGGACTGTTCAGTCCGCAGGTCGATGCGCTGTCGTCCCCTGGGCCAAACCCACTAGGGCTGCACTGTTGTTTCAAGCTGTCTGGTCATGATCATTTGCAGCCTCTCCCACCAGGTCCCCCTCCAATCCGAGATTTGAAACAGGACCTCCAGCAGCTACAGATGTCCGTCACTGAGAATTCCTGGCCTAACACACTCTCCTTTTAAAGAGGAGGAAGCCCATGCGACTCAGCCCAGAGGAATCTGGGTTGTGGCCAGGATCATATTCCAAAGCATGACACGGCCCCTCACCTTTCTGGAAAAGCCACACCCAGAGAGGGCACAGAGCTAGACCTCTGGACCCCAGCACAGTGCACAGGGAGGACACAGGGAGGCGTGGGTGCTGCTGGACAGCTCGTGGGAGCGCACAGCCGGCGGCTGCACAGCCGGCAAAGGGTGGCTGCTGGGGCCACTTATGCAGAGCACAGCCTGTCCCCGTCAGCCCAGGCCGCCAGAGCCAGGGTCAGCTGAGTTGCCCTGTTTACACAGGGACAGACCTGCCCTGCACCCCTTGGAATGTCTGGCTGAGGCCTGCCCAGCACCAGCCAGCTCTGCCCAAGGCACAGTGTCAGGCAGGGAGGAACAGGAGCGACACCTGGCGGACAGGGGTCAAAATGCACACGTTTATTTTCTAGAAGAAAGGCTAAAAGAAGCAAGTTTCTTTCGTTTTATTTTAAGAAGGACAAAAATTGTTATTAAAACATCTACATTATTATCAAGATACTAGACCTTATGAATATTTAATATTAAAGTGTGGTATTCTTAAAATTTTAATACACATTTTTAAAGGACCATTGCATTGATTCCTGTCCAGCTGAGAAATGCAGCATCCCTCACATCCAGGGCGCCTGCCCCCTCGCCACGTGGCCTGACCTCTTGTCCCTGCCTGATGGCGGTGGGCACAGGCCGTTCCCCTCTCCAGCCTCCCCGTCGGAATCACAACCGAAATCATCGCCCTCATCATGCCCAGTGCGCTCCTGCTCCCCCCCCCCCTTCCTGCCTCCTGCCAGCGATCCGGCTCGGCCACCCCCCGGATCTGGAGGCCCTGGGACCAAAACGGGTTGAAGAAAAATCTAGACTCTAATTCTTTTTTCCTCAGTGAGAGGTAAACACCAATCCTCTGCTGTTCCTGCGCACTCCTGCTCTCTCCCAGGAGGGGGCGCTGGAAGCTGCAGGCAGAGCTGGGCCTCGGCAGAGTCCCCCCTCTGTCTGCTGCCCAGTCACCTCTGGCCCTGGCCCTAGTCCCTAAACCTCCAGAAATGGCCTGACAACCTTGAAAACCTCTCCACCTTACACCAGAGGGACTGCATTTTCTGGCCAAATTCTTTATCTTTAGCCCTCGATAGAAGTGATTCGTTGGATACCACACACATATATAATATTATATAGAGCGATATATTTAATACCTGTGTATATATGCATCACGGGGCGACATATATACACACTGAAAACAAGGCTGGTGACAACAGACTGCAACACCACGGACCGGGGGAAACAAGTGTCATCAACATTCATGGCCACGGCCCCCACACTGGGTGTGGTCTCTCCTGCCCTCCAGCCACGCCGCCAGCACCCACACTCTGCAGTGCTGGCCTGCGGGGGAGGGGGCGCGGGGAGGGAGGGATGCATGCCACAAGTATTGGGGAAAGGGTGGGCAGTGGTGGCAAGAGAAACAGGCTTCTCTGAGCCTGATGCCCGTCATATCGTCACACACTGTCGATCCTTGCTTGAGTGAGAGTAAGGGGTGCTCTCTACTCTCCGCCTCACCCCCAACCCCAGCCTTGGTCCCTGGTTCCTTCGGGGGGGCCCCACTTCTGTGCCAATGGTGTGGGGCATTCTGGAATGTCTAGGGAACCAGGGAGGACTGGGCCTGCACACAGGGGGTGGGATGGAGACCAGAGGGGGCACACAGACATTAGACTACACGAGGACAGGAGAGGGGCTTGGTGGGTGGGGGCAGGGGCTGGGAGTCTACTGGGGTCCTAGGCAGCTGGCAGGGCCAGGGAGCAGGGAGGGGCCAGGACAGACTGTCATAATTGTATTTCTGGGTCTAAGAGAGAAGGAGGAAAGGACCATGCTGGGTTCCCCCAAAACAGGGGCTGTGTCTGGTCCTAGAATGGCCCCTGATGCCCCAGGGTCATGTCTCTCTTCTCTAAGCAGCCCCACACCTTAGTACCTCATTTCCTGCCCCTCCCACCTGTCCCCAAACCTGCTGGAGGTTCCCACAACCACCTCAGGGGAGGACTTCCCCTCCTCCATCCTGACCAGACTGAACCCCTGAGCCTCCCTCCCCAGCCCCTGGGTGGCGCTGCCTGGGACCCCGGCTGCACACCGATCCAGAGGTGGTCACACACCTAATGACGGGCCCTGAGTCTGCACAGCCACCAGTTTGCACCCAGGTCTACCTCATGCCGTGGGATGGAGACACTGTAGGTCCCTCCTCCCCTGTAGGCCTCAGTTTCCCTATCTGCAGAATGGGTCATCACCACAGGCTCTGAGGGTCTACAATCTACATTCAATGGCTCAAGAACAAGAGGGGCTGGGCGGGCGGCCTCATTAAAGGGCCAGATCCTAGAGGTCATCTAGCCCAGCCCCTCCCACTCTTCCAACCGGAGGGAGAATTGAGGCCCCAGAGGGTAAGTGGCCAATCCTGTGTCCCAGCTCCATTCTGGGGCTGCATTTTAAAGCTAACTGGGGCCTCGTACCCTCTGTTGTGTCCTGATCTGTCCCCCGGGAGGTGGGGGTGGAATGAGGGTGGGTAGAGAGGACCCTCCTGCTGCAGATTCAAGTGGGGACCCCAGGCTCCCCAGCCCTGAGCTTCGGGCCCCCTGTGGGAGCAGACAGAAGTTAAAGCTGTAGCTAAAGCTGGAGGGGGCCAACAAGGGGCGCTGGGGCTGGGGCGAGGGGGCTGCCCAGGGCTTCAGCAGGATGAAGACCTGGGAGCCGCTGAGCCGCAGCACGTGCACCTGGCTGGCACACCGGGTGGTGAGTGGGAGCAGATGGGATGGATAGGGCCTCCGGGGCCGGGGGCTGCCTGATGAGGGCATCCTCCCCCAGCCCCCCCCAGGCTGCCCCGGCCCTTCCGCCGGGCCCTCGGTTCCCATCCGCACCCCTGACCCGAGGACTTGACCCACAAGCAAGACCTGGCCTACTCCCCGGGGGCGGCGCCGGCAGCAGGGGCCTCCGGGGCGGCACCGGCAGCCGCAGCCACGTCCTCCTGCAGCAGGAAGTTGTATTTGCCGAAGTCGTCGTCCCGCGGACACAGGAGCATGTCCTTGCGGGCCTTGGCCAGCTTCTGCTTCAGCACCTCGCGCCGGTCCAGCCACTCGTTGAGCTCCTCCTGCCCGTGGGCGCAGCGGCACTTGTCCCCGTCCGGGCAGGCCTTGCCCTTCTGGAGCCTGTTGGCAGCAGGAGGCTCACTGCCCGCGCCCCATGCCCCGTCCACCACGGGCTGCGGGACCCGGGCCAGCAGTTTGGCCTCCCCCAGACGAGCTCTGCCCCCGGGGGGGGAGGGAGTGGGTGGGCTTCAGAGCTGCACTCCCGGCCTTTTCTAGGGACCCAGGGCTGCAAAGTGGGGTCTGGCCAGGTCCCCTCCACCTCACCCCTCTAGCCCTGCCCCCCCACCTCACCCCTGCAACCCTGTCCCCCCACCTCACCCCTCCAGCCCTGCCCTGCCCAGCGCCAGGCTCCTCATGTCCGGGAGCAGCTGTTTCCAGACACACCATCCCTCGGGTGCCCTCTCCAGACTCAGAGGAGCCGGAGCCAGCCACGGCCTGTTTCCCGGGCCCAGCATGCCCGCCCGCCCGGCCGCCCCGTGCCCGCGGGCACCTGTCACAGAGCCGGAACTCGCCCATGGGGAAGCGGTAGGCCCAGCCGCTGGCGTCGCTGTCGGACGTGAAGACCTTCTCCTTGTGCTTCTCGGACTGGATGTGCTGCTGCCACTGCTTCTTGCTGTTGCTGTTCTTGCCGCAGAGCCAGCAGTGGTAGCCCATCTGGGGGCACAGCCACCGTGGGTGCCCGCTCCTCACGCCTCTGCCCGAGGCCGGGCCCCTCCCCGCGGCCCGGGCGCTCGGGCATTACCATGATGTCGGCGTAGTCCGTGGGCATCTGGATCTGCTTCTCCCCCTCCCGGGCGCTGATGGGGGTGCCCTCGCCCGGCTTCCCTGGGTTGTGCTTCTTCAGCCACATGTCGTAGGTCTGCTGCATGTCCAGGACTGGGGGGGACACGGGGGACAGGGTGCATGGGCGGGTGTGCATCCCTACCGCCCGGTGAGCCCTGCTGGAGGACGGGGCAGCCTGCTGCCGGGCTGCCCGGTGAACCCCAGGGGAGAAGGCCAGAGAGCGTGGCCGGGAACCCGGAGAAGGGCCGGTGGCAGAGGGGCGCCCGGGCTTGCTGAGTCGGGGTGTCCGGCAATTAGGGGACACAGGGCCAGGCCCCGCCCCGGCCAATCCGCCACTCACTCTTGTTCTCCTTCATGAACGTCCACATGTCCCTCTCCTCCGGGCTGTGCGCGAAGGAGCAGTTCCCCACGTACTGGCACTTGCGGCCGTTCTGCGCGTGGATGCAGAGCTGTGGAGGCGGTGGGGGGGTGCTGAGTACCCGATGGCGCCCTGCCCGCCAGAGGGCAAGCCTCCGCCCCGGCCCCGGCCCCGGCCCCGTCCGCTCCCCGCCGCGCTCACGTCGTATTGCTGCGGGAAGTTGCGAATGGACGGCAGTGGCCTCACGGACACCCACTTCCTCTTGGCCTTGGACATCACCAGCAGGACCCGCCGCTCCTTGGTCCAGCTGCGGGCAGAGCCGTGGCCTCCTCACGTGTGGCACTTGGGTGGCCCCCGCCCAGCCCCGCCCACTCACCAGTACCCGTCCCCACGCCCACTCACCAGTGCCCGCCCCCGCCCCGCCCCCTCACCAGTGCCCGCCCCCGCCCAGCCCACTCACCAGTGCCCGCCCCGTCCCAGCCCCGCCCACCCACCAGCACCCCCATGCCCCACCCCGCCCGCTCACCAGTGCCCGCCCCCAGCCCCACCTGCTCACCAGTGCCCGCCCCCTGCCCAGCCCCGCCCACTCACCAGTGCCCCACCCCGCCCGCTCACCAGTGCCCGCCCCCAGCCCCACCTGCTCACCAGTGCCCGCCCCCTGCCCAGCCCCGCCCACTCACCAGTGCCCGCCCCCAACCCACTCACCAGTGCCCGCCCCCGCCCAGCCCACTCACCAGTGCCCGCCCCATCCCAGCCCCGCCCACCCACCAGTACCCCCACGCCCAGCCCCGCCCACTCACCAGTGCCCGCCCCAACCCACTCACCAGTGCCCGCCCCCGCCCAGCCCACTCACCAGTGCCCGCCCCATCCCAGCCCCGCCCACCCACCAGTACCCCCACGCCCCGCCCCGCCCACTCACCAGTGTCGGGCCTTGGCACTGCAGTACTTGAGGTCTTTGTCGGGCTCCACCACCTGCCCGTTGCGCCAGCACTGGCCGCACACGAATTTCATCTGCAGGTCGAAGGTGCTGGGCCCGTGTGCGCGCGGGGCGCCCTGTGGGCGGAGCGGCCAGTGAAGCCCCGGGCGCAGGGCTAAGGCCCGAGGCCCTCCATGAAAGTCCCTCCAGGGGCACTCGGACTGCCCGGAGCTCGGGAGGGGCCGGCCATGACCACTGACTGGCAGGTAGCGGCCACCTCACATCCCGCTCCAGGCCCGCAGCCGCGCCACGTGGGAGCGAGCCCGGAAGGGGAGTCCTGCCTCCTGGCCCAGTGCTCTCCGCCTTAGCTGGCCAGTCCCCACCGGCATGGTCTGCGGGGCTGCTGGCACTTTCCTGGGCACAGCAGGCAACCTCCTAGCTCCCTGCCTTTGCACACGCCGTTCCCTCCCTGGAATGCCCTTTCCCTGTTCTTCATAGTTCTGCTCTAGAAACTTTCAAAACTCAGCTCCATCCCCTCCTCCAGGAGCCTCTCCCGAGTGGCAGGCATCCTCTGCGCCCCACAGGACCTGAGCTGCCCGTGCGGATGGACTCAGCCAGTCCCGGGGCCGGCCTCCTGCGGGAGAGCGAGCCCCAGGAGGCGACAGCCCCCCGATCGGGTGGGGAGGGGCCTGCGATGAGCGATGGGCAGACCACCGGGCAGCCCTGGCCGCTCCAAGGCCCGGCGCGTTCATGCCCGTCCTCTGCCCGCCTCTCCCTCGCAGGCAGGCGTTCCTGCCCCCGAGCGTCCCTGGGCGAGGGCGGGGCAGGCGGTGAGAAGATGCCACCCAGCCTCACTCCCTGTGACCTCGCTGCCCTCCGCTAGCTAAGGCCTCCCAGCCTCCCCGAATCTGACCGGGGCCCCCCTCGAGGCAGCACTCTCCTCCAGGCTGCGGGCTCGGAGCCCCTGCCGGGGGCGCACGAGGCTCTGGCACTGCCCAGCCCAGGGGCTGCCCCGGGGCAGGAGGGGTTCTGAACTTGTTGGGTGCTGACTGAGCCCTGGCTCGGCCCGAGGATGACACACATCCCCCGACGATGACATAACCCACACCTTTAACCCGGGGCCGCGCCTGCAGGGCGCGCACAGGCCGCTCTGGTGAGGGGGTGGGGCCTGGAGGGGCCTGTGGCGCAGCCGCTGGCGAGGGCACTGCCACACCCGCTCACTCTCACCACAGCCGGCCCCCCCTCGCTGCGGCCTGGGGGTAGGTGGGTCACTCCCGGGCGGAGAACCGGAGGCTCAGCGAGGTCACTAACACCCCCGCCCCCCGCAGGTAAGCGGCCGAGGACAGGGACCCAGCACAGCTGTGCCGCTGGCACTGGCCGGATACCCTGCCATCTCGCTCTCGGTCCCCACCCAATGATGGCAAACAAACCAGACGCCCATGCCCCCGTGACCGGGCCTGGCACAGACGCCCTGTTCCGGCGCCAGGCCCGAGAGAGGCCTCCTGGTGGGGGCGGGGCCTGGCAGCAAGAGCAGGGGGGAGAGCTGTCATAGCGCTTGAGCAGCCAGGCCTGCCCTGCTCCTGGGACCCTGGCAGCTACCTGGGCAGGATGAGGGGTCAGAAGGTCAGGGGGTGGCAAGGACAGTCTTCTCTCTAAAGAGGATGCTGCAGGGCCAGGCTTAGCCCCTCCCTGGTGCCCGGCCAGGAGCCAAACCAAACCCATGGGAGAGGGACAGGGGAAGAAGCTGGGAATCGGGGAGAGAAAGGAAAAGGACGGGCAGCCAGGGGGCTCAGAGGAGAGAGGGAAGGCCTGGGGGGCTGGGCAGCTGTTGACTGACCAGCCTGCCCGCTCCCTGGCTCCCGGCCACACCTCTGGCCTCAGGTGGGCCTGCAATGAGGGGGCCGTCCCTCAGGTGTGGATGGCACAAGTCACATCTCCTGTGCCCTGAGGCCACTCCTTCTCTCCCCGATGTCCCCTAAGTTACCAGGATCCCTGCCTCCTGGTGCAGGGGTGAGGATGGGGGTGGCACAGAGGGACTCAGCGAGCTGCAGCGTGGTCGGTCCTGTGTCTCAGCCCTGCCCTGGGAGGTGGCAGGCAGGACTAGGGCCCCCATTTTACGGATGAGGAGCCCTCAGGGGTGAAGGGCACGGTGCAGGGTGGACGGAGCAGGGGGCGCGCCAGACCAGACGTCAGAGAAGCTGGGATTTACTCCGCTAAGTGTGCCCCAGGGCAGGTCTGGGCGTGCCGAGCCCCCGTGCCCGCGTCTGCAAAAGCCACGATGCCGCAGTGCATCGTCAGGACCAGGGTGAGGCTCAAGAGGGAGGGAGGCGGCACAGTCCCTGGGGGAAGTGTGAGGAGCACCAGGACATGACGCGGTCCCAAGTATCTCCCGGACGACCGTTACAAATGACAAAGGGGGAAGCGCAACCTCACAGCAGAGAAGCGGGCACGGCGGGCACCTCAGAGCTGGTCACCACCGGAAAAGGACAAATCGGACCACGTGCCGCCCGGGGAGGGACCCGGGAGGAACGCACATCGCCCTGAGGTCGGAGGAACCATCGGACCATCCCGGCTGGACGGGCCTTTCACAGAGCGCCCGGCTCTCCCTCCCAAAGGTCAAGGTCAAGAAACACAGCGGAGGGGCTGCTCTGGGTAAAGGGCACTAAGAGACTCCATGGGATCGCTGCCCGGCCCCCGGGTTTGGGGATGACGCGCAGTCTGACCGCAGCGCGCCGCATGCACAGGGACACCCATGTCAGCTCTGCGGTGCCGACCCCTGTCCTGCGGTTGTCACAGCAGAGAGTCTGCGTGTTTAGGAATACACACTGAGGAGTTTAGGGGAAACGAGGCATCCTGTCCACCACTTACTCAAATAGTTCAGAAAAAAGTGTGCGCATCCTGTGTGTGAATGTATAGGTGCAGGTACACACACACACACGCTCACACAGGCACGCTTTCACACACATTCACACATGCACGCTCTCACACATGCTCACACGCACACATGCTCACACACACGCTCTCACACGCTCACACACACACACACACGCTCACACAGGCACGCTTTCACACACATTCACACATGCACGCTCTCACACATGCTCACACGCACACATGCTCACACACACCCTCTCACACACACGCTCACACATGCTCACACACACACACACACACACACGCTCACACAGGCACGCTTTCACACACATTCACACATGCACGCTCTCACACATGCTCACACGCACACATGCTCACACACACCCTCTCACACACACGCTCACACATGCTCACACACACGCGCGCGCGCTCTCACACTCACGCCCACACACGCTCACACAGTTACACTCACACACACAAACACACACACACGCTCACACATGCACGCTTTCACACATTCACACACGCATGCTCTCACACATGCTCACACACGCACGCTCACACACACACGCTCACACACACACACACACACGCGCGCGCGCGCTCACACACACACACACACACACGCACACGCTGGCAGGACAAAGCACGGGATGCGGTAAACTGTTAACATCTGGGGAACCCAGAAAAGGGCGCACATATCCTGTGTACGATTCTCGTCATTTTCTGGCGAATCTGGACGTGGGCTCACCAAGCTGCTGCCGGCCTTCCCCGCGTGCGCCTCCATCTGCTGCCAGTGCTTCTTGGACTCCTGGACGATGTCCTCGTGGGTCATGCCTGGGGAGCGGAGAGCGGACACGTGTCCTTGGGGGAGCTCGGCCGGCAAGGAGAGGCAGCGGTCTGCGAGGTGCCGGTGCCAGCCAGGCCCACCTGCCGCTGCCTGTCTCCCTGGCAGTGCCCAGAGGGGCCAGCCTGGGTCCTCCCAGCTGGCGGCCCGAGAGCGGAGCCTCTGTGATGTTCGGGAAGCACCGGCTCCTCCCGAGGCAGCCCCCCCGCCCCCCCTCGGGGGGCCGCCGGCCGGCCACCTGAGTACTGCTGCAGCAGCCAGACTTTGAGCTCGATGAAGCTGTGGGCGAAGTGGCAGCTGTCCTCCCGCAGGCAGCCGTAGCGCACCTCGTGGCGGCATACGTCGAACTGGAAGTGCTCCTGGAACTGGCGGATCTTGGAGTACTTGAGGGAGGTGGAGCGGACGATGTGCACCAGGCACCTGGGGGGGGGAGACGCAGGCTGCAGCCCCTTCTGCGGGGGTCCGCCCTGGGTGCCCCCTGCCCCGCCGACCGGATCCACAAGCGATGGCACAGGAGGCGGCAGGTGGGGGTCCGCACTCAGGCAGCCCTGGTTAGAGTCCGGCTGAGTGTCCCCCCCTCCCCAGGGTGGGGCAAGTTCAAGGGCAGAAGAGCTGCCAGCAGGGGCAGGACAACAGCTCCCCCCGCTGCGGGGCTGGGAGAAGGGAGCGCCCATGGGTGAAGGGGCCTTGGCCTCGGGCTCCCCAGCCCGATGCGCCAGAACTGGGCTTGCACCAGGAGGAGTAAGAAAGCACCCCCTCAGGCCAGGGATGCCAGTCACCCGCCCACAACCTTAGGAGGTTCGGAATCATCAAGTGTTCAGTGACATCATCAAGGGTCAGGGTGGCCAGAGGACACAGGACAGGCCACTCACTCCCCGACCAGCTGGGACTCCAGGGCCTGGGCTCCAGCATTCCCGATGGGGCAGAGCCAAGGGGGTCAGAGGGAGCAAACGTGGGTGCCTGGCTCACCCAGCCCCTCCCACGCTGCCAACGCTGACATCACGAGTGAGGACACCAGACAGGAATCAGAGGTGTGGCCCCCCCTTGCCTGGCGAGTGGCCCGCTTCAGAGCCTCGTGAGGCGTTCTCATTCGTACAACACAGACAGCACCTGTGCCCTCACAGGACGAGGGGCCATGCTGACACCTGAAAGGGTGCTCGGAACAGAGGCGCTCCATAGAGGCGGTCTGTCTGTCCTTCCCAGGTGGGTGCTGCCTCTGCGTCCCCGATTCTGCCCCTTGCCTTGACACCCTCCACCCACCCTCTGACCCCAGCTGCTCCCCAGGCCTCTGAGCCGCCCTGGAGCCTCTCCACGCGCCCCCGTGCCCGGGCCGGGCTGAGGGGCACACTCACTTGTTGTTGTAAAAGCTGTGCTTGGCAGCCAGGTTGGAGCAGACAGACGGAGAGTCCTTTGTGCCTTTGCTGATGATCCGGGGTTTACTGTCAAAGCAGATCTGCCCGGGGAGGGCCTGGGCTGGCACCAGCAGGACCACCCCGGGCAGGGGGCGGACAGACGGGTCCCCGGAAGCCCTGTTCTGAGTCCCTGAGTCTGGAAAGTGAGGAAGGGAGTCCCAGGGCCTGTGTCCCCGCCTCTCTGGCTCTCGCTCACAGGTAACGTGGGCCCTGGCTCTCTGCTCCCCCCTTCAAAGGGTTGGGATTCACCAGGCTATGCCAGGGCAGGGGTTACTCCATGCCTCAGCCTCGGTTTCCCTAACTGTGAACTGGGGATAACCACACGGGGTCTGTCCCACAGGTTCCCTGTGAAGCTCAGAATATGTAACCCAGTGGTCGGCAAACTGCGGCTCTCGAGCCACATGCAGCTTTTGGGCCCCTTGAGTGTGGCTCTTCCACAAAATACCACGGCCTGGGCGAGTCTATGTTGAAAAGGGGGCGTTAGAAGAAGTTTAAGTTTAAAAATGTGGCTCTCCAAAGAAACGTCAACCGTTGTGCTGTTGATACTTGGCTCTGTGGATTAGAGTTTGCCGACCGCTGATGTAACCGAGCTGCAGGTGCTCTGTCAAGTACATGCAGCGGACACGCAGGCTGCCTGCTCTCCGAGTCTGCCCGCTCCGAGTGGGGCTGGGGCTGAGCTGCATCAAAGGCGGCCAGCGCCCAGGACAAAGGGGACCCTCACCGGCCACGGCTGGGTGGGGAGGCAGCACCCAGCAGGGCCTTCTGTGACAGCTCGGGGAGGGAATGGACAGCAGCCGGGGGCGGGGGGGGCTGGCTGGATCGCAGCTGGGCCTCCGGGGTCTGAGGATACCCCGGGAGAGGACACAGGCCGGCCACACGCGGAGCGGTGGGCGGGGAGGGGCCGTGGCACTGCCGTCGGCACCACCGGGCAAGGCGGCGAGGAGGGGGAACGAGAACCTGCGCGCCCGGCCCGATGGCGGCCGGAGGGGGAGGGCAGGTGTGACCTCGGTTTCTGCCCTCGGCGAGGCGCTGGACAGGGTTGGGGCTCTGAGCCTAACTGTCTGACAGTCCAAGGACCTGCCAACTCCGGGGTCAGCTCTCCCACCCACATGGTCCAGGGGAGCGCGCCAGGAGCCCCCGGGCCCTGTGCTCGCCTGTGGGGGGCGGGCGGGCGGGTACCTCGCAGAGGAAGGTGAAGATGCCCTGGTGCTCCTTAAGGAGCTTGGCGATGGTGAGGCTGCCGCGCTTGACGCCCCCCAGCGGGTCGAAGAGCAGGTCGCGGTTGAGGGTGCCCTTCCGCTCCTCGGTCCACACGTCGATCTCCTCCTGATGGTAGGCGAAGGTGCAGTTATCCCCGTACTTACAGTCCTGCTTGTTAGTCATGTCTGCAAAGAGGCAACAGGACACGTTCTGCCAGGCGGGAAAGCGGCCCCGCGCCCCCGGGCCCAGGGCTGCGGCCGGGGGTGCAGCCGGGGCTCATCCCCGCCACGAGGACTAGGGGGACGGGGGGGCGGTGTCCTCTTAGCTCTACACCTGGGCGGGTGGGAGTGGGATTCGCATCTTCATCTGCAAAATATGGCTACCACCAGGCACCACCCAGAGTGTGAGGGTGCGTGAGGGTGGGGACAAGCGGTGTCAACATAAAGCACTTAACGTGTGGCTGTTGTGTTTGCTGTGTAGACGCACCAAGACGCGCGCTGAGAAAGAGAAGAATGCATATAAGGTATATGACTGTCTGCCGAAACCGGTTTGGCTCGGTGGATAGAGCATCGGCCTGCAGACTGAAAGGTCCCGGGTTCAATTCCGGCGGAGGGCATGTACCTTGGCTGCGGGCACAACCCCAGTAGGGGGGTGTGCAAAAGGAGGCTGATCGATGTTTCTCTCTCATCGATGTTTCTGACTTTCTATCCCTCTCCCTTCCTCGCTGTAAAAAAATCAATAAAATATATATACATTTTAAAAAGTATATGACTGTCTATTCAATTTCAACCAAGCAGGAGTGAGGGCAATGGCCCCAGAATACTTTTTAAAAGCTAACATTTACTGTCCTGGCCAGTTTTGCTCAGTGGATAGAGCGTCGGCCTGCGGACTGAAGGGTCCCAGGTTTGATCCCAGTCAGGGGCATGGACCTTGGTTGCGGGCACATCCCCAATAGACAGTGTGCAGGAGGCAGCTGATCGATGTTTCTAACTCTGTATCCCTCTCCCTTCCTCTCTGTAAAAAATCAATTAAAGAACCCTATATAATAAAAGAGCAATATGCAAACTGACTGTACCTTCACTACACCCACAAGCCACGCCCTCCAGCCAATCAGGAGCTGGGGCGGGGCCGAGGTGGCCTGGGCCATGGGGGGTTGGGGCCAGGCCCGTGCTAGCCGGGCGTGAGCTGGCTGAGACAAAGGCCTGGGCCGGGGGATTGGGGGCGTGGCTGGGACGGAGCCAGACATCGGCCCCATTGCAGAAGCTTTAGGCCTTGGCAGGCTGGGGGTGAACAGTCAGTAGAACATCCCCTGAGGGCTCCCAGTATGTGAGGGGGCAGGTTGGGCTTCCGGATCACCCATCCCCAGTGCACGAATTTCGTGCACCAGGCCCCTAGTGTGTGTGTATATATATATATATATGAATGAAAGGGTCCCAGGTTCCATTCCAATCCAGGGCACACACCTTGGCGGCAGGCTCCTCCCCAGCCCGGGCCCTGGTCAGGGTTGTGCAGGAGGCAATCAATTGATGTGTTTCTCTCACATCAATGTTTCTCTCTGTCTCCCTCTCTCTTCCACTCTCTCCAAAAGATCGATGGGAACATATCCTCGGGTGAGCATTAACGAAAGGATAAATAAAAATACAAAATAAATAAGAGCTAACGTGTACGGAGCCTTACTATGTGCCAGTCCTCGGTGCTGTTCACGGCTTCTTCCCGTGCCCCCCCGCGGCCTGCGGGCCCTGCTGCAGAGCAGGCTGGCCCTCCTCCAACCACGCGGCCCTCTCACACGAGCGTGCGGCCTCCAGCTCGAGTGGAACTCCCCAATGTCACCCCTCCCCCCGTGCCGCCTGCAGAGCTGGTCCGGTGGGAGACCCTCCCTCAGATGGGGGCGTCACCCTCGGGCCACGCCTGCTCCGCCCACCTTTGCACAGGTAGTAGGAGCCCACGAAGCTGGTCTTGGTGGGCCGAGGCCGGATCCGCTTCCAGGTCTGGTCCTCGGCGCTGCGGAGCCGGCCGAGCAGGATGTCCCGCTTGCACCTGTGCTCGAGGCCCTCGCGGTAGGTGTAGTCGCCGGCCCTGGGGCCTGTGGGGCGGGGGGACAGGGACGGTGACCCCGGGAGCAGAGCGGGAGGCTGACGGCGGACGGGCCCAACTGGGAATCGGCCCCGTCTACAAACCTCCTCCTTCACCTGGGCCTCCGCACCCCCACCTCCTGCCATATGCTCTCGGCCCTTCAAGGAGCCCCTTCTCAGCACCCCGCCCCCCTGGCCCTCTGGTGAGCCTGAGCCTGTCCGTGTTTCCTTAAGTGAATTATGAAGACAGTGCCCAGCAGAGAGCAGACCTGCACAACGCCCCCCCTCTTTTCCTGTCTGAATGGCATCGCCCGGATGCATCCTCCCTCCCCTGCTCCTTTCTCCTCCTGGCCCTTTAAAATCTGCTGGCCGAGGGCCCGGTCCCCGGACATTGGAGTGGGGCGGGACCAACAGGAAACGGCCGCACGGTGAGCACCGGCTCCCCAGCCGTGGCTTCCTCGGCGCAGGGGCAGCAGGTGTGGGGTCGGGGAGGCAGCCAAGGAAGAACTCCCTCACGGACACAGCCGTCCACCAAGATGGCTTCTGCTCTGGGCCCCAGGGCCCATGGAGCTCTGCTGATGACTCCGGCGGGGGTCACGTGGGCTGGGGGGGGCCAGGGGGTCGAGCAGCAGGTGGAGGACAGTAACTGGATGACCCCGAAGCCTCTGCCAACTCCGACAGAGGGGCCTGAGATTTCTAACCTGGGATCCTATAGCACCGAGAACAGTGGTCGGCAAACTGCGGCTCGTGAGCCACATGCGGCTCTTTGGCCCCTTGAGTGTGGCTCTTCCCCAAAATACGTGTGGGCGCGCACGTACAGCGCGATTGAAACTTCGTGGCCCGTGCACAGAGGTCGGTTTTCGGCTCTCAGAAGAAATGTCAATCGTTGTGCTGTTGGTATTTGGCTCTGCTGACTAATGAGTTTGCCGACCACTGGCCTAGGACTTCGGGGCTGTGGGCTCTAGAATCCTGAGACCGGTGAGCTGAAAGCGATCTCCCAATCCTGGGCATCTCTGGGCGACTTCCACCGCCTCCCTTGGATTTGGGGTCTGGGACGCCCCTGGGGCCACCCAGCTAGTGTCCTCTCCCAAACTCCTTTGCCACCTGGGTGCTGGGCAAGGTTTGCAGTCACCCCGTGACAGGCACTGGGGGGGGGGGGTGTGGAGGGGCGCAGCTGCGTTCGGGCGGAGGGCGGTGTCTGCACTCCCAGCCAGGTCCCCGCCTCGGGCTGCAGGCGCCCCCCACGCCCTCCAGCCTTCCCGGCACCTGTGGGAGCCCCACCCCCACACCGCCCCCTGTCTGCACCCGTGCCCGGCCTCATCTCTGACGGGCACACGAGGTGTCATTCTGGGGTCCACGCTCGCGATGCCTGGGCCTCTGGGCAGAGGGGCGAGGTGCAGGCGCGTTACCTGTTTTGGGGTAGCAGAGCTGGCAGGCCTGCTTGAACTCGTGGGTGGCAGCCAAGGGGTTCTTGATGAGCAAGGCGGTGTTGGGCATGGAGGGCTCTGGCTGTGACAAGAGGAAGGCGGGCATCTCGGGCGCTGGACGAGGGCTGGAGCCGCCAGGGCCAGCCTGGGCACCAGAAGTGGGGGCTCTAGGACCCTTCGCCCCACCCGAGAGCAGAACTGCCGCCCGGGACCCTCCCTCTCCCTCTGCCCTCCCAGCCCGGGAGCCCCTTCTATGACCGAGAACCCGAATACCGGGGCTGGAGAAGCCACTCAGCCCCCCTGAGCCTCAGTGTCCTCTTCACCAGACCCGGCCCAGTTGGGCAGGGCTGAGAGGCCATCTGCTCCCGGGCCCCTCCCGGTGGGGGTGCAGTCCCTTGTCCCAGGCAGAGGGCTCACCCCCACTCTGGCGCCCACAGCCACTCGCCTTCCACCCCCGGGTGCAGGCGATGCCCGGTCACACGGCGTCACTCACCGAGGCCGCTGGTTTCTGAGTGCCGCTGGGGGGGCGCTGGTCCTGGGAGTTGGTGTCCTCTGGGCAGGGAGAAGACAGGGTCACGGCCCTGCTCTGAAGGGTGGAGGCCCCCCTCCCCGAGGACTCTCTCCATGTTTCTAACCCAGAGGAGCCACCCAGCCTACACACCTTCTCCTATTCATGCCGATCCCCTAACTCCACCCGGGGGACACCTGTCCCCACACCTCCCGCACCCCCAGGGGCCCAGGGGACAGCCAAGCGCCTCGGCTCGGCCGCAGTCCTCCGAGACCAGCTCAGGTCGCACGGCCCGATCCTGCCCGCCCTCCTCCTCTCTCCTCGGCCTTGGGAGACATCCCTGCGCCCTGCGGCCAGTGTGGCTGCTCCGCCGCTGGCCGAGGCCTGCAGGAGCTCCTCTCCTCCCCTGGACCCCCTCTTGGCCCTCTGCGCTCCGGGGGCCGGCGAGTCCCCTCCACCGGGGGCTCTCTGGGCCACAGGCCGGGCCTGGAAGGGCCCACGTGGGCCTGTCTCCTGTCCGGGCTCCTGGCACCAGCTGTGTGGGACTGCAGGAGCCCATGGCCTTGAACCCACCGGCCTAGCGACCCCGGTCCCTGGGAGGCTGGGCAGAGGGCACCAGGCCACAGGTCTGGAGCCCTAGCCTGTCCCAGCTCCGCTGCTCGATTGTGAACACGATCCCGGCCCGGCCCCGAGCCGAGAGCCACCAGGGACCTGGCCCTGGGCCTCGGCTGTGACCCCAACTCCGCTCTCAGAGACCGGCGCCGCGCCAGCGCCTTGCAAACTGTCGGGGGGTGAGGGGTGACTGTGCCACCCAGGCCTTACCCAGGAAGGAGCCGGGCTTGTCCAGGGCGCCCCGGGGGGCCCCGAAGCTGTCCAGGGCGTCCAGCCGGCTCTCTGAGTAGGGCAGCAGGTCCAGGGAGTCCAACGCGGAGCCCGGGGGGTCAAGGGCATCCAGCACAGAGGCGGCCAGCTTCTTGGAGGGATCCATGACGAGGCCGAAGGAGGCGGGGGGCAGGGGGCTGGAGACGGGGACGGAGCCGCCCACCACCGGTGGCAGCAGCGGGGTCCCGCCCGGGAACACCGGTATCAGCTGGGGCATCTCGCTGGGCACGGCGCCGCCAGGCAGGCCGCCCTGGACCAGGGACTGCGGGGGGGGGGGGGGGGGGGGGGGGGGGTGGGGGGGGGGGAGCCGGGCTCAGAGAACACACCTGCCGGGGCTGGCACCGTCCACAACGGGGCGAGCCAGCCCTCCGGCCTCAGCCCTGCTGACCCCCAGGGAGCCAGGAACCTTCACCATCCCACCCCCCGCCCCTCCCCCCAACACACACTGCAGGCTCGTGGTTCTGCCCCCAAGGCCTGTCCCCCGTCCCCCCCCTGCCCGCTGGGACAGAGATGGGGCCGTCCCTCCACCCGCTGTGGGACATGAGGATGGCTGTGGCGGGGTCCCAGGCAGGAGGGGGTTCGGGGTTCGGGAGAGGAGAGCCGGGCTCACCAGCGAGTCCAGCAGGGTGTCCAGCTCCGGGCCTAAGACGTCCCCGTCGGAGAGGTCGTCCGGGCGGCTGCTGCTGTCCAGGGGCGCCAGCAGGTCCAGCACGTGGGGGAACAGGGGCATCGTGGGGGGAGCGGGGAGCAGGGCCGGGGAGCCTCGCAGGTCCACGTAGCAGTCTGTGGGGTGGGGGTGGCTCAGGAGCCGCAGGAGGTCCAGCTTGGTGGGAGTGGGGGGTGGCCCAGGGGCCTGGGGTCCTCGCCCAACACCCTCCCTCCTCCCCAGCTCCTCCCCTAGCCCTGCCTGCCTGCTGGCCGGACCCAGGGGCCGAGGCTCAGTCGAAGTCCAGGAGGTGGGGGAGGGTCCTCGAGCCCCACAACGTGTCCCTGGTGGGCCTGGCACAGGGCCCGCATATCCCCACCTGGGGGAGCATCCTGGCCTGAGGGACACTTTCACAGTGACCCCCCGGGAGCCAGTGAGGAGAGGCAGAGGCGGATGCTGGGTGAGGGGCTGGAGTGGAGAACATGGGACCACCCCCCCCCCAGGCCGGAGAGGTGCTTTCCCCTCCCTGCGGGGACTCCTCCTGAACCCACTGTTTGCTCTCATGTTTCAGGGCGTCCCCCAGGAGCCCGTGTCTGCAGGGCCGGGCTGGCTGAGCCCTTCCCTGGGCCCGTCCCCACCCCGTCCCCATGAGTGGGGGACACTACCTGTCTCGATGTCATCTATGGAGCCCAGTCCGTTGGAAGTTCCCTGTGGGAGGAAGGACACGGGTTCAGGCAGACCCGGCTGGGAGCCACGGTGCCCAGGCTCGGGGTGTCCCCTGGGCCCGAGGGCCCGGACAGGACGGCCAGGAAGGCGCCAAGGGCCGCTCCCCGTCACCAGCGTCCGCCCCAGGCCCCGCCCGGCTGGGTCGGCGGGAGGGACCCGCTGTTGGGGGGCCGGCAGAGCTGGCCTTGGCCCTGCCGAAGGCCTCACCCCTCTGGCCCGCTTCCTTGTGTATAAAGTGGGTAACACAGCCCCCCCGCCCCCCCCCCCCGGGCTTTGGGAGAAGCCCTTTGACACCTGCTCCCTTGGAACACGCGGCCTGCAGGGGCGCCCGGCGGGTTCGGTAAATGTGTAACGTGAACGTCAGCGCGGAGCGCTCCGAGCTCTCACCGCAGCCTCACAGTCGGCCCCGGCTCCTCCCCTCCGGCCCCCTGGGTCCTGCACCCCGGCCCTGCCCTGCCTCCAGCACTGACGGTGACTCGCTTGTAAATCACCGCGGCTGCCCTTGGCTTCGGCAGCCCGAACAGCCCGAAACACCGTTCACTCTGTGTCTGAACACCCCGTTTCCGGTTGCACACCCCATGAGTGACAGTGACGAACCGGTGAGGTCTCGCCTGAGGCCCCCCAGGGCAAAGGCCCGCCTCCCGCAGCCCGGACAGCCATGCCGGGGCTCGGGGGCCCCGCTGGGTGACCCCGGCCAAGGCCCCTGCCCGCTCTGTGCCTCACTCTCTCCTGCGGATACGAGGCAGGACCCAGCTCCCTCGGCCCTCCTACGGCCTGTCCCTCATCGGCAGAAAGCCTCGGAGTCCGCCAAGCGGTCCGTGTGCGGGGAGCAGGGGGAGTCGCGTGTGCTGAGCCACACACGTGAGGAGGCCTGCGTGGCTGGCCCGCACCCTCTCCTCCCTCCTGCTGCCGAGGTTTCCTTTCTCCAGGGGCCTGAGGGCCCCCTGCAGTGACCACTCCCGCCAGCAGCAGCACCGCCTGTCCCCGGCCGTGCACCCCAGAGCTGTCCCCACAACCCAGGCCCGGCCAGGCCCCCAGGAGCCCAGGCCAAGGTCACCCCTCTGCCAGGCGCCTGGCTCAGCACGGGGATGAGCACAGACTGAGCCCCAGCCTCTGTCTGGTGCCCCGGGACCTGCTGCCCGAGGCCACAGGCTCCCCAGGAGTGGGTTCAAAGCTCTGTGATGGATGAACCACGAAAGGCCGCACCTAGAGGAGGGGAGGGAGGCTTGGGGCCGTGGCCCGCCCTACCTGGTCGGCCACACCAGCCGCGGTGCCGTTACTGAGCAGAGAGAAGGTTTCCAGTTCCTGCCAGAGAGCGGGGAGGGGGAGATGGAGAGCCGCGAGAGATGCTCAGGGCCCCATCGCCCGGGCGGTCCGGGTCTGCGGTCCCTCCCGGGCTCCCTGCCCCAGGGCTGCTGGGAGTCACCTGCACTCTCTGGGGCCGTATTTGGGTGCCTCCTCTCTGCACCTGTGGCCCGGAGAGAGGCCTTCCGAGCACGCCCTCCTGCTGGCGCCAGGCCGCCCGCGCCCCTCCTCCTCCCGTGTGGACCCCCGCGGTGGGCAGTTACCCCACGTTCCAGGTGGAGAGAGAACTAACTTGCTCAAGGTCACAGCAAGACTCGAGAGCCGCACCCTTCCTACGTGCAGCTTCCCGGCACACAGTAGGTGCCGAGAGAACCAAGCGGACACCAACATGGCAAATAGGCGCCGTCTGGGTTATTTGTATTTGAGGACAGAGGCTGAAGGGCGTGCGGTCAGCGAGGGCCCCGGCGCGGAGGCACAGGTGGGAGGGGGGCCCGCAGCCGGTGTCCGGTGAGCCGCCAGCTCCGGCTGCTCTCTCCTCGCCCTGAAGATGCTGAGAGTCGTCCAGGGCTTTCCGCCGGCGACAGGGAAGACCACTGCTGCCCTCCCTTCTGGCCTGGCTCTGGGCACCCTCACCGCCCTCTCCCCAAGGCACCCGTCCCCCTCTTCCGATCGCCCCGCCTCCACCCCCGCCGGCCGCCCAGCACCCCCAGCCCACCTACCTGGGGCCTCTTGTACGCCTTCCGAACGCGCAGCCCCAGCTTCTGAGCCAGCTCCTGCCCCAGCTGAGTGACGCTTTCATCCTGGGGAGACAGGCACGGGGTGAGCGGCTTGTCCATCTGTCTGTCTGTCCGTCTGCAGACAGGAAGCCCGCCCCGGAGTGGATGCTGGCTGCCCGTGACCGGGCAAGAGCGTGGGGGGGCTGGGACCAGACCCCGTGTTGCTGCTGTTGGCCTCGTGCAGGGAGAGCAATGGAGTCGTTGTTTGTATCAATACTGTCCTGGTGCCGGACACAGGAAGTGTCCAGAAGACACTCACTGTTATTCTGCTTTTTGTTTACTATTCCTGCCCTCCCGATTCAGTTTAGTTCAGAGGGAGGACCTTTCTTTGGTCAGTCGTCCCCAATCCACAGTGTTTCCCAGCATTCCCAGCAGGTCCGGGTCATCTAGTTGTCATAGCTCCGGCTCCGGGGAGGGCAGGTGGCCTCGCCCGAGTCCGCCCCGGCGAGGGTGGTGATTTGCCTCAGCAAAGTCCCCGATGGGGGCACCCCCGCGCTCTCGCTATGTGCCTCGTGTGACCCTCTAACGGCCTCGTCTGACTCCATCCTCCACACAGCCCTGTGACGCATAGTATGTCATCACCCCCATTTTGCAGGGGTGCAGACCAAGGCTCAGAGAGGCTACCCCGTGTCCAAGGTCATACAGCTGGCAGATCAGGACCCAAAGCCGGGCCAGCAACCTGCACCGAGATCCTTGGCCATGCTTGCCCATCTGCAGTGCCTCCTCTCTGCTCTGCTCTCCCAAACCTTTCTTGCTTCTCCCAGCCCCGCCCCAGGCCCGCCTGCTCGGGGAGTCAGTCCTCCCAGCCCTTCCCAGGAAGCACGGACCCACCCCCGGCCCTCTCACACGCGTTATTTCGGGGGTCAAGTAGGATGGACACATCATAAAAGTGGACTGATACGCAGGGAGGGGAAGTGCTTTGCCTACAGCCAGGCCGGGGTCAATGGTGGGGTCAGGTCTAACCTGGGTACTTCCCTTTGTCTCCCAGTAGACGGCGGGTCCCCGAAAGGCACAGCCTGGGCACCGAGGAGATACTTGCCGAGCGGCTGGCTAAGGGGGGAGGGGGTGATGTGCCCAGCACGCGTGGGCTGGTGCGAGCAATGCTCTCTATCGGCCACTTCCCCCCGGCTCCTCCCGGCCTCACGACAGCCTGGGCATTAGGGCCCCGCACGGGGGGCACCCCTGTTGGTCTCACTGCGGCCCTGAACTCCCAGCATCGGCTCTGATCAGAGCCTGGGTTCAGGTCTCAGCTCTGCCGCCCCCTAGCAGCGACGCTGGGCAAGACCCTTCCTCTTCGTCCTCATCTTCGGGGAGAACTATATCCACCTCCGAGGGTTGCCGGTTGCAACTGATTTAACACAACGTCCCCTTCGCAACACCCGGCACAGAGCTCTGCGCGAACCACAGTATCCGCAGCTCCGTGCGGAGAGGAAACGGGGCGCAGAGGCGGGGCGGCTCGGCCGATGGGGGCGGGCGGGGCACTCACGTGGGGCAGGGCGAGCGAGCAGCGGCTGCTGCACTCGTAGGCCTCCTTGTGGCGGCCCAGCTCGTTGAGGGCGCGCGCCTTGCGGAACAGAGCCCGGATGTTATCGCCGTCCAGGCTCAGCGCCTTCTCGCTGTCCTCCAGCGCCTTCTCGTACAGGCCCTGCGGACAGAGGACGGGAGCCGCTCCGTTACCCCCCTCCCCTCACCGCCCCCCCTTCCCCCCCAAAGACCGGGCTCCCTCCCCTGCGGACAGAGGACGGGAGCCGCTCCGTTACCCCCCCTCCCCTCACCGCCCCCCTTCCCCCCCCAAGCCGGCCTCCCTCCCTGCCGACAGAGGACGGGAGCCGCTCTGTAACCCCTCTCCCTAACCGCCCCTCTCCCGAAGACCGGGCTCCCTCCCCTGCGGACAGAGGACGGGAGCCGCTCCGTTACCCCCCTCCCCTAACCGCCCTCTCCCGAAGACCGGGCTCCCTCCACTGCGGACAGAGGACGGGAGCCGCTCCGTTACCCCCTCCCCTAACCGCCCCTCTCCCGAAGACCGGCCTCCCTCCCCTGCGGACAGAGGGAGCCAGAGGCCCGGCTCGGGGCTCCAGCGACAGCTCTGGCGTCCACTCCGGTCGGGGGTCCCCGTGTCCGCTGCAGGGCGGCCAGCGGGCAGTGTCGGGACACCGAGGGGCCCTCCCCGGTGCCGGGAGAGCTCAGTCACTCGGACACGCTCATGCCGCGTCCGCCTTCAGCTCCGAACACCGGGACTGAGCCCCGGCTGGTGTCTGTCTGTCTGTCTGTCTGTCATTCCTGCTCCCCGGTTCGGTTCAGTTCACAGTGAGAACCTTTCTTTGGACGGCTGGGCCCCCGGCCAGGGCCCAACAGCAGCGTCACCCTTGGGTGGCTGGGCATCGTCCTGGGCACCCAGACGGGGCTGGTTCGGTCCCAGTTAGGGCGCATGCCCGCCGCGGGCTTCGTCTCCGGGAGGGGCACGCAGAGGCGGCCGGTCAGGCTCTGCTCTCACATCCGGGCTCCTCCCCCGCCCCTTCCTCTCGCTCCGAACACCCAGGAAGAGTCTTTCACGGGATAAAGGCGCCTTCAGCAGGGAGAGGGCTCAGCAGGGAGAGGGCTCAGCAGGGAGAGGGCTCAGGGGGGAGAGGGCTCAGCAGGGAGAGGGCTCAGCGGGGAGAGGGCTCAGCGGGGAGAGGGCTCAGCGGGGAGAGGGCTCAGCGGGGAGAGGGCTCAGCAGGGAGAGGGCTCAGCAGGGAGAGGGCTCAGCGGGGAGAGGGCTCAGCGGGGAGAGGGCTCAGGGGGGAGAGGGCTCAGCGGGGAGAGGGCTCAGCGGGGAGAGGGCTCAGCAGGGAGAGGGCTCAGCAGGGAGAGGGCTCAGCAGGGAGAGGGCTCAGCGGGGAGAGGGCTCAGCGGGGAGAGGGCTCAGCGGGGAGAGGGCTCAGGGGGGAGAGGGCTCAGGGGGGAGAGGGCTCAGGGGGGAGAGGGCTCAGCAGGGAGAGGGCTCAGCGGGGAGAGGGCTCAGGGGGGAGAGGGCTCAGCGGGGAGAGGGCTCAGCAGGGAGAGGGCTCAGCAGGGAGAGGGCTCAGCAGGGAGAGGGCTCAGGGGGGCGGCCGGCGCACTGCAGGGTGCGCGCGGGCACCGGCCGGCCTTCCAGGACAGCCACGGTGAGCCACAGCTGGCCCTGGGCCGCCACAGGGCCTGGCGCATGCCTGAGCCAGCGAGCAGGGCCGGGGGAGAGGGAGGGAATGGGGGGGAAATGGGGGGTGGGCCCAGGCTCACCATGGTGAAGTAGGGGACGGTGATGGGGGGGAAGGGGAGGATGGGGAGAAGTGGGGGGCCCAGGCTCACCATGGTGAAGTAGCGGGCGGTGATGGGGGGGAAGGGGAGGATGGGGAGAAGTGGGGGGCCCAGGCTCACCATGGTGAAATAGTAGGCGGTGATGGGGAGGATGGGGAGAAGTGGGGGGCCCAGGCTCACCATGGTGAAATAGTAGGCGGTGATGGGGAGGATGGGGAGAAGTGGGGGGCCCAGGCTCACCATGGTGAAGTAGCAGGCGGTGATGGGGGGAAGGGAAGGAAGGGGGAGAAGTGGGGGGCCCAGGCTCACCATGGTGAAGTAGCAGGCGGTGAGGGGGGGAAGGGAAGGAAGGGGGAGAAGTGGGGGGCCCAGGCTCACCATGGTGAAGTAGGGGACGGTGATGAGGGGGTGGGGAGGAAGGGGAGAGGGGGGCCCAGGCTCACCATGGTGAAGTAGCAGGCGGTGATGGGGGGAAGGGAAGGAAGGGGGAGAAGTCGGGGGCCCAGGCTCACCATGGTGAAGTAGCAGGCGGTGATGGGGGGGATGTGGGGAGAAGGGGGAGAAGTGGGGGCCCAGGCTCACCATGGTGAAGTAGCAGGCGGTGATGGGGGGGAAGGGAAGGAAGGGGGAGAAGTGGGGGGCCCAGGCTCACCATGGTGAAGTAGGGGACGGTGATGGGGGGGGTGTGGGGGAAGGGGGAGAAGTGGGGGGCCCAGGCTCACCATGGTGAAGTAGCGGACGGTGATGGGGGGGATGTGGGGGAAGGGGGAGAAGTGGGGGGCCCAGGCTCACCATGGTGAAGTAGCAGGCAGTGATGGGGGGGAAGGGAAGGAAGGGGGAGAAGTGGGGGGCCCAGGCTCACCATGGTGAAGTAGGGGACGGTGATGGGGGGGTGTGGGGGAAGGGGAGAAGTGCGGGGCCCAGGCTCACCATGGTGAAGTAGCAGGCGGTGATGGGGGGGTGGGGGGGGAGAGGGGGGGCCAGGCTCACCATGGTGAAGTAGGGGACGGTGATGGGGGGTGGGGAGGAAGGGGAGAGGGGGGCCCAGGCTCACCATGGTGAAGTAGGGGACGGTGATGGGGGGGATAGTGGGGGAAGGGGGAGAAGTGGGGGCCCAGGCTCACCATGGTGAAGTAGCGGGCGGTGATAGGGGGATTGTGGGGATGGGGGAGAGGGGGGGCCCAGGCTCACCATGGTGAAGTAGCAGGCCGCCCTGTTGACGTGCAGCTTGCACAGCAGCTCGGGGGGCAGGGCCACCTGGTCGGAGGCCGCGTAGTCGGCCACGTTCAGCCCCTCCACGTACTGCCCCAGCGCCTGCTTGTGGTCCTGCTCCCGGAACAGGTCATTGCCCTCCGCCAGCAGGTTCTGCACCAGCTTGAGCAGGAAGGCCTGCGGGGAGGCCCAGCGGGCTCAGGGGGTTCTCCATCCAGCCCGGCCCCCACGCCCCTCACCATCCCCGGCCCAGCCCCCACGCCCCTCACCATCCCCGGCCCGGTCCCCACGCCCCTCACCATCCCCGGCCCCCACGCCCCCCACCATCCCCGGCCCCCACACCCCGCACCATCCCCGGCCCCCACACCTCCCCATCATCCCCGGCCCCGGCCCCCACACCTCCCCACCATCCCCGGTCCCCACACCTCCCCACCATCCCCGGCCCCCACAACCCCCACCATCCCCGCCCCCACGCCCCCCACCATCCCCGGCCCCCACGCCCCCCACCATCCCCGGCCCCCACAACCCCCACCATCCCCGGCTCCCACACCCCCCACCATCCCGGCCCCCACACCTCCCCACCATCCCCAGCCCCGCACTCACCTCATACTCTTCTTGCTTCAGGGGTAGTGTCGACCTAGCAGGACAAGGGGAGGAACACGAGGTCTGGTGAGCAGGGATCCGGCCGCACGGGGTCGGGAGCCAGGGCCACAGGCCAGAGGTCGTGCTGGAGTGGCTCCCCCAGCCTGTCCTCAATGGCAGCTTAGGGACTGGGGTGAGGGGCGGCACTTTTCTCCCGAAATCCTCCCCACGCTCGCCTTCCACCGTCCGGGACAGGGAGGAAGGAGGGGGGCTCCTGTCTGCAGGCGCTCCAGACAAGCGGCTGTCCTCTGCCTAAGACACCGGTCCTCTGGCAATGACCACCCCCCACCCGGCCTGCAACTGCGCCCCAGCACCTCCTGCAGCCCCGTCCCCTCCTGCAGCCCCCTCCCCTCCTGCAGCCCCGTCCCCTGCTCCCACCCCCTCCCCTCCTGCAGCCCCGTCCCCTCCTGCAGCCCCCTCCCCTCCTCCCGCCCCATCCCCTCCTCCAGCCCCATCCCCTCCTGCAGCCCCGTCCCTGCTCCCACCCCCACCCTCCTGCAGCCCCGACCCCTCCTGCAGCCCCGTCCCCTCCTGCAGCCCCCTCCCCTCCTGCGCCCCCGACCCCTCCTGCAGCCCCGTCCCCTCCTGCAGCCCCGTCCCCTGCTCCCGCCCCCTCCCCTCCTGCAGCCCCGTCCCCTCCTGCAGCCCCCCTCCTGCAGCCCCTGCCCCTCCCCAAACACAGGACCCACCAAGGCCAGGCGGACTCCAAGCCCGAAACCCCCAGGACTCCTGTGTGACCCCAACAGGTTCCTGACTTCTGCACCTCAGCTTTCTCATCTGCAGATGCAGACAAGGCGCCCCCTTTCCCGGTGCGCCGAGACCAGAACAATGGTGCACGTGAAGGCCCAGCACGGAGCCCCAAGGGATGCGCCATCATCGTCCCTCTCGCGTGTGCGAGGCCCGAGAGCGCCCCGAGGCCGTGGGCGGTGGGCCGGCACACGAGGCCAGACAGAAGGGCAACCAGGGCCACGGAGCGCGGGTGCGTGTGGGGTTCGTGGCTCACATGTGGGGTTCACAGGTCCAGCCCCCGAGCCCCTGCCAGGCCAGCCCCATGACAGCCCCTTCCCAGCCCCGCACACCTCACCTCCCCACACCCCACAGCACACGGGACTGAGCAGCAAAGGCTCCGTGAGCAAGAGGAGGCTGGCCAAAACCGGTTTGGCTCAGTGGGTAGGACACTGGCCTGTAGACTGAAAGGTCCCGGGTTCGATTCCGGTCAAGAGCATGTACCTTGGTTGCGGGCACATCCCCGGTGGGGGGTGTGCAGGAGGCAGCTGATCGATGTCTCTCTCTCATCGATGTTTCTGACTCTCTCTCCCTCTCCCCTCCTCTCTGTGAAACATCAACAGAAATATTTTCAAGAAGAAGAGGCGGCTGGAGGGCCTGCCGCTTCGGCGCTGCCTCCGGAGGACTCACTGGATGAACTGCAGCCCCTTCTCGATGTCCGCCTTCCGTCTCTGCCTCTCCATCAGTCTCTGCGGGAGAGAGCGACACTCGTCAGCAGGGGCCGGGCCATCTGCCCCGGCCACGGACCCCCTCCCTCATCCCCGGTCTCGGGAGCAGAGGGGCGTCCGGGGGGCAGTGACCTGTCTCGGGCCATCTGCCCGCCACGGACCCCCTCCCTCATCCCCGGTCTCGGGGGCAGAGGGGTCATCCGGGGGCAGTGACCTGTCTCGGGCCATCTGCCCCGCCACGGTCCCCCCTTCCTCATCCCCGTTCTCGGGGCAGAGGGGCGTCCGGGTGGCAAGTGACCTGTCCGGGCCATCTGCCCCCGGACCCCCTCCCTCATCCCCGGTCTCGGGAGCAGAGGGGAGTCCGGGGGCAGTGACCTGTCTCGGGCCATCTGCCCCCCGGTCCCCCTCCCTCATCCCCGGTCTCGGGAGCAGAGGGGCGTCCGGGGGGCAGTGACCTGTCTCGGGCCATCTGCCCCCGGTCCCCCTCCTCATCCCCGGTCTCGGGAGCAGAGGGGCGTCCGGGGGGCAGTGACCTGTCTCGGGCCATCTGCCCCGGCCACGGACCCCCTCCCTCATCCCCGGTCTCGGGGGCAGAGGGGCGTCCGGGGGGCAGTGACCTGTCTCGGGCCATCTGCCCCCCACCGAGTCCCCTCGGACGCGGAGTTTGGGGAGCGCCCTCGATGGCCACGGGGCTTCCCCACAGCATGGCTTGGGCTGCAGGACTGCGCGGGACACCCTCAAGTTCAAGGGGGAAAACCTGGCTTAGCCATCAGTCTGGGGAGGAGACAGAAAGAGCAGCACGGCGCCCCGGGCTGGAGATACAGTGCGGCGCCTCGCACTGGGCCCGGCGCCGGACTCGGGGTCCCGCTGAGCCTTCCAGCCGCACAGCGAGGCAGGCGTCACGGCGCCCCTGTCACCGAGGAGGAGCTCGGGAGCCGCCATCAGGAGCTGGCTTTGCAGGGGCGGGAGGATTTGAACCCAGGCCCTCTCCTTTCGGGCCCCCTCCACCCAGCCCTGCGTGCACCAGCTTCACACGGCCCGGGGCGGTCAGAGGAACACGAACCGCAGCAACTCACCAACTCGGGCTTTTTAGATAAGAGCTGACCCTGAGCCGTCACCCATCAGATGACAATACCAGCAGCTGCTGCTCGGTGACGGCTCCTTTCTGAACCCTCGCCCCGCACGGCCCTGAGGACGGGCTGCCAGGGCAGTCCCACGGTGCAGAGGAGGAGACGGAGGCGCAGGGAAGTTGGAGCGACTTCCCCAGGTCACCCAGCTCCTTCACGGGGGAGCTGAGATTCAAAACCCCGCAACCTGGCTCCAGAGCCCCCACACGTCACCACCGCCCTTCCTGTCACCCACTAAGCAAGGGGCCCCCCTCCAGGGACCCCTGGGGACCCCTCAGCCTGTCATCGGCTCAAAGTAACTCCCTCCCCGGCCCGGGGCCCCGCTGCCCACTGCACAACCTCTCCTCCTTCCTCAGAGCCGTCCACACCGTCTGTCCCCACAGCCTCACCCCCGCACCACTCCCACCCACGCCGCCCACTCCCACGGCTCCGAGCGCCGGCCAAGGCCCTCCGCCCCAGGGACCTCCTCGCTGCGTCCGGCAGAGGGACAGGTTGCACCCACCTTTCCACCCCCTACCCCCCCAAATGCACCTGCCCGGCCCTCCTCGCAGCCACCTCTCCCATCAGTCCCGCTCCGTCCCTCAGGGCTCCTCTTCCCCTGCCCGGGTCTCCGGACCAAGGCACCGGGCTGCCGTAGGGACAATGCTCTGTGCTTCTCAGGACACACGCTCTCCACTGGTGAACCCCGAGTCACCCCCATGAGTCACACACAAATCTGTCCCCTGACCAGGCCCTCCTCCCCCATATTTCGGATTCCTATCTCTGGCTTTTTGGGTAGAGTTACATGGATGTCTAATGACTTCTATGCCCTTCCCAATCCTAGGCTCTACCTAGAATGCCCCCCCCCCCCCCCGCCACACACACACACCTAGCCAGCTCCATTCATCCCTCAAGGCCCAGCTCAGAGGCCTCCGTATCCAGAAAGTCTGTCCTGTCCAGGCACCGCAGCAGGGCAGCTTGATCCTCAAACTCATAACATCCCAATCTTTTTAAAAATACACTGAGTGGCCAGATGATGATGATCTCTGAACGCGAAATAATCTGGCCACTCGTGTATATTCCTGTGTAATAAAAGGCTAATATGGAAATTGTCCCTCGACCAGGAGTTCGACCAGCAGGCAGGCTGGCCAACCGCCCATGTCCCCTCCCTCTGGCCAGGCTGGCCGGACCCCACCCCTGCACAAATTCATGCATCGGGCCTCTAATATATAGGACTAGAGGCCCGTTGCATGAAGATGCATGCAACAGGCTTCCCTTCCCCTGGCAGCCAGGACCAGTTTTCCTCTGGAACCTGGGACCCAGGCCTCCCCTCTGGCTGTTGCCTTCCGTTTTTGCTTTGGCCGCTGGAGGCTTCACTCCAGCTTTCAGTCTTCCCTGCTCTGGCCGGAGTGCCACGCCGCTGCCTGGTCTCCACCCCCGGAGCCGGGCACTCATATCGCTTGGCCCTGCCCCCCCTCCCACTCCTGATTGGCTGGTAGCATAGCCAATCAGGAGCCAAGGTACAGTCACGTTTGCATGTTACTCTTTTATTAGATAGGATATACACTAGGCCCAGTGCATGAAATTCATGCACTGGGGGTCCGGGGGGTCCCTCAGCCCAGCCTGCACCCTCTCACAATCTGGGACTACTGGCTCCCAACTGCTCGCCTGCCTGCCAGCCTGATCACCCCCTAACCACTCCCCTGACAACCTGATTGATGCATTACTGCTCCCCTGCAGCTCAATTGCCCCCCCAACTGTCCTCCCCTCAGGCCTAATCACCCACAACTACCCTCCCCTGCTAGCCATCTTTGTGGTGGCCATCTTTGACCACATGGGGGCAGCCATCTTATGTGAGGGTGTGAGAGTCCATTTGCATATTGCCTCTTTATTATATAGGATACTGAGTGGCCAGACTATTATGCATTCAGAGGTCATAATAATCTGGGCACTCCGTGTATACTTTTTCTATTATTGATCTCAGAGAGAAAGGAAGAGGGAAAAAGAGCTAGAAGCATCAATGATGACAGAGAACCATTGTCGGCTGCCTCCTGCACACCTCACTCTGGGGATCGAGCCTGCAACGTGCCCCCCGACTGGGACGCGAACTGTGACCTCCTGATTCATAGGCCCACACGCAACCACTGAGCCACACGGGCCGGGCAAAACACCCCAATCTTCACGCAGCGGCTTCTCCCTAACCTGGTTCTCTCCCATTAACCCCCAACTCTAGTCATGGCTGCTACTGCTGCTCCACCTTCACCGGGGCCTCGCTTCTCCCTCCGCCGCAGGGCAGGCGCCAGGCCCTCAGCCTTTCCCGCCAGCAGCCTGGGGAAGGCCCGCCACTCCCCGCCGTGGGCTGGCGGTCAAGGCCATCGGTCTGACACCCGTCAGCGCCACGCCCCTGCTCCCAGCCCTCCGGGTGCGCGCGCACACACAAAAGAATGCAGGTTTTTTAAGTTGAAAACCGAACACGTTCCGTCACCTAGTAATGTCGCCGAGCCGGTTTTCTGGGTCTGATAAGACAACCATATATTACCACCCGGGAAAGCGGGGGGTGGGGTGTGGGGGGGTCTGGCTATTTTTGCAATTTCCTGCGAATAAAAAGTTAGACAAACAAAACCTCCCCTGACACCTACAGCAGGGCAGGTCCCGGGCACACGGGCCGGTAGGCACGGCCACCCTCCAGCGGCCCAGCCTGGACCCTCACACTCGGGCAGCGTCCCATCCAAGCCGCCCGTCGGTCTGGATGCCCTTCGTGCCCTCGCTTCCTTCCCACCCCGGCTGTGCCCGGGGCTCCAGTGCAGCCGGCCCAGGGGGTCCTGTCCCGGAACCGACGGCCCGGCACAGCCGAGCTCCCACCACCGGCCCCTGAGCTCAGGGCCGTGTCCCCGGCTCTCTCCCAACTGCCAGCTCCCTGAGGCACCGGCCGCCCGGGTCCTCTCCGGGAGCCGAGGAGCAGGCCCAGAGCCCACTGCGGGGACGGGAGCCCCTCGAACCCTAGAATAACCGTGTGGAGGCCGAGTTCAGTCCGCAGCTATCAAGCACTTTCTTTTTAAAAAATATATTTTATCGATTTTTACAGAGAGGAAGGGAGAGGGATAGAAAGTCAGAAACATCGATGGGAGAGAAACATCCATTAGCTGCCTCCCGCACCCCCACCCCCCCACTGGGGATGTGCCCGCAGCCAAAGTACGTGCCCTTGACCGGAATCGAACCCGGGACCCTCTTCAGTCCACAGGCCGACACTCTATCCACCGAGCCAAACCGGTCTCGGCTCAAGCACGTTCTCCGACCAAACATTGTTCTAGGAGCTTTACATGTAATCCTCAGCCGAGGGAGAAGCCAAGATGGCGGCATAGGCAAACACCCAAACTGCAGCCGAAAGACAAAATGGCACCATCCAGAACCACAGACGGCTGGCCAAGTGGAAATTAAGTGTAGTATCGCCCCTCCCACACCCCCCGGAGACACTGTCCTCATGCCCATTTTACAGGTGAGGAGACCGAGGCTCAGGGCGTGAAGTGACATGACTAAGAGACGAGCTGGGGTTTGAACCCTGGCAGTCGGACTCTGGAAGCCACCCAGTCACCCCCCGACCCAACGGTGTCCCCCCAGCCCATGCCCACAGGACGGGGCCAGTCTCAGCCTCACGCCACCTGGCACTCACCTGTTCCAGGTTTCCTGAAAAAACAGCAGCCACTGCAGATTGCAGACACACGCACACACTCGCACGCACGCGCCCATGCATAGGTGCGCACACCCATACACGCACGCACATGCGCATGCACGCACCCATGCGCATGTGTGCGTGCGTGCGTGCGTGCATGCATGCGCATGCGCACACGCACATATGCACACACCATATGCACGCATGCGCACATGTATGTATGTGCTTGTGCTCGCATGCCCACATGCACATACACGCATACACACTCATTTACGCACATGTGCGCACACACCCATACGTGTGTGCACGTGTGTGCGCGTGCGCACGCACACCCATGTATGCACGCACTCACACCCATACATTCACGCACTCGCACATGCACACACATGCGCATGTGTGTGTGCGCGCACATACACGCGCACACACCTATGTATGCAAGCACGTGCACGCGCACACACGTGCATGTGTGCACACACGTACATATGCATGCACACGCCCATACATGCACACATGTGCATATGTGTGCACGTGTATGTAGACCCACTCGCACACACGCGCATGCATGCACTCGTGCACGCGTGCGTGTACACACATGTACGTGCATGTGCGTGCATGTGCACGCACATATGCACACATATGCGCGCACGCGCACCCGTTCACACACTTGCACGCATATGTGCACGCACCCATATGCACGTGTGTGCATGCATGCACCCATGCACATATGCGCATGTGTGCACGCACACCCACACACATGCGCGCACACTCGCATGCACACACACATCTGCTCGCACGCCCATACGTGACACACGTGCACGTGCACACGTTATGTGCACATTCGTGCATGTGTACGTGCGTGCATATGTGCATACACACATGTTCACCCGTGCACGCACACATGTGCGCACATGCACATGCACACACACATGCTCCCTGAGGTTATGTCATCTGCAAGATCCCTGCTGGCTCCTGACTCACCAGCCCCAGTGGCTTCCTGGGGGACCTGAAAAGGTTTCTTCCCGCTACCCCGACCTCCCCCCTCAGCACACCAGGTCTGCACCCATCCCAACCCCAGCGCACTGTGGGCCCTGCCAGGCCACCCTCGCACCCTCCGCTCCAAGGAGGCCAGGAAGGGTTTCGGCTCATTTTGGAGATTATTCACTGAGCGCCAAGCACCTTCTATGGCAGGGGTTTGGACCTGGAATCCACGAGAGAAGCCAGGGGTCCATTTACAAGTTTGTTTTGTTTTTTAAACCACACCCGAGAATATTTCCCCATTGATTTTCAGAGGAAGTAGAAAGGAGGGTGTAGAGGAGAGAGAAACAATGATGTGAGAGAAACACATCAGTTGGTTGCCTCCTGCACTGACCCTAACTGGGGCCAATGATCAAAACTGCAACCCAGCCGAAACCGGTTTGGCTCAGTGGATAGAGCGTCGGCCTGCGGACTGAAAGGTTCCGGATTCGGTTCCGATCAAGGGCATGTACCTTGGTTGCAGGCACATCCCCAGCAGGAGTGTGCAAGAGGCAGCTGATTGATGTTTCTCTCATCGGTGTTTCTAACTTTCTATCCCTCTCCCTTCCTCTCTGTAAAAAAATCAAATATATGTATTTTTAAAACTGCAACCCAGGTATGTGCCCTTGACCTACCTGCATCGAACCTGCCACCCTTCAATGCCCAGATCGACGCTCTGACCACTGAGCTCTCCGGAGAGGACTATCTACAAGCCTTTTTCACAAACTTCTGATAGTTAGCATGCCCTTCAGTTAAGGATGGAGGTGATCCACCGCTACAGTCTCAGTGCCAGAAACCGCCGCTTTCCCGCCACATTTCAGCCACTGCAGACGTAACAGAACGTCGCTCACACCCATGGCAACGGGAGGTCCGGTGGTGACGTTCTCCCCACGGGGTCCGCCCTTTAGTGCGCTGATAACAGCGCATGGCCGCAGGCCGACAGGATGGGTTTCCTCGTCAGCCTGTGCAGTTCACGGTTAATGCATTTAAAAGCAGCATCTGAGGAGGCTTCCTCGGCTGCGATGGTTTTTTTAAATGTATTTATTAATTTTTTACAGAGAGGAAGGGAGAGGAATAGAAAGTCAGAAACATCGATGGGAGAGAAACGTCAATCAGCTGCCTCCTGCACACCCCCCCACTGGGGATGTGCCCACAGCCAAGGAACGTGCCCTTGACCGGAATCGAACCCGGGACCCTTCAGTCCACAGGCCGACGCTCTATCCACTGAGCCAAACCGGTTTTGGCGGCTGCGATGATTTAAAAGCTGTTCTCAGGAATCATGTTTATATCCCTCCAGTCATCTCACAAGTAGGTGTTATTATCCCCACTTTCCACGAAAAAGCAAGGCCAAAAAACGTAAAACCGATAAATAAATAAAAAGTGAGCCTGGCCAGGGTGCCCAGTGGCCAGGGTTCGACTCCCGGTCAGGGCACATGCCTGGTTTGCGGGTTCGAACCCCAATGTGGGGGTGCAGGAAGCAGCAGATCAATGCTTCTCTCTCGTCATTGATGTTTCTGTCTCTCTTTCTCTCTCTCTCCCTTCTTTGAAGTCAATAAAAGTATATTTAGTCCTAGGCCAGTGGTTGGCAAACTCATTAGTCATCAGAGACAAATATCAACAGTATGATTGAAATTTCTTTTGAGAGCCAAATTTTTCAAACTTAAACTTCTTCCAATGCCACTTCTTCAAAATAGACTTGCCCAGACTATGGTATTTTGTGGAAGAGCCACACTCAAGGGGCAAAGAGCCGCATGTGGCTCACGAGCCGCAGTTTGCCAACCACTGCCCTAGCCGGTTTGGCTCAGTGGATAGAGTGTCGGCCCGCAGACTGAAAGGTCCTGGGTTCGATCTGGATCAAGGGCACATGCCTTGGTTGCAGGTACATCCCCGGTGGGTGGGGGATGTGCAGGAGGCAGCTGATCGTGTTTCTAACTCTCCATCCCTCTCCCTTCCTCTGTAAAAAATCAATAAAATATATTAAGAATAAAATTAAAAAGGGAGGCTTGGCAGGTCGGTAACTTGCCCACGGCCACACGGCTGCCGGGGAGAAAGCCGGCGGTACCCGCACGCCCCCAGGCGCCCCCGTGAAGGAACAGACACGGAATGGAACGCCCGGCCCAGGCCTCAGCAACGTGCACTCTGTTTACTTTACCCCGGCCACCTCAGCCGAAACCGAAGTTCAGGACACTGCCCCCGCCCCCCACGGCCCCCCACAAACCAAACTAAGAGTCAGCAGCAGCACAGCTTACTCCTCGGGCCGCGTGTCCGTGTTCCGGCTTTGGGGAGCTTTAACTGTCATCATCTCTCAGGCTCCCGACAACCGGGGGCCAACCTGCACAGGAAGGGCCGGGAGCCACATCTCATCGGGGGGCCAGGCTCCTGCGCCATCCCCACCCGCCAGCTGTGTGCTCAAGTGAGATGTTTCAACAAGAACGCTTTTTTTTTTTTAACAGAAAAGTAAAGGAAGCTCTTTGTACAACCCTTGGGAATGATGGGCAAGTGTCACAAAACGAAAGAGGAAATACTCCAAGTCCCGTGGCTCAGAGTGACCGCTTCCCCTTGCGGAGCGTTTCTTTCTTTTGAGAGGTCGCCCCTCCTGCTCACAGGAGCCCCGACATCCCGGTGGCTGTGCCGCCTGTAAACGGAGCAGAGGGCGTCCCTGCCTGCTTCACGGCCCGAAGACAGGCGGGCAGGTGGGGTCGGCGCAAGGAGCCGTGTGCGGTGCAGAGCTGGGTCCCAATCCCAGGCCGGGTTTTTTTTTCTTTTTTTTTTTTTAAATATATTTTATTGATTTTTTACAGAGAGGGAGAGAGAGATAGAAAGTCAGAAACATCGATGAGAGAGAGACATCAATCAGCTGCCTCTTGCACACCACCTACCGGGGATGTGCCCGCAGCCAAGGTACATGCCCTTGACCGGAATCGAACCCTGGACCCTTCAGTCCGCAGTCCAACGCTCTATCCACTGAGCCAAACTGGTCTCGGCAAGGCCGGGGTATTTTGTAAAAGAGCCACACTCAGGGGCCAAAGAGCCGCAGTTTGCCAACCACGGGTCTAGGCCGCTGGTGTTGGCCAAGGGCTGCTCTGGAACGCCCTGCTGCTCTCGCCCGTCCGTTCAGCAGGCAGCCAGAGCGTCTGCGGTGCCGGGCCGCTGCCCGGTGCCGGGGCGAGGTCAGCCAAGTCCTTGGCCTCGCGCGGTTTGTGTTCCAGGCGTGGGCAGACCAAGACACGGGTCAGGGTCAGGTGCACGAGTGAAGATACAGCCACGAGTGACAAAGAGACGGAAGTTGGAAATGGCGGGGAGGGATGGGGGAGGGCTGGGAGCTCAGGGAAGGCCCTTCTGAGGAGGTGGCGTTTAAGAGACAAAAGGAGCCAGCCTGCCAAAACCGGTGTGGCTCAGTGGATAGAGCGTCGGCCTGCGTACTGAAGGGTCCCAGGTTCGATTCCGGTCAAGGACATGTACCTTGGTTGCCGGCACATCCCCAGTGGGGGGTGTGCAGGAGGCAGCTGATGGATGTTTCTAGCTTTCTATTCCTCTCCCTTCCTCCCTGTGAAAAATCAATATATATATAGATATATATAAGAGAGGGCTGTGGAGCCCATTCATGAACATTCTGGAAGTTATTACCCGCTCATGGAACCACAACCACAGCTGAGTATGCCCGATACGGACACGGCTGGTCCTCATCGCTCTCAATGCTCCCTCATTTGAGGCTCCCCAGCAACCCAGGACCGAACCTGTCCCCAGCGGACAGGACCGAACCGGCAAGGCCATTTCACAGACCAGGAGACCGAGGCCAGGCCTGGTGAAACGCTCGCACCCCCGAGCACGCAGCCGGCCCGCGCCGGGGCTGGGAGTGGACCTCAGGACCTTGGACTCCCTGCCCTGCTCGCCTCCGCCGGGGAGGGCGGGGACTGGCAGGGAGTGACACAGGGAACACCCAGCAGGGGCACAGCACACACACACACACACCCCCGGCTCCCCCCTGCGGCCCCGCAGGAAGCGCTCAGCGGCTGCTCGCCGGCTGACCCCGCGCTTCGGCAGACACGACTCTAACACACTGTCCCTTTTCTGAGTCTCAGTGTGGACAGGGTAGGAGGAGCTGGAGCGTGGGAGACCTTAGTTTCCTCCTGAACAAGAGGGACATCTCTAACCTTAAAGGACTGTCATGAGAATTAACGAGAGGCTGTGGGCAACAGCGTGATACAGACGTTACATAACTGGGGCTTCCAGGCAGGTAAGAGCTCCACGGAGACCGAAAGGGGCGTCCCCCCTGCACGGCAGCGAAGCCCTCAGACTTGGGAGCCTCCTGTGCCTGGCTCCCTCCGACCCCCTGCTCCCCCACAGCGAGTGATCTTGGAGCCTCAGTCTTCTCCTCCGCAAAATGGGGCTGCTGGTAACCGCTCCGGCCTCAACGATTTGTTACGAGGTTTCAATAAGAGCCCTAACCGGCGTGGCTCAGCGGATGGAGCGTCGGCCTGGGGACGGAAGAAGGATCCCGGGTTCCATTCCGGTCAAGGGCATGTACCTCGGTTTCAGGCACATCCCCAGTGGGGGGCGTGCAGGAGGCAGCTGATCGATGTTTCACTCTCATCGATGTTTCTAATTACCTATCCCTCTCCCTTCCTTTCTGTAAAATTAATTTTAAAAATTAAGAAGAAAAAAAGAGATTTCAGGCTGAAACCGGTTTGGCTCAGTGGATAGAGCATCAACCTGCGGACTGAAAGGTCCTGGGTTCGATTCCGGTCAAGTGCATGTACCTTGGTTGTGGACACATCCCCAGTAGGGGGTGTGCAGGAGGCAGCTGATGGATGTTTCTCTCTCATCGATGTTTCTGACTTTCCCTCTCCCTTCCTCTCTATAAAAAGTCAAATATATATATAAAGAGGTTTCAATAAGACACAAAGTGCCAAGCGCCGTGCAGGCACAGAGCCGTGTTACACGTGTGCTACTGCCACCGTTACCATCAGGCTGGTGTCCCGGGCTGACACGGGCTCGGGAGCTGCTGCTGGCAGGAGTGGGCTGTGCCCTTCCCTCCGGGCCTCCACACGAGGGGAGGGGGGCAGGGGGGACACAGCGCTAACGCACCTGCAGGGGAGGGCCCGTCAGGACCCTGGCAGAGAAAGCAGACCAGCAGGGGAAGCAGGAAGGTGGACGGCAGCCGGAGTGGCGATGACAGAGAAAGGAGAATAAGCCCGAGCTAAACGTGATGAAAAGAGCTGGCTTCATGGGGGCCCCTGGGGGCTGGCACGGAGCTGTCCCTTCACCAGCCCAGGGGGAGGCTCCAGCTTCCTGCTGCAGCCCGGCTTCCTCAGGGGACCCTCCACCTTCTGCGGTGGGAAGACCACCCCCTGGCCCCGCCGGTCCCGCCCGCCCTGCCTCCCTCCGGCCACGCCTAGGCCCACACTGGGCTCGCTGAGAGCCGGCCTCCCTGGGTTTGCTCTCCAGCTCCGCCTCTTGCGCAAGGGCAACCTCTCTGCCAGTTTCTGCGTCTGGAAAATGGGGACAATGAGCCCGGGCAGGGGTGGTTCAGTTGGTTGGAGCGCCATCCTGTACACCAAAAGGCGGCATGCTTGCTGTTTGCCAAAACCGGTTTGGCTCAGTGGACAGAGCATCGGCCTGTGGACCGAAGGGTCCCAGGTTCGAATCCGGTCAAGGGCATGTACCTTGGCTGTGGGCACATCCCCAGTAGAGGGTGTGCAGGACGCAGCTGATCGATGCTTCTCTCTCATCCATGTTTCTAACTTTCTATGCCTCACCTTAAAAAAACAACAAAAATAAAATATATGTAAAAAAAAAAGGTGGCATGTTTAATTTCCGGGCCCATGCAGAAGGCAGCTGATTTATTTATCTCTCTCCCTCCCTTCCTCTCTCGAGGATCAATTAAAATTAATAAAAAAATAATAAATAAATAAAATGGGGACAATTATAGTGCCTACCTATAGGGCTATTACAAAAACTAAATAATCTGCCCTAGCTGGTTTGGCTCAGTTGACAGAGCTTCGACCTGTGGACTCAAGGTCCCGGGTTCAATTCTCAGTCAGAGCACAGGCTCTGGCTGCAGGCTAGATCCCCAGTGGGGGGCGTGCAGGAGGCAGCCAATTAATGATTCTCTTTCATCTCCCTCTCCCTCTCCCTTCCTCTCTGAAATCAATAAAGCTATTTTTTTAAATTAAATAATCTAATCTAGGGAAAAGCACTCACATGGGGCCTGACCACTAGGTAACTGCTGGGTCAGTGTTTTTAAATTAGTAACAATGTATACACTCCAGTTCCTCTCATCTGTGTCCCCCTGATCCCAGCACCGAGCTTCTCCCACAAGTTACCATCCGACATCACCAACGCCCACGGTTCATTTTCAGGAAGGAAAACTTGGGCCCAGAGAACCGGAGGGCGCTCTGTGGCAGAGCCGGACTTGAACCTGGACTCATCCTCGTACACTGACGTTTGGGGGTGGGGCGGGAATAGAGAGAAACATCGACGTGAGAAACAAACATCGATCGGCTGCCTCCAGCATGCGCCCCAACTGGGGATTGAACCCGCAACCTTCTGGTGTACAGGACGACGCTCCCACTGGCTGGGCCACACAGGCCGGGGCCTGTCACCTCTACTGTGGCTGCACCGGACCATCTGCCTGTCCCTTCTGTACGTGGCCTGGCCTGACCGTCTCAGTGCATCTCCTTAGAACGCCCGTTACGGCCTTTCCCAAGCCATCCTCCAAACGTCCGAATGGCACGTCCAGGAAGAATCTGCACCTCCAGACCAAACAAGCCGTCCTCCCTCCGTCCCCCGTCCCGGTGGGACATGATTCACTCTGACAGCACAATGGCTGGAAGCGTCCTCCTGCCACCTCCACGGGGGCCGGGCACAGAGTGAGTCAGCCCAGTTCCGGTTCGTGGGCAGCTCAAGTTAATCAAACCCATATCTTCTTCCTGTCCGAGCTACCGGCTCCCCCACGGTCCCCCCCCCCCCCCCGCCCCCGGGCACCCGGCAGGCACCGAGGAACTGAACTTAGATCTGCACGCTCGGGGCCCAATCCTACTGCCACGTCCATTACCCTCCTGCCTCCCCCGGCCTCGCTTCCGGAAACCTCTGAGGGGACGTTTACTGGGCCAGCCCTTCGAAGCCCTGGGACAGGGGGCCATCGGCATAAAGCTCCCTGGCCTTGGGGAGCCCGCTGACCTTTTAGCTTAAGCCTCCACCCCTGTTGCATTTGCCGGTTCCGATGGTCCCGGTCTCTGGCCTTGTCTACGTAGCGAAGACGGAGGTGGCCCGGTAACGTGGTATCACCTCTGACAAGCCATTGTGCTGTCAGCGGTCTCACGGGCCTGGGTTCGAATCCTGCCGGGCGATCGTGGGCCAGCCACGTCAGCCCTGTGTTTCTCGGGGTCTTCAACTGTGAAATGGAGGCTAGTACCCCTCACGGAGCCGGAAAGAACCAGAGAGAAAGCACGTCACCCTCCCAGCGCAGAGGCAAGTGTGGGGAGCCCCGGAATGACAGCCTTCTCCACCCAGCCAAGCCTCCCCCTGTCCCTCCAAGTGCAACCCCACTTCCCGGGGGAGGCTTCCCTAACTTTCCCAGGTTACCCCAGAGCGCCCTCTTCTCTCCGCTGCCCCCGCGTGACCCCAGGACTGAGCGCCTTCTTGTTCCCTCCTCGGTTCACAAAGCCACCCCCCAGCCTGGCCCGTCGCACTGCCCCGTGGTCACAAGAGGCGCTTGAAAAGTCCCTTGGGGCCCTGGCCAGTTTTGTCCAGTGGATAGAGTGTCGAAGGGTCCCAGGTTCGATTCTGGCCAGGGGCACACCCCCGGGTTGTGGGCTCGATCCCCAGTAGGGGGCGTGCAGGAGGCAGTTAATCGGTGATTCTCATCATTGATATTTCTCTCTCTCTCTCCCTCTCCCTTCCTCTCTGAAATCAACCAATAAAAGAAAAGAAAGTCACCTGCTAAGGGAGCCCCGGACTGGGAACCAGAAAACCAGGCAGGAAGGTTCCAGAACGAGACATTCTAGTCTCGAAGCACCAGGTTTCTCAGCTGGAAAGGGAGGATTGAAAAATGTCGCCCTGACACGGCTGCTGGGGAGGGCAGAGGAGCCAACACGCGTGGAAGCCCTTCTGTTATGAACTAGAAGCGCCAGCGGAGCGTGTATTATCCGCACTCCCACACCCAAACCTACTGACGCCTCAGCTCTCCCATTCCGAGACTGGAGACTCCTTAGCCACCCAAACCCACATTCTTTTTTTCAAACACCAATGCTGAGAGAGAATCATTGATCAGCTGCCTCCCCCCCCCCCCCGCCCCCGGGCATGTGCCTGGACTGGGAATCGGAACACAGACCTCCTGGTTCATAGGTGGACGCTTAACCACTGAGCCGCACTGGCCGTACCCCAAACCCACATTCTTACCTGTCCATCAGACACAAAAAGCCAAGAGCTGGGAAGTCCCTGCCTCCATGGCTCACAAACCCCCCCCAGCTCAGGGGCCACCCATCTTGCTCCCATCCTCAGCTCTCACCCCTCCTGGACACAGGTCTCTCCTCTCCGGCCCACGGCACCCTCCCCTCAAACTTGCTCCAACGGGTCCCCCTGGGAAGTGGAGGCGGAGAAAGACGGCGCTGTGGGTTTGGTTGTGAGTGGGGAGCCACGAGGGGCCCTCATGGCAGCACAACTGAAGATTCTGCTGGAATTTTGCTTCCAACCATTGCTCAATCCTATATAATAAAAGGCTAATATGCAAATTGTCCCCTCGGCTGGAAGTTCAACCAGGGGGTGGCCCCACCCCTTGGGGAGCCTCCCAGATCAGCCCCATCCCCCCCGTGCACAAATTCGTGCACCGGGCCTCCAGTGCACTGTAATTATGGAATTCTTGGGAAAATTCAAGGACGTGTTCTGCTGTTTTCCTGAGACTTGCCGGGTTCCAGGCACTGAGAGAAATGGTAAAAAGTTGGGGCTTGAAATCTGGTCCCTGGGAACCAAAATCCCAGTGAGAACCCCAGAGAAATGAAATTCCTGACAAAGCTGCGGTGGGACCCCAGCCCCCCACTCCCACTGGACGCCCCTTCAGCTCTCATCCTGGACCCCAACTCTACTGTTCCCCACTAATGCCACTTGTCACACAGCCTCCAGGGTCTGCCAGTGACCCCTCCTCTCTGATTTCCCCTGAGACCCCCAAAACCTGCAGGCGGATTTTACAGGGAAATGGGTAAAACGAGGGAGCAGGCCCAGGCGGTCCGAGGCCACTGAGGATGGGAGGGTTCCGCAGCTGGGGAAGGGGGACTCCTCTCCCAGGAGCGCCCCCACCCCGGGAGCTGGGGCGCCCCTTGCAGCCCCCGTGTGCCCCGCTCCTCCCAGGACTTGGGGCCCCGGGGCCGGCCCAGCAACCGGAAATGCCCACCGCCCGGACCGCGCCCCCCTTTCCTGCCGCCCCCTTCCCCCCCACCCCAGCCGGGGTGCAGGCCCGGGATCCCCGGGCTCGCGTGGCCGCCGCAGCCGGCCTGGGCGGCCCGTCGGCGGGCGCAGTGCACGGCTCTCGCTGTGGTCCCTCCGGCTCCGGGCGATGCGGGGCCAAGGCGCACACAAAAGGCTGGGCCCCTTCGCGGGCATGGGCCGAGCATCCGGCACCCCAAAGCTCCGATCGCCGCGAGCACCCCCTAAAGACGATTCCCGGGCACCCCCCACCCCCCGAGCTCCAGGGGCGCCCCGATCACCCAGCGGCAGGTGCCCCCGGCCGCCCAGCAACTTTGAAACTTTGGGGCAGGGCACGGGGACCGGGAGGGGGAGCCCCCAAAGGAGGAAATGGGGGTTGGGGGGCCTGGCTTTAGTTCCGCCAAATGCACTTTCCGGGGAGGGCCCCCGCGCAGCTCCGGCCGCACCGGGCGCCCCCGGCCCGCGCCCGCCGCCCGCCGCCCGCACACTCGGCCCGGCCTCGCCCCTGGGCGCGGGGCCCCGCACTCACCTCCCCGGCTGCTCCCCGCGGGCCGGCGCCGGGCCGATAAGTGGTATGCTATGACTAGAGGTATGATTAGTTATTATTATTAGTAATAATACAGTAAGTGCTATTTAATTACGGGCGGCCGCATCCTGCTGGGGCGCCGCCGCCCCGGCCGCTCCGTGCACGCGGCCCCGGCGCTGCACTTCCATCAGCAGCCGCTCGGCCGCCGCTGGGGCAGCACCGGAGGAGGCCGTCCGGCCGCGGCGCCTGCTCCTCGGGTCCTAGCGCGGCTCCCCAGCCCGGCTGGGGGGGGGGGGGGGGCAGGGGGCGGTGCGGGGCGCACCTGGGGGCCCGGGGGGCGGGGCAGGCCCGCTCCGCCTGCCCCCCGCTCCGCCTGCAAAGCTCGGGCCTGGAATCCATCTCCCCTTTCTCTGGGTCCGGCTCTTTCCAGGCCGGTTCTTGGGGCAATTCTGCATTTCGGGGCGGATGCTGGGCCGGCTCACAGCCTCCGCCCTCCCGGGGTGTGAAAAGCGCCTGGGGTCCAGGAGCGCTCATGGAGGCTTCCAGAAGCCCCCTCCCCCCCCCCGCCCCCGCCGCGTCGTGTCCTGTCCGGGGCGAGGCCCTGGGGCTCGGAGGGGCGGGAGACCTCGCTTGGCTGGTGTTTGCAGGACTGGGATCTTCCCTGCGAGGAGCTGAGGCTGCTCGGAAGAGCCAGGAGGGAAGGGGGGCCCCCAGGAGGGAGACCACTGCGGCCTCCAGGCCCCCTGCAAGGGGTTCAGCGGGCACCAGCCCCGCTGTCTCTTCACTTGGCACCATCCAGGTCAGCTGTCCCAGAAGGCGCATGGGCCTCTGCAAGGCCGTCAGGGGCCAGGTTGCTTTCTGGAGACCCAGTGCCCCGTGTCCGCGGGGCAGCAGGTTCCCCGCCCCCATGGTACAGCTGACCCAAGTCACAGCCACCGCTTGTCACCTTGAGCCACACTCCGCCCCAAGCCCCAAGGTAGGCTTTCCGGGGGAGAAACAGACACAAAGCCCGGAGTGATTCGCTGGAGATCCCAAGGCTCAGAAAGAGGCAGAGAGACCGGCCCATCCCAGGCGTGGCCCCCGGAAACCCCCGGCCACCGCGCCCACCGCGAGGACATCTGCCCGCACGCATCTGGAGGGCCTGGCACGTGAGTGGGTTGCAGGAGAATGGGAGCCGACATTCATGCTCTGACCATTTTTTAAAAAATATATTTTATTGATTTTTTTTTTTTTTTTACAGAGAGGAAGGGAGAGGGATAGAGAGTTAGAAACATCGATGAGAGAGAAACATCGATCAGCTGCCTCCTGCACACCCCCTACTGGGGATGTGCCCGCAACCAAGGTACATGCCCTTGACCGGAATCGAACCCGGGACCCTTCAGTCCACAGGCCGACGCTCCATCCACTGAGCCACACCGGTCAGGGCATGGTGCTCCAACCTTTGAGGAACAGACAGGTTACCCCTTCTCCAGTGAGCACCTCCTGCTCCAGGCTTGGGCCTGCCCCGCCCGGCCCCAGACATGCCTTGCTGTGTCCTGGGCCGGGCCTGAGCCTGTGGCAACCTTAGCGGCACCTACGTGCAGTTTCTTCACTCGACAAACGTTCGTTTCTCCGCTGGATCCTGGGAGCGCAGAGAAGCCCCGTGTGCCCACAGCTCTGGCAGAGCCCGGCCCCAGTCCGCCAGCACAGATTCTCCCCTGGGGCCCCGAGGATGGAGGCACAGTTTCCGGCTTGGGCTGGGGATAGTAAGGGTACTTTCCCCGAGAGTGTCACCATGAGGATGGGGCATGCAAAGCACTGATGAGTGTGTGGCTGACTAGAAAATAAATAACAAATACAGACTTTTGGGAAACAGTCCATAGGATTGAGATTCTCAAAGGTGACTTTAAGAAAAAGAGAGAGGGCAGGGCCCAGGAGCCTAGAGGACAGCCTATAATACAGAGGATGAAATGCAGGCAATAAACCATGGTCACCGCCCTAGCTGGTTTGGCTCAGTGGATAGAGGGTCAGCCTGCGGACTGAAGGGTCTCAGGGTCAGTTCCGGTCAGGGGCACATGTCTGAGTTTCAGGCTCGATCTCCAGTAGGGGGCGTGCAGGAGGCAGGCAATCAATGATTCTCTCTCATCATTAATGTTTCTATCTCTCTTTCCCTCTCCCTCTCTGACATAAATAAAAAAATATATATATTTTTAAAGTGCAAATGTGCCCTAACTGGTTTGGCTCAGTGGATAGAGCATCGGTCTGCAGACTGAAGGGTCTCAGGTTCGATTCTGGTCAAGGGCATGTACCTTGGTTGCGGGCACATCCCCGGTGGAGGGTGTGCAGGAGACGGCTGATGGATGTTTCTCTCTCATCAGTGTTCCTGACTATCCCTCTCCCTTCCTCTCTGTAAAAAAAAAAATCAATAAAATATATTTAAAAACTAAATAAATAAATCTTCTTTTAAAAAGTTGCAAACCTTCCAAAGTATATAAAATTAAGAAATAATTTTTTAACTTTCTTCTTTATGCTTTTTTCTTGCATTTACTAGTATACTAATTTTCTTAATTCCCAGCAGTTTTTTTTTTTTTGGGGGGGGGGGTTGATTGCTGTTTTGGAACAAGAAGTTATTAAAAGGAGAAAAGAATCTACCCAGAGCATCTGGCACTAGGAAACCCTTCGCGAACGTTCGCTCGGGGTTTAACTCCTCGCAGACACCATCTTCTCTTTTCCATTCATCCCTGTCTGCTCTGCCGCCGGAACAGAGCCAGGCCCAGAGCAGATGCTCGATAACTATTAACAGACTTAATGAATTATTTTAATGGTGGGTGTTTATCGAGGTTAAAAACAGAGAGTATGTTCTGATGGAGCTTGAAGGGGGGGGGGGTTGGGTTCTGTTGTCTTTTAGAAACTATATGGAGACCCCTCCCACCAGGAGGTGCCCCCGGGAATGAGGGGGGCGGGCTGCCCGTGTGTGGGCGGGCCAGGCCACGCATCTCTCCGCGAGGCCCCGGGGCAGCGCTCAGTGGGTCTCAGGACTTTCTCTCCGCATCCTCCTCTTTGGCGTGCCGAAGGCATTCGTTTCTGATATGACTAAATGGCACGTCTGCAGCCTCGGTAGCTCTTCAGGAAACCGGGGTAAATATTATTTATATCGTTTACAATGGGCAATTAAGTTTGATGTCAGGCACCAGAATGGAATGTCAAACACTCAGTTAAAATAAGCCCAAACCTAATCAGAGGCAGCCTGCTTTCCTCTTCGAAACACTAAAATAGAAAACAAAACACACTGTACAACACACAAAGGAAGGTCTGGAACATTCCCTCTCCTCTTAATCCCACCTCATACTCACAGAATGGTGTGTGTGTGTGTGTGTGTGTGTGTGTTGGAGGCGGGAGAATTTGAAAAGAAGCCTAGAAATCAGGCTGCTTCTGTCTCTTGTCTAAATTGCTGGGTACCTTGGGCAGGTTACTTGACCTCTCTGGGCTGCAGGCCTTCATCTGTTTCAAAGAGGAAAGGGGTGGCTGGACAGCTTTATCTGCCTGCCCAGGACTATTATTCCGCATCAGGAGCCAGGCAAACAGACCAGCTCTCAGGCGGTGACAAAGGAGAGAGCTGGAGAAAGGGAAGGGATGAGAGATGGCAAATGGGCTGCTGGGAAACGCTGATGGTTCTGGACACTTCTGACTCACTGTACACCCGTGGGCAAACCCCTTTCCCTTCTTAGTTTTAAACCCCAGTCTCCATTTTAAGACATTTGAGACAGAATCTAGATTCAGGGTAGCAAACAGAATCTGTCAGGCGGGGTTTGTGATTTTTAGCTTAGAATGTGGACATCTTCAAGCAGAACCCCCTCTCTCCAGGTGACCCCATTACCTCCCATTACCTCCCTGACTGCCCCTCCCCCAAGCTGGATGAGGAAAGGGGAGACCGCCTGATATGTTCTACTGCCCATCTTCCTCTTCTCTTGGGAGGTATGTGTCCGAGGGCCTGGGAAGGCTCCGGAAGTAACCTGGAAAAGGGAGCCTGGGGATCACCCCAAAATAACCTCAGACTCCATCGATCCTAGCTGAGGTCAGCACGGGAATGCCATCAGGCCTAAATGGGAACATCCCAGACTTCTCAGATGAAGATTCATTTTATTATTATTTTTTTAATCCTCACCCAAGGATTTTTTCCATTGACTTTTAGGGATTGGGAGAGGTAGGGAGAGACAGAGAGAAATATCCACGAAAAAGAAACACATCCCATCCATTCGTTGCCTCCTGCAGAGCCCGGACCAGGGCCCAGGCCAGGGAGGAGCCTGCAACCAAAGTATGTCCCCTCGCCGAAACCGGTGTGGCTCAGTGGATAGAGCGTCGGCCTGCCGACTGAGGGGTCCCAGGTTCAATTCCGGTCAAGGGCATGTACTTTAACTGTGGGCACATCCCCAGTGGGGTGTGTGCAGGAGGCAGCTGATTGATGTTTCTCTCTCATCAATGTTTCTAACTCTCTATCCCTCTCCCTTCCTCCCTGTAAAAAATCAATAAAATATATTTAAAACACACACACACACACACAAACCAAGTATGTGCCCTTGACTGGAATCAACCCGGGGCCCTGGGTCCACAGACCGACGCCCCATCTGCTGAGCCAAACCTGGTAGAGCTGACGATTCATTTTAAGGGAACATCCAATGACTTGGACTGGAATCCCATTCTAATGAGGAAACCTGAAGCCCCTACGACAGGCCTGGCCCCAGAGGATGCGGCCCAGGCGGGGAGAGTGCCTATCCCAGGGGCTCCCCCAGGCTGAGGAGGAAGCTGCCAAGAACGCCGTTAACTCTGGCTGTGGAAGAGCCCGCAGACCAGGGCTGTGCCGGTTGCGGTGGGGCCCCCGGGCAGCGACTCCTCTCGGCTGGAGGGTGCGGGAAAGCTCCTGGAGAATGTCGGCAAAGAATGAAGAAGAGGACAGCCGAACCCGGTGTGGCTCCGTGGATGGAGCGTCGGCCTGCGGACTGAAGGGTCCCAGGTTCGATTCCGGTCAAGGGCATGTGCCTTGCTTGTGGGCACATTCCCAGTGGGGGGTGTGCAGGAGGCAGCTGATTGATGTTTGTAACTTTCTATCCCTCTCCCTTCCTCTCTGTAAAAATCAATAAAATGTATTTGAAAAAAGAAAGAAAAAGAGGAGAGAAGGATGACTCACCTGAGCTTCAGTTTTCTCATCTGTGAGCTAGGCAGGGTGGTAACGGTGTGTCCCCCTCTTTGGAGGTTATGAAGATTAAATTAACTCTGTGGGTAAGGATCTGGCTTGTAAAAGCAGGTTTAGAGTTGTGAGTACAGGAAACAGTTTATTCTTGTATTATTGAAACTGTAACCCCCCTTTTCCCCCACGCTGCACGGAACGGACTTGCAGGTAGAGCAAAAGCATGTGTGGGGGCCAAGCGGTGCGAGGTAACCTCGGGAAAGGCAGCTGTGTCTGTTGACCGCGATTGCCTCTGGCGCTGGAGCTTCTGGGGCGATGCTCACTTTTCCCTCCATCCTGTCCTGTGTTGGTTGAAGTGATTATGATGAACATGTGTTGTTTACGTAATGGTGAAAACCGTTTTGATGAAAAGAAAAAAGGAAAAGCTACTTGTGCATTGATACTTTAGAAAATTCACACCTACAGAAAAGCCAGAATATTCGAAGACTTCTCATATTCGCTTACTGCTAACATTTTGCCACATTTGCCCTCTCTCATTCCCTCTCTCTCTCTCTCTCTCTCTCTCTCTCTCTCTCTCTCTCTCTCCCTCCCTCTTTGAAAGTGTGCGGCGCCAGCACACCCAAGAGTTTGCCGAGCCTGAGCGGGGCGGCGAAGGGTGAAGAAATGACAGACAGAGAGAAAAAGCTGGGTCTCGGTGGACCTCCGCGCCTGGCCGAGACACAGACAGACCAGACGGCAAGCTGACGTTCATTTTACAGTCAGAGGTAAACAAGGTGACTTACAATGTTCCTGTAAGTTTCACTGGTTTTGGCAGCACTTGCCGCACCTCCCACAGCCCACCAGCCACCCAGGAAAGATCTAGGGAGCGTCACAAGATCAAGCTTAATTGTGCTCAGGGGGCTGTGCCCTCCAAGCTGGGACTTGTTTGCGGCTTTGCCGGCAGGTCAGTCCGAGGCTTCACCCTGTAACCACTCCCTACAGAACGTTCGCTACGTCACTCTTTTTTTTTTTTTTTTAATATATTTTATTGATTTTTTACAGAGCGGAAGGGAGAGGGATAGAAAGTCAGAAACATCGATGAGAGAGAGACATCGATCAGCTGCCTCTTGCACGCCCCCTACTGGGGATGTGCCCGCAGCCAAGGTACACGCCCTTGCCGGAATCGAACCCGGGACCCTTCAGTCCACAGGCCGACGCTCTCTCCACTGAGCCAAACCGGTCTGGGCGCGCTACGTCACTCTTTCTGGTGAAAGACATACACTGTGGAACCAGCCCACTGTCCCTGTGAGTCTGCATCCTCAGATTCAATAGCAAGGCTGGGAAATATTTTGGGGGAAAAATTTATGCTGTTGTTCTGTGTAGTTAAGCCTTACAGTGGTCACATCTTTACCAAACAGGGAAACTTTCTTTCCAGTCATTGGTCCCTAAACAATATGGTGTAGCAACTGTTTACATAGCATTTACATTGTGTTAGGTATTGCAAGTAATCTGGAAATGGTTACAGTATGCAGGATGATGTGCTTAGGTGATTTGCAAATACTACACTATTTTATATCAGGGACTTGAGCATCTGCCGATTTTGGCACGCAGGTGAGGTCCTGGAACCCATCCACCATGAATATCGAGGGATGTCTACCTCTTTTTCATAACTGAACGAAACCAGAAAGATGTCAGAAAATGGATGAAAACCAAAACTAGCGTTAGTGTCTGTGGTGAGCTACGTTTGGGGTTTGGGGTGAGCTGGCATACACGCAGAGTGCTGTGGTAAGTGAAACTGCACTGCCCATACATTATCTCACTTTCTGTACGCTGCAGAGCACACCACCCTTGTTTTTACCCTGTGCTTGTGTTAGCTTAGACTTTATGTCATTGGCTATGATTGGAAAGGTAATTTTTTGAGTCTGGGAACTCTTAAAAATTTTCCCATATAAATTAATGGTAATGGCTTCTTTGCTTTCCGTCACAGAGGCTTACAGGAATGTTTGAATCATTTGAGAGTAAGTTGCAGACCTCATGCTCCTAATAATATCAGCATGTATTTTCCAAGAACAAGGGCATCTCTTAACCCAGTACAGTAATAAAAACCAATAAATTTAATGTTGATACAATACTGTCTTTCAGTCCCGTGATGCTGTATGCCCAGACCACTGCCACCAGTCCCCTCTTTGCCCTCCCTTTTCAGCTTCTGCTAATTGTCTCAATATTACCTTTCTTAAAATATTTTTATTGATTTCAGAAAGGAAGGGAGAGGGAGAGAGAGAGAAACATCAACGATGACAGAGAATAATGGGTTGGCTCTCCTGCACACCCCCTACTGGGGCCCCTACCAGGGATTAAGAGGGGGGCATGTGTCCTGACCTGGAATCCACCATGACCTCTTAGTTCATAGATCCACGCTCACCACGGCGCCCTGCCAGCCGGCTCAGTGTCCCCCTCTGTGGTACACATACTGCATTTAGCTGTCCTGTTCTGTTCCTCTCCCTTAATCTGCAATTCCTCAGCCTTTCTCTGTCTGTTTCCGGACACAGTACAGACTAGTTATTCTGGAACATGCTTGGGATTGTCAGATGTCCCCTCATTATTAGATGAAGTGCATGCGTTGCTCATGGGATGGCGTGCTGCGTTCTCAGGGGTCACATCCGTTTGTCCTGTTACCGATGTTCAGGTGGCCCGCTTGGGTGAGGGCAGTGCAGTGTCACAGAGTGTCTCTACCATAGGTGTTGCCGTAAAATATAGAAATGTTTTAAAATGCTTAAAGAATGTGGGGAAAGGTTAAACAATGTGTGTGTTCACTTCCCTTAAAACGTAAAAGTCTGACATTAGAGATACAGGCCCCACTGCCCTGAATCGTGTGCACTCCACAGATAAGGATTGGAACTGACGCAGTGACTTGCGTCAAGACAAACACTTGCCTGAGTGACTACACTCCTTAGCCCCCTCGCCGTGTTTAAGATGAACCTTTGTGCATTGACCTAAAATTTAGATCCTAAATCATCCATAGCACCTGGGCAGCTACGGGTACGAGCAAGCTTTAAATATGGACCCCTGCCAGCCAGCGATGCTCCTCTTGTGGAGGCATTACAAAGGCCCGTCCCTTTGTTGGTTTGACAGCGACACTGCTCCACGCTCCTCTTCCTGCCAGATGACAGAACGGCCAGTCATCCCCAATGCTTTCAGGAGAACGCTGGCCGCTGCACCAGGACCAGCCCAGCCCAGTCCCGGACCACCGAGGACTGCACCACGGGGATTCCTAACTAAATCTGTACCCGCAGCATCAGGAATTTGTGTGAGTAATAAAGAGCTGTGTGATTTGCAACTGCACATGTTTCATGTGGTGAAATTCCTCCGGCAGTTAATTGAATTAATTTGCATACGCTTAAATTTTAAATTAAAGCCTTTGGTCTTGGTTGGTCCTAAGCCTGCCACTCTGATCCTGCTGATTGATGCAGAGCAGTCTCTCCATCAGCAACCACTTGAATGACCCGATTCCTGCACCGTTCAAGTTTATCTCAAGGGACGTCTAGGCTTAGATGAACGCCCCAGATCCTTTCCCGGGATCTACTTGGTACAATAGTTACTATTTCCTTGTTTTAATTATCAAGTAATTTGTGGCTATTTACATGCAAAGCTTCCAATGTCTTCAAGTTCATGGGACCAAAAAAAAAAAAAAAAAAAAAAAGGCTTTCCTTCCAGGGAAACACCTACTGCTTGCTGAACCGATCCAACTGCGTGCCCTCGGCTTGTTGGGCTTTGTTGAGTGAATTTGCACCTTTCCGGAAGGTCGGGGATGTTAGGCCCCAAAGCATACAGGGAATTGTAGTCTTCCGGGGGCGCTCAGGTCTTAACGCCGCCCTGTGGTCGCCCGCAGAAAGAGCCAGAAGCTGAAAAGGGAGGGCGGCGAGGGGCCCTGCGGCGGCGCTCTGGGCGCGTTGCATCACGGGATTGGTAGTTCGCGGCCGCTCTCTGCCGCGCCCCCAGTGGGAGAACTGGACTACCACTCCCGACAGGCCACACGCGCGGGGGCAGTAGAAGCCGTCAGGGCCTCGAACAAATCAAATCGAAGGAAAGAAACTGCCGGCTTTCAAAATCCTCCTCCTCCGCCATCATCCCCCGCCGTGCGGCGAGCAGGTGGTGTGGAGACGTGAGTGGGGAGAGCCGTAAGGAGAATTGACGGACGGGTGGGCTAGGCATCGGGGCCGCGGGACTCGGAGGCGGCGACGCCGACCTGCGCTTCCGGACCCTCAGTCCGTCCTCGCTCCGGCGGAGTACGCGCCAGTCCGGGTCCCCCCGCGCGGCGGCGCCGGCTGTTTACGGTAGAGTCGGGTCCCCTTCCTTTCCCGTCACCTGCCCGGCGTGGGGTGGGGTGGGGGTTGGTGCGCCCCTGGAACTAGACGTGGAAGGTGTGGGGCCTCCTGAGCGTGTTCCCCCCGGCGCCTTCCATGGCCAAGCGGAGGGGCTGGGAGTGAGGTGCCGGCCCCTCTCACGAGTGGGGAAACTGAGGCTTAGGGAGGGCGTCTGGTCGCCCGGACGTTTCCTGTTAGCGGCGGTGTCACCTGGGGGCGGTGCGCGTCCCCCCGGATCCCGGGTGCGGCTCCCGCGCCGCCGGCCCGCCCGCCTGTCATTCGCGGCCCTTGGCCGCCGCCTCCCCGAGACCCACGCCCGCCGCCGGGGGCCCGGGGCCGGCGTGAGTCACCGCCGGCGCCTCCGCGGGGCGATGGCTGTGCATCCAAAATGTGTGCCGCCCCTTCCCAGAAGGGAGGACAGTGTGTGTTTACCGTTTGTCTTTGCTCTGTGGACACATTCATTCCCTTCTGTGTGTTCTTAGCGGTGTGTGTGTGTGTGTGTGTGTGTGTGTGGTGTGTACACACCAGACTGAACGGGGGCTCTTCACGTGCTAAGTTCCGCGTGCCTGTTACCTTCGGAGGCCTCACCGCCATGTTTCTCGCCTCAAATCGTTCCCTGCCAGAGGTGGTGGAGCTTCAGGCTAATTTCATTCCCTTTCAATCCGCGTTGGGCACCTTCTAAACGCCGCAGATCAGAGTGATCGTGTCAGATCGCCCCTCTCCTCTGCTGGAACCCTCCCCGTGGCTCTCCTTGCCACTCAGAATAAAAGCCACAGTTCTCAAAACGACCTTGGTGACTTGGGCCCGGGGTCATTTTCTTTCCTCCGTTCTTACCGCCTTTCCGCTGCTCTCCGCGCTCCAGCCCCGCGGGAAGCTCCCCACAGGAGCAGTTGCATTTGCAAGAATGTTCTTCCTCCCAGTCTTCCTTTCCGAATAACTTCTCTAACCATTCTACTTGAAATTGCACAGAGATCACCCCCCCCCCCCATTCTTCACCCGCCTCCTTGTTTATTTTTCTTCTGATACTGAGTGTCTTGTTTAAGATACTGAATATTTTGTTTCGAACAAGTGTTTCAACAGCGAGGGTTTTTGTTTCATAATTGCCCTGCTGGTGCCCGAAACAGTTCCCGCACACAGTAGCTCATAAGTGTGGAATGAATGAGTGGACAGGTGCCTCCTTACCCAGAAGAATAATTCATGCTAATTGATCAAAACAGACAGGCCTTGGCCGGGGAGCTCAGTTGTTTAGAGCATCGTCTCGATACTCCAAGGTTGTGGGCACATATTAACACCCAGCCAGTGAAGGTATAAATAAGTAAAATAACAAGTCGATGAGTTTGTCTCTCCTCTCTCTCTGGAAAAAGGAGAAGAAGAAGGAGAAAGACCAGGGTGATGAGGGTTAAGAGCAGGAGAAGGGGGTGGGAAGCTGGCTGTTGAGGCCCGAGGAGGTCTGGGGGAGTGAGAAGATGGGGAGCTGTCGTAACTGTATCTTGAAGGTGAGTAGATTGGGTGGAAGCAGTCTCTGCGGAAATCTCAGTTCTGTCCCCGCATCAGCGTGCCTTGGTCTCCCCTGAGTGCCTGCCTTTCCGCTGTGGAGAGATGGAGTGGTCCTTTCTGAGTGTGCGGACTCTGCCCCTGGTCTATTGTGATGGCGGCTTGGCTGTTGTGATGTAGAGGCGGCTGGTGTCCTAGGAACCCGTGAGGTCTGACCCCCGGGGGCTGCCTAGCCTCTTGGCCAAGGTTGAAAGCAGATGTGCAGTGGGCTGACCCCTGTGCCCCCCCCCCCAGAGCCATGCCAGCGCGGGCGGTGGGGCCTTCGCTGGGATGGATGACCTGGATCCCGTAGCCTTCTCTGTCCTGTTTGAGGAGTGGGGCCCTCAAGCAGAAAGCAGCCAAGATGACCAGGCAGGTGTGTGCCTGGGCAGACTCCTCTCAGCCGTGGGTCTGGGGCTTAACGGCCTCTCACTGGCGGCCCAGGAACCGGGCAACTCACAGGGCTTTGCTAGGTGTCCCAGCTGGGGCGTTTGGGTTCTCCCCAACCAGGGGACCCAGGAGTCCCCCCTCCCTCTGTCTCTCTTTTATATGTAGCATTTTTGGTTATCATTATTATTACTTTGGTTAATCCTCACACAAGAATGTATTTTCCCATTTATTTATTTATTTTTTTAGGGAGGAAGTGGGCAGTGGGGAGAAACATAGATGTGAGAGAGAGACATAGACTGGTTGCCCCCAAGAATGTGCCCAGACCGGAGCCTGGGGCCAGGAATCAAACCAGGTACATGGCCTTGTCTGGGAATCGAACCTGCAAACCTTCAGTGTGAGGGCCAATGACACTAACCACTGAGCACACCAGCCAGGGCACTTTTTAATTTTTTAACAAAAAATTTTTTGTTCAACTGATTTAAGGATTTTCATTTGAAAGATTTTAAAACAAGTTATAAGGTTTCGTTCCAAGTATTCAGGTACAGTTTTAAAATTATACAGAAACTCGAGTTTTACAATAACATTAGTTTTAGCAACAAATTACATTATAATGAAAATAATTACAAGGAGGGGTGAGGGGGCAGGCTCTTCACAAGGAGTTGACGGAAGGAAACTTGACTCGGGGTGATGAACACAATACAGTGTACAGGCGACGTGTTGTGGAATCGTGCACCTGAAACCTGTCTGATTTTGTTAACCAGTGTCACCACAATAATTAAATAAAAGTAAAGAACAACATAAAAAATAAAATAATTACCAACATCAGATATGAAAACATTCTCTCCGTAACATGGATCTCAGTTTCCTTCTCGTTCATTGTAGCTATCATTACTTTAAAAATAGAGATCTCTTAGTTCTCTTTGTTCATTTGGGTTTTTCCCTCCCCAAAATGCATACATGTTTATAGGTCATAGTAATGTCAGCCACCCGTCGCCACTGAAGAGGGCAGTCAAGTAGCATTCTTTGTGTTCGTGTAAAAGAAAAACGCTTGGCTGCCAAAAATGTGGTGTTGCTTCTCCGTGGTCTGCCACCGACTAACCAGTGAACCTGATGTGGTTACTTTAGATTCTTGCACCGTAACCATTCTCCGTCTTATTACAAAGTACCGTTCTCCCTACGTGGACTGTTTTCTACCATTGAAAGATTTAAAAGACTAAACTTACCATCCACAGCACTTGTGTGTACTTACGGGCTGAATTGATTGCTGGCACAGCTTCCTGATGAGTGGCTAGCGAGTGCGTTTCATGTGCAGAAGCCGCTCTGCGATGTTCTTCTCTGAAGGAGCCTCCTCTCTCTTAATGAAACTTGGGTCACCTCAGTTTGCAGGTTTCTGGGGGAGCTCACCAGTGTGTCCAGCATGGCTTCTGAAGACATTGCCAAGTTGGCAGAGACGCTAGCCAAAACCCAGGTGGCCGGGGGACAGCTGAGTTTCAAGGGCAAGAGCCTCAAACTCAACACTGCAGAAGATGGTGAGTTCCCGAGGGGCGCGGGGCTGACCCAGGGAGGAACGGAGTGTGGGAGTGGTGGCTCACTCTTGCTGGTTGTCAGGCTGGTTGTTAGCTACTTTGTCACATTTTTTAAAAAGTACATATTTTATTGATTTTTTTACAGAGAAGAAGGGAGAGGGATAGAGTTAGAAACATCTATGAGAGAGAAACATCGATCAGCTGCCGCCTGCAAACCCCCCCCGCCCCCCAATGGGGATGTGCCCGAAACCAAGGCACATGCCCTTGACCGGAATCAAACCTGGGATCCTTTAGTCCGCAGGCCGATGCTCTATCCACGGAGCCAAACCGGTTTCGGCTACATTGTCAAGTTTTGTTCCCGCAGCTCTGAGAGGCATCACTGGGCCCTTTAACAGTGAGGCTCAAAGATGACTTGCCCTTGAGCATGTGCAGGCTTCCCTGCCGGTCTCCATGTTTGCGGTGCGCATTCCTGCCATGACGGCTCAGGCTGGCAGGTGGGGAGAGCCCCTCTCTCTCTTGGGGGGACAGAGGCAGAGAGAGACCACGGTATGTGGCAGTCCCAAGGTATACTTGCTAACTTCTTACATCAGATCCACCCCCACCTTACCCCCATGATCCCCAGATGGTGTGGGAGTACCTGTCACCCTCCCCAGAACTGAGGCCTCCCTGCCGGCGCCGCATGGGAACCAGTGTGGTCCCTCTCCGGAGGTCTGGTCGCTGCCGCTGAGCCTCCCCGGGGGAGGATGGCCGTCCGTGCCTGTGTGCGGCACGAGGATGGGCGAGATCTAGGAATCAGTGCAGCCCTGCCTTTCTGTCCTGGCCAAGGCGAGCCTGGCACTGACCATCCCGAATCCCCTGGTGTCTGGAAGTGAAGGCAGCTATGTTGGTACTTCTGGCCCAACCAGGAAACTGGTCCGGAGTGTGTGGCAGGAAGGCTTGCCCGCCGCCATGTCCGAGACTACCTTAGTCTTTGTGCGCTGGGAGCGTGGTGCTACCCGCCAGCGTGCTGCAGGCGCTTAGAAAGTACGGAGCCCCTCCCTGTGTTTGTTACTTTTGATTCTTGCGTCACGCTGAGGTACAGATGTCGCTGTTTTATAAATCAGGAAAAAGGGCTTTGGAAACTTAAACAACTTGCCCACAGTCATGCCGCTGGGAAGTAGAGCCAGGCTGTTGAGAGGCCGGCTGCGTCCTGTTCCCCGCTTCCCCGCGGACACAGCTCGGCGCGGTCAGCGAGCGTTTGCGGTTAAACTATTCGCTGAACGCGTGTCGGGCAGAGTCTTAAGTGCCTGACACGTGGCAGCTCCGGTCCTCGCAGAAGCGCTTGCAGTGGGCTTCCTCTCCACTCCGGCTCAGGGAGTGGCGATTACCCGAGGGCACAGCTGTATGTAGTGCGGCTGGATTGGAGCTCGGCTTCCTGTGGCCCTAACATCTGGTCAGAGAGCCAGCCACGTCCCTGCCCAGGCTGGCCGTGCTGCTCCGGGTGAGGACGTCACTCGGACGCCCAGCTTACAGCCCGGCCTCCCGGGAGCTCGCCACCTGGAGCGGAATGAATGAGGTCCTCCAGTAACGAGTGGGGCAGAAGGTGAAACGCGCTCAGACGGGAATGGAAGGCTAGGGGAGCGTGGAGGGGAAAGGGACCCCTGAGGGCAGGAGGGTCCAGGAAGACTCTGGATGAGGTGGCAGTGAGCTGGCCTGGAAGGAAGGTGCAGGGGAGAGCACTGCAGGCTGGGGGAGCACTGCAGGCAGGGGGAGCACTGCAGGCAGGGGGAGCACTGCAGGCTGGGGGAGCACTGCAGGCAGGGGGAGCACTGCAGGCGGGGGGAGCACTGCAGGCGGCGGGAGCACTGCAGGCTGGGGGGAGCACTGCAGGCTGGGGGGAGCACTGCAGGCGGCGGGAGCACTGCAGGCGGCGGGAGCACTGCAGGCTGGGGGGAGCACTGTAGGCTGGGGGGAGCACTGCAGGCGGCGGGAGCGCTGCAGGCTGGGGGAGCACTGCAGGCGGCGGGAGCACTGCAGGCGGCGGGAGCATTGCAGGCGGCGGGAGCGCTGCAGGCTGGGGGAGCGCTGTAGGCGGCGGGGCGCTGCAGGCGGCGGGAGCACTGCAGGCGGCGGGAGAGAACTGCAGGCGGCGGGAGCGCTGCAGGCTGGGGGGAGCACTGCAGGCGGCGGGAGCACTGCAGGCGGCGGGAGCACTGCAGGCGGCGGGAGCGCTGCAGGCTGGGGGAGCGCTGTAGGCGGCGGGAGAACTGCAGGCGGCGGGAGCGCTGCAGGCTGGGGGGAGCACTGCAGGCGGCGGGAGCACTGCAGGCGGCGGGAGCACTGCAGGCGGCGGGAGCGCTGCAGGCTGGGGGAGCGCTGCAGGCTGGGGGAGCACTGCAGGCGGCGGGAGCACTGCAGGCGGCGGGAGCGCTGCAGGCTGGGGGAGCGCTGCAGGCTGGGGGAGCGCTGCAGGCTGGGGGAGCGCTGCAGGCGGCGGGAGCACTGCAGGCGGCGGGAGCGCTGCAGGCTGGGGGAGCGCTGCAGGCTGGGGGAGCACTGCAGGCGGCGGGAGCACTGCAGGCGGGGGGAGCACTGCAGGCTGGGGGGAACATGGCGCTAGCACCGCCGCTGAGACGCACAGGGTGGGCTTGGGAGAAAGCCAGTCCACGGGGCCCGGGCAGAGACCCTGGAGTGCTGCCGCGGAGCCGGGGCCTCGCCTGGGGCCCGGAGAGGCCCTGTCTTGGCTGGGAGCGAGCCGCGCGGACAGGGTGGCCCGGGGCCTGTGTGAGGAGGCGTGTGTCTGAGGATTCGGTCAGGCCCTTTTCTCACCAGTTGAAGGACCAGCTAAAGGCCTTTCTGCTTGTGGGCAGAGTGATTACACCCGGCACTTGTTACTTTGTGAGGCTGAAGAGAAATCCCTGCCACCCAGCCAGTGACAGCTGGTTGTTCAGGGGTGGTGGGGCCCGTTTCTGATCTGTTGTTAAGTTAGGTGTAGCTCCGTTTGGACCGGAAACCAGGAGAGGGGGCAGCTCACGTGCGGCCCCCACGCCTCCTGTCCCTGCTCTTCCGTTTTGGTGCGTTTCCTTCCGAGGTTGGTCTGTGGAAAGGACAGCACCTATTTCTGTACCTAGGTCTTCCCTTGGGGCCTGGCATCTCTGCCGCCTGCTTGCAGGGTCTGCATGAACACGCTTGACCTGCCAGCCCCTGGGTGTCAGGGGGTGCCCCCCTTTGGAGCGGGGCATTCAGCCCCTGGGTGTCAGGGGGTGCCCTCTTTGGAGCGGGGCATTCAGCCCCTGGGTGTCAGGGGGTGCCCCCCTTTGGAGCGGGGCATTCAGCCCCTGGGTGTCAGGGGGTGCCCCCCTTTGGAGCGGGGCATTCAGCCCTTGCACAGGGGCTGGCTCCGGAGCAGTCACCCAGGAGAGGGGGGCAGGGAGGGGAGGGGTTGAGGAGCTTCTCTGCTGGGGGGCTGCTTGAAGTTCATGGTTGTACCCAGAGGCAGGGGTGAAGGGGGAGCATGTGGGTTCGGTTTTGGAAAAGCAGTCTGAAGTGCAGCCCTGCTGGTTTCCCTGAGCTCCTGAGCCTTGTTGCTTCATTCTGGAAACCTCAGCTTCCTCTTTCATAAGGGGAGGCCCTACCTGCCCCGCCTCCCTGTGGAGAAGCGGAAAAGGATGCTGAGTCATTCGTTTTCTGGCGGCGTGACCTTGGGAGGCGTTTACTTCCCTCTCTGTGTCTTCATGGGTTCACAGAAAATAGATGGAACAGTAACCACCTCATTCGATGATGTGGGAAATGTAGGGGTCAGTGTGTGTAAAACGTTAGTGTGGTAAGTGCTTATCGTGTGAGGCGGTGAGCAGAGGAGGCGGTGAGCAGAGGAGGCGGTGAGCAGAGGAGGCGGTGAGCAGAGGAGGCGGTGAGCAGAGGAGGCGGTGAGCCCCTTTCCCCATGCCCCAGTGGGAAGAGGTATTAACAGCCACCATAACGAGCAGGCTCATGTAGACGGTGTGACACTGTAGCAGGCTCCATAGGAGATGGGCTGTGCCACCTGGGAAGATTTGACCCTGTTGGGAGCTTAGCAAGGGCTTCTGAGGACGTGCAGCAACAGAGGGGAGGGCAGACCGAGGGAGGCAGGGGTGTACGGAGGTCCCCAGCTTGGACAGCTCCAAAGGGACCCCCTCAGAGGTCCCAAGTTAAAAACTTTCTCAAGACCCTCTGTGGGCCCTGACCGGTTTGGCTCAGTGGATAGAGCGTTGGCCTGCGGACTGAAGGTTCCTAGGTTTGATTCCGGTCAAGGGCATGTACCTTGGTTGTGGGCACATCCCCAGGAGGCAGCTGGTCAATGTTTCTCTCTCATCGATGTTTCTAACTCTATCCCTCTCCCTTTTCCTTCCTCTCTGTAAAAAATAAAAGTAAAAAAAATATATATACACACACACACACATACGTGTGGGTGTGTATGTATTTTGAAGACCTTCTGTAACCTGGAAGGTCAAGTTCAAACTTTTACCATATATATATATATATACACACACACACACACACACACACATATATATATATATGTATATATGTATATATCTCCATCTCTTCTCCACTATTTGTTTCATGTAACTAGTGTGTTTTGTTCAGATTGTAAAGTTAATACATGCACATTATAGCATACAGAAACATTGGAAGAAGGAAAAAAACTAAATTATCATATAGCCCAGGGATATAAGTGTTAATTTTTGTACATTTTTTTAGTCATTTGTTGTGTATGTGTTTTTCCTAAACATAGCTGAGTTCCTCTTTCTTTTTTTAAAAAACAATTAGGATCATGTTACAAAAAATTTGAAAGCTACTTTATAACCTGAATCACTTATAATCCCACCACCAGACATAACTGCTTTAACATTTGGTTTCTATCTTTTTGGACCCTGCTGTGCGAATGTGTATGTTTGCATACTTATGTGCACATACGAGAGAGAATACAAATAACATTTTTAAGGTATTATCAGACCAAATACCATGGAATCACCTCATTTTTTACTTACTATCCAACATGAATATTTCCTAAGTCAGATGCCTGTCTCACCATCCATAGTGACATTAGTGTCAGTGTACTCCAGAATTAATCTGTCAACCTGTCTGCTGTTGAGGACATTTTGGCTGTGTGGAATTTCTCATCATAAAACAGCACAGTAATGAACACGGCAAGCGTGAATAATGATGGAACACTCGAAAGCCTTCGTGCCATTGTACCTGCAGGCCCTCCGACATGGGTGCCGTTTTCCCACTTGGCATGGGGCCCTCCCTGCCCTGGGAGGCTCCGTGCCCCCCACCAGGTGTCCCAAGCTCTTTCTTCTCCTCAAGCAGCCAGTTGGTCTTTCCCTTGCTCCCAGACCTTTTCACCCTGCCTTGTTTTAACACTGGTTACAGAGAAATGGTCGGGTCGCTGTGCCCCCTGCTAGCCTGGGAGCCTGTGTGATGTTGGTGATCCAGGGCCTGGCACATGGTAGGCACATCCTCGCTGTGGGGACTTGAGTGACAAGATAGTGTCTGGGCTCTCTCCTGCCTCGGCTGTTTGTGATTCCAGAAGTCTAAGATTCTCCCCTTTGGTCTCGGGCAGCCAAGGATGTGATTAAAGAGATCGAAGACTTCGATGGCTTAGAGGCTCTGCGCCTGGAGGGCAACACGGTGGGCGTGGAAGCCGCCAGGGTGATCGCCAAGGCCTTGGAGAAGAAGTCAGAGTTGAAGGTGAGCCTGCAGGGGGACGAGCGCCCCCACGGGGACGAGCTGGGGGTGAGCTTCCCCCCACACGGCCACAGACCTTCCCGGGCCCACGACCGGCTCCCGCCTGTGGCTCCCCCGGAGCGCCGGCACTGGCCAGCGCCCTGCCCTGCGTGACGTGTCCTCTCGGGCCTCCAGCGGCCACACGGACATGGCTTTGGGAGCGAGCGTTTGTCGGGCCACTCGTGCGAAGACAAAGGGCGAGGAGCGGACGGGGCAGGGCGAGCCTTCACCTGCCCAGCAGCGCTGGCGCCTGTGAGGAGGGAAGCGACAGAGCCGGCTTGAGAACCTCTGCTCTCGCAAACGCTACGCCCGCTCCAAGCAAAGGCTGCCCTGCCCTACAGGGGAGTCTCGTGTGGGCAGAGATGGCCCGGCCTTAGCTAGATCCAAGGGGTGACCCTCCTAGTGCATCCAAAGTCAGTGCCACTGAACCCAGTCCTTCCAGATGCTCTGGGGAAAGCGGCTGCCACGCTCACATCATCGGGAAGCTGCCGCGGCTCCTGTTTGCCGGGTCGGCCTGTGAGTGCGGGGACGCCCGAGTCCGGGGGAAAGGCCTGCTGTGCAGGCGGAACGGCTTAGTTCCTACAAGGCTGGGCTCGTGCTGCCTCCGCTGCCCGGTCCCTGAACCCTCACAGCCACCGGGTAATGAAGGGTCCATCCTGGAAGTCAAGGGAACCGAGGCTCGGGGCTGAGTGATGGCCCGGGTCCTCCTGCTGCCGAGCGGCCAGTGCATTTCGTCCTCCGGGGCCGGGGCTCCTCGCTGGCTGTGGGGAGGCAGGCGTGCGGGCGGGGGCCGCCAGAGCAGTGGCCCCTGTGCTTGTTTGCTCGGGAAGTCACGGCCGGTGCGCAGCCGGGCAGCGCTGTGTCTGTTCTCCTGCCGGGAGGCCCTTCCCTGAGCAGAAGCCGGACGTTTTCCTGCAGAAGAAGCTGTTCCTTCCTGGCGGCCAGAGGCCTGTGCGGGAAGGGAGCGGAGCTTGGGCACGCAAGGCCTGGCTTCGAGCCCCAGCACCACCACCTCCTTGCGTGACGTGGCCTTGAGCTTAACTCAGTGAGCCTGGGCTCCTTTATGAAAAGCCTTCCTCCCTGAGAGGGGGCTGCGATGGCCAGCTGCAGACTCATGTCAGAGAGCTCGGCCAGGGGCAGTGCTGCGTCCATCCTGTCCCCTGTGCAGACCCGGTCACCCCGCCCCAGCCTCGCTTCTGCCTGGAGGAGCCCAGGGTGCGGCAGGGGCGGGGGAGCTGCCCTCGATGCCCGTTGTGCCTGGGCACATGCTGATGGGAGCTGTTGGGTGGTGACAGAGGAGAAGTGTGGCCCACAGTTACACATCTCGGGAATTGGAGGCAGAAATTAGCGCAACCTCCTAACTGCTCCGCTGCCACGTGAGATGGTGAGGCCTGGAGCCTTTTTCAAAGTCAGAGATGGGGATTGCTGGGCCTGGGTTCTGATCCTGGGCCCGTTGGGTCAGAATCAGAACCCAGGCCACGTCTCGGCACACCCAGGTGTGGTCCGGAAAGGCCGGAGATGCCGGTGATATTTTAGATGGACACAGCGCCGGGTGGGAGGGGAGAGTGTCCATGCATGGCGACTGAACTGGCCAGTGTAAGGCCAGTGCTGTGGCCACCACTCCTGTGCCACTTACCCGGTGTTTCCTCGAAATCAGCTCGCTTTGAAGTAATTGAAAAGCACACCCGATCCCTTCTGTAAACGGGGACGTGTTACCCTGTTCTGGGACGCTTCACGCACACAATCCACAGGGGTCCCAACCCTCAAGGCCACCCAGAGGCCTGAGCCTGCTCTTTGCTCAGCAGGCAGACGAGTGAGAAGTGGGGAGGTGGGCACGACCCGCCAGCCTTGCATGAGCTCGCCTCCCCAGGTGGCAGGAAGCTGAAGAGACTCAAAAAGAGGAACTTCCTTGCTGCTGGATCCCCCGCTGTTAACTTTCTGTTCCTCCGCCACCCAGTCGTGTCCCACGTCGCTGCCCCCCAGCCCGTGTGGGAAACGATTGGGAAGGAGCACTTGGCCGTCCCGGTCCTGGTCCTGCCGTGGGGCCCGAGCATCTCCTTTCTCTCACCCTGATGGCCCCCCACTCCCAGAAGCCAGAGGGTTGGGCAGATCGGGGTTTCCTAGCCTTTCTGCTGAGCCCCAGGGCCCTGCAGGTCTCCAGGGTCCACCAGCTTGGGCCAGAGCTGGTCCAGCTTTCCGCTGACAAAGCCCAAACGAAGGAGTCTCGTGGTGCTTGGCAGTGTGAGCCCCTGAGGTGAGGTCCCAGCTGACGCTTCTTCCTCCTTTCACAGCGATGCCACTGGAGCGACATGTTCACAGGGCGGCTGCGGTCCGAGATCCCACCAGCCCTGGTGAGTGAACGGCCGCGGCGTCTCTCCCCTCTGCCATTCCCGGCCTGTCCCCTCTGGCACAGGACCCCCTGCCATTCCCGGGCCCTTCCCCTCTGGCACAGGACCCCCTGCCATTCCCGGCCTGTCCCCTCTGGCACAGGACCCTCGGCCATTCCCGGCCTGTCCCCTCTGGCACAGGACCCCTGGCCATTCCCGGCCTGTCCCCTCTGGCACAGGACCCCTGGCCATTCCCAGCCTCTCCCCTCTGGCACAGGACCCTCTGCCATCCCCAGGCCCTTCCCCTCTGGCACAGGACCCCCTGCCATCCCCGGGCCCTTCCCCTCTGGCACAGGACCCCTGGCTGTCCCCGGGCCTTTTCCTAACCCCTTTCTGGAGGCTAAGCTATGTCCTGGGGGTGACTGAGATGCTCACCTGGAAGGCAGGCAAGCACAGCATCTGCCCTGCGTGTAACACAGGGACGGGGAAGGTGGAGCAGGCTCGGGGTTGAGCAGCTCTGACTGCTGAGGGCCAGAGGTCAGTTGGGGCAGATTCTTAGGGCCGGGCCTCCCCCTGTGGGCGGGGCAGCCAGAGACCAGTTTAGGCATTGTCTCTCCCTCCGCATTCCCTGATTTTTGCCCAGCCTCATTCTGCCCCGGTCTCAGCCTCCTCCGCCTCCATTTCTCCGGCCACTGCAGGTTCCCCATGACTAGGAGGTGCCCAGGATTGCTCAGCGTCTTTTGGCCAATCTAGTCTGGGTGGCTTCTCCTCCGTCGCCCAGCACACTGGACAGCAGCCTCCTCCTCGGGCCTAGATTGCTGTCTCTCGCTCCTGGGTGGGCACTGACCGCCAGCCCCCATCTGCCCCTCCCTCTGCCCTCCTCGGGTTTGGGGGCTGTTCCTCCACACCCCTCACCCACCTCAAAGCCCATTGCTCTCAGTGTCAGGTTCACAGTTCTTGGCCTGGCCTTCAAGGCTCTTGCCTGATCTGACATCTCACTTTCTAGCAAAATCCGATTCCCTTCTAGCTTCAGCCTCTCTAGAACCTACCAGCTGTTGCCCCAGGCACACACGTGCTGCTTTGTGCTTCTGTCTCTGCTCACGTTTTTACTGCTGCCTGGAATCTCATGTTTGATTGGCTGACTCTCATCCAGACTGAGTTCAGACGTTACCTTCTACAGGGAGCCTTCCCTGACCCCGTGACATGCACCGAGCCCCACTCCCCAGCAGAATCGGGAGCCCTCTGCGGTTCTCACCAGCCTGAGTGCCCCCTGCACAGAAGCAGCACCTGGTAGGACACTGACATGAGCTCCCTCTGTGCCCAGATCTCACTCGGGGAGGGGCTCATCACGGCCGGGGCCCAGCTGGCGGAGCTGGACCTGAGTGACAACGCGTTCGGGCCTGATGGAGTGCGAGGCTTCGAGGCCCTGCTGAAGAGTTCCGCCTGCTTCACCCTGCACGAGCTCAAGCTCAACAACTGTGGCATGGGCATCGGCGGTGGCAAGGTGGGTGCAGGGGCCCCGCTGCCCTTTACTCTCCCTCCCTGCCCAGCCCCCCCACTGCACTTGCCGCCACCTGCAGTGTGTGCCCTGGCCACCCACCATCTGCGTTGGTTGGCCTGTTCTCCTCTTCAACGGAGAAAGGCCTCAAAGGCACCAGCCTGTGGCCAGTGGGGAGAGGAGATGGAGTTTGTGAGGGTGGAGTTGCCAAGCAACCATCCCAATTCTTGTGTTGCTTGGCAACACAGACAGTATGCATACGTGCTCCGACTTGCTGGCTCTGCAAAACGCACGGGTTTGGGTGTCCCTGGGCCTGCTGTGCCCTCAGAACAGCGGGCAGAGCCTCGTGAGGCCCGACTGTGCGTGTGGGGAAGGAGCCCAGAAAGAGACGCAACTCGCCTTTGTTCCTGGGGGCCCCGATGCTCCCCATCCTGCTGGTCAGTGTAGAAAGGCTTCTCTTTCCTTTTTTCTTTTTAAATATATATTACTGGCTTTTTTACAGAGAGGAAGGGAGAGGAACAGAAAGTCAGAAACAGTGATGAGAGAGAAACATCAATCAGCTGCCTCTTGCAGCTGGGGATTGCCCACAACCAAAGTACATGCCCTTGACCGGAATCGAACCTGGGACCTTTCAGTCCGCAGGCGGACACTCTATCCACTGAGCCACACCGGTTAGGGCTTAAGCAGTTCTTTTTCTTTTTAAAAAATTTGAGAGAGAGAAAAGTGATTTGTCGTTCCACTTATTTATGCATCCGTGGGTTGTCTCCTGAATGTGCCCGGCCGGGGATGAACCCGCAAACCTTGGTGTTTTGAGGCGATGCTCCGGCCAACCGAGCTACCCGGCCAGGGCGTGAGCAGTTCTCTGTCCCTGTGTCCACCACCAGTGGGTGACGTTGCTGCCCCGCTGGGAGAAGGGCTCCGCCTCGGCCCGAGCCTCTCACCTTTCCCTCCACAGATCCTGGCGGCAGCTCTGACCGAGTGTCACCGGAAGTCCAGTGCCCAGGGCAAGCCGCTGGCCCTGCAGGTCTTCGTGGCTGGCAGAAACCGTCTCGAGAACGACGGGGCCACCGCCTTGGCAGAAGCTTTTGGGGTGAGTGGATTCTGCGTGTCCTGGGAGTGCCCGACACACAGTCGCTTTCCCACCCGAGCCTGCTGGCGGGTCCCACGGGGCAGGTGCCTGTGTGCGGACCTGAAAGCCGCACGGCCTGCACCCAGGTGGACTGGCAGTGGCCCCGGGAGTGCTGCCCGAGAAGATTGGGGGCTGCTCTGAGAGTCAGGCTTGGTGATGCTGGGGCGGGGGGTCAGCCTCTCTGGCCTCTAATGGGCAGGGCACAGACTGGCCCTTGAGACGGGCCCAGGACACTGCTGAGTCCCTGGTGGTGAGCTCCGCCAGAGGGCCAGACCTGCCTCCACGAGGCCTGTGCTCCTCTCGGTCTAAACGTCCTCTTTGGCCAACAACGTTCGATCAGCATTAGCGGTGCTCAGGCCGGAACAGGATCCCCCACAGTCCTGCCCGGGGGGTCCCCCTGCCTCTAGCCAGAGCGGACATGCAGGGGAGGAGGGCCTGTGTCTGGCCGGATGCCTGGCCGCAGGGGAGCCTTCGCCTCTGGAGCTGGAGGAGCAGGTGACCTTCCTCGCAAAGGACGGCGCCTTTCTTTACCCGCTCCCTCAGCCGCCGGCCTCGGTGCTGGCGGCGGGTGTGCCGGGCTGTACTCGGGCGTCCGGGGCCGTCACGGGGTCTGAACCCGGCCAGTGGGGTCCCGCTAGCCTGGACACAGCAGGGAGCCTTAGCACACGGACGGGGATCACGTGGTTTTCCCCGTTAACATGGCTAAGGTGTGACCTCACCTCAGGACTGGCAGTGGGTGGTGAGCACCATGCCAGTGGGAGGACGGGGCTCGGGCGCAGGGAGACACTGGGCTGAGCTGGGGACCCGGGGAGCTTCCTGGGGAGGAGGCATCGAAGTAAGCGCTGTAGACTGCATAACGGTCAGCCTGCCGAGAAAACCACCACCAGTGTCCTGGCAGGGAGAATGAAGTGTCAACGGGTTGGTTACAAAAGGGCCAGGTGCATTAGGGGAGACCCTCCGAACCCCCAAGAGGCCGTGGCACGTGGGATGCAAGTCGGGCAGGAGGGCCCGAGAAAGGAAGGCCCGGGGCTGCATTATGCACAGGAGGGCCATGGTTGACCGCCGAGCCAGCGTCCACGGTTCTCCCGGCGTGCAGGACCTCTCACTGAGAAACGTGTCAGAGCTGTGTGGCCCTGGGCAGGCCGCTTAGCCTCTCTGACCCCAGGTCTTCCCTGTTGGTGGTGACCCCGATCCCGGGTAGGCCTCCCTCGAGCTTGTGCAGAGGCTCGGAGGCAGCCATGTCCAGAAGCACGCTGTGGGGTCTGGTCTGCCCAGAACGCTCACAGCAGCTCCCCCATGTCTGTAGTGCAGCCTCCCGCCGGTTGTCACTGGCATGGCCTGCAGCTGGCGCTCAGAGGCCCACCTCGCTGCCCTCTCCTTCCTGCCCCTCGAAGGTCATAGGGACTCTGAAGGAGGTCCACATGCCCCAGAATGGGATCAATCACCCTGGCATCACTGCCCTGGCCCAGGCCTTCGCCATCAACCCCCTGCTGCGGGTCATCAACCTGAACGACAACACCTTCACGGAGAAGGGCGCTGTGGCCATGGCCAAGGTGAGGCGGGTGACATGGTGTGACGTTGGCCCGGGGCCTGGGTGAGGCCTGATCCTCACCCGGCCCTCCTCCCTCCTGCAGACCCTGAAGACCTTGCGGCAGGTGGAGGTGATCAACTTTGGAGACTGCCTGGTGCGCTCCAAGGGCGCCGTCGCCATCGCAGATGCCGTCCGCGGGGGCCTGCCCAAGCTGAAGGTGCCTCCAGGGCCAGGGTTTCCCCCACTTGGTCAGGGGGTGGCACAGGGTCTGGCCGTGGCAGAGGCACGTGGGTCTGGGTTCTTCTGCATCCTCTTTTGTGCCAGTGCCTTCTCCCGTTGGGCCACAGTTTCTTCTTTAAAAAACAAAACAGCCCCCCAGTTTGGCTCAGCGGATAGAGCGTCAGACTGGACTGAAAGGTCCCAGGTTCGATTCCAGGCAAGGGTAAGTACTTTGGATGTGGGCACATCCCCAGTAGGTGGTGTGCAGGAGGCAGCTGATCGATGTTTCTAATTCTCTATCCCTCTCTCTTCTCTGTAAAAAAAAAATCAGTAAAATATACTTTAAAAAAATACAAAACAAAACATTTTTATTGAGTTCAGAGAGGAAGGGAGAGGGCGAGACAAACATCCCTAATGAGAGACAATCACCAATCGGCTGCCTCCTGCACGCCCCCCACTGGGGATCACGCCTACAGCCCAGGCGTGTGCCCTGACCGGAATCGAACCTCGGCCACCCGGTTCATCGGTCAGCTCTCAACCATGAGCCGCGCCGGCTGGGCAGTTTAGTTGTTAAAATGGGTCACCATAGTGGGCTGTGTGTACACATCCTGGTGCTGGCACATCACTGAGTAGGTGGCGTTTCTGGTGGTGGTGGTCTGGCCATCCGGGGACGGAGCCTCCCTCCTCCCCTGCGGAAATGGAGGCCTCCGAGTGGGACCGGTCTCCTGGCTCACCGGCCACTACCCCTTCCTCTTGTTTCTTAGGAGCTGAACTTGTCGTTTTGTGAAATCAAGAGAGAGGCTGCTCTGGCTGTGGCCGAGGCTGTGGCCGACAAGGCCGAGCTGGAGAAACTGGACCTCAATGGTAGGTGGTGGCCGTGGCCTCCGCACAGGCCTGCCGGTGGGTCTGACCCTGACCCTGACCCTGACCCTGACCCTGGCTTCCTCCCCTCCCCCCGAGCAGGCAACGCCCTGGGAGAAGAAGGCTGTGAGCAGCTCCAGGAGGCGCTGGACAGCTTCCACATGGCCCAGGTGCTGGCGTCTCTCAGGTCAGGCCCTGGGCGGTTCGGGACTCGTTCGTTCCATTCGTTCCGTCAGCATCGGCTGGGGCTCTGCTGGGGGCCAGGCGCTGTGGGCGGTTCGGGACTCGTTCGTTCCATTCGTTCCGTCAGCATCGGCTGGGGCTCTGCTGGGGGCCAGGCGCTGTGCAGGGCGTTGGGGATGTGGAAATACACTTCATTCTAGTGGGGCGGGTCCAGAACGGTCATGTTGTTATTGCGTGTCCAACAGAGGGAGAAAGGAGGGCAGGGGGAGCGCCCCTTCGGAGCAGGGAGCTGGGAGAGCTCTGAAGGGGTGACAGCTGGTCTGAAGCTTATGGACAAGGCAGGGCTGCCAGCGTGAGCCGGGGTGGCGCTGGGCTGGGCTATGCAGGAGGGTGAGGGTTCCGGGTTTGCAGAGCCCTGGAGGCGGGGGGGCGGCAGCCTCCGGTAGACGGCACCCTCTCCCTCCGCCCCGAACCTCCAAGTTGGCTTCAGTCACTGCCATCCTCAGTCACTGCCATCCTCAGTCACTGCCATCCTCAGTCACTGCCAAGAGCTCTGCTGCGCTAGAACGTGGGCACTCGGTGGGCTCAGGGCTCAGGATCCAGGGGAAACAGAACAGCTGTCCTTGAGGCAGGACCCCCCTCCAGCTGGGCCTTCTGATGGTCACCAAGATACAGGTGGCACAGCCCTGGGCATCAGCCTGGGCAGTGTTCCCGCCAGACCCTGGGCCCCCGAGATAGTTCTCTTCCTTCCCTGTGTCCCCCCGTGGGTCTGGGGCTCATTTAACGGGTACGGGATCTGTCCCAGCATGGGCTTCCCTGGGTGCTAAGCTGCGAGTGACCGGCTCCCTGGGCACCCGCTTGCCCACCCTGAGGGCAGCTGCCCAGGGGGCTCTGTGGGTCCAGAGCCAGGCCTCAGAGTCAGTGTGGGCCATGGGTTGGGAAAGTCTGCTTTAGCCAACTCCCTTCTGCAGTGACGATGAGGGTGAAGATGAGGATGAGGAGGACGAGGAGGAAGAGGACGGAGAAGAGGAGGAGGAGGAGGAAGATGAAGAGGAAGAGGAGGAGGAGGAGGAGGAGGAAGAGCCGCAGCACGGAGGGCAAGGAGAGGAGTCATCCACGCCGTCAAGGAAGATTCTGGATCCTAACAGTGGGGTGAGTTCCCATCGTTGGCCGGGAGCAGAGCCCGGCTCCCTGACCGGGAAACCCTGAGGCAGCTTCCGGCCACAGCGCAGGCGCGGAGCCCACTGAGCACAGACAGGCCGCGGCCTGCTTTTGCTGTTGGTGTCGAGCCCGGTGTGGAAACTCGCTCTGCTGTGTGTCCGACACACACACGTGTTTCTCAGAGAACGAGAGCAGAGAGCGCCAAGACCTGTTTGGCTCGGTGGATGGAGCGTCCGCCTGTGGACTGGGGGGCGGGGGGGGCGTTCCGGGTTCGATTCCAGTCGGGGCCGTGTGCCTTGGTTGCAGGCACATCCCCGGTGGGAGGTATGCAAGAGGCGGCTGATCGATGTTTCTCTCTCGTCAATGTTTCTAGCTCTCTGTCTCTCCCTTCCTCTCTGTAAAAAATCAGTAAAATCTATTTTAAAAAAGATTAGAGACTTTTCCCACCATCAGGGGGTTACCCTGGTGACCTGGAGGGACGGCCCATCCCATAGCCTGGGGGACCGGCCCCCACTGGGCACTGGGCCGTCCTTGGCCAGGAGGCTGGTGGGGCCAGGGCTCCGCGTCCTGATTCACTGAGTGCTGCCTCGTAGGTTCCCCAGGAGAGCGTCCGGAGAACTCGGGGGGGGGGGGGACAGGGATCCCTCCTCTTGTTGAATTTGGCGTTCCTGGTTTGTGGAGCATTTCGGCCGGCACTCGGCAGTTTCAGTGTTTCTCAGTCCCCGCCGGTGCTCCCTGGCCGTGTTTATGCGGGCCAGGCTCTGTCCCTCCATCCAGTTCGGGGGTCCACGTTAGGGCCCACATGCCTCTGAGTCATTTCTGGGGCATGTCACGTCATGTCACGTCCTGCGAGGACCCACTTGTTCTCGAAAGGCTCTTGGAGTCCGAGGGAGGGGCTTGTCCCCCGCTCAGAGGCCTGAGCGCTGGGAGCCATGTCGGCCTGCCCTCCGGGGAGGCACGGGAGCGGTAGGAAGAACCCAGACTGAGCTGGGATGGGCTCGTGTGGGCGAGGAGCCTGGGTTCAGGCCTCTCAGTGCTGCTGCGCCTCCCCTGCAGGACCCCGCTCCTGTGCTGTCCTCCCCGCCCCCCGCCGACGTCGCCACCTTCCTGGCCTTCCCCTCCCCGGAGAAGCTGCTGCGCCTGGGCCCCAAGAGCTCCGCGCTGATAGCCCAGCAGGTGAGCGCGCCGGGCGGAGCTGCGGGAGGGGCGCCGCGGGGCGGGGACGGGAGGGTGACCGCGATGGGGCCGCCGGGGTTCCTTCTCGACGTAGACGCGGTGTTGCAGGCGGACGGCAGGCCCGCCGCGCTCCAGGCTGGAGTTACGGAGTGTGTCCCCGTGCGCCCCCAGCCCTGGGCTTCCCTCTGCGTGTTCTGTGGGACCAGCTGCTGCCGGAACAGTCTGCCCGGGACTCCCGTGGCCGGCCATCTCCTGGGCACTGCTGGAGCTGCCCTCGCTCTGGCCTCACTTGCTGGCGGGTCAGTGGGTTCGGTCATCCATTCGTTCTCGCCGCACCCATCCCGAGGTGATTGTCGAGCGCCTCCCGTCCCGGCCCGGTTCGGACTCCTGGCGGGCCTGTGCCTCTTCCCGAGGCTCAGAGAGAGAGGGTGAGGGACGGACCCGGAAAAGGCTCGCTCCGGCGGGCTGGGCTCGGTGGATAGAGCATCGCCTGAGACTGAAGGGTCCCGGGTTTGTTCCGTCAAAGGCACATGCCCCAGGAGGGGACGTGCGGGAGGGCGCCCATCAGTGATGGTCGCTCGTTGGTGTCTCCGTCTCTCTCTCCTTCCTCTCTGACATCAACAAAAAGACATTTAAAATGGGCCCTCGGCCGGCTTGCCCGACTGCTCGCCTGAGCGGTTTGGTTTGCTCTGCTCATGAGTGGGGTTACATGAGGCAAACCCGTTTGTGGCCGCCTTTTCGTCGGCTGCGGCCCACCGTGTCCGTCGGTGAGGCGCCCGTGCCCTTGGCCGGCGAGCCGACGGCGCCGTGGGGAGCCCGGCCCCGGGCGTGTGCGCTGTCTGCTCTTCCCGTTCCCGTTCTCGTTCTCGGTGAACTCGGGTCCCCTCGGTGCACGGGCGTGTGCTCTGCCCGGGCTGTTCGGGTGAGAGCTGTGGTCGGCAGACTGCAGCTCGCGAGCCACACGCGGCTCTTTGGCCGCTTGAGTGCGGCTCTTCCACCAAACACCACGGCCCGGGCGAGTCTGTCTTGAAGAAGTGGCGTTAGAAGAAGTTTAAAAGATCTGGCTCTCAGGAGAAATGTTAATTGTTGTCCTGTGGGTGTTCTTCGTTGTACTGTTGACGTTCGGCTCTGTTGGCTAATGAGTTTGCCCACCACTGGTTGGATCATGAGAAGGGACTGGCCACGGGGTGACGCCTGCTGCTTCACTCACCCTGTCCGGCCCCCCCGCCTGGCCAGGGCCACGCCAGGCTCTGCGGGGCCGTGTGGGCCGGGCAGGCGGGGGCCTGGCCCTGCCTCCAGCCGCTGTCTCCTCGTCCTCAGACTGACACGGCCGACCCAGAGAAGGTGGTGGCCGCCTTCCTGAGAGTGTCCTCTGTGTTCAAGGAGGAGACCACCGTGAGGACGGCCGTGCAGGACGCAGTGGGTAACGTGGGCGTGGGACCGGGGCTCCTGCCTCCTCGCTGCTCCAGGCAGGGGGCGTTTCCGCTTACTTGGTCCGTGTGTCCCCCCCCCCCCCCCCCCCCCGCACTAACTGCCCTCGCTCCTCCCGTTCTCCTGGGGTCTCGCTGGAGGCGCTCCTCTCGGGCTGTTGTAAGTGGGGCAGGGCCTGCCTGTGTGTTTAGGGCTCAGGCCGGGACAGACGCAGACCAGCTGGCCACAGCCCCGGGCCCAGGGGCACTGCTCTGGGGGGGGGGGGGGTTGAGGACTGAGCCTTTGCCCCCACTTCTGAGCCTTTGCACACGTGTCCTCTCCATCGGGAGGTTCCCTGTTCCCTTCATAACTCTCCCAGGCTTTCCGGGACCTCAGCTCCCCTCCCCCCAAGCCCTGTCATGAGTTCCCCTCCACCTGGTTCCGCTACCCCCTCGCCCTCCACCTTGTCCGCGTGTCTGGTGGTCCAGGTCCTGCGAGGCAGCCGAGAGGAAGGGCCTGCGTGTGAGGGGCACAGCACGCGGGAAAGGGCAGCACTGAGGCAGGAGGGTCGTTGGGCAGCGAGGCGGGCAGGTGGGTGGGGGCCCGGGCCTGTCGGTGAGGACAGGTCACCCAGATGGTCTCCTGAGAGCCCGGGCCTGTCGGTGAGGACAGGTCACCCAGATGGTCTCCTGAGAGCCCAGCACGGGCGCGATGGCCACAGCGATCCCCGCAGGCCCTCGGCCACTCCCGTCCCGTCTTCCTGTCCATCTCCCTGGCCTCCACAAGGTTGCCGAACCCTCACTTCACCTCCAGCCCCGCTGTGCGAGGTCCCCGAGCCCATTTCCGCTGGGAGACCAGGACAGGGAAGGGCCACGATGTCACAGCCGTAGAGCCAGCCCTTCCCGGTGCCGCCCGTCCCCTCGGGGGCTGGCCGGGGGGGCTGATGCCCGCGGGCCGGGGCCGTGCTCTGCAGTGGGCGCTCTGCCCGTGCTGCTTCTGCCTTGCAGACGCCCTGATGAAGAAGGCCTTCAGCTCATCCTCCTTCAACCCCAACGTCTTCCTCACCAGGCTCCTCATCCACATGGGGCTGCTCAAGGTGCGCTAGGAGTGGGGGGCGGGGGTGCACCAGCGGGTGCTCTGGCCACGCTCTGGGCCCCAGGGGACCTCCAAGCTCACCTGCCGCTCCGTGTGTTCCCTTACAGAGTGAAGACAAGGTCAAGGCCATTGCCAACCTGTACGGTCCCCTGATGGCGCTGAACCACATGGTGCAGCAGGACTACTTCCCCAAGGCCCTGGCTCCCCTGCTGCAGGCGTTTATGACCAAGTGAGTGTCCACGGCGCCGACGCCGGGCTTCCCTGGGCGGCCGTCGGCTTGGCAGCGGCCTCGTGCCTCCCGGCCCCGGCATTCCGTGTGGGTCTCGCTTTCCCGGTGTGAGGTCCACTCCCGAGGCCGCCCCCGGGCATAGCTGAGGACAAAGCTTCTTGGAGAGACGGAGGGCAAAGCGCCCCGTTTTCCAGAGGGAAACCCGGTCGGCCAGGAGCTGGCCCGCAGCAGCCTGGGCCACGGGGCCTGGTCATGCTGGCCCTGCACAGCCACCGGCCCGGACAGCCCTGGCCTTGGCTGGAGGATTCTGGGGCTGGGGGGTGCTGGCCAGTCAAGTACTGAAGAGCTTCTGGGCCCTGTTGGGGCCCACTATGAATGGGGGTGTCCCGTCCTCACGGCGGCCTCGGGCCTCAGTCTCCCCATGTGACGAACCAGGGTTGTCCCCAGGGCTCTGAGCAGCCACGTGCAACTGAACCCAGTGCCTTGGGGGACAGTGGGGGGAGGGAGGGAGCCCCCCCCCACCTGCGTGTGCAGCTCCTTTGAAAAGTCGCCGGGACTGAAGCCCGCGTGTGGGGTTGGGGTGGGTTGAGGGAGACGGGCTGGGCGGTAAGTGCAGCTCATTGTAGCGTCAGGCCCTGAAGGGTGAAGAGCGCTCACCCAGCACGGCCTTAAAACGCGGTGACACCGCACATGTGCCCCGGCTGCGGCGGGGAGCGGGCCTGGGAGGCTGAGGGGATGGGGACCGCCGGGAGCTGAGGGCCAGCGTCCTTAGAGCCCGTGGCCGCCGAGGCCGCCGTCAGCTCGCTGAGGCTCAGGGACGCCGCGTTCCGGGCACAGAACACGGCAGGCAGACCCACCAGTGGTTCCGTGTTTCCCTCACCTCCTAGTAACTGTGTCGGAGCCACAAATAAAATAATTGTGAAAATTAAAAAAGGAAAGTCATTGTGAAAATGACGAGTCAGGCACATTTCTAGCCACAAAGATGGCCCCGCTCCGCTCCCCCCGAGCTCCGCTGCCCCCCTAGCTCCGCTCCCCCCCCCCCGGGCTCCGCTCCCCCCCCCCCCCCGGGCTCCGCTCCCCCCCCCCGGGCTCCGCTCCCCCCCCCCCGGGCTCCGCTCCCCCCCCCCCGGGCTCCGCTCCCCCCCCCCCCCGGGCTCCGCTCCCCCCCTCGGGCTCTGCTCCCCCCGGGCTCCGCTGCCCCCCGAGCTCCGCCCACAGGCCCTCTCCCCGCAGGCCCAACGGCGCCCTGGAGGCCTGCCCCCTCGCCCGCCACAGCCTGCTGCAGACGCTGTACAAAGTCTAGACGGGACGCGAGCGGCCTGACCCTCCGCCTGGACCAGCGCTCGGGACGGGACTGGATGAAGGACACTCTGGCCAGAGGCAGGGAGGGTCTTTGTTGCGTGTGTCGTGCTGGTCCCGAGTATGTGTGTCGGTGTGGTCTGCGTGCCGGTGTGTGCTTCCTGTCGGGATGTGGGTTCGGCGTCTCCCCGCTGGGCTGGCCCTGGTCCGCTGGGCGGGAGCCGGCCCGGAGAAAGGGCTGCGAGCTGCCAGCTGCTCTGCCATTAAATTCACCGCCACCCGAGGGCGCTCTGCTGTCTGTGCCTCTGGCTCAGACCTGTGGCTGTTCCCACCACTTTGCCTTCCTCACCTCAGGCTGCACCAGAGCCTGGGGTGTTGCTGCCCACATGCTGTCCCTTGGCCTTGGCCTGGACTGTGACTAGGCTCCATTTCTCACGGCCTGAGCCTCTGCTTCCTGTCACCACGCCCTGGCCCTGCCGCCACCGCAGTCCCCACCGTCCGCCCTGCTGGGCCCACCCGCCCTCGAGAGGCGGAGACGGCCGTGGGGGGAGCCCGGTGGTCAGCAGAGGCCGGACCCGGTGCCGGGCCACGTGGACGAGACAGAGCCGTGGCGGACCCGGAGCGGGAGGTGCCGGCGCCGGCTCTGGGCTCCGAGGAGGTGCCGGCGCCTGGCCCGGCGGGCACCTGGACGGGCACCTGTTCTCCCGGGGGCGGGGCCGGGCCGGCGCACTGCTGCCTGAGCTCCTCACCGAGCTTTTGTGCGCCGGGGCCGGCAGGGGCTGGACTGGCCAGCGAGGCCCCTCAGCCGTCCGGGTTCCCTTCTGCTGTGTCGGGCGGTGCCTGAGGCTTCGTAATAAAGTCGTGTGACAACTGTGGAGACTGGAGCTCTTGCCCCAACGCCGTTCGGGGCCTGAGCACCGGGCGCCCACCTCAGTCTGAGGGGCCCCCGTGCCAGCCTCCAGCGTCCCCTGGCAGCTCTCCCACCGTGGCCGACGCGTCCTCCTGTGGGCACACGGCGCCCCGCAGCCAAGCGGTGGTGCCGAGGGCCAGACCCCGCCTCCGCCCGTCTCACCGGCCGGGCTCCGTGCCGCCCTCCCCTCGCACGGCGCCCGGGCCCCGCATCGCCCCGGGGCCTGGCTGTGGGCGCTGCGCTTCCCCGGGCTCGGCGGCTGCGGCCAGGACCCCGGCGCTGGCCAGCGGGGCCACTGGCGGGGCCGGGCCTGAGCTGGAGGACACTCCCTGGACGGTCTTCCTTGCGGTGCCACCTTTGGGGAACGATGGGCCTGCAGACCCTCCTCACCTCACCCTGGGGATCAGGCGCTCCTGGCGTGTCACTGGGAGAAGGGTCCCTCTGAGCTTTCTGAGGGGCGGGTTTCCCGCTGGCGCTGGGCCACTCAGTGACCCTGTGCCAGGTGGGGGAGGAGCAGGGCAAGACCCCTGCCTGGGGGATGCTGGGTTTCGTCTCGGCCTCTGAGCTGCAGGCTGCCTTTGGGGGGCTCCCAGGCCAGTGCAGGAGACCGACAAGTGTGGCCCTTTGTGGGGACAGTGGCCGGGAGGCGGGGGAGCTCCGGGTTAGGGATGCAAGAACTGCGTCCTGCGGCTCCAACAGGACCCTTCACAGGAGACGTCAGGCGGAGAGACAGGCTCGAGGCTGAGTAGGGGCCTGAACTAGGGTCCCTGGCCTGGCTGTCCCTCTGTCCCAGGAGTGCAGGCTCTGGCTGCCCAGCCCCTCAGACCAGCTCAGCTGTGGGCACCCCGCCCCGATGCAGGTGCTGGAAAGCTGCAGCTGTGGGATTGCCCGGCTCCCGAGCTCCAGCCAGCCCCCGGGTGTCAGAGGCTGCAGCCCACGAGCGCTGGGATGGGGGGGTCTGCAAGGTCACAGCAGCTCTGGCCGGGACCCCCATATGAGGGCCTGCTCAGCACCAGGCTGTCCCCCCGAAGGGAACACAACCTCTGGCTCGGGGCTAACCCACCAATTCCACTCTGAACGCCCAGGAGGTGTGGCCCAGGGTCCCCCCGCAGCACGTCCTGTCCTGACGGCAGGAGGGATCGGGGAAGTGGAGCAGAGGCCGTGCGGGCGGGGAGCGTCCACGGTGAGGACAGCCAGCTGGGCAGGAGCACGCGCGCCCGGGAGGCCATGCCGTGCTGCGGGAAGGAGATCGCGGCGATACATGAGCAAGGTCACGTGTGTTTAGGCACCCGCGTGTGTGACGGTGCTGTTATCAGTAAAGGGGGCGCTGAACCCGGCATTCTCAGTGGGACTCAGTCCGGGAAAGGCAGAGTGGGGTGGGGTGGAAGCACCCAGCATTCTCAGTGGGACTCAGTCCGGGAAAGGCAGAGTGGGGTGGGGTGGAAGCACCCAGCATTCTCAGTGGGACTCAGTCCGGGAAAGGCAGAGTGGGGTGGGGTGGAAGCACCCAGCATCCACAGTGACCCGAGTCCACCACCCAAGAGCCATAGGCTTCTGATGGAAACGGGACACGGGAGAGCGTGCGCTTTGGACACAGAGAAAGCTTAACACGTGGGACCTCTGCCTACGTGATGGAAACCTCCAGAACAGTGAAGACGGTGAGGGGAGAGACTGGCAGGTGCAGAGCACAGAACAAGGACCGGTGCTGAGACTGTACCCCCGTTGTGGGCCTTAGAGAGGGAATGCCGGATGCTCTAAACATTAAAGAGCACCCGGGTGCCGAGACCGGTGTTGCTCAGTGGGTAGAGCGTCGGACTGCGGACTGAAGGGTCCCGGGTTTGATTCCGGCAAGGGCATGTACCTTGGCTGCGGGCGCATCCCAGTACAGGAGGCGATGTCTCTCTCATCGATGTTTCTGACTCTCTATCCCTCTCCCTTCTGCTCTGTGAAAAATCAGTAAAATATTTAAAAAAATAAAAAAGCACCCGGGTGATTATTGGAGTAAGTGTTGAGTGGGGAAAGCCGGCCATGAAGGGTGCACTGTGACTCAGCTGACGGGGGGGGAGGGTTTGCTGAGTGAAACAGCACGTGCAGAGGCTGTGTGTGATGCGCACTGTTTCCGCTTAAAAAAGAAAAGCTTCGCTGGTGTGGCTCAGTGGTTAGGCATTGACTTATGAGCCAGGAGGTCAGGCCAATCCCGGTCAGGGCACACGCCCAGGTTTTGGGCTCGATTCCCAGTAGGGGGCGTGCAGGAGGCAGTGATGCTCTATCATTGTGTCTATCTCCCTCTCCCTCACTCTCTGAAGTCAGTAATCTATATATTTATATTTAAAATTAAGCCAGTTGAAATAATGAAAATGCAGTTTCATGTTGGCTATGGTCTGGATGAACTATTTCCTTTAAAAGTGGGACTGTGCTGCGCAGTGGTTACAGCGCTGGCCCTTGAGCCAAAGGGCTGCAGGTCTGGTCCCCGGCTGTCCTCCTCCCCTCTCCTTCTCCCTCCGCCTTCCACTCTCTTGAAAATTCAATGGGAAAAAATATTCAAGTGAAATTAACAAAATAAATAAAAATACGTTTCCAAGACGGTAATCATTTGTATATTTTTTTGCAACACTCTAGCAAAACACTTGGAAGTACCAGAAATTAATGGGTAAGTAAAGTTAACACATTTATACAGCTGTCAAAATGAATGAGCATGGCTAAGAATCCATTTGGATAGCTTACAATAACTTGATATTGAGTGAAAACATTGCAGAATGTTGTACGTATGGTATTAAACAATGTCAGTAAATATATAATCACAAACGAAAAAGACGGTTAATTCTTAAGCACCTACTATGTGCCGGTGCCTAACTTAATGCCCACAGGTACCCCGGAGCTGGTTACTCATGGTTTCTCCGCACAGAGTAGGAAACTGAGGCCCCCCAAGCGGCAGGTCCCTCAGCCCCCCAGGCCCCTCCCTGCCGGCCGGAATCCTGAGCCGGAATCCTGAGCCGGCGCTGGGCAGGCGGCCTTGTAACTGCAGCCGCCGCGCCCGCCCCTGCCCCCCTTCCCCTCGGCCTCTGCTGGGCGCCCACAATGCCCCCATTCAGCCCTGGCCCCGCTGCCCTGCCGGCGGGAGGGGCTCCTGCCAGCGTCCAGACGGACAGACCGCCGCTCTGCCGGCTGCACTGCGTGAGCGGCATGGAGGGGTGAGTCTGGGGCGGGGGGGGGGGGGGCAGAGAAGCTGAGTGGCTGCAGTCAAGCCCTCCCCTCGCCCCAGCCCACCACCCTCCAGGCCCTGGGACCCGCCTGGGCAGACACTCCGAGGGTCGCCTCAATGGGCTCTGAGGAGGCAGGAGTGGGGATGTAGGCTAGTCCCTGGGGGTCTGTCCCCTCCTTCAGGCCCCCCTCCCTGGTCCACCCCGACCCCAGCCTCCCCGCAGATGGGATGCCACCAGCCCCAAGGCCAGGGCTGGGCCCTGAGCGCCCGAGGAGAGAGAGCCGGTGACAGAGCAGGGGGTGGGAATGGAGAGGCCCAGGGTGGAAGGAGCCGGGGAGCAGGCCGGCTGCTGGGGGCCTGGCAGTGTGACCGGAAGGAAGAGCCGGCGTATTGCGTGTCGTAGGTGAGGACGGAGCTCTGGGCTTATGGGGGGGCGGGCGGGCGACTGAACCTCAAGAGTGTGAGCAGATTCCCGTGGAGCCAGGAGGAGCCTTCGCAGCACAGACAGCTGGCAGGTGCCGAGGGCTGTCGGGGGTGTCGGGGCCCAGCTGTACCTCGGAAAGGTCCCTTGGGGGTGAGCGGAGCGTTAGGGAGGCAGGAGACCCACTGTGGCAGCCGCTGTGCCCAGGAAGCAACAGGCAGTGGCCTGTCTTGTGACGTCAGGGTGATGGGTGAGGGGGTGGGGGGGAGGGACAAATGGGGGAGAGACAGGTAAGTGGACAGACCCTGCCCAACGCTCAGCCCTAATCCCAGACCCTCCGTTTCCCTCCCCCGTCCGGCCAGCTAGAGCCCCGAAAATGAAAGGACAACGGGATGAACAGGAGAGGGAGGGCTGAGCCACTGGCTCACCTGTCGGGTGGCTCCGACCAGCCATGAAGGCCCCTCAAGGCTCTCGGACCCCACATTGCTGGTCCCCCAAGTCTTACCCCACAACGCGGGCTGGACCTAAGCCCTCCGCTCTGTCCTCTCGAGGCGGCTGTCACTGTGCTCCCTGCCACCGCGGGGCTGGGGCTGGGGCTGGGAGGTCCGGGGCTCCGTGGACCCGGGAGCCTCCCCACAGCGCACAGACCGAACCCAGAGGCTTTCCAGGCCTGGGGGAGCACTGGGCCCACAGCCAGGGGGAGGCGCTGGGTCACCTCTCAGCCTCAGTTTCCTCCGGCATAAAGCGGCTGACAGCTCTGCGGCGTGGGGGAGGGGAGATGACCTCTTCCCTGGGGCTCAGTAGGTGGACGAAGTGGGCCCCTGGCCCCTGTGAACAGCGGACTCCCCCTCTCTCCCTGTCCCCAAAGCATCTCCTGGGTCCCGCTGCTTTTCCTGCTGCTGCTGCTGGGCCCGGCGGGGCCCACGGCCGCCCAGCGCTGCCCGCAGCCCTGCGTCTGTGACAACTCCCGGCGGCACGTGGCCTGCCGGGACCGGAACCTCACCGAGGTGCCCAGCGCCGTCCCTGAGGTCAGCGGGGGAGGGGCGGGAGGGGCGGCAGGAGGACTGGCTGGCAGAGGACTGCCACTGCCCGGCTGGGGGAGGCCTGCAGAGTGGCTTTTCCGTTCTGAGCCAGCTTCACTCTGCAGGGTGACAACAGCAACCAGACAGACAAGCTGTTTGAATCCGCTGAGCGGCACAAGCGGGCGGCCTGGACACACACTGCGTTAGAAACGGGCCCTTGGCAGGCAGAGAACGGGGGCGTGCTGGAGGAAGATGTGTGGGCTCCAGAGACCCAGAGCTAGTGAGGACAGCGAATGGGCAGGCCCGCCCGGGTGGCCCCGGGGGAGCATCGACCCCGGATCCAGGAGCTCACGGCTCGACTCCTGGTCAGGCACATGTCTGGGCTGCAGGCTCAATGCCAGTGTGGCCTGCAGTGGGCAGCCGACCCCACTCTCATCATCGGTGTTTCTCTCTCCCTTCCTCTCTGAAACCAATAAATAAATGTACTTTTAAAATATTTTTATTGATTTCTTAAAATATATATATTTTACTGATTTTTCACAGAGAGGAAGGGAGAGGGACAGAAAGTCAGAAACATCGATGAGAGAGAGACATCGACCAGCTGCCTCTTGCACACCCCCTACAGGGGATGTGCCTGCAGCCAAGGTACATGCCCTCGACCGGAATCGAACCAGGGACCCTTCAGTCCTCAGGCCGACACTCTGTCCACTGAGCCAAACCGGTTTCAGCAATAAAAATACAGAAAGAAAGAAAGAAAGAAAGAAAGAAAGAAAGAAAGAAAGAAAGAAAGAAAGAAAGAAAAGAAAGAAAGAAAGAAAGAAGAAGAAAGAAGAAAGAAAGAAAGAAAGAAAGAAAGAAAGAAAGAAAGAAAGAAAGAAAGAAAGAAAGAAAGAAAGAAAGAAAGAAAGAAAGAAAGAGCAAACAGGCAGTGATAATTCAATGCAAAAAGTGCCAGAGCTGGGGATGCCCCAGTGGCTGGGGAGGAAGGCTCCCTGGAGGAGGTGTCAGGAGTCGGATGAGGAGAATGAGAGAGAGGCGGGGGTGGGAGGGTAGTGTCCAGGTGAGGAAAGAGTCTGGTGCCCAGTCTCCTCTCCCCTTCCCCCCAGCTGACCCAGCGGCTGGACCTCCAGGGGAACCAGCTGAGGGCGATCGGCCCCGCAGCCTTCCAGCACCTGCCGCACCTGACGCACCTGGACCTGCGGCGCTGCGGGGTGGAGCTGGTGGCCGAGGGCGCCTTCCGCGGCCTGGGCCGCCTGCTGGTCCTCGACCTGGCCGCCAACCGCCTGAGGGCGCTGCCCCAGGAGGCGCTGGCCGGGCTGGGCGCGCTGCGGCGCCTGCAGCTGGAGGGGAACCTGCTGGAGGAGCTGCGGCCCGGCACGTTCGGGGCGCTGGGCGCGCTGGTCACCCTCAACCTGGAGCGCAACGCCCTGGTCTACCTGCCGCCTATGGCCTTCCAGGGGCTGCTGCGCGCCCGCGGGCTGCGGCTGGCCCACAACGCGCTCAGCGTGCTGGCCCCCGAGGCCCTGGCCGGCCTGCCCGCGCTGCGCCGGCTCAGCCTGCACCACAACGAGCTGCAGGCGCTGCCCGGCGCCGCGCTGGCCCAGGCCCGCGGCCTGGCGCGCCTCGAGCTGGGCCACAACCCCTTCACCTACGCGGGCGAGGAGGACGGGCTGGCGCTGCCCAGCCTGCGGGAGCTGGGGCTGGCCCACGGCGCCCTGCAGGCCCTGGGCCCGCGGGCCTTCGCGCACTGCCCGAGCCTGCACACGCTGGACCTGCGCGGGAACCAGCTGGCCGAGCTGCCGCCGCTGCAGGGCCCCGGCCGGCTGCGCCGCCTCCGGCTGCGGGGCAACCCGCTGTGGTGCGGCTGCGGGGCCCGGCCGCTGCTCCAGTGGCTGGCGCGGGCCCGCGTGCGCTCCGACGGCGCGTGCTGGGGGCCCCGGCGTCTGCGGGGCGAGGCCCTGGACGCCCTGCGGCCCGCGGACCTGCGCTGCCCCGGGGACCCGGCCGAGGACGAGGACGAGGAGCCGGAAGCCGCACAGCCCCGCGCCCCGCCGGGCCCCGCGGAGGAGGACGGCGCGGCCCGACCCTGCCCGCGCGCCTGCGTGTGCGCCTCCGCGTCCCGGCACAGCGGCTGCGAGGGCCGAGGCCTGCGGGCCGTGCCCCGCGGCTTCCCCGCCGACACGCAGCTCCTGGACCTGCGGCGCAACCGCTTCCCCGCGCTGCCCCGCGCCGCCTTCCCGGGCCTGGGCCGCCTGGTGTCGCTGCACCTGCAGCACTGCGGCCTCGCGGCGCTGGAGCCGGGCGCGCTGGCCGGCCTGGGCAGCCTGCTCTACCTCTACCTCTCCGACAACCGGCTCTCGAGCCTGGGCGCCGCCGCCCTGGAGGGCGCGCCCCGCCTCGGCTACCTGTACCTGGAGCGCAACCGCTTCCTGCAGGTGCCGGGCCCCGCGCTGCGCGCCCTGCCGCGCCTCTGCTCGCTGCACCTGCAGGACAACGCGCTGCAGCGCCTGGAGCCCGGGGACCTGGCGGGCGCGCCGGCCCTGCGCTGGCTCTACCTGAGCGGGAACCGCCTCGCCCAGGTGGCCCCCGGGGCCCTGGGCCCGGCCCCGGAGCTGGAGACGCTGCACCTCGATGGGAACCAGCTGCGAGAGGTGCCCACCGGGGCCCTGGAGGGGCTGCCTGCCCTCCGGGAGCTGCGGCTCTCGGGGAACCCGCTCGGGGCCCTGCGGGATGGCGCCTTCCGGCCCGTGGGCCAGTCGCTGCAGCACCTCTTCCTGAACAGCAGTGGCCTGGAGGAGGTGGGCGCGGGGGGTGGGCCGGGGTGGCGGTGGGGGGGCAAGGCAGCTTGGCCCTGTGTAGGGAACGTTAATTCAAACACTGCTGGCCCGAGCTGGGCATGGGGACCCTTAGATGAGCCAGACGGTCCTGCCCCAGGGAACTTGGTGTGGGTGGCAGAGGCCTGCCAGGGAGGGCGCTGCTGGGGCCCCAGGAGGGAGGAGCCTGGGCCCTCAGGGCCTCCTGCTGTTGTGCACTGAGGCAGGGGGAGCCCTCAAGGCGGTGCCGTCATGCGGGGCGGGTGGATGAGGCAGGGCAGAAAGCACCCTGAGCCGGGTCCAGGTGACTTGCAAAGGGCAAGTCCTTTGACATCAGATGCACCTCCGTTTGCCCCGAGTGCTACCTTCCTGTCTGGCCACCTGAGGGTCCCCCGCCCCTTGGCCTGACCGGAGCTCACGCCAGGCCTGCCCCCTCCTGGCAGGTTTCTCCCGGGGCCTTCTCCGGCCTGGGGCCCCAGCTGCGGAGCCTCCACCTGCAGCAGAACCAGCTGCAGGCCCTGCCCGCCCTGCCCGGCCTCAGCCGGCTGGAGCTGGTCGACCTCAGCGGCAATCCCTTCCACTGTGACTGCCAGCTGCTGCCACTCCACAGGTGAGCACCTCCCCCTGGACCCCCAGCGGGACCCACTGGCGCCTCTCAGTCAGGTCCCCCCGTCTCTCCAGGGCTTCATGTCTGCCCAGCTGAGCAGCTTTCGGGGAGCGGGGTCCTGCCAGGGGACAAGCTTGGGGTGGCTTCTCTGAGGCTCGAGTCCGTCATCCACATCGTGGGGATGAGGTCTGCCCAGCCCAGGGGGGCCGAACCTCGTCCATAGTCGTGGGCGCTTCACTTAATTACCCGAGAAAGCCGCAGGCCCCCGGGCCCGCACACCCGCTGACACCGGCTCTGCCTGTGGGCTGGCCCGACGGGGCCCACAACCCTCTCTGTACGGGCTGATGGTGGGCGGCACCTCATGGCGGCGGATGGTCCGCAGTGACATTGGATTAGTCACGTGTACAGATTGAACAATTACAGCCGTGGGTTTATCACTACTGCTGCCCTCTTTAAAATATATATATATATATATATATATATATATATATATATATATATATGTATTATTGATTTTTTACAGAGAGGAGGGGGGAGAGATAGTTAGAAACATCAGTGAGAGAGAGAGAAACATCGATCAGCTGCCTCCTGCACACCCCCCACTGGGGATGTGCCCGCAACCAAGGTACATGCTCTTGACCGGAATCGAACCCGGGACCCTTCAGTCCGCAGGCCGACGCTCTATCCACTGAGCCACACCGGTTTCAGCTACTGTGTATTCCAGCATATAAGAGGACTGGGTGTATAAGACCACCCTCAACTTTTCCAGTTAAAATGTGGAGTTTGGGATATACTCGCCATATAAGACTACCCCTCTTCCAGCGCACACCGAATAAAAATTTAAAAACACCATCAGATTTGATTTTGACCCCCGACTTTTAAGATTTTCCTGGGTTAAAAAGTCGTCTTAGCCGAAACCAGTTTGGCTCAGTGGATGGAGTGTTGGACTTTAGACTGAAGGGTCCCGGGTTCGATTCCAGTCAAGGGCATGTACCTTGCTTGCGGCCACATCCCCAGTGGGGGGTGTGCAGGAGGCAGCTGATCAGTGTTTCTAACTCTCCCTCCCTCTCCCTTCCTCTCTGTAAAAAGTCAATAAAATGTTTAAAAAAACAAAAGGTCGTCTTATACGCCGGAAAACACGGTACTGCTGCCCTCGTGTTGCACAGAAGGGGCGAGGTTGGCAGTGACTTGCTTGGGGTCACAGAGCTGGTGAGCAGCCGACCCAGGGTTCCCCGGAGTCGTTTCTTGGCCCGGGACCCCACTGCCCCACGTTCCCGAGCACCCCGCCTCCGGAGAGCTCGGCACCGAGGGTCCCCACTCTCTCCCCTCAGGTGGCTCTCGGGGCTGAACCTGCGCGTGGGCGCCGCCTGTGCCGCCCCGCCCCGTGCCCGCGGCCAGAGGGTGCAGGCCGCCGCCGCCGCCTTCGAAGCCTGCCCGGGCTGGGCGGCCCGGACGGCCGAGCGGACGCCCGGTGCCCGGAGAACCCGCGCGAACGGGAGCCGGCGGGGAGCAGACAAGGTTTGCAGATGGGGGGGGCGGGGAGCTGAGGGGCGGGGCAGGTCCGAGCGCCCAGGGCAGCGGGGCTCTGACGTCTCTGGTCTCAGTTCACGTGGCTCTAGATCGGGGCCAGGACCCGTCGCTTCCGCTCCTGAGTGCCCGTGCCGCCCCCTCCCCGCCTCTCCTCTGGGCTGGGCCCGGCTGGGTCTGAGCACTCGCTGCATCACGTGATTTCATCCTGTGGGACAGTGGCCTGTCCGCTAGGCCCGGGGTCGGCAAACCTGTTAGTCAGCAGAGCCAAATACCAGCAGCACGATTGACGTTTCTTTGGAGAGCCACATTTTTAAAACATAAACTTCTGCTAACGCCACTTCTTCAAAAGAGACTCGCCCAGGCCGTGGTATTTTGTGGAAGAGCCACACTCAAGGGGCCAAAGAGCCGCATGTGGCTCGCGAGCCGCAGTTTGCCCACCACTGCGCTAGGCCACGGCACACTGGACTGATGTGTTCGTGAAATCAGTCCCGCTGTTACTGAAAGGCTGGATCCCTGCTGACCCAGACGTTTTCCACCCTGACCCCGAGGCCTGGCTGTCCCGGGGGGCGGGGGCAGCAGTGCCGATGCCGCCCCTGCTTCCGGGCCACTGGCTGGACTCCCCTCTGCGGCAGTCCGCCAACCCCTGGCGTGTTCACCATCCGACACATCCGTTCACTCTGAAAGACCAGCTGCAGCCAGATCTCGCGGCGCATCAGGGACGAGTGAGCGAGATGTGGGTGCCTCCCCATGGGGCCGTGCGGTGCGGTGAGGGCACTGGGCAGGGAGGGTTTGTAGGGGAACAGCCCGTCCTTAGAGGGAAAATGAGAACAGGGTAAGGAGGCCCTGGGAGAAGACCTGCACTGGAAGATTTGGGGTGCCTGGGGACCGAGAGATGGTGTAGTAGTTCCCTGGGGCTGCAGAACCAAGTACCATGAACGGCACGTGTGTTACCTCCCTGTTCCAGGGTCGGGAGTGTGAAATCAAGGCCTGGCCATGCTCCCGATGACGCTGTGGGGAGGGGCCTTCCCACCCTTCCAGCCTCTTGGGGCCCCAGATGTTCCTTGTGTGGCAGCACAGCTCCAACCCCTGGAATCTCCTGTCTTCACATCATCTCCCCAAATCCCATGTCCAGGTTCCCCCTTTTATTTTTCAGATTGCCCCTTTTTACCAGACTGGGGCCCGGTGCATGAAAACTCGGCACTGGAGGGGGAGGGGCGTCCCTCCGCCTGGCCTGCCCCCTCTCACAGTCCAGGAGCCCTCAGGGGCGGGAGGTGACCGGGCGATCAGGGGAAGGCGACACCCCACCACACCTCTGCTGCTGCCACTGCCGGCAGCGCAAGCCTTGGCCGGCCCCCGTTACCTGAGCCGCAGGCGGCCCCGGGCAGTTGGGAAGCCGCCATCTGAGGCTGGTCTGCACCTCAGGCTGGCCTTGGGCGGTTGTGGGGCTGAGGGGACTGGAGGACTGCAGAGCAGGCACGCGGAGTGGCCGGGCCTGCCTGGGGGTGGGCCTGGCCTTGCCGCGTGCCTGTTGCCCCAGTGGGGCTAAGGGGACTGAGCTCTGTCACCTGTGGCTGTGGGCACTGCCATCTTTGAGGATGAGACAATTAGCATATTTCCTCCTTATTGGCTGTGGGCATCAACATTTTTGCAACTGCGTGAGGGTCAATTAGCATATTCACTCTCTATTAGACAGGATAAGAACACAGACCTGTTGGATTCGGGTGCACCCTAATGACCTCATTTGACCTTGGTTACCTCTGTGAAGTTCCTGTTTCTAAATAAGGTCTCATTCTGGGGTGTTTCTCTGGAGGACATAATGTAACCCCTAACAGTGTTCCCTGTGGAGGTAGGTGGGAGTGAGTGAGAAAGGAACCCCTCATAAGACCCCGGCTGAAGGGGCGCAGTTCTACCGAAAAAGCACAGCTGGACCGAGTGCGGCAGCGGCAGCAGTCAGCTGACACTGGTGTGCGCGGACCTGCGCCAGCCCGGAGCTCCGGGGGCTCCGCCGGCTCCGGCTCCAGGCCAGGCTTTGGTTCGGCCAGTGTGGCTCAGTGGGTAGAGCTCCAGCCTGCAGACTGAAGGGTCCCGGGTTAGATTCCGGCCAAGGGCACATGCTCGGGTTATGGCTCAGTTCCCAGTGGGGGGTGTGCAGGAGGCAGCCAATCAGTGATTCTCTTTCATCACTGATGTTTCTAGCTCTCCCTCTCCCTTTCTCTCTGAAGTCAATAAAAAAATATTTTTAAAAAGACCACAAAGGGACCGCCCCAATACACACACACATGTACGCACACATACACACATGCACACACCCACACCACATACATATACCACACATACACACATGCACACACACGCACACACCCATACCACATACATATACCACACATGCACACACCCACACCACATACATATACCACACATACACACATGCACACACCCTACCACATACATATACCACACATACACACATGCACACACACGCACACACCCATACCACATACATATACCACACATGCACACACCCACACCACATACATATACCACACATACACACATGCACACACCCACACCACATACATATACCACACATACACACATGCACACACCCATACCACATACATATACCACACATACACACATGCACACACCCACACCACATACATATACCACACATACACACATGCACACACCCACACCACATACATATACCACACATACACACATGCACACACCCATACCACATACATATACCACACATACACACATGCACACACCCACACCACATACATATACCACACATACACACATGCACACACCCACACCACATACATATACCACACATACACACATGCACACACCCTACCACATACATATACCACACATACACACATGCACACACACGCACACACCCACACCACATACATATACCACACATACACACATGCACACACCCACACCACATACATATACCACACATACACACATGCACACACCCATACCACATACATATACCACACATGCACACACCCACACCACATACATATACCACACATACACACATGCACACACCCATACCACATACATATACCACACATGCACACACCCACACCACATACATATACCACACATACACACATGCACACACCCACACCACATACATATACCACACATACACACATGCACACACCCATACCACATACATATACCACACATGCACACACCCACACCACATACATATACCACACATACACACATGCACACACCCACACCACATACATATACCACACATACACACATGCACACACCCATACCACATACATATACCACACATGCACACACCCACACCACATACATATACCACACATACACACATGCACACACCCATACCACATACATATACCACACATGCACACACCCACACCACATACATATACCACACATACACACATGCACACACCCACACCACATACATATACCACACATACACACATGCACACACCCTACCACATACATATACCACACATACACACATGCACACACACGCACACACCCACACCACATACATATACCACACATACACACATGCACACACCCACACCACATACATATACCACACATACACACATGCACACACCCACACCACATACATATACCACACATGCACACACCCACACCACATACATATACCACACATACACACATGCACACACCCATACCACATACATATACCACACATGCACACACCCACACCACATACATATACCACACATACACACATGCACACACCCACACCACATACATATACCACACATACACACATGCACACACCCACACCACATACATATACCACACATACACACATGCACACACCCATACCACATACATATACCACACATGCACACACCCACACCACATACATATACCACACATACACACATGCACACACCCACACCACATACATATACCACACATACACACATGCACACACCCATACCACATACATATACCACACATACACACATGCACACACCCACACCACATACATATACCACACATACACACATGCACACACCCACACCACATACATATGCCACACATACACACATGCACACACGTGCACACACCCACACCATATACATATACTACACATACACGCACGCGCACACACCCACACCACACACATATACCACACACGCACACACACACGCACGCACACACACCGCATACACATACCACACGCACACGCGCACGCACGCACACGCACACGCCGCGGTGTGGCAGAAACGGGAACGCCTCAGCCGGGCCTTCCCGCCACGCACACCCCACCAGAGGCCGGCCTGGGCTTCTGGGCGGCTGTGTGCTTGGTGGCCGTCCCCTCGGGCTGAGCCGAGGCCGGTGTTCTGGGCCGGGATGCTGACCTTGCTGGAGGCCCGAGGCTGGACCCCTCGCCTGCCTCTCCTGGGAGCCTGACCTCTAGTCGGGGCCAGGACACGCAGGTGCTTCGTGTCGAGTGAGGGGACGAACGGCCCCAGCAGACACATGGCTGACCACCAGGGTTTAATGGTTCGATCCCACTGCTGTCGTTTAAAAAATATATTTTTAATCGATTTTTTACAGAGAGGGAGGGGGCTAGAGAGCTAGAAACATCCATCAGCTGCCTCCTGCACACCCACTGGGGACGTGCCCGCAGCCAAGGTTCGTGCCCTTGACCGACCGAACCTGGGACCCTTCAGTCCGCAGGTCGACACCGTCCACTGAGCCACCGGGTCAGGGCCGGACCTTACTGAGCCTTTCCGACCTGAAATGCGGTCAGGGACCTCGCAGGCCGCTGTGCAGATGAAGCTGTTAATGTGAATGAACCTGTCTAAACCCCCCCCCCCCCCCCCCGTTTTCCTGGTCCCCCGGGCAGAGCGAAGGGCGTGGCCCAGGTGACAGGAAAGGTGTGCGGTGCACTCGGACCCCGTCTGAGCCGCACCGGAAGCCACTGCGTGTCCTGCCGCGGGGGCAGGGAGGCGGGAGGTCCTTCAGGACACTGCCCGCCAGCAGCCCAGGGAGGCCATGGGGGGGGACAAGGGGGAGACAGTCACTCTGTGCCCGCCAGCAGCCCAGGGAGGCCATGGGGGGGACAGGGGGGAGACAGTCACTCTGTGCCCGCCAGCAGCCCAGGGAGGCCATGGGGGGGGACAAGGGTGGGACAGTCACTCTGTGCCCGCCAGCAGCCCAGGGAGGCCATGGGGGGACGGGGGGGGGACAGTCACTCTGCGCCGCGAGAACGCCGAGGTCAACACTGGCCTTCAGGCCCAGACGCACCAGCGCCCCTCTGCACCCGCCCACGCAGGGCCTCGCGGGCACTCGGGGCCGGGGAGGGGATGGCAGAAAAAAGGACAATGTGTGTGGTTGCCATGGAGACAGGTGCCATTTATTCGCTCACATGTGAACTCACCGATCTTTACCGTGAGGCCACCTGTCAGAACGCTCGCTGCCGCAGGAACAAAACCTGCAAACCGGCCTCGGCCGGTGTCCAACGGGACTCAATCGTCCCTGCCTGGGGGGCCGTCCAGGGCCCGAGCGGCAGCGACACTTGTCCCCGAGCTCCGGTCGCCTGCAGGCGTCACTTCAAGAAACCAAAGGCCGAAATGCCATGCGTCGTTTCCCCGGAAGCCAGAGGGAACCCTGGGGTGAGGCCACTGCCCGGCACACCAGGCCTGCCCGCCCCTGGCCTTCAGATCCCAAATCGCGTCCCTTTTTGGGGAAACAGGTGCACAGCGGGCCGTTTTCTGGGTTCGTTTCTGCACCACGTGGGGCTGCCCAGCGCCTTCAGCAAAGACCAAACTGGCTGGGATGGCTCCCCTGGGGCTGATCCCCCAAACAGCCCCGTCTGTCTCGCCTGTAACCGGGCGACACCCCAACCGGCGGCTGGGGGAGGGGGAGGGGGAGCTTCGGGAACCGCAGCTGGAGAGGGAGCCACTCGGACCCTGTGGGGACCCCAGGCCTTGCCAGAGGGCAGAGGTCACAGGCAGGTCGGGAGACCCGGCTGCTGCTCCGGGCGGCCCCAGCACCGGGCGACTGAAGCGGGCGGGCGGGAGGTGGCGCCGGGGCCGTGCGGGCTCCGGGGGCCGGGCTGGCCGCGGGCGGCTCAGTCGTCTGCCTCCTGCTTGATGCTCTCGACGGGCACAGGCAGCTCCGAGCGCTGGGCCTTGTCGGGCGCAGCCGTCTCCCCGAGCTCTTCCTTCACGCGCACGGCCACGACTGGGGGGGGGGGGGGAGGCTGTGCACGGATCGCTGGGGGGGGCTCTCCCTCCCTCCAGATGGGGCCTCAGGATCGGGGGGTGGGGGGGGTGGGAGGCCGCCGCCCAGCACGGGGGTGGGGGTGGGAGGGTGGGAGGCCGGCTGAGCTGCGGCTCTGCCAGATCGGGGGCGGGTGTTTCGGAAGCTTCTGCCCGGCGGCCTGAGAAGGGCTGCTCGGTGCCCAGAGACTCCCTTCAGAGCTGACGGTGCCTCTCTGTGCCAGGTGGGGAAGGAGAGCCGCCCCTGAGCCCGCCCGCCCGCCGCCGGGGCTCACTGTCATCGGGGGCCGCCCCCGCCAGCGTCGGCTCCGCGGCCCGCAGGTCCTCGTCGGGGTCCTCGTCCGCCGGGGGCTTCCTGCAGCCCGGCCTCAGGGGCCGCGCCTTGGCGGGGGGGACCCTCTTCCCTTCGAATAAAACGGATTCACAGCATCAGCGTCCGTCCATGGTGGGGCTGACCTCATCCGGGCTGGCCGCAGAGCCGAGGGGACGGAACAGTGGGGAGCTGGCCTGAACTCCTGACATCACCCCTCCGGCCCGGGGCCCCAGGCTCAGAGCCCTCCGCCCTCCCACTGCGGCTCCCACTGCCGCCCTCCCACTGCGGCTCCCACTGCGGACACCTCTCTGGGTGGTGCCCGGTCACAGAGGCTACCTCGCCATCACCCTCCTCCCTGTCCCCTCCGACCGGCCGCCCCGAGCTAAGCCCGTGCTGGACCCAGGACCTGCGGAGGGGACGCCTGGGAGTGGCCCTGAAGCAGTGGCTGCTCTTGCCCCCATCCCTGAGGGCAGAGGGCAAAGGGCAGACTGCCACCTTGGGGAGCAGCTTCGACTCCTCCAGCACCTTTCACCCCCACCCCTGGCAGAGGACCCGGGGCCTGTCCCCCCACCCCCGGCAGAGGGGCCGGGGCCTGTCCCCCCACCCCCGGCAGAGGGGCCGGGGCCTGTCCCCCCACCCCCGGCAGAGGGGCCGGGGCCTGTCCCCCCACCCCCGGCAGAGGGGCCGGGGCCTGTCCCCCCCACCCCCGGCAGAGGGGCCGGGGCCTGTCCCCCCACCCCCGGCAGAGGGGCCGGGGCCTGTCCCCCCACCCCCGGCAGAGGGGCCGGGGCCTGTCCCCCCACCCCCGGCAGAGGACCCGGGGCCTGTCCCCCCACCCCCGGCAGAGGGGCCGGGGCCTGTCCCCCCACCCCCGGCAGAGGGGCCGGGGCCTGTCCCCCCACCCCCGGCAGAGGGGCCGGGGCCTGTCCCGGGCAGCACGGGACCCTCCCCTTTTCTCTCAGACACAACCTGTCTTGTCCTGGCATCCTGACCACTGCCAGGGACGGAAGGCTCCCTGCTCTCTGGGTCCCCGAAGACAGGATGACGGCCCGGAGGCCGAATGGGAAGGAGGAGACGAGGGACTGTGTCACTACCTGAGTGACAGCGCTCAAGCTCTGGCCCCGGGGCCACAGGCCCCGCTGAGGCGGGTCCCACAGGGGCCCAGGCAGCTTCAGAGGCCACTTACTCTTCTTCCCGAACTGCTTCTTCCTCTTCTTCGTGACCTCTTTGGCCTTCAGGGGCGTGGTTGGCTCTGTTGAGAGAAAAGGAAGAGGTGAGGAGAGTTCTTGGGGGACAGGGTGGAGGCAGACCCCTGCCCACCCTAAAGCCTCCCTGCCACTCGGGACCCCTCGGAGGAAAGCCAGAGCTGGGCAAAGAGAAAGGGGGAGGGACTGGAGAGCAGCTGTCCCTTCCCACCCTCGTCACCAGGGCTGCTCCGGGCCTGGGGCTTTACCTGGTGCACAAGGGCACGAGCATATGACAGAGTGGGCAAGGTCAAGGAAGGAGCTCTGCAGGCCAGAGGGAAAGGGAGACAGGTCAGGAGCAAGGGTGGTCCGGAGACTTCTCGGTCTCACGCCACAGAACGAGATGGGCAGGGGCGGTGGGGCCGGAAGGGAGGAAAACGGAAGCCAGGAGCCCCTCGGGGCTGCAGGAGCCCAGACCTGTGGCCACGGGCGGCTGGAGCTGGTAGCCGGTGAGCTCGCACCAGCCGACGGGGTAGATGTCCGGGGACTCGCAGTCCACCCACTGGTCATACTCGCTGTCCCAGCCGTCGAAGTGGATGCTGAGGAGCCGGTGCACCACCCGCCTCACCGTGGCCACGCAGATGAGCCGCGGCTCCATCAGGTCCACGGCCTCCAGCTTCATGCCCACCTTGAAGCCGTGGTTGGGGCAGTCCTGGGACGAGGAGGAAGGCAGTGACCCAGCCGGCCAGCTCCCTGCCCGCGGGCTGACTGCCTGCAGGGGACGGTCCCTCTGACCAACGGCCCCCGGCTTTGTGCCCAGCACCGGTGCGTGTGGGGCGCAGTGCCCGTGCGAACGGGCCCATCTCGGCAGCGGTGCTCGCTGACAGCGGGCAGGCCACCCCGAGGCCACGGGGGCCCGTCCTGCCTCCTCACCATGTTAAAGAGTCGCGACGGAGCCGCCTTCGACTTGGTCTTCTCCAAGTAGGTGTCCCAGCGGAACGTGCGCGAGTCGTAGCCTGGGGCGCAGAGAGAGCGGAGGGAGGCTGGGGCGCAGAGAGAGCGGAGGGAGGCTGGGGCGCAGAGAGAGCGGAGGGAGGCTGGGGCGCAGAGAGAGCGGAGGGAGGCTGGGGCGCAGAGAGAGCGGAGGGAGGCTGGGGCGCAGAGAGCGGAGGGAGGCTGGGGCGCAGAGAGAGCGGAGGGAGGCTGGGGCGCAGAGAGAGCGGAGGGAGGCTGGGGCGCAGAGAGAGCGGAGGGAGGCTGGGGCGCAGAGAGAGCGGAGGGAGGCTGGGGCGCAGAGAGCGGAGGGAGGCTGGGGCGCAGAGAGCGCGGAGGGAGGCTGGGGCGCAGAGAGCGCGGAGGGAGGCTGGGGCGCAGAGAGCGCGGAGGGAGGCTGGGGCGCAGAGAGCGGAGGGAGGCTGGGGCGCAGAGAGCGCGGAGGGAGGCTGGGGCGCAGAGAGAGCGGAGGGAGGCTGGGGCGCAGAGAGCGCGGAGGGAGGCTGGGGCGCAGAGACAGCACGGAGGGAGGCTGGGGCGCAGAGAGCGCGGAGGGAGGCTGGGGCGCAGAGACAGCGCGGAGGGAGGCTGGGGCGCAGAGAGAGCGGAGGGGGCTGGGGCGCAGAGAGCGCGGAGGGAGGCTGGGGCGCAGAGACAGCGCGGAGGGAGGCTGGGGCGCAGAGAGCGCGGAGGGAGGCTGGGGCGCAGAGAGCGGAGGGAGGCTGGGGCGCAGAGACAGCGCGGAGGGAGGCTGGGGCGCAGAGAGCGCGGAGGGAGGCTGGGGCGCAGAGAGCGCGGAGGGAGGCTGGGGCGCAGAGAGCGGAGGGAGGCTGGGGCGCAGAGAGCGCGGAGGGAGGCTGGGGCGCAGAGAGCGCGGAGGGAGGCTGGGGCGCAGAGAGCGGAGGGAGGCTGGGGCGCAGAGAGCGCGGAGGGAGGCTGGGGCGCAGAGAGAGCGGAGGGAGGCTGGGGCGCAGAGAGAGCGGAGGGAGGCTGGGGCGCAGAGAGCGGAGGGAGGCTGGGGCGCAGAGAGCGCGGAGGGAGGCTGGGGCGCAGAGAGCGGGAGGCTGGGGCGCAGAGAGAGCGGAGGGAGGCTGGGGCGCAGAGAGCGCGGAGGGAGGCTGGGGCGCAGAGAGCGGGAGGCTGGGGCGCAGAGAGCGCGGAGGGAGGCTGGGGCGCAGAGAGCGGAGGGAGGCTGGGGCGCAGAGAGCGCGGAGGGAGGCTGGGGCGCAGAGAGAGCGGAGGGAGGCTGGGGCGCAGAGAGCGGAGGGAGGCTGGGGCGCAGAGAGCGCGGAGGGAGGCTGGGGCGCAGAGAGAGCGGAGGGAGGCTGGGGCGCAGAGAGCGCGGAGGGAGGCTGGGGCGCAGAGAGCGGAGGGAGGCTGGGGCGCAGAGAGCGCGGAGGGAGGCTGGGGCGCAGAGAGCGGAGGGAGGCTGGGGCGCAGAGAGCGCGGAGGGAGGCTGGGGCGCAGAGAGAGCGGAGGGAGGCTGGGGCGCAGAGAGAGCGGAGGGCGGCTGGGGCGCAGAGAGAGCGGAGGGAGGCTGGGGCGCAGAGAGCGGAGGGAGGCTGGGGCGCAGAGAGCGCGGAGGGAGGCTGGGGCGCAGAGAGCGCGGAGGGAGGCTGGGGCGCAGAGAGCGGAGGGAGGCTGGGGCGCAGAGAGCGGAGGGAGGCTGGGGCGCAGAGAGCGCGGAGGGAGGCTGGGGCGCAGAGAGCGGGAGGCTGGGGCGCAGAGAGCGCGGAGGGAGGCTGGGGCGCAGAGAGCGGAGGGAGGCTGGGGCGCAGAGAGCGCGGAGGGAGGCTGGGGCGCAGAGAGCGCGGAGGGAGGCTGGGGCGCAGAGAGCGGGAGGCTGGGGCGCAGAGAGCGCGGAGGGAGGCTGGGGCGCAGAGAGCGGAGGGAGGCTGGGGCGCAGAGAGCGCGGAGGGAGGCTGGGGCGCAGAGAGCGGAGGGAGGCTGGGGCGCAGAGAGAGCGGAGGGAGGGGGTGGCAGGAATCCGGGAGGGAGCACGCCGCCAGGGGCCGCCTGCAGCCTCACCTTTCGGGAGTGTGAGCTCGATGTCATTCTTCTGGCAGAAGGTGGCTGGGAAGATGGCGTGGGAGGAGGCGTGGTAGCAGAACCAGTCCGAGCCGTTGGTGGAGGGCCCCCCGTCCACACAGAGCATCAGGTAGCCGTCCAGGAGGACCTGGGGGCGGCCGAGGGGCACAGAGAACACAGTGGGTGAGCTGCACCCCCGCAGGGCAAGGTGGCCGTGGTGGGGACACCAGGCCGTGGCGCTGAAGCCTGTGCTTGTGAGACTGACTCCCCCTGGACAGCAGTCCGTGCCGGGCCCAGGTCTGCCTTTGGGCCACTGGGCTCTGGGCGGGAGCCACAGAGCTCGGGGCTCCGGAGCGGCCAGCGGGCATGTGGTGGCATGCAGTGCGGGCTCTGCCCAGCGCCCTCCCGACCGCCACTGGAGGGCCCAGCCGCAGGCTCACCTTGCAGATGGTTGCCACGCAGATGTTGCCCAGATTCAGGGGGTCAATGGCCTCCAGCTTCATCCCCTCCTCAAACCAACCGCCTTCCGTGTAGACAGCTCGGACCTTAAGGGAATGGCACAGCTGGGGCATCTGGGCCAGCCCAAGCGCAGGGCAGAGGGCGCAGGCCTCTCCTGCCACGGGCCTGGGGAGGGGCCTGGGGAGGGACCGGGGTGCCAGGGTCCTGAGGCCTGAAATGGAGCCAAGGTCAAGGGCAAAGGGCCGAGAGCGGAGCCTCACCTTCTTGAACAGGTAAGGAACAGCGTCACAGTAGATTTTCCGGAAGGTGGGGTGGTGGGCCATGTCGCTGCGCCTCTCTTTCGGGGAGACGGCAGAGGGCGCGAGGGAGAGAAGGGAGTTGAAGGCTGCTAACAGGGCCATCGCTACACTGCCCAGAAATGTGGGTGCGGCCCTGCAGATGCTGCGGTCTGTCTCTGAGCCCCGCTGCCTGGACCGGAAGACCGAAAGCACCAGGCGCCTCTAGAACTATTTAGCCCTTAGGACCCACCCTCCTCCCACGTGACGAGGAGAAAGCTGGGGCCTGTGGTCTCTGGTTCCAAATCGCTTTTGCCCCCCTCAAGCTGAGTGACCTTGGTCAGGTCACTCCACCTCTCTGGGCCTCAGTACTGCCAAGAGGGATGGGCACCATGCCCACGGAGCGTGGTGGCGGGCACGGCGGGCTCCTCCCCAGCGCCGGGGCGGCAGGGCGGGCGTCGAGCTGCCGGGGCTCTGCTAACCTGACAGCTTGATGCCGTGGCCGACGCGCCGTGACCAGCCCACGGGGTGGATCAGGGGGCTCCACATGTGGCACCAGAAGTCGTCGTCACTGTCGCCATCCTCGTACAGGAGCCGCAGGCGGCCGCCAATGACCGTGTCCACCACGGCCATGCGGGTCCGAGACACCTGGGCCTTGTCCACCACCTCCAGCCGCATGCCCTGCCGGAAGGGGTACTTCATGCTCTCCACCATCTGCAACAGAGAACGCAGGCCCGCCGTGGGCACGGGCCCGGCCAGCCCTTCTTCCCACACCGAGGACAGGCGGGTGAGGCAGGGAGTCCTCCTGTCCCGGCTCCGCCCCGGGCCCCGCGTCCGGAGGATGGCACGGAGAGGGCACGCGGCTCACGGCGCGCACACCAGTGCCAGCGAGCCAGCCTGGGGGTGACACGACCCCTGGCAGACCGGAGCGGGGCCCCGAGTCACATCGCCATTCGTGCCAGAGCTGAGCCTGGAACCTGGTCCCAGGGTCGGCCTTGTGCTCCTCCAGGGACCGCGTTCTGACCCACGGGGGCCCCCCCCAGCGGCTCCTGAGCAGTCGCCTTTGCTTCCACCCAGCCAATCCCAGCTCTGGCCTCGCCGGGCCACACCCGATGGCTCCCGTAGTGCCTCAGCAGCAATGGCTGGCCCTCTGGCCCAGCAAGGACAGTGACCAGGAGGCCCACCAGCTGCCCTAGAGAGCCGGTGGCGGGCATGGGTGACGGGGCTAGGAGATGCTGTGTTCGCTGCACCTCTGGCGAGGACGGGGACAGCGAGCTCCGCAGCTCTCACCCCCGGCAATGCCGGCTCAGGGGAGCCAGCCCCGCCTTCCCCTGCTCAGAGCGACACCCCGGCAACAAGGGAGCCAACCTGCGAGGTCGGGGTCAGACCTGAGGTTCGGCCCCACCACCGAGGGGAGTGAGCCCCGACCAGTCTGGCCTCTGGAGTGGGAGACTGGTCTTCACTCTGTCCCCTTAGGGTCCCTTTGACTTGTGACCACGTGTGTGGCTTTCTAGGTTAAAGAACCAAGTAATTTCTAAAGTCACAATTCAGCGCCACGCAGGGGGATCTGAGCACCCCTGGTCCGAGCCAAGGCTACTCTGTGATGATTCGTGTGCACGACTGTGTCCTCTGCCTGAGAGCGGAGTCCGGGGGGCAGCGTCTGTACCCCCCGCACTACAGAGCCCGCCGGTCCGTGTCCCCGCACTACAGAGCCCGCCGGTCCGTGTCCCCGCACTACAGAGCCCGCCGGTCCGTGTCCCCGCCCTACAGAGCCCGCCGGTCCGTGTCCCCGCCCTACAGAGCCCGCCGGTCCGTGTCCCCGCCCTACAGAGCCCGCCGGTCCGTGTCCCCGCACTATAGAGCCCGCCGGTCCGTGTCCCCGCACTATAGAGCCCGCCGGTCCGTGTCCCCGCACTATAGAGCCCGCCGGTCCGTGTCCCCGCACTACAGAGCCCGCCGGTCCGTGTCCCCGCACTACAGAGCCCGCCGGTCCGTGTCCCCGCACTACAGAGCCCGCCGGTCCGTGTCCCCGCACTACAGAGCCCGCCGGTCCGTGTCCCCGCACTACAGAGCCCGCCGGTCCGTGTCCCCGCACTACAAAGCCCGCCGGTCCGTGTCCCCGCACTACAGAGCCCGCCGGTCCGTGTCCCCGCACTACAGAGCCCGCCGGTCCGTGTCCCCGCCCTACAGAGCCCGCCGGTCCGTGTCCCCGCCCTACAGAGCCCGCCGGTCCGTGTCCCCGCCCTACAGAGCCCGCCGGTCCGTGTCCCCGCCCTACAGAGCCCGCCGGTCCGTGTCCCCGCCCTACAGAGCCCGCCGGTCCGTGTCCCCGCACTACAGAGCCCGCCGGTCCGTGTCCCCGCACTATAGAGCCCGCCGGTCCGTGTCCCCGCACTATAGAGCCCGCCGGTCCGTGTCCCCGCACTATAGAGCCCGCCGGTCCGTGTCCCCGCACTATAGAGCCCGCCGGTCCGTGTCCCCGCACTATAGAGCCCGCCGGTCCGTGTCCCCGCACTACAGAGCCCGCCGGTCCGTGTCCCCGCACTACAGAGCCCGCCGGTCCGTGTCCCCGCACTACAGAGCCCGCCGGTCCGTGTCCCCGCACTACAGAGCCCGCCGGTCCGTGTCCCCGCACTATAGAGCCCGCCAGTCCGTGTCCCCGCACTATAGAGCCCGCCGGTCCGTGTCCCCGCACCATAGAGCCCGCCGGTCCGTGTCCCCGCCCTACAAAGCCCGCCGGTCCGTGTCCCCGCACTATAGAGCCCGCCGGTCCGTGTCCCCGCACTACAAAGCCCGCCGGTCCGTGTCCCCTGTCAAACAAGGGGTCTCAGGAAGGGCAGCCGATGGGCAGCAGGAAGCACGGAAAAGAGGAGGGGCGGGAAGGTCACCGGGAGACCCGGAGGGCTGAGCCAGACCTTGATATGGAAATCCACGGGAAGCGTCCTGGAGCCCACCAGCCGCTTCATGAGGTAGCCCTTCCAGTCGGTGAATTTGGCGTGGATGGCTGCGGGACAGGAGTCCTGGTCACACGCTGACAACACTCCCACCGACAGAGGGCGCCAGAGCCCCCGAGATCAGCGGGGGAGACGGACAGCTTATTCTGCCTCTGGGGTCAGCCACGGCCTCACCCTATGGGTCAGGCTCCAACCCGGGGCTGCCGCGAGCCTCGGGGACAGAGGCGGCAAGTGGGCTCTCTGCCTGACCCAGGGGCCCCCGGAACAGCACACAGGGCCCCACCCACTCACTCCGCGGGGGCACCAGGATCTTGCTGTTGACGGCGCACCAGCCGATGGGGTGGACGTCCACAGTTCCCAGGTTGCACCAGAAGTCGTGGCTGGCGTCGTTCTCAAAGCCCTCGTAGCGGAGCAGCACTCGGTACCCTGGAGCCGCCAGGGAGGGAGGGTGCGGGGGAAAGGGCTGTTCTCAGGCCTCCCTCCTGCCGCCGCCTAACCCCGACTTCAGCTGCCACCCCAAGAACGCCCTGTGGACACTGTGGTCTCTGCAAACCCGTGCCATTCACGTGGAAAGCAGTGCGGCACAACGGGGGAATCAACCTTCTCTAGCCCGATTACCCCTGCAGTGAACTGACAAACAGTGGGAGTTTCCCACTCACCAGGCTCTGCGGTCCCCGTGAGGCAGGCAAGGCAGAGTCGCCAGGAACCCCAGCAGGCGGGTTCGGTGCCTGCAGCACTCGCCTCCCACCCGCAGGCTCGCTCCAGGCCCCGCCCCTGCTCCGGCCGGAGGACACCCACCTGCGGCCTGGATGACAGAGGCGATCCAGTACACGCGGCTGGGGAGCACGGCGTCACTGTTGAGCACCTCCACCTTCATCCCCTTCATCACATCCTCCCACTGGTCATAGAGGGGCACCTGGTGGGGATGAGGAACCAAAGGAGTCGGTGAGCTAACCGCGGGGCTGGCAGAGGAGCGGGCGTGGCTTCCTCACTGAGTGTCTTCTGCCTTCCCCTCAGTCACTGGGCCAGGGAGGGAGATGCGAGCAGGATCTCTGCCCTTGAACAGCAGGTCAGGGAAGGGGGGGGGGGGGGGGCAGGGGTGACGGTCAGAGGTCAGGGGAGGGGGATGGGGGCAGGGGTGACGGTCAGAGGTCAGGGAAGGGGGATGGGGGCAGGGGTGACTGTCAGAGGTCAGGGAAGGGGGATGGGGGCAGGGGTGATGGTCAGAGGTCAGGGAAGGGAGATGGGGGCAGGGGTGATGGTCAGAGGTCAGGGAAGGGAGATGGGGGGCAGGGGTGACGGTCAGAGGTCAGGGAAGGGAGATGGGGGCAGGGGTGACGGTCAGAGGTCAGGGAAGGGAGATGGGGGCAGGGGTGACGGTCAGAGGTCAGGGAAGGGAGATGGGGGCAGGGGTGACGGTCAGAGGTCAGGGAAGGGAGATGGGGGTCAGGGGTGACGGTCAGAGGCCAGGGAAGGGAGATGGGGGGCAGGGGTGACGGTCAGAGGTCAGGGAAGGGAGATGGGGGGCAGGGGTGACGGTCAGAGGTCAGGGAAGGGAGATGGGGGCAGGGGTGACGGTCAGAGGTCAGGGAAGGGAGATGGGGGGCAGAGGTGATGGTCAGAGGTCAGGGAAGGGGGTTGGGGGGGCAGGGGTGACGGTCAGAGGTCAAGGGAGGGAGATGGGGGTCAGGGGTGATGGTCAGAGGTCAGGGAAGGGGGATGGGGGGGCAGGGGTGACGGTCAGAGGTCAGGGAAGGGAGATGGGGGCAGGGGTAACGGTCAGAGGTCAGGGAAGGGAGATGGGGGCAGGGGTAACGGTCAGAGGTCAGGGAAGGGGGATGGGGCGGGGGGACGATCAGAGGTCAGGGAAGGGGGATGGGGCAGGGGTGACGGTCAGAGGTCAGGGAAGGGGGATGGGGCAGGGGTGACGGTCAGAGGTCAGGGAAGGGGGATGGGGCAGGGGTGACGGTCAGAGGTCAGGGAAGGGGGATGGGGCGGGGGGACGATCAGAGGTCAGGGAAGGGAGATGGGGCAGGGGTGACAGTCAGAGGTCAGGGAAGGGGGATGGGGCAGGGGGGACGGTCAGAGAGCCAGTCCGGCGGCCGAGGACTCGTCTGTACAGGACCAGCTCGTGGCCGTATCGTCGTGAGCACATCACACCTGTGCTCGCCTGCATGACACCCGACAGCTGCTAGTGCTCACCACGTGCCAAGCCCCGTTCTTGGCACAAATATCACCTTAAATCGCCACTCAAGCCTGGGCAGGGAGGGTCACGACCCCTGGTCTCCGCCATCGCCACCCCGGCTCTCAGCGCTGCCCGCCACGCACTGCTCCCTGCGTGCTCCTTCCTGCTCCCCAGCTGGTCCTCTCCTGCCAGGTGCCCCGACAGCAAGGGGCTGCCCGGCGCCTCCCCGTAACCCCTCCTCACTGCTTGCCCCCGGCGCCGGCTCTCCGCGGGGAAGCCGCCTGTGCCGCGTGCCCAGCCGCTCAAGCCAAGCGCATGCTGCCGCTCGGGGCCGCCGAGCCGGGCTCACCGCGGAGCCGGGCACACGGAGTGGCTCTTCCCCAGCGCACGGACCACATGTGACGAGCGAGTGTGGTGCTAACTCCCCGCAGGCAGCCCGGGCCAGTGCGGGAGTTCTGGAGAACTCAGGGCGACCAGGAGAGGCACCCTCCCCGGGGGGTCAGGATGGAGGCTGCGCTGAGGGCCGGCTTTTCACTGGGGGGCGGGGGGGGTGGGGGTGGCCTGCAGAGTTCTGCTCAGAAAGGAGGCCCGGGGGTGGGTTTACTCGGTGAGGGGCCTCCTGCATTTCCTGGCGATTGGAAACGGGCTGGGAGACAAAACCAGAGACTGCTCTGGGCCTCCCCCCTCCAGGCCTGCAGCCTCCGCCTCCGGATGCTTCCCATTCGGCGCCCCCACCCCGCCCCAGCCCCCAGGGCACCCCCTGCTGGTGTTTGTGCGACAGGGGCCAGGGAGGGGCTCCAGGAGGCACCCACATCTCTCCCAGGGACAGCCCCCCCCCCCCCCCCCAGTAGCTCAGAAGCAGCAAGCTCTCCGTGGGGAACGGGACAGCGGGGGGGGGGGGGGGGGGGTCGCGCCTGGTGCGCAGGCGGGGCGGCAGCAGAGCCCACTGCGTAAGGAACAGACTCCGGAGGAGGAGCGGGCTGGAAGCCCTCGGTGAGGCTGGCGGGGAGACTTGGGCCAAGTGAACAGAGCGGTAAATGAGTAACAGAGCTGGCCTGACCCCCCCCCCCCCCCTTCTCTCGGGGCGCCAAAGCAGCGCGCAGCCTGGAGCAGTGCGAGGCAGAGAGGTGCGACGGCCGGCGAGCCCCGGCTCCGTGTCCCCCCCCCCCCCCCGCACTCACGTGCTTGAAGCAGCTGACGGGGGCCGCCTTGTAGCTGTGGTCCTTCAGGAACTTGCCCCAGTCGAAGCCCAAGACCAGCGCTGCGGACAGAGAGGGCTCAAGAGAGGCGTCTGGGAGGCGGGCCGCAGCCGCCCCGGGAACCGGCCCCCGAGGAGCGGCAGCGTCAGTCCCACGTGCCCGGCGCCACCGGTCCCCATACCTGCCCCGCGAGAGGCCATCGGGGCCTATCCAGCGCTGCCACCCGCTCAGGAGTAAACCATCAGAGGGAAACAAATGTCTGGCCTTTCTTCCCCAGAGAAACAGGAAATCCAAATGCCCTTGAGCTTAAGTCCCTCGGACCTCCCTGACCTGTCATTGGCTCCCCTCTCGCCCACGGAGCCCCGGTTCGGTCAGGCTGGAGCACCCAGAGCAGATGCCCGTGTGCGGGTTTGACTCCCAACTGCTCCGCACGCAGCCAGCCCCTCCCCACTGCACCGGCCCCTCCCACCCAGACCGGCCCCCCCCACCCAGACCGGCCCCCCCCCCCCAGACCGGCCCCTCCCACCCAGACGGGCCCCCTTCCACCCAGACCGGCCCCTTCCACCCAGACCGGCCCCTCCCACCCAGACCGGCCCCTCCCACCCAGACCGGCCCCTCCCACCCAGACCGGCCCCTTCCACCCAGACCGGCCCCTCCCACCCAGACCGGCCCCTCCCACCCAGACCGGCCCCTTCCACCCAGACCGGCCCCTCCCACCCAGACCGGCCCCCCCCACCCAGACCGGCCCCCTCCCACCCAGACCGGCCCCTCCCACCCAGACCGGCCCCTTCCACCCAGACCGGCCCCCCCCACCCAGACCGGCCCCCCCCACCCAGACCGGCCCCCTCCCACCCAGACCGGCCCCTCCCACCCAGACCGGCCCCCTTCCACCCAGACCGGCCCCTCCCACCCAGACCGGCCCCCTTCCACCCAGACCGGCCCCTCCCACCCAGACCGGCCCCCCCCACCCAGACCGGCCCCTCCCACCCAGACCGGCCCCTCCCCACCCAGACCGGCCCCCCGCCCCCGACCCAGACCGGCCCCTCCCACCCAGACCGGCCCCTCCCACCCAGACCGGCCCCTCCCACCCAGACCGGCCCCTCCCACTAAGCCAGTCCCCTCCCCACTGCACCGGCCCCCCCCCCCACACCGGCCCCCCCCCCCCCCAGACCGGCCCCTCCCACCCAGACCGGCCCCCTCCCACCCAGACCGGTTTCCAGGAAGCAGAGCTCCGACCATGGCAAAACAATAGAGGCCAATTCATGGCTTTTGAATGATCAGTGGGGGTCCTGCCATTTAGCAGGGGTCAGCAAACTCAATAGTCACCAGAGCCAAACAATAGGACCACGATTGAAATGTCTTTGGAGAGCTAATCTTTTTAAACTTAAACTTCTAACGCCACTTCTTCAAACAGACTCGCCCAGGCCGAGGTATTTTGTGGAAGAGCCACACTCAAGGGCCAAAGAGCCACATGTGGCTTTCGAGCCAGTTTGCCGGCCACGGATTAGAGTGTGTGAAGGGACTTTCTGCAGGAATTCCCGCACCTACCACGTGAGGAGGATGCACCCCCGTAAGCCTGGTCAGGCTCTCTCTCGGAGCCCATCTTCCCCTCGCTCCCAGCGCGGGCCGCCCGTCCCGGCGCCCCTCGCCCACGCCCACCCAGGCCGCCCGTCCCGGCGCCCCTCGCCCACACCCACCCAGGCTGCCCGTCCTGGCGCCCCTCGCCCACGCCCACCCAGGCCGCCCGTCCCGGCGCCCCTCGCCCACACCCAGCGCGGGCCGCCCGTCCCGGCGCCCCTCGCCCACACCCAGCGCGGGCCGCCCGTCCCGGCGCCCCTCGCCCACACCCAGCGCGGGCTGCCCGTCCCGGCGCCCCTCGCCCACGCCCAGCAGCTTCCTGGCACAGCCTCTGCCCTCTTACCGTCTTGCCCTGTTGGGGTCCCGTCTGCCAGCTGCCCGGTGCCTTGCGAGTGGAGAAAGGCCCCGATTTTGGCCGACCAGGCCGCCTTGTGGAGGACCTTGGCCTTCTTGGTGGGCGGTTTTCCCTGCGGGCGGAGAGGGCGTGCAGAGCGGGCGGAGAGGGCGGGCAGAGCGGGCTCAGACCGCCTGGGTTTAAACCTCCACCGGCCCCTCCTAGTCACGCGGGGCTCCTTCCTCCATTCGCAAATCAAGGAGACACACAGCAGTAAGGGCTGCCAGGAGGGGGAAGGGCTTAGCTCGTGTTCACCGGGGAGGGGCTGGGGACAGATGCAGAGCAGTAGGCAGAGAGGGCCACCTGTCCCACCCTTAAACTCTCGCTCCTCCAGCAGCCTTTCCCCAGCGGCCCGAGCTCCCAGCGGGCCTGCTCCCGCGCTCCCCGGGCTCGGGCAGAGCGCGCCTCGGGGCTCTGTGAGCTGAGCCGGAGGCACTCTGTCTGGAGCGATGTCCTGCTTCCCCCAGGCGCTCAGAGTCCTCCCCCAAAGCTACGGGCCGGTCGGTTCTGGTTCTGTGACACTGCTCGGAGGCCAGAGAAGTTACTAGAGCTCAGCGCAGTGGACATGTGCCTTCAGAACCACACAGACCCGGGGTCAACTCCTGGCTCCATTTTATCTGTGCGCCTTTCAGCAAGTTCCGGAAACCGACTGTCCCTCTAAAAGGAATTGTTAAACATCAGTTTTTAGAGATCACTAGTGACACCGAGAGTGCCAAGCCCTTAGTAAGCGCCTCCAAACTGCAGCTGTTTACGACATTCTCGGCTCCGTGAAGAAGGGTGTTCCGTGCTTTGACGGCACGCCAAGCGAGGGAAACGGCGGCAGTGGTCGCAGGAAGCTGAGTGCAGGAAGCGCTGAGCAGAACAGCCCCCGAGTCACTGCACACTGAGCAGGGCCACCAGCCTGCCGGCACTTAGGGTCAGCTGGGAGCTCTGTGAAGCCCGTGCCCAGGCCACACCTGGTCCCCGGTAAGTCAGGCTCTTTGGGAGGAACACTCAAGCATCAGTATTTTTAAAGCCCTCCGGTGATCTCAACACGCAGTCAGGTCTGAGAACAAGCGCTGTGGGTGGCGGCCAGCACCATACCCAGGGGGCCAGCCCGAGACTGGCGTCCAGCCTCGCTCTGTGCCCGCACCCCACAGAGCCGCCGAGGCAAGGCATCGCTCCCCCGCACTCGAGCACACGCACCAGTGGACGTATGGGTCACACAGCACATCAGTCTCCCCATTTCTGAAACTTCTATGGATGTCGGTCATCAACTAGAGATTGGTAAGGCTTTCTGGGTGTCAGAGATGAGGCATCGACTGTCTGAACCCACTGTGGCTGAGGAACCTGTGGCTGGTTCCCAGCGTCCTCTCAGAACTCTTATAAAACTGGGGTGTGGCCGAAATCAGTTTGGCTCAGTGGATAGAGCGTCGGTCTGCAGACTGAAGGGTCCTGGGTTCAATTCCGGTCACGGGCATGTACCTTGGCTGCGGGCACATCCCCAGTGGGGGCTGTGCAGGAGGCAGCTGGTCGATGTTTCTCTCTCATTGATGCCCTCTCCCTTCCTCTCTGTAAGAAATCAATAAAATATATTTGGAAAAAAAAAAAAAAAGTGGGGTGCGGTCCTGACCAGTTGGGCTCAGTGGAGAGAGCGTCGGCCTGCGGACTGAAAGGTCCCAGGTTCAATTCCGGTCAAGGTCATGTACCTTGGCTGCGGGCACATCCCCAGTGGGGGCGTGTGTAAGAGGCAGCTGATCAATTTCTCTCTCACTGATGTTTCTGACTCTCTATCCCTCTCCCTTCCTCTCTGTAAAAAATCAATAAAATATATTTTAAAAATAAATAGCCGAAACCAGTTTGGATCAATGGATAGACCATCAGCCTGCAGATTGAAAGGTCCCAGGTTCGATTCTGGTCAAGGGCATGTACCATGGTTGCGGGCACAGGAGGCAGCTGATCGATGTTTCTCTTTCATCGATGTTTCTAACTCTCTATCCCTCTCCCTTCCTTCTCTGTAAAAAATCAATAAAAAATATATATATATTTAAAAACAAATAAATAAAATAAACCCACTATGGCTGAGGAACCTTGGCTGGTTCCCAGCTTCCTCTCAGAACATTTATAAAAGTGGGGTGTGGGGATCAAGGGCACTTTTAAAACTTATTGAACCTCCCCAGAGCGGAGAACGAAGTGCTGCAGCTCCGGGAGCCTGCACGCTAATAAGCCCCATAAATACATTCCCCTCCCCCCAAAGGGCGATGGTAATAAATACCAGGCAGTTTCCATCCTCCGATGGACACGAGGTCCTCCCCAGCCCTCCTGGCCCCTCGCGCTCAGCCAGCTGGCTGCTCCTGTCTCAGCACCCTGGGCCCGGGAGGGTCTCCCCAGCGACTGCCTCTCACCTGCAATCTCGCCAAGATGCTGGCTTTCTTGGAGTTGGAGGAGTAGCTCCTGGAACAGGAGACGCTGCAGAACCTCTTAGTCTTGGAGAAGAAGGCTTCCCTCGTGCCCACGATGCCACACATCTCACAGACGGCTGGGGAGAGAACTGAGCACATGACTCACCTGACAGGTCACCCCAAACCAAACCGAACGGCGGGCCCTTCAGAACCTGGGCACTGCCCTCACCAGGTCAACCCTGGATCTGTTTCCCCCAAGAGAAGCTGCTTGGCACCCCTTGGCTCTGTGTCAACAGTCGGGAAAAACCCACGAAGAAACGTGTTGGAAAGTTTGCAGAGGAAAAAAGTAGGAAAAAAGTGCCCAAATCATTCAACTTCTGAGTCTACCGTTTCCTCATCTCTAAGAGACGGAGCGAGCGCAGTGCTCCAGCCCCCGGCACACCGGAGTCTCCTGGGGGCTTTAGAAAACGCCAGGAGAGCTAGACAGCCCGGGGCTACAGGCTCTCTCGGCCTTTCTCTCCTCACGCCCCGAGAGTCTAGGGCCGGAAGGCAGGAGGGAGAATGAAGGCAGAGAGACAGGATGAACAGGAAGGAAACGAGGTCCGGCTGGCCGAGTCTTAGATAACGGCCCGAGTTTGGGCTCCCCGGAGGAGTGCCTCGGGGCGCCCCAGCTGCCTCTCCCGGCAGCCACGTGGGCGCCCAGACGGGGCTCCAGCGGCTGTGCAGCATCGCCGCGCTGAAGCCAGCCAGCTCCTCACGCTCCTTGGAGATTCTTCTCTGCCCAACCCACTTCACCCCTGACCCAGCGTCACTTTACCCTCCACTTCCCTCACTGTCACTTCCACACCGTACGCTATTGCTCGTTGCCTCCTGGACACAATCAGAACACCAGGTATCCTACCTTTTCAACGTCCACAATTAAAATCCACCCGCTGCCCTGGCTGGTGTGGCTCAGTGGATAGAGCACTGGCCTGTGGACTGAAAGGTCCTGGGTTCGATTCCGGTCAAGGGCACATGCCCGGGTTATGGGATCAAACCCCAGGAGGGGGCAATGCAGGAGGCAGCCGATCAATGATTCTCTCTGATCATTGATGTTTCTCTACCTTCTCTCTTCCTCTTTGAAATTAATAAAAATATATATATTTAAAAACCCACCAGCTATTCACACAAATGTAAAAGTAGTACCACGTTAACGACTAACATCGAATACGTGCTGAGTAATATCAGTAGTTACACAAAAGGAGTGAAACCACAATTTGAAATCAGACCGGGAAATGACCCTTGGGGATACTTGGGGTGCTTCTGTCCCTCTCACAGGTCCTTACACATCTGATCCCTTAGACCTAAGATCACACAGCCCTTTACCCCTGACCACTCTGTGCACGTGGCCTCTCTCCCCCTCCTCCGCCACAGCCTCCTGAAACCGCCCACCTTCAGGGACCCTCTGAGGCACCTGGCTCGGAACCACTGCCGTCCAAGGAGCGAGGAGTCCCGGGGCTGAGCAGGTGCAGGGGGGAGGTGGGCAGCTCCCCCGCCTCCCTCTCTTCGTTTTCTGCTTCACTGGACTCCCCCAGACAGGAGCTGCTCTCGCTGCCCGCGCTGCTGTTGTAGCCCCGGAAACTGTCATAGCCGCCAAAGAGCTCCACGTCGTCCTCCTCCTCTTCCTCCTCCATTGGCTCTGAGGAAGGAATCTCCTAGCGCGAGAGGGAGAACGACACAGGGCAGGCAGGAATGGCGGTTGGCTTCGTGTACAGGGAGGGCAGCTGCCGATCGCTAGCTGCTCCCTTTCCAGTTTTTGGTCAGTCAACGTTTTGGGGCAAAATGGCAGGCAGAATCGAATACCCCTCTGCGAACACCAGAGTCATTACTCTTGTTCATACACGTTGCAGGCATAATTCAACAGAACAGCTTAAAACAGAAAAAACAAAACAACAACATGTTTTAGGAATTAACCAAGCTCCTTCTGTGGATTTGTAAGTGATGAGATATACATATATATATTTTAAAGTATCCTCTGGTGAGGATTTTATTTTATTTTTATTTTTTAAATATATTTTATTGATTTTTTTACAGAGCGAAAGGGAGAGGGAAAGTCAGAAACATCGATGAAAGAGAAACATCTATCAGCTGCCTCTTGCACGCCCCCTACTGGGGACGTGCCCGCAGCCAAGGTACATGCCCTTGACCGGAATCGAACCCAGGACCCTTCAGTCCGAAGTCCGCCTTTCTGTCCACTGAGCCAAACCGGTTTCGGCGTAAGTGATGATATTTTAACATGACTCAATACAATACAATGACATGAAAATATCCTAAGTGCGGTGCCTCCTGCAGGCTTTCTGGGAAAGAAATATACAGTCAGCCTCCTTATCAGTGCCTTCCACATTCCCGTGAAAGAAATATCAATACAAGCCGAGACCGGTGTGGCTCAGTGGATAGAGCGTCGAACTGCAGACTGAAGGGTCCCGGGTTCGATTCCGGTCAAGGGCATGTACCTTGATTGCGGGCACATCCCCAGTTGGGGGCGTGCAAGAGGCAGCTGATCCATGTTTCTGACTTTCTATCCCTCTCCCTCCCGCTCTGTAAAAAATCAATAAAATATATTAAAAAAAAAAAAAACCTCAACTCAAAAACAAATTAAGTCAGAGAAAAGCTGTTGTGGGCCCAGACTGCCGCAGGAAGGATTGGAGGGCAGCAGACACGTTAGCTGTGGCAGCGGGATGTCCCACAACCTGGGGCTTAGCTCCCATCCTAACGAGCTGGGGCTCTGGGGAGAGCCGTTTAACCTCTCTGGCCTCAATCTTCTCATCGATAAAATAATTACAAACTTGGCTCACAGGATGTGAGCTGTTGATGAGACAGGGTATGAATCTCCCTGGCATGCAGCACAAAGGTGTGAAGAATTTGGACTCTGGGGCAGGGCTCAAAGACCATCTCTAATTTTGGGATATTTTTCCCATTGTTTTCCGGAGAGAGTGTGGGAGGGAGAGAGCAAGGAGGAGGAAGAGAGAAGCAGCATTGGGAGAGACGCGTCTGTTGGTTGCCACCCCGACACCCCTCCTCCCGACAGACCGGGTGGAGCGAGCAACCCTCGGGTGCGCAGCGTGAGGCTCTATAACCGCCGAGCACACTGCCCAGGGCCGGCGCTGGTTGGCCCGGCTGTGTCGGCAGTAAGCCAGTCCTTCAGTGCCTCAGTCTCCCCGTCGGGGAACGAACACACACCACCTAGCTCCCTGGTCGGCAAACGGGCTCAAGAGTCACCTGCAGCCGAGACCGGTGTGGCTCAGTGGATAGAGCGTCGGACTGCGGGCGGACTGAAGGGTCCGGGGTTCGATTCCAGAAAGGGCATGTACCTAGGCTGTGGGCACATCCCCAGTAGGGGGGTGCAAGAGGCAGCTGATCGATGTTTCTGACTTTCTATCCCTCTCCCTTCCTCTCTGTAAAAAATCAATAAAATATATATTTTTTTAAAAGAGCCGCATGCAGCTCTTTGGCCCCTGGCGTGTGGCTCTTCCAAAAAACACCACGGCCCGGGCGAGTCTATTTTGAAGAAGTGGTGTGAGAAGAAGTTTAAGTTTAAAAAATTGGACTCTTAAAAGACATTTTAATCGTTGTCCTGTTGATATTTGGCTGTTGATGAATGAGTTTGCCGACCACTGACCTAGTTCCTAGGCTTCAGGGGGAAAGATGAGTCCATGTAAAGCACTGGGAACAGTGACCTGCACATTCAATAAATGCCGGCAATTTTTACCGGTTAAAAGCATGGCGTTTCAAATCAGATTTCCCAGGTCTGAATCCTGGCGCTGCCAGGTCTCTGTGTGCTTTGGTGCAAGTCATTACCCCGCTGCTGTTTCCTCAGGAGCCCCAGACCACAGCGAGCCTTCCTCACAAGACTGTCATGGGGATGGGGACATGTAGAGCCTAGACCTGTTCCAGCAGTTAGCGACAGCTCTCAAATGTGAGTCATTATTCTCTAATATCCCCCCCCCCCCCCCGACGCCGACAGTGACCCCCTGGCTCAAGGGCTGTTCCACTTTGTATTTCCAACCACACACGCGACTGTGCCGGGGAGGAAGCTGAGTTCAATCACAAGGTGACAAGGCCCTGGCCATCGAGGCTGTGAGCTGGGCCTCGGCCCAGGAGGTGCCAGTTGGATTCCCGGTCCGGGCACCAGCCTGGGTGGCGGGCTCGATGCCCCAGAAGCCGAGCAGGGGGCGCGCAGGAGGCGGCCCATGGGTGTCTCCCTCTCCCTGTCCCTCCCGTCTGGAAAACACACACAAACCCACCAGGTGACCAGAAGCCTATGAAGAAAGAGCCGGGTCCCGGGTGGGAGCGGGTGGGACGCGCTGACGGGCGGAGTTGGGAGCCTGCGGGCTTGGCGCGGGCCTCTTCCGCTTCCCGCGGCCAGAACGTCCCCGGGTCCCGCTCCGGAAGCCGCAGCTACTAGAACCCCAAAAGCCCAACAGTGACCCAGGGCCGCGGGCCTGTCCTGGGGACCGCGCACGTGGACACCGGACACGGGATGTTGATGAGGCCTCCGTCTCCCTTCCGGTCACCCCGGGCCGTGACGGCCTCCCCATCCCCAAAGAGCGGGCCACGCCACAGGCGGGAGGAGGAAGATTCCGGAGCTCCCAGACCCCCCATCCCGTCCCCTCCCTCGAGGCCAGGGAGGCGGCTCCTCCGGGAACTGCTCGCCAGGCGTCCACCCCGCAACCTCGGACCGAAAGGCAGCGCCAGCCGCTCCTGGCCCAGCTCAGCCCGGGTCCATCCTCCGCCCAGCGCCGCAGGCGTTACTCAGAGCCCACAGCGGGGTCCCCGAGCTGGGCTCTCGGGGTTCCCTTCCCCACATGCCCACAGTCCTCTCCCGCTCACCTCGACGCCGCGCGGCTTCTCCATGAGACCCAATAGTTCCCACCACCCTCACCAGGGGCGGGAAGCCATATTGGCCTCGCCGTTTTTTCTCGAGTGCGCTCATTGGTCGCCTTTTATGGCCGCGAGCCAATCACGCTTCGGAGAAACCGCAGGTTCCGCCCTCGCGGCGCCGCACCTCCCCCTGAGGCGGGGTCTTGTGGGACTTGTAGTTCTCCCGCGGGTGCTTGTGGGGCGGCGCATAACGACAGCCACTGGAAAATCCTTGGCGCTCATTCTTTTATTTCTCTACAAGCTCTTCCCGTCACCCACACCCCATTCTTCATTAATCAATTATTGACCATGAAAAACATATGGTGTCAAAATGAGCCAAAGTTCACTTGAGTATCCAGGGAGGCTCGGCTGTAAGTTAGTGGTTTTGCTGTTTCCTCTGAACCCTACACATCAGGGACTTAAACTGATGCCTTCTAAGACAAAGTGGTCGGAAAAAGAGAAACAAAGTTAGCTGTCTCACACAGTTTATTTACCAATAGGTAATAAGAAATCAACTTTAACAGTCTATACAGTGATCCAAAGTTCATTTTATAAGTAATCACTTTTAATTGCATGAGGTACAACAGTTGAGGGTCTTTGCTTTCTATTTTCAAGTTTTACAGAAAGTGTGTGTCGGGGGCAGGGTCCGGAGGAAGAAAGCAAGCAGGGAAACCCCAGGGACTTTGCGTGTTTAAATCATCCCAACGAAGTGTCTCTGACCCTCTTTTTTAATTCTGTGAGATGTAAAAATAACAAATCTTCAGAGAAACAGAACCACAGTATATATCAATTTGGCAGCTGCCCATGTATATTTTGAAACTCATTTTTCTCTCCATGTACAAATTATTTTAATACTTGAAATTTTTATGCTCAGACTTAAGGAATAGTAAATTTTCTGGAGCACAAAAGTTGGAGAGGAAGAAAAGGGTATTTTTTTTTTTGCTTGTTTCATTTTACATTTTATTTCATTTTATTTTTTAAATATACTTTATGGATTTTTTACAGAGGAAGGGAGAGGGATAGAAAGACAGAAACACCAATCAGCTGCCTCTGGTACATCCCCCACCGGGGATTTGCCCACAACCAAGATACATGCCCTTGACCGGAATCGAACCTGGGGCCTTTCAGTCCACAAGCCGATGCTCTATCCACTGAGCCAAACCAATCTAGGAATGATTTACATTTTTAAAAGAATGAACATCTTTACACCCAGAGAAAAAATTGGTGTGTGTGTATGTATATAAATATAGTGATCTTTTTCTTAGATTTTTAAAATCTTTATTGTTCAGTATATTAATTACATTGTTCCCCTTTTATTTTCCCCTATACCTCCTCTCCACCGGGTACCCAACCCACCCTCCGCCCTCACCTCATATTTGAATTTTTGTCCAGTCACTTGCTGTACTTCCCACACCTTTTTTCACCAAGAATTGTCAGTCCATTCCCTATGTCCATGATTCTGTTATATTCACCAGTTTATTCCGTTCATCAGATTAATTCACTTGATTTTTAGCTTCATTTTTGATAGATGTGTATTTGTTGTTCATAATTTATATTTTTCTTCCTTTTTTTTCCTTAAAAAATATATTTTATTGATTTTTTAAAAAATATATTTTATTGATTTTTTTACAGAGAGGAAGGGAGAGGGAAATTAGGAACATCAATGGGAGAGAAACATCGATCAGCGGCCTCTTGCACGCCCCCCACTGGGGATGTGCCCACAGCCAAGGTACATGCCCTTGACCGGTATCGAACTGGACACCCTTCAGTCCTCAGTCCAACGCTCTATCCACTGAGCCAAACCGGCTTCGGCTCGATTTACATTTTTAAAAGAATGAACATCTTTGCACCCAGAGAAAAAATCAGCACTTTAATATATATATATTTTTAGATTTTTTTATTTTTTAATATTTATTGTCCAGTTTATTAATTACATTGTTCCTTTCTTTTCCCCCTATAGCTCCCCTTCACCCGGTACCCATCCCACCCTCCGCCCTCACCCCCCTCCACTGTCCTCTCCCATAGTTGCATGATTTCTGTCGTCTTTTGCTGCACTTCCCACACCCCTTTTCTCCCCAAAAATTGTCAGTCCACCCCCTCTCTATGTCCGTGATTCCGTTACATTCACCAGTTTATCCTGTTCATCAGATTATTAATTCGCTTGATTTTTAAATTCGTTTGTTCATAGATGTCTACTTGTTTTTCATAATTTATATTTTTATCTTTTTCTTCTTCCTCCTCTTAAAGAATATCTTTCAGCATTTCATATAATATTGGTTTGGTGGTGATAAACTCCTTTAGCTTATTCTTATCTGCGAAGCACTTTATCTGACCTTCAATTCTGAATGATAGGTTTGCTATCATTCTTTGGAATAGAGAAATGGTTAGAAAAGCATCTTTCTCTTTAAAAGAAAAAAAGTCAACATAATATTTTAGTTACATCTTTTTTTATATATATATTTTATTGATTTTTTACAGAGAGAAAGGGAGAGGGATAGAAAGTCAGAAACATCGATGACCGGAATCGAACCCGGGACCCTTCAGTCTGCAGGCCTACGCTCTATCCACTGAGCCAAACCGGTTCCGGCTTTAGTTACATCTTGAAGAATTCAGTCTGAATCACACAACAACAAAATTATGACTCAAAACAGGAACTGGAAGAAAATGTTAGTTCTGAAATATTTTGTAAAATGATTCCAAAAGGTTTTAATACATTCATTCCTTTATGAAGTATGGGGCTTTCAGTATGAACAGGAAAATCTTAAAAAAAAAAAAATGCTATTGTAGCATTTAGAATGCTACTTAACTAAGCCGGATTCTCTGGTTTGTATGCAGCAGAATACCTCCGGAGACCAGGACCACAGGTTTTGTTTAGTAACAAAATGTGACTGTGTATCCCGATAATTTTTTAAGTGCTGTCAATATTGGCTTTAAATAAAATCTTATTATACAGCATTACATATTATGCACCTCTTAAAATTAATACAAAATAGATATAATTAAAATATCCTATATAATAAAAGGCTAATATGCAAACCAAGCCAACAGTCGCTGTGTCGCACAGTGACCATCTGGGGCAGACAGTCAACAAAGGAGTTGCCGGCAGGCGGTGGCGGTGCTCCCACAGGAGGAGCACGCGGCCAGAAGCCCTGAGCCAGACGGGGCTGGTGAGGGCAGTGGTGGCGGCGGGAGCCTCTCCTGCCTTCGCTGCAGTGCTGAGGACGCCCAAACGATGGCTTAAGACCGTGGTCAGCAAACTGCGGCTCCTGAGCCACATGCAGCCTTTGGCCCCTTGAGTGTGGCTCTTCCACAGAATACCACGGCCTGGGCAAGCCTATTTTGAGGAAGTGGCATTGGAAGAAGTTTAAGAAATTTGGCTCTGAAAAGACACTTCAATCGTTGGCTCTGTTGACTAATGAGTTTGCCGACCACTGGCTTAGGACATCCTCTGAGGGCTCCCAGATTGCAGGAGGGCCCAGGCTGGGCTGAGGCATCCGTGCACAAGTGCATGAATTTCGTGCACTGGGCCTCCAGGGAATATGTACGGTTCTAATATTTTCTTGGATTATGTGCACATCCTCTACTGCAACATTCCCAACCCATTCCCAACCCCATAGTGCACAGAGAGAATATTTCTATAGCACTGGGGACGGCAGAATGCTTGGAGTGAACCCGCTCTATGCCGCACACCCCCCACCCAGTGTTGTGTGCTCAAACCTTAGAACACTGGTGGCACATCAGACAACTCTCAACTTTTACAGTCACTTTTGTTCATTTAATAAAACGATCCCACAACCGTGTAGCTCATTGCAATCCAAGTTACTAAATTTCATAAGGACTTATCACTAATATTGCTCCTAATAAAGTAAGATAGTGAAATTGAAAACTGAAGAATGCTGAATCTGAGTAATATAATTTAACTGCAACTGTGTAAGATATACAGAATTGGTGTGTAAGCTGTGTTCACTACATACAAGTTTAGAGAACATGGCAAAAAGAAGTACACCTCCACTAATAGTTTTAATATTCCATATTATGTATTCACATACACTTTATACAAAAGTTTTCACTTAATATAAAAGGAACTTTTTCTCCTGTCAATAATAGGCCTGGGTCCTCCAAGCTACATACTGGGGCACTCCCAGGATATTTCTGATGTTTCCACACAACTTCCATACAACTTTACCATTACTGCTTGGAATTAAATTCCAAGAAATGGAGCAATTAGATTTCAGATAAGGAACTATTTAAATTCTTACAACAGCTCACATTTTAAGTTATGTCATCACCATCGCCCATCTGGACCTTTAGAGATCCAAGAAAGTTATGTACTGACTTTACTTACTCTTTAACTTCCTTTTCCTACTTTTCTCCGTAAATGTTTCTTCAACTAGTATCCTCACTACTGAAAATACTTTCCTTGAGCCGTAGCCGGTTTTGCCCAGTGGACAGAGCATCGGCCTGCGGGCCAGAGGGTCCCGGGTTCGATCCCAGTCAAGGGCACGCAACCTTGGCTGCGGGCTCCTCTCTGGCCCAGCCCGGTCGGGGCTCGTGCTGGAGGCAACCAACTGATGCGTTTCCTCCCACAAAAACGTTTCTGTCTTTCCCTCTCTCCCACTTTCTCTAAAACCAATGGGAAAGATACCGTGCGGTGAAAATTTTTTAAAAAAGAAAAATTTTCCTTGGCTGCCCCATTATTAAGAATATGGTGTCTTTTGTTGTGATTTTTTCTCCAGAGCTTTCAGGTAATATTAGTTTAGAGACCTTTCTCATTCATTTTGTTTCCTTCAGTATTCTTTATTCTTCTTTTAGTTTTTTGTTTAAAGTTTAAAACTTTTAATTCTTTACTATGAACTTCTGTGTATCGGTATATAGGAATCTCCTTCTTAATCTTCCACAAAAGGTCGGATTCAGTGTGAGCTGAAAGTCACTTAGGACGACTATATATACTTAGGTCGACTTGGCTCTACTAACACGTGACCCCGCATTGTACCTTACTGTCCTTAACACAGCACTGCAATTCAATATGACAGACTTTAAACGCGGCTCAGAGTTCTAAAGAACTCAAGAAAATCCACCACACCCAACTATCTCCAGTTTGCCCACTTGTCTCTGTGACTTAGTTATACCCCCGGTTCAAACACTAGCACTAAAGCAATCTCAACTCTTGACTTGGTTTCTGCACATCTGTTCTCGTACCTACTCAGAATATACCCGCATCCTCATTGGCCAGTGGGCCTTGTGTACATTATTTCTTCAGCCAGAAAGGTCAGTCTTCTCCATTCTTTACACTCCTAAGCCAGTGAGAAAACGTTTCTAGTTTGTGGCAGTTAACCAATGAGGTTGCTACAGGCCAGTGGCAACCAACTGCTCCTCACTTTACTATGTGGAGGCCTGAGGAGGATGAATTTCTAAATCCATATATAAACCTACCGAAGGCATAGAAGGGTTGGTACCGGCTGGCTCAGCTGATGCTGCTACAGGTAGTCAGCTTGCCCTGTCTCAAGAAATACAGCATTTCCCCTACCGTAGCCTTTCTTCACCTGATTTAAATAACCTGTATTCCTCCTCACCACTGGGCACCTAACGCCACTGCTCGGAGCCCACCAGCCAGTGAATGGATGAACAAGGAGGTAATCCTGGCTTCGTGGTCAAACCATCAGCTGAGAAGGCCGCTATAACCAGAACACAAATGTCAAGATGAATTTTAAACGATGTTTCTAAAATGTAGTTCTTAGACTTTGAACATATTGAGACAACGTACATAAGGTGTGTTTAGGATGTACGAAAACTGGGGGGGCCTTTGACCTGCTCAGGCTCCATTTCTTGGTTGCCTGCTGTGAGCAAGTTAGTGAAAACGTGTGGGCTATCACTTCCTAAGTGTCGCTGTGAGAGAAGGGGTCTCTGGGGCTCTCAAATGACGCCGGGTTATCAGGACATGCTAAGTACCATGCTCAGAAATCTTAAATGTGCGGCTCAGCTCCTGTTTTTACCAGAGGATAAATTATCTTTGCAGAGGCAAAAAAAAGAGAGCAAATAAAATTAGCTTGGCTGCATAAGCTAATGCAAATCAATGACTTTGGTGAGAAATCATTTAGCACCAAGTTTTCTCCAAATCAAGTATAATAAAAAGCACTTACTGGAAGTCATTGCTGGTGTGGTTGCCCCATGTTAGGCCCTGGATCTATTATGCCTGCGCATGTTAGGTCTCGCACGTCTAGTCCTTCGCATTTCTTCTTGTTCTTCCTGGATTTTAGAGATCTTCTCAGCTAGCAGCTGGTCGTATTCCGCCTTTTTAAATTTTGGAAATAAAATGGAATTCAGGAAAAACGAACTACCATTGGGTAACAGAAAAAGTAAATTAAGAAGAGATTTTAGCTGCACTTAAGGAGCCAGAAACCGAAAGTGGGAAGAACCTGATCTACTTTCTGGGATCACTCCACACAGGCTGGTGTCGGAAGGGTCACGCGGAAGCAGCCTCACTCTGGACCCAGTCAGTGTGGTCTCTCCCGGTCGGTCTACACAGTGTGCACTGGCGATCACAGCGCATGCAGAGACGAGGCCACTTATTTTAAGAAGTGCCAATGTAGACAGGAAAGTTCAACTGATTCAGAAACTGCAATACTACTCGGCCCAGCAGCTGATCGCCTATTCCAGTGAAGACAGCACAGGCCTGGAAACAGCGCAGCCCCGTTCCGAGTGGACAGAAGGACAACCAGATAGAGCGCCACGTGAGTGGACGGTATCACCAAGAGGGAAAATGTAAAAGTCTTGATGATGTACACTTTAAGAAAATTACTCTGTTATCTTGACTCTGCACAGGGAGAATAAGACAGGATAGCTAAAGGTATCTTAAGTACAGATTACAAAAAGGAATAAATCAAGCAACCAGAACAGAACCATTTCTGACTTTCTATAGAAACAAACAAAAAAACCAGGTGCTCACGCGATTATTTGCAGATTCATACATGTCCCGTTCCACGTTCCGGGCATATGCAACTAGGTTTTCCATCCGTCTGTCTTCTAAAGCAGCAGGATCCGGAGTAGGAAATATGGCTTGAACACTAAGAACAGAGAATCCTAGCACTGTTATATCACAAAAGCTTTCCGAAACCATCATAGAAATATACAATTACTGTACATTTCCCCCTCATGTTTGTACAGTGCACACATGAAATAACATGTAAAAGTGAGGGCACAGCAGGTGAGCGCTGAACCAGAACATCCTGGTTCGATTCAGGCACATGCGGGGGGGTGGGCTTGATCCCCTGTGGGGTGTGCAGGAGGCAGGCAATCAATGATTCTCTCTCATCACTGGTTTCTATTCCTCTCCCTTCCTCTATATTTAGAAATAAAATAAAGGGAAGGGGTGGAATGTATTCTAACATAAAATACTGACCAAGATGAAATTGACCTTTTGTGGTGAGCGAAAGCTTGTCCTGATCAGAATAAAGAAATGACTCCATAAAAACTCTCTCTGGCCCCTCTCTATGACTGTAATTTGGAACAATTATATTGTACAATTTGCATAAAGGAAGTGAGGAAATCTGACCTTTGGTACATTACCCATTAGCAACAGCCTTCAGATGCTTCTGCTCTCCTAAATTTATTCCGTTTAATAAAATAAAACCTCATCGCGAAAACCAGTTTGGCTCAGTGGATAGAGCATCGGACTGTGGACTGAAAGGTTCCGGGTTCGATTTCGGGGGCGTGCAAGAGGCAGCTGATCGCTGTTTCTCTCTCATCAATGTTTCTGACTTTCTATCCCTCTCCCATCCGCTCTGTAAAAAATCAATTAAAAGAATATATTAAAAAATAAAATAAATAAAACCTAATCATTACTATGAAATATTAAAACATAAAAAACTTGAAGTGAATGGGGTAGAAATGCATCATAATTCTGGTAAAAGTCTTTGACACTCAGGCCATTTACTACAAAATGCTTGGCACTAGTATTCCTAAAAATTGACCAATGTGATTTCAAGCCACTAATTTTATCATTTGGCTATCTCATGTTCAGTTTAATAGCACTTGAAGAAATATGTGGAAATTTAGATGAATACTTGAGTTGGTTTAAAAAAAAACACACACAACCAAGACCGGTTTGGCTCAGTGGGTAGAGTGTGAGACTGGGGACTGAAGGGTCCTGGGTTCGATTCCAGTCAAGGTCATGAACCTTGGCTGCGGGCACATCCCCACTAGGGGGCGTGCAAGAGGCAGTTGATCGACGTCTCTCTCATGGAGGTTTCTGACTTTCTATCCCTCTCCCTTATGCTCTGTAAAAAAATCAATAAAATATATTATAAAAATAAATAAAATAAAAAACACACACCAAAAAAGTCATCAAGTGAGATGATCAACCCCAAATCATTATCTCTGTTCATTAAGTAAAAATGTGGATGGAATGAACAAAATCCCTCTATTAAGCGGAGGAAAGAAAATCAAAGACTGTTTTCTCCAAAAATAAAAATGCTGTGTTGAAGTGTAAGTTCTGTAGGCTCTATCTTTTTGATAGTGGGTGCATTACATTTTCCCATTCTACCTGCCTTTCCCCTAGTGATTATGAAAAGCACTCTGTATTTTTTTATTCTTTAAAGTATTACCAATAGTAGTACATGTTTTTCTCCCCCCGGCCACTGCCTCTCCTAGCCCCCAGGACATGTCCTCATCTACTTCCCCCCCACCCCAGGGTCTTGTATCCATTGGTTATGCCCACAGGCATGCACAGTGACAAGCACTGTTTAAATAAGACAGAGTTTGTGAGGCAGAGTGCCTGAAACATCTAAACTTCCCAACAAACAGTGCCAACTGCTCCACAAATTATTGATACATATACTATTGGAGGGTCAGACAAACATCCTACCACAGTTAACTTGTCAACATAATAAAAGCTCAGCGATAACAAAAATTGTCCCATTTTAATGAGCTGAGACTTGGCTTTCTTTTGAAGTTATGAATTTTGTAAAAGCAGTAACAACGTGAATAATTTTTCACTAACACATTTATTACCGTCACTAGGCAGAATACTTAAAGCTGAGATACTCCTACCAAAGACAATGAAAACTCGAGAAGCAGAAACTAAGAAGCGAGAAAGCAGCGGGAGCAGAAATATGTTAGCAACAACAGCCAAGCAAGAGAAAAGTCAGTGATATTCCTCTTGCGGTTAAGTGCGTGGCAGATTAGAAGCATGCGGACATGGTAACTCGCTACGACTAAGACATGCCTACAGTCTTACAGTCTGTGAACAAGATGATTTCGAAGATCCTGAGTAATATCCTCATGCCAAGACGCCGGGGAGGCCACACTGGCGTTTTCACTCATCACTGGGCTTTCTCTACAAAGAAGATGTGAGAGAAGGTGAGGGGAGCAAGATCTCATTTAAGTGGAAAGTGATGCCTGCAATGGGTCCAATCCCCGTGGCAGGTCTCTCTGTTACATACAGAAGTTGGGGTGGGGAGACAGTAAACGTGTGTGTGACTCTGTGAGGGAAAGTGCTAACCCACCCATTGCAGTATGTGAAGGGGAGGAAGACACCGACCTCTTGTATGGGGAAGACTATGCGGCATTTTGACACAGATTATCCCGGGGAATTCGTTGGGCAATGGACTAGCTCTTAACAATGGGACAGAGCAAATGCATTTTTAAGGAGCTGCAGACTTACAACTTCCTACAGGAAGTATATGGGAAGTTGTAAATTTCCCCAAATATTTAATACGAATTCAAATACATTATAGAAAGCCTAAAAGTATGGTCTCAAACACTGTGGTCGTCTTTATACTTTAAGAATATATCTTTGAATCTAAGAAATTTTAACATGTTTGGAAAACAACACAGACCGGCCGAGACCGGTTAGGCTGGGCGGATAGAGCGTCTCTCTCCCTCTCCCTCCGGAAAACACCCAAACCCACCACGTGACCAGAAGCCAATGCAGAATGAGCGCTGGGTGACAGGTGGGAACTCGTTGGGACTCGCTAACGGGCGGAGGTCGGGAGCCTGTGGGTTTGGGGCCAGCCTCCCTGGGTCCCGATCCTGAAGCCTCCGCTACTAGAACCCCAAAAGCCAAACAGTGACCCAGGACCGCGCACGTGGACCCCGGACACGGGATGTTGATGAGGCCTCCGTCTCCCTTCCGGTCACCCCGGGGCCGTGACGGCCTCCCCATCCCCAAAGAGCGGGCCACGCCACAGGGGGGACGAGGAAGATTCCAGAGCTCCCAGACCCCCCCCCCATCCCGTCCCCTCCCCCGAGGCCAGGGAGGCGGCTCCTCTCGGAACTGCTCGCCAGGTGTCCACCCCGCAACCTCGGACCGAAAGGCAGCGCCAGCCGCTCCTGGCCCAGCTCAGCCCGGGTCCATCCTCCGCCCGGCGCCGCGGGCGTCACTCACAGCCCACAGCGGGGTCCCCGAGCTGGGCTCTCGGGGTTCGCTTTCCCCACACCCACAGTCCTCTCCCGCTCACCTCGACACCGCGCAGCTTCTCCTTGAGACCCAAGAGCGCCCACCACCCTCACCAGTGCTGGAAGCGAAACTGGCCTCGCCCTTTGGTCTGATTCCAGAGCCCCGCCCCGGAGAGGAGGAGTCACAGCAGAGACTGGAAAATTCCGGGCGGTGGTTCTTTTCTCTAGGGCCATCCCTTCCACACCCGCACCCACCCCCACCCCACACCCCATTCTTTTTCTTTTTTTTTTTTTAATATATTTTATTGAATTTTTACAGAGCAGAAGGGAGAGGGATAGAAAGTCAGAAACATCGATGAGAGAGAGACATCGATCAGCTGCCTCTTGCATGCCCCCCACTGGGGATGTGCCCGCAGCCAAGGTACATGCCCTTGACCGGAATCGAACCCGGGACCCTTCAGTCCGCAGTCCGACGCTCTACCACTGGGCCAAACCGGTCTTGGCCCCCATTCTGCATTAATGAATCATTGATGCCTGCGGTGGTCACGCACTGTTCCAGGACCGGATGCCTGGCAGAGAAACGCAGTTAAATTCAGAATAAGAATGAACAGGTCAGGTTCAGTACATGTACCGTGGACATTTCACCTCGGAGAAGTCTACTTTTAAGACGCCCCCATGGTTTGATCTGAATCTACTCATGAGAAAGAAAAAAAAATCGAGACAAATTTTACAAAAACAACTGGCCTGAGCACTTAAACAAAAGGCCCATATCATAATAGAAAATAAGGCTGGGACTTAAGGCATGACAGCTCCACATGTCCTTAACCGGGTCACAAAAGGAGCAGGCATTAGACGGTGACACCGAGTGCGGAGCCATCGCTTGGCCAGCAGAGGTATTGTGTTTTAGAAGGTGCTCGCTGAAACAGAGAGAAAGGAGAGGCAGCAAAATCGTAACCATTGGGGACTCTCAATGAAGGCTGTGGGGGGAGGTCCTTTATGAAACTCCCCTCTAAGTTCGAAACTACACAAATGGTGGCGGTGGGAAAGGTAAAGCAAAACCTTATTCCTTGCTGCAGCAGCAGCAAATGTTTGGCTCATGGAGGTTTGGAAACACACCACACCCATCAGTTCTCATGACCGGTAGTGGAAAGGCTGCAGGAGGAAGCGGGAATGTGTGTGTGAAGTTAAGGAGTATGCCAACCATAATTCTTATTCACCTAGGAAGATGTAAATGGTACCTTCCTGAGACCAGGAAGCGTGAGCAGCTGCTGTCCTGCCCTCTGAACTGTGCCAGTTCTCCAGAACTAAAACCTGTGCGAACTGGCGGCGGGACTGACAGTGACCTTGGGAAGAGCGCACACAGGGGAGGAGCGCACACAGGGGAGGAGCGCACACGGGGGAGGAGCACACACAGGGGAGGAGCGCACACAGGGGAGGAGCGCACACAGGGGAAGAAGCGCGCACAGGGAAAGAAGCGCACACAGGGGAGGAGCGCACACAGGGGAGGAGCGCACACAGGGGAGGAGCGCACACAGGGAGGAGCGCACACAGGGGAAGAAGCACACACAGGGAAGAGCGCACACACAGGGAAGAGCGCACACGGGGGAGGAGCGCACACAGGGGAAGAAGCGCACACAGGGGAAGAAGCGCACACAGGGAAGGAGCCACACAGGGGAGGAGCGCACACAGGGGAGGAGCGCACACAGGGAGGAGCGCACACGGGGAAGGAGCGCACACAGGGGAGGAGCGCACACGGGGGAGGAGCGCGCACGGGGGAGGAGCGCGCACGGGGGAGGAGCGCGCACAGGGGAAGGAGCGCACACAGGGGAGGAGCGCACACAGGGGAAGAAGCGCACACAGGGAAGGAGCCACACAGGGGAGGAGCGCACACGGGGAAAGAGCGCACACAGGGGAGGAGCGCACACAGGGGAGGAGCGCACACAGGGAGGAGCGCACACAGGAGAAGAAGCACACACAGGTAAGAGCGCACACAGGGGAGGAGCGCACACGGGGGAGGAGCGCACACAGGGGAAGAAGCGCACACAGGGGAGGAGCGCACACAGGGGAGGAGCGCACACAGGGGAAGAAGCGCACACAGGGGAGGAGCGCACACAGGGGAAGAAGCGCACACAGGGAAGGAGCCACACAGGGGAGGAGCGCACACAGGGGAGGAGCGCACACAGGGGAGGAGCATACACAGGGGAAGAAGCGCACACAGGGGAGGAGCCACACAGGGGAGGAGCGCACACAGGGGAAGAAGCGCAAACAGGGGAAGAGCGCACACAGGGAAGGAGCCACACAGGGGAGGAGCGCACACAGGGGAGGAGCGCACACAGGGAGGAGCGCACACAGGGGAAGAAGCACACACAGGGAAGAGCGCACACAGGGGAGGAGCGCACACAGGGGAAGAAGCGCACACAGGGGAGGAGCGCACACAGGGGGAGGAGCGCACACAGGGGAAGAAGCGCACACAGGGGAAGAAGCGTACACAGGGGAGGAGCGCACACAGGGGAGGAGCGCACACAGGGGAAGAAGCGCACACAGGGGAGGAGCGCACACAGGGGAAGAAGCGCACACAGGGAAGGAGCCACACAGGGGAGGAGCGCACACAGGGGAGGAGCGCACACAGGGGAAGAAGCGCACACAGGGGAAGAAGCGCACACAGGGGAAGAGCGCACACAGGGGAAGAAGCACACACAGGGGAGGAGCGCACACGGGAGGAGCGCACACAGGGGAGGAGCGCACACGGGAGGAGCGCACACAGTGGAGGAGCGCACACAGGGGAAGAGCGCACACAGGGGAGGAGCGCACACAGGGGAAGAAGCGCACACAGGGGAGGAGCGCACACGGGGGAGGAGCGCACACAGGGGAAGAAGCGCACACAGGGGAAGAGCGCACACAGGGGAGGAGCGCACACGGGGGAGGAGCGCACACGGGGGAGGAGCGCACACAGGGGAAGAAGCACACACAGGGGAGGAGCGCACACAGGGGAAGAAGCGCACACAGGGGAAGAAGCGCACACAGGGGAAGAGCGCACACAGGGGAAGAAGCACACACAGGGGAGGAGCGCACATGGGAGGAGCGCACACAGGGGAGGAGCGCACACAGGGGAGGAGCGCACAAGGGGAGGAGCGCACACAGCGTGCGGAGGTGACCGCCACTCAGATGCCGCAGTTAAAAGTCCACAGGGAGCCGGCGGTGGGTGTCTGCCTGGTAACACCGGGGGTAAGACTGTGCCTCAAAGGAAGCACTCGTAAAGCCAGAAAGGGCGTTTGAAAACGGGACACAGAGGGAAACACCGACTCCAACAAATGGGGAATGCCTAACCCAGCGGTCGGCAAACCCGTTAGCCAACAGAGCCAAATACCAACAGGACAACGGTTGGAATTTCTTTGGAGACCACATTTTTTAAACTTAAACTTCTTCTAACGCCACTTCTTCAAAATAGACTCGCCCAGGCCGTGGTATTTTGTGCAAGAGCCGCACTCAAGGGGCCAAAGAGCCGCATGCGTGTGGCTCGCCAGCCACGGTTTGCCGACCACTCCCTAACCCATTCAAAACAGAGCAAACAAAGACCAGCTGGTGACTCCCTAGGACAATGGTCGGCAAATTGCGGCTCGGGAGCCACATGAGGCTTTGGCCCCTTGAGTGTGGCTCTTCCACAAAATACCCCGGCCTGGGCGAGTCTATTTTGAAGAAATGGCGTTAGAAGAAGTTTAAGTTTTAAAAAATTGGGCTCTCAAAAGAAATTCCAACCGCTTTACTGTTGGTATTTGGCTCTGTTGACTACTAGCCTAGACCTGTTCCAGCAGTTAGCGACAGCTCTCAAATGTGAGTCATTATTCTCCAATATTCCCCTCCCCGCCCCCCACTGATTTCAGGGAGAGGAAGGGAGAGGGAGAGAGAGAAAGAGAAACCTCAGTGATGAGACAGAACCAACACCTGGCTGCCTCCTACCGGGGCTGAGCGGGAAGCCGGGCTGTCCCCTGACCCGGACCCCGACAGTGACCCCCTGGCTCAAGGGCTGTTCCACTTTGTATTTCCAACCACACACGCGACTGTGCCGGGGAGGAAGCTGAGTTCAATCACAAGGTGACAAGGCCCTGGCCATCGAGGCTGAGCTGGGCGTCGGCCCAGGAGGTGCCAGTTGGATTCCCGGTCCGGGCACCAGCCTGGGTGGCGGGCTCGATGGCCCAAAAGCCGAGCAGGGGGCGCGCAGGAGGCGGCCCATGGGTGTCTCCCTCTCCACACACACAAAGCCACCAGGTGACCAGAAGCCTATGAAGAAAGAGCTGGGTCCCGGGTCGGGGCGGGTGGGACGCGCTGACGGGCGGAGTTCGGGAGCCTGCGGGCTTGGCGCCGCCTCCCTGGGTCCCGCTCCCGAAGCCGCAGCTACCCGAACCCCAAAAGCGGATTGGGAGAATCAACATAATTAAAATGTCCATACTACCCAAAGCAATCTATAAATTTAATGCACTCCCCATTAAAATACCAATGGCATACTTCACAGACCTAGAAAGAACTCTCCAAAAATTCATCTGGAATAAAAAAAAGGCCCCGGATTCCCACAGCAATCCTGAGAAAGAAGCACAAAGTCAGTGGGATTGCAATACCAGATTTCAAGCTGTATTACAAAGCTACTGTTCTCAAAACAGTCTGGTACTGGCACAAGAACAGACATATAGACCAATGGAATAGAATAGAGAATCCATATATCAACCCAAACCACTATGCTCAATTAATATTTGACAAAGGAGGCATGAACATAAAATGGGGTCAAGATAGTCTCTTCAATAAATGGTGATGGGAAAATTGGACAGGTACATGCAAAAAATGAAACTAGACCACCAACTTACACCATACACAAAAATAAACTCAAAATGGATACAGGACTTAAACGTAAGACAGGAAACCATAAAAATATTAGAGGAATCTACAGGAAGAAAAATCTCAGACATATGCCAAAAGAACTTCTTTGATGATACTGCTCCGAGGGCAATGGAAGATAAAGAGAAAATAAACAAATGGGACTACATCAAAATCAAAAGCTTTTCACAGCTAAAGAAACCATCAACAAAACAACAAGAAAACCCACTGTATGGGAGAACATATTTGCAAATGTTATCAGTGATAAAGGTTTAATCTCAAGCATCTATAGGCAACTCACACAACTCAATAAAAGGAAGACAAATGATCCAATAAAAAAATGGGCAACAGACCTAAATAGAACCTTTTCTAAAGAAGACAAAAGGAAGGCCCAGAGACATATGAAAATTTGCTCAAAGTCACTAATTATCCGAGAGATGCAAATCAAAACCACTATGCGGCACCATCTCACACCTGTCAGAATGGCTTACATCAGCAAATCAACAAATGACAAGTGCTGGCGAGGATGCGGAGAAAAAGGAACTCTCCTGCACTGCTGGTGGGATTGTAGACTGGTGCAGCCACTGTGAAGAAGAGTATGGAGTTTCCTCAAAAAACTAAAAATGGAGCTCCCATTCGACCCAGTAATCCCACTTCTAGGAACATACCCCAAGAAACTAGAAAGGCGAATTAGAAAGGATATATGTACCCCTATGTTCATAGCAGCACAATTTAGCATAGCTAAGATTTGGAAACAGCCTAAGTGCCCATCAGCAGATGAGTGGGTTAAAAAACTGTGGTACATCTACACAATGGGATACTATGCTGCGGTAAAAAAGAAAGAGCTCCTACCAGTTGTAACAACATGGGTGGAATTAGAGAGCATTATGCTAAGTGAAATTAGCCAGGCAGAGAAAGACAAATATCACATGATCTCACTCATTTGAGGAATACAATCAATGACATAGACTGATGAACAAGAATGGATCCAGAGACTGAGAAAAGTCCATCAGAATGTCAAACCTCAGGGTAAGTGGCAGGTGGTGGGAGTAAGGGGGAAAGTCAATATATTTGAACGCTTGAACTAAGGTAAGTGACTTGTGTTTTTACATCCCTGACAAAGTTTATATAAAGTTATAAAAAAAAAAAATTGGCAGCTAGTTTGAGATTGAATTAACATGGCCTAGAGCATGTCATCTCTTATGGACACCAGTCCTTAGGCTAGGCCCTCCTTAACCTCCCGTGACACCACAATACCCTTACATGATATTATTCTACAATGTCATTATAATATTTGATATTTGAAAACAGCATATTATACAATTATCCCAAGTAAACTTACAAACTAATTCTTTGAATGTTGGGCAGCAACTTAAAAAAAAGATAGGAAAGGAATGAATTAATCCCTTTCAGAAGGGATTAAGGCACTGGGAAGGCATCCGAGCATTCTATATTGGCCCCCCTGGCCCTTTGGCCAAGAGGGACCCTCTTCTTATTATCCAAATACACACAGCTGATGCTTGAACTTGAAGTTCAAGCTGGGGCTGTAGCCTCTGGGCAGCTGGCACCATGGATATGTCTCTCGACCAACGGCATGAGCTGGGCCCTCTCTGGAGAAGAAACCTGGGTCACCCGAGATATGTGATCAGTACTGGGACTCCGCCAGCAGGCGAGGGGACCCCAAGGCAGGTGCTGGACGTGGAGGCCACGGGGCATAGACTACAAAGGAGACAGGACTGAACCTCACATCACCCTGTTTGGCCCCGGAGGATGGCTGGTTAGCCAGAGACGGGTAAGATTCCTCCGGGAAGGAACAACCTAAGACAGGCACAGTCGCAGAGGGGCCAACAGGAGAGAACTAAAAGATCAACAGAGGTGGGGCACAGACCCTCATCCACAAACCTTGCAGGAGCTTGAATTCTCACCCCTCCTGAGAGAGGTCTCCTACCCCCACGGCTGCTACGCCTCCCACGCACAACTCATACGGGGACCCAGGTGGCAGACAGAGACTCGGCCAGCAATAGCTGCCCTATATCTAAATTTAATTTATTACCAGGAATGCTGAGGACCTACTCAAAAATGCAAATATTCCTTTCCACAAGTATTTACTGGGTAAACTAAGATTTCTGCTTGAGTATTAAAATTGACAGTAAAATAGTAATCAAGTTTTCAGATTAATTTAAATTGGCCAAGTGAAATAAGTGAATACTCAAGAAAATCTAAGTGTACTGGACAAAAAGCTTTTCCTAAAACATTAACTAAAATATCTATTAGTAGTTCATCTCACTGCAAAATTGCCTAACATCCAAAGAACCTAAAGCAGTAATATTTGTGTGCAAAAATTAAAATTTAAAATTACTAAGACTGTAAGATAAAATTTCCAAAAGCCCCTATTAACCAAAAAAAAGGGGGGGGGGACAGTGGGGTAATATCATGTAAGGAAAAATATCCTATATGTAAAATACATGTAGAAAATTCTTACTCCAGAAAAGAAAATTCCATTTGTAAAACCAACTACAGGACACCCATGAAAAAACACACATGGTGTCAAAATAAGCCAAAGGAAAATCATTTAGGCAAAAATAAAAAGAATCCCAAGTCTATTTTGCAGAGAGGACCCCTTTGTTAACTTTTGGTCGAGAATGTGTTTGTGTGTTTGCAGAGAACAACTCCAAGACCATGTGGGTTCCTGCGACAGTGAGGAACTGACGGGCCTGTTCCATCCACGAGGACAGTCCAGAGATGGGGGACACTGAGGACACCTTGCCATGCTAGCAGTCGGCAGCTGTGCATGTCTGCAGGCGGGCCAGGACCAAACCAGAGAGGATGGAACTTGCATTGCCACGATGTGTCCACCATCTGGATACCATTGCTGACATGGACACATGAAGAACTATTTGACATTGAAACTGGACTCAGAACAGTTGGACATTGAAACTGACACTCAAACTTTTTTTTTTTGTTCTTATATGTTTGTTTTCAGTATGCAGAGGCAAGATATTTTTGAAGAAAAGAAACAGGGGGAAGTGACTGATACAGAGGCAGGGTGGCCTTGAACAGGCTGTCAAGCTACAGGGGAAAGGCGGGGTGGAGGGGAGGCAGATGCTGGGGGAGATCAACTGAAGGACTTGTATGCATACATATGAGCATAACCAATGAATGAAAGACACTGGGGTGGGGAGGGGGGCAGGTGGGGACATGTGCTGGGGGGTAAGGGAGGCGGGGGAGGATATTAGGGGGAAAGGAAAACATATGTACTACTATTAAATATAAGTTATATTGTAAATAAAAAATAAATAAATAAAATAAAAGAGAGAGAAAACAAAAGGACCCCAAAAGCCAGTGACCCAGGGCCGCGGGCCTGTCCTGGGGACCGCGCACGTGGACCCCGGACACGGGATGTTGATGAGGCCTCTGTCTCCCTTCCAGTCACCCCGGGCCTTGAAGGCCTCCCCATCCCCAAAGAATGGGCCACGCCACAGGCGGGACCAGGAAGATTCCGGAGCTCCCAGACCCCCATCCCGTCCCCTCCCCCGAGGCCAGGGAGGCGGCTCCTCCCGGAACTGCTCGCCAGGCTTCCACCCCGCAACCTCGGACCGAAAGGCAGCGCCAGCCGCTCCTGGCCCAGCTCAGCCCGGATCCATCCTCCGCCCGGCGCCGCGGGCGTCACTCAGAGCCCACAGCGGGGTCCCCGAGCTGGGCTCTCGGGGCTCCCTCTCCCCACACCGAAACCTGGCTCCCGAGCTCCTTCCCACACACCCGGGGCGAGGATCTCGGGGCTCCCTCTCCCACACACCCACAGTCCTCTCACGCTCACCTGGTTGCCGAGCAGCTTCTACACGAGACCCCACAGCGCCGACGGCCCTCACCACGTGCCGGAAGCGGCGTTGGCCACGCCCTTTTAGCCCGATCCAGAGCCTAGAGCCTTCTGGGACTTGTAGTTCAGCCACGGGTGCTTGTGGGCCATTCAACAGCCACTGGCTCTTGTTTATTCTCTTGGTTAAAACTAGACGAGTAAAATCCAGTCACTCCAAGAACCCCAAGGGGCTGGCCCCGGGGTGTCTCCAACCTCCTCCTGCCCCGCCCCCCCCCCCCCCTTCCCTCGGCGCCCGTCCACCCCCGTCCTGTTCCTGACTGCCAGGCTGAGCTGGCCTCGGGGCCTCAGCCCTCCTGTTCCGTTAGTGCGGGGAATTCTCCCCGAGGCTCCTCTCTCTCTCTCTCTCTCTCTCTCTCTCTCTCTCTCTCTCTCTCTCTCTCTTTTTAAAAATATATTTTATTGATTTTTTTACAGAGCAGAAGGGAGAGGGATAGAAAGTCAGAAACATCGATGAGAGAAACATCGATCAGCTGCCTCTTGCCCGCCCCCCAATGGGGATGTGCCCACAGCCAGGGTACATGCCCTTGCCGGAATCAAACCCGGGACCCTTCAGTCCACAGTACAACGCTCTATCCACTGAGCCACACCGGTCTCGGCCCGAGGCTCTTCTCAAGGATGGCTCCTCCTTTTTCAGATTTCAGCTCAAAGTCACCTTCTCGGGAGCCCATTAAAGTAGCTGTGCTCTCCCCTCACTGTATCCCTTCAGCCATGGGTGGCACCTGCTTCTGTCTGGAATCATCCTGCTCGTTTGTTTACTTGTTCACGGCCGTTCTCCCAACACTGGAGTGGAAGCCCCTGAGGGAGGACCGTAGTCTCTCTTGTTCTCTTGTATTTCCAGAGGCAACAACGGAGCCTCACACACATGAGGCGCTTAATAACTAAAGACCTAAATAATAAGTTTTCAAGGATTACAATAGGCCACTGCTTTAAAGAAATTAAAGTATATAGTTCACATAAAATATATTACTTTCAGGCCAAAACCGGTGTGGCTCAGTGATTAGAGCGTCGGCCTTGGGGCTGAAAGGTCCTAGGTTTGCTTCAGGTCAAGGGCACATACTTTGGTTGCGGGCACATCCCCAGTAGGGGCTGTGCAAGAGGCAGCTGATTGATGTTTCCCTCTCACAGGTTTTTCTCACTTTCTATCCCTCTCCCTTGCTCTCTATGAAAAATAATCAAAGTATATTAATATATATATACATATATTACTTTCACATGTATTACAAAGGGATTCAACATTCATATAGTTTATGAAGATAAGTCTGGTAACCAACCATCCGTCACTGTACAACATTAATCACTATAATCGGCAGTGTTCCCTGTGCTGTACATCACATCACTGTCACTTACTTATTTGATAACTCAAAGTTTGTTCCTCTCAGTCCTCTGCACCAGTTTTGCCCTCCCTCCCCCTGCGCTCTGCAAGCCCCGGTTCATTCTCTGTCCCTGAGTCTGTCTCTGTTGGGCTGCGTCTGCCTGTTCTGTTTCTCACATTCCGCACAGCAGTGAAACCCCAGGGTGTTAGCCTTCCCGGGTCTGACAGCAGGCTGCTGCCCGCAGGGGCCTGGAGCGGGTAGCTGGCTCTGCCGAGGCTCGAAAACTCGGGTTTACCCGTAACCGGGCTCAGCGTTCAGATCCTCCAGCAACAGAGCCCGCCTCGCCCTCTCTGGGCCCGCGCTGCCGCACCAGGTGACCGGGCTGGAGCTAATCTCACTCGACCGGACGGACGGACGAGGTCCGGGATTTCAAAGGACAATAAGCAGGAATTCCCGACTAAACGTCAAACGGGATAAATCCATGGAGCGGAGGTTGTAAAGTGTAGAATGGAAATGCAGGCCCTCCCCGGGGTGTTGTTGGAAATGGCCTCGGGCAGTGCTTGGTCGGCTGGACACGTACACGGTAGCTATTGTCATCCTCTGACATCTGAATGGCAGCAGCCAGAGGTGGTGGCTGCATTCATTGGCTGATCAGAGATTGAACCCACAACCTTTGCATATGGTGATGATGCTCTAAGCAACTGAACTATGTGGTCAGGGCTTGGTTTCCTTCATCTGAATTCTGTTCTGGAGATCTGATCACCTTTTTATTGATTTTTTTACAGAGAGGAAGGGAGAGAGAAACATCCATCAGCTGCCTCCTGCACACCCCCTACTGGGGATGTGCCACAAACAAGGTACGTGCCCTTGACCAGAATGGAACCCGGGATCCTTCAGTCCACAGGCTGATGCTCTATCCACTGAGCGACACCAGTTTCGGCTAATCTTTTAATTTTTATAAGAGAGCAACCAACAACCTCACAGCCAGAGAACCTTCTCATGGCGAATCATTGTACTCATTACATATTTATTTAGTGCCCACTGTGTGCAGGGCCCTGCTGGACTCTGAGAAGTCACAGGTGCATATTTCTCCCCCAAAAACCCTCTCTCGGAGTTGGGAGTTTCCTGCCTCCTGCAGGGAGACGACAGAAACAGCTCTTTCCCCTGGGGAGGCGGGGAGCAGGCGCCGAGCTGGAGAAGCGGGACGGAGCGCCGGTACGGGGTCCGGGATGTCCAGAGCAGGCCTGCGGTCCAAGAACATCCGTGACTGACAGGGTGTGAGCAGCCAGGGGGGCAGAGGGAGGCAGGCCAGGCAGACTCAGAATGCAGGGCCGGAGGGGAACAGCTCCCGCTGCAGGAGAATGAACTGGGAAACCTGTGGAGGTTGTAAGCGGGGCAGTGAATTGATTTGTGGCTGTTTTTTCACATTGCTCACCAGAGATGTTCTTATTGCTGAGGGAGAGAGAGGTGGGGGGGGGGAGAGAGAGACAGAGAGAGAGAGAGAGAGACAGAGAGAGAGAGAGAGAGAGAGAGAGAGAGAGAGAGAGACAGAGAGAGAGAGAGAGAGAGACAGAGAGAGAGAGAGACAGAGAGAGAGAGAGAACAACCACCAGAGCCACAGCCGCCAGGGCGGGGTGATGGGCACGGGCCCTCGGGCTCCTGTGGGAAGGGGTTGGGAGAGGAAGGGGGGGAGCGGCAGGGGCCACGGTGGAAGCCTCTGCCAATGGCCCAGGTGAGGGAGGATCGGCTGGGCCAGGGCGGGCGCAGGGGCAGGCAGAGAAGGAGCAGAAGGTGAGGAAAAGGTTGGAAGCAGCAGTCAGTTGCTGGAGTGGGTTTGGAAGAGGGGGAATGCAGGACTCCCAACAGGTCCCTGGGGGGATGGTGAGATCTGTTCGGTGACGGTTGAACATTTTAGGAGGCCCTGGCCGGGGTGGGGGGGCTCAGTGGGTTGATCATGAAGCCATGAACAGGAGCTCAGGTTCGATTCCCAGCCAGGGCGCATGTCCCCGGGACAGGCTTTGTCTTCGGAGGGGGGGGGCAGTAGGCAGCACATCAATGTTTCTCTCTCGAAGGGGGAGAACCAAGATGGCGACATAGGTAAACACCTATTGTTCTGCCCCACGCAACGATTTAAAAACTACAACATAACAACAAAACAAAAATCACCCAGAATCGCCAGAAAGCTGGCTGAGTGAAAACTCCACAAACAAGAGTAAAGGTGGAACGCTGAGACTCAGAGGAGCGGCGGGAGCGCAGCCTTGAAGATGGAAACAAGTTAGGAGCTGTCCTGTTCGAGCACGCCCGGGCTGGGGCTGGAGCAGCAACCCCGGCCGGATTTCGCCAACGGGGAGGGCGGAGACGTCCCACTGCACAGACTCCCCAGTGTCAGGCGAGGTCCGAGGTCTGGGGGAAGCACCCTGGAAGCCGGGCATGGCAGAGGTCTCCTAGTCTGTGGAGAAACCTGGAGGCGGGGAAAAGAAGCTTGCACGCAAGTGTCGACTTGCCCCCTGGAAACTTGCCTCCTGGTCCCGGAAATCATCTATTTTACAACCCTGGGCTAGACTTTGGGGGTGCAGACTCATTTGGGGAGAGGCAGAGTTGTCTGGCAAGGGGAAGAGACTAGCAGCTTTCTCTTGGAGGTGTCTGCAGCCATCCCCATCCAACAGAGTCCCGCGCGCGCAAGCACCGCATAGGATGTAGCTGACACTGAGGCTGCCTGCGCAGCTCAGAGACTCCGCCCATCCAACCTGAACACAGACTCCCTTCACAGCCAATTGGCCTGGAGGTCAAACCCTCCTAGGGCTAACAACAAGAAGCTGGGTTTAAATTAAAAAATACTCTACAACCCATAAAGGATTGCAGTAAGAGCATCCACCTCAAGTAACTGGGGAGGCTGAGCCACTGTCCCTTAGAGGATATCTACCACATAAAGCAGCCACCATGCAGAGATATGGAAAGGAATCAGGTGTGAAAGAAATGGAGGAGAAAAGACCACAAGACATAGAGTTCAAAACCACGGTTATAAGGCTTTTCAAGAGGCTCCTAGAAAAGGCCGATGCACTTCATGAGAATTATGAGGAAATAAACGAGGCCAACCAAGAAATGAATGAGACTTACAAGGAAATGAATGAGACCCTCAAGGAAATGAACAAGACCTCTGAGAATATGAACCAGACCCTCACGGATATGAAAAAGGACCAACTAGAAATCAAGCATACACAGACTGAAATAAAAAATATTACACAAAGTCCTAAAAGTGGTCCAGAGGGCCACAAGAACCAAGTCAAAGATTTGAAATACAAAGAAGCAAAATCCACTCGGCTGGAAAAGCAAGAAACAAAAAGAATTCAGATAATTCAAGATGGTGTAAGGGCCCTCTGGGACAACCTCAAGCATGCCAACATCCGAATTATTGGGGTGCCAGAAAAAGAGAGAGAGCAAGTTAATGAAAACCTACTTGAAGATATAGTGACTGAAAACTTCCCCCACCTGGTGAAAGAAACTGACTTAAAAGCCCAAGTACACAGAACCCCAAAATATAGGAATCTAAAGAGGACCACACCAAGACATATCATAATTAAAATGCCAAGAGCAAAAGACAAAAAGAGAATATTAAAAGCAGCAAGAGAAAAACGGTTGGTTACCTACAGGGGAGCACCCATATGATTGTCAACGGATTTCTCAACAGAAACGATGCAGGCCAGATGGGAGTGGCAAGAAATATTCAAAATAATGAATAGCAAGAATCTACTACCAAGATTACTCTATGAAGCAAAGCTATCATTCAGAATTGAAGATCAGATCAAGTGCTTCGCAGATAAGAAAAAGCTAAAGGAGTTCATTACCACCAAACCAGTATTATATGAAATTCTGAAAGATATTCTTTAAGAAGAGGAAGAGGAAAAAGGTAAAAATATAAATTATGAACAACAAATACACATCTATCAACAAATGAACATAAAAATCAAGTGAACTGATAGGCTGATGAACAAGATAACCTGGTGACTATAACAGAAACATGGACATAGAGAGGGAATGGACTGACAGTTCTTGGGGAGAAAAGTGTTGTTGGAAGTACAGCAAGAGATTGGACAAAAATCTTGCAACAATGGGAGAGGACATTGGGGGAGGGGGAGGTGAGGGCGGAGGGTGGGATAGGTACAGGGTGGAGGGGAGCTATAGGGGGATAAAAAAGGGGAAACCATTTAATTAATAAACTGAACAATTAAAAAAAATAAAAATAAATAAAAAGTAAAAAAAAAATAAAAATAAAATAAAAATGGCAAAAGCGACTCTGAAAAAAAATAAAAATAAAAATAAAAGTTTCATATTACAGAAAAAATAAAAAAATAAAAAATAAAAATAAAAATCAAGTGAATTGATAGGATAATGAACAGGATAAACTGGTGAATATAACAGAGACATGGACATAGAGAGGGAATGGACTGACAGTTCTTGGGGAGAGAAGGGTTGTGGGAAGTACAGCAAGAGACTGGACAAAAATCTTGCAACAATGGGAGAGGACAGTGGGGAGGGGGAGGTGAGGGTGGAGGGTGGGATAGGTACAGGGTGGAGGGGAGATATAGGGGGATAAAAAAGGGGAAACAATGTAATTAATAAACTGAACAATAAAGATTAAAAAAATGTTTCTCTAGCGCAGAGATGATTTTCTTCCCTGCCCTCCCCTCTCTCTAAATACAAATAGGAAAATCAATACAAAATTAAAAACATTGCCAAAGCCGGTTTGGCTCAGTGGACAGAGCGTCGGCCTGCGGACTGAGAGGTCCCGGGTTCGATTCTGGTCAGGGACAGGTCCCTTGGTTGCTAGCACATCCCCAGTAGGGGACGTGCAGGAGGCAGTTGATTGGTGTTTCTCTCTCGTTGATGTTTCTAGCTTTCTGTCCCTTTCCCTCTCTGTAAAAAAATCAATGAAGTATATTTAAAAAAAAAAAGCCGAAGCCGGTTTGGCTCAGTGGATAGAGCATCGGCCTGCGGACTGGGAGCTTCCAGGTTCGATTCAGGTCAAGGGCATGTACCTTGGTTGCCGGCACATCCCCAGTGGGGAGTGTTTTTAGGAGGCGGCTGGTTGATGTTTCTCTTTCACCAACATTTCTGACTTTGTATCCATCTCCCTTCCTCTCTGTAAAAGAATAAATAAAATATATTTTTAAAAATAAAAGTATATTTGAAAAAAAGGAAGGAAAATTACAATGAAAAGCTGGGACGAGCTCAAAGCCACAGCGGGGCTGTTTCTAACGTCTCAGCCTAGGAAGTGACCACTGGGGGCTGCAGTGCCCAGGCGCTCTCCCTGATTCGGCTTCCTAACCCCCACAGCCCCGATGACAGAGGAGGACTACAGCCCAGATGAGCCAACTGCTCTGGGTTCAGTCAGGAGAAGGCTCACCAGAAATCAGTCATCGCCCGACTGGGGAGGAGCCCCAGCGATGGCTGCAAACCCACTCACAGGTGACACGGGTCGTGTTCCTGTCCGAGCAAATGAAAACACAGACTGAATGAACGGTTTGGGGCTAAGGAAAGTCTGAATAGCTCCTCCTCTGTTTAAGACATTGGGATTTATAATAGAAACCTTCCCACAACAAAATTCCAGGACAGCCAACGTTATGTCAATGACAAATTCTATCTAATCTTTAAGGAAGAAACAATATAAATCATGTAAATATTCTTTCAGAAAATAGCAGGAACACTTCTCTACTTTTATGAAATCAACACTGCCCTGATACAATTTTTTTTAATTATAAGGTCTTTTTTTTCATTGAGTTTTTGAGTGGAAGGAAGAGAGAGCAACAAGATTGGCTGCCTCCCACACAGCCCCTATTAGGGCTGAGAACCTGCAACCAAGGAACATGTCCTGGACTGGGAATCGAACCCGCGACCTTTTGGCCTGTGGGCCAACACTAACCACTGAGAAAACCAGCCAGCACCTGTTCTTTTTAATACCTGGCAAGCACCGTCTGTTCTCATTAGCTCTCTCTTCCTCAGCTTCCCAGGCGTATTTTCACCCAGTTTCTTTTCCTACTCGACCCCATCTCCTCCCCACCCTGTCTTCTCGGTTGGCAGTTGGCAACCACAGAGGGTGACAGAAGAGGGCCGTGTTGTAGCCCTTTAAGTCCTCCTTTTCCAAGAAACTACTGTGACTTAAGCTGCTCATCTTCTCGCCTGTAAGGTAAGGGTGACAGGCAGACCATGAATCATCCATAGATCATCACAGAATGTTAAATGCTAAACAACACAAACTCCAATAGATAAAGTGCACATTTGGCTGGGACTTGCAGTGTTTTCCCCTGAATGCTGCACACATTGACCAAGCCCGTTTTTAAGTTCACTTGGGTATCCCGGGAGGCTCGGCTGTAAGTTAGTGGTTTTGCTGTTTCCTCCGAACCCCACACATCAGGGACTTAAACTGATGCCTTCTAAGACAAAGTGGTCGGGAAAAAAGCGAAACAAAGTTAGCTGTCTCACAGTTTATTTAACAATAGGTAATAAGAAACCAAATCTAACAGTCTATACAGTGATCCAAAGTTCATTTTATAAGTAATCAATTTTAATTGCATGATTTACAACAGTTGAGGGTTTTTGCTTTCTATTTTCAAGTTTTACAGAAAGTGTGTGTCGGGGGCAGGGTCCGGAGGAAGAAAGCAAGCAGGGAACCCCAGGGACTTGGCGTGTTTAAATCATCCCAACGAAGTGTTTCCGACCCTCTTTTTAATTTTTTTTCTGTTAGATGTAAAAATAACAAAAAAATCTCCCGAGAATCAGAACCATATTATATGATACATCCATTTGGCAGCTGCCCCTGTATATTTTGAAAAAGTCATTTTTCTCTCTACATGTACAAATTATTTTAATACTTGAAGTTTTCATTCTCAGACTTAAGGAATAGAAGATTTTCTGGAGCACAAAAGTTCACTGGAGAGGAAGGAAAGGGTATTTTTTTTTATTCGTTTTACATTTAATTTTTTAAAATATATTTTATTGATTTTTCACAGAGAGGGAGAGGAATAGAAAGTCAGAAACATCGATCAACTGCCACTTGAACATCCCCCAGGGGATTTGCCCGCAACCAAGATACATGCCCTTGACCGGATTTGAACCGGGGACCTTTCAAGCCCCAGGTCGACGCTCTATCCACTGAGCCACACCAGTCTCCGCTCAATTTACATTTTTATTTTATTTTTATCTTTATTGTTCAGTTTATTAATTACATTGTTTCCCCTTTTTATCCCCCTATAGTTCCCCTCCACCTTGTACCTATCCCACCCTCCACCCTCCCCTCCCCCTCCCCACTGTCCTCTCCCATTGTTGCTAGATTTTTGTCCAGTCTCTTGCTGCACTTCCCACAACCCTTTTCTCCCCAAGAATTGTCAGTCCATTCCCTCTCTATGTCCATGTCTCTGTTATATTCACCAGTCTATCCTGTTCAACTGCCTATCAATTCACTTGATTTTTATGTTCATTTGTTGATAAATGTGGATTTGTTCATAATTTTCATCTTTACCTCTTTCTTCTTCCTCTTCTTAAAGAATATCTTTCAGCATTTCATATAATGTTGGTTTGGTGTTGATGAACTCCTTTAGCTTTTTCTTATCTGCGAAGCAATTCATCTGACCTTCAATTCTGAATGATATCTTTGCTGGATAGAGTAATCTTGGTTGTAGATTCTTGCTGTTCATCACTTTGAATATTTCTTGCCACTCCCGTCTGGCCTGCATCGTTTCTGTTGAGAAATCCGCTGACAGTCGTATGGGTGCTCCCTTATAGGTAACCAACTGTTTCTCTCTTGCTGCTTTTAATATTCTCTCTTTGTCTTTTGCTCTTGGCATTTTAATTATGATGTGCCTCGGTGTGGTCCTCTTAGGGTTCCTATATATTGGGGTTCGGTGCACTTCTTGGACTCCTAAGTCAATTTCTTTCACCAGGTGTGGGAAGTTTTCGGTCACTATTTCTTCAAATAGGTTTTCATTGTGTTGGCCTCTCGCTTTTTCTGGCACCCCTATAATTCGTATGTTGGTATGCTTGAGGTTGTCCCAGAGGCCCCTTACACTATCTTCAATTTTTTGGATTCTTTTGGTTTCTTGCTTTTTCAGCTGAGTGGATTTTACCTCTTTCTATTTCAAATCTTTAACTTGGTTCTTGGGGTGCTTCAGGGCACTTTTAGGTCTTTAATATTTTTTGTTTCAGTCAGTGTATGCTTAATTTCTGGTTGGTCCTTTTTCATATCCTTGAGAGTCTGCTTTATATCCTTGAGGGTTTCTTTCATTTCCTTGTAGGACTCATTCATTTCCACGTTGTTCTTGATCATTTCCACGTTGGTCTTGATAATTTCCTTGCAGGTCTCCTTTATATCCTTGAGGGTGTTGTTCATTTTCTTGTAGGACTCATTCATTTCCTTTGTGGTCTTGCTTATTTCTTTATAGGCCTCGATCTTTTGTTGGAGCCTCTTAAAAAAACCCTATAACCGTGGTTCTGAATTCCATGTCCAGCCGTTTTTTTTCCTCCATTTCTTTCACATCTGATTTCTTTCCATGTTGCTGCATGGTGGCTGCTTCCCTGAGTTGGTCAATTAGCTTTGTGTGGTAGACTTCCTACTAGGGATAGTGGCTCAGCCTCCCCGGTTACCTGAGGTGGATATGGGTTGCACAGTCTTGCTGAAGTTAAGCTCAGTTAATCGTTGTTAGCACTTGGGAGGGTTGACCTCCAGGCCAATTGTCTGTGAAGCTCAGCTGTGCTCAGGTTGGGTGGGCGGAGTCTCCGGGCCAAGCAGACAGCGTTAGCTCCGCCCTATGCGGCCCCAGGGACTCTGTGCCGGGGGCAATGGCCACCAGCACCTCTGAGAGAGAGCTGCTGCGGAGCTCCACCGGCTGCCGGTTGCCGGGGAATTCAGACTTTCCCAAAATGAGTCTGCATGCGCAATGTCTCCCCCAGGGTCGTAAAACAAAGCAGTCAGACGGTTTTCCGAATGAGAGGCAAGTCGCGGTGCGCTCTCTGCGCCGTCACGCAGCCGAGCTGTTCGCGCAAGCTGCCTTCTCCACAAGCAGGCAGATCCGGCAGCACCCGAGCTTCGGCGTGCCCTCCCACTGTCCAGTTTTCACCCCGTGTGATAGTGGGTTCTCTGGACTTCGCCCAGAGCTGGAGATTCAGTCCAGTGGGACGCCTTTGTCTCCCCGTTCAAGAAAACTGGCCGGTTTTCAGCCGCCCGCCCTCTCCGCAGCACGCACTCCAAACCTCTCTCTGCGCGAATCTTTCAACGCTGTTCGCCGCTGCTCCTCCGAGATAGTGTCTTATTTTCACTTTTATTTGTGGAATTTTCACTCGGCGAGCTTTCTGTTGATTCTGAAAGGTGTTTGTTCTTTCGTTAAGTTGCAGTATTAAAATTGCTGATTATGACGGCAAGATAGGTGTTTCACCTTTGTAGCCATCTTAGTTCCTCCTCAATTTACATTTTTAAAAGAATGAACATCTTTGCACCCAGAGAAAAAATTGGCATTTTAATATATATATATGTATAATACACAGATATATATCTTTTTTTTGGATTTTATTTTTAAATCTTTATTGTCCAGTTTATTAATTACATTGTTCCTTTCTTTTCTCCCTATAGCTCCCCTTCCCCGGGACCCATCCCACCCTCCGCCCTCACCTCCCCACCACTGTCCTCTCCATAGTTGCATGATTTTTGTCCAGTCTCTTGCTGCACTTCCCACACCCCTTTTCTCCCCAAGGATTGTCAGTCAATTCCCTCTCTATGTCCGTGATTCTGTTATATTCACCAGTTTATCCTGTTCATCAGCTTATTAATTCACTTGCTTTTCAGATTCATTTGTTGATAGATGTATATATTTGTTGTTCATAATTTATATTTTTATCTTTTTCTTCTTCCTCTTCTTTTTTTAAAAATATATTTTATTGATTTTTTACAGAGAGGAAAGGAGAGGGATAGAAAGTCAGAAAGATCGATGAGAGAGAAACATCGATCAGCTGCCTCTTGCACACCCCCTACTGGGGATGTGCCCGCAGCCAAGGTACATGCCTTTGCCGGAATCGAACCCGGGACCCTTCAGTCCACAGTCCAACGCTCTGTCCACTTAGCCAAACCGGTCTCGGCTCTTCTTCCTCTTCTTAAAGAATATCTTTCAGCATTTCATATAATACTGGTTTGGTGGTGATGAACTCCTTTAGCTTTTTCTTACCTGCGAAGCACTTTATCTGACCTTCAATTCTGAATGATAGCTTTGCTATCATTCTTTGGAATAAATGGTTAGAAAAGCATCTTTCTCTTTAAAAGAAAAAAACTCAACATAATATTTTAGTTATATCTTTTTTTATATATATATTTTATTGATTTTTTACAGAGAGAAAGGGAGAGGGATAGAAATTCAGAAACATCGATGACCGGAATCGAACCCGGGACCCTTCAGTCTGCAGGCCGACGCTCTATCCACTGAGCCAAACCGGTTTCGGCTTTAGTTACATCTTGAAGAATTCAGTCTGAATCACACAACAACAAATATTATGACTCAAAACAGGAACTGGAAGAAAATGTTAGTTCTGAAATATTTTGTAAAATGCTTCCAAAAGGTTTTAATAAATTCATTCCTTTATGAACTATGGTGCTTTCAGTATGAACAGGAAAATCTTAAAAGAAAAAAATGCTATTGTAGCATCTAGAATGCTACTTAACTAAGCCGGATTCTTTGGTTTGTATGCAGCAGAATACCTCTGGAGACCAGGACCACAGGTTTTGTTTAGTAACAAAATTTGATTGTGTATCCCAATGATTTTTTAAGTGCTGTCAATATTGGCTTTAAATAAAATCTTATTATACAGCATTACATATTATGCACCTCTTAAAATTAATACAAAATAGATATAATGAAAATATCCTATATAATAAAAGGCTAATATGCAAACCAAGCCAACAGTCGCTGTGTCGCACAGTGACCATCTGGGGCAGACAGTCAACAAAGGAGTTGCCGGCAGGCGGTGGCTGTGCTCCCACAGGAGGAGCACGCGGCCAGAAGCCCTGAGCCAGACGGGGCTGGTGAGGGCAGTGGTGGTGGCGGGAGCCTCTCCTGCCTTCGCTGCAGTGCTGAGGACGCCCAACCGATGGCTTAGGACCGTGGTCAGCAAACTGCAGCTCCTGAGCCACATGCAGTCTTTGGCCCCTTGAGTGTGGCTCTTCCACAGAATACCACGGCCTGGGCAAGTCTATTTTGAGGAAGTGGCATTAGAAGAAGTTTAAGAAATTTGGCTCTGAAAAGACACTTCAATCGTTGGCTCTGTTGACTAATGAGTTTGCCGACCACTGGCTTAGGACATCCTCTGAGGGCTCCCAGATTGCAAGAGGGCCCAGGCTGGGCTGAGGCACCCGTGCACAAGTGATTTAAATAACCTATATTCCTCCTCACCACTGGGCACCTAACTCCACTGCTTGGAGCCCACCAGCCAGTGAATGGATGAACAAGGAGGTAATCCTGGCTTCGTGGTCAAACCATCAGCTGAGAAGGCCGCTATAACCAGAACACAAATGTCAAGATGAATTTTAAACGATGTTTCTAAAATATAGTTCTTAGACTTTGAACATATTGAGACAACGTACATAAGGTGTGTTTAGGATGTATGAAAACTGGGGGGGCCTTTGACCTGCTCAGGCTCCATTTCTTGGTTGCCTGCTATGAGCAAGTTAGTGAAAACGTGTGGGCTATCACTTCGTAAGTGTCGCTGTGAGAGAAGGGGTCTCTGGGGCTCTCAAATGACGCCGGGTTATCAGGACATGCTAAGTACCATGCTCAGAAATCTTAAATGTGCTGCTCAGCTCCTGTTTTTACCAGAGGATAAATTTTCTTTCAGACAAAAAAAAAAAGAGCAACGGAAACTAGAATAGCTGCATAAGCTAACGCAATCAATGAGAAATCATTTAGTACCAAATTCTCTCCAAATCAAATATAATAAGAAGCACTTACTGGAAGTCATTCCCGGTGTGGCTGCCCCATGTCAGGCCCTGGACCTATGCCTGCGCCATTGGGTAATGCTCCCTCTGTTTCGTCTGGGACGTCTATTCCTTAACTTTTCTACTTGTTCCTTCTTGATTTTATAGATCTTCTCAGCGAGCATCTTGTAGTATTCCCCCTTTTTAAATTTTGGAAATAAAATGCAATTGAGGAAAAAAGAACTACCATTGGGTAACAGAAAAAGTAAATTAAGAAGAGATTTTAGCTGCACTTAAGGAGCCAGAAACCGAAAGTGGGAAGAACCTGATCTACTTTCTGGGATCACTCCACACAGGCTGGTGTCGGAAGGGTCACGCGGAAGCAGCCTCACTCTGGACCCAGTCAGTGTGGCCTCTCCCGGTCGGTCTACACAGTGTGCACTGGCGATCACAGCGCATGCAGAGACGAGGCCACTTATTTTAAGAAGTGCCAATGTAGACAGGAAAGTTCAACTGATTCAGAAACTGCAATACTACTCGGCCCAGCAGCTGATCGCCTATTCCAGTGAAGACAGCACAGGCCTGGAAACAGCGCAGCCCCGTTCCGAGTGGACAGAAGGACAACCAGATAAAGCGCCACGTGAGTGGACGGTATCACCAAGAGGGAAAATGTAAAAGTCTTGATGATGTACGCTTTAAGAAAATTACTCTGTTATCTTGACTCCGCACAGGGAGAATAAGACAGGATAGCTAAAGGTATCTTAAGTACAGATTACAAAGAGGAATAAATCAAGCAACCAGAACAGAACCATTTCTGACTTTCTATAGAAACAAACAAACAAACCAGGTGCTCACGCGATTATTTGCAGATTCATACATGTCCCGTTCCACGTTCCGGGCATATGCAACTAGGTTTTCCATCCGTCTGTCTTCTAAAGCAGCAGGATCCGGAGTAGGAAATATGGCTTGAACACTAAGAACAGAGAATCCTAGCATTGTTATATCACAAAAGCTTTTCGAACTCATCATAGAAATATACAATTACTGTACATTTTCCCCTCATGTTTGTACAATGTACACATGAAATAACATGTAAAAGTGAGGGCACAGCAGGTGAGCGCTGAACCAGAACATCCTGGTTCGATTCAGGCACATGCGGGGGGGTGGGCTCGATCCCCTGTGGGGTGTGCAGGAGGCAGCCAATCAATGATTCTCTCTCACCACTGGTTTCTATTCGTCTCCCTTCCTCTCTAAAATCAATAAAACATTTAAAAATAAAATAAATAAAGGGAAGGGGTGGAATGTATTCTAACATAAAATACTGACCAAGATGAAATTGACCTTCTGTGGTGAGCGAAAGGTTGTCCTGATCAGAATAAAGAAATGACTCCATAAAAACTCTCTCTGGCCCCTCTCTATGACTGTAATTTGGAACAATTATATTGTACAATTTGCATAAAGGAAGTGAGGAAACCTGACCTTTGGTACATTACCCATTAGCAACAGCCTTCAGATGCTTCTGCTCTCCTAAATTTGTTCCGTTTAGTAAATAAAAGCCAATCATCACTATGAAATCTTAAAATATAAAAAACTTGAAGTGGACGGGGCAGAAATGCATCATAATTCTGATCAAGTCTTTGACACCCTGGCCATTTCCTACAAAATGCTTGGCACTAGTATTCCTAAAAAATGACCAATCTGATTTCAAACCACTAATTTTATTATTCGGTTATCTCATGTCCAGTTTAATAGCACTTGAAGAAATAAGTGGAAATTTAGATGAATACTTGAGTTGGTGGGAAAAAAAAAACATCAAGTCAGATGATCAACCCCAAATAATTATCTCTGTTCATTAAGTAAAAATGTGGATGGAATGAACAAAATCCCTCTATTAAGTGGAGGAAAGAAAATCAAAGACTGTTTTCTCCAAAAATAAAAATGCTGTGTTGAAGTGTAAGTTCTGTAGGCTCTATCTTTTTGATAGTGGGTGCATTACATTTTCCCATTCTATCTGCCTTTCCCCTAGTGATTCTGCTAAGCACTTGGTATTTTTTTATTCTTTAAAGTATTACCAATAATAGTACATGTTTTTCTCCCCGCCCACTGTCCCTCCTAGTCCCCAGGACATGTCCTCATCTACTTCCCCCCCACCCCAGGGTCTTGTATCCATTGGTTATGCCTACAGGCATGCATAGTGACAAGCACTCTTTAAATAAGACAGTGTTTGTGAGGCAGAGTGCCTGAAACATCTAAACTTCCCAACAAATAGTGCAAACTGCTCCAGAAATTATTAATACATATACTATTGGAGGGTCAGACAAACATCCTACCACAGTTAACTTGTCAACATAATAAAAGCGCAGGGATAACAAAAATTGTCCCATTTTAATGAGCTGAGACCTAGGCTTTCTTTTGAAGTTATGAATTTTGTAAAAGCAGTAACAACGTGAATAATTTTTCACGAACATATTTATTACCGTCACTAGGCAGAATAGTTAAAGCTGAGATACTCCTACCAAAGACAACGAAAACTCGAGAAGCAGAAACTAAGAAGCGAGAAAGCAGCGGGAGCAGAAATATGTTAGCAACAACAGCCAAGCAAGAGAAAAGTCAGTAATATTCCTCTTGCGGTTAAGTGCGTGGCAGATTAGAAGCATGCAGACATGGTAACTCGCTACGACTAAGACATGCCTACAGTCTTACAGTTTGTGAACAAGATGATTTCGAAGATCCTGAGTAATATCCTCATGCCACTGTTTCCGAATCCCAGTGCTGGATGGCTGAGCTGCCGTTGGCTCAGGGCCCAGGGAGGCCACACTGGCGTTTTCACTCATCACTGGGCTTTCTCTACAAAGAAGATATGAGAGAAGGTGAGGGGAGCAAGATCTCATTTAAGTGGAAAGTGATGCCTGCAATGGGTCCAATACCCGTGGCAGGTCTCTCTGTTACATACAGAAGTTGGGGTGGGGAGACAGTAAACGTGTGTGTGACTCTGTGATGGAAAGTGCTAACCCACACATTGCAGTATGTGAAGGGCAGGAAGACACCGACCTCCTGTATGGTGAAGACTATGCGGCATTTTGACACAGATTATCCCGGGGAATTCGTTGGGCAATGGACTAGTTCTTAACAATGGGACAGAGCAAATGCATTTTTAAGTAGCTGCAGACTTGCAACTTCCTACAGGAAGTATATGGGAAGTTGTAAATTTCCCCAAACAATTAACACGAATTCAAATACATTATAGAAAGCCTAAAAGTATGATCTCAAACACTGTAGTCTTTATACTTTAAGAATATATCTTTGAATCTAAGAAATTTTAACATGTTTGGAAAACAACACAGACCGGCCGAGACCAGTTAGGCTGGGCGGATAGAGCGCCTTTCTCCCCCTCTCCCTCCCGAAAACACCCAAACCCACCACGTGACCAGAAGCCAATGCAGAAAGAGCCGGGTCCCGGGTCAGAGCGGGTGGGACGCGCTGACGGGCGGAGTCGGGGGCCTGCGGGCTTGGCCCGGGCCTCTTCCGCTTCCCGCGTCCAGAACGTCCCTGGGTCCCGCTCCCGAAGCCGCAGCTACCAGAACCCCAAAAGCCCAACAGTGACCCAGGGCCGCGGGCCTGTCCTGGGGACCGCGCACGTGGACCCCGGGCACGGGATGGTGATGAGGCCTCCGTCTCCCTTCCGGTCACCCCGGGCCGGGACGGCCTCCCCATCCCCAAAGAGCAGGCCACGCCACAGGCGGGACGAGGAAGATTCCGGAGCTCCCAGCCCCCCCCTCCCGTCCCCGTCCCCGTCCCCGTCCCCCGAGACCAGGGAGGCGGCTCCTCCTGGAACTGCTCGCCAGGCGTCCACCCCGCAATCTCGGACCGAAAGGCAGCGCCAGCCGCTCCTGGCCCAGCTCAGCCCGGGTCCATCCTCCGCCCAGCGCCGCGGGCGCCACTCAGAGCCCACAGCCGGGTCCCCGAGATGGGCTCTCGGGGTTCCCTTCCCCACACCCGGAACAAGGCTCTCGGGGTTCCCTTCTCCACACCCGGAGCCAGGTCCTCGGGGTTCCCTTTCCCACACTGGGGACCAGGCCCTCGAGGCACCCTCTCCCGCACCCGGGACCAGGCCCTCGGGGTTCCCTCTCCCGCACCCGGGACCAGGCCCTCGGGGTTCCTCTCCCACAGCCAGAACCAGGCTGTCGGGGTTCCTTTCCCCACACCCGGAAGCAGGCTCTCGGGGCTCCCTCTCCCACACCCGGAACTAGGCCCTCAGGGCTCCCTCTCCCACACCCGGAACCAGGCCCTCGGGGTTCCCTCTCCCACACCCGGAACCAGGCCCTCGGGGCTCCCTCTCCCACACCCGGAACCAGGCCCTCGGGGCTCCCTCTCCCACACCCGGAACCAGGCTCTCGGGGTTCCCTCTCCCACACCCGGAACCAGGCCCTCAGGGCTCCCTCTCCCACACCCGGAACCAGGCCCTCGGGGTTCCCTTTCCCACACCCGGAACTAGGCCCTCAGGGCTCCCTCTCCCACACCCGGAACTAGGCCCTCGGGGCTCCCTCTCCCACACCCGGAACTAGGCCCTCGGGGCTCCCTCTCCCACACCCGGAACCAGGCTCTCGGGGCTCCCTCTCCCACACCCACAGTCCGCTCCCGCTCACCTGGACACCACAAGGCTTCTCAGTGAGACCCAGCAGTTCCCACCACCCTCACCACGTGCCGGAACCGGCGTTGGCCACGCCCTTTTAGCCCGAGTGCGCTCATTGGTCGGATTCCGGAGCCCCGAGCCTTGTGGGACTTGTAGTTCAGCCGCGGGTGCTTGTGGGCCTTTCAACAGCCACTGTCTCTTGTTTATTCTCTTGGTTAAAACTAGACGAATAAAATCCAGTCACTCCAAGAACCCCAAGGGGCTGGCCCCGGCTGTGTCTCCAACCTCCTCCTGCCCCGCCCCCCCCCCCCTCCCGCGGTGCCCGTCCACCCTAGTCCTGTTCCGGACTGCCTGGCTGAGCTGGCCTCGGGGCCTTAGCCCTCCTGTTCCATTTGTGCGGGAAATTCTCCCCGAGGCTCTTCTCAAGGATGGCTCCTCATTTTTCAGATTTCAGCTCAAAGTCACCTTCTCGGGAGCCCATTAAAGTAGCTGTGCTCTCCCCTCACTGTATCCCTTCACCCATGGGTGGCACCTGCTTCTGTCTGGAATCATCCTGCTCATTTGTTTACTTGTTCACGGCCGTTCTCCCACCACTGGAGTGGAAGCCCCTGAGGGAGGACCGTAGTCTCTCTTGTTCTCTTGTATTTCCAGAGGCAAGAACGGAGCCTCACATCCATGAGGCGCTTAATAACTAAAGACCTAAATAATAAGTTTTCAAGGATTACAAAAGGCCACTGCTTTAAAAAAATTAAAGTATATAGTTGACATAAAATATATTACTTTTGGCTCAGTGATTACAGCGTCGGCCTTCGGACTGAAAGGTCCTAGGTTTGATTCAGGTCAGGGCACATATTTTGGTTGCAGGCACATCCCCAGTAGTGGGTGTGCAAGAGGCAGCTGATTGATGTTTCCCTCTCACAGATTTTTCTCACTTTCTTTTTTTTTTTCTTCCCCTTTTATTAATTCTCCAGATTTTTCTCACTTTTTGTCCTTCTACCTTGCTCTCTGTGAAAAATAATCAAAGTATATTAATATATATATACATATATTACTTTCACGTGTACAACAAAGGGATTCAACATTCATATAGTTTATGAAGATAAGTCTGGTAACCATCCGTCACAGTACAACATTAATCACTATAATCGGCAGTGTTCCCTGTGCTGTACATCACATCACTGTCACTTACTTATTTGATAACTCAAAGTTTGTTCCTCTCAGTCCCCTGCACCTGTTTTGCCCTCCCTCCCCCTGTGCTCTGCAAGCCCCAGTTCATTCTCTGTCCCTGAGTCTGTCTCTGTTGGGCTGCGTCTGCCTGTTCTGTTTCTCACATTCCGCACAGCAGTGAAACCCCAGGGTGTTAGCCTTCCCGGGTCTGACAACAGGCTGCTGCCCGCAGGGGCCTGGAGCGGGTAGCTGGCTCTGCCGAGGCTGGTAAACTCGGGTTTTACCCGTAACCGGGCTCAGCGTTCAGATCCTCCAGCAACAGAGCCCGCCTCGCCCTCTCTGGGCCCTCGCTGCCGCACCAGGTGACCGGGCTGGAGCTAAGCTCACTCGACCGGACGGACGGACGAGGTCCGGGATTTCAAAGGACAATAAGCAGCAATTCCAGACTAAACGTCAAACGGGATAAATCCATGGAGCGGAGGTTGTAAAGTGTAGAATGGAAATGCAGGCCCTCCCCGGGGTGTTGTTGGAAATGGCCACGGGCAGTGCTTGGTCGGCTGGACACGTACACGGTAGTTATTGTCATCCTCTGACATCTGAATGGCAGCAGTCAGAGGTGGTGGCTGCATTCATTGGCTGATCAGAGATTGAACCCACAACCTTTGCATATGGTGATGATGCTCTAAGCAACTGAACTATGTGGTCCGGCCTTGGTTTCCTTCATCTGAATTCTGTTCTGGAGATCTGATCACGTTTTTATTGATTTTTTTACAGAGAGGAAGGGAGAGAGAAACATCCATCAGCTGCCTCCTGCACACCCACTACTAGGGATGTGCCACAAACAAGGTACGTGCCCTTGACCAGAATGGAACCCGGGATCCTTCAGTCCGTAGGCCAATGCTCTATCCACTGAGCGACACCAGTCTCAGCTAATCTTCTAACTTTTATAAGAGAGCAACCACCAACCTCACAGCCAGAGAATCTTCTCATGGCGAATCATTGTACTCATTACATATTTATTTAGTGCCCACTGTGTGCAGGGCTCTGCTGGACTCTGAGAAGTCACAGGTGCATATTTCTCCCCCAAAAACCCTCTCTCGGAGTTGGGAGTTTCCTGCCTCCTGCAGGGAGACGACAGAAACAGCTTTTTCCCCTGGGGGGGCAGGGAGCAGGCGCAGAGCTGGAGAAGCGGGACGGGGTCCGGGATGTCCAGAGCAGGCCTGCTGCCCAAGGAACAGCCGTGACTGACAGGGTGTGAGCAGCCAGGGGGGCAGAGGGAGGCAGGCCAGGCAGACTCAGAACGCAGGGCCGGAGGGGAACAGCTCCCGCTGCAGGAGAATGAACTGGGAAACCCGTGGAGGTTGTAAGCAGGGCAGTGAATTGATTTGTGGCTGTTTTTCCACATTGCTCACCAGAGATGTTCTTATTGCTGAGGGAGAGAGGGGTGGGGGTGGGGGGGAGAGAGAGGGAGAGAGAGACAGAGAGAGAGAGACAGAGAGAGAGAGAGAGAACAACCACCGGAGACACAGCCCCCAGGGCCGGGTGATGGGCACGGGCCCTCGGGCTCCTGTGGGAAGGGGTTGGCAGAGGAAGAAGGGGGGCAGCAGGGGCCACGGTGGAAGCCTCTGCCAATGGCCCAGGTGAGGGAGGATCGGCTGGGCCAGGGCGGGCGCAGGGGCAGGCAGAGAAGGAGCAGAAGGTGAGGAAAAGGTTGGAAGCAGCAGTCAGTTGCTGGAGTGGGTTTGGAAGAGGGGGAATGCAGGACTCCCAACACGTCCGTGGGGGGATGGTGAGATCTGTTCGGTGACAGTTGAACATTTTAGGAGGCCCTGGCTGGGGGGGCTCAGTGGGTTGAGCATGAAGCCATGAACAGGAGCTCAGGTTCGATTCCCAGCCAGGGCGCATGCCCCCGGGACAGGCTTTGTCTTCGGAGGGGCGTGCAGGAGGCAGCACATCAATGTTTCTCTCTAGCAGAGATGTTTTTCTTTCCTGCCCTCCCTTCTCTCTAAATACAAAAAGGAAAATCAATACAAAATTAAAAACATTTCCGAAGCCGGTTTGGCTCAGTGGACAGAGCGTCAGCCTGCGGACTGAGAGGTCCTGGGTTCGATTCTGGTCAGGGACAGGTCCCTTGGTTGCTGGCACATCCCCAGTAGGGGACGTGCAGGAGGCAGCTGATTGGTGTTTCTCTCTCATTGATGTTTCCAGCTTCCTGTCCCTTTCCCTCTCTGTAAAAGAAATCAATAAAGTATATTAAAAAAAAAAAGCCGAAGCCGGTTTGGCTCAGTGGATAGAGCATCGGCCTTCGGACTGGGAGGTTCCAGGTTCGATTCAGGTCAAGGGCATGTACCTTGGTTGCCGGCACATCCCCAGTCCGGAGTGTTTTTAGGAGGCGGCTGGTTGATGTTTCTCTCTCATCAACGTTTATGACTTTCTATCCATCTCCCTTCCTCTCTGTAAAAAAATAAACAAAGTATATTTTTTAAAAAATAAAGTATATTTGAAAAAAAGGAAGGAAAATTACGATGAAAAGCTGGGACGAGCTCAAAGCCACAGCGGGGCTGTTTCTAACGTATCAGCCCAGGAAGTGACCACTGGGGGCTGCAGTGCCCCAGGCGCTCTCCCTGATTCGGCTTCCTAACCCCCACAGCCCCGATGACAGAGGAGGACTACAGCCCAGATGAGCCAACTGCTCTGGGTTCAGTCAGGAGAAGGCTCACCAGAAATCAGTCATCGCCCGACTGGGGAGGAGCCCCAGCGATGGCTGCAAACCCACTCACAGGTGACACGGGTCGTGTTCCTGTCCGAGCAAATTAAATCACAGACTGAATGAACGGTTTGGGGCTAAGGAAAGTCTGAATAGCTCCTCCTCTGTTTAAGACATTGGGATTTATAATTGAAACCTTCCCACAACAAAATTCCAGGACAGCCAACGTTACGTCAATGACAAATTCTATCAAATCTTTAAGGAACAAACAATATAAATCATATTCTTTCAGAAAATAGCAGGACCACGTCTGTAATTTTATGAAATCAACACTACCCTGATACAATATTTTTTAATTATAAGATTTTTTTTCCATTGATTTTTAGAGTGGAAGAGAGAGCAACATGGACGAAAGAGACAAGATTGGCTGCCTCCCACACAGCCCCTATTAGGACTGAGAACCTGCAACCAAGGAACATGTCCTGGACTGGGAATCGAACCCGCGACCTTTTGGCCTGTGGGCCAACACTAACCACTGAGAAAACCAGCCAGCACCTGTTCTTTTTAACACCTGGCAAGCACCGTCTGTTCTCATTAGCTCTCTCTTCCTCAGCTTCCCAGGCGTATTTTCACCCAGTTTCTTTTCCTACTCGACCCCATTCCTCCCCACCCTGTCTTCTCGGTTGGCAGTTGGCAACCACAGAGGGTGACAGAAGAGAGACGTGTTGTAGCCCTTTAAGTCCTCCTTTTCCAAGAAACTACTGTGACTTAAGCTGCTCATCTTCTCGCCTGTAAGGTAAGGGTGACTGGCAGACCATGAATCATCCATGGATCATCACAGAATGTTAGACGCTAAACAACACAAACTCCAATAGATAAAGTGCACATTTGGCTGGGACTTGCAGTGTTTTCCCCTGAATGCTGCACACATTGACCAAGCCCGTTTTTAAGTTCACTTGGGTATCCCGGGAGGCTCGGCTGTAAGTTAGTGGTTTTGCTGTTTCCTCTGAACCCCACACATCAGGGACTTAAACTGATGCCTTCTAAGACAAAGTGGTCGGAAAAAAGCGAAACAAAGTTAGCTGTCTCACGCAGTTTATTTAACAATAGGTAATAAGAAACCAAATCTAACAGTCTATACAGTGATCCAAAGTTCATATTTATAAGTAATCAATTTTAATTGCATGATTTAAACAGTTGAGGGTTTTTGCTTTCTATTTTCAAGTTTTACAGAAAGTGTGTGTGTCGGGGGCAGGGTCCGGAGGAAGAAAGCAAGCAGGGAACCCCAGGGACTTTGCGTGTTAAAATCATCCCAATGAAGTGTTTCTGACCCTCTTTTTAATTTTTTTTCCGTTAGATGTAAAAATAACAAAAAAATCTTCCTCCGAGAAACAGAACCACAGTATATGATACATCCATTTGGCAGCTGCCCCTGTATATTTTGAAAAAGTCATTTTTCTCTCTTGCCGAAACTGGTTTGGCTCAGTGGATAGAGCGTCGGCCTGCGGACTGAAAGGTCCCAGATTCGATTCAGGTCAAGGACATATACCTTGGTTGTGGGCACATCCCCAGTGGGGGTGTGCAGGAGGCAGCTGATTGATGTTTCGCTCTCATCGATGCTTCTTTCTATCCCTCTCTCTTCCTCTCTGTAAAAAATCAATTAAAAAATATATATTTTATAAAAGTCATTTTTCTCTCTACATGCACAAATTATTTTAATACTTGAAGTTTTTGCGCTCAGAATTAAGAGAAAATTTTTGGGAGCACAAAAGTTGACTTGAGAGGAAGGAAAGAGTATTTTTTTGCGTGTGTGTCTTTTCGTTTTACATTTTAAAAAGAATGAACATTTTTGTACCCAGAGAAAAAAATTGGTATTTAATATATATATAATTTAATTTTAAAGTAATATTAACCCCTTTTGTCCTCTGGTTTAAGAAATGTTCTTTTTTAACTCTTCCATAGTGAGGAAAATAGGGAAAAATGTCAACCATCTGCACCAGTAAATGATAACTATTAATATTACATATTTTCATTAATTAAAAAAAAATAAAACCTATCGGAGGTGCAAGGCAGGAGCCCGTGGGCGGCCCCACTGGCCTCGGCGCCCTCCCAGTGCACACCGGGACCACACACACCGAGGGAAACGGCTGAGTCACCAGCACTAACAAAAATATATTCTTTGTGTTCTATCATCCCTCAGGTTCATCCTGCATGTTTGCCTTAAACCACAAACAGCTACTGCACAGTCCGCATGTGTTCCAAGGAAAACTGTCTCTTAGGCTAAGAAAGTTTCAAAAGAGTTGTTTCAGTACAAAACAGTCTTAAGAGAAAATAATTTTTTTGCTCCCAAAATACTCCCAGGTGTCTCTAGTGTATGTCTAGTGTGCTCTGTGAGAGGTTTGAATTCAAGTCTGAGTTTTCGGTGCCGAGTCCCAGGTCCGAGGCGCTTGCACCATGGAGGTTTGCCATGCCTGGGTTGCCAGTGAGCTGGGAGAGCATTGAATTCTGGTCCGGGCTGGCAAAATGCCCCTGTTCCATGGGGTTGGCCTGGGCAGCTACCAGTCCCGGATGTGGAGAACTGGTTTGCGGGGAGACGTGGTGTGGAGAAGGCTGAGGTTGCATCCTCGGGGAAGGGCTGGAGTGGGGGGGCTGAGACTGCGGCCGCGGAGAAGGGACGGGCTGGGGAGAACGCACTTGATTGGAGAGAGAAGGAGGGATCTGCTGGCCTTGTAGGTGTGGGGATGGAGCCTGATTTGGGAGCATATGCTGCTGGGGGCTCATGGGGTTGGGCTGAGCAGGGGACCCCATCTGTTGCTGCAGGAGTCGCTGCTGGTAGGCCTGCAGACTGGCTCCAGCCTCTGCTCCCAAAGCCTGGGGGAGCTGGCCCATCTGTCCCATGTTTCCTTGTTGCATCTGTTGCATGTGATACTGCATCCTTTGCTGCTGCTGTTGCTGCTGCTGCGGGGGGTAGCCAACTCCTTGGGGTTGCTGGAGCTGGCTGTGGTTGGCCATGCCAGGCCCAATTCCGGGCCCTGCTCCCTGCTGCTGCATCATCTGCTGCCGCCGCAGGATGTCTCGGAACTGCGCGGGCATGGTGTTGTGGTTCATGTTCATCTGCTGCGCCTGGGGACTCATCGCTCCCATGGGGGGCTGCATCTGGGGCTGCGGCTGCTGCGGGGGCAGGCCGGCCCTCTGGATACCCGCCTGCATGGGGTTCATGTTCTGCATGGCTGCACTGGAGTGCACCCCCTGCTGAACGGGCATGGCGGGGGGCTGCAGCCCTGGCTAGCCCTGGGGCATTCCGGGCTGCCCAGGGAGGTTTTGTGGATTCGAGTTGGCGTACTTGGCAGCCCGCTGCTTGATGAATGCCGCCAACAGCTGGGGGTTGGCACGGAGGATACTAAGCACCTGTTGCTGCTGGAGGGGAGAGCTGGGAGACCTGAGAGTCCGCAGGAGGTTTTGTAAGGCTTGTTGAGACACAGCGGCTGGTTCCAGAGGGCTCACACCGACCTGCCCCAGTCCTGGCTGGGGAGCCATGTTCAAGGGCTGACCATGCTGGGCCACTGACATCATGGCCGGCCCTGGCATTCCGAACTGGAGTTGTTGGGGCTGAGGCAATCCTTCTTGGGCCCATGGTGGCTGCTGCTGCATCCCAGAGGACCCGAACTCTGGCTCCAAGTGTCCACTGGGGCCTCTGGCCATGGGAGGCGGGTTCATACCCATGGGTTCCATGGGGCATCTGGTGCTGGATTGGCCTCTGGAAAATCTGCACGTGGGCCATCTGGCGCTGTCTCTCTGCTGCCCTCTGAATCTGCACCGCCACTTCCACTGCTGCACGGGGGGGCCCTGGTGGAGTGTCTGAGCCGCCTGAGGAGGGGTTCGAGGGGTCACCTGGCCAGGTCCTTTACCTTGGGACACAGGGCCAGCAGCTTGAGACCTGGGGAGGTAGGGTGGCATGCTGTTGGGAGGGGTGGGCTGGGGCTGAGAAGGGGGCTGGGGTTGGGGTGTCTGGGGGGTGGCAGGCTGTTGGCTGGTCGGTGTGGTTGGAGTGGGGGAGGGCAGGACCTGCTGCTGTCTCTCCACTGCAGTCCGTGGCATGCTGGCCACCCTCAAGCGGCGGGAGCCTCCTGGGCTCTGGGTGGCCGCAGCCTGCTGGTTGTTGCTCTCATCATCTAAGCCGAGACCTAGTTTCTCCATTTTGTGCTCGTGGTTTTTAGTGTTATAGCAGGTGATACACAAATCGTAATCCTAGGGGGTAAAAACACAGGTGTAAGGTCAACTCTCCAAGACTCAAGCCATTCAAAAGCATCTATATGTATAAAAGCCTAAGCACCCATCCGACTTCACACTGACCACTAGGGGGCAGATGCTCAATGCAGGAGATGATGAGCTGCAGTGACTTGGCAGCTGTAGTTCTCTGGTGATGCCTCCGGAACTAGAGAGGATGGAGCCCGATTCTGGAGTGTGTCACCCAAGAACCACCCCTTCACAATCTGGGACCCCTCAGGAGAGGGAGAACCGGTTCTGGCCTGATCCCCACAAGCCAGGCTGAGGGACCCCACTGGTGCATGGATCTGTGCACCGGGGCTGTAGTTTGACATATTCTGCTCGAGCTCAATAGCCCTTTAGTTCCGCCTCTCAAATACGAAGGCCAGGCCCCGGAACCCACCTCGCAGACCGTGCAGTGCCAGCGCGTCTCCACGTGGTGCTTGCACTCGTTGCAGGTGTAGACAAAGCGGTCCTGGCTCTGGGTGTGCAGCTCCATTGCGCTCTGCAGAGGGACAAGAACTCCTTCAGGTACCAGGGGATGAGGGGGTAAAGGTCAATGATGACCGACACTAAGTCACTGATACTGTCCCCCTCCTGCTTCATGTCTCTGGTCTTTCTCTGAGACTGAATACAATGGGTCTCAAATGTACATCTGATCTTTCCTACCCCATTCAATAATTGCTTTAAAATCAGAATAAACAGGTCAGGAACAGTACATGTACAGTGGACATTTCACCTCAGAGAAGTCTACTTTTAAGACACACCCGATGGTTTGATCTGAATCTACTCATGAGAAAGAAAAAAAAAATCGAGACAAATTTTACAAAAACAACTGGCCTGAGCACTTAAACAAAAGGCCCATATCGCTGAAACCGGTTTGGCTCAGTGGATAGAGCTTCGGCCTGCAGACTCAAAGGTCCCAGGTTCGATTCCGGTCAGGGGCATGTCCCTTGGTTGCGGGCAAATCCCCAGTAGGAGGTGTGCAGGAGACAGCTGATCGATGTTTCTCTCATCGATGTTTCTGACTCTCTGTCCCTCTCCCTTCCTCTCTGTAAAAAATCAATGAAATATATTTTTAAAAATTTATTTTAAAAAAAGGCCCATATCATAATAGAAAATAAGGCTGGGATTTAAGGCATGACAGCTCCACATGCTCCTTAACTGGGTCACACAAGGAGCAGGCATTAGACGGTGACACCGAGTGCGGAGCCATCGCTTGGCCAGCAGAGGTTTGCTGTTTTAGAAGGTGCTCGCTGAAACAGAGAGAAAGGAAAGGCAGCAAAATCGTAACCATTGGGGACTCTCAATGAAGGCTGTGGGGGGAGGTCCTTTATGAAACTCCCCTCTAAGTTCGAAACTACAAAAATGGTGGCGGTGGGAAAGGTAAAGCAAAACCTTATTCCTTGCTGTAGCGGCAGCAAATGTTTGGCTCATGGAGGTTTGGAAACACACCACACCCATCAGTTCTCATGACCGGTAGTGGAATGGCTGCAGGAAGAAGCGGGAATGTGTGTGTGAAGTTAAGGAGTATGCCAACCATAATTCTTATTCACCTAGGAAGATGTAAATGGTACCTTCCTGAGACCAGGAAGCGTGAGCAGCTGCTGTCCTGCCCTCTGAACTGTGCCAGTTCTCCAGAACTAAAACCTGTGCGAACTGGCGGCGGGACTGACAGTGACCTTGGGAAGAGCACACACAGGGGAGGAGCGCGCACGGGGGGAGGAGCGCGCACGGGGGGAGGAGCGCGCACGGGGGAGGAGCGCGCACGGGGGAGGAGCGCGCACGGGGGAGGAGCGCACACGGGGGAGGAGCGCACACGGGGGAGGAGCGCACACAGCGAGCGGAGGTGACCGCCACTCAGATGCCGCAGTTAAAGGCCCACAGGGAGCCGGCGGTGGGTGTCTGCCTGGTAACACCGGGGGTCAGACTGTGCCTCAAAGGAAGCACTCGTAAAGCCAGAAAGGGCGTCTGAAAACGGGACACAGAGGGAAACACCGACTCCAACAAATGGGGAATGCCTAACCCAGCGGTCGGCAAACCCGTTAGCCAACAGAGCCAAATACCAACAGGACAACGGTTGGAATTTCTTTGGAGACCACATTTTTTAAACTTAAACTTCTTCTAACGCCACTTCTTCAAAACAGACTCCCCCAGGCCGTGATATTTTGTGCAAGAGCCGCACTCAAGGGGCCAAAGAGCCGCATGCGTGTGGCTCGCCAGCCACGGTTTGCCGACCACTCCCTAACCCATTCAAAACAGAGGCAAACAAAGACCAGCTGGTGACTCCCTAGGACAATGGTCCGCAAATTGCGGCTCAGGAGCCACGAGGCTCTTTGGCCCCTTTAGTGTGGCTCTTCCACAAAATACCACGGCCTGGGCGAGTCTATTTTGAAGAAGTAGCATTAGAAGAAGTTTAAGTTTAAAAAAATTGGGCTCTCAAAAGAAATTCCAACCGCTTTAATGTTGATATTTGGCTCTGTTTACTAGTGAGTTTGCCGACCACTAGCCTAGACCTGTTTCCAGCAGTTAGCCACAGCTCTCAAATGTGAGTCATTATTCTCCAATATTCCCCTCCCCGCCCCCCGATTTCAGAGAGAGGAAGGGAGAGGGAGAGAGAGAGAGAAACCTCAGTGATGAGACAGAACCAACACCTGGCTGCCTCCTACCGGGGCTGAGCGGGAAGCGGGGCTGTCCCCTGACCCGGACCCCGACAGTGACCCCCTGGCTCAAGGGCTGTTCCACTTTGTATTTCCAACCACACACGCGACTGTGCCGGGGAGGAAGCTGAGTTCAATCACAAGGTGACAAGGCCCTGGCCATCGAGGCTGAGCTGGGCCTCGGCCCAGGAGGTGCCAGTTGGATTCCCGGTCCGGGCACCAGCCTGGGTGCCGGGCTCGATGGCCCAAAAGCCGAGCAGGGGGCGCGCAGGAGGCGGCCGATGGGTGTCTCCCTCTCCCTGTCCCTCCCGTCTGGAAAACACACACAAAGCCACCAGGTGACCAGAAGCCAATGAAGAAAGAGCTGGGTCCTGGGTCGGAACTCGTTGGGACACGCTGACGGGCGGAGTTGGGAGCCTGCGGGCTTGGCGCCAGCCTCCCTGGGACCCGCTCCCGAAGCCGCAGCTACCCGAACCCCAAAAGCGGATTGGGAGAATCAACATAATTAAAATGTCCATACTACCCAAAGCAATCTATAAATTTAATGCACTCCCCATTAAAATACCAATGGCATACTTCACAGACCTAGAAAGAACTCTCCAAAAATTCATCTGGAATAAAAAAAGGCCCCGGATTCCCACAGCAATCCTGAGAAAGAAGCACAAAGTCGGTGGGATTTCAATACCAGATTTCAAGCTATATTACAAAGCTACTGTTCTCAAAACAGCCTGGTGCTGGCACAAGAACAGACATATAGACCAATGGAATAGAATAGAGAATCCGGATATCCACCCAATCCACTATGCTCAATTAATATTCGACAAAGGAGGCACGAACATAAAATGGAGTCAAGACAGTGTCTTCAATAAATGGTGATGGGAAAATTGGACAGATACATGCAAAAAATGAAACTAGACCACCAACTTACACCATACACAAAAATAAACTCAAAATGGATACAGGACTTAAACGTATGACGGGAAACCATGGAAACATTAGAGGAAGCTACAGGAAATAAAATCTCAGACATATGCCAAAAGAACTTCTTCGATGATACTGCTCCTAGGGCAATGGAAGCTAAAGATAGAACAAACAAATGGGACTACTTCAAAATAAAAAGCTTTTCACAGCTAAAGCAACCATCAACAAAACAACAAGAAAACCCACTGTATGGGAGAACATATTTGCAAATGTTATCAGTGATAAAGGTTTAATCTCAAGCATCTACAGGCAAGTCACACAACTCAAAAGGAGGACATATGATCCAATAAAAAAATGGGCAACAGACCTAAATAGAACCTTTTCTAAAAAAGACAAAAGGAAGGCCCAGAGACATATGAAAACTTGTTCAAAGTCACTAATTATCCGAGAGATGCAAATCAAAACGACTATACGGTACCATCTCACACCTGTCAGAATGGCTTTCATCAACAAATCAACAAATGACAAGTGCTGGCGAGGATGCGGAGAAAAAAGAACTCTCCTGCACTGCTGGTGGGATTGTAGACTAGCGCAGCCACTGTGGAGAACAGTATGGAGTTTCCTCAAAAAACTAAAAATGGAGCTCCCATTCGACCCAGTGATCCCACTTCTGGTAATATACCCCAAGAAACTAGAAAGGCGAATTAGAAAGGATATATGTACCCCTATGTTCATAGCAGCACAATTTACCATAGATAAGATTTGGAAACAGCCTAAGTGCCCATCAGCAGATGAGTGGGTTAAAAAACTGTGGTACATCTACACAATGGAATACTATGCTGCGGTAAAAAAGAAAGAGCTCCTACCAGTTGTAACAACATGGGTGGAATTAGAGAGCATTATGCTAAGTGAAATTAGCCAGGCAGAGAAAGACAAATATCACATGATCTCACTCATTTGAGGAATACAATCAATGACATAGACTGATGAACAAGAATGGATCCAGAGACTGAGAAAAGTCCATCAGAATGTCAAACCTCAGGGTAAGTGGCAGGTGGTGGGAGTAAGGGGGAAAGTCAATATATTTGAATGCTTGAACTAAGGTAAGTGATTTGTGTTTTTACATCCCTGACAAAGTTTATATAAAGTTATAAAAAAAAATTTGGCAGCTAGTTTGATATTGAATTAACATGGCCTAGAGCATGTCATCTCTTATGGACACCAGTCCTTAGGCTAGGCCCTCCTTAACCTCCCGTGACACCACAATACCCTTACATGATATTATTCTACACTGTCATTATAATATTTGATATTTGACAACAGCATATTATACAATTATCCCAAAATAAACTTACAAACTAATTCTTTGAATGTTGGGCAGCAACTTAAAAAAAAGATAGAAAAGGAATGAATTAATCCCTTTCAGAAGGGATTAAGGCACTGGGAAGGCATCCGAGCATTCTATATTGGCCCCTCTGGCCCTTTGGCCAAGAGGGACCCTCTTCTTACTATCCAAATACACACAGCTGATGCTTGAACTTGAAGTTCAAGCTGGGGCTGTAGCCTCTGGGCAGCTGGCACCATGGATTTGTCTCTCGACCAATGGCGTGAGCTGGGCTCTCTCTGGAGAAGAAACCTGGGTCACCCGAGATATGTGATCAGTACTGGGTCTCCGCCAGCAGGCGAGGGGACCCCCAAGGCAGGTGCTGGACTTGGAGGCCACGGGGCATAGACTACAAAGGAGACAGGACTGAACCTCACATCACCCTGTTTGGCCCCGGAGGATGGCTGGTTAGCCAGAGACGGGTAAGATTCCTCCGGGAAGGAACAACCTAAGACAGGCACAGTCGCAGAGGAGCCAACAGGAGAGAACTAAAAGATCAACAGAGGTGGGGCACAGACCCTCATCCACAAACCTTGCAGGGGCTTGAATTCTCACCCCTCCTGAGGAAGGTCTCCTACCCCCACGGCTGCTACGCCTCCCACGCACAACTCACACCGGGACCCAGGTGGCAGACAGAGACTCGGCCAGCAATAGCTGCCCTATATCTAAATTTAATTTATTACAAGGAATGCTGAGGACCTACTCAAAAATGCAAATATTCCTTTCCACAAGTATTTACTGGGTAAACTAAGATTTCTGCTTGAGTATTAAAATTGACAGTAAAATAGTAATCAAGTTTACAGATTAATTTAAATTGGCCAAGTGAAATAAGTGAATACTCAAGAAAATCTAAGTATACTGGACAAAAAGCTTTTCCTAAAACATTAACTAAAATATCTATTAGTAGTTCATCTCACTGCAAAATTGCCTAACATCCAAAGAACCTAAAGCAGTAATATTTGTGTGCAAAAATTAAAATTTAAAATTACCAAGACTGTAAGATAAAATTTCCAAAAGCCCCTATTAACCAAAAAAAAGGGGGGGGGGGACAGTGGGGTAATATCATGTAAGGAAAAATATTCTATATGTAAAATACTCCAGAAAAGAAAATTCCATTTGTAAAACCAACTACAGGACACCCATGAAAAAACACACATGGTGTCAAAATAAGCCAAAGGAAAATCATTTAGGCAAAAATAAAAAGAATCCCAAGTCTATTTTGCAGAGAGGACCCCGTTGTTAACTTTTGGTCGAGAATGTGTTTGTGTGTTTGCAGAGAACAACTCCAAGACCATGTGGGTTCCTGCGACAGTGAGGAACTGACGGGTCTGTTCCAGCCACGAGGACAGTCCAGAGATGGGGGACACTGAGGACACCTTGCCATGCTAGCAGTCGGCAGCTGTGCATGTCTGCAGGCAGCCCAGGACCAAACCAGAGAGGATGGATCTTGCATTGCCAGGATGTGTCCACCATCTGGATACCATTGCTGACATGGACACATGAAGAACTATTTGACATTGAAACTGGACTCAGAACAGTTGGACATTGAAACTGACACGCAATCTTTTTTTTTTGCTCTTATACGTTTGTTTCTAGTATGCAGAGGCAAGATATTTTTGAAGAAAAGAAACAGGGGGAAGTGATTGATATAGAGGCAGGGTGGCCTTGAACAGGCTGTCAAGCTACAGGGGAAAGGCGGGGTGGAGGGGAGGCAGATGCAGGGGAAGATAACAGAAGGACTTGTATGCATGCATATGAGCATAACCAATGAATGAAAGACACTGGGGTGGGGAGGGGGGCAGGTGGGGACATGTGCTGGGGGGTAAGGGAGGTTGGGGGGACGATATTGGGGGGGAAAGCAAAACATATGTACTACTATTAAATATAAGTTATATTGTAAATAAAAAATAAATAAATAAAATAAAAGAGAGAGGGAAAAAAAAGAACCCCAAAAGCCAGTGACCCAGGACCGCGGGCCTGTCCTGGGGACCGCGCACGTGGACCCCGGACACGGGATGTTGATGAGGCCTCTGTCTCCCTTCCGGTCACCCCGGGCCGTGAAGGCCTCCCCATCCCCAAAGAGCGGGCCACGCCACAGGCGGGACGAGGAAGATTCCGGAGCTCCCAGACCCCCCCCTCCCGTCCCTTCCCCCGAGGCCAGGGAGGCGGCTCCTCCCGGAACTGCTCGCCAGGCGTCCACCCCGCAACCTCGGACCGAAAGGCAGCGCCAGTCGCTCCTGGCCCAGCTCAGCCCGGATCCATCCTCCGCCCGGCGCCGCGGGCGTCACTCAGAGCCCACAGCGGGGTCCCCGAGCTGGGCTCTCGGGGCTCCCTCTCCCCACACCGAAACCTGGCTCCCGAGCTCCTTCCCACACACCCGGGGCGAGGATCTCGGGGCTCCCTCTCCCACACACCCACAGTCCTCTCACGCTCACCTGGATGCCGAGCAGCTTCTCCACGAGACCACACAGCGCCGACGGCCCTCACCACGTGCCGGAAGCGGCGTTGGCCACGCCCTTTTAGCCCGAGTGCGCTCATTGGTCGGATTCGCACAGAGCCTTCTGGGACTTGTAGTTCAGCCACGGGGGCTTGTGGGCCATTCAACAGCCACTGGCTCCTGTTTATTCTCTTGGTTAAAACTAGACGAATAAAATGCAGTCACTCCAAGAACTCCCAGGGGCTGGCTCCGGCTGTGTCTCCAACCTCCTCCTGCCCCGTCGCCCCCCCTCCTGTTCCTGACTGCCTGGCTGAGCTGGCCTCAGGGCCTTAGCCCTCCTGTTCCGTTTGTGCGGGAAATTCTCCCCGAGGCTCCTCTCTCTCTTTTTTTTTTTTTTTTTTTAATATATTTTATTGATTTTTTTACAGAGCAGAAGGGGGAGGGATAGAAAGTCAGAAACATCAATGAGAGAGAGAGACATCGATCAGCTGCCTCTTGCACGACCCCCACTGGGGATGTGCCCACAGCCAGGGTACATGCCCTTGCCGGAATCAAACCCGGGACCCTTCAGTCCGCAGTCCAACGCTCTATCCACTGAGCCAAACCGGTCTCGGCCCGAGGCTCTTCTCAAGGACAGCTCCTCATTTTTCAGATTTCAGCTCAAAGTCACCTTCTCGGGAGCCCATTAAAGTAGCTGTGCTCTCCCCTCACTGTATCCCTTCAGCCATGGGTGGCACCTGCTTCTGTCTGGAATCATCCTGCTCGTTTGTTTACTTGTTCACGGCCGTTCTCCCAACACTGGAGTGGAAGCCCCTGAGGGAGGACCGTAGTCTCTCTTGTTCTCTTGTATTTCCAGAGGCAAGAACGGAGCCTCACACACATGAGGCGCTTAATAACTAAAGACCTAAATAATAAGTTTTCAAAGATTACAATAGGCCACTGCTTTAAAGAAATTAAAGTATATAGTTCACATAAAATATATTACTCTCAGGCCAAAACCGGTGTGGCTCAGTGATTACAGCGTCGGCCTTGGGGCTGAAAGGTCCTAGGTTTGCTTCAGGTCAAGGGCACATACTTTGGTTGCGGGCACATCCCCAGTAGGGGCTGTGCAAGAGGCAGCTGATTGATGTTTCCTTCTCAAAGGTTTTTCTCACTTTCTATACCTCTCCCTTGCTCTCTATGAAAAATAATCAAAGTATATTAATATATATATATATATATATATATATATACACACATATATTACTTTCACATGTATTACAAAGGGATTCAACATTCATATAGTTTATGAAGGTAAGTCTGGTAACCATCCGTCACTGTACAACATTAGTCACTATAATCGGCAGTGTTCCCTGTGCTGTACATCACATCACTGTCACTTACTTATTTGATAACTCAAAGTTTGTTCCTCTCAGTCCCCTGCACCAGTTTTGCCCTCCCTCCCCCTGCGCTCTGCAAGCCCCAGTTCATTCTCTGTCCCTGAGTCTGTCTCTGTTGGGCTGCGTCTGCCTGTTCTGTTTCTCACATTCCGCACAGCAGTGAAACCCCAGGGTGTTAGCCTTCCCGGGTCTGACAACAGGCTGCTGCCCGCAGGGGCCTGGAGCGGAAGCTGGCTCTGCCGAGGCTCGTAAACTCGGGTTTTACCCGTAACCGAGCTCAGCGTTCAGATCCTCCAGCAACAGAGCCCGCCTCGCCCTCTCTGGGCCCGCGCTGCCGCACCAGGTGACCGGGCTGGAGCTAATCTCACTGGACCGGACGGACGGACGAGGTCCGGGATTTCAAAGGACAATAAGCAGCAATTCCAGACTAAACGTCAAACGGGATAAATCCATGGAGCGGAGGTTGTAAAGTGTAGAATGGAAATGCAGGCCCTCCCCGGGGTGTTGTTGGAAATGGCCACGGGCAGTGCTTGGTCGGCTGGACACGTACACGGTAGCTATTGTCATCCTCTGACATCTGAATGGCAGCAGTCAGAGGTGGTGGCTGCATTCATTGGCTGATCAGAGATTGAACCCACAACCTTTGCATATGGTGATGATGCTCTAAGCAACTGAACTATGTGGTCAGGGCTTGGTTTCCTTCATCTGAATTCTGTTCTGGAGATCTGATCACGTTTTTATTGATTTTTTTACAGAGAGGAAGGGAGAGAGATAGATTGATGAGAGAGAAACATCCATCAGCTGCCTCCTGCACACCCCCTACTGGGGATGTGCCACAAACAAGGTTCCTGCCCTTGACCAGAATGGAACCCGGGATCCTTCAGTCCTCAGGCCGATGCTCTATCCACTGAGCGACACCAGTCTCGGCAAATCTTTTAATTTTTATAAGAGAGCAACCAACAACCTCACAGCCAGAGAACCTTCTCATGGCGAATCATTGTACTCATTACATATTTATTTAGTGCCCACTGTGTGCCAGGCCATTTATTTAGTGCCCACTGTGTGCAGGGCCCTGTGGACTCTGAGACGTCACAGGTGCATATTTCTCCCCCCAAAAACCCTCTCTCGGAGTTGGGAGTTTCCTGCCTCCTGCAGGGAGACGACAGAAACAGCTCTTTCCCCTGGGGGGGCAGGGAGCAGGCGCAGAGCTGGAGAAGCGGGACGGGGTCCGGGATGTCCAGAGCAGGCCTGCTGCCCAAGGAACAGCCGTGACTGACAGGGTGTGAGCAGCCAGGGGGGCAGAGGGAGGCAGGCCAGGCAGACTCAGAACGCAGGGCCGGAGGGGAACAGCTCCCGCTGCAGGAGAATGAACTGGGAAACCCGTGGAGGTTGTAAGCAGGGCAGTGAATTGATTTGTGGCTGTTTTTCCACATTGCTCACCAGAGATGTTCGTATTGCTCAGGGAGAGAGGGGTGGGGGTGGGGGGGAGAGAGAGACAGAGAGAGAGAGAGAGAGAGAGAGACAGAGAGAGACAGAGAGAGAGACAGAGAGAGAACCACCACCGGAGACACAGCCCCCAGGGCCGGGTGATGGGCACGGGCCCTCGGGCTCCTGTGGGAAGGGGTTGGCAGAGGAAGAAGGGGGGCAGCAGGGGCCACAGTGGAAGCCTCTGCCAATGGCCCAGGTGAGGGAGGATCGGCTGGGCCAGGGCGGGCGCAGGGGCAGGCAGAGAAGGAGCAGAAGGTGAGGAAAAGGTTGGAAGCAGCAGTCAGTTGCTGGAGTGGGTTTGGAAGAGGGGGAATGCAGGACTCCCAACACGTCCGTGGGGGATGGTGAGATCTGTTCGGTGACGGTTGAACATTTTAGGAGGCCCTGGCCGGGGGGCTCAGTGGGTTGAGAATGAAGCCATGAACAGGAGCTCAGGTTCGATTCCCAGCCAGGGCGCATGCCCCCGGGGCAGGCTTTGTCTTCGGAGGGGGGGGCAGGGGACAGCACATCAATGTTTCTCTCTCGAAGGGGGAGAACCAAGATGGCGACATAGGTAAACACCTATTGTTCTGCCCGCGCAACGATTTAAAAACTACAACATAACAACAAAACAAAAATCACCCAGAATCGCCAGAAAGCTGGCTGAGTGAAAACTCCACAAACAAGAGTAAAGTTGGGACGCTGAGACTCAGAGGAGCGGCGGGAGCGCAGCCTTTCAGACGGAAACAGTTTAGGAGCCATCCGGTTCGAGCACGCCCGGGCTGTAGGGCTGGAGCAGCAACCCCGGCTGGATTTCGCCAACGGGGAGGGCGGAGACGTCCCAGTGCACAGACTCCCCAGTGCCAGGCAAGGTCCGAGGTCTGGGGAAAGCACCCTGGAAGCCGGGCGCGGAAGAGGTCTCCTAGTCTGTGGAGAAACCCGGAGGTGGGGAAAAGAAGCTTGCGCGCAAGTGTCGCACAAACCCGCGACTTGCCCCCTGGAAACTTGTCTCCTGGTCCCGGAAGCCATCTATTTTACAACCCTGGCCTAGACTTTGGGGGTGCAGACTCATTTGGGGAGAGGCAGAGTTGTCTGGCAAGGGGAAGAGACTAGCGGCTTTCTCTTGGAGGTGTCTGCAGCCAACCCCATCCAACATATACCCGCGAGCGCCGCATAGGACGTAGCTGATCCTGAGGCTGCCTGCGCAGCTCAGAGACTGCACCCATCCAACCTGAACACAGTCTCCCTTCACAGCCAATTGGCCTGGAGGTCAAACCCTCCTAGGGCTAACAACAACAAGCTGGGTTTAAATTCAAAAATACTGTACAACCCATAAAGGATTGCAGTAAGAGCACCCACCTCAAGTAACTGGGGAGGCTGAGCCACTGTCCCTTTGAGGATATCTACCACATAAAGCAGCCACCATGCAGAGATATGGAAAGAAATCAGGTGTGAAAGAAATGGAGGAGAAAAGACGACAAGACATAGAGTTCAAAACCACGGTTATAAGGCTTTTTCAAGAGGCTCCTAGAAAAGGCCTATGAACTTCATGAGAATTACGAGGAAATAAACGAGGCCAAGCAGAAAATGAATGAGACCTACAAGGAAATGAATGAGACCTTCAAGGAAATGAACAAGACCTCTGAGGATATGAATCAGATCCTCACGGATATGAAAAAGGACCAACTGGAAATCAAGCATACACAGACTGAAATAAAAAATATTACACAAAGTCCTAAAAGCGGTCCAGAGGACCACAAGAACCAAGTCAAAGATTTGAAATACAAAGAAGCAAAATCCACTCGGCTGGAAAAGCAAGAAACAAAAAGAATTCAGATAATTGAAGATGGTGTAAGGGGCCTCTGGGACAACCTCAAGCATGCCAACATCCGAGTTATTGGGGTCCCAGAAAAAGAGAGAGAGCAAGTTAATGAAAATCTACTTGAAGATATAGTGACTGAAAACTTTCCCCACCTGGTGAAAGAAACTGACTTAAAAGCCCAAGAATACACAACCCCAAAATATAGGAATCTAAAGAGGACCACACCAAGACATATCATAATTAAAATGTCAAGAGTAAAAGATAAAGAGAGAATATTAAAAGCAGCAAGACAAAAACAGTTGGTTACCTACAGGGGAGCACCCATACGATTGTCAGCGAATTTCTGAATAGAAACGATGCAGGCCAGACGGGAGTGGCAAGAAATATTCAAAATAATGAATAGCAAGAATCTACAACCAAGATTACTCTATCCAGCAAAGCTATCATTCAGAATTGAGGATCAGATAAAGTGCTTCGCAGATAAGAAAAAGCTAAAGGAGTTCATCACCACCAAACCAGTATTATATGAAATGCTGAAAGATATCCTTTAAGAAGAGGAAGAAGAAAAAGGTAAAAGTGTACATTATGAACAACAAATACACATCTATCAACAAATGAACATAAAACTCAAGTGAATTGATAGGCTGATGAACAAGATAAACTGGTGACTATAACAGAAACATGGACATAGAGAGGGAATGCACTGACAATTCTTGGGGAGAGGAGGGTTGTGGGAGGTGCATCAAGAGACTGGACAAAAATCTTGCAACAATGGGAGAGGACAGTGGGGAGTGGGAGGTGAGGGCGGAGGGTGGGATAGGTACAGGGTGGAGGGGAGATATAGGGAGATAAAAAAGGGGAAACAATGTAATTAATAAACTGAACAATAAAGAAAAAAAAAACTAGACGAATAAAATCCAATCACTCCAAGAACCCCAAGGGGCTGGCCCCGGCTGTGTCTACAACCTCCTCCTGCCCCGCCACCCCCTTCCCGCGGTGTCTGTCCTCCCCCCATCCTGTTCCGGACTGCCTGGCTGAGCTGGCCTCGGGGCCTTAGCCCTCCTGTTCCATTTGTGCGGGAAATTCTCCCCGAGGCTCTTCTCAAGGATGGCTCCTCATTTTTCAGATTTCAGCTCAAAGTCACCTTCTCGGGAGCCCATTAAAGTAGCTGTGCTCTCCCCTCACTGTATCCCTTCACCCATGGGTGGCACCTGCTTCTGTCTGGAATCATCCTGCTCGTTCGTTTACTTGTTCATGGGGTTCTCCCACCACTGGAGTGGAAGCCCCTGAGGGAGGACCGTAGTCTCTCTTGTTCTCTTGTATTTCCAGAGGCAAGAACGGAGCCTCACACACATGAGGCGCTCAATAACTAAAGACCTAAATAATAAGTTTTCAAAGATTACAATAGGCCACTGCTTTAAAGAAATTAAAGTATATAGTTGACATAAAATATATTACTTTTGGCTCAGTGATTACAGCGTCAGCGTTGGGGCTGAAAGGTCCTAGGTTTGCTTCAGGTCAAGGGCACATACTTTGGTTGCGGGCACATCCCAGGAGGGGATGTGCAAGAGGCAGCTGATTAATGTTTCCCTCTCACAGATTTTTCGCACTTTCTTTCTTTCTTTTTAATATATTTTATTGATTTTTTACAGAGCAGAAGGGAGAGGGATAGAAAGTCAGAAACATTGATGAGAGAGAGACATCAATCAGCTGCCTCTTGCAAGCCCCCCACTGAGGATGTGCCCACAGCCAAGGTACATGCCCTTGCCGGGATCGAACCCGGGACCCTTCTATCCACTGAGCCAAACCGGTCTCGGCAGATTTTTCTCACTTTCTATCCCTCTCCCTTGCTCTCTATGAAAAATAATCAAAGTATATTAATATATATATATGTATATATATACACATATATTACTTTCACATGTATTACAAAGGGATTCAACATTCATATAGTTTATGAAGATAAGTCTGGTAACCATCCGTCACTGTACAACATTAGTCACTATAATCGGCAGTGTTCCCTGTGCTGTACATCACATCACTGTCACTTACTTATTTGATAACTCAAAGTTTGTTCCTCTCAGTCCCCTGCACCAGTTTTGCCCTCCCTCCCCCTGCGCTCTGCAAGCCCCGGTTCATTCTCTGCCCCTGAGTCTGTCTCTGTTGGGCTGCGTCTGCCTGTTCTGTTTCTCACATTCCGCACAGCAGTGAAACCCCAGGGTGTTAGCCTTCCCGGGTCTGACAGCAGGCTGCTGCCCGCAGGGGCCTGGAGCGGGTAGCTGGCTCTGCCGAGGCTGGTAAACTCGGGTTTACCCGTAACCGAGCTCAGCGTTCAGATCCTCCAGCAACAGAGCCCGCCTCGCCCTCTCTGGGCCCGCGCTGCCGCACCAGGTGACCGGGCTGGAGCTAAGCTCACTCGACCGGACGGACGGACGAGGTCCGGGATTTCAAAGGACAATAAGCAGCAATTCCCGACTAAACGTCAAACGGGATAAATCCATGGAGCGGAGGTTGTAAAGTGTAGAATGGAAATGCAGGCCCTCCCCAGGGTGTTGTTGGAAATGGCCACGGGCAGTGCTTGGTCGGCTGGACACGTACACGGTAGCTATTGTCATCCTCTGACATCTGAATGGCAGCAGCCAGAGGTGGTGGCTGCATTCATTCGCTGATCAGAGATTGAACCCACAACCTTTGCATATGGTGATGATGCTCTAAGCAACTGAACTATGTGGTCCCGGCTTGGTTTCCTTCATCTGAATTCTATTCTGGAGATCTGATCACGTTTTTATTGATTTTTTTTACAGAGAGGAAGGGAGAGAGAAACATCCATCAGCTGCCTCCTGCACACCCCCTACTGGGGATGTGCCACAAACAAGGTACGTGCCCTTGACCAGAATGGAACCCGGGATCCTTCAGTCCGCAGGCTGATGCTCTATCCACTGAGCGACACCAGTTTCGGCAAATCTTTTAATTTTTATAAGAGAGCAACCAACAACCTCACAGCCAGAGAATCTTCTCATGGCGAATCATTGTACTCATTACATATTTATTTAGTGCCCACTGTGTGCAGGGCCCTGCTGGACTCTGAGAAGTCACAGGTGCATATTTCTCCCCCAAAAACCCTCTCTCGGAGTTGGGAGTTTCCTGCCTCCTGCAGGGAGACGACAGAAACAGCTCTTTCCCCTGGGGAGGCTGGGAGCAGGCGCCGAGCTGGAGAAGCGGGACGGGGCGCCGGTACGGGGTCCGGGATGTCCAGAGCAGGCCTGCGGTCCAAGAACATCCGTGACTGACAGGGTGTGAGCAGCCAGGGGGGCAGAGGGAGGCAGGCCAGGCAGACTCAGAACGCAGGGCCGGAGGGGAACAGCTCCCGCTGCAGGAGAATGAACTGGGAAACCCGTGGAGGTTGTAAGCAGGGCAGTGAATTGATTTGTGGCTGTTTTTCCACATTGCTCACCAGAGATGTTCGTATTGCTGAGGGAGAGAGGGGTGGGGGGGGGGGGAGAGAGAGAGAGAGAGAGAGAGACAGAGAGACAGAGAAAGAGAGACAGAGAGAGACAGAGAGAGAGAGAACAACCACCAGAGCCACAGCCGCCAGGGCGGGGTGATGGGCACGGGCCCTCGGGCTCCTGTGGGAAGGGGTTGGGAGAGGAAGAAGGGGGGCAGCAGGGGCCACAGTGGAAGCCTCTGCCAATGGCCCAGGTGAGGGAGGATCGGCTGGGCCAGGGCGGGCGCAGGGGCAGGCAGAGAAGGAGCAGAAGGTGAGGAAAAGGTTGGAAGCAGCAGTCAGTTGCTGGAGTGGGTTTGGAAGAGGGGGAATGCAGGACTCGGAACACGTCCGTGGGGGGATGGTCAGATCTGTTCGGTGACAGTTGAACATTTTAGGATGCCCTGGCCGCGGGGGGGGCTCAGTGGGTTGAGCATGAAGTCATGAACTGGAGCTCAGGTTCGATTCCCAGCCAGGGCGCATGTCCCCGGGACAAGCTTTGTCTTCGGAGGGGGGGGGGGGCAGTGGGCAGCACATCAGTGTTTCTCTCTCGAAGGGGGAGAACCAAGATGGCAACATAGGTAATCACCTATTGTTCTGCCCCACGCAACGATTTAAAAACTACAACATAACAACAAAACAAAAATCACCCAGAATCGCCAGAAAGCTGGCTGAGTGAAAACTCCACAAACAAGAGTAAAGGTGGGATGCTGAGACTCAGAGGAGCGGCGGGAGCGCAGCCTTGAAGATGGAAACAAGTTAGGAGCTGTCCTGTTCGAGCACGCCCGGGCTGGTGCTGGAGCAGCAACCCCGGCTGGATTTCGCCAACGGGGAGGGCGGAGACGTCCCACTGCACAGACTCCCCAGTGTCAGGCGAGGTCCGAGGTCTGGGGGAAGCACCCTGGAAGCCGGGCGTGGCAGAGGTCTCCTAATCTGTGGAGAAACCTGGAGGCGGGGAAAAGAAGCTTGCACGCAAGTGTCGACTTGCCCCCTGGAAACTTGTCTCCTGGTCCCGGAAATCATCTATTTTACAACCCTGGGCTAGACTTTGGGGGTGCAGACTCATTTGGGGAGAGTTGTCTGGCAAGGGGAAGAGACTAGCAGCTTTCTCTTGGAGGTGTCTGCAGCCATCCCCATCCAACAGAGTCCCGCGCGCGCAAGCACCGCAGAGGATGTAGCTGACACTGAGGCTGCCTGCGCAGCTCAGAGACTCCGCCCATCCAACCTGAACACAGACTCCCTTCACAGCCAATTGGCCTGGAGGTCAAACCCTCCTAGGGCTAACAACAAGAAGCTGGGTTTAATTTAAAAAATACTCTACAACCCATAAAGGATTGCAGTAAGAGCATCCACCTCAAGTAACTGGGGAGGCTGAGCCACTGTCCCTTAGAGGATATCTACCACATAAAGCAGCCACCATGCAGAGATATGGAAAGGAATCAGGTGTGAAAGAAATGGAGGAGAAAAGACCACAAGACAGAGTTCAAAACCACGGTTATAAGGCTTTTCAAGAGGCTCCTAGAAAAGGCCGATGCACTTCATGAGAATTATGAGGAAATAAACGAGGCCAACCAAGAAATGAATGAGACTTACAAGGAAATGAATGAGACCCTCAAGGAAATGAACAAGACCTCTGAGGATATGAACCAGACCCTCACGGATATGAAAAAGGACCAACTAGAAATCAAGCATACACAGACTGAAATAAAAAATATTACACAAAGTCCTAAAAGTGGTCCAGAGGGCCACAAGAACCAAGTCAAAGATTTGAAATACAAAGAAGCAAAATCCACTCGGCTGGAAAAGCAAGAAACAAAAAGAATTCAGATAATTCAAGATGGTGTAAGGGGCCTCTGGGACAACCTCAAGCATGCCAACATCCGAGTTATTGGGGTGCCAGAAAAAGAGAGAGAGCAAGTTAATGAAAACCTACTTGAAGATGTAGTGACTGAAAACTTCCCCCACCTGGTGAAAGAAACTGACTTAAAAGCCCAAGTACACAGAACCCCAAAATATAGGAATCTAAAGAGGACCACACCAAGACATATCATAATTAAAATGCCAAGAGCAAAAGACAAAAAGAGAATATTAAAAGCAGCAAGAGAAAAACGGTTGGTTACCTACAGGGGAGCACCCATATGATTGTCAGCGGATTTCTCAACAGAAACGATGCAGGCCAGATGGGAGTGGCAAGAAATATTCAAAATAATGAATAGCAAGAATCTACTACCAAGATTACTCTATGAAGCAAAGCTATCATTCAGAATTGAAGATCAGATCAAGTGCTTCGCAGATAAGAAAAAGCTAAAGGAGTTCATCACCACCAAACCAGTATTATATGAAATTCTGAAAGATATTCTTTAAGAAGAGGAAGAGGAAAAAGGTAAAAATATAAATTATGAACAACAAATACACATCTATCAACAAATGAACATAAAAATCAAGTGAACTGATAGGCTGATGAACAAGATAAACTGGTGACTATAACAGAAACATGGACATAGAGAGGGAATGGACTGACAATTCTTGGGGAGAAAAGTGTTGTTGGAAGTACAGCAAGAGATTGGACAAAAATCTTGCAACAATGGGAGAGGACATTGGGGGAGGGGGAGGTGAGGGCGGAGGGTGGGATAGGTACAGGGTGGAGGGAAGATATAGGGGGATAAAAAAGGGGAAACCATTTAATTAATAAACTGAACAATTAAAAAAAAATAAAAATAAATAAAAAGTAAAAAAAAAATAAAAAATAAATAAAAATGGCAAGAGCGACTCTGAAAAAAAATAAAAATAAAAATAAAAGTTTCATATTACAGAAAAAATAAAAAAATAAAAATAAAAATCAAGTGAATTGATAGGATAATGAACAGGATAAACTGGTGAATATAACAGAGACATGGACATAGAGAGGGAATGACTGACAGTTCTTGGGGAGAGAAGGGTTGTGGGAAGTACAGCAAGAGATTGCACAAAAATCTTGCAACAATGGGAGAGGACAGTGGGGGGGGGGAGGTGAGGGTGGAGGGTGGGATAGGTACAGGGTGGAGGGGAGATATAGGGGGATAAAAAAGGGGAAACAATGTAATTAATAAACTGAACAATAAAGATTAAAAAAATGTTTCTCTAGCGCAGAGATGATTTTCTTCCCTGCCCTCCCCTCTCTCTAAATACAAATAGGAAAATCAATACAAAATTAAAAACATTGCCAAAGCCGGTTTGGCTCAGTGGACAGAGCGTCGGCCTGCGGACTGAGAGGTCCCGGGTTCGATTCTGGTCAGGGACAGGTCCCTTGGTTGCTAGCACATCCCCAGTAGGGCACGTGCAGGAGGCAGTTGATTGGTGTTTCTCTCTCGTTGATGTTTCTAGCTTTCTGTCCCTTTCCCTCTCTGTAAAAAAATCAATGAAGTATATTTAAAAAAAAAAAAGCCGAAGCTGGTTTGGCTCAGTGGATAGAGCATCGGCCTGCGGACTGGGAGGTTCCAGGTTCGATTCCGGTCAAGGGCATGTACCTTGGTTGCAGGCACATCCCCAGTGGGGAGTGTTTTTAGGAGGTGGCTGGTTGATGTTTCTCTTTCACCAACATTTCTGACTTTGTATCCATCTCCCTTCCTCTCTGTAAAAGAATAAATAAAATATATTTTTAAAAATAAAGTATATTTGAAAAAAAGGAAGGAAAATTACAATGAAAAGCTGGGACGAGCTCAAAGCCACAGCGGGGCTGTTTCTAACGTCTCAGCCTAGGAAGTGACCACTGAGGGCTGCAGTGCCCCAGGCGCTCTCCCTGATTCGGCTTCCTAACCCCCACAGCCCCGATGACAGAGGAGGACTACAGCCCAGATGAGCCAACTGCTCTGGGTTCAGTCAGGAGAAGGCTCACCAGAATCAGTCATCGCCCGACTGGGGAGGAGCCCCAGCGATGGCTGCAAACCCACTCACAGGTGACACGGGTCGTGTTCCTGTCCGAGCAAATGCAAACACAGACTGAATGAACGGTTTGGGGCTAAGGAAAGTCTGAATAGCTCCTCCTCTGTTTAAGACATTGGGATTTATAATTGAAACCTTCCCACAACAAAATTCCAGGACAGCCAACGTTGTGTCAATGACAAATTCTATCTAATCTATAAGGAAGAAACAATATAAATCATATAAATATTCTTTGAGAAAATAGCAGGAACACTTCTCTAATTTTATGAAATCAACACTTCCCTGATACAATTTTTTTTAATTATAAGATTTTTTTTTCATTGATTTTTAGAGTGTAAGGAAGAGAGAACAACATGGACTTAAGAGACAAGATTGGCTGCCTCCCACACAGCCCCTATTAGGACTGAGAACCTGCAACCAAGGAACATGTCCTGGACTGGGAATCGAACCCGCGACCTTTTGGCCTGTGGGCCAACACTAACCACTGAGAAAACCAGCCAGCATCTGTTCTTTTTAACACCTGGCAAGCACCGTCTGTTCTCATTAGCTCTCTCTTCCTCAGCTTCCCAGGCGTATTTTCACCCAGTTTCTTTTCCTACTCGACCCCATCTCCTCCCCACCCTGTCTTCTCGGTTGGCAGTTGGCAACCACAGAGGGTGACAGAAGAGGGCCGTGTTGTAGCCCTTTAAGTCCTCCTTTTCCAAGAAACTACTGTGACTTAAGCTGCTCATCTTCTCGCCTGTAAGGTAAGGGTGACAGGCAGACCATGAATCATCCATGGATCATCACAGAATGTTAGACGCTAAACAACACAAACTCCAATAGATAAAGTGCACATTTGGCTGGGACTTGCAGTGTTTTCCCCTGAATGCTGCACACATTGACCAAGCCCGTTTTTAAGTTCACTTGGGTATCCCGGGAGGCTCGGCTGTAAGTTAGTGGTTTTGCTGTTTCCTCTGAACCCCACACATCAGGGACTTAAACTGATGCCTTCTAAGACAAAGTGGTCGGAAAAAAAGCAAAACAAAGTTAGCTGTCTCACGCAGTTTAACAATAGGTAATAAGAAACCAAATCTAACAGTCTATACAGTGATCCAAAGTTCATTTTATAAGTAATCAATTTTAATTGCATGATTTACAACAGTTGAGGGTCTTTGCTTTCTATTTTCAAGTTTTACAGAAAGTGTGTGTCAGGGGCAGGGTCCGGAGGAAGAAAGCAAGCAGGGAAACCCCAGGGACTTTGCGTGTTAAATCATCCCAATGAAGTGTTTCTGACCCTCTTTTTAATTTTTTTTCTGTTAGTGTAAAAATTAAAAAAAAATCTTCCGAGAAACAGAACCACAGTATATGATACATCAATTTGGCAGCTGCCCCTGTATATTTTGAAAAAGTCATTTTTCTCTCTTGCCGATACCGGTTTGGCTCAGTGGGTAGAGCATCGGCCTGTGGACTGAAAGGTCCCAGGTTCGATTCCGGTCAGGGGCATGTACCTTGGTTGTGGGCACATCCCCAGTGGGGGTGTGCAAGAGGCAGCTGATGGATGTTTCTGACTTTCTATCTGTTCTCTTCCTCTTTGTAAACCAATGTACATCCTCTTGACTGGAATGGAGCCTGGGGCCTTTCAGTCCGCAGGCAGATGCTTTATCCACTGAGCCAAACCGGTGAGGGTCCCCAAATTATTTTTGTGAGATCTCTGAGGATGGCCCTAGCCGGTTTGGTTCAGTGGATAGACCATTGGCCTCTGGACTGAAAGGTCTTGGGTTCCATTCTGGTCAAGGGCAAGTGCGGGGATGCGGGCTTGATCCCCAGTAGGGAGCGTGCAGGAGGCAGCCAACCAATGATTCTCTGTAGTCATTGATGTTTCTGTCACTCCCTACGTCTCTGGATAAAAACACATTTTAAAATAATATTTGGGGAGGGAGCAGTGAATGAGAGGACAGCGAAGCTCTTGCTTTTCTGGGGGTTCCATTCCAATGTGATCCCTGGATCGGGTAGACCAGTGCTTTCAGGTCCAAACAAGGGGTGGTGCAGGCTGCCTGCTTTGACCGAGGCCCCGCCCCCCCTTTCCCACCCCCGAGGCGGGACTCAGTTGCCTCATCTGCAAAATGGGCCCACAATAGGCTTAGCCCCAGGCGCCCCCTCGGGAGGCGGTGGGGGTCAGGCCCCGCCCCAGACGACCCCCGACCCTGGCCAACTCCGGCCAGAGGGACTGGGCCCATACCACGTGTCTGGGCGTGGCGACGTCACGTGCCCGGGCGTGGCTACGTCACGTGCATGGGCGTGGCGACGTCACGTGGCTGGGCGGCGCGCGTCGGGGCGGAACTCCAACCGCCGGCCACTCTTCCAGCCCCGCCCCGTCCCTCGCGGCCCCACGGCGCCCCCTCCGGCTTCCAGAAGCCGAGCGCCGGGTTGGATGGAGCGCGGCGCGGGCTCGCCGACCAGCTGGGTCCCGGCCGGGGGTCTGCGGTGGCCGTGGAGGCGGGACGCGCGGGGTGGAGGGCGCGGCGGGCAGCGGCCCCGGAGAACCGGAGCGGACGGCGGGACCCGTCCCGTCCGGTGACACCGCGGGGGCCGCCGCGCCAGGCGCTGGGCCGGGGCGAGCAGCACGGTGACCGGCGCGGAGCGAGCCCTGGGGGTCCCGGCCCTGATTGCAGCCGCAGCGCGGGCACCGCCGGGCGGGGAGAGTTCGATAACTGAGCTGCCTGGGCAACTGCCATTACCCCGCACCCAGGGCCCGGCCCCCGCCCGGCCTCCCCGCGGGCCGCCCCGCACCGGGCGGGCGGGCGGGCGCTGGGAGCGGCAGAGCCGGGGTGCGAACCCGGGGTGGGCTCCGGCCCCACCGCGCCGGGCGGAGGGGAGCCAGCGGCTCCCGGGGATCGGGGCGGGTTGTACGGGTGGAGGTGCCTGAGGGAGCTCCGCCTGATCCACCAGGACCTGGGACCTGTCTGGTCCACGGGCCACCGTTTTTGTTTGGTTTTGTGTTTTGTAAGGAAAACGAGGGAAGAAGTGAGAAAGAAAACGGCGGACAACACAAAAGAAAGACTCCACAGGCCGCCTCCCCTCTCGACGGCCGGACCGAGGGGAACGGAGCTGCTTTGCGGTGAGGAAAGCGCTTCCAGGGACGTGGTCACAGGTGACACCTGACCCCGCCCATTGCGATCACAGGTGACACCTGACCCTGACCCCTCCGAGTGCGGTCACAGGTGACGCCTGACCCTGACCCCGCCGAGTGCGGTCACAGGTGACACCTGACCCTGACCCCGCCGAGTGCGGGTTTCATCAGCGCCTCTCACCGGGGAGGGATGACGCCCCCCAGCGGCCGGTGATGGAGCAGCACCGCAGGCCCGTCCACAGGTTCTCAGGGAAACTGCCTGGAAGGAGCAGAAAGTTCCAAAACACAGCCACCCTGTGACCTCATCAGCGGAGCTCCTAGCTACCAGCTTCAGACAACACTCTGGGTCCTCCGCCCCTCCCCAGCGACCGACAGCCACAGCCCAGCAACCCTGATCACCACCACACGGCGGTGTTAATTTTTTTGAAATGTATTTTATTGATTTTTTACAGAGCAGAAGCGAGAGGGATAGAAAGTCAGAAACATCCATGAGAGGGGAAACATAGATGAGCTGCCTCTTGCACGCCCCCCACTGGGGATGTGCCCGCAGCCAAGGCACATGCCCTTGACGGGAATCAACCTGGGACCCTTCAGTCCGCAGGCCGATGCTCTATCCACTGAGCCAAACTGGTCTCGGCTTAAATTTTTTTTTTTTTTTAATGTTCCTTTGTGGTTTGGGCTGGATCAACTGAGGAGTCCTTTCAGGCAAAGTGAAAATGGGGAGGTAGCTGGGGGTGTGGGTGGGGGCCGGAGTGTGTTGATTCAATTCTGAAAATTCCAACTGAGTGTTGTGGGCTTTCTGAGTAACAAGTATTTGGACGGATTGGCGGTAAATAATAGTTTGTGTCCTTTCTGTCGACAGGTCCACCTCTGGCACACTGTTGGAAAGACCGTGGGAAGTGTAAGTAGAGATTCTGAAGGATCAGTTAGGAACTGAACTTGTTTATTTGTAGGATAATGACGTTTAGTTTGGGAGTACCATTTCTGGATGCATAAAGGTCATTGGTAGGTGCCTTTCAGACGCCCATTTTTGAGGATCATATTCGCTGATAAAACTGGCAGAGAGGGTATGGGACAGCCCGTCACCACAAACGCTGACAGACAGAGACATGGTGCTTTTCAGCCCATGGCCAGTGACAGGGCAGAGGGGCCCAGGGTTTCCCATGGCCGTGATGACTGCCTGGTGTTTCTGGGCTGTAACCTCGTTTATCCTCCAAACAAGCCTTCAAGGCAGGAGGAGTTCTTACCCTTCTCAGACTGAGGAGACTGAAGCTCAGGCAAGTTGAGTACCAGCCTTGTTGGTGCCAAAAAAACTTTCCACTGAGCATGCTTCCCACGTTGCTGATCCAGGTTCAGAGTGGACCGATATTAGTGAACACCTGTCTGTGCCAGGTGCTTCCGAGTACCATACTGGGTCCTCCTGACAACCCGCCGTGCCTTTTTCCCGTTTCAGCCGGTCACACTGAAACCAGTTAGCCTTAAAGAAGCAGCATGTGTAAATCCATTGTTATGTTGGAGTGCCCCTTCTTTTTTTTAATATATTTTATTGATTTTTTACAGAGAGGAGGGGGAGAGGGATAGAAAGTCAGAAACATCGATGAGAGAGAAACATCGATCAGCTGCCTCCTGCACACCCCCCACTGGCGATGTGCCCGCAACCAAGGTACATGCCCTTGACCGGAATCGAACCGGGGACCCTTTAGTCCGCAGGCCGACGCTCTATCCACTGAGCCAAACCGGTCTCGGCTGGAGTGCCCCTTCTAAAGATGGGTGCCAACAGCACTGGTTCCTTAATGCGCTCCTGACGTCCCTGAAGGAGTGGCGTGCCCAGCAGGGTGAGTGAGCCTCCACCTAGGAACCAGGAGGTCACGGCTCAATTCCTGGCCAGGGCCCAGCCCAGGCTACAGGCTCTACAGAAGGCAGCCAATGAATGATTGTCATTATTGATGTTTCTCTCTCTCCCGTCCTCTCTGAAATAGCTACACTAATAAAAGAGAATGATGCAAATTGACCATACCTTTGTGACACCTACCAGCCAGTCAGGAATGAGTATAAAAATTAACAAAGATGGTGGGTTAATTTGCATATGCAGGTGCCTGAGTGGCCGCCTGCCCCAGCCGCTCCAGGCCTCTGGGCAGTGTGGGAAGGCAGAAAGGCGGCTCTGGGCTGGAGTGAAGGTGGTGCTGGCAGGCAGGGGAAGGAAGGCCCAATCTTGCACACATCTTCATGCATCAGGCCTCTACTATATATATAAACAGCATACTTTTTACATGGGCTTTGAGTGCCATCACTGTGTGACCCTCACACAAGTCATCTTCACAGCTCCTGCCCTGTACACAGGGAGACCCATACTTAGCTCAGAGGGCAGTTGTGGGCGTTAAATAAGATGACGTACACACAGCACTTCACGCGGAAGCTGGCCACACTGGAAGAGCTCAGTGGATGGTAGCTGCCACCTTTTTATCAGCTACTGGACGTTTCCACGTTCATTTTACTGAACTGGCTGCCTCCCTGTCCCCAGTCCCGCCTGCGCCAGCCCGTCCTCCACTTCACCTAAATCTGTGCTGCACGCTGAGCCAGGGGCCAGGTGCTGGGGGGACTACGCAGCGCCGTGTCCGGCGGATCCCACGTGTAAAGTCTAAGTCTAGCTGATGCTACATGCACGGCACCTCCCAGGTCTGTCCTCCTGCCTGTCCCCTGCCTCGCAGATGACGCCATCATTCTCGCCGGCAGTCCTCAACCAGTCTCCCCGCGTCCTCTCTGCCACCCCAAAGCCTGCTCAAACAGTCATTCAGCTGGGCTCTAAAATGTGAGTCAGACCACGCCGTCCTCCTCCTCAAAACATCCCCCTGGCCCCTCTGCTCTTAAAACAAAACTGAATCCCCTGCCCTGATCTGTCAGCTGCCAGCCTCTGCCAGCTTCATTCGCTCCCTCGTGGAATCCCAGCCCTACTTCTTTCTGTCGCTGGCACATGCCAAGTTTGTTCTTGCCTGAGGGAATTTACATTTGTTTTCTTCTAGATTATTCTTTTCCTAGATATGCTCACGTCTGGCTCCTTTTTGCCATGTGAGCCTCAGTTTAACTGTTGTCTCCTCTGAAAGGCCTTTCGTCAGCACCCAGTGTGAAGTAGCTCACGAAGTCCTCCATCACCCTTTTAAATTTCCTTCGTTGAACTTACCGTGATATACTGTTTGCTTATTTTCTGCCTCTTTCCCCTAGAATGACAACTTCCTAGACTGTAAAAGCTAAAACTTATAGAATGCTTATACTGGATAGGCACTGTTCTAAGTGCTTTATTTATTTTTTTAATATATTTTATTGATTTTTTTTTTTTTTTTTACAGAGAGGAAGGGAGAGGGACAGAGAGCTCGAAACACGACAAGAGAGAAACATCGATCAGCTGCCTCCTGCACACCTCCCACCAGGGATGTGCCCGCAAACCCAGGTACGTGCCCTTGACCAGAATCGAACCTGGGACCCTTCAGTCCACAGGCCGGCGCTCTATCCACTGAGCCACACTGGTCAGGGCCTAGGTGCTTTAATATATTATCTAATTTGATCCTTATAACAGTTCTGATAGGAGGTGGATACCTTTATTATCCCCATTTTACAGTTAAGGAACCTGCCCAAGGCCACACAGCTAGTAAGTGCAGAGCTGGGATTTGAACCTAGGCAGTCCAGCTGCAACATCCAACTCTTAATCAAGCAGAAGTAAGAATCCTATTTTTCCCACGCCAGTAGCCCAGCACCTTGGACATAGCAGGGCAGTAAGCAGGCTCTCAATGAAAACTGTAGAAATTAAAGAGTGCAGTCACAGTAGAAATAGACTCCATTATAAACAAACTCTAGGAATTATTCTTGATTCTGTGCTCTCCCACTCAAATCCACCTGCAAGTTCTGAGTCACAACCGCTTCACCACAAACTATATCCCATCATGTCCACCCTTCTGGATTCTCACTGCCGCTCTCCAGTCCAGGTCATAACCAGCCTTCTCCTCTGCCGCCATGGCCACCTCCCAACTGGCTCCCTAACTCCCCGGCCTGGGGTAACTTCCAACTGGTGATGAAGTCTGCTGAAGCCGGAATCGGGTGTGGTACTGGGGCAGAAATGTTGATTTGTGTTGAACGAAATTTGCTAGCTGCCTTGCACCCTGCCAGTCTGTCCATTTATCGCCATTAGTGGTCTCGGTGGGTCAGACCCAGCGGCATATGTAAGCCCCCGGATTGTGGGTCTCTGACTGTGTGTTGAGGTGCTCACAGTTGGAGACCTCTCTGGGGTGCTGAGGGGGGATTTTAAAATCTTAGGGGACCCCTAGGGTGTTTGTTAGGTTAACATAACAAAATACCACAGCCAGGGGCCTAAACAGAAATTACTCTTCTCATAGTTCTGGAGGCTAGAAGTTCAAAATCAAAAGTGTAGGCAGGTTATGTTTCTTCTGAGGCCTCTGTGGCCACTGAATCTTTCTGTGGTCTGTCCTCTGTGTGCATGCATATTTGTATCCTAATCTCCTCTTCTTCTAAGGGTCATATTGGTTTAGGACCCACCCATATGACTTCATTTACCCTGATTATTTCTTCAAAGGCCCTATCTTCAAACACAGTCATAGTCATAGTGAGGTTCTGGGGTTGGGACATGTGAATTTGAAGGGGGACATAATTCAGCTCCCAACACGTGACATCTGTCTGACCCCGCACAGACTGCTGGCTTGCGGCAGTTTTTGCCTTAGCCCACTCTACATTCCTTTTGACAGTGTCATATCTGTTCGAAGCTGAGGTTTTGGACATCGTTGTAATAAAAAGCAAGTATTGTGTTCAAAATAACATGGAACAAGAAATGATAATGGCAGTGTCTTGTGCGATTCCAAGGTTCAAGAAGGTGTGCGGTGTCCCAAAGGCACTGAGTTCTTAGGACATAAATACTGTTTCTTTGGACTTACCTTCTTCTTTTAAAAAATATTTTTATTGAATTCAGAGAGGAAGGGAGAGGGAGAGAGAGAGAGAGAAACATCAATGATGAGAGAGAATAATTGATTGGCTGCCTCTTGCACTCCCCATATTGGGGATCGAGCTCACAACTCGGGCATGTGCCCTCTACTGATACCAAACCTGGGACCCCTTCAGTCCACAGGCCGACACTCTAACCACTGAGCCAGATCAGCTAGGGCTGGACTTCTTTTCTTTTTCTTTTTTTAATATGTTTTATTGATTTTTTACGGAGCGGAAGGGAGAGGGATAGAAAGTCAGAAACATCGATGAGAGAGAGACATCGATCAGCTGCCTCTTGCACGCCCCCTACTGGGGATGTGCCCGCAGCCAAGGTACATGCCCTTGCCGGAATCGAACCCGGGACCCTTCAGTCCGCAGTCCGACGCTCTATCCACTGAGCCAAACCGGTCTCGGCTGGACTTATTTTCTTAATGAACAGACTTGGTTATTTCTGTAGGCCTAGGAATATCATGAAACAGTTAGTGAAACATCAAAGCCACTGTGAATGGCAAAAACTTGGGAACCTTTATACCAGTAAGTTAGTGATCCCAGAGATCAGAAACACCAGGGGAAATTGTAATTATACAGATTTTGTCTCAAGACCCACCCAGACCTATTGAAAAAGCATCTGGGAGTTGATCCTGGGAACCTGGGTCAGTTTGGGATCCGCTGGCCTAGTGGAGCTCCCTCAGTAAAGCCTACAAAGGAACATTTCCTGCCGGAGGCCATACGGCAGGTGAGGGGCTGAGCTGGGACCAGAATCCAGGTTCTGATGGAACCCTCTTCCGCAGCATTCCGGACACCCACACGTGCAGGTGTGGCCATGACCGTCTGTTACGTAAGCAGACACGGCCCTGGCCTCAAAGACTGGCAGTGATCACATGGACAGAATGCAACTGATGTATTGAATAAATCTATTGCATTTTAAAATTATATACAAAATCTATATGAGGAAAACTATAAAACTTTGATGAGAGATATCAAAGAATTAATTAAACAGATATTCCATGGATAGGAAGACTCAATATTGTCAACATGTTATTTCTTCCCAACTTGATCTATATAGATTCAGTTCCGTGCTAATCACATTCTGCCAATAAAATCCATCCATTTCAGCTCTAGGCAGTGTGGCTCAATGGATAAAGCGTTGGCCTGTGGCCTGGGTTCGATGTCAGTCCCGGGCACGTGTCTGGGTTTGGGTTTGATCCTCTAGGGGGTGTGCAGCAGGCAGCGATCGCTGATTCTCATCATTGATGTTTCTATCTCTCTTCCCCCTCTTTCTTCCTCTCTGAAATTAAAAAATATATTTAAAAAGAGAGATTGCCAGTTTGATTCTTGGTCAGGGCATATGCCTGCATTGCAGGCTCAACCCAAGTTGGGGGGCAGGTGGGAGGCAGCCTATTGATGGTCCTCTTTCAGTGATGCTTCTCTCTCTCCTCCTTTCTAAAACAATATTTTTAAGAAATTAAACAAAATTCAGTTCCCCATTTTCACTGGACATCTTTCAGTTACTCAGTCGCCACATGTGGCTAGTGGCTCTGAATTGGACAGTGCATATCTAGAACTTTCCACCATCACAGAATGTCCTATCGAGAGAGTTCGATGCAATGAAATGTGTCAACACAGCACATGGCATGGAGTCCAACAAGTGGTTGCTGGGATTGGTGGCCTGGGGGTGACACTCGAGAAGATGTGGCCCGTGGCCAGGAGTTTGTCTAAAAGACAGGTTGTGTCTTTGTGAATCAACCCACAGTGGGTTCCAGCACCCCTGAGGGCTATGTGCTGTGTGAATGGAAAGACTCCTCAGAGCCTCATGAAGCTTGAAGGGGGCAGAGAAGAGACCTAACAGGTGCTGGAGGGTGTGGCAGGCGAGGCTCCAAGGAGAAGCTGAACCTGGAGCTGGCCCTTGGTTCTTTTTAAAAAACACATTGATTTTTTACAGAGAGGGACAGAAAGTCAGAAACATCGATCCAAGGTACATGCCCTTGACTGGAATCGAATCTGGGACCCTTCAGTCCCAGGCCAACACTCTATCCACTGAGCCAAACCAGTTTCGGCTGGTCCCTGCTTCTTTAAGTTCTCTAAGGAAACCATACAGACCTCCCCTTGCGCCAGCTGTTCCTTTTTTTTTTTTTTTAAACATTTTATTTTTTACAGAGAGGAAAGGAGAGGGATAGAAAGTCAGAAACAGCTAAAACCGGTCTGGCTCAGTGGATAGAGCATCGGTCTGCAGACTGAAAGGTCCCAGGTTGATTCTGGTCAAGGACATGTACCTTGGCGGCAGGCACATCCCCAGTAGGGGGTGTGCAAGAGGCAGCTGATCGATGTTTCTGACTTTCTATCCCTCTCCCGTCCTCTCTGTAAAAAAATCAATAAAATATATATATTTTTTAAAAAGTCAGAAACGTCCATCAGCTGCTTCTTGCACACCTCCTATGGGGGATGAGCCCAAAACCAAGCTTCATGCCCTTGACCAGGAATCGAACCTGGGACCTTTTAGTCCGCAGGCCAAGAGGCTCTATCCACTGAGCCACACCGGTTTCCGTACACCGACTGTTCCTTTGTTGCTTCTTCTAACTTCAGATTTTTCCTGGGACTCGTCAGCTGTGAGGGAAAATTTGGGCCAAAGTTCTGAACCTCCTTGGCTGCCCTTGTAGGTTTTCTCTGCACTCCCACTGGCCAGGGAAGGGAGAAGAATCAGGGTTGATGTAAAGAGCATCAGGGATTTCTAGAGGTGTTTGTGCAATCGTTTTTCTGTTTCCATGGCAACTGCTTGACCAGGCCAACACTGATGGCTTATACAAGAATTTTCAGTTGTTTATAAAATGTAACAGAAAAAAAAGATCAGAGGGATATTTAGGAGGAATGAATTGAAGATGGATGTGTACTATTATGAAGTAGAAATCATGGGGCCCAAGAACTTCCTTTTCCTTTACTTCATTTAATCATTCCACCCATCTACCCATCTAGTTAATTTATTCAAAATTTATTGAGCAACTGCTCTGTGCTAAGCATGTGCTGTGCTCTAGGCTACGGAGAAACAGCTGAATGAGAGAGTGATCTTTAGGAGCTCACAATCTAGTGGAGACAGAGTCAAATGCAGGAAGTCATATGCAGTGCGATTCGTGCTTACAGAGTGGGGAGTGTAGATGTCACATGTTCTTAGAACACTGAAAGGGAACATGGGAACTAGGTCCTGAAGGATGAGGGGGGTTGCTTACCAGGAAACAATGGCCCAGGCATTGAAGAGAAAGGGAGCATGAACCCAGGGAAGAGAAAACACATCCGAAGCACGTTTTAATGAGAAACAGTGGATGCTTTATGGGTTCGAATTGTTGCAAGATAATGTTGGAAGAAGGTGATAATGGAGAAGTAAGCAAGGCCGGATGTGAATGCCATACTAATTTGGAATCTGACCTGTAGGTAAGCTGTATTCTGGAAAGTTTTTAATGAGGAGAACGAGAAAGGTAACCTAGACATGGTTAGGAGTATGCACTGGAGGGAGAAGTGCTAGAGATCAGGAGAACAGTTAGGAAGTTACCATAACAGCCCAGGAAAGAGAATCACTGAGGGCCTGGCCCAGCTCAGTGTGGATGACTCCGAATAGCTAAGACTTGCTGAAACCGGTTTGGCTCAGTGGCTAGAGCGTTGGCCTGCGGACTGGAGGGTCCTGGGTTCAATTCCGGTCAAGGGCATGTACCTTGGTTGCAGGCACATCCCCAGTGGGGGGTGTGCAGGAAGCAGCTAATCTATGTTTCTGAATCTGTCCCTCTCCCTTCCTCTCTGTAAAAAAATGTATATATATATATATATATATATGCAAGACTTGTATTGAGTGGGGTAGTATAGGAAGTAGTATAGGTAGTATAGGAAGATTTCCTGGTTTCTTAGTTGTACAACTGAGGGTCAGTGGTCATTTAGGACCCCCCATGGCATGTTTAAGGGGGAGGAGATTGCCGGCCTGGTATAGGGCACAGGGAGTTGGAGGTATCCATGGCACATTCGAGGTGGAGCTTTTTTCTTAACTTTGGGAAAAGTGTGGGCCTGAAGCTTATGGGCCAGATCTGGGCTCAAGATAGAGGTTATTATGTAAAACTTAGAAAGTGGAGGAGATCAGCCAAGAGAGTAGCAGCAATTAAAAAACACCAGTACTTGAGGGATTGGCTAAATTTGGGATGTGGATTAGAAAAGAAGAAATAAAATATTTCTTTTTGCAGATGACATGATGGTCTGTTTATGTAGAAAATCCCAGTAGGCCTAATAAACGAGTTTATTAAGGTTACAGGATACAAGATAAAGATACAAAAATCAATTCTATTTCTATATACTGTTTATGAGGCTGAAGATTTAAGAACCTTAAAAATAGAAATAGCCTTAACCAGTTTGGTTCAGTGGATAGAGCGTTGGCCTGATTGATGTTTCTCTCTCATCGATGTTTCTGACTTTCTCTCCCTCTCCCATTCTCTCTGTAAAAAAATCAATAATATATAGCCTATCTAATAAAACAGTAACATGCAAATTGACCATACCTCTGCTATACCAACAAGCCACGCCCAAAAGCTGCACCCACCAGCCAGAGTGAGTATGCAAATGAACCCAACCAAGATGGTGGTTAATTTGCATAACCAGGCACAGAAGACGGCATAGAAAGAAGCCAAGCACTGTGGAAGGGAGAAAAGCTGCAGAGAAGCAAGCAAGTGGGGTGGGGGAGAAGGGAGGGAAGCAGGCGGGGCAGGCGAGTTGGGAGGGAGCAAGGTAGGAGAGAAGGGAGCAAGGCAGAGGAGATGGGAGGGTGTGAGGCAGCAGAGAAGGGAGCGAGGCAGCGGAGACTGGAGGGAGCTTTGCTCAGGCCACAGGAAGCTTTGTTTTTGCAGGAATCTTCCTGCAACGGGTCTCGTGTGTGTGTGTGTGTGTGTGTGTGTGTGTGTGTGTGTGTATACACACACACACACACACACACACATATTTTAGAAATAAAACTTAAAAGGACAACCCTGGCTAGATAGCTCAGTTGGTCAGAGCACCCTGAAATGCCAAGGCTGGAGGTTCCCGTCATGGCACATGCAAGAAACAAATCCATGTTCTCTCTCTTCCCCCCTCCCTTCCTCTCCCTAAAATTATTTTTTTTAAAGTACAATATTTACAATCACAAAAGACAAAGAAAGGGAGGGAGAGAGGGAGGGAAGTTAGAAGGGAGGGAGGGAGGAAGGAAGGAAAGGAAAAGGAAGGAAGGGAAGGAAGGAAAGAGGGAAGGGAAGGGAAGGAAGGAAAGAGGGAAGGGAAGAGAAGGGAAGGGAAGAGAAGGGAAGGGAAGGGAAGGGAAGGGAAGGGAAGGGAAGGGAAGGGAAGGGAAGGGAAGGGACCTTAACCAGTTTGGGTTAGTGAATAGTGTTGGCCTGCAAGGGTTCCAGATTTGATTCTGGTCAAGGACATGTACCATGGTTGTGGGCACATACCCAGTTGGGGATATGCAGGAGGCAGCTGATCGATGTTTCTAACTCTGTACCTCTCCCTTCCTCTCTGTAAAAAAATTAATAAAATATATATTTTAAAAAAGAACTTAGGTGTAAACGTAAGAAAATATGTCTAGGACTTGTATTCTAAAAACTACAAAATGCTGATGAAAGAAATCAAAGAGGATCTAAATAAATAGACCTTGTATTCATGGATTGGAAGATTCAACATAATAAAGATGTCAATTCTCCCTCAGTCGATAAACAGGTTTGTCACAATTCCTATTAAAACTATAGCAAGATTTTTAAAAAATATTTTTTCATTGATTTCAGAGAGGAAGGGAGAAAGAGAAAATCAGTGATGAGAATCATTGATCAGCTGCCTCCCAGCAAGATTTTTTTTGTTTATACATATAAGATTATTCTCATATGTAAAGGCAAAAGAACTAGAAGAGCTAAAACAATTCTGAACAAGATGACTATGGTGGGAAGAGCCACTCTATCTGATTTTAGAATCATAGTTACATTATCCAAGACTGTGGTTGTATTAGCAGAGGGATAGACTGGCAGATCAATGGAACAGAATGGAGGACTCAGAAACAGCCACACAAATACAACCAAACGAATTTTTACAATGGTGTGGAAGCAACTGAATGGAGAAAGTATAATTTTTTAAAATATATTTTTATTGATTTCAGAGAGGAAGGGAGAGGGAAAGAGAGAGAGAAACATCAATGGTGAGAGAATCACTGATTGGCCGCTTCCTGCAGGCTTCCTACTGGGGGTGGAGCCCAGGACCCTCCAGTCCTCAGGCTGATGCTCTATCCACTGAGCAAACCAGCTAGAGCCAAAAGCATGATTTATAAAAGAAAAAATAACGTTTTTGGAGTTCATCATATGTAAAACTTTACTCTGTAAAAACCGGGCTAAAAGGATGAAAAGACAAACCATTAACAGGCAGAAAATATTTGCTAACCACATATCTGACAGAGATTCATATCTGGAACATATGTTTTATTTTCTGTTTTTTAAAAAATACATATTTTATTGATTTTTTTACAGAGCGGAAGGGAGAGAGATAGAAAGTCAGAAACATCGATGAGAGAGAGACATCGATCAGCTGCCTCCTGCACGCCCCCAACTGGGGATGTGCCCGCAGCCAAGGTACATGCCCTTGCCGGAATCGAACCCAGGACCCTTCAGTCCGCAGGCCGACGCTCTATCCACTGAGCCAAACCGGTCTCGGCTATTTTCTAACTGTTAATTGCTGGTATATGGAAATGCAAGTGATCTTTGCAAATTTTACTTGTATTCTGCAATCTTGTTAAATTCATTAATTAGTTTGAGTAGCTTTTTTATAGATCCTTAGGGTTTTTTACTTATATAATTATGACACCTTTCCTACTTTCTTTTCAACAATTTTGTCTTTGATTTATTTTTCTTGGTTTATACTGCTAGTTAGAATATCCAACATATGTGTTGAAAATAATTGGTGAGAATGGAGATTCTTGTTTCCTTCCTAAGGATAGGGACAAAGCATTTGCTCTTAATACAGACTAGAGACTAGTTGCAGGAAGATTCCTGCAAGAATAGAGCTTCCTGTGGCCTGAGCAAAGCTCCCTCCCTTCTCTGCTGCCTCTCTCCCTCCCATCTCCCCCGCCCCACTTGCTTGCTTCTCTGCAGCTTTGGTCCTTTCTGCAGTGCTTGGCTTCCTTCTACCAGTCTTCTGCACCAGGATATGCAAATGAACCACCATCTTGTTTGGGTTATTTTGCATACTCCCTCTGATTGGCTGGTGGGCGTGATCGGTGGGCATGGCTTGTGGGTATAGCATAGGTGCAGCAATTTGCATATTACTCTTTTATTAGATAGGGATTGTGGCCCATTGCACGAAATTTGTGCACGGGGGGTGTGGGGGGGTTCCCCTCAGCCCAAACTGCACCCTCTCCAATCAGGGACCCCTTCAGGGATGTCTGACTGTCAGCAGTTGGACATCCCTCTTGCAATCTAGGACCACTGTCTCCTAACTGCTCACTGGCCTGCCTCAGTGATTGCCCCTAACTGCCTCTGCCTGCCTGCCTGATCACCCCCAACTGCTCCCCTACCAGCCTGATCACCCCTAAGTGCTCCTCTGCTGGCCTGATTGCCCCTAACTGCCTCTGCCTTGCCCCACACGTGGGACCCAGGCTTCCCTCCCTCTGGCCAGCTATAGGCACCCAGGACCGGGGCCAGCTTCACGCAGGCCGGCTGCAGCCACAGGCACCCAGGACCACTGGGCATGCGGCTTGTCCCTCTCCTGGGCCGCAGGCACAGGTGCAGCTGCTGTCGTCCAGCACTGTGAGGCAGGCGGCTTGTCCCTTCCTGGGCCAGAGAGGCAGGCACAGCTGTTGGTATCCGGGACCATGGAGTGGGTGGCTTGTTCCTCTCCCAGTCCATAGCCTGTCTGGTCCCCATTCCTCTCTCCCCAGTGTTGAGTGTCTGAGCCGTTATGGCATGATGGCATGAAGATGTGATGACTATTTGCATATTGCCTCTTCATTATATAGGATTTTAAGTTGTCACAGTCTATCTTCAAGTGGATATTTTGTCACTTCACATCTTGTATAGACATTTCACTGTAACAAAATTTCATTTTTCTCAGGCAATCTTTGTGCTAATGTCATATATTTTACTTACACAGATGTGATAAAACTGACATTACATTATTATTTGTTTAGTTAACTATCTTTAAATATATTTCAATAAGAAACTTCTATTATATTTTTTCCTATGCATATACTGTCTTTGGTGTTTTCCATTTCTTGGTATAGATCGTTATTTGTATCTGACAAAATTTTATTTCTGCTTGCAGGACTTCTTTTAACATTTCTTACACTACAAATCCGCTGGCGATTAAAAAAATTCAATCTTTTATACATAAAAAATATTTTTAACTATTTCTAAAATAGTTTAAAATAGTTAAAATAGCTGAGACAGGTTTGGCTCAGTGGATAGAGCGTCGGACTGCGGACTGAAGGGTCCCAGGTTCGATTCCGGCAAGGGCATGTACCTTGGCTGCGGGCACATCCCCAGTAGGGGGCGTGCAAGAGGCAGCTGATTGATGTCTCTCTCTCATCGATGTTTCTGACTTTCTATCCCTCTTCCTTCCGCTCTGTAAAAAATCAATAAAATAAAAAAAATAAAAAATAAAATAAAATAGTTAAAATATATTTTGAATATTTTAAACTATTTAAATAATATTTTCACTAAGTCTAGAATTATAAATTGAGAGGATTTTCAAGCTTGTAAGTACTTTAATGATGTTGCTCTACTATCTTCTCCCTTATACTGTTTCTGATGAGAAATCTTTGTTTATTCCTGTGTAGTGTGTCTCTTTTCTTCTGACTACAGCCCGGCACCTGGCCACCTCAGGGTCCTGTGATCGCTGGGGGGCCCCGCCCACAACCCGGCCCGGCCTAACCCCAGTGCTGGAAAGGGCCTGTTGGGGAGAGGCCCTTTCTGGACCTAGGCTGTGGGCCACTGAAGGACCCTGCGATGGATCGGGGCCATGGCTGGTTGGCCCTCCCCACAGTCCAACCCGGCCTAATCCAGGGCCGGAAAGGGCCTCTCAGGGAAAGGCCCTTTCCAGACCTGGGCACCTGGCCCTCGCCCTGTGATTGGCTTGTTGGGTATAGCGAAGGTATGGTCAATTTGCATATTACTCTTTTATAAATAGGATTAGAGGCCTGTTGCACAGAGATTCCTGCAAGAGGCCTTCCTTGCTTCCAGCACCAGTTTTTCTCTGGCACCCAGGACCAGGCTTTTCCTTTGGGCACTCTGCCTTCGTTGTCTTTGCCGCAGACGCCGGAGTCTGCAGTCTTGTCTTTGCTGCGGCGCTGGGCTCTTGTAGATCCCTTCACATCCTGCCCTCCCTCTCATCACAGGTGCCCTGCCCCACCTGGCCACTCTGCGCCTGGAGCAGCTGTATGGCCACCATCTTCGGCCTTCCTATTTGCATACTCACTCTGATTGGCTGTGGGCAGTACTGTACAGAAGTGAGGAAGAAACGTAATTCCATGGGAAGGGGGAAATAAAGCTGTCTTTGCCCGGGCCAGAGATAGTGCTAGTGCAAAGAAGGGGCAAAATAGAGATTATTCTAGAGTCAGTAATTCAAGAACATAATTTCAATACTAATGCATATCTGAAAATTACAATGGCCAGAACTGGTTTGGCTCAGTGGATAGAGCATTGGCCTGCAGACTGAAGGGTCTCGGGTTTAATTCTGGTCAAAGGCATGTACCTTGGTTGTGGGCACATCCCCAGTGGAGGCGTGCAGGAGGCAGCTGATAGATGGTTCTCTCTTGATGTTTCTAGCTTTCTGTCCCTCTCCCTTTCTCTCTGTAAAAAATCAATAAAATATATTTGGAAAAAAAGGAAGGAAAATTACGATGAAAAGCTGGGACGAGCTCAAAGCCACAGCGGGGCTGTTTCTAACGTCTCAGCCTAGGAAGTGACCACTGGGGGCTGCAGTGCCCCAGGCGCTCTCCCTGATTCGGCTTCCTAACCCCCACAGCCCCGATGACAGAGGAGGACTACAGCCCAGATGAGCCAACTGCTCTGGGTTCAGTCAGGAGCAGGCTCACCAGAAATCAGTCATCGCCCGACTGGGGAGGAGCCCCAGCGATGGCTGCAACCCCACTCACAGGTGACACGGGTCGTGTTCCTGTCCGAGCAAATGAAATCACAGACTGAATGAACGGTTTGGGGCTAAGGAAAGTCTGAATAGCTCCTCCTCTGTTTAAGACATTGGGATTTATAATTGAAACCTTCCCACAACAAAATTCCAGGACAGCCAACGTTACGTCAATGACAAATTCTATCTAATCTTTAAGGAAGAAAGCAATATAAAACATTAAATATTCTTTCAGAAAATAGCAGGACCACGTCTCTACTTTTATGAAATCAACACTACCCTGATACAATATTTTTAAATTATAAGATTTTTTTCATTGATTTTTAGAGTGGAAGAGAGAGCAACATGGACGAAAGAGACAAGATTGGCTGCCTCCCACACAGCCCCTATTAGGCTGAGAACCTGCAACCAAGGAACATGTCCTGGACTGGGAATTGAACCCGCAACCTTTTGGCCTGTGGGCCAACACTAACCACTGAGAAAACCAGCCAGCACCTGTTCTTTTTAACACCTGGCAAGCACCGTCTGTTCTCATTAGCTCTCTCTTCCTCAGCTTCCCAGGCGTATTTTCACCCAGTTTCTTTTCCTACTCGATCCCATCTCCTCCCCACCCTGTCTTCTCGGTTGGCAGTTGGCAACCACAGAGGGTGACAGAAGAGGGACATGTTGTAGCCCTTTAAGTCCCCCTTTTCCAAGAAACTACTGTGACTTAAGCTGCTCATCTTCTCGCCTGTAAGGTAAGGGTGACTGGCAGACCATGAATCATCCATAGATCATCACAGAATGTTAGACGCTAAACAACACAAACTCCAATAGATAAAGTGCACATTTGGCTGGGACTTGCAGTGTTTTCCCCTGAATGCTGCACACATTGACCAAGCCCGTTTTTAAGTTCACTTGGGTATCCCGGGAGGCTCGGCTGTAAGTTAGTGGTTTTGCTGTTTCCTCTGAACCCTACACATCAGGGACTTAAACTGATGCCTTCTAAGACAAAGTGGTCGGAAAAAGAGAAACAAAGTTAGCTGTCTCACACAGTTTATTTAACAATAGGTAATAAGAAATCAAATTTAACAGTCTATACAGTGATCCAAAGTTCATATTTATAAGTAATCAATTTTAATTGCATGATTTACAACAGTTGAGGGTTTTTGCTTTCTATTTTCAAGTTTTACAGAAAGTGTGTGTCGGGGGCAGAGTCCGGAGGAAGAAAGCAAGCAGGGAACCCCAGGGACTTTGCGTGTTAAAATCATCCCAACGAAGTGTTTCTGACCCTCTTTTTAATTTTTTTTCTGTTAGATGTAAAAATAACAAAAAAATCTTCCGAGAAACAGAACCACAGTATATAATACATCAATTTGGCAGCTGCCCCTGTATATTTTGAAAAAGTCATTTTTCTCTCTACATGTACAAATTATTTTAATACTTTAAGTTTTTACGCTCAGACTTAAGGAATAGAAAATTTTCTGGAGCACAAAAGTTGACTGGAGAGGAAGGAAAGGGTATTTTTTTGTTTCATTTTACATTTTAAAAAGAATGAACATCTTTGCACCCAGAGAAAAAAATTGGTATTTAATATATATTTATATATATTTATATATATATATATATATATAGAATGTAATTTTAAAGTAACATTAACCCCTTTTGTCCTCTGGTTTAAGAAATGTTCTTTTTTAACTCTTCCATAGTGAGGAAAATAGGGAAAAATGTCAACCATCTGCACCAGTAAATAATAACTATTAATATTACATATTTTCATTAATTTAAAAAAAATAATAAAACCTATCGGAGGTGCAAGGCAGGAGCCCGTGGGCGGCCCCACTGGCCTCGGCGCCCTCCCAGTGCACACCGGGACCACACACACCGAGGGAAACGGCTGGGTCACCAGCACTAACAAAAATATATTCTTTGTGTTCTATCATCCCTCAGGTTCATCCTGCATGTTTGCCTTAAACCACAAACAGCTACTGCACAGTCCGCATGTGTTCCAAGGAAAACTGTCTCTTAGGCTAAGAAAGTTTCAAAAAAGTTGTTTTCAGTACAAAACAGTCTTAAGAGAAAATAATTTTTTTGCTCCCAAAATACTCCCAGGTGTCTCTAGTGTATGTCTAGTGTGCTCTGTGAGAGGTTTGAATTCAAGTCTGAGTTTTCGGTGCCGAGTCCCAGGTCTGAGGCGCTTGCACCATGGAGGTTTGCCATGCCTGGGTTGCCAGTGAGCTGGGAGAGCATTGAATTCTGGTCCGGGCTGGCAAAATGCCCCTGTTCCATGGGGTTGGCCTGGGCAGCTACCAGTCCCGGATGTGGAGAACTGGTTTGCGGGGAGACGTGGTGTGGAGAAGGCTGAGGTTGCATCCTCGGGGAAGGGCTGGAGTGGGGGGGCTGAGACTGCGGCCGCGGAGAAGGGACGGGCTGGGGAGAACGCACTTGATTGGAGAGAGAAGGAGGGATCTGCTGGCCTTGTAGGTGTGGGGATGGAGCCTGATTTGGGAGCATATGCTGCTGGGGGCTCATGGGGTTGGGCTGAGCAGGGGACCCCATCTGTTGCTGCAGGAGTCGCTGCTGGTAGGCCTGCAGACTGGCTCCAGCCTCTGCTCCCAAGGCCTGGGGGAGCTGGCCCATCTGTCCCATGTTTCCTTGTTGCATCTGTTGCATGTGATGCTGCATCCTTTGCTGCTGCTGTTGCTGCTGCTGCGGGGGGTAGCCAACTCCCTGGGGTTGCTGGAGCTGGCTGTGGTTGGCCATGCCAGGCCCAATTCCGGGCCCTGCTCCCTGCTGCTGCATCATCTGCTGCCGCCGCAGGATGTCTCGGAACTGCGCGGGCATGGTGTTGTGGTTCATGTTCATCTGCTGCGCCTGGGGACTCATCCCTCCCATGGGGGGCTGCATCTGGGGCTGCGGCTGCTGCGGGGGCAGGCCGGCCCTCTGGATACCCGCCTGCATGGGGTTCATGTTCTGCATGGCTGCACTGGAGTGCACCCCCTGCTGAACGGGCATGGCGGGGGGCTGCAGCCCTGGCTGGCCCTGGGGCATTCCTGGCTGCCCAGGGAGGTTTTGTGGATTCGAGTTGGCGTACTTGGCAGCCCGCTGCTTGATGAATGCCGCCAACAGCTGGGGGTTGGCTTGGAGGATACTAAGCACCTGTTGCTGCTGGAGGGGAGAGCTGGGAGACCTGAGAGTCCGCAGAAGGTTTTGTAAGGCTTGTTGAGACACAGTGCCTGGTTTGAGGGGGCTCACACCGACCTGTCCCAGGCCTGGCTGGGGAGCCATGTTCAAGGGCTGACCATGCTGGGCCACTGACATCATGGCCGGCCTGGGCATCCCGGACTGGAGTTGTTGGGGCTGAGGAAATCCTCCTTGGGCCCATGGTGGCTGCTGCTGCATCCCAGGGGGCCCCATCCCTGGCTCCAAGTGTCCACTGGGGCCTCTGGCCATGGGAGGCGGGTTCATACCCATGGGAGCCATGGGGGCCATTTGGGGCATCTGGTGCTGGATTGGCCTCTGGAAAATCTGCACGTGGGCCATCTGGCGCTGTGTCTCTGCTGCCCTCTGAATCTGCATCGCCACTTCCACTGCTGCAGGGGGGGGCCCCGGTAGGGGTGGCTGAGCCGCCTGAGGGGGGGTGGGAGGGGTCACCTGGCCGGGTGCTTTACCCTGGGACACAGGGCCAGCAGCTTGAGTCCTGGGGAGGTAGGGTGGCATACTGTTGGGAGGGGTGGGCTGGGGCTGAGAAGGGGGCTGGGGTTGGGGTGTCTGGGGGGTGGTGGGCTGTTGGCTGGTCGGTGTGGTCGGAGTGGCAGGAGTGGGGGAGGGCAGGCCCTGCTGCTGTCCCACCACGCCAGTCCGCTGCATGCTGGCCATCCTCCTGCGGAGCATCTGGGCCTGCTGGAGCCGGTGCTGCAGCTGCTGCTGTCGGAGCTTTTGCTTGATGTTCAGGCAGAACGGCACAGGGCACTTGTTCTCCTGGCAGTGCTTGGCATGGTAGCAGCAGAGGGCAATGAGCTGCTTGCAGATGGGGCACCCTCCATTGGTTTTCCGTTTGCAACCCTTGGTGTGCTGCACAACCCGTTTCATCTTCTGGCAGGAGGGCAGGGAACAGTTGGCATTTCGGCACTGGCAGGCATGGACCAGAGACTGGATGCAGCGCTGGATGCTCAAGCGGCGGGAGTCTCCTGGGCTCTGGGTGGCCGCAGCCTGCTGGTTGTTGCTCTCATCATCTAAGCCGAGACCTAGTTTCTCCATTTTGTGCTCGTGGTTTTTAGTGTTATAGCAGGTGATACACAAATCGTAATCCTGGGAGGGGGGAAACACAGGTAGGTGTAAGGTCAACTCTCCAAGACTCAAGGCATTCAAAAGCATCTATATGTATAAAAGCCTAAGTACCCATCCGACCAGTAGCTATGATGCACACTGACCACTAGGGGGCAGATGCTCAATGCAGGAGCTGCTGAGCTGCAGTGACTTGGCAGCTGTGGTTCTCTGGTGATGCCTCCGGAACCAGAGAGGATGGAGCCCGATTCTGGAGTGTGTCACCCAAGAACCACCCCTTCATAATCTGGGACCCCTCAGGAGATGTTGGAGAACCGGTTCTGGCCTGATCCCCACAAGCCAGGCTGAGGGACCCCACTGGTGCATGGATCTGTGCACCGGGGCTGTAGTTTGACATATTCTGCTCGAGCTCAATAGCCCTTTAGTTCCGCCTCTCAAATACGAAGGCCAGGCCGCGGAACCCACCTCGCAGACCGTGCAGTGCCAGCGCGTCTCCACGTGGTGCTTGCACTCGTTGCAGGTGTAGACAAAGCGGTCCTGGCTCTGGGTGTGCAGCTCCACCAGCATGCACATGGTGGACCACTGCGCTCTGCGGAGGGACGAGAACTCCAGGTGCTTGTCCCTTGCGAGGGTGAGAAAGGCGTCCCGCCCGTCCATCAGGTCGCAGGGGATGAGGGGGTCAGGGTCAATGATGGGCGGCAGGGAGTTGGCGGCAGGGCCAGCGATTAGACGGATGACAAAGAAAACCTGCAAAACAGATGTCACTCTGACCCTGGAACTAGAGCACCCTGAGCTGAGTCAGTGATACTGTCCCCTCCTGCTTCACCTCTGGCCTTTCTCTGAGACTGTCTGCAACAGGCCAAAATCTACACCTGATCTTCCCTACCCCATTCAATAATTTCTTTAAAATAATGAGCAGGTCAGGTTCAGTACATGTACTGTGGACATTTCACCTCGGAGAAGTCTACTTTTAAGACACACCCGATGGTTTAATCTGAATCTACTCATGAGAAAGAAAAAAAAAAAAGACAAATTTTACAAAAACAACTGGCCTGAGCACTTAAACAAAAGGCCCATATCATAATAGAAAATAAGGCTGGGATTTAAGGCATGACAGCTCCACATGCTCCTTAACCGGGTCACACAAGGAGCAGGCATTAGACGGTGACACCGAGTGCGGAGCCATCGCTTGGCCAGCAGAGGTATTGTGTTTTAGAAGGTGCTCGCTGAAACAGAGAGAAAGGAAAGGCAGCAAAATCGTAACCATTGGGAACTCTCAATGAAGGCTGTGGGGGGAGGTCCTTTATGAAACTCCCCTCTAAGTTCGAAACTACACAAATGGTGGCGGTGGGAAAGGTAAAGCAAAACCTTATTCCTTGCTGTAGCAGCAGCAAATGTTTGGCTCATGGAGGTTTGGAAACACACCACACCCATCAGTTCTCATGACCGGTAGTGGAAAGGCTGCAGGAAGAAGCGGGAATGTGTGTGTGAAGTTAAGGAGTATGCCAACCATAATTCTTATTCACCTAGGAAGATGGAAATGGTACCTTTCTGAGACCAGGAAGCGTGAGCAGCTGCTGTCCTGCCCTCTGAACTGTGCCAGTTCTCCAGAACTAAAACCTGTGCGAACTGGCGGCGGGACTGACAGTGACCTTGGGAAGAGCGCACACGGGGGAGGAGCGCACACGGGGGAGGAGCGCACACGGGGGAGGAGCGCACACGGGAGGAGCGCACACGGGGGAGGAGCGCACACGGGGAGGAGCGCGCACAGGGGAGGAGCGCACACGGGGGAGGAGCGCACACGGGGGAGGAGCGCACACGGGGGAGGAGCGCACACAGGGGAGGAGCGCACACAGCGAGCGGAGGTGACCGCCACTCAGATGCCGCAGTTTAAGGCCCACAGGGAGCCGGCGGTGGCTGTCTGCCTGGTAACACCGGGGGTCAGACTGTGCCTCAAAGGAAGCACTCGTAAAGCCAGAAAGGGCGTCTGAAAACGGGACACAGAGGAAAACACCGACTCCAACAAATGGGGAATGCCTAACCCAGCGGTCGGCAAACCCGTTAGTCAACAGAGCCAAATGCCAACAGGGCAACGGTTGGAATTTCTTTGGAGAGCCCCATTTTTTAAACTTAAACTTCTTTAACGCCACTTCTTCAAAATAGACTCACCCAGGCCGTGGCGTTGTGTGGAAGAGGCACCCTCAAGGGGCCAAAGAGCCACATGTGGCTCATGAGCCTGGTTTGCTGACCACTGGCTTAACCCATTCAAAATGGAAGTGAACAAAAACCAGCTGGTGACTCCCTAGGACAGTGGTCAGCAAACTTCGGCTTGTGAGCCACATGCGGCTCTTCGGCCCCTTGAGTGTGGCTCTTCCACAAAACACCACGGCCTGGGCGAGTCTATTTTGAAGTGGTGTTAGAAGTTTAAGTTTAAAAAATGGTGGCTCTCAAAAGCCATTTCAGTTGTTGTACTGCTGGTATTTGGCTCTGTGGACTGACGAGTTTGCCGACCTCTGTGCTAGGAAATATGCTCCCTGGCCGTTCCTCTGAAAGCTCCGTGACTGAGCCCATGTGCGCCACTCTGTAGCTAAGAGCGAACTGGAATTTACCCTGAATCGACCACCTTAGATTTTAATTCCTGACTGGTGACTACTCCTCACTACAGCTGAAAAAGTGGGTATGTTGTATGACTTCCCTTCAATCTAAGTCAAATCTAGCATAGCTAATTATCTCAAAAAGGCCCCCATTGGAACTAAGAAACTCCTGTTTCACTAGCATGGCTGAGGCAATGGTGTTAGTCCTCTATCACTGCCGGCTAGCCTGCGGACCTTACTGCTTTAGGCCTCAACAAAGCAGCCTTGGGGGGGGGGGGGGGGGAGACAGCTGGTGTGGTCAGCGGTGGAGCACCGACCTGTGAGAAGGGCACAGCTTCATTCCCAGTCAGGGCCCGTGCTCAGGTTGCAGGCTTGATCCCCAGTAGAGGGCATGCAGGGGGCAGCCAATCAGTGGTTCTCTCTCATCATTGATGTCTCTCTCTCCCTCTCCCTTCCTCTCTTGAAATCAATAAAATAAATTGTGTGTGTGTGTGTGTATGTATACACTGAGTGGCAAGATTATATCTCTGAACACATAATAATCTGGCCACTCAGAGTGTGCGTGTGCGTGTACACACACACACACACACACACACACACACACACACACACACGGCCTGGTGCATGAATTCGTGCATGAGTGAGTCTGGCCAGCCTGGCCAGGGGGAGGGGACGGGGCAGATGGCTGGCCTACCCGCTGGTTGAACTCCTGGTCGAGGGGACAATTTGCATATGAGCCTTTTATCATATAGGATGTACAGTGAGTGGCCAGATTATTAATCATTCAGGGGTCATAATAATCTGGCCACTCAGTATATATTTGAACGCACTGGGGGTACAGTAGTGGTGTACGGAAAAGATACTTTGAAAGGCTGTACAGATCAATACCACTACAATAAGTAACTTTTCTAAAACTCCAGTCTTCAGTTCCCTCTCCACATAATCAGCCACTTTCTGTAAGAACTTAATGATGTCCGAACAGAGTTGAACTGAGATGACAAAAATCAGACATGAGTTACCCTTTAAGACTTCCCCTCTCATCAATGATGATGTTGAAAGGAAAAAGAACCTTAGCACACCCTACAAGTAGGTAATTTAAAATGATGAAATAATTCAGTTTTAACTTGTCTGAGAAGAGGTTATAGTGTATTTATGAAAGTTTAACTTTTCGTCTTCAATTCTTTCCACCTCCCAGTTCACGCTCAGGAAGGCCAGGTCAACACTCTGGTTCATTTGTTTGGCCGAAGCCCCATCACAGACCAGCTGGATTGGCCAGGGGGGTTCTGAGGAACGTGGTTTAAGACAATCTCCTGTGGTGAGCCAACAAGACCAACTACACTTCCAAAACCATTGTCACGTGCCACCTCACAACTGGGGCATATTCTAAGAAAGGCACCACCAAGCGAGTCACAGTGTCCTGACACACCAGGGGCGTGTGCTGCTGCATAAGCTACGCTCCCACACGCCTGGCGGCTCTGTAGGTAGGTTTACACCAGCACCAGACCCCGAGTGTGCTGCGCTATGACGGTACAACAGCTGCGTGCTAGGCGACAGGCACTTCTCAGCCTCAGGATCTTAGGGGACGCCGCCGCAGACGCAGCCCACCACTGGCCGAACGTCACCAGGCAGCACAGGACGGTGTAAGACGGCTGCAAACCACAGCGGCCTATTTTCCTGTTCTCATCGTGCACCCTCATCACCCCCTCCTTCCTTCTCCACGACTTCTTCGCCCTGAATTTTCAATCCGGGGCTCGTGCCGTACACGCCAACCACGGGGGGCAGCTTTTTAGATGTCCTGCCCTGCTTTTCCCCTATTTTTAGAGGCTCCACCTTACCTCTTTGTGCTTCTCCATGGTGGCATACAGCTTCTGCGAGAGGTCGTTGGACACATTGGGCATGCCTGGCTTCTTCTTATTGCCTCTGCTCAGGCTGCTCTTGTTTTTGCTGGTTTTCTTGTTGTTCTTCTTTTTAGCATTTTTGCTGTCTCCTTTTGTCACCTGCAGGATAGAGGAAAGGAGACAAGAAAATGTTAATGTTTTGTTAGGAAGGGATTGGAATAACAGGAATGGTATAAAGACTCCTTTGAAACTAGAGATCATATTATGTCTTCCATCAAATGCTCTATCCTGTTTTTAAGCTGTCATTCCCAGTAAACATTTTCTCCTAATGAATCCCTGCACTGAGACCCTCAGGCAGCGGCAGTCTCAGCTTTTTGACCAGGGGAGCCCCATCGCTTGGAGACCCTTCAGATCCAGCAGCCCTATCAGAATGGAGCATGGGAAACGAGGAGCAGTGTGGGGCAGTGAAGGGTGCACAGAAGTGGTGCGCCAAGGACTCAGACTCGTTGCCATATCCTCACATTCTAAAATGTTGTGGACCTACTTGAAAAACACTCAATCAATGAATATGAACAATAGGCTGTAAAGAGTTCTACAGACTATTGAAGGATGACTTCAGAAGCCAAACTAAATGAGGGCAATTCTCGACCAGCTGTGAGTGAGTAACAGACTGGAAAAGACCCTCAGATGAACCTCCTACAACACCAGCTCTGTACACAGGGACTAGTAAACTATGGTCAGGCCCGTTTTTGTTATTGAAAGGGGGGGGGGGGGGAGCGTTGGAGACAATATATGGCCTATAAGCCCCCAAATATCCATAACCTGGACCATTAGAGAAACTGAAGTTCACTAACCCCTTCTAATGTTGTTATTCAAGGTTTCCCTTTGCTGCCATGATCAGCTTCCATACTGGAAACCCAAAATCCCATTTGCTAAGAGAGTTTAAAACCACAGAAACAGAACCTTGGTAACTTAGCCAATATTTCTTGCCCAATTTAAAGAGGTCTTTCAGCTCTGGCCAGCGTTGTTCAATGGACAGAGCATCGGCCCCGAACTGAAGGGTCATGGGATCGATTCCAGTCAAGGGTACCTACCTCGGGTTCCAGGTTCCTTGCCCTAGTTGGGGAGGCAACCAATTGATGTGGCTCTCACATCGATGTTTCTTCCCCATCCCTTCCACTCTCTAAAAACCTCTAAACAAAAAACCAAAGCCCTCTTTCACATCTGTGCGCTGTAAGATCAAGCTGAAAGTTTAACGCTCACTTCTGGTTATAGATGAGAATCCAGGGACCGGCTGGAAAGGAAAGCGAAAAGCCCTTACATCTGTGCTTTCGTTGCTGGTGTTCTCCTCCCGCTTCCTCTCCTCCTCCTCCTGTTCCAGCTCCTTAATGCTCTCCTCCAGAACATTGGGCCAGAAGTCACCTTCAAAGTAGGGCAATTCCTTTGCACTTGTTAACCGGTCCTCAGTAGCTTGTTTAAAAATATCCTGTGAAAATATCCAGGCACGAAATAAAGTTTCTATTTTTTTAAAGGCATGTATTATACAAAAGCAGTCACAGCTAATGCCACACGGAACACCAAGGATTAAAATGTCTCCTAGCCCTCGCCGTGTGGTTCCGTGGTGAGTATCTGCCTGTGCACTCAAGGGTTGTAGGTTCAATCCCGAGCCCCGGGGTGGGGTGCACGTGGGAGGCAACCAATCACTCACATCTATGTCCCCCCCCCCCCCTTCTTTGAAAACAATAACAACAAAACAGTAGAAGAAAATACCCTTGGGTGAGGATTACCAAAAAAAAAAAAAAAAAAAAAAAAGTCTTCTAAAATGATGGCAGAGATTTTATTTTAATGTAAGCAAAATGCCCAGGAAGACATTTAGTGTCATAAATAGTAAAAGGGCTGCCTCAAGTTAGTACTTCCGGTGTTCTTTTTCCTCTGCCCACAGAGGCAGGAAGATTATCGGCCTTTGCACAGCCAAGTGGTGAACCAGCCTGCCAGGAACAATGGCAGAGGCATCGTCATTCCCGTGGCTCTGACCACCCGATGACAAGGGCAGTGCGTGTGAGGCCTGCCTGCCTCGGACCCCTCCCCGGGTCCCAGCAGCTTTCACTGAGCAGCGTGTTCCACACAAACACTAGAAGACCGGGAGCCACGTTACATGGCCCCCGAGATTCTGCTGTGCTGCTAACGATTAAGAGTAAGAACAGGTAAGAAATTCAGTACAAGTCCTTATTTTGAGAGACCCCATTATTAACAAATGTCTATTAAGAATACATTCTTAGTCAAATCTTTAAAACAAAAATTTGTTAATCTAGGATTCTTGTTTTTCTTACTTTGAAGCAGTCTGACTATAGGAAAGAGAATATTAAACAATGATACATTTAACTGACTAGATTTAACAATTTTCAAACATTTTGCCATATATAAGTCATCTTAATAATCCAAACAAAATAAAACCTTTACAAAATTAGCATAATTTTATATGTTACATGGAAGAGGGAGCACACCCAGAAGCTTTAAGGCAGTTAGGTGCAGAACACAGAGCAGCGGGATTAGTCACCCTCCACTCTTTCACCCCCCCCCTCCCCCCCCTCCTGACCTTGTAGTCATGGACAATGCGCTCAGACACGGACTTGTCAAGCATCTTTTTGTACCACTCCTGTAGTCGCTTGGGCTTGGGGATCTTCTGGTCGGGGGGATGGCAATGGAAAATGTAGTCGTCTCCTTCACTTGGGGGGCATGCCCAAATATGCCCTGTTGTATAGCTAACAATACAAAGAGAAGGACATTCAAGAGAAATGACCACCAGGTCTGGGAAGAACCCGCACTAAACTACAAGGTGAAGTCGAAAGAGCAACCAATGACTCGCCCTCCAGACAATACAAAGTAGGTAACCCAGCACTGGGTCCGAGTTCTGAGGCCAGAACTGGCCTCACCCATGGCAGGGACAACGGGCTGACGCCGCCAAGTGCTTCTTACAGGTCTCATGGAGGCTGGTGGGGGAAGGCGGGGAGATCCACATTTCGCATTTAAAAATCAAATGAAAGCTGCCACGCCGAGGGAAACCGGCCCGGGTCAACAAGCAAGCCGAACAAAACGCGCTGTGGTGTGAGAAACCAGTCCGCCAAACTTCTAGACCCCGGCTTCCAGACCTGTGCTGTTGGTTTTGATTCTCAGGTGTCATAACACCTGAAAATCAATGCAAATGTTCATGTTCTGGTCCTAAGCGAGGACCGACCGGCCCTGAAATGACACCGGGCCAGACAGCTTGACCCAACAAGCGAAACTGATGTGGGATGGGTGTGAAGCCAAAGCTCTCCAGCGAAAGCAAAGTTCCAATTCCATTAGATGAAAACCAAAGCTGAGAAAAAGGGTAAAACTTAGATATTTGTATGTTTCAATTTATATCTTACCACAATACCACAGTGGTAATTAATTTAAACCATTTTTTAAAAATGCCATTTGTTGCCAAAACCGGTTTGGCTCAGTGGACAGAGCGTTGATCTGCAGACTGAAGGGTCCCAGGTTCGATTCTGGTCAAGGGCATGTACCTTGGCTGCGGGTACATCCCCAGTGGGGCGTGTGCAGGAGGCAGCTGATCGATGTTTCTAACTTTCTCTCTCCCTTCCTCTGTAAAAAATCAAAATATATTTTTTAAAATGCCATTTGTTATTAATACGCTTACCCTAGTTTCTTCACATATTCTAAATATCCAATTAGGATTTCGTAATAGACTGCAGTCCTCAAGCATTTCGGGCGGAAGAAGTGAACACTGTCGAGGTATGATATGTACACTCTCCTGTGACAAGCGGGGAGAAAGAAACCAAGGCAGGTCATCACATGATTTCTTACCAATGAACATGGCTAAAAATACATGCTCTCTCTCCATGTTTTTTAACTCACCTTGTCAACGTGGTATTATCATCAGATATTTATTTAAATGACTAGACTGTGAGCCCTTTAGGGGAGCTTAATGCGCCTAAGGCTCTACTGTCATCTCGGCACCCGCAGCGCCGGAAACAGTGTGCCAATTGGTATTTGTGGATCCAGATGCATTCCGGCAGCACTCTCATTCTGGCCTTTATACTGGTTTGGAAACAGATTCTAAGCCACGTTGCTATCTGATCTGCAGACATTCATGCTCATCCCCTCAGCAAGGAGCTGTCTAGATGCGAGCCCATGTCTGGAAAGGAGCGTTTCCCACCCCCGGCCGCTGTCCACAGCCCTCCCCTTACTAACGGCCGCAGGGGAGCAGCACTGGGCGCTCTGTGTTTGGGTTCACGTCAATACCACACTCGAGAATTTGCATTTCCAAACCAAGGACATCAAACGCGCTCTGTTGCCCACGTTGCCTTTCGTCTCCCAAGCTTCGCCCGCACGAGAAGGCGGCCTGGCCTCACCTCTGGTTGGGGGGCGGGCAGTCCGAGCCGTACTCCTGCACGTGCATGCCGAAGAAGCACAAGTCAACCCCGTCAATCTCCTCAAAGGCAAAGAGGGCTTTGGTTCGATAGGGGAAGGACTCGGCCATCTCTCCACTGTCCACAAACCTACGGGTTCGAGCGGAGGAGAAGCGTCACCCCGGTGAGGGTCACCAGGCGCCGGGCGGGCGAGTGCGGGCCCCGGGGGGAGACCTTACCTTGCTTTCATGCCTGGCTTGACTTCCACAGTTTTGTCAGAGGCATGGACGACACGAACAGTGACTTCCCCTGACTCGGGGTGACTCTGCCTCCTCAGAAAATCATTCACACGGTTCTCTAGAAAGGTGCCAAGCCTAGTGGACGGCAACCCTGGGATGCGGAAATGTAAAGGTCAGTAGTCACCCAGATGCAACACTGTAACTGTTAAAAGCAAGCAATGCAGTCATTCCCCCACGGCAGACCCATGGATTTGCACCCATCCTGCACAGGGGCACGCTGGCCTTGTCCGAATCAGCCGTTACAGTCAAAGCAAACAGGGCAGTCAATACATTTTAAGTGCCATTTCCCCCAACTTTTATTTTGCAAACTTTGTAATTTTAGAAGTTAAAAAATATACCAAATATCCATATACACTTTGCCTCGATGTGCAAAACTAATTAAAAAACTTTTTTTTAGAGTAAGAAAAAGATATCAATGTGGGAGAGACACTGACCAGTTCCCTCCTGCATACACCCCCACTTGGGACTGAACCTGAAACCCAGGCCTATGCCCAGGAATTGAACCCCAACCCACTGAGCCACACGGCCAACGCTGCAGAAACAACGTGTAAAAATGTTGGATATTCTGAGAAACCTGCAGGACAAAAGTGACCTCTAGGTCAGCAAAGAATTGCAAAGGCACTTACGAAACTAAACCAAACACTGTAAGATAAATTAATAGTAATATAAAATTCTAACAACTGCTCCTGTCCCCCCCCCCCCCCCCCCAATCAGGTCTGAAAGCAGCTCCTGCTAATGGTATGGACAAACTTAAGAGAACCACTCATGGAATGGCAATTCTGGCCAAATATTTCCACACCTGGCTCCCATTAAAAAATGGCCAAATATGGAGAAATGCAGAAGTAAGAAAACAAACTCCATTTTACAAATCCTGATCCCTAAAAATGTTTCTTAGGTCTAACGCAGTGGTTGGCAAACTGCGGCTTTCGAGCCACATGCAGCTCTTTGGCCTATTGAGTGTGGCTCTTCCCCAAAATTCCATGGTCTGGGCGAGTCTATTTTGAAGAAGTGGCGTTAGAAGAAGTTTAAGTTTTAAAAATTTGGCTCTCCAAAGGAATTTCAATCATTGTCCTGTTGATATTTGGCTCTGTTGACTAATGAGTTTGCCGACCACTGGTCTAACGAATTTCACATCAAAAAGTACACTACAGTTCAATTCTAAGTACATACATTATAAAAAAAGTTATTTTTAGTTTGGTTAAATGTTTTAGATAAGATTGAAACAAAGCAATTCATTTTGGATAGCTTATTCTTAACTACGCTTCAGTGAAGTGTTGCCCAGCTGTACCTGTAAAAATGAAACTTACTCTTAGCAGAAAACTTATTTTCTTTCCTAGTTCGTGCAGTTTTCTTTAAACAGCCGTCACAGACAAACCTAAACGTAAACAAGACTTTGCTTACAAAACTTAGAGAAACAAAGTAATGGATACTACATAATCTAGCTTATGTGCTGGTATGTGTCAAGTTAAAATTCAAAAGATGACTTGGGAGAAATAGAAACATTTCTAAATATAGAACAAGAGTTAATACAAACAGTACGTGAAGAGCTTATACCATTCACATACAAAAAATGGAAAAACCTAATTGAAAAACAGAAGACATGAAGAATATGAAGGGCATGTAAACTGCCTTACATGTGAAAAGGATGAAGGCTTACAGATTAAGATAGACATTTTGGTTTTTGTCAAAATGTTGGTATCAGTCTGTTTGCTTCTGATGGATATTTAAGTGAGTACATTCAGAAGTACCAATAGACTTAAAATGTACATTTTTAAAATCTTCACCTGAGGAGATTAAAAAACACCTGATTATAGAGACAGAAAAAGAGAGAAGTTGCCTCCTATACAGGGATCGAACCCGCAATCTGGTAAGTTCCCCGAGTGGGAAATCGAATCCGGGACCTGCTGCTGCACAGGACGACACGCCAACTAAGGGAGCCACAGCGGCCAGGGCGCATGCCCGTCACGTCGCGAGCCTGCAGCTACAGGGGTGTGCGCCTGAGCTGAACTTCTGACAAAACCCTGAGAGGTCACCCGCTAGAGTGATCAGAAGTTGCAGGAATCAATGCCAATCTGTTAATTATTCTCACCCACTCTGTAATTAAGGAGAACACTAAAAACTCTCACGTAAAGACAAGCCACACAAATATCAACTACAAGTTTCCTGAGTTATTTCCTGGAAACTTGTTAGCTTTCTCTTTCCTGTTACCTTCAAACCAGCCTCAATAGTCCAAGGAAAGAGCAAGGACCGTACAGACAGAGGTCCCATCCTAACACCTCACTTGATACACAAAAATGTTTCTTAGGTCCCCTCCTCCGCGTCCCCTTTCCCTTGGACAGAGCAGGGACGAGCCCCATTATTGGGGAGTGAGAAGTGGCCCATAGCAGTAGCAGGTTAAGTGCCCCAAAATATCCACATCAAAGTCAGTGCAGATGGGCAGCTTGGTAAGTATGTGCAGAATATTCAGAGCCTTGGCCCCAGAACAGCTAGTTAACTGAAGTCTGTATCTAGTCACTTTATGCAACTCTGCCTTTCACTGAACAAGTTATGTGTCTTATTGCTATAGCTATTAGCCTTACTGCTCAACTTCCCAAAAGATGTGTAAGTCTAATCCTAACCAGGGCCACCATTTGATATACTATTCAGTGCAACGTTTTCTCAAAGGGAAAAAGAAGTGTGCCCTTAGCACTCTTCACATCTCTATCTTCTAATTTTTCTAATGCAGTATAAGTAAACATTCAGAATTTGGTAAATTTAATTGCATCTAGCACCTCCTTGCTAGTTTCCAGGTGCTAGAGATTTCTTGTTACCTCTATTCATAAATCTTTAAAAAGCATTCACTTTTAATGTAACCAAAGATCACAAAATAATCCCATATAATAAAAGGCTAATATGCAAATAAAGCAAAGGATGGAACAGCTGTTCGCTATGACACACACTGACCACTAGAGGGCAGATGCTCAACATAGGAGCTGCCCCCCTGGTGCTAAGTGCGCTCCCACAAGGGGGTGACGCTCAGCCAGAAGCCCTGCGCCAGACTCATGGCTGGCGAGCACAGCAGTGGTGGCAGCGCTAAGGATGCCCACCTGCAGGCTTAGGGCCGCTCCCCACGGAGGAGGAGAGCCCAGGCCGGGCTGAGGAACACCCCCTCCCCCGAATGCATGAATTTTGTGCACTGGGCCTCTAGTTTAAAATAAAAACCAGTAGAATAATTGTATATGGCTTAAAAAACTGCATGCAAACAAGGGAATGAGTTGATTCTAGGTTACTTAATGTTTTAAGTCGGGGTTTAAATTAGCTTTTCCCAATTCAAATAACAATTTTCAGAGACAGTAACTTTAAAGATATGATATAATCATTGCAAAGATATAAAAAATTCAGTAAGACTCCTGACGAAGAAAGAGTCTAGATAAAATACTGATGCCTCACCCCGATGGCCAGATCATCTCATGATGAAGGACACAAATCTGATGCATCTTTCTTCCACATTCTGCACACTCAGCAAACCTGGAAGAAAAATGTCAAATATCTAAAGACTCAAAATAATAGTTTTTAAAAGATCTTTACTGTTACTGGTAGAACAAATTTCAAAGAAATTAAGTGTGACATTTTTAAAAGTCACTGGAAAGGCAGTAACATGTGAATTCCTATTTCCAAATGAGCCCGACACCCCCCAGCCCTCCAGGAAGGCCTCCCCCAGTGGCGACGCCAGCACGGAAAGGCCTCGCCACAGAGCGGGCCGTGAGCCCGTTTGGAACGCAGAGGACAGGGCCGGGCCGCGCGGCCGGGCGGAGCAGCGTGGTGCTCTCCGTGGGCCTAGGCACCAATACCAGGCCGCTCTGGTGACGTGCTGTCATGTGAGCACCCACATTTCTACCGTCTATGTTGGCTGTACGTTGGTAGATTCCACCCAATACAGAGTCACCCACTGGCCGTGCAAACCCAGAACAGGAAGAAGGAGAGCGAAGCGTGCTGACCACTCAAGAAAATCTACTCACAGTTCAGGATCCAGTGTGTCGTTCTTCCTCTTGGAAAACTGTTCTTTATTTATTGTACTGAGAGAGAAGAGGGACGCAGTGAGAAAAAGCAGTGTACAGAGGCGAGCATTCTCCTATGACACGTGGTTTATTTAAATCTTCTGACAATACACTGAGCATACGTTAAGCAGGTACATTTTTGGCTCACACAAAAAGCACATTTACATAAAGGAATGCCTATGTTTTTGGAAATGACTTTAGAGTAAATCTATTTCTCTTTGTAGGAAGTGGAGAAACCAGGAAGAACTTAGACACACGAGGCAATTCTCCTTTTCCTTTTAAAATCTTGCTTGCTACTCTTAATTTTATGTATTTTTGCCTTTTAATAGTTTAATGTTCCTAGACTGAACTATAAAAGATGGTGTTAATAGAGGCAACTAAATCACTATTTAAAAAGAATACTCATTTTTCAGGGAAGTCTAGTCAAATAACTTTTTACATTAATAGGAAATTTCAATATAAAAAAATTTTAGTTTTAAAGGTTAAAATTCCTTATTTTATAGTAATTATTTAAAAGTTTTTACATGGCCTCCCAACTGTCCAGCACCGGCACACCACACTCTCGGACAGCCTCACAAACACAGACGCTAACACCCCCCCACCCGCACCCACAATAAACTTGGGAGGCCCAGCTCTGCCTACTGCGACCCTTCCTCAAACACGAGGGCATCCCCGTCGGAGTGGTTTCCTACTCGTTACAGTCCACACACATCCACGGGCGTGAGCCCCGCTCCTCGGAGGACCGGCGGCACAAGAGGGCCTTGCCGGGGACGCAGGCGGCCCGCAGCACAGGAAGGCGGCTCTCACGCTCAGAGCCGCAGCCGCGCTGCGGGAACACGCGGTGAGGCGCTCCACAGCGCCACCGTGAGGCCGCCTCCCTCTGCCGGCTACAGCCCCACTTCCCGGGCCGGCGCCGCAGGAGACCAAGGCTCAGGGGCCGGTGCCTAGTCCCCGACCAAAGCCCGACTCACTAACTTGTACCTCAACGGTGATCAAAGCTAAACCGCAACTTCAAAAATGTTTTCAAAGAAGCCCTATTTTACTAGTAACATAACAGTTCCATATAGTTTTTAGAGTGCTTGGAGCTGCTTCTGTTTATTACGGGCTGAACCAGAAAAGAAGCTGAAGAATATTAAAAGTGCACCAAACAGTTCTTTCTTCCGAGACAGTACGAATCGGGAGTACAGCGCCTGTCCAAGCCCCAGCGGTCAGAAGCACTCCGAGCCCTGGCCAAAGCCGGCCCGCGATGTCTTTTTCACACCGGCGTTTCCCTCCATCCCTCTCTCTCCATGAATTAACGGGAAAAGTGTCTGCGGGGAGGACTGACAGCCAACCAAAACAAACTAGCACAACGAGGCAGCACGGGACATGCCTGCACATTTTCTGCTTGGCATTTACCAAAAAACAAGAACTTGTAAAATCTCAATGAAGTCTCCAATTAAGTCACTCTAACAAAGGCTGTTGTTTAATATTATTCAGAATTATAGTGATTTCTGTATTATTAACTTAGATGAAAAGGCTGTAAGATTTCAATTCCCCTCAAATTCAAAACTGTTACTAACGAAGTTCCCTGGCACTACACACTTTCAGCATTTCGGAAAGAAGCTGGGTGTCGCCTCATAGAAGAAATGTGTCTGAAGTGACCACCCAGAGCCGATGCAGTCCCTCAATCAGCGCGCACAGAGCCCACAGAAACTCTTTCTCTGCTAACCAACCTGGCAGCCAGTGCCCCACAGGATCTCTAGTAAGCATTTAATAAGTAGCAAGTGCAAGTGAGAAACAACTTTACATTTAATTACTTTTCATTAGTTTGGGTTTAAGTAGCTAATGACTACCATATTGGACAGCATAATCCAGGACTACTCAGAAGCCTGAGCAGTCACCTGACAGCACACTGAGAGCAGATGGCACTTTTGAAAAGAAGCAGGTACTTACGTTTGAGGCTGGGAAGGGTCATCCCCCAAAGAAACACTCTCCCCTTGGATTTCATTGAAACACTTCTCACAGAAATGATACCTGTCGGCAAGAAGGCCATACTGGGGTGAACTGTTCCGTTCACACAACACAGCCCAAGCCAAGCAACGAAGCGACCAATCACAGCAGGCCAAGGAGGGGGACGGGAGCAGAGAGCAGGTCATCAACGGCGACAAGGACATTCAATGATGCAGATTTATGGGCCCCACAGAATGGGTTTTGTTTTTGGTGGTTTTTTTTGTTTGTTTTTGTTTTTTTTTGCAATCAAAGCCAAATGCAGACAACGACAAGCATGAGGGAGGGAAAAAAACAAAAAACAAAACAAACGAAGAAATGAGGGATTGCAGGATAACAAAACAATGCAAGACAAGACAACACAAAGCAGAAGGCCAAGGCAAAGCGCAGATTAGCATTGCGTGTCTCAAATGGGACCACAAGCAGCAAATAAAAATGTTTCACTTACACAGACCTACACCCTTCCTTTTAGTAATTAATACTAATTGGTACAAATTAATCAGAAGGAAGGAGAATAAATATACTGGGAAGAGAGTAATTGGCATCCTGTTACCTAAACATCGTTTTCACATACTTCTCCCCACTTCTTAAGAAAATCTTAAAAAACCCATTATGGGTACAGCACCAGGGAACCAGTTATCCAAAAACAGCTGTGGGTTGGGAAAGATTTTCTTTTTGATCCCAAGGAAGCCACACTAAAAACACAATATTTTTCAATGAAAAGTCTGCACAAGCAGTTAAATACGGATTGTAACCACCAATCGACAGAGTTAAAAAGATAAAAGGAAGGCAGTGGTGTGTGGAGATCCCTTGGTAGAAAGATTACAACATTGTAAATTGATGTTAAAAGTACAAAAATGGGCTGAACCGGCTTGGCTCAGTGGACAGAGCGTCGGCCTGCGGACTGAAGGGTCCCAGGTTCGATTCCGGTCAAGGGCATGTACCTTGGCTGCGGGCACATCCCCAGTAGGGGGTGTGCAGGAGGCAGCTGATCGATGTTTCTGACTTTCTATTCCTCTCCCTTCCTCTCTGTGAAAAATCACGAAAATATATTTCATAAAAAAACCACAAAAATGGTATGAAAGTTAAGATTATGGCATGAGAAGGAAAGTTTCATGCTGGTTGTTACTTATTTTGAACATAAGGTGCTTAAACAACTCAAGACCCACTTTTTTCCAGGTTTTAATCAGTAAAACACTATGGATACTAGTGACTACAAAGCACCAAGGGAGTGCACCTAACTTTTTGTAAATGAAACAAAAAGTTTAAGTGACTCTTTCAAAGCAGGAGCTGCATCTGTGGCCACAAGTTCAGAAAAACACTGCCATGGGCTTGGCTTATTACGGAAGTGTTAATCGCCAGCCTGGCTCTGGACCGTCCCAGAGCCCACCGTGAACACTCCAACACAGAAAACGGGAGACGACTCCTGCTTAAGATAATAGTGAGTGAATTTCTGTAATTACTGCCAAAAAGGAAACATTATAGAGAAAGGGTGACTAGCCGGTATTAAAATATTTCTTTAATCAATTCCAATGTGTATGAATCTGTGCACTGGGACATTGATATTTTTATAAACCAGGGTCCAATTGACACAAGGCTACTTTCTGCTATAAAAGTGTGTATTCTACAAAGGCAAATTGCAAATCCAGAGCTTGTGCTGTACAGTTGTTTTTAAGCAAGTTACACATGAACCATGACCTTATGTGTGTTGGTCCATGTGCATGCACTCTCTAGACACGCACACACATGGACCATGTGCCACACATGGTCAAACTTACCTGTTCTGGTAACTGTAATACGTGGCATCACGAGGGATTGTGCACAACTGTTTGCCATAGCAACAGAGTGTCTGTGGCGAGAATTCCAACTGCAAAAGAAACCACCCATTACATAGTGCACGGGCCTGAAGGACGAGCAGAGCAGACAGAACCCAATCAGCGAAGTCTGAATTCTCATTTCTGTTTCCCAGACAGCTCACAGAACTAAAGCCATTCCAGTTCACTGACGGACCATGTCACTACTGAGCAGACGTGGTGGTCACAGCCTCTCATGACTTCCCAAAAAACTCAACAGGACAAGAGGAGCTGAATGTGAACTGGTGTGCACAGGCAAACCTGCAAGTGACAGGTTAGTGCATCCACAGGGGGTTATGATCAAATCCCTACTCCAGATGAATTTATAATCTAATGATTCAGGATTCTACTTAGTCAAGTTTCCAACACAATTTTTATCTGTGCAAAAATTCTTACCTTTCTACCACAACAATATCCAAGGCTTTGCATGACTGGGTCAATTTCTTGTTCAAAGACCTCAGACAGCTTGGAGCAATATTTGTACACTCGCGATGTTTTCCGGTTATATAACCAGGCGTTGTTGAACATAAGCCAAATGTCATCCACGTACTGCCAGGGCTCCTGATACTGCCCGGTGTCTAACTTCCTCTTGATGGTGGACAGGTCCATGGGGCTCTTCACAATGTCAAAGTAATCCTAGGACAAGCAACATGGAAGTCTCAGTACATCTAAGAGAGATGGCCCACCTTCCCATCGTCATTAATTTTCCTGGTAATGTTGGTCTTTGACCTGTGTGTATTTCAGAGTTGACTGACCCAACACCCTTAAATCACTCGTGCAGAGACGCGAAGCGGGCCAGCGGAGGGGAGCACAGAGCCGCCAGCCCTTCCGGACGCCGGGCTATGGCCTGACAGCAACCGCGGGGCTTTAGCACACGTGCGCGTGCCGTCAGCTCAACGGCCCCGGCGTCAGTGCCAGAGGGAGACTAAGCCCATAGCGTCAGCGCTCTCTCAGGCCCCAGAAAAATATGGGCGGGGTGGGGTGGGGGCAAGGAGAGGGGAAAAAGTTCCTGACGGATTTCTACCCCTCGAAGCACTCCACTATCTTATTCCATACTACTTAACATCCTCAAACGGCCAAAACCAGTTCGGCTCAGTGGATAGAGCGTCGGCCTGTGGACTGAAAGATCCCAGGTTAGATTCCAGTCAAGGGCATGTACCTTGGTTGTGGGCACATCCCCAGTACGGGGTGTGCAGGAGGCAGCTGATCGATGTTTCTCTCTCGATGTTTCTGACTTTCTATCCTTCTCCCTTCCTCTCTGTAAAAAATCAATAAAATATATATTTTTAAAAATCTTCAAATGGAACCTGCTAGCAGACTGGTGTAAAGGCAACTTTATTTATTTAAACATATTTTATTGATTTTTTTTTTTTTTTTACAGAGAGGTAGGGAGAGGGAAAGTCAGAAACATCCATGAGAGAGAAACATCAAGCTGCCTCCTGCACCCCCTCCCCCCGCCTCCGGAGATGGGCCCGAAGCCAAGGTAGATGCCCTTGACCAGAATCGAACCTGGGACCTTTCAGTCCGCCAGCGGATGCTCTATCCACTGAGCCAAGCTGGTTTCAACTGTAAAGGCAAATTTATTTTTTTTCATTTTTATTTTTTAATATATATTTTATTGATTTTTTACAGAGCAGAAGGGAGAGGGATAGAAAGTCAGAAACATCGATGAGAGAGACATCGACCAGCTGCCTCTTGCACGCCCCCACTGGGGATGTGCCCGCAGCCAAGGTACATGCCCTTGCCGGAATCGAACCCAGGACCCCTCAGTCTGCAGTCCGACGCTCTATCCACTGAGCCAAGCCGGTCCTGGCTGTAAAGGCAAATTTAAAAGCAGATGAAACTGAGTGACGGATGTGGCTTAGAAGTTGAGCATTCTGCCGAAATTGGTTTTGATCAGTGGATAGAGCGTCGGCCTGCAGACTCAAGGGTCCCAGGTTTGATTCCAGTCAAGGGCATGTACCCGGTGGGGAGTGTGCAGGAGGTAGTTGATCGATGTTTCTCATCGATGTTTCTGACTTTCTATCCCTCTCCCTTCCTTTTGTAAAAAACCAATAAAATATATATATATTTTAAAAAAGCATTCACCCATGAACCAGGACTTGGTTCGATTCCCAGTAGGGGGCGTGCAGGAGGTAATCTCATCATTGAGGTTTCTGTTCTCTCCCTCCCTGTCTCTGAAATCAAGTAAAAAACAAATAACACCCCCCCCCCCCCGGCCCAAAACCTCTAGAGAACGTAAGACAGCAGTTGATTCAAATAGGCCTTTAAGGTCTTCCAGTTAAAAAAATAAATAAATAAAAGCTGTTGAAGTCAATTTGGGTTTATCTTTTCCATTAAAAACAAAAAAACAATCCAAAAACAAAACTGCTACTCCAGCGATAAACATAACCTATACGACTCAGGAAGCCCACTAAGTATATATCCAAGAGAAATAAAAACTCCACTGCACAAAATTTGTAAACGAATATTCCCAGCAGCACCGGAGTCAACAGCAAAAAGTGTGCAAACAACCCAAATGTCTAACAAGAAAATACGGAATAGCCACACAAAGGACTATTCCTGGGCCATAAAAAGAACTGAAATACTGACTTGTGCTGCAACAGGATGAGCCCCGAAAACATGATGCTCAGTGAAACAAGCCGTTACAAAGGGCCACATCCCCTCCAGCTCCATTTAGTGAAATGCACAGAACGGACAGCTCAGGAGAGCAGACTTGTGGCCGGCGGGGCCTGCTCGTGGGGGACAGCTCGGGAGAGCAGACTTGCGGCCGGCGGGGCCTGCTCGTGGGGGTGGGGGGCGGACGGGAAGGACCAGTTACGGATATGGCGCTTGTCTTCGGTGGGCTGACAGAAACGACCCAAAGCTGACGGTGGTGGCGGTCACACAATTCTGTGAACGCACAAAGCCCCAAACTGTGCACGCGCTCCACATGTGCGCTGTGTCTGGATGAGGCTGTGAACATGTGCACGCGCTCCACATGTGCGCTGTGTCTGGATGAGGCTGTGAACATGTGCACGCGCTCCACATGTGCGCTGTGTCTGGATAAGGCTGTGAACATGTGCACGCGCTCCACATGTGCGCTGTGTCTGGATGAGGCTGTGAACAAGTGGGAAGACAGCCAGAAGTGCCACCACACACTCACCGGGATTCCCAGAAGCTGAGGGTCCACAGGCTGACGAAAGGGGAGGGATTCTGGGTCCTGTCGGTAAAGTGCCTCCAGTGTGGGCATCAGTGCCTGGCGTAATTCTTCTGGTTTGAAAACTTAAAGAGCACATTTAAAATTAGTCATCAACTAACCGTAACAAGAGAAAAAGCTCAAGTCACAGCTCTATGTCTCAAGAACCACGGAACACAAGAACGCCTACGTTGTCCCCATGGCAGTGTCACAAGGGTGCGGAGCACCTTCCAAACATCGTGTCTTGTCATTCTTCCACCTTTTATGGATCAGCTAATTTTTCAGTCAGAAATTTAGTTAAGATTTTTTTGTTACTCCCTCACCCAAGAACCCATTCATTGATGTTTAGAGAAAGGAGGGGGGAGAGGGAGAGAGCGAGAGAGAGACAGGGAGAGAGCGAGCGAGAGCGAGTGTGCAGCTTCAATGTGAGAAACAGGTTGGCTGCCTCTCTTATGTGCCCCATCTGGGAAGAAATCTACAACCTAGATATGTGCCCGGACCAGGAATTGAACCTGGGACCTAGGTACCTGCCCCACCTGGGATTGGAACCCGTGACCTTTCAGGGTACGAGATGATGCTCTAACCAACTGAGCCAGGGTAGGTAAATGCTCTTGACCAAGTAGAAAAAGAATTCCAAGCAGTCCAAAAATTTATGAAGATTTGTCAAAATAATATAGGAAGAGGAGGAGGTTATCATTCACAACATCAGTATTTAACAAGCTAGAAATGGGATCTGGTATTGTCTTATCACTGGAGGTATCAGAAACACTCAAAGAATTGAGTCCCGTATTATGTTTCAGAACTTAGGAGGAAGACATATTTATAATTTTAATGGCAAATGTTAGGTTTAAATCTAAGGAAACAGACTGATTTGTTACTGCCAGAACACTGGACTCAGTTTATCAAATGATGTTCAAGTGTGTTTTGCAAAAGTCAAAAAGAGTTGGACATGTATCCCAAATGGAATCAGTTTAAGCCTTCATTCAAGAAGCCATAAAAGGTCCAATTTTGAGCTTTAAAATTACACTTAGAGCACAGGCCTTATTTCTACTATTTATAAATAAATCTTATCTTCAGGAGGGTATATATGTTAGCACTTCAGGCATTTTCCACCTCATTATGGGGGCTGCGATAAAAAAAAATCAGACAAGCAGATGGCTTCTTTGGCCTCTCATACTAGGCTGTATTCAAAATAAACAGATTTTGAGCCAACTTGTGTGATTAGCTGTTTTAAAGAGAATTTGAATAGTAACATTGGGTTAGCTGCAGCCCACATTAAGTGAAAATAATTTTTAACCCCAACATTTTAAAATACATCAATGGAACCCTTTTATAAACATCCTTCCCAGGAGTCCGGAGACTCTCCCTTGAAATCAGCCCTGCCTGTGCCCCCGAAGAGGTCAGAGTTACAGGAAGTCCTGGCTCCACCCATTTAATTTCTGCGGGAACGGGTTACCCCGGGCTAAGCCGCGCTGCTTGGCCAACCTGGCCCCTCAGTGTGCCGCAGGGCGGGCCCCGGCAGCCACTGCAGAGCCGACCGGCCCGAGCCGAGTGAGCTGGGCAAGTTACTTGTTGAACATGTTTTCCCGCCTGTACAATGGGATCAGCGGCACCAGTTTTTATAAACTTAACAAATGAGACAATGCAGGTGTGTGGCATAACGCCTGGCGCACGGCAGGCTAACAATGTTGTTATTGCTATGGCTTTTTGCATTTCAAGAATATTAATTTCTCTCCTCTGAAAAATACAATTTTGACAGGGTGTTAACCACCCAACAATGAAGAAATGATGGGTGTGACTAACCCAGTAATTCCAGGAAGGAAATATATCTATAAGTAAGTAAGTAAGTAAATTCTTATCCAACATTAGTTAATGAAAAGACCAGGCCAAGGACTCCAAGCTTAATGAAATCACATTCGAGTCCATTTCCGAGGTCCAAGAAGCCTGACCCCACTCTTCCCAAGTTCTCTGTTCCCCGCCTGGAGGGGCACAGAGCCCGAGACTCACTCTTCTTCCTGGACTGCCCCGGCGCTGGCGGCGACGGAGTCACTGAAGCGCTGGGCTGGTCCTCCTCCTCTCTCGGCTCAGCTTTTAACTCAGCGCCTCTCTCTTCCGCTCCTGCCGGCTCCGCTTTACAGTCTTCCGCTTTAGTCTGAGAGGCAAGGCAGGGACCTCAGTGCCCAGAGACACGCACCTGGGAGCAGTCAGGGTCACCGCATGACTCCCCCGCCTCCCCCAGGATCTGAAGACCCTTTTCTCAAACGGAAACCAATGAAATGAGATCTAATTATCAGAATACATTCCTATAATATGTTTAATTGGGTTTCTAGACTGAGTTCCTTACCAAATCACAGTAATTGCCCTACTCTCACCTCTGGAATATCCTCTGGCTGAGTATCTGCTGGTTCTGGCTGATCCACTTCCATTTTAACCTCCATTTTCACTTCCTGTGAAGGCTGCTTCTCAGAAATGGCCTGAGAATTCACTTCTGTGCTACTAGTAGATGGTGGGTTTGACACCTGGCCCTCAATGGTTACAGCTGGCTGGGAAAGCTGGGGGGGGGGAAGACAAAAAATTTGCCAATTATACAACCAGAATTTAAGCTATGCAATAGATGGCATGGTTAACCCATTTCTAGGCTGGTATCATTACATCCTTTTATAGAGCTTTAACTACTGCCTATTTCATCCCTTAGTTGTAAATCCTGGTTTATTTTATTTTAAATCCTCACTCGAGGATATGCTTAGAGAAAGGAGGGGAGAAAGAGAAACATCAATGTGAGAGAGAAACATGGATTGAGTGCCTTCGTATGTTCTCTAACTGGGGATCAAAACCATAGCCCCAGAATGTGTCCTGACCCAGAGTCACACTCCACCGACTGATTCCCTGTGGCCAGCGCACATGACGCCTTGGAGCAGGAGGCTGAGGATCAGAAACACTGGTCGGCGGTGCACACAGAAGAGCCACTGGCTGGCTCTCGGTGACTCTCATTCTGGGTGGTGAGTGAGGGGAAGGTTTCAGAGAGGAGTGCCAGGAGGAGCTCACGTTGAGAGGAATGGGAAGAAAAGAAAAAAGGTTGACTGCCTATTTTGTTTTGTTTTTAACCCTTCTCATGAGGACACTTCAAATGTACAGAAAGGAGAATGTAATGAGCCCTCATACCGCACAGCTGTTTGGGATAATCACATTCTAGGGGTGACTGTCCATTCTCCTGTCTCCCAATGAGAAACCCCAGAATGAGAGGCCAGCGTTTTCAGGAGCGACCCCACGTAGAATAAAGCCACGCTCCCTCTGCATTCTGCCTGTCTTGCCCATCCAAGGCCAGATGAACCAGTCACCAGTGACCAGTGTTTTATAAAGTAGACTTTTAACTCAATTTTGACAGAGAAGGAAAACAGTACCAGTGATCAAGCAGAAGGCTCTAAGCCTTCGCTCACCGAGTTCTCTCTATCAGTAAGGATGCAGCTGTGAATTTAATGTCTACCACACGCAAAACCAGCCTCACAAAGAAGCTACAAGGGCTTCCAAGCCCATACTTTCCTCATCTTAGATCACAATTTTCTAACTTGGCTAGGACCACAAACACTCAAAACTCATGATTCTGTTTTGTTCATTTGCTCTCATGTAATACAGCTCAGACTATCGGAAAGATTCTTTAAAATTCACGTGGGTGTACTAAGTGTACTTGAGTCTCTCCCCCGATGGTCCCCTTAAGCGCCTTAAAGCCTCAGAATACAACACGAAACGCATGGTGGTCAGCACCAGACCTGAACAGAACCGCTGAGCCCCTGTGCTGGTGCCCCACCGGAAAAGCGATGTGGAGAGTAGGGCAAGTGAGAAAGAAAGAAAGTTGAATCCCGTCTAGCTGGGCAGACAAGAGATGAAAAGGCAGACAACAGAGGTAACACAGTACGGGGGTACGCTAACACCCCAGTACACCGAGACCATCCCGCCGAACCCCCGTCTGCTTACCGGGGCAGCAGACAACAGAGGCAACACAGGACGGGGTGCGCCCGTCTGCTTACCGGGGCGGCAGACAACAGAGGCAACACAGGACGGGGTGCGCCCGTCTGCTTACCGGGGCGGCAGACAACAGAGGCAACACAGGACGGGGTGCGCCCGTCTGCTTACCGGGGCGGCAGACAACAGAGGCAACACAGGTCGGGGTGCGCCCGTCTGCTTACCGGGGTGGCAGGCTGCGGGGGCGGCAGTGGCGCCGTCGGGGTGGGGACAGACGCGGCCGTGCTCTGCTGCGACAGAGGCTGCGGTGGCGGCTGGTCAGCGGGAGCAGCAGCAGGAAGTGAAGGCTGTACTTGGGGCGGAAGTTGCGTTGGTGGAGGTGTGGGTGTCTGCCTCGGAGGCGGATGGAGAGTCTGGGACTGTGGGCCAGGTGGCATGGCTGGAGGTGTAGGAACAGGAGGTGGCATTGCTGTTGCTGGTGGCTGCTGAGCCCCTATGCTTGGGGGAGTGTGGTGAGGGGTGGGAGTCCGGCTAGGAACAGGAGAGGGGGAGTTCTGATGCAGAGCTGGTTGAGGGAGAGGGGGACAGTGGATGTGGCCCCCTTGAGACCCTGGAGGCATTATAGGAGAGTTCACAGGGCAGGAAGAACTGGACATTTGTGCCTGTCAAAGTGAGAACAGAGGAAGATGGACATTAAGAGGAGAATCACAGCAGTATTCACACAGGCAGGCTATATGCCCTTAAGGACACAAACAAAAAATGGCAACGAACGCCTCCCATTTAGAAGGTGATAAAAACTGTTACGGGGGCAAACATCTTCGGATAATACAGTGCAGTGAAGTGAACGTGAAAACCCAGCGGGATGGTCCCAGTCTGGGCAGGGGCAGGAACGGGTGAGTGACACACACGGGCTCCGGCCTTCCTGTGCTCTCTTCAGTCTGAGCTCTCCTGCACAGCAGTTGTAACGAAGATTTCATTTTAACATGTTCACTACTTTAAAAAAATGGTTAATACTATCAATTCAATTTCTTTCCTGGTTTACAAGTACCATGCTGTGCCACAGAGTAATCACTTGGTTGCTCAGAACACCTCATGTCTACACTGCTGTTTGCTTTGTCCTCACCGGGGACATCTGTCCACTGGTCTCTTTGGAGAGAACGGGAGAGAAAGGGAGACAGAAACACTGGTTGCCTCCTGTATGCTCCTGACCAGGGCCCAGGCTGGGGAGGAACCTGCAGCTGAGGCCTCTGCCCTGGACCAGCAGTGAGCCCCGGCCCTTCAGTCCCCAGGCTGACGCTCTGTCCACCGAGCCAAACCCGCTGGGGCTACACACTGCTCTTAAGAAAAACGTTCAGAAAATCATCTGCTCTTACCCACTATTGCTGCCACCCTCCCTGTGTAAACCTAGACCAGAGGCTCAGGGTCGAGCATCACAAAACTAAGAAAATCCATTTGGGAGACATACTTGAGACACTGGTGCTTGACCTCCAGAAGGAGCCAAAGGCATACTCGTTACACTCATTCCCGGCGTTGAGAACGGAGTCTGGGGAAGGTACTGGCTCTGGCTGGAAGGCGGCTGCATCCGAGGCCCATAGCCCATAGGCTGCACACAAAAACAAGCACCAGATGCTTCATTACAGGGCCTCTACTAGAGCGGCAGGAATCGCCCACTGGTCTGGCCCTGCTGTGGGGGGATGGAGTAGGGCAGAGAAGGAAGAAAGTGGTGCAACAGCTGTATTCATGCCAAGGTAACGGAGGAGGGTCTCACCTTTACCTAAGCCTACTTTAGAGAAACTATGAGAGGTGACCAATTCTCTGCTACACAAATGCACCGAAAACTGACAGAGTAAAGTAACTGTTTCTTCACAAACTCTGCTTAAAGAAGAAGGATGGATCAAAATCCCTTTGCTCTCTGCTTATGTCAGTGATATTGTAACAGAGTAAATTGTAAGACTCCATAATGGGTACAAAGAAGTAAAATATTACAAGTTGTACTGAACAAGGTGTAGCATACATGGTTTCCAATGAATTGTTACATTTCATCTATAAAATTATCCCAAAGAGCCGAGACCCGTTTGGCTCAGTGGATAGAGCGTCAGACTTCGGACCGAAGGGTCCCGGGTTCGATTCTGGCAAGGGCATGTGCCTTGGCTGCAGGCACATCCCCAGTAGGGGGCGTGCAAGAGGCAGCTGATCGATGTCTCTCTCTCATCGATGTTTCTGACTGACTTTCTATCCCTCTCCCTTCCGCTCTGTAAAAAAATCAATAAAATATATTAAAAAAAAATTTATCCCAAAGAAATACAGGCCTTTAATGAAGAATTAAGGAGTACCAAAGGCCCCAAAATACCGTAATCTAAGAAAGGTATGGACATATTGAAATGAAGACTAATAAGCCTCATTAAATATGGAAGTCATTATGCTACACAATGCTAAAGAGACTCAGGAATTAGAGGCACTAGCTAACGCAAAGACAAGGTAAGGGTTGGGGCCAACCAAAGGCTGTGATAGGTTTAGAGTGTGCAATAGGAGCAATGAGGTGTTAAGAGTCCTTCTCCAGTCTCTGAGAACAGGCAACTGGCCCTCCATCGCAAAAGACAGCTCCCTTCCTGGGGAAGACAGGCATTATGGAAGAGAGGTGATTATGTCAAAGTGTAGAGGCTGCCAAATGCTGAGATTCCAGCGAAAGGTGACTGGCCATTCTAATAAGCTTTCCAATACTATGACTATAACAGTAGTTGGAAGCAAATCTTTCTAATAGTATTTTATATAGATTACAATCACGACAGTTCTTAACATATGCACTGAATTGCAGGATACATATACTTCAGAAACCTGGTTTTTCCACTTAAAGCTTTCAAGCCACTACAGAAGTTCTGAAACAGCATTCCAACTGACAGATGTCTCATAACCTGACCCAACAAATCCCACTATGCGCATTCAGGATATGGCTTTATTTCAAAAGAGAATATATAATGTAATATCTTTCACACAAATTTTCTTCAAAGTATATCCTTTTAGTATGTGATTATTTCTATAGGATAAATCCTAAAAAAAATTTATAAAGAGAAAGGTGAAAATTAATTTTAGCATTCAATGCCTATTTATTCTCATTTCTGAAATACATACTCACTTAATAATGTTTATATTAGGGCCATAGAATACAATAGAATTACACAAGAATCACTTATAGTCAGCGATTTTAGCAAGTGCCAGCATTTTTATACACAAAATAAAAACAAAGAAAAAAAGGATTTTAAAATTGTTAGGTATAGGTCCAAAGAGCTGACCCAAAATCCAAACTTACCGGGTTGAGAGTTCCAGGCTGAGCCAACTGTCCATGGTGCTGAAGAGGAGAGGTTTGCCGGGGCCCGACAGGGGGCTGGGGCACACTCATCTGGCCAAACTGACCCAAACCTGTGAGAGTAAAAGACCAGATTTGAACACTTTTATGGGATCAAAGAATAGGAGACAGTTATTTCTAATTCCACATCCTTTTATAAGGACAATGAACCTGTTTCAATGTGAATGAATCTGTATAATTCACAATAGCAATAGAAGGCTATTGTTATCATCAATTCCATCTTGGCCTGTTGTTTTCATTTCATTTTTAAAAATACATTTTATTGATTATTCACAGACAGGAAGGAAGAGGGATAGAAAGTCAGAAACATCGATGAGAGAGAAACATCCATCAGCTGCCTCTTGCACCCCCCCCCCCCCCCCACTGGGGATGTGCCCGCAGCCAAGGTACATGCCCCTGACCAGAATCAACCTGGAACCCTTCAGTCCACAGGCCAATGCTCTATCCACTGAGCCAAACCAGTTTTGGCCCATTGTTTTTATTTTTTTATTTTTATTTTTTTTTAAATATATTTTATTGATTTTTTTACAGAACAGAAGGGAGAGGGATAGAAAGTCAGAAACATCGATGAGAGAGAGACATCGATCAGCTGCCTCTTGCCCGCCCCCCACTGGGGATGTGCCCGCAGCCAAGGTACATGCCCTTGCCGGAATCGAACCCGGGACCTTCCAGTCCACAGCCCAACGCTCTATCCACTGAGCCAAACCGGTCTTGGCTGGCCCATTGTTTTTAAATGGATGTTTGATCATTTTAATATCTTTTCCTCTTAACCTGCCCTTCACCACTCCCCTTCCTCTCCAAACTCCAAAAGGTTTTCAGATTTCTCAGGCAAGCAATTATGGTGCCTACTGCTGGCCTGGGCGAGAATCAAGGTGCGAGCCTGACCTCATGACACACCAGGAACTCTGTCAGAGGCCACAGCTAAATACATGGTTTTCTCCGTAACGTACCAGGTTGAGGAGGTATCCGAGGCATCATCTGGTTTGGCACACTGCCACGGATCATAGATGGATCAGGTAAAGGACCATCTAGAGTGGAATAGAGAAATGGTTAGAAAAGCATCTTTCCCTTTAAAAGAAAAAAACTCAACATGATATTTTTAGTTACATCTTGAAGAATTCAGTCTGAATCACACAACAAAAATTATGACTCAAAACAGGAACTGAAGAAAATGTTAGTTCTGAAATATTTTGTAAAATGCTTCCAAAAGGTTTTAGTACATTCATTCCTTTGTGAACTATGGTGCTTTCAGTTTGAACAGGAAAATCTTAAAAGAAAAAAATGCTATTGTAGCATCTAGAATGCTACTTAAGTAAGCCGGATTCTTTGGTTTGTATGCAGCAGAATACCTCTGGAGACCAGGACCACAGATTTTGTTTAGTAACAAAATGTGACTGTGTATCCCGATAATTTTTTAAGCGCTGTCAATATTGGCTTTAAATAAAATCTTATTATACAGCATTACATATTATGCACCTCTTAAAATTAATACAAAAATAGATATAATTAAAATATCCTATATAATAAAAGGCTAATATGCAAACCAAGCCAACAGTCGCTGTGTCGCACAGTGACCATCTGGGGCAGACAGTCAACAAAGGAGTTGCCGGCAGGCGGTGGCTGTGCTCCCACAGGAGGAGCACGCGGCCAGAAGCCCTGAGCCAGACGGGGCTGGTGAGGGCAGTGGTGGCGGCGGGAGCCTCTCCTGCCTTCGCTGCAGTGCTGAGGACGCCCAAACGATGGCTTAGGACCGTGGTCAGCAAACTGCGGCTCCTGAGCCACATGCAGCCTTTGGCCCCTTGAGTGTGGCTCTTCCACAGAATACCACGGCCTGGGCAAGCCTATTTTGAGGAAGTGGCATTAGAAGAAGTTTAAGAAATTTGGCTCTGAAAAGACACTTCAATCGTTGGCTCTGTTGACTAATGAGTTTGCCGACCACTGGCTTAGGACATCCTCTGAGGGCTCCCAGATTGCAGGAGGGCCCAGGCTGGGCTGAGGCACCCGTGCACAAGTGCATGAATTTCGTGCACTGGGCCTCCAGGGAACATGTACGGTTCTAATATTTTCTTGGATTATGTGCACATCCTCTACTGCAACATTCCCAATGCATTCCCAACCCCATAGTGCACAGAGAGAATATTTCTATAGCACTGGGGACGGCAGAATGCTTGGAGTGAACCCGCTCTATGCCGCACACCCCCCACCCAGTGTTGTGTGCTCAAACCTTAGAACACTGGTGGCACATCAGACAACTCTCAACTTTTACAGTCACTTTTGTTCATTTAATAAAACGATCCCACAACTGTGTAGCTCATTGCAATCCAAGTTACTAAATTTCATAAGGACTTATCACTAATATTGCTCCTAATAAAGTAAGATAGTGAAATTGAAAACTGAAGAATGCTGAATCTGAGTAATATAATTTAACTGCAACTGTGTAAGATATACAGAATTGGTGTGTAACCTTACATACAAATTTAGAGAACATGGCGAAAAGAAATAAACGTCCACTAATAGTTTTAATATTCCATATTATGTATTCACATACACTTTATACAAAAAACTTTTCACTTAATATCTAACACGTGACCCCGCATTGTACCTTACTGTCCTTAACACAGCACTGCAATTCAATATGACAGACTTTAAACGCAGCTCAGAGTTCTAAAGAACTCAAGAAAATCCACCACACCCAACTATCTCCAGTTTGTCCACTTGTCTCTGTGACTTATTTATACCCCCAGTTCAAACACTAGCACTAAAGCAATCTCAACTCGTCTTCACTTGGTTTCTGCACATCTGTTCTCGTACCCACTCAGAATATACCCGCATCCTCATTGGCCAGTGGGCCTTGTGTACACTATTTCTTCAGCCAGAAAGGTCAGTCTTCTCCATTCTTTACACTCCTAAGCCAGTGAGAAAACGTTTCTAGTTTGTGGCAGTTAACCAATGAGGTTGCTACAGGCCAGTGGCAACCAACTGCTCCTCACTTTACTATGTGGAGGCCTGAGGAGGATGAATTTCTAAATCCATATATAAATCTACCGAAGGCATAGAAGGGTTGGTACCGGCTGGCTCAGCTGATGCTGCTACAGGTAGTCAGCTTGCCCTGTCTCAAGAAATACAGCATTTCCCCTACCGTAGCCTTCCTTCACCTGATTTAAATAACCTGTATTCCTCCTCACCACTGGGCACCTAACTCCACTGCTTGGAGCCCACCAGCCAGTGAAGGGATGAACAAGGAGGTCATCCTGGCTTCGTGGTCAAACCATCAGCTGAGAAGGCCGCTATAACCAGAACACAAAGTGTCAAGATGAATTTTAAACGATGTTTCTAAAATATAGTTCTTAGACTTTGAACATATTGAGACAACGTAAATAAGGTGTGTTTAGGATGTATGAAAACTGGGGGGGCCTTTGACCTGCTCAGGCTCCATTTCTTGGTTGCCTGCTATGAGCAAGTTAGTGAAAACGTGTGGGCTATCACTTCCTAAGTGTCGCTGTGAGAGAAGGGTTCTCTGGGGCTCTCAAATGACGCCGGGTTATCAGGACATGCTAAGTACCATGCTCAGAAATCTTAAATGTGCGGCTCAGCTCCTGTTTTTACCAGAGGATAAATTATCTTTGCAGAGGCAAAAAAAATGCGAAGAAAACTAGAATAGCTGCATAAGCTAATGCAAATCAATGACTTTGGTGAGAAATCATTTAGTACCAAGTTTTCTCCAAATTAAATATAATAAAAAGCACTTACTGGAAGTCATTCCTGGTTGCGGTTGCCCCATGTTAGGCCCTGGATTCATGGAAACTGGCACCATGCCGGCAGCATTTGGTAGCATGTTTTGTTTCTGTAGTCTAGTCCTTCGCTTTTCTTCTAGTTCTTTCTGGATTTTATAGATCTTCTCAGCTAGCAGGTGGTAGTATTCCGCCTTTTTAAATTTTGGAAATAAAATGGAATTGAGGAAAAAAGAACTACCATTGGGTAACAGAAAAAGTAAATTAAGAAGAGATTTTAGCTGCACTTAAGGAGCCAGAAACCGAAAGTGGGAAGAACCTGATCTACTTTCTGGGATCACTCCACACAGGCTGGTGTCGGAAGGGTCACGCGGAAGCAGCCTCACTCTGGACCCAGTCAGTGTGGTCTCTCCCGGTCGGTCCACACAGTGTGCACTGGCGATCACAGCGCATGCAGAGACGAGGCCACTTATTTTAAGAAGTGCCAATGTAGACAGGAAAGTTCAACTGATTCAGAAACTGCAATACTACTCGGCCCAGCAGCTGATCGCCTGTTCCAGTGAAGACAGCACAGGCCTGGAAACAGCGCAGCCCCGTTCCGAGTGGACAGAAGGACAACCAGATAGAGCGCCACGTGAGTGGACGGTATCACCAAGAGGGAAAATGTAAAAGTCTTGATGATGTACGCTTTAAGAAAATTACTCTGTTATCTTGACTCCGCACAGGGAGAATAAGACAGGATAGCTAAAGGTATCTTAAGTACAGATTACAAAGAGGAATAAATCAAGCAACCAGAACAGGACCATTTCTGACTTTCTATAGAAACAAACAAACAAAAAAACCAGGTGCTCACGCGATTATTTGCAGATTCATACATGTCCCCTTCCACTTTCCGGGCATATGCAACTAGGTTTTCCATCCGTCTGTCTTTCAAAGCAGCAGGATCCGGAGTAGGAAATATGGCTTGAACACTAAGAACAGAGAATCCTAGCACTGTTATATCACAAAAGCTTTTCGAACTCATCATAGAAATATACAATTACTGTACATTTTCCCCTCATGTTTGTACAATGCACACATGAAATAACATGTAAAAGTGAGGGCACAGCAGGTGAGCGCTGAACCAGAACACCATGGTTCGATTCAGGCACATGCGGGGGGGTGGGCTCGATCCCGTGTGGGGTGTGCAGGAGGCAGCCAATCAATGATTCTTTCTCACCACTGGTTTCTATTCCTCTCCCTTCCTCTATATTTAGAAATAAAATAAATAAAGGGAAGGGGTGGAATGTATTCTAACATAAAATACTGACCAAGATGAAATTGACCTTTTGTGGTGAGCGAAAGGTTGTCCTGATCAGAATAAAGAAATGACTCCATAAAAACTCTCTCTGGCCCCTCTCTATGACTGTAATTTGGAACAATTATATTGTACAATTTGCATAAAGGAAGTGAGGAAACCTGACCTTTGGTACATTATCCATTAGCAACAGCCTTCAGAAACTTCTGCTCTCCTAAATTTGTTCCGTTTAGTAAATAAAAGCCAATCATCACTATGAAATCTTAAAATATAAAAAACTTGAAGTGGACGGAGCAGAAATGCATCATAATTCTGATAAAAGTCTTTGACTCCCTGGCCATTTCCTACAAAATGCTTGGCACTAGTATTCCTAAAAAATGACCAATGTGATTTCAAGCCACTAATTTTATCATTTGGCTATCTCATGTTCAGTTTAATAGCACTTGAAGAAATAAGTGGAAATTTAGATGAATACTTGAGTTGGTGGGAAAAAAAATAACATCAAGTCAGATGATCAACCCCAAATAATTATTTCTGTTCATTAAGTAAAAATGTGGATGGAATGAACAAAATCCCTCTATTAAGCGGAGGAAAGAAAATCAAAGACTGTTTTCTCCAAAAATAAAAATGCTGTGTTGAAGTGTAAGTTCTGTAGGCTCTATCTTTTTGATAGTGGGTGCATTACATTTTCCCATTCTACCTGCCTTTCCCCTAGTGATTCTGAGAAGCACTCTGTATTTTTTTTATTCTTTAAAGTATTACCAATAGTAGTACATGTTTTCCTTTTGCCCCCCATTGTTCTCCCCCCAGCCCCCAACACATGTCCTCACCTGCCCCTCCCCCCACCCCAGGGTCTTGTATCCATTGGTTATGCCCACAGGCATGCATAGTGACAAGCACTCTTTAAATAAGACAGTGTTTGTGAGGCAGAGTGCCTGAAACATCTAAACTTCCCAACAAATAGTGCATACCATTCCACAAATTATTGATACATATACTATTGGAGGGTCAGACAAACATCCTACCACAGTTAACTTGTCAACATAATAAAAGCTCAGGGATAACAAAAATTGTCCCATTTTAATGAGCTGAGACCTAGGCTTTCTTTTGAAGTTATGAATTTTGTAAAAGCAGTAACAACGTGAATAATTTTTCACGAACACATTTATTACCGTCACTAGGCAGAATAGTTAAAGCTGAGATACTCCTACCAAAGACAATGAAAACTTGAGAAGCAGAAACTAAGAAGCAAGAAAGCAGCGGGAGCAGAAATATGTTAGCAACAACAGCCAAGCAAGAGAAAAGTCAGTAATATTCCTCTTGCGGTTAAGTGCGTGGCAGATTAGAAGCATGCAGACATGGTAACTCGCTACGACTAAGACATGCCTACAGTCTTACAGTTTGTGAACAAGATGATTTCGAAGATCCTGAGTAATATCCTCATGCCACTGTTTCCGAATCCCAGTGCTGGATGGCTGAGCTGCCGTTGGCACAGGGCCCAGGGAGGCCACACTGGCGTTTTCACTCACCATTGGGCTTTACAAAGGAGAAAGATGTGAGAGAAGGTGATAGGAGCAAGATCTCATTTAAGTAGAGTGGAAAGTGATGCCTGCAATGGGTCCAATCCCCGTGGCAGGTCTCTCTGTTACATACAGAAGTTGGGGTGGGGAGACAGTAAACGTGTGTGACTCTGTGAGGGAAAGTGCTAACCCACACATTGCAGTATGTGAAGGGGAGGAAGACACCGACCTCCTGTATGGGTAAGACTATGCGGTATTTTGACACAGATTATCCCGGGGAATTCGTTGGGCAATGGACTAGTTCTTAACAATGGGATAGAGCAAATTCACTTTTTAAGTAGCTGCAGACTTGCAACTTCCTACAGGAAGTATATGGGAAGTTGTAAATTTCCCCAAATAATTAATACGAATTCAAATATATTATAGAAAGCCTAAAAGTATGGTCTCAAACACTGTATTCGTCTTAATACATCAAGAATATCTTTGAATCTAAGAAATTCTAACATGTTTAGAAAACAACACAGACCATATTCAAAATAAAACTTACTTTTGAGAATTTATGGCTGAATGCAACATCGAGTCAGAAAGAAGATTTGATGTTTGAATGCCTACACCTCCATTTACTCCCATAGGACTAGCATCTAGGTTAAAACAAACAAACAAACAAAGAATATTTTAAATACCAGTAACAACAACAAAACACCAAAACAGAAGGAAAAGTTATAAAAGTGTTGAAGAAATTATCACAAGAAATTTTTATCCTGACATGTCCTTCTTGTTCAAAGGCGACGCCACCACTGATCCACACGGCCTGGCACTAAAAATCTTCACAGAAGTGAATGCAATAGCAATAGAACACGAGAATGTGGCTGTGGTAGGTTTACAGTGAAAATCTCTAATTTGGGGCTCCAGGGAAGATTCCCTCTTCGCCTCCTGGCTACAGAATCTCCATAACCTGACATATAATAGCAATCCAGTAGTTTTGTCTGTTGAATCCCTGATCTGCCCATCCAGACTAGAAATGTTACAAAGTAAAGAACACGTCCCTTTGGTATGTTTTTCAGCACAAAGCACATCTGAATATGCTGCTAATTCAATTATCCAAATGCTCTTGTCAATCATAGCTACCTAAAATTTTTAGCTCTGAGAGTATTCCATCCAGCATTACAGCCAGTTCTGCCACAGAGACACATTTGTAATATCAAGCTGTTACGGTGAATAGTTTCCCCACGGAAGCATCGGTATAAATGTTTACTTAGGTGTTTCATCCTCCCCAGTACTACAAAACTCAGATAAAGATGCTATGACACACACCCATAAACATAAATACGTTCTCTAAAAATCCAACAGCTGGAAAGCATAAAATAGAGATCATATCTACTAAATAAATGAGATACAAACTTTCATTTATTTATTTTTAAAAATATATTTTATTGATTTCAGAGAGGAAGAAAAAGGGAGAAAGATAGAAACATCAATGACGAGAAAGAATCATTGATTGGCTGCCTCCTACACGCCCCCTACTAGGGACTGAGCCCGAAACCAGGGCATGTGCCCTTGACCGGAATCGAACCCAGGACCCTTCAGTCCGCAGGCCGATGCTCTATCCACTGAGCTAAACCAGGTAGGGAGAGATACAAAACTTTTAGAAGAGGGTGCAAAACTTTATTTTATATATTTACTATATATAAAATAAAGTAAAATAACAACAAAAGACAAACAAAAAACCTGGAAATACAAATATCCGTTAGAGATTATTTTATACAACGAAGCAGTATACAACCACTACAAAGGACTTAAAGAAATTGTCTTATAAAATAACACATGGAGTTCTAGTCTGGAAATGAATTTACACATGCATAAGAGGATTTAGAAGGATATAAACCAGTAGCAGTTGCTTCTGGCATATGGATTACAAGGCACCTACAATCTTAAAAAAAAAAAAAAAAACTTCAAAAATTAAATGTGACAAAACAACTGAGGGTAGGAGAGAAAGGCTCATACAAATAGAGAAAATAATCTGCAGAGTTAATCCTGTGTGTGTCACACGGCTTTCCAGACCAACACCCCGTGTTTCACTGGGCCACAAACTTACTCATGTTGCTCATGGGCCGCATGCCTTGCGGAGACTGCCCCGACTGCGGGTTCTGCTGGCTCTTGGCTTGCACCTGGGGCTGCGTGGGGATCTGGTTTACTTGATAGGGCAGTCCGAGGGCTGCATAGGCTCGCTCTATGGAGCTGGGGTCAATCTGGCTCACAGTGCTCAGGCTGGGTGTGGTCTGCTGACCCACCCCCAGAGAGCTGGCGTTGCCGAGCACAACTGGCGTTCCAGTCAGAATTGCTACAGAAAGACAAAATTTACAACATTACAGACAGTTTAAAAAAAAGGACCAACATGTTTAAGTGCAGTTTTAAAACCATAAAATTACTGTTTTGTGAAACATCTCAGTACATGCATCTTTCCCATTATTTCCCTGGAAAAAATTTCTAGATGCAGAACTGATTGGTCAAAGGGGATCATTGGCATGAAAAGGCTTTTGATCCAAAATACCCAAAATCCTCTCAGCAAGCTGTATGAAGGTCCCAGCAACAACGCAGGAAGCCTCAGAGCCATCCCAACGCCAACACTAGGGAGCGTTACTGCCCCGAGGTGATGGAGAGGTGGTCCTTCACTTCTCACTTTAGAGTGAACTTTTGGTACTTCCTCCCGCAGTGAACCGTTTCCTAGTCTAACTTTTCTAATGGGCTATGATTTCTTCACGAATTTATGAAGTTTAATTTCTTTTCCATATGCTCTATATGTGCCTCCGAATTTGTCTCTCAATCCTACACGCTTAATGTTTTGTTTCTAGAGGGGAGATGTGGTAGCCGCACTTCTATCTTCCTATCTTGACTTACCTTTCTCTATGAAAAGCATATTATCGCGTCAGGTGTCTAAACATAATTTCCACTTTTCACTCTTTTTAAATAATTTCAAATTACATAAATAAGGCCTGGGCCCTGGCGGGTAATCCAAGGGGTGACCTCTTGGTTCCTGAGTCGACGCTCAACTCCTGAGCTTCACCACACTGGCCAGGCCATCCATCATTTTCCATAAAAAGTGACCAAGTTTCTGGATCTTATTTTAGGTTAGCAACAGTTCAAGTGTAACTTCATTAATATGAAGTTAATGAAAAGTAAAAACAACTACGCAGCCACAGGAACTTCACATAATCAAATACTCTAAATCCCACCAACCTGTATGAAGAGTCTAGGAATGCTTTGGTATAAAAGATTTAATTGCTTTCTATCTCTCTCCCCCTCTCCCTTCCTCTCTGAAATCAATGAAACAAAAAAGTTATGCACACACACACACACGCACGCGCACACACGCACACACACACACGCACGCACGCACACGCGCACACACACACGCACGCACGCACACACGCACGCACGCACACACGCGCACGCGCACATGCACGCACGCACACACACACGCACGCACACACACGCACGCACGCACACGCGCACACACACACGCACGCACGCACACACGCGCACGCGCACACACGCCACTTACGCTGCTGAGTTCTCTTGTCCCCCGCGTTTTTCAGGGGGAGGCACACAGGACAGTCGTGCCGCGTACAGTTCTTCCAGTGGGAGATGATTTGCCGAGAAGACGCACAGTGGGCCACTGGAAAGAGAAAACCACCTTTTTTTGAAAGTGCAGGCTACACCTTTACATCAGCGTCGGCTAACTTATTGAGCACGCCGCAGATGCTACCTGATTTCACCTTTATAACAGCCCACAGGGTAGCTCTTGGCACCCACATCGCACAGTTGGGAGCGCACGCAAAAAGCGGGGAACGTGCACAAAGGCAGAGGACCCTGAACGGGATTCAGCCTCGAGCGGTCTGGCTCCAGAGCCCATAGAAAACACCTAAAAGGTCCTCACGGGAGGACACGTGCCTTCTGAAAACCTGAGTTTTAGAGAGAAGGGAAAGGGGAGGGAGAAACGCCGCTGAGCTGCCTCCATGGTGCGCCCCGACAGGGGAAGGGAGCCACAGCTGAGGTATTGTGCCCTGACCAGGAACCGAACCCGCAACCTTCTGGTGTAGGGCAGTAACTCGGCAAGGGCCAGGCCCCACATTTTCCACCACCACGCTGAGCAGTGGACTTCATAAAAGTAGATTTCTAATGATTCCACAAATACACATTGTATTATGTCAGTTAGCAAACCCTCAATGATAGTTTAGGTATGCTTCCTGGCAAATCGCAGTCAGTAAGTCTCAACACAAGAGGACGTCCTTAAACTTTCTTCTCCGACCACAGCCCTAGATCCGTACAAATGATACCGTGTTTAGAATACCCTACTGCACAGAGGAAGACATCGGCAAAGAGCCTCAACAGCTGGCTGCACACCCCCCCCCCCCCCCCCGTCAGCAGTACCCGAGCACGCGCTGGAGAACGCACCCTGGCAGGACTTGCCCGACTGGCAGTGCGTCATGTGGTTCAGGACGTTCTTCATGGTGCGGCAGTGGGGCAGGTTGCACTGCCGCACCTCCCCGTTGGCCTGCTCCCGGCGCTGGCACTTGTGCGCGTGCAGGAGGAGGACCAGCTGCTGCTGGATGAGCTTGCGCTTCTCGGGATCCGCCGTGTGGGCCCCGGAGCCCATCCCTGGGGCCACGGGGGTCACCAGGCCTGGCTGCGGGGCCTGCGGGGCCTGCTGCTGGCCCTGAGGGGGAAAACCAAACAGGCGCACTCAGTGCGGTGTCACGATGCGCCATCTCTAGTAACTACAACCCCGGCACTTTCAGTAAAAACCTTTAAGGACAGTCTGCTGTAAGCCACACCCCATTTTTTGATACAGGAGATTCCAAAATAAACGGTCCTTCCTTTGAGAAGTTCAACTTAACAAGAAAACAAATTACTGTATTACCAAATGACATAATCAAAGAACGTGTGACAGAGGGAAAGAAAGGACACGGTGAAGTCCAGCGGACAGGGAAAAGCAGGCATCGACAGTGAAGCGCATGTCCAATAAGGCTCTAAAGAACCAAGGAGCTTCTTGGGAAGCAGATCTTTAAGTGGCTGACAAATTAGCTTTTAAATATTCTGGAAGAAACTTTGGGTTTTCTTTTTCTCCCTACTACAGAGGCAAACATTTAGTCATCCTTTTATCTTCACTGCCTTACTTCCTAGAGTGTCAAATAGGTGGCATTCAATAAATATGACACAAAGCAAAAAATTGTAAAAATCTGAGAGAAAGTATTCCCATGGGACAATTTTTCCCAAAAAGTAAATGTGGACAACTGACACATTTACAACTAGAAATAGTTTTATTTCAGAAAAAGAGCAGTGTTAATTAAAAGTGTTAGAAATTTTTCCTATAAAAAAAATCAATGTTTAAAACATCGCGTAACTTTGAGAGGGATGCTCCTTTTGTGTAGTAGGATTAGATTCAAGTCAGCAGATCCGTTCATTAGGAGCTGGAATCCTTTGCCAGAGATCCTTCCCGGGAGAACGGCTCAGCTTTCCTATCCTAGCAGAGCTCCAAATCTCTCACTCCAGCAACCATCCTCACGCCTATTGGACCTGCACCCTTACTGCTCCCAGTGGCAGAATGCCATGCGACTGGAAGGAGGGTACACGTCTCCCCAAGCTCAGAGGTCATCGACCACAGTGTGTATACTAGAAGGGATCGAAGTTTAACATAATTCTTTTGTTAAAATGCCAACTTGAAGACAAATTTGTAAATAGATTACTACCCACCATGTTGGGCATTCCTCCACCAGGAACTGCTTTTTTGTCCATTGCAAACGGAGACAAGCTATTTGGCAGTACAGGCTTTGTCTGAATCTGGAGGCCCAGGCCACCGGTTCCCATCTGTTGTCCAGAACTCTGAGTGTACGGTGACCCATAAGGATTAGGGTTGTTCATCATTCCCATCTGAGAACAAGAAACAGGAAAACAATTAAATCTTACTCCCCATCCTATGTAATAAAGCCCACCGACCGAACAGCAGAAACAGAACGACGGGTTGACCAGTTGCTATGACGTGCACTGACCAGCAGGGGCAGACGCTCAATGCAGGAGCTGCCTCCTGGTGGTCAGTGCGCTCCCACAGCGGGAGCGCTGCTCGGCTGACTGGGGTGAGTGGCCCGGGCTGCACAGTTAACCTGCAGGCTGGTTCGTGGTGCCCAGTACAGGGCCTGCTCCACTGCCTGTCAGCGCTCATCCCTGGGGCCGGCCCCAACTGCGCCCCCTGGACAGGTGAGTGCTCTGGCTCCACGCCAGACGCGGGACCAGGGAGAGCCGCTCAGAGGGGTCCACAGCCGCCCGGCTGGCTGGCATGGGCGGTGCTCCACAGTGGGCCCATCTCCGCAGGCCATGCCCCCACCAGTTTATGAATCCCGTGCACTGGGCCTCTAGTATCAATCGAACATTAACAGACCTTTCATTTTTACTTCCTCAATTACAAAGAAAAATTTAAAGGACACCGTCTGCATATATGAGCACACTGTAGAAGTATGCTCATAAAAATAACAATTAAGATTTAGGGTTCCTGCCCTGGCCGGTTTGGCTCAGTGGAGAGAGCATCGGCCTGCGGACTGAAGGGTCCCAGGTTCGATTCCGGTCAAGGGGATGTACCTTGGCTGCGGGCACATCCCCAGTGAGGGCGTGCAGGAAACAGCCAATCAATGACTCTCTCTCATCACTGATGTTTCTATCTCTCTCTCCCTCTTCCTCTCCGAAATCAATAAAAAAATATATTAAAAATAAAAAGTAAAAAAAGATTTAGGGTTCTAAGGTACAGTAAATTTACAGGGCTATCTTCTGTAAATATCTGAGATAAATGCACTTTAGAAAAACTTATCATTTTTATTTAGCTACACTTACTAAGCAAGCTTTATCATTCATCTCCAAGTTTTTAAATATATATATATATATATTTATTATCTCAGAGAGGAAAGGAGAGGGAGAGACACATCAATGACGAGAATCACTGACTGGCTGCCTACTGCACACCCCCACTGGGGACCGAGCCTGCACCCCGGGCCTGTGCCCTGACCGGGACTCGAGCTGGTGACGACCCCTGGTTCCTGGGTCGATGCTCAGCCTCCGAGCCCCCCGGCTGGGCACTCGCCTCCACTTTTACCGCAGTAAACGCACTTCCACTTAATGTACAGACTAGGGGCTTAATGAACGCAACTCGGGAACCTGCCTGATCTCTAAACACAGTGAGAGTTTAACATGTCAAAGCATTTGAATGTTTATTCCAGACATTCTGTTCATAGAAAAGGTAGAAAACTGATAAGATTAGAGGAATATGTCCTTTTTTTAATTTAGGAACACGATGGCAGAGTGATTTAAACGTTTTGAATCCGAATCCTTTACACAGAGCATGTAAACTTCAGAGTCCACACCATTTCTTGCACGCTAAACCTAGCTTCTTTATTCATTCAATTACCTACTTGGTACTTAAAAGTAATTTGATTGTCTTTGCACCCGGTATGTACTTTAAAAAGTACCCCCCCCCCCCAATCCTGTGTTTATGTAAGTTCATCTGGAGTCGTCGTAGTAATTACTCGGAACAGAGCATTAATTAGCAAAGAGCCAATGCCTCAGCGATAACAATGCAAGCAACTTACAATTCCGTTCCTCCAGTAAGCTCCGCACCCGCCCATCACTGCCTGCGGGAAGCACACAAGCACCCGCCCATCACTGCCTGCGGGAAGCACACAAGCACTCGGCAGAAATAAGGGCACTGCAGCTACTGCCCAGAGGAGCCAGAGATTTCTATCCCCCTCAGTCAGATCCAGTTCTAGCAAAGGGTCCTTCAAGTCCGACCGCTGCACCCCCGTGCCCAGATCCTCCCCACGGCCGTGCCCAACAGGTTTTCTTGCCTTTCGTCTTCACTTATGCAGTTCGTAAGGGGGACATAACCATGGTTTACCAGAGCCTTCATAGCGGGCATGAGGCCTGGCTACTTCTCCATGGTATCCTATAACTAGCAAATCTGCAGGCATCATGCTTCTTAAATTAAATCTCCAGTATTTGCCTTAAGCTTTTCCCTAAAACTAGGCAGTGGTGTATTTTCCTTTCCTATTTAATTCCTGAATGCTAACTATAAAATAAATAGAAAGTCAAGTTCACACAGAGGCAGTCCGATTTTCATTTCTGGTTGCTTACTCAGTTGGCACAACTACCACTCAGCAGCAGTTACACATTCCACTCATCCAGAAGTTACGTCTAAGTGCAGCATCTGTTCACTGTCTCAAACAGCTAAGAGCTCTTTCTATCTTGATACAAATGTTCACGCCTTTATTTATCACACAATACAGGTGGTAAATAACTCGTTAAAATGCATCCCTCTATTCCCAGAACACACACAAAAGGGAAAGAGCCTTAATTTATCTCTGCAGACCATCACCATCACCTGACTGACAATTGAGCTTGTCACCTCAGGAAAACAAATTATAAAAGGCATAAAATAAATGGCATAAACCTCTGCAAATAAACTTCAGCTTTTTAAGTCATATGCAATATCTACACTCTGCAAATTTATAAGAATATGACATAGTTGTCCGTTCAAAGGTTTGCCTTTAGTGGAAAGGCAAAATAATAAAGAAAAAAATTTAGGTACATTCATATTTTCCAGATGAGACTGGAGCCTAGGCGTTAAGTAACTTGCCCAATGATGAAAGGGAAGTGGCATGGTTTGGGTGGAAGCATAAAAGAATGGGGGGAGAGGGTAAGGACTTGTATGCACATACAAGCATAACCAATGGACACAGACAGTAGGGGAGTGAAGGGCCTGTGCTAAGGGGAGGGAGCAGATCAGGCTGGGAGAGACCAATGGGGGTAAAAAGGAAACATATATAATACTTTCAATAATAAAGAATTAAAAAAAAAGAATGGGCAGTCTAAAGGAAAAGCATCCAAAGTAAAAAACCTGCTGATTTGGTCTCCAATAATTGTATCTGGTAATTTCCTAAGTGTATCTGGCAGGTAAGATTATAAGGACAATCAGATATAGAAATATGCTTCAATGCAAGTTTAGGTTTCTTTTGGTAGTTTCAAATGTGGCTGCAAGTGCTGCTGCTGCTACATATGCCTCTAAAGTACTAATATTTAGCCTAACCTATTTGGCTCAGTGGAGAGAGCGTTGGCCTGAGGACTGAAGGGTCCCAGGTTCGATTCTAGTCAAGGGCATGTACCTTGGTTGCAAGCACATCCCCGGTGTGGGGTGTGCAGGAGGCAGCTGATCACTGTTTCTAACTCTCTATCCCTCTCCCTTCCTCTCTGTAAAAAATCAATAATATATATAAGGCATGCATGCCATGTCTCTGACACACATTAGTACATATGTGCTCAAATAAATAAATAAAACTACTAATATTTACACTAATACTAGAGGCCCAGTGCATGGATTTGGGGGGTGGGGGGGGGTAAGAGTCCCTCAGCCTGGCCTGCACCCTCTCGCAATCCAGGACAACCCCCGGCCCCAATGCAGCAGTGTGCCAAGCTGCCAGGGAGGAGTCTGAGCTCAACTTCTGGATGAGCGGCACCCCCCCTTAAGAGCGCACTGACCACCAGGGGGAGCTCCTGCGTTGAGTGCCTGCTCCCTGGTGGTCAGTGTGGATCACAGCGACCGACTGACCAGTTGTTCTGTCGCTTAGGCATAGATAGATAGATAGACAGATAGATAGATAGATAGATAGATAGATAGATAGATAGATCTAATAACATGCACGCCTCTACCTGGGGGAGTTATATTTCGCTTGTGTTTGCTATTAGCATGGAAATTTGTGCTAGACATAACATGAAAGCCATTCTATCACAGAATGCATGACAGGCCATAACAACACACCAACAGATAATAAGTTATGCTTCTTTAAGTGTCCATTATATATATAAATGAAATGCAGGGGATTTATAAGCTGCCTTAATGTCTCATAAGCATAATGTCTCTATTTATTCAAATACTACATCCCAGCAGAATCTGGTGCTTCATATTTGTTCACACAGTCACTGTCTTGCTTGCCTATACTAACCGAGTTTCAATCAGTTCCTTGAATTGCTTGTTTCCTCAATCACAATGCATTACCTAGAAACCCCAAGTTTACTCTCCAGCAGACTGGCCTCAAATATACTGCCGGCTCTTCAGTTGGCGGTCTTCATTCCCACACGCTGGTCACTCGGACTAACAGACTCAGGCTTCAGCTTTGCCGTCTCCTTCAGAGCTCCTCAGCCATTAGAAAGTAACCCCAGGCCCACTACTCCCTCACCAAATGTAACTGGGAGGGAATATACTGTATTTAATTTCTGCTACACTGAAATGGATTGATCTTGTTCCCCTCTACAGCGAACATGATCAAGATGACCAACTACCCATCACCTACCCAGACCACAGCCATACAGAGAACTTCCTCGACTGAAAAGGCAGTTGACCAGGAAATCACACACAGTTCTAGGAAGCTACAGAAAGGACATACAGGAGACTATTTTTTCTTTCTTTAAAAGTAATTTGAGCCTGGCCAGATGGTTAAGTGGTTGAGTGTCACCTTAATCACAATAAACTATTTCACAGACAGATTTATTTTGTATTTCTATAAAAACCAAAAACTAAAAATTCCAGAATATTAATGAGCACTTCTTAAATAAATAATCCTCAGTTCCAAAGAAAGTAAACTTTCCTTCAAATGTATGTTAACACACTGAAGTCTCTACTAGTAGCATCTTCCACATCTTCCAGTCAATTGCTGTTTATGTGGTACATCAATTTATTCTCCATTATAGCTGACAGCTGCCCTTCTAAAAGACTGTAGCTTAACCATATGATGTAGTTTTGATTTCTTTCCTGTCCCATAAAAATGTTTTAAAACATCATCACAGAATGGCAACTACAATAATACTGAGCTCTTGCTACTCCTCCTCCTACTGCACTCACTATTAAGTGCTCGCCGTGTGGCACGCTCACTATTAAGTGCTCACCGTGTGGCACGCTCACTATTAAGTGCTCACCGTGCGGCACGCTCACTATTAAGTGCTCACCGTGCGGCACGCTCACTATTAAGTGCTCACCGTGCGGCACGCTCACTATTAAGTGCTCACCGTGCGGCACGCTCACTATTAAGTGCTCACCGTGCGGCACGCTCACTATTAAGTGCTCACCGTGCGGCACGCTCACTATTAAGTGCTCGCCGTGTGGCACGCTCACTATTAAGTGCTCACCGTGCGGCACGCTCACTATTAAGTGCTCACCGTGTGGCACGCTCACTATTAAGTGCTCACCGTGCGGCACGCTCACTATTAAGTGCTCGCCGTGTGGCACGCTCACTATTAAGTGCTCACCGTGTGGCACGCTCACTATTAAGTGCTCACCGTGTGGCACGCTCACTATTAAGTGCTCACCGTGTGGCACGCTCACTATTAAGTGCTCGCCGTGTGGCACGCTCACTATTAAGTGCTCGCCGTGCGGCACGCTCACTATTAAGTGCTCACCGTGTGGCACGCTCACTATTGAGTGCTCACCGTGTGGCACGCTCACTATTGAGTGCTCACCGTGTGGCACGCTCACTATTGAGTGCTCACCGTGTGGCACGCTCACTATTAAGTGCTCACCATGTGGCACACTCACTATTAAGTGCTCACCGTGCGGCACGCTCACTATTAAGTGCTCACCATGTGGCACACTCACTATTAAGTGCTCACCGTGTGGCACACTCACTATTAAGTGCTCACCGTGTGGCACGCTCACTATTAAGTGCTCACCATGTGGCACGCTCACTATTAAGGCGGCACGCTCACTATTAAGTGCTCACCGTGCGGCACGCTCACTATTAAGTGCTCACCGTGCGGCACGCTCACTATTAAGTGCTCGCCGTGCGGCACGCTCACTATTAAGTGCTCACCGTGCGGCACGCTCACTATTAAGTGCTCACCGTGCGGCACGCTCACTATTAAGTGCTCACCGTGCGGCACGCTCACTATTAAGTGCTCACCGTGTGGCACGCTCACTATTAAGTGCTCACCGTGCGGCACGCACAAAGAGCTGATTTTACCACCTTAGTTCTTCACTAGTCCTCAGGTAGTTTACCGCTCACTCTGACTATTCACCTTCTACAGATGGGAAACCAGGCACGGCAGGCAAATTGCCTGATGTGACATAGCTGCTATGCAAGTGGCTGACCTGTTTTTAACGCAGGCGGCGTAGTTCCACAGTCCACACCACTAATTATGATGTGTGTTAGTTACCTTCATTTCTTCTTTCATACACAAAGGACAGCTATTTAAAAAAAATAATTTTCAAATTTCTTTTGTCACCAGCATTTTTTAGGAGGCAGATATAATACCTTGTGAAATGATATAATCAAGAAGCTTCACAAAATGCAGCTAAATTTAGAGAAGGATGTGGGCTAGCCCATATCCTACCTAGGGTAGTATGGTTCAAAATCTGGGCACTCATTTAAAACAAGGAAATATATGTACTCTTTAAATCCTCACCAAAGGACACTTTTTTCCATCGATTTTAAAACAGAATGGAAAGGAGGGAGGAAGGAGAGAGGCAAAGACACACACACACGCACACACGAGGCCTGGTGCACAGATTCACGCACCAGGGGGTCCCTCGGCCTAGCCTGTGAGACCAGGCCAAAATGGGCTGTGGTCCCTTCAGGGGCCTGGATTGCGAGAGGGTGCAGGCCTGGCCAAGGGACCTTACTGGCGCACGATGCGGGAGGTTGGCCAGCTGGGGCGGGACCACAGGAAGGCTCCAGGGCATGTCTGGCCCATCTCGCTCAGCCCCGGTCAGGCCCCAGCAGCAAGCTAACCTACTGGTTGGAGCATTTGCTCCCTCGTGGTCAGTGCACATCATAGCAACTGGTTGACTGGTCGACTGTCCCCTGGTGATCAGTGCACATCGTAACAAGTGGTTGAGCAACCTTAGCATATCATTAGCATATTACACTTTTGCTGAATGGATGACTGGATACTTAGCACATTAGGCTTTTATTATATAGGATATAAACACACACACACACACACACACACACACACACACACACACAGAATCAATGTGAGAGAAGCATATCGATTGGTTGCACCCCACAGCCAGGGCTCCAACCTGCAACCAAGGTATGTGCTCTTGACTGGAAATTGAAACTGCGATCCTTCAGACCTTGGGCCAACGCTCTAACCACTGAGCAACTGGCCAAGGCTAAAATAAGAAAATATTTTAATAATAAAGTTTTTATATTTGGATCCTCCCTTCCTGTGAAAATAAAAGCTTCACAAGGACAGGGGATTTGTCTGTTTTGTTCATGTACACACCCCGTTCCTCGAACAATGGCAATACAAGAACTCTGTGGCTCTGTCCTGGCCAGTGCGGCCGCATTAGTTAAACGTCACCTGTGCATTAACAGCCCAGGAACCCAATTCACGGCCAGGCCATGCCCATACTTCGGGCTTAATCCTTGGTAGGGAGGCAGCCAGTCAATGTTTCCCTTTCTCTCCCTCTCTCTTCCTCTCTCTCCAAATATTGATTTTAAAAATCTTAAAAAAAAGAGAGATAAATCTGTGACTTAGATTATAAATAAAACAGTGCCCAACTCCCAACTGAGCATTCTCCCCACAAGTCTCACCCTTACTTTATTTTCACAGCACTGACCTGGAATACTATACAATTACATCTATGTGCGCACTAGACAGTAAGTTCCATGAAACAAGTTTTTCACAGCTCTATCTTCAGCAGCAAAACTGGGACTCGACAAATACCTGACCGAGCAGTGAAGATCACTGCCACCCCTCTTCTCCCCAAAGGAATATAAATATCAGGAAGGCAGGGACTCTTCACAACTACATTCCTAGAACCTAGAAGAGGTACCTGGTTTTCACTCCAAATATTCTAGGTAAACTACATCAACACAGCAAAGTGCCAGCAAGAGAGAATCTACATAGGCAGGGATGCCAAACAGAATCCCTTCCCAAGTTTAAGGTCAATATTCTTTTTTAAATATATTTCCTTAATTTCAGAGAGGAAGGGAGAGGGAGAGAGAGAGAAACATCAATGATGAGAGAGAATCATTGATCGACTGCCTGCCCGGGCATAAGCCCTTGGCCGGAATCGAACCTGGGAACCCTTCAGACTGCAGGGCGGGCCAATATTCTTTCCTGTGCAGTGAGAACGCTGTAAGGGCTTTTCACACGGCTGCATCTGCCCCTCAGCCCCACACTCCGGACTCACAGCTCTGTCTGAATTTAATCCTAGAGCTCTCACCACCAGGACTCAGAGACGGAAACCCTAACGCCTGCGAAAAATTCTTTCTCTTCCAGAAAAAACCTACTCCCGACTCCTTGTGAGAAGCTGACCCACCTCCAATAACACATTTCAGCAAACGTTTACCAACCGCATCCCGGGCAGCGGCGACTACAGTGTGAGACCATTTTAAGAAAAAGGAATAAAATATACAGGAAAACATGGCAGAATAAGCATTAAGAATGTGTAAAGTGTTTTAATTATATAGAGAGAACTCATTTTTAGTTCTATTTAAACATACTTAGCGCTCTCCAACTCATAAAACTAAAAGTAGGCACTGGACACCTGGACTGTTAGCCAAGGTTTCAAACTAAACGAATATACCTCACTTTCCATCAAGCAATAAGGAAAAATAACATTAAAAATCTTTTAATAAAGACGTCTTTTGGAAACCAGGGCAGTGAAAACAGTGATAGCGACCGGAGCCCACGTGCAGACAGCATAACGGCAGTTATGTCAAACTGCGTCCTCAGAAGCAGGCTGAGGGGCCGGAGGGGCCGGAGGGGCCGGAGGGGCCGGAGTGGCCGGAGGGGTGAGGAGTGACACGGGGACATTCTAACACCGCGCCAGAGAGACCGGGAGTCAGCCGGCAGCAATTTGGAACCAGCTGTGAGGGCACACAAATAAGCTGGTAAAACGTTTTCCTAACACAAGAGCTTCGTAAAGCTTGTGACAATATTTAGGACTTAGAGAGCCTTAGCAAAAAAAACACACAAAAAAACAAAACAACAACGTGGAAAACGCTACCCAATGAACGGAGGTTAAATACGAACAATAAAAATAAACGAACTGCCCTCGCCCCTCCCTCCGCCGCCGCAGCGCCGGAAACCACCCTGCCAGCGCGCACTCACCTTCAGGGGCTGGGGGCCCCTCAGTCCCGCCTGGCCCCCCATCTGGGGAGAGCCCTGCTGCAAGGGCTCGGCGATGAGGCTGCCGGCGTTCCCCATGCCCGGGTTTGGGTACTGCATGTTTGGGCGCCCCCTGCCGGCTCCGATCGAACCGTTCATGACTTGAGTAGGCAGCATCCCCTGGCCACTGCCTGCAGCCAGCATGCCCGGGTTCATGCCCGCGTTCATGCCCGCGGTCATCAACATGGCGGGCTGACTCACTGGGCTGTTCATCAGACCTGGTGCGGACGGCGGGGGGGGACCCTGGTTTGGTCCACTGGTGCCCATGCCCATGCCGGGGATGGGGCTTTTGACCATGCTGTTTATCAAACCCAGCCCGGGACTGTTCTGCTGGGCCTGGCTGGCCATGCCCGGGCCGGGGCCGCCGCCCCCCATGTTGAGGTTAGGGGAGCTGCCGGACCGGAGCAGTTCCGACAGCTGTTTGTGTTTAGAGGCTGCGTCCTGTGCCATGCCGAGACTCGTCTGCAGCTGGCTGATGTCACCGCCATTGGCCAGGCCCAGCTCTGTGGAGCTGATTAGTTCGTCTGGTAAGTCGTGCTCCAGGTCAAACAGAGAGCCAAAATCTGGAAGCAAGAGAAAGGTAAAGTGTGATAAAGTCCCAATTAAAAACTTCCCATTTTGTTATTGATAGACATTATATTTCTATACCGCACTCTATGGGATACTATGTATTTGTACTGAGGTTTTTCATGTTATACTAAAAAGCCTTTTTTGATAGCTACATATTTAAAAATAGGAGAATGTTTGATTACACCAACAACTTTAAACACTTAATGAATTGTATTTAAATAAAACCAAGGAAAAAGAACTAAAATCTCAGTACAATACCCATTGAGTTGCTAAAAGTTTGTATTAATAGTCATGAAAAAAAATGTAAAGTTAGATAATATTCCAGAATTCCATAGAAGAGGCTAAAATAATTTACCAAATGCAAACTAATTCAGAACAAAAGGTTAAGCTATCATAACAATAAAGACAAATGAACAAACGACCCTTCATTTGCAGAAACTCAGTGAGCTCCATGAAGCAAGGGAAGTCTACATTTTCCGCCAAGTGCCAGCACCGAACAGATCTTCAATCTGCTGAATGCATTTGCTTTCACCAGACTTCAGCCTACAGTTTAATTTCCTTAACCAAAATCTAGCTGAAATAGGACATAAAAACATGCCCCGAGCTCCTTTAACACATAAATCACTGCCACCACCAAGAGGATGAAATCAGAGTAGCCCGGGGTTTTCTCAGTCTTGCTCCTATTAAACACGCTGGGCTGGGTAATTCCTTGTTGTGAGGGAAGGGAGCATTATTAAGATAACCCACAGATCTTTGCTCTCTGTTCTCAATGCCATCAGTATCCATACCCCACTTGTGACAACCAAAAATGTCTGCAGAATCACCAAACTGTCTCCAGGAAGGGCAAAACCGGCCCCGGCCGACCTGTGGACAGTCTTAACTCGTTTTATATATCTTGGTATCCGAGTTTCTTCCTTCTCTCTCTCTCTCTCCCTCCCTCCCTCTCTCTCTCTCCTGCTGAGTTTTCTTTTCATTCTCCAAGTAGTTTTCAAATTAAATAGGTATTACTGGGTATTTAATAATTCAATATACCTGACTCTACAACTGACTATCCTATTAAAAATAGTTCATTGCTTGAAGACAAGAAGGTTCCACTTTGAATGATCTATTTGGTCCAATCAATCTGGCTTCTTAAGCACAACTGCTTTACATGCCCTTCCGGTTCTCACAGCCTCTATCTAGTCCTGAAATTGTTAGGGTGTCTTTCTCCCCTCCCCACCCACTCCTGCACCCATCTTTTTTTTTTTAATATGTATTTTATTGATATTTTATAGAGAGGAAGGGAGAGGGACAGAGAGCTAGAAACATCGATGAGAGAGAAACATCGATCAGCCGCCTCCTGCACACCCCCCACTGGGGATGTGCCCCTAGCCAAGGTACATGTCCCTGACCAGAATCGAACCTGGGACCCTTCAGTTCGCAGGCCGACGCTCCATCCACTGAGCCAAACCGGTTTTGGCTGGAAAGCACACATCTTATCACTTAAAGACCAATTCCTTGCCTAATTCCTAACACAGTAAGCATTCTGGTCATATTTTAATTGATCCAAATGGTCCCAGGATCTCAGCACATGATTAGAGTCCAGACGTCCACAGAATCTCTTTCCCTCTGGAAAATCTTATGGGCCCGCCCGTTATAACAAAAGGTGTCTGGACCAGCTGGTGTAGCTCAATGGCTGAGCATCGAGCCAGGAACCAGTTCGATCCCAGGCAGGGCACATGCTTGGACTGCAGGCTCAGTCCCCTGCGGGGGGTGCAGGCAGCAGCCAATCAATGATTTCTCTCTCTCATTGATGTGTGTCTCTCTCTATCCCTCCCCCCTGCTCTCCCTAAAAAATAAATAAATAAAAATCAATAAAATACGTTTTTAAAAAAGAATAAAAGTTATCTTATGAGTAGTTTAGGAATATAAGTCTCAAAATGTATCTGATATCATTACTCAAAGACTTTAATATATTGATATATTTCCTTAATCATTTTTACTTACATAACTCACAAAACTGGGGTCATACATACTTTATGATCAATTTTGCATTCTACTTTTCCCCGGAAGTATACAAAGAAATGTATTTTCACAATTGCACAGTTAGGGAAAAATAAAAATCTCTGCTCACTTAGGAATTTTAAAAAACGTACGTATACCAAAGTGAGAAATTAAAGAGAAAATCAGAAAAGAAATTGAATAATAAAACACCAGATTTTAAAACTTGAAGGCTTTGTCAGAAAGTAAAGCTGGGAGTTAGTGAGTTAAGTACCCAGCGATGATGTGAGAGCAGCAGGCAGATGGCCAAGGTAAAAGCAGCGTGGCTGGTGTGGCCTGGGGTGGCGCAGTTGGTGGACAGGAGGGGGGACTTGAGCCCCAGTGAGGGCATGAAGGAGCAGCCAGCCCAGGTTTCTCATCCGATTCCTTCCTCTCACTTAAAAAAAAATCCAACATACATTTTTAAACACGTTTTTACTGATTTCAGAGAGGAAGGGAGAGGGGAGAGACAGGAACGCCGGAGAGAGAACCACTGACGGGCTCGACCCCGCTGGGGATGGAGCCCACAGCCCAGGCGTCTTTTTGACCAGAGTCAAACCCGGGCCCTTCAGTCCGCAGGCCGGCGCTCTCTCCACTGAGCCACACCAGCAAGGGCAACGTATTTTTTAAAAAGATAAAAAGCAGCTAATTATCAACACGAAAAAGACAGAGATACAACTGAGAAAGTATCAACAAACCAGAATTTGGTTATTTGAAGGAGTAATAAAGATAAACTTCTGGGAAAATTAAGAAAAAAAAACTGAGAAAGCAACAAAACTAATCTACTTCATGCAAAAAAATTTGGAGAGACATAAATGTATTCCTGATAAAACACTCACCAAACCTTATAAAAAATAAATTATAAAGAATAAATGTCCCAGTTTCTCCAACAAATCAATGGCAAAAAAAGAGAATGAGAGGAGATATTATCAAACAAAAAAGTCAATAACCAGATATGTCTTGTTTAAGTTCTGATTCAAACCGGTTGTAAAAAGGGGGGTGGGGGGGAGAAGGCACACAAAAATACTGGTAACTTGAAGTAATAAGCATATGGAAGTTCTCCATCCTACTGAATTGAAATTTCCCATTTAATAAGTCCAAAAGGAAGAGACATAGAAAGCCTGAATAAATACCATTACTATTAACAAAAACCTAACATTGGTTAGTCTTTCCATAAAGAAAACACCAGATCTAAATGTTTCTAGACATGTCCTTCACATCTTTCAAGGAAAAGACAACTTCATCTTACACAAACGCTTCCAGAAAACAGAAAGAGCCCTGGCCGGTTCGGCTCGGGGACAGAGCACCAGCCTGCAAACTGAAGGCTCGGGTTCGATTCAGTCAAGGACACATGCCGGGGTTATGGGCCCGATCCCCAGTAGGGAGCGTGCAGGAGGCAGCTGATCAATGCTTCTCTCTCATCACTGATATTTCTATCTTCTCTCCCTTTCCCTTCCTCTCTGAAATCAATAAAAACGTATCTTAAAAAAATTAGAATACTCTCAAAATCGTACATGGCCAGTAAAAACCATGAACATAGAAGCAAAAAACCCTTGAAAGAAAAGAAAGCAAGCAAACCAGGTCATTAGTGCCTTAAAAATGTATTGTCACGATCAAGTTGGGATATCTCAGGAATCCAAGGGGGAAAGGTTTGCAATGGAACCTTAGACTGTAAGTGTATAGATGGCCATTCACCATATTAACAAAGAAGAAAATGTACGACTAATCTTAATAGCTATTAAGAAAAGCACTGGAGGCCCCGGCCTGCAGCTCACTAGGTAAGAACATCGTCCCGATGCACTAAGATTGCAGGCTCGAACCCGGGTGAGGACACATACAAGAACCAACCAATGAAAGCATAAATAAGTGGAACAAGAAACGCACTGGATAAAATTCAATAAAAAAATCACATTTTAAAAAAATCAAGGAAGTGATAGGAACTTCTTTAAATTGGTAAAAAGTTTCTTCTAAAACCTAAAAACTGACAGCAAATATGCATAATGGACCAACATTAAAAGTAGTCTAGCATCAGACCAAAACAAAGATACTCATGACAGCAACTTCTATTCAGTCTTGTACTTGAGTATCTAGCCAAAGCAATAATGTTAAAAAAAAAAAAAAAAAAAGATAACTTAAAAGTCTGAGAAGGAAGAAACACAACTTATTTTATAGAGATAAATCAATATAGAAAATCCAAAGCAAAGAAATGGAAATAATGAGAGGTTAGCATGGTGATTAAGTATACGACAAATATTTAAAAATTTAAGTACATTTCTGTACATCAGTGAAAAATGTTTAGAAAAAAATTTAATACAATTTATGATCGCATAGGGAAAACTTAGAAAAAAACTAACAAGGTTACTATAAAATATATGTAAATTGTGAAAGACTACATAAATAGAATATCCCAAACATCTGGATACAAATCCTTGATATTATATAAAGACATCTATTCTGCTCCCAAAGATTCAATGCAATGCCAATAAAAATCCTTACAGTTTTTAAGGAAACCAGACAAGATGATTCCAAATTATATACAGAAGAACCTAGTTTCCAACTCTGAATAAAGTTATGGCCAGTAAAAACCATGTATTGGAAATTTCAATTCAATAGGCTAGAAATCTTCCATATGCTTATTACTTCAATACTCATAGGTTATTTGCAAGGATTAAGTGAGTTAATATATGTAAAGTATTTAAAATATTGCCTGGCACATTTTAAAAACATGAAAATGTTATCGAGTATTATTATTCAACAGAATCATAACCCTATTAGAAGTTAAGACTGGTTTATAATAATAAGAGCAAACTTTCATCAGGCACTTGCAATGAGGCAAGCAGTGTTCTTAACACCTCAACAATTGTATTATTCTTATTAGTCCTCTCAATGTCAGAAGTAGCTAACAGCCATATACAGAGTTCACTGAAGAGAAATTAACTTCAGTAACAGAGAAATCTTACTCTAGGCTCTAGAGTCTTGATGATTTTCATTTAACTTACTAGAGCCCCAGTGCACGAATTCGTGCATTGGTGGGGTCCGGGCCAATTGGACTGGGGGGAGGGACCACAGGCAGTTGGCCAGGTGGCCCCGCCCCCAGTCAAACTCCTGGTCAAGGGGACAATTTGCATATTAGCCTTTTATCATATAGAAGGATTCTAAAGCCGAATGCAATTGGTTGCTGTTTTATGTTTATGCAAAATGTGATCTCACATTCCAATTAGGCTCCATTTTGAAGCAGACAGGAGAGTTTACATTGGTAGATCTTGAAAAATAAAGGTTTAGGGCCATTCTTTTTTCACTGGCAATCCTGTACATCAACAGACCTAACTGCGGTTACCTCTCAGGTTTTCAACTCAAAGGCTGATCCCAGCAGTCCTATTTCCCACCATCTCTCACTTCGTTACAACCTCTACTATGTACTTCGTGTCTCCCATCTTCTGTTACAGCTAAATAATATCTGTGTACATCTTTCTTCTTTACCAAATTATATCTAAAAAAGGAGTCTCATTATTTACACTTCCTATAGCACCTAGGATATGCTCATGGAGCAAGATGTTTCTAGCAATTCTACAACTGCATACTATAATTACTTATATCTGATTGAGTATAACTTTATAGTTTTCTTACATCAACTTTAAACCATTTACTTTTAACTATTGATTAAAACTGGAAGATTATATAAAAAAAGTCACATGTGCTTTGACCTCCAATCAAACAGACCCTATTATTTCATCTGATATGACCTGTCATTATTACTCTTTTGCTATTTTGATTATTCCTCTAAGTCCTGGGCATTTATGATTCCTAAATGCCATCAGCAACCACTAGTATCTAACCTGACACTGCTCAAGGGGTCTAAAGACCTGGATTTAAACTCCAGTCTTCAAGCTGGCCTCATTGAGCAGTCACATTCCAACTGTGGTAGTAAAACACTTATTCTACCTCCCTCTCTCATGGAATTGTTTTAAGAACAAATGAACCCTGCCAAAACCGGTTTGGGTCAGTGGACAGAGTGTCGGCCTGCAGACTGAAAGGTCCCAGGTTCGATTCCGGTCAAGGGCATGTACCTTGGCTGTGGGCACATCCCCAGTAGGGGGTATGCAAGAGGCAGCTGATCGATGTTTCTCTTTTTTCGATGTTTCTAACTTTCTATCCCTCTCCCTTCCTCTCTGTAAAAAAAAAAATCAATAAAATAAATTTTAAAAAAGAACCAATGAACCCAGCCAGCATGGCTCAGTGACTGAGTGTCAACCTATGAGCCAGGAAGTTGCAGTTGATTCCTGGTCAGGGCACATGCCCAGATTGTGTACTCGATCCCCAGTAGGGGTGTGCAGGAAGCAGCTGATCTGATCAATGATTCTCTCTCATCATTGATGTTTCTGTCTCTCTCTCTCCTTTCTGAAATTGATAAAAATATATTAAAAAATAAAAAATAGCCAATGAAATACCTCTTAGAGACTCTAAAATATTTATAAAAGCATATAAATGTGTAAATTTATTAACCTAGGGGTGCGGTTTGCTGCTCTGTTGACTGGGTTTGCCGACCACTAACCTAGAGCAAAAGGACCCTTCAGGATCATCTTGGAAGTGTTTCCATGGAAAAAACACACACAAAACAAAACAACAACAAACAAACAAAGCAGAACAGTTTTGGCTGAAGAGCAATTGGGAAAATAGATACCCACCCCACTCAGTTCTCTTAGAACACTGCCCCTGTAGGGAAGACCCAAGTGGGGAATGACTGGTCCCTCACTGTACAGCTGCAGGAACTGGTGCTAACACCGGCTTCCCTAAGATTATATTTTGTTATTGAGTATGAACCCTATTAACTCAACCTGTAAATAATCCAGCTCTGTAGTGGTAGGACTATCTGCTACATTCTACAATTATGCCAACTGGTAAACAAAACTTGGTTATTTTTTTTCAATCCTCACCCAAGGAAGGGAATGAGGTGGGGTCGAGAAAGAAACATTACGTGAGAGAGAAATATTGATCAGTTGCCTCCACTACACGCCTGGAGCAGGGGTCAAACCCGCAATCTTTTGGTGCACCAGATGGCACTCAAACCAACTGAGCAACTAGGCCAAAGCAAAACCTGGGTCTTAACAAAATTCACTTTGGTAATTACAAATGATAAATGCATATGATAAAAGCATTTCAAGAGATAAATGACATATCCATGGTCCTCTTTACCACTAGGCTCTTTTCCTGCTACTGATCTGTACACCATCACCAGAATTAGTCTTCCCTGTTTCCCTGGCCATGTCACTCCCCTGGCTCACTGATCTTTATCCTGATGGTAAGATAAATGTCAAATTCCTTAGCCTGTTTTTTCATAAAAGGATCCCAACGTCCTTGTCAATCTGTCTCCCATTTTATGGTGGCTCAGTTGGGTGTAGCGTTGCCCTGTACACCAAAATGTCCGTTCCATTCCTGGTCAGGGCACATACCCAGGTTGCAAGTTCAATTCACTGTTTGGGACACATGCTGGAGGCAATCAATCCATGTGTGTGTGTCTCTCTCTCAAATCAATGACTGTATCTTCAATAATAATAAAAAAGGAATCACTTGTATTTGTTCCACCTGAAATACCCAACTTTTCCTACTTGGATGAAAAAGTAATTCTCAAGCTCTTCTAAATTTCTTTATAAAGTTTTTCCCCCAAACAGTAAACACACTCTGTTAGAAATAATTCCTACTCTCTGTCTTTATTCAGTTTATTTTAAAAACTTACCAGAGTATAATTTATGGGAAAATTGTGTATACATGTATATCAACCCCACCATATCCTAAAGGACTTGAGAGAAGAAACTACACCTTAATTCATCTTTAATTCAGAGTGCCTAAAAGTTGGTGAGTAGTAAATGTTTCTTGGCTGAGAAGAAAGAAAGGCATACCAAATGAAAACAGTGACTACTCAATTTAGGAGAATCACACTTCAAAATGTACAAAATTTAACTCATCATAACCACCTCCTCCCATAGTTATATACAAATACTTCTTTTCCTATGTTTGCTATTTTAGTAAATGGCATCCTCACCAATCCAGCTACCCTAACTTGAAACTTGGAACTTATCCTTCATTCCTCCATTACAGTATCCTAACATCTCAATTCTGTTGACCATCACCTTCCCTCAAATCTTTCTAACTTCTTTCCATCTTCTAATCCAGGCTACCCTCTTCACAGCTAGAGTACTAATACAGCCACTCACTGGTCTCTCAGCTTCATATTTCCCCCTCCTCCTATCCAAATAATTCCTCATTTAGCCAATCATCTGAGGTACAACACTGCTCAATTAAATCACTTAAAAGAGCCAAAATGGAAAGTCTAAACTCCAATAAGCATTATAAGCTCTGCATAATCGGCCCCTAGTTCATCTATCAGGACATTTCTTGCTCCTCCCAGCCAGATGGAACTCACAGGGGACCCCAACAGGCCATACTCTCCTGTCCCCAGCTTGGTTCGCTCTTACTAACTAACCCTAAATCTATCCTTCAGATCCCAAGATCAGATGCCAATTCCTCAAAGATGGCCACCGGAGAAATAGTATTATAGGTTAGGTCTTCCTGTTTCTCCCAATATACACTGTACTTCCCAAATACAATGCCGGCCACATCAGACCTGAATGTTGTTGTCCTCCCCTAGCTATAAATTCCAGGATACTCTGGATTATCAGAGTATTCCCTGCACTGAAGACAATGCCTAGCATAGAGAAAATGTTGGTACAATACAGAACAACTGACTGTTACCTCATCAACTTTTCTAAGCCAGTATTTTTCAAATTGTGGGTCATAGGCCAATAGAGGGGCATGAACTCAATATAGTGGGTCACGACTATGAAATGCAATTATTACAAATAAAAATGCAAATATTACAAAAAGGGTAATATGTGTTCACTTGCTAAGACAGGGTCTCTGTTTTTCCACGCAAAATATAGTTGTTGTGTGTAGTCAAAAAAGTTTGCTCCTTCTTTCCTTCCTCCTCCTTTATAAGAAAGCATTCTTTTAAGACCCAGATAAGCAAATACCTAACAGAAAAAATAGTGCTCAACCACACAATTCTTTAGCAAAAAGCCATTCTTATCATAAGCATTTCCAAGAAAATCTGTTTTCTGATTTATCATTATGCCTTACAATTTTGTTGATTTTTAATTTCAGTTACATAAACAAGATATCCTATGCGACAGTAGTATATGTAGTACTTTTATTTTAATCTTTGCTGCCACAAATTCTTTTTTTAAAAAAATATATCTTATTGATTTTTCACAGAGAGGAAGGGAGAGGGATAGAGTTAGAAACATCGATGGGAGAGAAACATCGATCAGCTGCCTCCTGCACACCTCCTACTGGGGATGTGCCCGCAGCCAAGGCACATGCCCCAGACCGGAACTGAACCTGGGACCTTTCAGTCCGCAGGCCGACGCTCTATCCATTGAGCCAAACCAGTTCGGCGCTGCCACATTCTTAAAAAACTTAAATCTGAGTAGGTGATTTATAGGCTAACCCTGTACCATAGCCTTAGTTAAAGTGACCACTCTCTGAACTTCATGCACCTGGCTTTCTTTCCCTAGTCTCTACATGGTCATCAAAAAGTCTACCGCTGCCCTGGCCGAGTACTTGATTGCTTAGAGCATCGTCTTGATGTGCCGAAGTTTTATTTAATAAACGCATAAAAAAGTGGAACAACAAATCAATGTTCCTCTCTCCCCCCTGTCCTCTCTCTCTATAAAAATCAATAAACTTTAAAGGTTTTTAAAAATCTACCATTATTTATTACTTAGTAGTGGTTAAAAAGTTAACAATTAATGAGCACATACTACACTACAGCAAGCACTCTCTTAAGCATATGATAAAGAGAATTCTCATTTATTGCTTGCCACAATACTATAAGGTGGTACTATAGGTGAGGAAGCTAATACAGAAGTTCAGAAACTGGCCTAAGGTTCACAATTAATAAAGGCAGGTCTGGGATCTGAACACTAGTACGTAGTCTGAATTCAAAACCCAATGTTTTAAGCACTCACTTTTTCCCCCAGTAGTTTTAATTTCTCTTTCTCTCTCTCTCTCTCTCTCTCTCTCTCCCCTAAATTACTTCTAATTACCTTCTTGGCCATTTATTTAAAAAGATCTACATCTAAAAACAAATAAGATCCAAATTGTTTAGAAGAGGCTTAACACCTCAATATTTATTCTCTTAAACCTGTTTGTGAGAACTGAATAATGAAAAATTCCCATTAAAAATTTAAAAGAAAACGACCACCCATCACGTTAAAAAAAAAAAAAAAATTCATTGGCAAAATTCAGTGTTGTAAAAATTTTACACTTGGCATAATTTAAGTTTTAACTTACTCATTAATTTCTTAAACTTATTGATTTTAGAAAGGAAGGGGCGAGGGAGAAAGAGAAACTTGTTCCACTTATTTTTGCATTCATTGGTGGATTCTCTCGAGTTCCTTAACTAGCAGCGGAACACACAACCTGGGTACATGGGAACGATGCTCTAACCAAGCGGGCCCCCTTCCGGGCCTCACGGGCCACCAGTTGGCGACCACTGCTCTAACCAGTTAAGCCACCTGGCCCAGGCTCATTCACTTTTCTAATGTAACCCACACTAAAAAATTCAACTTCAAAAATCCTAAAAGGAGAGAACCCTAAAATCTCAACAACAACAAAAGCCCACTAAAGAGGCATGTCTTACTTTTCCATTAACTGATGGGTGTTTAGCAGAATAACTCCTGAAATACTTTTATAAATATACGAGGAAGTTACACTCGTATATTTTCCCCCTTATTTACCACTTAATGCCCCTACAAACAACAGTAGGCACCAAATTCTCAACTTACTGTTTTAATCACACACCCTTCACCCTTTTTACAGGCCAGACTAAGGAGAAGGTGGAAAAGCAAAGTAAGGCCGAAACCGGTGTGGCTCAGTGGATAGAGCCGGCCTACGGACTGAAAGGTCCCGGGTTCGATTCCAGTCAAGGGCATGGACCTTGGCTGCAGGCAACATCCCCAGTAGGGGGTGTGCAAGAGGCAGCTGATCGATGTTTCTCATCGATGTTTCTGACTTTCTATCCCTCTCCCTTCCTCTCTGTACAAAATCAATAAAATATATTTAAAAAGAAAAAACAGAAAATACCATAAGGCAACTAAGGCAGAAACTCTTACCTCCATCCCCATCACCTCCCTGGATATGACAATACACTTCTTACCTCTGCAACAGAACATGAGCTTATGCTGGAAAGGGTACTGCATTGTAACACATACAAGATTTATTACAATTTAACAGCAGGCACTTCACCTCACACCAAGCACGAATAGCCTTCATGAAGCCTGTAAATGAACTTACAAAGCTGTGAGAATAAGCAACTGCCAGAGGTCCAGGCCCTGGGTACAACGTCCTGCACTTACATTTTCACAGTAATCTCTCTCTGGGTCAAAGAGCTAGAACTGAGAAACTCCAGAAGCAGAACTCCAATGTAAACATTAATGCGTGAAAACTAAAACATAATCTGGCAGGTTTAAGAGCTGAAAAAAGAAATGGCTTCCACCAAGAACACTGGTTAGGATGATAAACCACTAATTTACAATGACATTTCGAGGAAGTAAAATTGACATTTAAAAAATCCTTGCCACCCCCTAGCAGGTGTCATTCACTGGTTAGAGCACTGGCCCCAGGCAAGGGCTCCTACCTGGGGTGCAGGCTCCATCCTGGGCATGCAGTTGGGTGCACGCGAGAGGCAACCAACTAATGTCTCAATGTCTCTGTCTCTCACATTGATTTCTCCCAAGCCCTCCCTCTCCCCCCCTTACAAAATTAAAAAAAAAATCCCTTGCCACTTCTCCATTGTGTACATTAATGTAGTGGTTCAAATGCAGCATGCTCTAGCCCAGCCGTCCTGGCTCAGCGGCTGAGCGTCCACCTCGGGACCAGGAGGTCGCGGTTCGATTCCTGGTCAGGGCACAAGCCGGGCTGCAGGTTTGCTCCCCGGTGTGGAGTGTGGAGTGTGCAGGAGGCAGCCACTCAATGACTCTCTCATCACTGATGCTTCTCTTTCTCCCTTTCTCTCTGAAATCAACAAAATATACACGTATATTCTTAAAATGCAGTATATTTTACATTCCAGCTGTCCTGTGCCTTTTAAATGAAAAACAGGCATGAAACTCAAGCCAATTCTGACACGGGAGTACACGGTAGGGACACAAAACTCTACCAGGACCAGAAAGACCTTTACCTACTTAGTATGTCCTGCTGTTTGCCGTCACCCATGGCCCCAGTCCGTTCTCGGCGCACAGGGCACCACGTGCTCACAGAGCAGTGACAGAGCGTGTCCAGGGGGCAGGGAAGGCGGCACGCCATTCTCATCATCCCATCGCTCACATTATTGTTAGAAACGGGTTCAAGTTCTCCCAGGGCTTACCTGTTAACTTTTCTGTCAATAATTTTACCAAATTTTTTTTACAAGTGGCTTTTATGATATTTAGGGGTGAGAATAAGTGATTTGATTTATCAAATAGTTCCAACCTAACCATAGTAAAGTAATACTTTCAATGACTCAAGTGCAAATACTAAAATAGGAACATAAAGATGCAAAAGCTAAAAAATAAATCTCTTCCTACTCATTCCAACACATGAAAACTTAAACTTAAGTTATTTGAATCAACCTGGAAATTTTTTTAGAACAATCGTTGAGTAACCTTTTTATTCTGCACCAGTCCTATGCTAATTTGTTTTGTAATGCTTTCAAATGTCAACCCAATGGGATTCTAGTCTTCTGCCCTAAAAACCGGTACAAGCAAACTCTTGGTAGGCCCACCTAACACTGTTAAGAAAATGAAAAGTTCCTGTGGCCTACAGCTATGGCATCCTTCTGACCAGTTCTAGGTAAAGTTCACAACCAAGTATAAGGAACCATTTACTTTCACATTTATAAAACGTCTAGGTGACAACTCAAACTCAAAATGTAGAAGTTACAGGTTTGAAATTTTAAAGTTGTTAAAAGTGAAGTATCTGTTAGAAGTTGCCTGCAAATTCATACTACTCCACACTAGTGGACAAAAAAATAAAAATATAAAAATGTAATGGGAACCAACTTAAAATTCACAGGGAGACAGTATTTTCTTGACACTTCCCTCCCCACCCCTACAAAGGTAACAAAAACACAAAACAAAACCCAGACTATTAAGATTTAAAAAATGAACAACAACAACAAAAAACTTGGAAAAGAATCTTAATTGGGGACTTGGGGTGTTTGGGGGGGGGTGGGGGGGGGAACCAACCTTCACAATAAAATTTAGAGAAAGCTAACAAAATAAACGCTTAGTACCAAGACTGAGTTAATCTCAATGTTGAGAGGTTTTTTGTTTTTGTTTTTAATTATAAAAACCCACTAGATACATTTAGGTCTCACAACTATTGAAAGATCTATCAAGTAGCAAAATAGTCTCTGTGTACCGGCCATGTGAAACACTATCCCAGAATGAGTTAGCTACAGTTACCACTCACACAGCCAGTGTGGAGAAGGCAGAGGTGCAGCCCAGCGCAAGTGCTGGAAGTCAGCAGAGCCTTCCTTTCAGGCCTTGCATTACTCCAAGACTAAGCTACTCCCATAAGGAGTCATCAAAATAATGCACAGAAAAGGAGTTTTTTCTAAAATATCCCAAGTCACTGGCCAACTCAAATATAAAATCCATTATTACATTACACAAAAATTAACAATCCAAAAATCTATACGTGAAAACATGTCTAACCGTGATCTGTAAGGATTTCTGAGTGACTTTAATAAGTGCAGAGGAATACAATATTTATGTGTGTGAACTGAGAAAAGCAGGTTAAGAAAAATCCCTGAAGACTACAGAAACTTCAAGGATAAGGACAGACCAAAGTTCATGCATTGCCAATGTTTCAACCCTGAAAAGGAACTCTGCAAAAACCCTCAAATGTCGCAGGTTATCTTCCTTATAAAAACAAAGAAAGGAAAGCATTTGCCCTATCCTTACATTTTCAATGAAGCCTACTCAGAAACGAGCTTAGAAGTTGTCTACGAACTCAAAGGGTGCATTTAACTCCATTAAGCACTCTCACTGGTGGATGGAGGGGTGACGCCGAGCCTGGTCTGGGGCGTTCCAGAGATGCTCAGAGGAAGGGGGAACCTCTTGGACTGTCAAGATGGCCAGCCATTCTTCCTCTTCGTCAGCCTGGCCCCTCAAACAACCAAGACAGCAGAAAAGATCGGGGCCACCAGGATGGCACCGAACAGACTGTAAGGAAGGAACGATGGAGGAAGGTCTCCCTGAATTACCTCGAGAAAGGCTAGTCCACAACTGAGTGAAGTAAAGAATTTGTAGAGCTTTTAAAACAGAAACCCCCAAGTATGTTTAAAGCATAAAAAGGTGAAAACACACAGATGCTAAATCTAATGCACATTTCAAACGTGTCCCATCAATTCATGTTTGCTTGGGGGGGGGACTCTTTCCATTTATCTTGATTTCCACAAAATCAGTTATCTATCTTCTTCCCCACACCAAAGAGAAAGTGCCTACAAACTGCAAAGAAAATATCCCTCTCCCCCCCACCCTGAAAACCCGAGTTTCAGACATTTTGGTCCTAAACCAAAGAATGGAAGATTTGTAAAATGAACTGCGCTCCATATTGATTCTTTAACAACAACAATAATAATAACAATAATAAAAAGCTAGGAAGGATAGGTAAAATAATCCAAACCAAATTTCACATTTGACGTTAAACCTCACGTCAAACCTGAAATCTTGTAACACACACACCTCAATAAATAAAACAAAGATGATTTTTTACACCCTCATTCTCAACAGAAAATCCTGTGCAACGAACATACTCAAAAGGAAGAGCGAAAAGTAGTGGAAACGGAGTCAAGAGAAACCGAGGAGAAAAGATTTGCAATCCCTCATCTACCACCACCAACAAAATTAGAATTGTGCAAAAAACAAACAAACAAAAACCCTTACACACCAAATGCACTGGCATTCCCGGGACTGAGCCGCACGGGAGCACGAATAAAGCCATTCCTACAGCCCCCCAAAGAGCCCAATTCCAGAGCACACACCGAGGTGACATAATGTTGCAACGAACGTGTTAGGAAGCAGAGAAAATGGTTGGGCTGCCGGACGCCTTCGACCAGCTCATTCAAACAGCCTCCGAATTAGCCGAGAGCGAGCCGCGGAGCGGGAGAAAAGGGGGACACACGCCCGGGAGGAGAATAAAGGTGCACGGAGCGGGGAAGATGGACGGGAGCGTGGAGGCGAGGCCCCGAGCACTAACCTGTGCCGTCGCTGGCCGACGCCGAGAGGGCCGGGGACGAGAGTTTAGGCCGCTTGGCTGAAGGCGGCCCCGGCTCCACCACATTCTCGGCCATTTTTAATTCTTTTCGGAGATCCGGGCGAGGAAAGCGAGAATCCCCGGGAAATCTCTTCTTCGGATGGGGGGGTCCCCGCCCCGCTCTCCGGGGTGGGTCTGGGGGAGGGGGGGCTCCGCCGGGCCCCCGAGGACGGGGTTGGGGAGCAAGTTCCCTTTTCTCTCCGCCGGGCCGCGGGGACCGGGAAGGGGATGCGGAGCCGACAGAAAGGTGAGGGCGAGTGCGAGGGGCCGGGCCAGGGCCCAGGCCCCGCGGAAGGGCGCGCACACCGAGCCGCCGAGCGGGTCCGCCGCTGGCGAATTCCCCCGGAACACTCGCGGCTCTCAGCGGCGCAGTCCCCGGCCCGCCGCGGCCGGTCCCCGCCGAGCCGAGGTCTCCCGGAGCTCCGCCGCCGCCGCCATCAGCCTCTTCCTCCTCGGCGCTGTCCTCCTCCTTCTCATCGCCACAAGGAGGCGGGGGCGAAACGGGGGGAGAGGAGGAGGCGACGAGGCACACTCACCTCCTCCCGGGGCCCCCTCCCGGACCTGCGCCCCCGCCCTCCGAGCTCGCCGCCCGCCGCCGCACCGGCCCCTAATGGCCGCACGGAGCTCGCCCGAGCCGAGAGCCAGGCTGGCGCCGCCGACTCACATCGCGCGGCGGAGGCGCGGCCGACACGCCGGGCGCCGGGGCTCCCCCGACCGGAGAGGGCCGAGCCGAGCGGCGCCCCCGGAGGAGGCCCGGCGACGGCGGTGGCGCAGGCAGCCTCGGCTCGCTCCGCGCTCTCCTCCTCCTTCGCCCTCCGCGCCCGCGGGAAGAGAAACACGGCCGCCGCCGCTCCGGCCTCCACCCCCCGGCGGCCGGGTGCCGGGAGCGCCCCCCGCAGGGGCTCCGCTCGGGGCCGCCCTCAGCGGCGGGGAAGGCGCCGCGGGGCGCGGGGTTATGTAATGGTCCCCCCTTAGGCGTCGACGCCGGCCCGGCTCCCGAGTCGCGGTGGTGGGGGTGTGTGCAGGCGGGAGGGGGCTCGGGGTCGGTGGCTTCGGCTCGTGCGCCCCGGGGTCCCCCGCTACTGTCGCGGCCCCTGCCGCCCGGTCCCTGCCCGGCGGCCCCTCCGCGTTCCGGCTCCCGCAGTCCGCACTCCGCCCGGCGTCCCGCTGGCCCCGCCGGCCCGCTCCCTCGCTCCCCCCCGGCCTAGCACACAAGATGGCGGCTTGTTGTTTCTTCCCTCCGCCGAACCCTCCTGACGGGCTAGCGGTAGCGGCGGCGGCCGGAAATGAGCCAAGGGGGGATGAGAGGGGGCGGGGCCTGGCCTCCGGGGGGCGGGGCCTGGGTTTGAGCGGCTCGCACAATGGGGGAGAGGGCCGGGGGGCGGGGCCAGCGCCCTGCGGGATCCGCCCAGACCCGGCCGCGGCCGGCGCTTCCGCAAACTCCCCCCGGAGCCGCTCGGTGGCTCCCTTTTAAAGGGGAGGACGTGCCGGCGGCCGGGGCCGTGCTCGGAATCTATTTTCAGTCGGTAGACACTGACGGGGACAGTCCCCGGGTTGGGGTCTCCGCGTCGGGGGGGCCGCAGGAACCGGGTGACGGAGTGCGGGGAGGCGCCAGGCACCGCGCAGGTGGCGGAAACGCAGGTGGCCCTGCGCCCCGGGCCCCGGGGCGGCCGGCCTCCGGAACCCCGATTGAATCCGTCCATCGAGGGTACCCGGCTGCCCGGGGTTCCGGGCCAAGACCTTAGTGTGTCCTCTCCTCTCCATCGCGTTCTCAAAGCGAACGGGCTACTCCCCCCAAATCACACCGACTGCGAATTGTTTACTTTTCCTCTGAATTTCACAATTATTTTGACAACGAACGTGCATTATTTTGAGAACCAGAAAGCAAAAATCACAGCAGTGGGGAGACGTGGGATTAGACCTTAAATGCGTTTCTTGCCGACCACGTGTCCACACGCCCCTACCCGACATCCCCCACCCGAGGGGGCCCGGAGTTGTCCTTTCTGAGCTCATCTGGGACCCGAGGGCGCTCGGAGACGTTTCTCTCCACCCACCCCCAGTAGGCCAGCTTAATAAAAGACCCGGTTTATGCAGTGCCTTCAAGATAATGTAATTGCGGGGAAAAGCAAAGACGTAATGCGCTGAAGGTAATGTGAGGATGGAGGATGCTTAAGTGGAGTGCACCGAGCGAGGCCGGAGCTCTGCAGAGGGCCGCCTCCGCCCCCACATTCCCACACATCGCCGGCCCGGCCTCGGGAAAGCCGTGCTGGAGCAAGTCGTGAGTGCTCCCCGAGGAAACCCCCAAACCAGCCTCTGTGGGGAGAGTGAAAAGCTTTTTAACACACCGAAGCGTGGTGCGCCTCAGTCGCTGTGTGCTTGTGGAGTTCGCTTCAGGTTTTGTTGTCACGGTTTGCATTTTAAATGAATGATGAGAGTAAGCACGAACCCAGGAGTGAACATCTTAAGCTCACACTCAGGTCGCCAACAAGGGGTAAAGTGAGTGGTGTGACGTTCAGGCCTGACTCATCCACACTGCGGGAGAAAAGCAGCAAACTGAAACGGGGGCCATGCCCGCTAGTAAAAGCTGCTGTAGGCCCCAGTTGGTCTGGCTCAGTAGATAGAGTGTTGGCTTGCGGCCCCGGGTTCGAGTCCAGCCAAGGACACGTGCCGGGGTGCGGGCTCCATCCCCAGTGTGAGGCAGCCGATCCATGATTCTCATCATGGACGTTTCTCTCTCTCCCTCTCCCTTCCTCTCTGGACTCAATGGAAATGTTTTTTTAATAAAAAAATAAAATAAAAGTTGTTACAGGATGGATCCAATATGTAAGGCTCAGGGCAAAGTTGGCCTTCGGTTATTTTTAATCGTTGGTACCCACATTCTCAGCCAACAGAACAGAGGAAAGAAACGCGGGCAGCGCCTGGAAGCGTGGCCGGTAATTCCTGGGTGGAAGGTTGCTCGCCTGGTTTCGGGGGAGAATTTCTAACCTTTGGGAAAACCTTTGTCTAGTTGTGCAGGGGATCCGTCTTGAGTCTCGGCAGCGTCCGAGCATGCCTGGCCAGCTCCGCCAAAACTCGGGTGGGCCCAGGGACAGGAAGCCTCTGGAAGATGGAAGGAAGGTCGGGAGTCAGGAGCCACGGGCCTGCCCAGGAGGGAGAGCTCTGCTGTAGATGGAATGCTGCTCCTTTCTGGGGTGCCCTTCTCTGCGCCTTCACCTGGAACCCCGAAGGCGGCCGCGTTGGAAGTGCCTGGAGGAAAGAGACTCACTCTAATGCAATCAAGATGGGACTTTCAATGGTTTCAAGCAAGCAGAATTGAATCATCGGCATGGGTTATCTATAACCTAATCAAACGGAAGTGTAGCCAGTTGTGTAGATTAAAAGTGCATTCATGAAGAAGGAATTGTTTGCCAGGAGCTGGGGGTGGGGACGGGGCTAGGGGTGGGGCGGGATTGGGGGGTGAGGGCAGAGACATACACATGAGATCGGGGAGGTTGTCAGGTAAAAGCAGTTGCACTGAAGTCAGGTAGAACTGGGTTTCAGTTCTGGTTCTGCCACTTGGCAGCTGTGTGACCTGGGTAGACTCCTCATCTGCGAAAGGGGGTTCTTGAGGAGATCTGCTGTATCGTAGCGAAGAGTAAGCAGGATAGTCTGTGACTGATGTTCACCACAGCGCCTGGCAAATAGGAAGCACTCAAGATACCTTCGCTGCTTCTAGTCCTATTGGTTCTAAAAGGGAAAGGACCTTACCTCACTCAAAGGAGTTGCTAGGAGGATGAAAACGTGATGGCTGCAGGCAAGGAGTTTAGCAGAGCCCAGGGCCTGGCAAAAGCTCCGGGGCCACCACCGTGGCTTCTCCATCGTCGGAAGGAAATGTCTCCCAGGCTCACCTGTCTCCTTTAAGGCATTCTCTGTTCACCTTGAATCCTCCTGATGAGTAATCCAGCTTTCCAGGCGCCCCGATTGCCAAAAAGGAGACCCCTACATAGTGGGCACAGGGAGAAAGGTATAACCTCTGGACAAATCCATCAGTTGCATATGGTCAAGATGCTGGCCCTCTGATCCACATGTACCATTGCTTAGCTTGTACATACCTCCTTCCCCAGATCTACACCGTATTCCTGTGCCTGGTCCCACTGTCCCTCTGCTATTCCAGCTGGGAAACTGGACACCATCCATGAATCCACACAGTCCTCCCTATTCCTTCTTTCCCACACCCAGTCATCAAGTCCTATGGGTTCTACTTCCTGAATCACCTTCCAAATCAAATGCATGTTGAACCATGTGCAAGTACTACCTGCGAACAAAAATTAAAAAGGGGCCTCATAGGAGTGGCCTCAATATTTTTTCCAAAATACTTGTCAAGGGAAAAATGGCTCAGGAACTTGGGTTACTGCCACAGATGTGAATGTGCTCAGGATTGTAAAAGTGGCTGCACATTTTTTATAAGAAATTATCGATTTAGCCGAAACTCGTGTGGCTCAGTGAATAGAGCGTCGGCCTGCGGATCAAAGAGTCCCCGGGTTCGATTCCCAGTCAGGGGCACAAGCCCAGGTTGCGGGCTTAATCCCCAGTTAGGGGGCATGCAGGAGGCAACCAATCAATGATTCTCATTTATTGATGTTTCTTTTTTATATATATTTTTAAAATATATTTTATTGATTTTTTTATCAAGAGGAAGGGAGAGGGATAGAAAGTCAGAAACATCGATGAGAGAGAAACATCGATCAACTGCCTCCTGCACACCCCGCACTGGGGATGCGCCCGCTGCCAAGGCACATGCCCTTGGCCGGAATCAAACATGAGGTCCTTCAGTCCCCTGAGCCAAACTGGTTTCAGCTCATCATTGATGTTTCTATCTCTCCCTCTCCTTTCCTCTCTGAAATCAATACAAATATATTTAAAAAGAAAAAAAAAGTGTTGATGTAGATACTGTTCTACAATATTGCCAGCATTTGCAAGAATACATTTTTACTTATATCACACCTTCAGTAAAATCTGTTCTTGAGCCCTGCCCAGGTAGCTCAGGTGGCCAGCGCATTGTCCCAACATGTCAAGGACGTGGGTTTGACCCCTCACAGGGCACATACAAGAATCAACCAATTCTGTTCTTGAAAAAATTTTCATAGCCAATATTAGTGAGGGCATGGAGGATTGGTGCTTTCATACACTGTTCGTGGTAATAATGCATGGTATAAACTTTTAGGTTTATGCCAAATGTTTATAGACTTTGGGACCCCAGCTGTCTAGGATGTATTCTGCAAGTGTACAGGGATACATTGGTAGTCTCTCTCTATCCACGGTTTAACTTCCCACAGTTTCAGTAACCCTCGGTCTACCATTGTCCAAAAATACTAAATGGAAACTTAACCAAAATAAACAACTCATAAATTTTCAACTGTGCCCCGTTCTCAGTAGTGTGATGAAATCTCACTGTGGCCCACTCTGGCCACCTGGGATGGGAATCATTCTCTGCTCAGCATCTCCACACTGTACAGGCAAAGCTGTCTCAATTATTAGATTGGCTGTCGAGATATCACAGAGCTTGCGTTCAAGTCCGTGGTCGACAAACTGCAGCTCGCGAGCCACATGCGGCTCTTTGGCCCCTTGAGTGTGGCCCTTCCACAAAATACCACGGCCTGGGCAGGTCTATGTTGAAGAAGTGGCGTTAGAAATTTAAGTTTAAAAAATGTGGCTCTCCAAAGAAATTTCAATCGTTGTGCTGTTGATATTTGGCTCTGTGGACTAATGAGTTTGATGACTACTAGTTTAAGATACCATTATTTTACTGAATAATGGTCCCAAAGTTCAAGAGTAGTGATTGCTGGCAACTCAGGTGTGCCAACAAGAAGCCATAACCTGCACATGGTATATATAGGGTGCGGTACTGAGGTTACAGGCATCCACTGGGGTCTTGGAACATATGCCCCATAGATAAGGGGGGATCACTGTACATGCAAATGTTCCCTGTGGCCTCGTAGTAGTCTCTCCCCGACCCAAGGAAAGAGGAAACAAACCAGCAGCCCATCTGTAGGAGGACGGTTGGAAAAAACACGATGGCTGTGATGCCACGGATACGAAGCACTTAGAGGGGTCACCTTCGAAGACTCAGAAAGTGGAACGGAGGTTGCCAGGGCTGAGAGTGGGGAGTTATTGTTCAGCGGCGCAGAGTTTCAGGTTGGTGCGATGGGAAACTGCAGATGGCGGCGAGGGCTGTACACCGTGTGAATTACTGATCACCACCAAACTGTGCGCTGGAAACCGGTTAGGATGACACAGTTTATGTTGTGTGTGTTTACCACCATTCGTTAAAACAATCTCAATGGCCCAAATGGTAACTTTTTGAAAATACATATTCTTTATTGATTTCACAGAGGAAGGGAGAGGTAGGGAGAGATAGGAATATCCATGATGAGAGAGAATCATCGATTGGCTGCCTCGTGCGAGCCCACAACCAGGCCATGTGCCCTTGACCGGAAGTGAATCTGGGACCCTTCAGTCCGCAGGCCGACGCTCTGTCCACTGAGCCACACCGGCCAGGGCCGAAATGGGAACGTTTATGTCACATAGAGTTTGTCACGTAAAACAATAAAACAATGACTATCCCATGGGCTGACGACAATGCAATATTATGCAGTAATTTAAAAATGAGTAGCTCCATATGTACTGCCATAGAAAGATACCTATATATTGCTAAGGACAAAAAGAAAAGTAAAGCTGAAGCCGGTATGGCTCAGTGGATAGAGTATCAGCCTGCGGACTGAAGGGTCCCGGGTTCGATTCCGCTCAAGGGCATGTACCTTGGTTGCGGGCACATCCCCAGTGTAGGGTGTGCAGGAGGCAGCTGATCCTCGATGTTTCTGGCTTTCTATTCCTCTCCCTTCCTCTCTGTAAAAAAAAATCAATAAAATATATTTAATTTTTTTTAAAGGAAAGTAAAGAACAGCGGGGATAGGTTGGCTCTATTTTTATAAGTGTAGTAAATAATAATGAGTTAGAAGCTAAAGGAATATGCACCACTGTTAACAGTGTTGGGGTAAGAAAATTACTCCTGGGAGCTTTCATCCTGCATACTACACTTTTGGTGAAATCAGAACCAAGAAGCATTATAAAACAAATGAAACAACCTTCCATTGTCCCTCTTTATTGTCAGAATAAAATTTCATGTGCCAGAGATGGCCACTGCGTATTTTCTCTCATCGTCTCTCCTTGTAGCCAAGTGGAATCATTTCTATTCTGCTTGTGCCATGCTTTCTCTGTCCTTGGGACATTCATACACTCCTTCAGTCTGAAACACTCACCACCCTCACCCCTTGGACCCACCTAATCCCAACAGCCTTCAGGTCTCAGCTTACACATCCCTTTTAATTTATTTTTTAAATTACATTTTATTGATTTTTTACAGAGAGGAAGGGAGAGGGACAGAGAGTCAGAAACATCGATGAGAGAGAAACATGGTTCAACTGCCTCCTGCACACCCCCCACTGGGGATGTGCCCGCAACCCAGGTACATGCCGTTGACCAATATCGAACCCAGGATCCTTCAGTCTGCAGGCCGACACTCCATCCACTGAGCCACACCAGGCAAGGCAACACATCCCTTTCTATGTGAAGCCCTCCCTGATTCTCCCTGAATCCTGGTTACGCTCCTCCTCTGCCCTCCCGTGGCTAACACCCTATACTTCTAAATGACCTCACATTCCCACTGGGTTACAGTCATGGTCGGCCTTTCCCTGTAACTGCCCGAAGGGTGACCATGTTGCTCTTCTGTCTACCCCCATCTCCTAACTCAGGACATGATGCATAGTAGGAACTCAACTCAGATTCTGGAACAAATGAATACATAGCACTGATTTGGGAATCTGGGCTGGCTGGGGTCCGTTCTACTGCAGCAGCAGGACTTCCGGTCCAGAAAAAGGTGTGATATATATCCTTCCTGTCCATCAAGGGGCCAGCCAACTTCCCTCTCTCCTGGAATCCTAAATATCTTGCCTCGGCGTTTTTATAATTACAACATAAAGAGAATAAGTGTTTGTATTCATCATGAATGATCTGGGAAAGGAGGGCTCTAAAGCAAGTAAAATGACCTTCCTGAGACCCAAGCTGAGGCAAAAGGAAAGCTCGAACTCAGGTCTCCCAACACCACATACAGGCCCCTTACCCCTGGGCGTTTAGGGCAGGAAGCAGGCCTTCCGCTTCCTCCAGTCTCTAGTCCTGGTACAGGAACTGCCACACAATTCACAGCCAGTGGGTGTTTGTTGAATGAGTGAATGAAGGTTTGTACATAAACACACACTCACACACACACACACACACACAAGCTCACAATATCTTTTCTATAAAATTGGAACAAATCGTGCCAAAGCCACCAAAGCAGCCATAGAACATGCAGTGGCCCATGTCAGCAGGCCTGGTGTCCCTCCATCAGGACTGAGGTGGACTAGCAGAGCCTACAGTAACGAAGGAACTTACACTCTTTTTAAAATATATATATATTTTTTATTGATTTTTATAGGCAGGAAAGGAGAGGAATAGAAAGTTAGAAACATCGATCAGCTGCCTCCTGCACACCCCCCACTGGAGATGTGCCCACTACCAAGGTACATGCCCTTGACCGGAATCGAACCTGGAACTTTTCAGTCTGCAGGCCGACGCTCTAGCCACGGAGCCAAACCAGCTAGAGCTAGGAACTTACACTCTTTATGCCCTGAACCAGCCTTTACTGAGCATCTTCTCTGTGCACTTTGCCGGGTGCCGTGGATTTCAAGATGGACAAACCACTCTTCCTGTCCTCTGGGCACACTGTCTGGTCGGAGAGAAACTCACAGAGCTAAACGGACACCACACAGTGATGGAGGCTCCCTCAAGGCCAACAAGGCTGGTCAATTTGTGAGTGAAAGCCCTCGGGGCAATGGGGCCTGGATGCTGCTCACCACGCCGGAGGCACATGCTACCGGAGTGCCCAGGGAGGAGAGGATATGGAAAAAGGGGCCGGCTGGGCCACAGAGAACCTGTGTGCCAGGCTAGGAAGTTTGGGCAGAGGCCTAGGACTTGTTTTCATTTGGAATTTGCGGTCCTTTGATCTATCCATCTGCACGTCTGTGCAGTAACTCAGTGGTAATGTAAATAAAAATCTGCTTGACTTCAAGATAGGAAACCATGGTCTCGGATTTGGTCCTTTGTATTCTAAAACGGCACTCCAAAGGATGGCAAAAGAGACAGATATGCAAATAAGGTATTCAATGCCTTGTGCCCCTCAGCTGATGGAAACTATCGCCACAATGTGTGGGCCTATCAGAATGTGACTCTACCTAAAGGACCTCAAAATAGCTCTGCTCTGCGCTCTGCGGCAGGCGAGCGCCAGCTCTATTGGGTAGTAGCTCATTCTTTACTATTGTTGCTACGTGACAAACCATTGGCTCCGTGTTAATCCAGGCCTGCCGGAGGAGGGCGGGAAGAGAGCTTTGGGGGAAGCATCTCTGCTAGAATCTGATGGAACAAACACATCCTCGGCATTTCCCAGGCACCCTTACGGTACCTGCCCCTGCAGATACAGACATCCAGTTCAGCTCACTGAGCGTTTATTGAATGGCTCCTACACGAGAGGCACTCTGCTGGGCTCCGGGGATGTCAAAACAAATACCACTCACATGCTGTCTGCTCTCAGTTGCTAACGAGCGAGTGGGAGAAGGAGTCTGATACACAGGGAAGTGCAATCTAACACACGAGATGCAATGAGAGAGGTTGGGTGCTATGTTGACACTCAGAGGGGTACTTCAGATGGACTCGGCTTTGGACGTGATGATGGGGTTGTGGACAATGCATCTGGAGGTCTCCCATGGACAGCAGGTGAATAGGGAAATCAGATCCAGTCCTTGCCCTGAAGGATCTTGGTATTGAGAGAGGGAGAGAGAGAGAGAGAGAGAGAGAGAGAGAGAGAGAGAGAGAGAAATGTAAATGCAGCCCTCGCTGCTTTGGATGCTCAGTGGATAGAGCATCGGCCTGCGGACTGAAAGGACCCAGGTTCGATTCAGGTCAAGGGCACATGTCTAGGTTTCAGGTTTGATCCCCAGTAGGGAGTGTGCAGGAGGCAGCTGATCAGTGATTCTCTCTCATCATTCTGTCTCTCCCTCTCCCTTATTCTCTGAAATCAATAAAAACATTTTTGTAAAAGAAAAGTTACTAGCCGAAACCGGTGTGGCTCAGTGGATAGAGCGTCGGCCTGTGGACTGAAGGGTCCCAGGTTTGATTCTGGTCAAGGGCATGTACCTTGGTTGTGGGCACATCCCAGTGGGGGGTGTGCAGGAGGCAGCTGATTGATGTTTCTGACTTTCTATCCTTCTCCCTTCCTCTCTGTAAAAAATCAATAAAATATATTTTTTTAAAAACGTTTTTAAAAAAGAAAAGTTACTAGATTTATTTTTAAAAAAGAAATGTAAATACAATAAATCAATCACAATACTTCGTGCTGAGTGGTAGCATGGAGGCGCATAAGAACACGATGGCACAACTGGAAGTTTTTATGTTCCTCTAGAACAGCGGTCAGCAAACTGCGGCTCGCAAGCCACATGCGGCTCTTTGGCCCCATGAGTGTGGCTCTTCCACAAAACACCACGGCCTGGGCGAGTCTATTTTGAAGAAGTGGCGTTAGAAGAAGTTTAAGTTTAAAAAATGTGGCTCTCCGAAGAAATGTCAATTGTTGTCCTGTTGACATTTGGCTCTGTTGACGAGTGAGTTTGCCGACCGCTGCTCTAGGAGACAGCCTCGGAGCTGAGCGTTGGCTGACTCAGAGTGTAATCCTGGTGGGGAAATAATCATAACTGGATTTCTCCTTGGCTCGGTAGTCCAGCAAACACCACGAAGCCCGGGCCTGGACAAGGGGCCCACGTGAGCTTACCGGGGAGCTGAATGTGTGGCACCTCCCAGGGACATAAGATGTTTGGGGTGTTGAGGTGGTTTGAGGCGCACAAAGGAGCGAGCAAACCACGGCTCTGGCCTGTGCCCACCTGACTGATATCCCATTCGCCAGGGCGTCAGGTGCCTCTCCGGAGACAGGAGGGGTCCCTGCTGTGGTCTCCTGCCTGCAGCCTCATTGAGGGTTTATTCTTTGCACTTCTTGTTTTTTTATTTTCATTTATTTTTAATATTTTATTGATTTTTTACAGAGAGGAAGGGAGAGGGATAGAAAGTTAGAAACATCGATGAGAGAGAAACATCGATCAGCTGCCTCCTGCACCCCCCCTCCACCACTGGGGAAGTGCCCGCAGCCAAGGTACATGTCCTTGACCGGAATTGAATCCGGGACCTTTCAGTCCGCAGGCCGACGCTCTATCCACTGAGCCAAACCGGTTTCGGCTACTTGTTCTTTTTAAAAAAATCTATCTTTTTATTCATGTCAGAGAGCAAGGGAGAGGAAGATAGAAACACCAATGGTGAGAAAGAATCATTGTCGGCTGCCTCTTGCACGCCCCCAACTGGGGATCGAGCCTGCAACCGGGCGAGTGCCCTGCCCGGGAATCGAACCGTGACCTCCTGTTCACAGATTGACGCTCAACCACTGAGCCACCCTGGCCGGGCTGCGCTACATCTTTGACTCATCTTGGCATAAATCGAGTCAGAGCAATTTCTAGTCAAGTTCAAATGCATATTCTCACCTACCCTGGCACCTCAATTAGATTCTGGGCTTTGACCCTGCTTAGCTCTCCAGGTCATGGAAACAGGCTCCGCAAAGGCCCGAGGAAGCCACTGTTGCTGCAGCTGAAAGCATTTGGGACATTCATTTTATTAATTTATCAAAATTCTTTCATTAATTTATCAAAAATGACCCAACCTGGGTGGCTCAGTGGTTGAGTGTCAGCCTATGAACTAGGAAGTCACAGTTCAATTCCCTGTCACAGCTCATGCCCAGGTTCCAGGCTCAGTCCCCAGTAGGGCACATGCAGGAGGCAGCCAATCAATAATTCTCTCTCGTTACTGATGTTTCTGTCTCTCCTTCTCCCTTCTTCTCTCTGAAATCAATAAAAACACATTAAAAAAAATTTATCATGAATGTATTGAATTGGCACCTCACATGGCAAAATATGGGTTAATTCATTTAATCTACAGAGCTCTTGCAAATGGGTGAGGAAAAAATAGGAAAAAAGTGGCAAAAAAGCCTCTTCAAACAATAGTCACTTTCACTTGTGGTTAAGCTCCCAATAATTCCCACTTCCTGGTGTCCACACTTCTGTGTTGTCCCCTCCTCTGAAGTGTGGGCAGAATCTGTGACTCACTTTTTTTAATAATATATTTTATTGATTTTTTTACAGCAAGGAAGGGAGAGGGATAGAGAGTTAGAAACATTGATGAGAGAGAAACATTGACGAGCTGCCTCCTGCACACTCCCCACTGGGGATGTGCCCACAGCCAAGGCACATGCCCTTGACCAGAATCGAAACTGGGACCCTTCAGTCCTCAGGCCAATGCTCTATCCATTGAGCCACACCAGCTTTGGCTGTGGCTCACTTCTAACCAGTGGAATATAGCAAAGGTGATGGGATGTTACTCCCAGAACATGCTGTTAGGTAAGATGGCAGCAAGTCTTAGGTAAGGTTGCATCAAGAGATTCTCCTTATCAGCACATGAGTGGATTGAAAACTGTGGTACATCTACACAATGGGATACTGCCCCTGAGCAGTATGCTGAGTGCATCCATGCTGAGTGAAATAAGCCAGTCGGAGAAAGATAAGTATCACATGAGCTCACTCATATGTGGGATATAATGATCAGCATAATTTGATAAACAAGAGTAGACCCAGAGACAAATGGCAGGGGAGGGGGGGGTTAGAGAGCAACCAAAGGACTTGTATGCATGCCTATTAGCATAACCAATGGACACAGACACTGGGGCTGTGGGGGCTTGCCCGGAGTGGGATTGGCTGGAGCTGGGTGTCAATTGGGGAAAAGGGAAACATTTGTAAGACTTTAGACAATAAAAGAGAGAGAGAGAGAGATTCTTCTTGCTGGCTTAATAAAGTTAACAGCCACATTAAGAAGTCTTTACGTCCTACCTGGTTTGGCTGGATAGACCTCTGCCTGCAGACTGAAGGGTCCCAGGTTCGATTCTGGTCAAGGTCACATGCCTGGGTTGCGGGCTCAATCTCCAATAGGTGGCGTGCAGGAGGCAGCCGATCAATGATTCCCTCTCATCATTGATATTTCTTTAAAAAAAAAATATTTTATTGATTTTTTTACAGAGAGGGAGGGAGAGGGATAGAGAGCCAGAAACATCGATGAGAGAGAAACATCGATCAGCTGCCTCCTGCACACCCCCGACTGGGGATGTGCCCGCAACCAAGGTACATGCCCCTTGACCAGAGTCGAACCTGGGACCCTTCAGTCCGCAGGCCGACGCTCTATCCATTGAGCCAAACTGGTTTTGGCTCATCATTGATATTTCTATCTCTCTCTACTTCTTCCTTCCTCTCTAAAATCAATAAAAAATATATATATTTAAAAAAATGAAAGAAGGCTTTATGTGGATGGTCTCTAGGAATTGCAGGTCAACAGACAAAAGCAACAAAAGACTGGGGCCCTCAGGTAGCCACACAGCTCTAAGGAAATGAGTTCTGCCCTCCCTCTGAATGAGTATGGAAGCAGGTTCTCCCCCCTTTGAGGCTCCGGATGAAAATGCAGCCCAGCATGCTCGCCCCACCATTCTCCTTCTCCTTCCCCGACAATATAAAATAAAATAAATTCCGCCCAATCCACACCGATTACAATGCTGGGAGACCCTGAGCTGAGGACCCAGCTAATCCGTGTGGCCTTCTGACCCACATAAACTGTGAGATAGTGAATGTATAAATCATTCGAAGCCACTGAATTTATGATAACTTATTATGTGGCAATAGAAAACTAACACAACAGATCGGGGGGGAAAATACAAATGGGACTTCTTTAAAAAAAAAAAAAGCAAATGTATTTTTAAGTACATAATACATTAACATGGTTCAACACTTTATAAAAGGTATATTTTTTCTCCTACGTTCAGTGCCTCAGCCCAGAAATAATCTTTGTTACCAATTTCTTGCAATAATCTCCAGAGCTAATCAGTGCATATTTGAGCAAACAAATTTATATTTCTTTATATTTTTGTTTCTTACTCTATATATGCTGTTCTGAACCTTTTCATTAATTTTTTTTTTTTTATGATTTCAGAGAGGAAGGGAGCTGGAGAGAGAGATAGAAACATCAATGATGAGAGAGAATCACTGATTGGCTGCCTCCTGCATCTCTTCTTTCCTCCCCCCCCCACCAGCCCCGTACTGGGGATCGAGCATGCAACCGGGCCTTGTGCCCACAACTAGAATCGAACCTGGGACCCTTCAGCCCACAGGCCAGTGCTCTATCCACTGAGCAAAACCAGCTAGGGCTCTTTCAAAAAAAAAATTATAAAATACAGCATACACACAGGAGTGCATGAAACATATATGTGCTATTTAAGGACAAAGCCAGCACTTGTGCAGCCCTCATCCACGTCATGCAATAAAATAGAGCCCCGCCCCTGGCCATGTAGCCTCTTATCACACTTGCTTCTCTGGGACGTGGCCACCCCCACAGTGACTTCAGCCGCTGTCTTTCCCTTGTCTTTTCACGTAGTTTCTGCCCGCGATGCACGCGTGCTCAGACGCGCACAGCAGTTTAGTGTAGCCCGTTTTTGACCTTCGCATAAAGGGAAACATATTCTTCTTTTGTGGCTTACTTATTTAGCTCAACTCTTTAATGCAAATTAGCCATGTTGATGCATGAAATTGTAATTTGCTCATTCTCTTGCTGTCTGCTTTTCCACTGGGCTGATAAACCACACTTCTTCCCCATGCTGCCACAGACGGACATTTAAGGCTTTCCATTTTTGTTCTATTAGAAACAGGTTTGTTTTGAACCTTGTTTAGCTGACTCCTGGCACACATGGGCAGTTTTTACTCCAGGAGTGGAATTTCTGGGGTGTAGGACATTCACATCATCAATTTTACCAACGTACACTCGGCCCACAGTGTGAGAGTTTCTGCCGCTCCACTTCGTCACCAACACTCGGTATTGTCAGACTTCTTCATTTTAACCACTCTGGTGGGTATGCAGTGCTGTCTTAGGGTGATTTTTAAAAAATATATATTTTTTTTTATTGATTTCAGAGAGAGGAAGTGAGAGGGAGAGAGAGACATTAACGATGAGACAATCATAGGCTGACTGCCTCCTGCACGCCCCCTAGTGGGGATCAAGCCCGAAACCCTGGCATGTGCCCAGACTGGAGCTGAGCCGTGACCTCCTGGCTCGCAGGTCGATGCTCAACCACTGAGCCGCACTGGCTGGTCCTCAGTATGATTTTAATTTCTATTTCCCTTGATGTCCATTTGGGTGTCTTTTTTTTATGAAGCACCAGTTCCATTTCCCGTTGGCCTGTTTGTCCTCGTCTGATTCATGTAATTTGTCATATCCCATGTTATTTGTCCAGCTCTGTCAGTGGGCCATCAGTATGGAAGATGCTCACCTTCAAGGACGAAAGAGATAGCAGAACTCTGACGGTGTTCCCTCTTCTTTTTGTCACTATCAGATTGGCCCTAGGTCATGCAGTCACTGTGTTGGCAAGCAGGCAAACAATGCTTGGGAGCACACTGCAGGTTGGGCATGTGCATTGGTGAACCCCTAGGGCGGGCACTCTGGCATATCTAACGTACTATGAAGTGCATGTACGGTTTGACTCGGCTATTTCATTTCTAGGAATTTATCCTGCGGCTACATTCACTTAGGTGTGAAGTCACGTGTTCAGGGATACTCACGGGAACATGGTTTACAATAACAAGATATTAGAAACTTAAATGCCCAGTGGCTAAGGACTACTTAAATAATCTAGGGTGCATATTTACAAGGGAACACCCGTGCATATTTAAAAATTTGTTTATATGGGCTGAAAAGGAACATCTTCCAAGATGCGTTGTGAAGTGGAAAATTAACCGAGTGCAGAATACTGGGGGTAAGTGCTCCCGTGCCCACAGTGTATGTGCATGAGCTTGTTGTATTTTCGTAGAGTGTCTTGGAAGGATACTTGGAAGGTGGTTGGGGAATCGGGGTGGAGAGAGGCTTAGAATTCACTATAAGTCCCTTTGCACCTTTTGGATTTTCTACTAGGTACATGCGATGTCCATTAAAAATAAATTAAATACGCTTAAAATGTGTGGAGCTCCCATTATGGGCCAGGCCTTGGCTAAATACTAGAGATACACACCGTGGTGAATAACAGAGACTTTGACTCACAGGGCTCCCAGTCCAGGGATGGAAGATGGTCACTGGAACCATTGCCGTGGCGACAGGAGACAAGGGGTCCCACAGGGGACATTGAGGTGCTTTGGAGGAAAGTGACGCCAAGCAGGACAGCTCACAGAGTCTCGGGGGTGGACAGGTTGCCTGATGTCTGCGTGGGGAGCAGAAGGAAGAGGGAGCCAGCCAGTGGCGGTGGCTGGCAGAGACCGGAGGCCCCAGCAGAGGAAACGGCCTTTGTTGAGGGAGAGCAGACCTCTGTCCATTTGAGGAACTGAAAGTCCCGCTCAGCGGAAGCTGACATGAGCTGAGTCTGTTTCCAGAAAAAGACACACCAGAAATGTGGGGAAAAGACTGAAAGGGGGGAAAAGTGGGGTCAAGAAGACTGGTTAAGAAACTTCTGCAGTCATGAGAGGACAAGAGGCTGAATTAAGAAGGTGGAAGCCCTGACCGGTGTGGCTCAGTGGATAGAGCGTCGGCCTGCGGACTGAAAGGTCACAGGTTCGATTCCGGTCAAGGGCATGTACCTTGGTTGTGGGCACATCCCCAGTAGGGAGTGTGCAGGGGGCAGCTGATCGATGTTTCTCTCTCATCGATGTTTCTAACTCTCCATCCCTCTCCCTCTCCCTTCCTCTCTGTGGAAAAGAAAGAAAGAAAAAGTATATAAAAGAAGGTGGAAGTGGGGACAGAAAGAATGGGACAGACTTAAGAGAGAGTGAAAATGTAGAACCTTCAGACTTAATTGCTGGGTGATGGGGTAAAAGGGAGAGAAGATCATCCTATATAATAAAGAGGGAATATGCAAATTGATCATCACTTTGGCACAAATATGGCAGTGCTCACAGCGGAGGAGGAGTTTTCCATAACACACGATGGCTGCACCCACGGCTGAGGCTAACGAGCCTTAACGAGCAATCAGCAGGGACCTGAGGCTGCGCCCCCAACCCCTGCCTCGGTGGGGCCTGACACTGGACCTCAGGCTGTGCCCCTCATCCTGGCACCAGGCCAGGGAGCCCCAGGCCACGCCCCCTGCCGATGGGGTTGCACAGGGGACCTCAAGGCGGAGGACCTCAGGCTGCACCCCCACCTGGTGGGACTTGATGGAGGACCTTAACCACGCCCCCTGCCCCGGCACTGGGTCAGGGGACCTCAGGCTGTGCCCCCTGCCTGGCGGGGCTTGACAAGAGTGGGGCCAGCCAGGTCTGGATCTAGCCCAATGAGGGAGAGGGGGACAGCTGGGTGCAACTTTGAGGCGGGGACTCGACTCTCGGTCCTCTGGTGTGCCCCAGGAGGAAAATTTTCATACACATCTTACTACTTTCTTTCATCTCTGACACTTCTATTATAGAGAAAGGGCAAATAGCAATATTAAAATATTTCCTCTAATTAATCCCCTTTGAATGTGCATGAATTTTGTGCACCGGGCCACTAGTTATAATAATAAAGGCTAATAGTTGGAAAGACTTTCCTCAGTGGTAGCGCCTACCCAGAACCCTTTCTCACTAATCCTGCTGATGGGACGATAAGGCTGGCCGCCTGCGGAGGATCGGCCGATAGGGAGAAACAGGAAGTAAAAACTCCAGCACGTGCATTCGCGCTTTCACTTGCATCTTCCAGCATCGCCGAACACTTTGGCCCGGGACCCCGAGCCCAGGAAGCAGACAAACCCGCCCCCATCCCGGACCTCGTGGACGCGCAGGGCCGAGGAGTGAGAGCGGAGGAGGCCGCAGGGTGCTGCGCAGAACGAGACGGGAGAGCTAGACCCGCCCTGCGCGGGGGGGGGGGGTGGGGGGGTGGGGGGGTGGGGGGGGTGGTCCTGGATGGAAGGTGTGGCTGGAGGCACGTCTCCAGGAGCTCACACCGACAGGAGTATAGAGCCAGCTGTGTGCGTGTGCCCTTCTCGCGAGGATTGGGGCACAGACATCCAAGATGCTGGTGAGGCAGGAGAGAGAAGGATGGCTTCAAGAGAGTGACGGTGAGCCCTGACCGGTGTGGCTCAGTGGGTAGAGCCTCGGCCTGCGGACTGAAGCGTCCCAGGTTCGATTCCGGTCAGGGGCATGGACCTTGGTTGTCGGCACATCCCCAGCGGGGAGTGTGCAGGAGGCAGCTGATCGGTGTTTCTAACCCTCTATCCCTCTCTCTTTCTCTCTGTAAAAAATCAATAAAATATATATTTAAAAAAGAGAGAGTGATGGTGAGCCCAAGCCCAGGAGGAAAAGCAGCATGATGAAGGGGGTCAGGGGACAGGGGGGAGGGGAGAGAAAGGAAAGAGGTTCAGGGAAGAAATGGGGGGCTGGATGCTTCTGAGAGGCAGAGGGGGTGCTGTAGTGGGACAGCTTTCTTTCTTCCCTCCCCCCCTTTTTTATTGATGTCACAGAGGAAGAGAGAGAGAGGAGTATTAATGATGAGAGAATTGTTGATCGGCTGCCTCCTGCACCCGACCTCCCCCAGAGATGAAGCCGCAGCCCGGGCATGTGCCCTGACCCGGAATCAAACTGTCACCTCCAGGTTCATAGGTCGACACCCAACCACTGAGCCACACCGGCCGGCCCTTCTAGGCCAGAGACTAAGATTTCCGGGACGCCAGGACGCTCCTGCGGCCCCACCGTCAGTCACAGCACCTTCAGCTCTCAGGCCCCTTTGCTCTGCGCGGCCTCCCGCTGAGGGGGCCAGAGGCCGGTTCTCCAGGGGGTGACAGAGTGACAGGAAATGGCACAGGAGTCTGAGGAACAGAGATGAGAACCAGCAAGGGGAGGCGGCAGGTGAGAGCCCCAGGCGGAGGAGGTGAGGGAGCCCAGCGCCTCTGCTCCTGGGATTGCTGGGGCAGCCAGGCGGGGCACAGTGAAAACAGCTGCTGGAGGAAGGGCTGGTTTGCCTCGGAAGGGGGAGCCGAGGGCCAAGGAGAAAAGGTAGGGAGGAGGCGTGTGGCGTCCCTGGGAGGGTGCCAAAATATGGGAACCCCTTTCACGTCCAGCGTGATTCAGGGTCCCTGGTGCAGGGTTCAGGTTTCTGGAGAAGGCCACATACAAATGACTCAGAAAAATATTAATTTGGAAAGTGGGGGCCAGGTGGTAGTTCAAATCACTCTGGCTTCACCACTCCTTTTATTAAGATTAAAATCATAAGATACAGCTGTCTCCCCCAGACCGGAAACACCAGTAACAGTCAATCAGTAGATCGTCTGAGGACTAACAGGTGGGGGCTGCTTCAACCACCCACATCCCAGTGACCAGCTCCAACCCCTCAGAGCAATCCAGGTTGACCAGCCCTCCAAACTCCCTGTCCACAGCTCTCCATTGTTAAAACAACTAGGGGCCCGGTGCATGATATTCGTGCACTGGGGGTGGGTGATCCCTCAGCCCAACCTGCCCCCTCAATGGGACCAATGGCTGGCTCTGCCCGGCTGCCTTGGCCCCACCCCTGCTCCTGATTGGCTGGTGGGCATGACTGGTAGGTGTGGCTTGTGGGTGTAGGGAAGGTATGGTCAAATTTGCATATTACTCTTTTATTAGATAGGATGATTGGCTTCCATCAGAGGTGTGAAGGGCGAGACCCTCAAAGTAGGTTAGGGTTCAAGAGGCACAGAAAGCCAGAGCCTGGGTTGGATCGCCACACACTTCCTCCAGGACCAATAACCCACAGCGATCCCACTTAGAGCAGCTAAGAGTACCTGTAAGCATGAGGAAGAGAAAACCTCGGAACAAATAAAATAAGAATGTATTTCTCTTTCCAGTAAAAGTCCACAGGCAGGTGGCCCGGGCTGGTGTTAGGGACTTCCCCCGGAGTCAGGGGCCCAGCCTCCCCCCACCCTCTCCCTCTGCCTGTGCATCTTCTTCTCCTGCGTTAGCTCTGCTCCAAGTTCAGCAGCCACCACATCCCGTTCCGGCCGGAGCAGGAGGAGTGGGAGAGGAGGCGTCCCCTCCCCAGGGCTCGCCCAGAAGCTGCCCCGCCGTAGACACCCCATGGCCTTGTGCACACCTACATGTCACAGGCCAGGGGAGGAGCGCATATCAGGGAACAGATGTTTTCTCCGCCACGGCCCACCCATACACCCATGTCTACGAAAGGTGCCATCCCAATTTGCAGGAGATAGTCCTGGTTTACACCAGTGGTCGGCAAACTCATTCGTCCATAGAGCTAAAGATCAATAGGACAACGATTGAAACTTCTTTGGAGAGCCAAATTTTTTAAACTTAAACTTCTTCTAACGCCTCTTCTTCAAAATAGACTCGCCCAGGCCGTGGTATTTTGTGGAAGAGCCACACTCAAGGGGCCACAGAGCTGCACGGGGCTCGCGAGCCCCAGTTTGACGACCACGGGTTTACACTGTTATCCCACATAATTATTAACAGCCTTCCTTTTCACTCAAAAGTAAAAAAAAGAAAAAAAAGTTTGGTGGTTCCTCATAAGGTTAAACATGGAGTTCCCATGTGATCCAACCAGGCCAGAGGCAGACCCAGAAGAATTGGAGCGGTGCTCGAAACCGTGCACTCCTCTCCACGCCGGCATTACTCCAAACAGCCGAAAGGTGGAGGCAGCCAAGTGCCTATCAACATGGAAGCATAAACAAAACGTGAAACATACACGCAGTGAAATATTATTCAGCCATGAAAGAAATGGAGGACACCCCGGCCAGCATGGCTCAGCGGCTGAGCGTCCACCTGTGGACAGGAGGTCCTGGTTCGATTCCCGGTCAAGGCACGTGCCCAGTGGGGGTTTTTCCCATCATCGATGTTTCTGTCTCTCTTTCTCTTCCCCTTTCCCTTCCTCTCTGAAATCAGTAAAATTAAAAAATTATATATATATATATATATATATATATATACACACACATATATAGAGAGAGATTTATATATTATATATTTATATATAATATATAAATATATTTATATATATAGAGAGAAAGAGATATTTATATATTATATATATATATATAGAGAGAGAGAGAGAGAGAGAGAGAGAGAGAGAGAGAGATGAAGTACTGATTCATGCTACAACATGGCTTAACCTTAAAAGACATGATGTTTAGTGAACAAAAGCCAAACACGAAAGGACAAACATGGATTATACTGTTGTGAAGTGCCCCGATTAAACAAAGTCAGAGACAGGAAGTGGTTATGAGGGGACGGTGAGGGGAAGGGGAATTATTGTTAACAGGTATAGAGTTTCTGCTTGGGATGCTGAAAAACTCCTAGAAGTGGGTAGGGATGATCCAATAATGTGACTATACCTAATGCCACCTGAATATTTAAAACTGTAAAAATGGCAAATTTTGTGAAGTATATTTTACTGCAAAAACAAGTTTGAGATATTTACCCAAGAGGGAAAAAAAGCATATATGTCCATACAAATACCGACTGTTCAGACAGCCTTATTTGTAATAGACAAAACCTAGAAACAACCCAAATTACCACCAACGGATAAACAGACAAACTGTGGTACATCCATATAACAGAATACTACTCAGCCATGAAAAGGAATAAACTCCTAATGAACACAACTGTAGTCCAACAAGTTAGATAACTTAGATGAAATGGACAAATTACAGAAAAACACAAATATTAAAACTGACTGGTGCTTGCTTCAGCAGCACATATACTAAAATTGGACCGATACAGAGACTAGCATGGCTCCTAAAAATTCAGACTTCGGAAGGAACTGAAACTTTGAATTGGTTTATAACAAGTAAAGACATCAATTAAATGTCTTCTTAACTAATAATTTAAAACTTCCCACACAGAAAAGTCCAGCCCCAGACAGCTTCCCTGATGAATTCTACCAAACATTCAAAGAAGAGTCTGGGCAGCGTGGCTCAGTGGTTAGGGCCGACCTATGACCCAGGAGGTCACGGTTCGATTCCCAGCCAGGACACATGCCCGCAGCTGGATCCCCAGTGTGGGGTGTGCAAGAGGCAGCTGATCAATGATTCTCTCTCATCGTTGAAATTTCTATTTCTGTCTTCCTCTCCCTTCCTCTATGAAATCAAGAAAAATAAGAAGAATGAATACTAGTTGTGATTCATTTTTAGGCTGAATAATGGTTCCCTAAAGCTATCCATGTCTTAATCTGAAGAGCCTCTGAATGTTAATTTAGAGGACAAAAAGGATTTTGCAGATGTGATTGAGAATCTCAGGAGGCCCTCGCTGGTTTGGCTCAGTGGATAGAGCGTCGGGTTGTGGACTGAAGGGTCCCAGGTTCGATTCTGGTCAAGGGCACATGCCCGGGTTGCAGGCTTGATTCCCAATAGGGGGCGTGCAGGAGGCAGCCAATCAATGATTCTCTCTCATCATGAATGTTTCTATCTCTCTCTCCCTCTCCCTTTCTCTCTAAAATCAATAAAAATTTAAAAAATAAAAACAGAAGAAGAGGGGCCACTTTCCAATCCTTATAGGAGGCCAGTATTACTCTGATAGCAAAACCAGACAAAGATGCTATGAGAAAAGAAAAACTACAGACCAATTTTCCTTATGAATTTAAACACAAAAATCCAGAACAAAATACTAGGGAACTGAATCCAACAATATGGGCTGTTCCAAAAGAATGTGGCATACACACACTGAATAATTATAAAGGCAGTGTTTATTAAAATACATTTCACTTTCAAAACTGAACTGTCAGCTGTTCAAGTATATAGTAAACAGTTTTGGGGGTCGCCCTGTAGTCAACAAGAATTATATACTATGAGCAAGTGGGGTTCATCTCAGGAATACAAGGTTGATTGAACATCTTGTGCAGAAGAGAGTGGACATGTCAAGCTTGAGAATGTCGCCCTTGGAAATCCTGCCCTTAGCCGAAACCGGTTTGACTCGATGGATAGAGTGGCAGCCTCGGGACTAAAGGGTCCCAGGTTCGATTCCGGTCAAGGGCATGTACCTTGGTTGAGGGCACATCCCTAGTAGGGGGTGTACAGGAAGTGGCTGATAAACGTTTCTCTCTCATTGATGTTTCTAACTCTCTATCCCTTTCTTCTCCTCTCTGTAAAAAATCAATAAAATATTTTTTTTTTAAAAAAGAAAAAATCCAGCCCTTGGCTGCCATCAGGACTGGAAGGAGGGCCTCATTGTGCCTCCACTGTTTGTACAAACAATATGGTTTATGCTAACTCCCTAGCTTCCTCCGGGACTCTGGAGTCTGGAGCTTGGTACATGCTAGGCAGAGAGTGCTTACATGACCAGCCCCTGTTAAGACCTTGGGTCCTGGTGAGCGTCCCTGACAGACAGCACTCCACACGCGCTGTCGAAAGGAGGGGGCATGTCCTATGTTGACTCCGCGGGCAGAGCACGCTGGGAGCTTCTGGTTTCCTCTGGACTTTGGCCTATGTGCTGTTTCCCGTCGCTCATTTGCTTTGTATCCTCTCACTGTATGAAACTTAGCCGAGAGTGTGACTGCAGGCCGAGTCCTCTGCTCCTGCCTGTGACTCGCTGATCCTGAAGGTACTCGTGGGGATCCCCAAAACACACACCAAAATCAATTCATGTTACGTATCACATTAATAGAATAAAACCCCAGCTGGTCTGGCTAGGTGGATACAGCATCAGCCTGCGACAGAAGGGTCCCAGGTTCAATTCTGGTCATGGGGACATGCCCAGGTTGTGGGCTTGATCCCCAATAGGGGGCGTACTGGAGGCAGCCAATCAACAATTCTCTCTCATCATTGATGTTTCTATTGATCTCTTCCTCTCCCTTCCTGTCTGAAATCAATAAAAACATATTTTGAAAAAATGGAATAAATGACAAAAATACGACCACTCAATAGATGTGGAAAAAAAAACATTTGAGATATTTATCAGGGAGAACCAAGATGGCGGCATAGGTAAAACACCTATCTTGCCGTCATACACAGCAATTTTAAAACTACAACTTAACGAAAGAACAAACACCATCCAGAATCACCAGAAAGCTGGCCGAGTGAAAATTCCACAAATAAAAGTGAAGATAAGACACTGTGACTCGGAGGAGCGGTGGCTGACAGTGTTGAAGATTCGCGCGGAGAGAGGTTTGGAGGAGTCGCGCGCGCCAGCGGAGAGGGCGGGCGGCTGAAAACCGGCCAGTTTTCTTGAACGGGGAGACAAAGACGTCCCACTGGACTGATTCTCCAGCTCTGGGCGAAGTCCAGGGAACCCACTATCACACAGGATGAAAACTGGACAGTGGGAGGGCACGCCGAAGCTCGGGTGCCGCAGGGGTTTGCCGGCTTGTGGAGAGGGTGGGCTTGCGCGTGACCTTGGGAACAGCGCAGGTGCATGAGTGCAGAGCGCTCTCAACTTGCTCCCTCATTCGGGAAACCGTCAGACTGCTTTGTTTTACGACCCTGGGTGAGACATTGGGTGTGCAGACTCATTTGGGGAGAGTCTGAATTCCCTGGTAGCTGGTGGAGCTTGGCAGCGGCTCTCTCTCAGAGGTGCTGGTGGCCATTGCCCCGGCACAGAGTCCCTGGGGCCGCATAGGGCGGAGCTAACGCTGTCTGCTTGGCCCGGAGACTCCGCCCATCCAACCTGAGCACAGCTGAGCTTCACAGACAATTGGCCTGGAGGTCAACCCCTCTGAGTGCTAACAACGATTAACCTGAGCTTAACTTCAGCAAGACTGTGCAACCCATATCCACCTCAGGTAACTGGGGAGGCTGAGCCACTGTCCCTAGTAGGACATCTACCACAAAAAGCTAATTGACCAACTCAGGGAAGCAGCCACCATGCAGAGACATGGAAAGAAATCAGATGTGAAAGAAATGGAGGGGAAAAAACGACTGGACATGGAATTCAAAACCACAGTTATTGGGCTTATCAAGAGGCTCCAACAAAAGGTCGAGACCTATAAGGAAATAAGCAAGACTGACAAGGAAATGAATGAGTCCTACAAGGAAATGAAGGAGACTCTCAAGGATATAAAGGAGACTCTCAAGGATATGAAAAAGAACCAACCAGAAATTAAGCATACACTGACTGAAAAAAAAAAGTATACAAAGACCTAAAAGTGCTCTGGAGCACCCCAAGAACCAAGTTAAAGATTTGAAATACAAAGAGGTAAAATCCACTCAGCTGAAAAAGCAAGAAACCAAAAGAATCCAAAAAATTGAAGATAGTGTAAGGGGCCTCTGGGACAACCTCAAGCATACCAACATCCGAATTATAGGGGTGCCAGAAAAAGAGAGCAAGACAATGAAAACCTACTTGAAGAAATAGTGACTGAAAACTTCCCACACCTGATGAAAGAAATTGACTTAGGAGTCCAAGAAGGGCACCGAACCCCAATATATAGGAACCCTAAGAGGACCACACCAAGGCACATCATAATTAAAATGCCAAGAGCAAAAGACAAAGAGAGAATGTTAAAAGCAGCAAGAGAAAAACAGATGGTTACCTATAAGGGAGCACCCATATGATTGTCAGCGGATTTCTCAACAGAAATGATGCAGGCCAGACGGGAGTGGCAAGAAATATTCAAAGTGATGAACAGCAAGAATCTACAACCAAGATTACTCTATCCAGCAAAGCTATCATGCAGAATTGAAGGTCAGATAAAGTGCTTAGCAGATAAGAAAAAGCTAAAGGAGTTCATCACCACCAAACCAATATTATATGAAATGCTGAAAGATATTCTTTAAGAAGAGGAAGAAGAAAAAGATAAAAGTGTAAATTAGGAACAACAAATACACATCTATCAACAAATGAATCTAAAAATCAAGTGAATTAATAAGCTGATGAGCAAGATAAACTGGTGAATGCAACAGAATCACGGACATAGAGAGGGAATGGACTGACAACTCTTGGGGAGAAAGGGAGTGTGGGAAGTGCAGCAAGAGACTGGACAAAAATCATTCAACTATGGGAGAGGACAGTGGAGGGGGGTGAGGGCGGAGGGTGGGATGGGTACCAGGTGGAGGGGAACTATAGGCTGAAAAAAAAAGGGAACAATGTAATTAATAAACTGAACAATAAAGATGAAAAAAAACCATTTGACAAAATGAAACATTCTTTCATAAGAATATTCAACAAACTAAGAACAGAAGGGACCTTCTACAAGGTGGGAAAGGGTGTATAAGAATAACCCATACCTGATGTCAAACTCAAGGCTGAAAGACTGAATGCCATTCTCCTAAGATCAAGAACAGACAAGTATGTCCTCTGTTACCACTTCTTCTTAACATTGTCTGGAGGCTTCAGCCAGAGTCATCAGACAAGAAAAATAAAAAAAAATGCACTCATATTAGACTGGAATAAGTACAACAATCTCCATTTACAGACGGCACGATCTTGTGTATAGGAAATTCTAAGAAAACCACCGGAAAACTATTAAAACTAATAAATGTTCTCCACAGATTGTAGGATATAAGGTCAATGTGTGGCCATCAATTGTGTGCTGGTGACGAACATTCCAAAAATGAATGTAAGAAGACAGTTTGTTACAATAGCAACAAAAGAATAAAATACTTAGCCATAGAGTTAACGAAAGCTCTGGAAGACTTGAAAAATGAAAGCTACAGGACACTATTGAAAAAAATTAAATAAAATGTAAACATATAGAAAGGCATTATACATAGATCAGACGACTTAACATTTTAAGGTTGCATTGAACCCCAAATTAATCTACACATTCAATGCAATCTCTTTCAAAATCCCAGCTGACGTTTAAAAAAGAAATTGGCAAGCTGTTCTTAATATTTAAATGAAAGTGCAGCCCCGACCAGTTTGGCTCAGTGGCTGGAGCCTCGGCCTGTGGACTGAGGGGTCCCAGGTTCGATCCCGGTCAAGGGCATGTGCCTTGGTTGTGGGCACGTCCCCAGTGGGGGTGTTCAGAAGGCAGCTGATCAATGTTTCTCTCTTATTGATGTTTCTGACTTTCTATCCCTCTCCCTTCCTCTCTGTAAAAAATTAATAAATGATATTTAAAAAAAATAAATGAAAATGCAAGGGACCAAGAACAGCCAAAATAATCTTGCAAAAGAAGAGAACAGTTGGAGGACTGAAACGTTCTGATTTCATAACTAAGGATAGGCATGTGTGGATACAGAAGTCCCCCCTTATCTGTGAATTCCTTTTCTGCAGTTTTATTTGTTTGTTTGTTTATTTTTAAAGTAACATAATTTGTTCAACAGCTTTTTTTTATGGATTTCAGAGAGGAAGAGAGAGAAATAGAAACATCCATGATGAGAGAAAATCATTGATCAGCTGCCTTCTGCACATCCCCTACTAGGCATCGAGCTCACAACCCAGGCATGTGCCCTTGATTGGAATTGAACCTGGGACCTTCAGTCTGCAGGCAGATACTTTCCACTGAGCCAAACCAGCAGTTTTCTGCAGTTTTAGTTACCTGCAACCAACAATGGTCCAAAAACATTACATAGAAAATTCCAGAAATAAACAATTCATAAATTTTCCGTTGAATGCTGTTCTAAGTATCTAGATTAATTCTTGTACCATCTTCCCACCCAGGAGGTGGGTCATCCCTTTGTTCAGCATGTCGACACTGTGTACACTACCCGCCCATGAGTCACTTAGTAGACATCTCGGGGTTCAGGTCAGCTGTTACAGGATTGAAGTACTTGTTCTCAAGTCCCCCTGATAGTAACCTAGTGCTGTGTCACATTGCCTGCACCCTTCACCTCACTGCATCTCCTCACACAGCCATTGTCATCTAAGATCCTCACAAGAAGGGTGAACACAGTGCAATAAGATAATTTGAGAGACCAACTTCACATAACTTTTATTACAGTCTATTGCTATAATTGTGCTAGTTGATTATTAGTTAATAGAGGCCTGGTGCATGACATTTGTGCACGGGATTGCAGGTGTCCCTCAGCCCAGCCTGCACCCTCTAAAATCTGGGACCCCTTGAGGGATGTCCAACCGCCTGAGTTTTTACAGAGAGAAAGGGAGAGGGATAGAAAGTCAGAAACATCGATCAGCTGCCTCCTGCACACCTCCTACTGGGGATGTGCCTGCAACCAAGGTATATGCCCCTGACTGGAATCGAACCTGGGATCCTTCATTCTGCAGGCCAACACTCTATCCACTGAGCCAAACTGGTTTCAGCTGTGCTAATCTCTTACTGTGCCTAATGTATAAGTTAAACTTTCTCATGGGTATGTATATATAGGAGTTAAGTACTACCCATGGTTTTTGGCATCCACTGGGAGTTTTGGAATGCATCACCCGTGGTTAAAACCATTGAATTAGCCGAGACCGGTTTGGCTCAGTGGACAGAGCGTCGGACTGCGGACTGAAGGGTCCCAGGTTCGATTCCGGCAAGGGCATGTACCTTGGCTGCAGGCACATCCCCAGTGGGGGGCGTGCAAGAGGCAGCTGATCGATGTCTCTCTCTCATCGATGTTTCTGACTTTCTATCCCTCTCCCTTCTGCTCTGTAAAAAATCAATAAAATATATATTTAAAAAAAAAAAAAAAAAAAAAAAAAAACCATTGAATTATTTGCTCTCAGTGTATGAATTGTATGGTATGTAAAGTACATCTCCATAAATTTGTTAAAGAGTGTCAATGGTTAATGATACTCTCTCATCATTGATGTTTCTATCACTCCCTCTCCCTTCTTCTCTGAAAGCAATAAAAAATATATGTATTTAAAAAACCCCTAGATGGTTTGTTTCAGTGGATACAGCGTTGGTTTGCAGCCTAGAAGGTCCTGGGTTCAATTCCCATCAAGGGCACATGCTCAGGCTGCAGGCTCGATCCCCCGTAGGGGACATGCTGGAGGCAGCCAGCCCATGATTCTCCCTCATCAGTGATGTTTCTATCTCTCTCCCTCTCCCTTCCTCCCTGACATCAATAAAAATGTATATATTTTTAAAAACGCTGTTAAGGGGACAGTCAGTGGGCGTGCCCCCTTAGAGGAGAGGCTGGAACAGTAGAATCAGCTTTATCTTTTATTTTTGTTAAATATATATTTTGTTGATTTTTTACAGAGGGAAGGGGGACGGATAGAGAGTTAGAAACATCGATCGGCTGCCTCCTGCACACATTGCACTGGGGATGTAACCACAACCAAGGTACATGCCCTCTATCCCCTGAGCCAACCCAGCCAGGGCTAGAACCAACGTTAGAAGTTATGGGGTCACACATGGGTGAGCTCTCACTGGAAAGACTCAATGAGGGTCAGAGGATTCGGGATCCAGTCCTGAGACCCTTCCTTGTCGGAGGGAGGAAGGAAGGGAGTGCAGGAAGGAAGGCTGCACAGGAGCGGGCACTAGGGTAGGACAGACCTGGGTCACGTGCAGCCGCTGAGGCTCCCCAAGAGAGGAGTGTTTGGGGAAGGGAGATGGTTGTGTGTCCAGGCAGCAAAGTGAGCAGGAAGGTACAGGTAGGAAGCAGGGCCCAACCCAGACTGTCCCACGTCTTTGGCAAAAAGTCAGTGGTGGCCACTCCCCCTCCCCCCTCCCCAAGTAGCAGAAGGTGTGGAAGGAATAGGGGAAAAGCACAGATCTGGTGTCCAGCACAACAGGACAACCTCAGCTCCGCCACCCATTCCTATGGGACCTTTGGAAAGGCACAGCCTGCATCCCCGGCTCCCAAGTGAGGCCAGCGGGACCCGCAGGTGCTGCTGGCCTGTTAGGTGGACGAGGAGCTGGGGCAGGGACGGCAGCCTGTGCACGCCGCCTGACTTCCACTGGGCCGTTCGCTGTGGACAGACAGACAGACTCTGGCCCCAGACAGGCGGGGCGCTGTGTGGTCTTGTCAGTTTCCTCTCTGAACCCCGTGTTGGGAAGGTCGGGGAATATTAGCAGCATGAACCTCACTGGCTGACGGGAGAAGTAGGTGAGAAGTTGCAGGCAGAGCGTTTGGCACTTGGGCCCGGGACCAGCAGGGTTCCGTGAAGAGAGCTGGTGTCCCCTCTGCGCTCAGCCCGTGCCCGGATGCGTGCCTTTGCTGGGTGACATGGGGGGGGGGGGGGGGGGCGGAGGAGCCACGGGGGCCGCTCGCACAGCCGGGTTCGGTCCTGCAGGGCCGGCTGGCTGAGGTCAGGTCCGAGAGCAAAAGCTTCTGCCTTGGCTGGAAGGGGGTGAGGTGTGCATGCTGGGGACGTGGGGAGCCAGCAGCCTCTCCTGAGCTTGGACTGGCTCCCAGACTGGCAACACGATCGCCCCCCTGACCCTGAGAGGCAGCAGCTGCCCCCGGGCAGCCCACGGCAGGCGAACCTCACGAAGGCCTCAACCTTGAGCAGCTGAGAGTCCATCCACGCAACAGCTGGGCCCCGCGGCCATAAATCACTGATGACACCGCTGGGCCCGGTGGCCTGGCCGGCTGCTCCGGGCGGGGGGGGGGGGGGGGGGGGCGGAGCAGGCAGGCAGGGGCTCAGAAACACTCTCCCTCCCTCTCCCCCCCAAACCCCACCTGGGCCTCCAAGCCCCAGGGTGGCTGGCGGCTTTGCATCCTCTGGGCAAACCTCTCTGAACCCCACAGCGCCCTCCACACCACACGCGGCCGGCACGTGGGCTGATGGGGGAGACTACGTGTATATGTGCACACAGAGCTGGAAACCGGGAGGCTGCTGCAGAAGTCCCCCCCACACACACTGTGGGGCCCGCAGGCCGCAGACTCTCCCGGGCTGGGGAAGTGGGCCTGGTGAATCCGGATTCCTCGAACCCGCACCAGGCGCTGGAGCCCAAGGCCAGGGGACCGCGGCCCGGGGGCCAGGCACAGTCCTGCGTGTAGGGCAGGCTGTCAGAAGGCCACCCCTTCTCTCCTGAGGGCGGATTCCAGGCAGTTCATGGCTTTTGCTTTGCTCCGGAAAGTTCATCCAGAAAGTTCGTCCAGAAAGGTCTGGAACGGCCTTGTCCTATGAACACTGGACCAGGCAGCTGCAAGAAACAGGCTGTTATGATTATTGTCATGGGGTTAGGAACCGCAGAGAATGGGCAGGGGGTGAACAAACCTGGGTGTCACCTGTGTCCTGTCAAGGACACCCTTTTACATCTTGAAAAGACTGGCAAGTAAAGTACAAATGTAGAAACCATTGTTTTCGGGTGTTGGAAGCATCTTATATAATAAAAGAGAAACATGCAAATTTGACTGTACGTTTGCTCCCGATAGGCTATGCTGCCAGCCAATCAGGAGCAGGGGCGAGGCCAAGTGGGGGCAAGCATCCAGCTGTGGGGGGCTGTGAGGGGAAGCGGCAGCAGCAACAGCAGCAGTGGTGGTGACTGTGGCCCCCAGGTCCTGTGAGCGGAAGTGGCGGTGAGTGCCCAGCCCCTGGGGCCGGGTGGTCGCAGGCAGCAGGGGCTGAGCTAAGCAGGGCGATGGCTGGGCAGGCTGGGGGTGAGCCATCAGTTGGACATCCCCTGAGGGCTCCCAATATGTGAGAGGGGGCAGGTTGGGTTGAGGGACCACCCACCCCCAGTGCACAAATTTTGATTTGGTTTCTGGTGTTGGAAACATACACACATAAAAGTGAGATGCAAATTGACTGTACCTCTGCGATGCCCACCAGCCAAACAGGAGTGAGTATGCAAATTAATCCAACAAAGATGGTGGGTTAATTTGCATACACAGATGCCTAGCGGCTGGGGACGGAGGGACACTTGCATCATCTCCAAGACGACAAAGCAGGCGTTCTGCACGGCCCCAGCCGCTCCGGGCCTCTGGGAAACGTGGGAAGGCAAAAACATGGCTCTAGCTGGAGCAAAGGCGGTGCCGACAGCCAAGGGAAGGAAGGCCCATTCTTGCACAAATCTTCGTGCATCAGGCCTCTAGTTTGCTTATAATTGTTCTTGGCAAAACAAGAATCTGGGAGGGCCAGAGTAATGGTTGCTCTGGGGTAGGGTGGTTATGGGGCAGGGTTTCTGGGGGTGCAGGTGATGGTCTTCCCTCCATTTAGGGAAGGGTTGCTCTGTGGGTGTGTTCACTTTATTCATCAAGCTTTTCCATTTGTTATCCCATACTAGAGGCCTGGTGCATGAAATTTGTGCATGGGCGGGGGGGCTCCTCAACCCAGCTTGCACCTTCTTCATTCTGGGCCCCCTCAGGGGATGGCCCAATCTCTACACTGGCAGTTGGACATCTCTCTCATAATCTGGGACTGCTGGCTCCTAATTGCTCACCTATCTGCCTGCTTGGTTGCCCCTAACTGCCCTCCCCTACCAGCCTGGTCGCCCCTAACCCCCTCTGCCTGTGTGCATGAGCATGGGCCTGAGCAACACACACTCAAACACCCACACCCACACCCACACAAAGTCCTTGGATGTCCAGAAGATGTCTGGTCTAATTAGCATATTACCCTTTTATTAGTATAGATAGATAATAACAGGCTGATATGCAAATAGACAGAACAGTGGAACAACCAAACAACCGAACCACAGGCCACTGTGATGTGCACTGACCACCACGGGGTGTGTGCGGAACATGGTGGGCTTTGGCCGCGGTGGGATGGTGGAGCAGGTGAGTGGGGGCACCAGACCAAGGCAGGGCACCAGTCGCTGTCATTGCGGCGAGCCTCTGGTGGTTACTGAAAATTCTTTGCTCCCCCGTGCTGCAATACCGTCCGGCACTTGTACCTGCTGCCGTGCCCAGCGCCACGCCCAATCACTCGGCACCTGATCGCTCCTGAGGGCCTCTCCACTTCCCCTGCCCCTGAGGGGCGATCGGGGCAGCAGCCACCGCTCACACCCACTGCTGGCGCCAGCCCCAATGGCTCTGCTGTCAGTGGGTGCAAGTGGGGCCTGTGCTGTCAGGTCAGCATATGGGAGCAACAGTGGTGGCAGGAACGGGGCTGCAGGAGTGGGGCTGTGGCAGACAGGGGACCAGGGCTGTGATGGGAGGGGCCAGGCGGGGTGCAGAGGATGGGCTGAGACCCGCCCCTGTGCCCACCACAGCCTCACAGCCCACGGTTCCTTTCAAGGTGCACAAATTCGTGCACTGGGCCCCTAGTACTTCAATCAAATGTTTGCTTTAACAAAAACCTGTGAACGATATCTTCTTTTTTGTAGACAATAAAATATTTGGGAAGGCCCTCCGAGGGTGAAAGGGACTTTAGGATTGCCATGCAATTTCCATGCCATACTGATGAGAAAGGCAGGCTCCCGGAGTGAGAGGCAGGACCAGAACTGGGTCCTCAGAACCTCCGGGTCCCCATTCCACTGAACTAGGTGACCTCAGCGAGTACGTTTATTTACTCATTTACGTTTTCTCAGCAAGGAAGTGCGAATTAGGAAACGTTTTAGAGGACCATGGTTCTATTGATTTTTAAAAGAACAGTAATGACCTCTTGGCATCTTTTTAAATTAAATAGTTGTTATTTTAGTTAGTTCTGAATTAGTTATAGGTGCCAAAACTAAAAAATTAAAACACACACACACAACAACACCAAAAGGTACATAATGCCAAACCTCTTTCTCATGGTTTCTTAGGGGCTCTGCACGCCCCCCGCCCCGCCCCTGGTCCCACTGTAGGGACTTCTGTGCATCATTCCAGAGAGTCTGTGTATGATAAACGTGCTCCCCTGATCCCCACAGAAGGGAACATACTGGACACGCCGTCCCACACCCTGTGCCTAACAGTTAACACACACTCTGAACCCTGAACACTCTGTCCATTGGTCTGACTCTTGGTTTTTCACTATGAGAACTGTCTGTCTATATCCTCTGTCCATTTTTCTATTCCACTTTCTCACTGGGTTGTCAGTTTTTATAAAAACCAAATGTTTACGAAGAGAATATACTTTATAGAATGAAAAAAAATCGTACCCGTCCAGCACAAAAATCACAGTTACTTTTGGTGTGGCCCTTTGATGCTCTTTTCTGTAGGCATACATATTTAAAAATACATTTTGTATTGATTTCAGAGAGAGGAAGAGGGAGAGAAGGCGAGAAACATCAGTGATGAGATAGGATCACGGATCGGCTGCCTCCTGCACGGCCCACACTGGGGATCCAGCCCACAGCCCAGGCAGGCGCCCCGACCGGAAATCAAACCGTGACCTCCTGGGTCAGAGGTCAGTGCTCAACCACTGAGCCACACCAGCTGGGCTGGACCTACATATTTTTACAGCGTTACAGCTGATCACAACAGTATCTACCATTTATTGAGTGCTTCCCGGGTGCTAGGCAAACACCTGGAGAGGCGCATGAAATTTCTAGTTCTGCTTTTTCACGTAATGTAGCAGGGTTTTCCCTGTTGCGACATTCAGCTGGGGCTTCTCATTTGTAATGGATGCTCAGCATGCTGTCAAGAGGGCACATGTACCACCATGTGATTCGCTGCTCTGTGATTAACTTTGAGTTGCTTCTAGTTCCTTATCATTTCTGACTAATAAACCCTTTAAATCTATTTTAAAAATTAAACTCCTACATTGATGTACCTTGCACCTTACTTTAATGTCAAATAAACATCCCTAAATATTTATAAGTATTCGATCATCATAATTAAAATGTTTGCTTATGAAGTAGAGGGAAATAAAATGGTAGGAGTAGTAGCGGATAGAAACGGCGCGCACACGTATATTACACACATACCACTTATTACTGCTTACGATTTAAAAATTTGGACAGAAAATTATATCACTCAGCTTGCTTCAGAAAGGTTTCCTGTCACTCTTGCCTTCCTCCCTGCCGGGTAAATTCAGAGTCCGGCAGAGGGAAGGCCTGAGTGGAAAGAAGGAGGGGTATGCAGTGTCCCTGCAGAGACTCGGCAGCGAGCCAAGGGGTGATCTTTCACTTCTTTTTCTTTTTGTTAATCCTCACCTGAGGATATTTCTTCCATTTTTTAGAAAGAGTGGAAGGGAGAAAGGGAAAAGGAGAAAAGGAGAGGGAAAGGGAGAGGGAGAGGGAGAGGGAGAGGGAGAGGGAGAGGGAGAGGGAGAGGGAGAGGGAGAGGGAGAGGGAGAGGGAGAGGGAGAGGAAGAAGGAGAGGGAGAGGGAGAGGGAGAGGGAGAGGGAGAGGGAGAGGGAGAGGGAGAGGGAGAGGGAGAGGGAGACAGAGAAAAGGAGGGGGAGAAGGAGAGGGAGAGGGAGAGGGAGAGGAGGAGAGGGAGGAGGAAGGAGGAGAAGGAGAGGGAGAGGGAGAGGGAGAGGGAGAGGGAGAGGGAGACAGAGAAAAGGAGGGGGAGAAGGAGAGGGAGAGGGAGAGGAGGAGAGGGAGAGGGAGGAGGGAGAGGGAGAGGGAGAGGGAGAGGGAGACAGAGAAAAGGAGGGGGAGAAGGAGAGGGAGAGGGAGGAGGGAGAGAAGGAGAAGTAGAGGGAGAGGGAGAGGGAGAGGGAGGAGGGAGAGGGAGAGGGAGACAGAGAAAAGGAGGGGGAGAAGGAGAGGGAGAGGGAGAGTAGGAGAGGGAGAGGGAGGAGGGAGAGGGAGAGGGAGGAGGAAGAGGAAGAGGGAGAGGGAGAGGGAGAGGGAGACAGAGAAAAGGAGGGGGAGAAGGAGAGGGAGAGAAGGAGAAGGAGAGGGAGAGGGAGAACATTGGCTGAAACCAATGTAAAAAATCAATAAAATATATTAATATATATATATACACACATATATATAAAAGAAAGAAATGGAGAGCCTTATCTACCCTGTGCCATCCAGCCATGCCCAGAGCCCATACCTCCCCTAGGCTTCATAACTACCTGGATAACAAATTACTACCCAATGTCTGTACCAGCTCCTGATTACAGTTCAAGACGAGGACCAAGTATATTTCATCTGGCAGGTTTCCAGGATCACCAGTTATTATTTAGAAAAGTAAAATGCCCCAGCCTCAGTGAATAAGTAGAGGGGAATTCTTTATTTTATTTTATTTTTTACCGAGAGGAAGGGAGAGGGATAGCCCCCTGCACACCCCCTACTGGGGATCAAACATGCAACCTGGGCATGTGCCCTTGACCGGAACCAAACCGGGACCCTCAGTCCGCAGGCCGACGCTCTATCCACTGAGCCACACTGGTCAGGGCCAGAGTGGAATTCTTAAGAGCATGGTTCTGAAGCCAGATTACACAGGTTTGTAAATCCACTAGCAGGATAAATCTGGCTACATTACTCCACTTCCCCTAAGCTTCATTTTCCTTATCTGTATTTATTACAAATATATGTGTTATTAGAGGCCCAGTGCACAAAATTCGTGCACGGGGGCAGGGGTGCCCCTCCGCCCAGCCTACACCCTCTCCAATCTGGGACTCCTTGAGGGATGTCTAACTGCCCGTTTAGGCCCGATCCTACGGGCCTAATCACAATCCAGGACTGCTGGCTCCAAACTGCTCACCTGCCTGCCTTCCTGATTGCCCCTAACTGCTTCTGCCTGCCAGCCTGATTATCCCCTTAACCATTCCCCTGCCAGCCTGATTGATGCCTAACTGCTCCCCTGCCAGCCTGTTTGCCCCTAACTGCCCTCCCCTGTAGGCCCGGTTGCCCACAACTTCCCTTTTTTGCCGACCTGGTCACCCCTAATTGCCCTCTCCTGCAGGCTTGATTGCCCCCAACGGCCCTCCCTTGCAAGCTTGGTCCCTCCCATCTTGTGGTGGCCATCTTGTGTCCACCTGGGGAAAGGATCTTTGACTACATGTGGGCAGCCATCTTGTGTGTTGGAGTGATGGTCAATCCGCATATTACTCTTTTATTAGATAGGATTATATTAGTCGTCAACTACTATTATGTGCTACAATGAACATTTTCTGAAGTCTTACCGTGTGCCAGGCCCCGTGCTAAGCCCTTTCCAGGGCTGATTGCACAGCAAGTGAGCGTGGGGGGCACACAATGTTTACAACCCCCTCCTCGGGTGGCTGCCTCCACCGTAAAGGAAGGTGTTTCCATCCAAATGCCCACAAAGAACACTCCCGGCCTTCTCCCCACTTCCTTGCTTCTCCTTACGGGAAAAGAAACTAACCCACAGCTCAGAGTTAATCATTTGTTCGTGGGTGGGGCCACGTTTAAACGAGGGCAGGTGTGCCCCTGGCTTTCTGTTCGCCCTGTCACGGCCGTGCGGGACAGAGGTGGGTCTCTGCTCTCTCGCAGCTTTCCCACCTCCACCTGCTAGAAGGGGTGTCAGTTCGCACTGTAGGCCCAGCTGTCTTCATTTCTGGGGTTGAGACTAGCAGGGCCGAACGCAGGCCCAGGCCTAAAAGCCAAATTCCCAACACAGTTAACCAGAAGTCCTGGATTGTCGTTATAGATTGCCCAGCTGGACAGAGGACTTGTATCAGATGCTCAAGTAACCTTCAGGTATAGGGGCTCGGCAAATACAGGAAGGAGAGACTGAGAGAAAAACCAATGATCTGAATGATAGAGGGGATTCTACCCAGCATTCATCGAGTTCCTGGACCAGAGGGGGAGAGAGAAGGCCTGAGTCCGCAGGTGCTGCGATCTGCCCGGTCCCGCCTGCCCCAGGGTGCGGCAGCTCAGCTCACTGAGCGTGGCTCACGCCTCAGGTGGGAATTTTCCACAGAACATCGGACGCCAGCGGAGAAGTAGCCTCTGGCGCTCACCAATGACTTTCTGCTCTGAAATGGGCAGGGGAGAGCGGCTGTGTTGGACTCGGTGTGGGGCGGGACAGTTGCTCACATGGCACCTTCCTAGGGATTTTGAAGAGCACTTTAAAAATATATATATGTATTTTTGCCCTAACCGGTTTGGCTCAGTGGATAGAGCATCGACCTGTGGACGGAAGGGTCCTGGGTTCGATTCCCAGTCAAGGGCACATGCCCAGGTTGCGGGCTTGACCCCCACTGTGAGGTGTGCAGAAGACAGCCGATCCATAATTCTCTCATCATGGATCTTTCTCTCTCCCTTCCTCTCTGAAATCAGTAAAAATATGTAAAAAATAAAAATAAGAAAAGATTACTATTGCCCAGCGGGGTGTGGCTCAGCGGTTGAGCATCGACCCAAGAAGAAGAGATCACAGGTTCGATTCCCGGTCAAGGGCACAGGCCCGGGGTGTGGGCTCATCCCCAGAGGGGGGCGTGCGGGAGGCAGCCAATCAATGATTCTCTCATCATTGATATTTCTACCTCTCCCTCCCTCTCCCTTCTTCTCTGAAATCAATAAAAAATATATTAAAATAAAAAAAATATATTTTTTTATTAATTTCAGAGAGGAAGGGAGAGGGAGAGACAAACATCAACAATAAGAAAGAATTTTTTAAAATATATATATTTTATCGATTTTTTTACAGAGAGGAAGGGAGAGGGATAGAAAGTCAGAGACATCGATAAGAGAGAAACATCGATCAGCTGCCTCTTGCACACCCCCTACTGGGGATGTGCCCGCAACCAAGGTACATGCCCTTGACCGGAGTCGAACCTGGGACCTTTCAGTTCACAGGCTGATGCTCTATCCACTGAGCCAAACCAGCCCGGGCAAGAGACAGAATTATTGATTGGCTGCCTCCTGCATGCCCCACACTGGGGATGGAGCCCACAACCCCAGCAGGCCAACGCTCTAACCACTGAGCAAAACCAGCTTGGGCTTGAAGAGCCCTTTTAACCATAAGCAACTTTCACCTTCACTGCCAGCTTAGTGCCTGCGCCAAGTTAGACTTCTGTGTTCACCCTGTGGTCAGAGGCCCAGGGGAGAGGGGAGGCGAGAAGCATCCTGGGACCTAAACGGCGAGTGACTGGTGCTCAGAGAGGGTGAGGCGCCCGCCCATGGCGGCTGCACCGCTAAGTGGCAGAGCCTGGATTCAAACCCCGGTCTGCCTGGCGCACAGCTCCTGCTCCTATCCACGGCCTGACTTAGTCACTCGCTCCGTTTTGCTCTAAAGAAGCACGAACCAGGGGAGCTGGAGGGAACAGGTGAGCATCCAACCCCTCACCCAGCACGCTGCACCCTCTCCGACTGTTCTACCCGGGACTGTAGCTTCCTGTTGAGAATTTGCATATACATACACCCATATCTACTATGGCCTATATTACAACTTTTAAAAAATAAAATTGCTTTTTTCCTGCCCAGGTGATCACCTCCTTTGTGGCCTCATTCATCCCTGCATCGTCATTCCTTCCTTCATTCATTCAGGCAACAGATCTCTTTGACTCACTTCCTTTTCCATGCGTGGGAGCAGCTCCATCAGTGTCTGTGGAAGGGATGACTGGATTGGTGAGTGGTTGCTACCCTGATGAACGCTGTGTTGCTAGGTGACTAACCCTAGTGATGATGGGGGGGGGGGTGTTGTGTGAGATGACAGTACGCCTCTACACACCTTCCCGCAGGATCAGGGAAACCCGGGTGGGAGTTCCCCACTCCAGCACTGCCAACAAGGCAGGGTGAGGCTGGGCTTTTGACGGTGATTTTCATTGTGCACGGGGAGAGGGGGAGGGGGGAGGGAGTTGTGTCAAATCTTTCCAGTGTAGAAAAGTAGTTTCAAAAATCCCTAACAGGCTATCTTTCCTCTATCCTTCGAGTGAAGAATCAGAGTTACAAGCTTTCTAAATGGGAGTAATGGCCGAGACCGGTTTGGCTCAGTGGATGGAGCGTCGGGCTGTGGACTGAAGGGTTCAGGGTTCGATTCTGGTCAAGGGCATGTACCTTGGCTGCGGGCACATCCCCAGTAGGGGGGTGTGCAGGAGGCAGCTGACTGATGTTTCTCTCTCATTGATATTTCTAACTTTCTATCCCTCCCCCTTCCTCTCTGTAAAAAAATCAATAAAATAGATTTTTAAAAATTAATAAAAGGTCTGAATACTCCGTGGTCCTGCTTATTGGGGGCTGCTTTACTTTCTCATTAACTTTTACTTCTGAGCATGGAAGTCACAGAGGTGGCACATAGAATCCTCTGGCTCCTTCATTCATTCAGTAGTTTTTCCGCCCTCATTGTAAGCAACAACATGATGTGGTCATTGGGATGAAACGTCTCAGCCAGCAGAATAACCTCTTTCCCACCAAACGAGAAATGCAAAATGTCCAGAGGAACCACAGCTGTGTCCCTCGTATCAGGAAATATTTCTCCTGTGGGAACTAAGGCCCCGCCATCAAGCTGAAAGTTGTGGGAGCAGATTTAAACCTAGATGTAATCACGGGAGTCAAAGAACACCATCTATGGATCACTGGTTCAAACATTGTGTGAGGCAGACACCGTCCTTTCGGGGTGTTTTTCTCAATGGATTCCTGAGAGAATCCTCAGTAGGTCGTGCTATCATATATACCGATTTCAGAGAGGAAGGGAGGCAGAGAGAGAAAGAGAGAAGAGAGAGAGAGAGACATCAATGATGAGAGAGAATCATTGATCAGTTGCCTCCTTCATGCCCACAACCCGGGCATGTGCCCTTGACCAGAATCAAACCTGGGACCTTCAGTCCGCAGGCCAGAGCTCTAACCACTGAGAAAAACCAGCCAGGGCCATTCTATCATTTTTCAGGCCAGCTGCTTCTGGATGACGGTTACACAGTAATATTGGTGAATTCTATGCACACGCTAGAGGCCTGGTGCATGAAAATTCATGCACTGGAGGGGGGTCCCTCAGTCCAGCCTGCCTCCTCTCACAGTCCGGGAGCCCTCAGGCACAGGTGGCAACCCGGTGATCAGGGGAAGGGACACCCTATCACACCTCGCTATTGCCACTGCTGGCAGCGCAAGCCTTGGCTGGCCCCAGTTACCTGAGCCTCGGGCGGCCCTGGGTTGCTGGGCAGTCACCATCTGAGGCTTGCCTGCACCCTGGGCCAGCCCTGGGCGGCTAGGGGGCTGAGGCAACTGGGGGAGCGGCCAGGCCTGCCCCTAGAGGGTCCAGGGGACTGGGCACCACCATCTTTGAGGGCATGGCAGTCAATTAGCTAATTCCCTCCTTATTGGCTGTGGGTGCAACCATCTTTGCGATGGCGTGAGGGTCGATTAGCATATTCCCTCTTTATTCCATAGGCTGCTCACAGCTGCAATTCTTTTCCTAGGAAATTATTCCCTTTATCAGAAGCGCTGCTGTGTGTGGAGTGCCGTGAGGGCACATTAGGCATTCCAGAAGCCCATGGATGGTGGCCCTGGCGGGAACTCTGCAGACAGGGAAGGCAAATCCTATTCAGAACGCATATGTATTCCAGTGAGGGCAAACTGCTGCCCCTCACGGAGAAAGGGGTCCACCATAACCAACCTGCCAACAGGTCGACACTGATCCTGCGGAGGTGATGGCATGTTGGTGGTCAGTCTCTGCTGTTTGAAGGTTAAACACTTAGGAATGGCAGTAGCCAGGCCTGTCTGGATGAGGGGATGTCCTTGCTGATTACCCCCCATCTCTGCCACAGGGACCCACTGAATAAACGCCAGGGTGGCCGGCTAAGAGGCTGACTGACAGCCTCAGAATGAGTCATTTGGGCTACTTCACTGAGTCCCCTCTGCTGTAACGTCCTTTAAAGAGCATTCGCATGGGCCACGGATATGTCCACCCGGTGCCCAGCCACATGCTTCATCCCTATGTTTCCCATTACCCACCTTCCAGTCCTGTTCCTCCAAGTTTCTGTGAACCAAGGAGCATAAATTTGAAGTCATCTCTAAGTTCTGCTTCTGGAGGGAATTTCTCTTACCAGTGTTTTGTCAGAGCACGCTTGATTGGGGTTGTAATGCTGTTGGGTGAACAGGTGAAATACTGATGGGAACTTTATACTGGAAGGGTCTGGCAGAAACCACCCCATCAGTCCCAAGGAGAGACAATCAGATCTCATGGGATAAAAGGATGCCATCAGCAAAATCCAGAAATGTGGTAAATCCTAAAGACAAATTATCTGGTTTCTTAAAAAGTATTTAAAAGAAAGAAAGGAAATAGATTGAAAAGAGGTTATAGATTGCCCGGGCTGCATGGCTCAGGGGTTGAGCATTAATCCATGAACCAGGAGGTCAGGGTTCAATTCCTGATCAGGGCACAGGCCCGGGTTGGGGGCTCGACCCCCAGTGCGGGGCGTGCAGGAGGCACCGATCAATGGTTCTCATCACTGATGTTTCCAACTCTACTTCTCCCTTCCTCTCTGAAATCAATAAAAAATATTTTTTAAAAAGAGGTTATAGATTAGAAGAACCTTAAGAGACATATCAAACAAATGTGATATATTTGGTTCTTGATTGTAATAAAGCAATTATACAAGAAATGATTTATATGGATAGTCAGGAAAATGTGAACATGTATGACTAGATGATATTAATGAATTATTGCTAGTATTTTTAGCTGTGGTAATTACTTTGTGAACATGTTAAAAAACAATGTCCCTGACTATTAAAGATTAAATCTTTATCTGTTAGAGATACATAGTAGTCTGTTTATGATTGAAGTAGAATGAATTCTGAGGTTGCTTTCAAATAACCCGGCAGGTATAGATGGAACAAAACTAGCTTTATGTTGAGAATCATTGAAGCTGTGTGATGGGTATGGGTCTATAATGTCATAGAATAGTAAGAAGCTAGGAAAATTCTAGGACAAGTAGAATAGGGAAACAGAAAAACAGTTAAACAGCAGTTTACAGCCACCTAGGAAATCCTATCATCCCTAAACCAAGGATATTTAAGAGTAAAGGGTTTGTATTTCTCCTCCCCAACCAGAGGGTAAATAACTTATCACAAATCACCCTTCTCAAGGAGACAACCGAAATCCAATTAGTGCCATTTTCCAACCACACCCTGGACAAATTAAGAGAATAAATCTCATTTTAGCAAATCAGCATAAAGCTGATGAATAATTCCATTTAAAAAAAATGTTTTTATTTATTTCAGAGAGGAAGGGAGAGGGAGAGGTAAAAACATCAATGATGAGAGAGAATCATCAACCAGTTGCCGCCTGCACCCCCCACTGGGAACCTAGCCCAAATCCCCGGCATGTGCCCTGACTGGGAATCGAACCTCGACCTACTGGTTCCAAGCTCAGTCACTGGACCACATCGGCCCAGCAAATGACGAATCTTCTACCGATTCTCCTCTAATACTTGCCCTAAATGCCCAGCCTTTAAAACATCTGAAAACAAAGTTCCCAGCATGCTCTTCCTACCGAACATGCCAGGCCTTTCCCTTCCTGCTCTGCACAAACATGTACCTCCTAAACTCCAAGGGACCCCAGCGGATTTGCAACCAGGGAAACCATGGGCAGTGGCAGCTCATCCTGGGCCAACCCCTGAACCTACCTCCAAGGTCCCCTTTTCTCTGAATTCTCAGTGAGCCAAACACAGCAGCCCAGTCTCGCTCTCCTGTTGCTTCTCCCATGCCCTTCCTTGTCCCACTGTCCTAATATTTTCGCTAGAGTTAATTATTGCTTTCTTGTCGCTTGATTGGAATCTTTCAGTCAAGAAGACAAGAACAACAACAACAAAAAGACACACACCTACAAAAAGAAGACAAGAACCGAGATCTCGAGAAACCAAGATGGCGGCATAGGCAAACACCTAAACTGCTGCCTCGTACAACAATTTGAAAACTACAGCTAAAAGACAAAACGGACACCATCCAGAACCACAGGAAGGCTGGCCGAGTGGAAATTCTACAACTAGAAGGAAAGAGAAAAGCACATTGAGACTCAGATGAGCTGCAAAAGGCTGAGGTATTCTTTAAGAAGAAGAGGAAGAAGAAGAAAAAGGTAAAGATAAAAATCATGAACAACAAATACATGTCTATTAACAAGTGAATCTAAAAATCAAGTGAATAAAAAATCTGATGAACAGAATAAACTGGTGAATATAATAGAATCAGGGACATAAAAAGGGGGTGAACTGACAATTCTCAGGGGGGAAGGGGTATAGGAGGTGCAGGAAGAGACTGGACAAAAATCGTACACCTATGGATGAGGACAGTGCAGGGGAGGTAAGGGCAGAAGGTGGGGTGGGAACCGGGTGAAGGGGAGCTATGGGGGAGAAAAGTAACAATTGTAATAATCTGAACAATAAAGATTTATTAAATTTTTAAAAAAGAACCAAGATCTCATCATCTCTCCAATAACAATTACATTCTCTCTACTTTTGTGTAAACTTTACATTTTCCATATTAAAGATGATTTTTGCTTTATTTTGAAATATGCCTTGATCTTATGCCCTCTTCAACCTCATTTCTTTAGTGTCTCCTCACATCAAATTTTCTTCAAAGATTAATCTGCCACCGGCTCACTGCTGTTCTCCAAGGTCTAGCTTTTCAGCTCTGTCACTCCTTTGCGAATGCTCTTGCCAAGGGTGTCCATGTTACTAGATCCAATGCCCACTTTTTTTTTGGTCCTTTTCTTCCTTGACCTCTCTGTGATATTTTGTACCATTGGTCCCTCCTTCTTTCTTGGAACTCTTTCCCCCCTTGACTTCTGAGAGCCCAGGTTTCCCTTCAACACCCCTGGCCGCCATCCACACAACCTCCAGCCCCATGACTCTGAATACAGGGCATGCTCCAACTCCTGGATGTATGTCTCCAGTCCTGCTCTCACCTCTGAGAAATCTCTCCAATCTCATGCAGCGCCTCCCCAGCTCCCTGTCTCCCATTCTCCCGCCTTCCCTGCCATGGGAAGATTAGGGATATGATATCTCCACTTGGCTATCTGAATAGCAGCCCAGCACTAACATGGCCAAACACTATTTTGATGCCCCCTATTCTCTTTTGTATATATACTAGAGGCCCAGTGCACGAAAATTCATGCACTCAAGGTTGTGGGACCTCTCAGCCCAGCCTGCACGCTCTCACAATCCAGGGCCCCTCAGGTAGGATCCAGTCTCATCACATGGCTCTGGTTCCCTAGGCCTGTGAGCCAAGCCTGTGGGTGGGGGGAGGGACCAAGAGGCCAGTCCAATGGCAGCATGGCTCCTTACCCACAGCTCCCTCCTGCTGCTGTGTTGTGGCAGGCGGCTGTGACCTAGAACTGACTCCTGCTGTGGGCAGCAGAGACCCAGGACTGACTCCCACCACGTGGCCAGGACCCTAGCCAATTCGGTTGTCAATCCAGACGTTTAGATCGTGATGGACCCTGGCTCTTTATATATTAGGACTAGGGGTTCGGTGCACGAAATTCGTGCAGGGGGAGGGCAGGCTCTGCCTCGGATGCCTCAGCCCCACTCCCCCAGCTCAGGCCTCAGCCCCGGCAGTGACTGCCCAGCCCCAGGGGCACCCCGCACTCGCAGCGACCAAGGGGCGAGCTGCCCAGAGCCCGGTCACTGCGTGGCACTGGGGGCGCGGGCGTCAGACACAGAGCGCTCGGCCGGGTGAGCCCAACCTTGACCGCGGAGATCGGCGGGACTCGGGAGGAGGGCACGGGGGTCTCTCGCCTCTGGACCTTCGGGCCACGTGTTTGCCTCTCCCCACGAAGGCTGCCCTTTAGAGGGCTCTGCTATGCACGCAGCGCCTCCCCAGCTCCCTGGCTCCCATTCTCCCGCCTTCCCTGCCTGCCCAGAGATGTTTCACTGCAGACCCAGAACCCCTGAGGCGCCTCTCCCCCTGCCTCTGCCAAAGCGCAGCGCCTACACTTTTCCAGCTCCCTCTTTCCCTCTCGGAATTGAAAGTTATTGAGGTCGCTCAGGGTTGTTGCTCCAGCAATTTCCTTCCCCATCTCTCTGCCTCCCACCACTTGGCCCTGCCCCTCGCCTCTGCCCCACCCCCCGCTCCTGATTGGCTGTGTAGCGAAGGTACAGTCAAATTTGCATATTACTCTTTTATTAGATAGTATATTAGTGACCCAATGCATGGAATTTGTGCACATTAAAAGGCAATTAATTAGAGGAAATAATTTAATATTGCTATTTCCCCTTTCTCTATAATAGAAGTGTCATAGATTAAAGAAAATTAGTAAAATATATATGAAAACCTTCCTCCTGTTAGAGTCTGGGGTTTACCATGGGACACAGTCAAGTCTTCGCCCACCCACATGCACCTCAAAATTGTGTGCAACCCAGACCTGCCCCCCCCCACCACCACTGGGCTAGATCCAGACCTGGCCAGTCCCACCCTTGTCAAGCCCTCCCAGGCAGGAGGCATAATCTCAGATCCCCAGGCCCAGTGCTAGGATGGGGGGCATGGCCAGAGGTCCCCCAGTCCAGACTGGGGCGAGGAGCATGCCTTGAAGTCCTCCATTAAGCCCCGCCAGTTGGGGGACATGGCTTGAGGTCCCCTGCCAAGCCCAGCCAGGTGAAGGTCATGGTTTGAAGCCCCCATCAAGCCCTACCTGGTGGAGAGCATGGCCTGAGGTCCCCCGGCCTGGTGCTGGGGCAGGGGGGAGCAGCCTAAGGTCTCCTAGCCCAGCAACAGGACGGGAGGTGCACCTTGAAGTCTCCTGTCAAGCCCTGCCAGAGGCCCCCTATCAAGCCCTAAGGGGCGGGGGAGGGCGTAGCCTCAGGTCCCTGCTGATTGCTTGTTAAGGCTCCTTATGGGAATTCAGCTGCGGGTGAAGTAATCTTTGTGATGGAGTGATGGTCAATTATCATATTCCCTCTTTATTAGATAGGACATATATATTAAATTTCTTTATTGATTAAGGTATTACATATGTGTCCTTCATCCCCCATTACCCCCCAAACCCTCCCCCCCCCCAATTCATGCCCCTACCCCCTTGTTGTCTGTGTCCATTGGTTAGGCTTATATGCATGCATATAAGTCCTTTGGTTGATTTCTCCTCCTTACCCCCACCGTCCCCTACCTTCCCTGAGGTTTGACATTATGGTTGATGTTTCTCTGTCTCTGGATCTGTTTTTGTTTATCAGTCTGTGCCGTTCACTATATTCCACAAATGAGTGAGATCATGTGATATTTGCCTTTCTCTGCCTGGCTTATTTCACTTAGCCTAATGCTCTCCAGCTCCATCCATGTTGTTGCAAATGGTAAGAACTCCTTTTTTATGGCAGCGTAGTATTCCTTGGTGTGGATGTCCCAGTTTTCTAATCCGTCTTCCCCTGTGGAAAGCCCTGCCATCCACACAGCTTCCCATCCTTGAAGCTTCTCTTTCCCTCCCTTCCCAACCCCCTTCCAAATTGTCAGCAAACCTGATCACTCCCACTTTCAGCGAGTGTCCGCAGAGCACCGCATCTCTGCTCCGGGTGGGTCTGCACTGGCTCCGCACTGCTCAGGTCCCGCCGGGACCACTGGTGCCCCAGGAACAGACACAGGGCCTCCCCCTCTCCCTTCCTGCCAGTCCTCCCCCTACCCCCCCCCCCTGTTTTTCTCTCCTGTATCTTCCTCTCCACCATCAACATCTTTATCTCCACTAATTCATATGTTTATTTTTGTTTATTTAATATTTTTATTGACTTCAGAGAGGAAGGGAGAGGGAGAGAGAGAAACATCAGTGAGGAGAGAGAATCCTTGATCGATGCCTCCTGCACGCTCCCCACTGAGGATGAGCTTGCAACCTGGGCCTATGCCCTTGACCAGAACCGAACCTGGGACCCTTCAGTCCATACGTCCCCGCTCTATCCACTGAGCCAGCCTGGCTAGGGCTCATTCATATATCTAATCTACTCAGCTTTTTAAGGAAAAAAAGTTTCCTAAACAATGAGCTTTTCACCAAAACCCAGTGATTGTTTCTGGGGGCGAAAAGGACCTGGCCTGGTGCCCGGGATCTGCTTCACAGCCACAGGGAGGGGCGCCCCGTGTGAGCGAGGGAGGGACGGACCCGCAGTCAGGGAGGGGAGCCGATCCCTGTCTCCGGGCGATGCTCCTCGGGGCTCCTTTTACCGCCGTGACTTCCGTTTATGCCCAAACCCTCCATAATGGAATTAACGGGATCCCAGGACCGACTCCTCCGTAACCGGCTTTATGCACGGACTCTGATCGGGGTCTTAAACTCAGGCCAGGTGACGGCGATCGGTAACGGCGACTGTGTGTGTGGTGTGTGTGTGTGGGGGGGGGGGGGGGTTCGGGGTCACTGAGGACTACGGTGCGGCCCCGAGGGTGAGCGCCGTGGCTGCGGGCGGAGAGGACCAGCGCAGGTTCCCGGCCGCAGCCCTGGCAGAGCCCGGGAGGGGGGGAGTTGGCGGGTGGGCGGGCCCGGAGCTCCGTCGTTTGAGCCGTAACGAAGCCGGGAAGGCAGAGCCCGAGGAGGGCCCGCCGGCCCGGGGCTGGGAGGGTGGTGCCACGGGTGGCTGCACCCCGGACTTGCTCCTCCGCCCCCGGGACGCCGGCGCGCCCGGCCCAGGTGTCTGCCTGGGTGTGGCCGCCCCCGCAGGCCTCTGCACCCTGATCTTCCGGGTTCGGTTTGCGGAAGTCCCCTGGCGCCGGCGGCTGGGCTGGGGACGCGCTGCGGCAGATCGGCGCCGCCTCCCCGCGCTCCCCGTCCCCCTCCTTCCCGAAGGCGTTCCCCTGCGCCCTGCGCCCTGCGCTCGGCCCCGCCCCGCCCCCAGCCCCGCGCCCCGCCCCGGGACCCGGCCACGCCCCCGCCCCGGGACCCGGCCACGCCCCCAGCCCCAGCCCGGCCGCGCCCCCAGCCCCGCGCCCGCCTTTGTGTGCGGACTGCGTAAACGAAACCAACTCGGTGTGGGCTCTCCTCCTCCCACCCAGTTCCCCTTTCCAGTCCCACCCGCGCCGTGGGCGGCGGACGCCCCCGGAGGCCGGAGCCTACACTTGTTTGTTGGAAAACAGTCGCGTCCCAAGCCGAGCTGCGGTGGCGTCCGTCCCCTGGACGCGCCGCCCCCGTCAATGGCGCCCGTGTCCCGACTCCAGCCAGGTCACCGTCAGGAGACGGGTGCGACCGCGGTGGCCTGACTGCGAAGCCGGGGGGCACCTAGTGTGGCGTTCCGGAGCTGGCTGCGGGGTGCCGGGTGCCGGCGCAGCGGCGGAGGCAGGGGATTCAGGCAGAGTCCGGGGAACCGTGGCGGTGGCTGGTGATGGAGACCTGGGCCGGGTCATCCTCCCAACCACGGAGCTGATGGGTCTGCCCCGACCTCAACCCTGGGCTGCTGGATGGAAAGGGCAGGGACAGGGCGGACAGGGCACGGAGTTCGGGATAGGGTCTGTGCGACCTCAGCAAGCCGCACCTGTGCCTCAGTTTCCTGGTCTCTTAAAAGGAGCGGCTGCTTCAAGTGGGGCCTTTGTGCTCGGCACCTGCAGTGCGGGGGGGGGGGGGGGGAGGTGCGGGGCGGGGGGCCCTCCCTGGCCTCCTGGCTCTGAAGGAACAGCAGCCACCAAAGTGCCACCGCACACGCCAGTGCGGGGCAGACCCAGTCACACGGGTTTCCATTCCTCCCACCATGAGGTGTGCTGGCTCCTGGCACCGGGCCTGGCTGGGCGGAGGCTGCGCTGGGGAAGGCAGCAGGCTGGGCCCGGAGAAGCCAATAAAAGCTCTGACTCTTTCCTTCGGACCAGGAAGTAGGCCCTGGAAGCTGCTGGAAGTCAGCCCGCGGGGGTGGGGGTGGGGGGCTGTTCTGCCCGAGCCCTCCGGTGTGTCAGGGCGGGGCAGTGCCCGGCACTCGGAATCCCTGTCCCTGACATGTTTTGTAAAAGGCCATGCGGCCCAACACTGTTGGTGTTTCTTCCAAAAGGTGCTGAGATACTCGGGTCGGACGTGAGAAGAGAACCCCGACCCTCCTGTGGGCCCCGAATATCCCTTTTGCCGGCCACCTCTGCACGGAAGAGCCCGATGGGAACCGATTTCTCTCCGACTTCCCCGTCCTGCGGGGCTTAGTGCCTGATGCCCTTTCCACTGTGGCTTAGCTGCTCCGGCCCGGCCTGTCCCAGGTGTCCTGTGTGGGAATACGGAGTGAGGGGAAGACTCTTCCTTTGTCCCCCTCCCAGTGCCCCCCACACAGTCCTAACAAATGAACAATCCCAGGTCCCATCTAGATGCCTCTGCTGGGCCAGGTTCTGTTCATGCTCCCGTGTAAGCGGGGATGGAGCCAAATCGCTCAGGCCGCCCTGCCAAGCCCAGCGGGACCCCGTGGGGGATACACTCTGAGGGCGACGGGCTTCCCTCCCCGCCCTCCTGGGCTCCCACAAAGCCGGTGGCAGCTGAGCAGCCTGGCACGGTCGGAGTCGGCACAGGGGCCTGGACTGCCGTTCTGGAAGCTCTCGGGATCATCAGCTCAGTCCCTACCGCTTCTACCCCTGCTGTCCTTCAAACCCATCCAGGTCTCCTCAGGTGTCCCCATTTGTCCCCATATCGCCACACAGAGCATGCCCCCCCCCCCCCCCGCAAACACCCCAACTGCCAGTTCTCCATTTTTCATCCATCCCTGTCCTGCAACATCAAAAACAAAACAAAAACAAGTTACTCCCTTAAGCCCCCTAAAGGTGGCCCTTTGCCCTTTGAATAAAACCCACCCACACTTCCTCGGGCAGTTTATAAGGATGTGGGTCACATTTTTAGCTTGTTTCCCAGCCCCCCACTGTGGGCATAAGACTTAGCAGCCCTGAACAGTTCTTTCGTCCTTGCCTTTACGGCTGGGCCTCCATCGGGGTGCCCCTGTGTCACCTGACTCCCCGGCAGGACTCAGTGGCTGGATGCTGTCACCTGTTTGCTCTACTGGTTCCTCTGCAAGCACTGGGAGCTCCTTGAGGGCAGAGCTGTCTTTTTAAAAAATGTATATTTTATTGATTTTTTACAGAGAGGAAGGGAGAGGGACAGAGAGCCAGAAACATTGATCAGTCACCTCCTGCACACCTCCCACTGGGGATGTGCCCGCAGCCAAGGTGCATGCCCCTGACCAGAATCGAATCCGGGACCCTTCAGTCCGCAGTCCGACGCTCTATCCACTGAGCCACACCGGTTTCGGCTAGGACTGTCGCATTACACGTGGACGCGCTAACATCTAGCACAGCATATGTTGAGTGGAATGAAAGAAAGAATAAATGGCTTAGCTGGCGTTTCTCAGTGGTTGAACTTTGACCTATGAACTAGGAGGTCATGGTTCGATTTCCGGTCAGAGCACACGTCCCGGGTTGTGGGCTCGATCCCTGGTGTGGGGCGCGCAGGAGGCAGCCGATCAGTGAGTCTCATCATTAATGTCTCTCTCTCTCCCTCTTCCTTCCTCTCTGAAATCAATGAAAATATGTTTTAAAAAATAAAATAGAATGAGAGGATGATGGGGTGCAGGCTGGACCCACTTGTTTTTGTGGTTGGTCTCCAGGGAGTTGCCAAGATTTGCCTCAAGCAATTAATCCTCGAGTGGCTGTACCGCCTCCCACCGCAGCAGAGAGGGGCAGAGGCCGGCTAGGGTGGGCGCTATGCCGGCACCCCAGGTCCGGGGAGCCCCTGGCCGGCCCGAGGGAGCTGCCTTCTCCCCCTCTCACCTCCGGCCCCTCCGACCGCCCCGGAAAACCGCCCTGCGCCCGTGTGGCTGTGCCGTGTGCCAACACCTCTGGGCTGACCGGCAGCCCTTTCTGCAGAGGATGGGGGGGAGGGGTCCTGGGTGATGGGATATTAGCTGACATTCACCATGTGCATGCCCTCGCTTCTCACACTTCCATGTTCCAGGTCAGGAGAATGGGGCACAGAGTTCTGTGGCTGTGAGCACAGACAGGGCAGAGCCGGGTCTGAATGTGAGGGGCACTCCGCCATGACCTGAGTCTGGGCTGGGTGGCCAGTGTTTGAGTGACAGTCCACGCACAAAGATCTCTCTGGTCCTGACCGGTGTGGCTCAGTGGATGGAGCGTCGGCCTGCGGACTGAGGGGTCCCGGAGTCAGTTCCGGGCAAGGGCATGGACCTTGGTTGCGGGCACATCCCCGGTGGGGGGTGTGCAGGAGGCAACTGATCGATGTTTTTGACTTTCTATCCCTCTCCTTTCCTCTCTGTAAAAAATCACTAAATTTTTTTTTTTTTTTTAAAGAAGGAAGAAGAGGTCTCTGACCTGTTTCCTGGTCAGGTGTACATGCCTGGGTTGTGGGCTTTATCCCATGAGGGGGTGTGCAAGGAGGGAGCCAATCAATGTTTCTCTCTCACCAATGTTTCTCTCCCTCTCCCTTCCTCTTTCTCTGAAATCAATAAAAACATTTTTTTTTATTTAAGAAAGTGGGCCTTTTCTCAGCTCACTGGCTTGCCGGGGCCATGGGCCACCTGACGAGACATTGGCCTCACCTCCCTCTCCGTGTGGTTCAGAAGCAGAGTCTGAGGGCACCTGCAAACGCTACCTTGTTGCCGTGACAACGGCGCTGCCGCTGCAGCTGATTTTGCAGGTGGACAATCAGCCATCCCTGCACGTTCCGGCCCAGGAGGCGCGGGCATCCCCAAACCGGCCACACGTGCTCAGACTCCGGGAGGTAAATGGGCTGGCCCAGGGGTGAGGGGCCCTCCAGGCCGGGCCCAGGCCCCTCGAACCTTCAGCCTGAGGCAACTTCTAAAATACAAAATGCCACAACAGTGCCTGTGGGAGAGCAATTGTTCATCCCTGAAGGGCTCTGCAGCAGCTGCGAGGACTCTGCCATGCTGGTTCGTTACCACTTTGGGACAAAGGCAGAGGTTCCCAACCTTTCTAACGCTGTGACCCTTTAATACAGCTCCTCATGTTGTGGTGACCCCCAACCACAGATTATTTCCGTTGCTACTTCATAACTGTAATTTTGCTGCTGTGAATGAATCGTGACGTAAATATCTGTGTTTTCCGGTTTTTCTCAGCCAGCCCTGCCAGCGGCTCTCACAGGCTGACCGTCTGTTGGCTGCCTCCCGCACGCACCCCAACGGATTGAGGGGGGGGATCGAACCTGCAACCCAGGTCACCTGAGACCATCGGAAAACACAGGTATTTACAATACGATTCATTAACAGTAGCAAAATCACAGATACGAAGTACAACGGAAACAATGTTATGGTTGGGGGCACCACTGAGGAGTGTGTGAGAGGGGGTGGCATTAGGAAGGCTGCGAACCGCCGGACAGACGGAAGGCGGACGGGCCGTGAGGTGTGGGGCAAACATCTGAACTCTCGCTGCGCGCCCTGAACGGTGGTGAGTGGCCGGCACCGGCCCCGGCACCGAAGGGCTGCAGGTTTGATACCTGGCCAAGGGCACATCCCTGGGTAGCAGGGTGGATCCCTGCCCTCAGTTGGTACGTGCAGGAGACAACCAACGGAGGTGTCTCTTTCCCCCTCTTCCCTCCCTCCCTCCCTCCCTTCCACTCTCTAAAAATCAATGGAAAAAATACCGTTGGGTGAGGATAAAAACATAAATCCTACCTCTGCAAACCACCTCCCATTTGGACTCCTTTCACTTCCCCCACCGACCCCCCGCCACCCCCCGAAAAAAAAAATCACAAGGCTCACTAACCAAGAGCAGGCCCTCATTCATTTTCACCTCGATCGCTGTGACCACTGTTCTCCCCCTACAAGCATCCATTTGCTCAAGTAATATTTCTTCAACCTTTCGCTCCTCGCTGGAGGCAATGCTAGCAGCCAGGGACCCCTCCCTGCCTCCTGGAAGAGAGCCAGCATCAAATCCAGTCCTGCTGGGTGTGAGGAGCGGGGGAGCCCCTGTCTGAAATGCTCAAAAAGACAAGGTGAGCTGCGATGGGGCCAGGAGGGATGAAGAGATGAAAGAAGAGGCTTCAGGGCTGGGCAGGGCTGGTGCCTGGAGGGCATTGTGCCCATCAGTCTGCAGGCGGTGAAGGCAGGGCCCACTCGGGGTAACAGAGAGGCAAGAGCTTTGTTCCAGCTCTCACCCGGCTACTCTCCACGGGGCTGACCAGCACAGCTCTGGGACCCACAGGCGGCCAGCCTGGCCTCCCGGGCTAACATCGCGCTGGGTGAGAGCCTTTCAGCCTCTGAACAAATTTAAAGCCTAGGAAAAGGTCAGGTTTGCAACACAGAAAGCACCTCTGCTTTTCCTGGAGCTTAGACTCCAGGGGAAGAACACACGCATGAGAAGAGGGGAAAATACACAGCGCTATGGAGGAAAGGAAGTAGGCAGAGTGGGAGAGAGGCAGTTGGGGGTAAGGTGGTCCGGGAAGTTCTCAGTGAGGAGGGAGACGTTTCAGACCTGAAGGAAGAAAGGGGCCGGGAGCCGCAGAGACGTGGAGGAGAAGAGCGATCCGGCCCACACAAAGCCCCGGCCTCCCAGGCACGGAGCCCAGGTGGCTGACGGGAGGGCAGAGAGGAGGAGAGGGCAGGGAGAGGAGGGGGCCTCAGAGCAAGGAGACCCTGAGACCACTGTAAGGCGTTTGGCTCTTACACTGAGTGAGAGGGGGGACTTCGCAGGGACTCCCAGGGCAGCGCGGTGTCCCCCAACCTACTCGGATTTGCACTGTAGAAAAGTCAATCCCACCAGCCCCGGGGTGGACTGGGACACTTTGCTGACCTGTATAGTGTGCTCCGATAAAGGTTTATTAAATGTAAATGAATAAGACAGCCCTAGCCAGTTTGGCTCAGTGGCTAGAGCGTGGGCCTGTGAACTGAGAGGTCCTGGATTTGATTTCCGGTCAAGGGCACAGGCCTGGGTTGCGGGCTCAGTCCCCAGTGGGGGGCATGCAGAAGGCAGCCAATCAATAATTCTCTCTCATCATTGACGTTTCTCTCTTTCCCTCTCTCTTCCTTTCAGAAATGAATAAAAATATATTTTAAAATAAATAAGACAAGTTCCACTTCCGGTCTCTCCTCTTCTTTCTCCTCCCCTGCTTGCCTTCCTTTCTTCCAGATGAATTTATTCAAAGCCTATCATACTAGCTGCAGTAGTGGGTTAGCCCCACAGAATAAAATTCCCACAAGTCCTTACCGACAGGAATAAATAAACAGGGGCAGCTCTTACTGAAGGATTCTTACTGAAGGATTCTAATTAATAAATGCGAAACGAGTGAGGGACATACACGCTCACCAGTGGAACACCATGATAATAGTCATTGCAGGCAAGACCCAGTGATAGATGTCAAAATGAATGGGCAAAAGTTTAAGGAGAAACAGAATATCTGCCTTGTCTGAAAAGCTCCCCCCACCCCAATATTTATTAAATGGAAAAATAATAATCGGACCGTTTTTTAAAGAAAAGAAACAGGGGAAATATAGATACAGAGGCAAAGAAGCATTGAACAGACTGTCAAACTACAGTGGGAAGGCAGGGGAGGGTGAGGGCGGGGCTGTAAGAGATGAAACGAAGGACTTGTACGCATGACACGGAGGGGGGAAGGGGCAGGTGAGGGCATGTGCTTGGGGGGTAGAGGAGGCCAGGGGAAGGTCAGTGGGGGGGAAAAAGGAAACATATATACTACTGTTTGTAATACTTTAAACAATATTATATAGATATAGACATAGACATAGACATATAGACATAGATATAGACATAGATATAGACATAGATATAGACATAGACATAGACATAGATATAGACATAGATATAGACATAGACATAGATATAGTTATAGATATAGACATAGACATAGATATAGACATAGACATAGATATAGACATAGATATAGACATAGACATAGATATAGACATAGACATATAGATATAGATATAGACATAGACATAGATATAGACATAGATATAGATATAGACATAGATATAGACATAGACAGACATAGATATAGACATAGATATAGATATAGACATAGACATAGATATAGATATAGAGATAGACATAGTTATAGATATAGACATAGACATAGACATAGACATAGTTATAGACATAGATATAGACATAGACATAGACATAGACATAGACATAGACATAGACATAGACATAGACGTAGACATAGACAATCGGGCAGTGGAGAAACCTGGAAGACACCATCTTAACCCAATGATGAAGCTAACATCCCGGAACGAGACAGGTCCATGTCATGGACCCTCATGCACCCGGAAAGGAGCACAGCAGGTTATTCTTCCCCAGAAGGTGTGACCACAATCTCTTCATGAGAAGACATGAAACAGACCCAGACTGAAGGACATTCTCCAAAACACCCGAGCAGGCCGCTGTACATGTCAAGCTCGGGAAAGAGAAGGGGAGACTGAGGAACTGTTTCAGGTTAGGGGGGACGAAGGAGACATGGTACGTGAACTCAGCGCGGGAATCCTGGATTGAATCCTGGAACCACAACAAAAAACGACATTGATGGAAACGTCAGTGACATCCGAATCACGTCTGTAGCTTAGCAAATATCACGCACTTGGTTTTGATCCTTCTACTAAGTACGGTTATGTAAGATGTTAACCTGAGAGGAAGCTCGGTAAGAGATATACGGGAACTCTTGGTGCTGTTTTTGCAACTTTTCTGTAACGCTAAAACTATTTCAAAATAAAAGGTTAAAAGAGAAAAAGCCTATTTTAACCCTGGCACCCAGCTTGCGATCTCCAAACACTATTTCCCTCCAAGTTGGAGAGATTTCCACAGACCAAAGATGGGATAGTTTGAATATCAGTAACAACAACTGTAATGGACTATAAAGTACATTAAATGTTTAAACCTATAAATGTACATCCACAATGATATCAAAAATAATACCTAAAACAAACAGCCCTAGCGGCTTTGACTGAGTGGATAGAGCATCTGCCTTCGGACTGAAGGGCCCCAGGTTCCATCCCAGCCAAGGGCACGTGCGCAGGTTGTGGGCTCGATCCCCAGGAGGAGACGTGCAGGAGGCAGCCGGCCAAGGATCCTTTTCTCATCATTGATGTTTCTCTCTCTCCCTCTTCCTTCCTCTCTGAAATCAATAAAAATATATTTAGAAAACAAACAAACAAACAAAAAACACTTGAGCCCTAACCGGTTTGGCTCAGTGGATAGAGTGTCGGCCTGTGGACTGAAAGGTCCCAAGTTTGATTCCAGGCAAGGACATGTACTTTTAGCTGCAGACACATATTCAGTAGGAGGTATGCAGGAAGTGGCTAATCTATGTTTCTCTCATTGATGTTTCTTTCTATCCCTCTCTCTTCCTATCTGTAAAAAAAATCAATAAAATATATTTTTAAAAACAACCACACACACACAAAAACCCACTTGATTTATCCCCATTGGTGGGTGCTAGAGAACCAACTCATTAGTTTGAAGACTAGTAAATAAAAGGCAAGAATGAAGCATTTACCCTGCCCCTCCTTTACAATTTGTACTTCAGAGGAATGAAGTTTGTGAGGTGGAAATTTTCTCTTCAGAGAAGTATTCCAGCAAGTAGTAGAGAGAGAGAGAGAGAGATCAAATTCAATGATTTTCATCTTGCAACCCCCACCCCCATGAATTCAGGGATCTAAGGCCATTTATGTTGCACCAAGAATGACAGCCAGACATTATTTGCCTCCTAATGAAATCACAAAACACCTTCTTTGAATTAGTCTTGTCAAAAAAATCACTATAATCTAAATCTAATCAGACTGTAGATGAAGCTAACAGTTTACAAGAAATACAAAGGACAGAGAAGCTTGTTAAATTATGTCTCAGGGGTGCAATCAGCAAGATTCCAACTGTGGAATGAGACAGGATAAAGTATGGGTTTTGCAAAGAAAACAAAAAGACGGAGGGCAAACTGGATCAGAGAGCCCCAATACGCACATCAGCTAATTGAACAGTGCGGTCCTGATTTCTATCCTGATTTTTAAAAACTGTGCAATGAAACACTGATGCCATTTATGAGACCATTGGAAATTGGACCATTGACTGGACACTTGGTAATATTAGAAATAAGTATACATCGTTCAGTTGTAATGGGATTGTGGTTCTGTTGTCTGTTTTGTGTTGTGTTGTTTTTTGTCAATCCTCACCGGAGGATTTTTTTTCCTCATTGATTTTTAGAGAAAGTGGAAGCAAGGGGAAGAGACATCGATGTGAGAAAGACACATTGATTGGCTGCCTCCTGCATGCACCCGACAAGCCTGCAGCCAACCCAGGCACATGCCCTTTCCTGGAATTGAACCTGAGACCCTTGGATCCGTGGGCTGACACTCCAACCATTGAGCAAAACTGGCCAGGGCTCTGTCTGTTGATTTGGAGACATGCTTATTGATTTGAGAGAGAGAGAGAGGGAGGGAGAGGGAGAAAGATATCCCAGTGAGAGAGAAACCATCAGTTGCCTCCAGTCTGTGCCCCAACTGGGGATCAAACCCAAAACCTAAGTATGTGACCTGATGGGGAATTGAACCTGCAAACGTTTGGTGTACAGGACGATGCTCCAATCAACTGAGCAACACTGGCCAGGGGGTACACTGCCGTATTTAGAGAAGAAATGGTTGATGGGTAGGACTCACTGCCATGAAATACATCATGGAGGTGTGGATGGGGCATGTCAGGCATGGGTTGATTAGTGGGCTAATGACTATTCTGTCTACTATTGGTGGGCTAATGATCCTATCCTGTCTGTTTTCCCGTGTACATATGTCAGGCCCAGATTTCATGATTCCCCAGAGACCACCAGGGAGCTGATTCCGATACAAAAGCAAAAGAACCTTCATTCAAGGCCGGGCTTGGCCCTCGGCCTCTGTTATCTCAGCGGCAGGACGCCAGGGGCGAAAAATACCCAACAACATGGCGCTTTTATAGGGAGGTGGGGCCAAACTCGAACCACTGAGCGGGCCGATTCCCATTGGTTGGGTGAGGGCTGGGGCTGGTGACGCAAATAATCCCTAACGCGTGACCTGTCCTGTCCTTAGCTCTTGATGGGAGCTCAAGCGCACTCAAAGGTGGGGGTTGGTCTTTGTGATTTCAAGATGGCGGCCCCCGGTGAGTTTACACATCACGTGGCCCACGTGGTGGCCGCTGAGTCACAGTCCAAAATGGCAGCTGTCTCTGCAGTCCCGCTCTGCCCTTTCACATACAATATTCTATACTGTGAAGTCTTTTTAAAAATATATATTTTTTATTTTACAGGGAGGAAGGGAGAGGGATAGACAGAAACATCGATGACAGAGAAACATTAATCAGCCACCTCCTGAACACCCCCCACTGGGGATGTGCCCGCAACCAAGGTACATGCCCCTGATTGGAATCGAACCCGGGACCCTTCAGTTTGCAAGCCGACGCTCTGTCCACTGAGCCAAACCGGTTAGGGCTGTAAAATCTTTTAAAAACATTTGCAATCTACAGCTTGTAGTCTACTTGTGTCAGTCTTTAAATAAATGTGTGTGTGTGTATTTTATAACATTTGTGTCATACAACATATACTGTTTTAGGGACATGTTTCTATGTTATCCTAGGAATAAATTGTGTAATTAAAAAAAAACCTTTATTGATTTCAGAAAGAAAGGGAGAGTGAGACAGAGATAGAAATATCAATGATGAGAGAGAACCATTGATCTTCTGCCTCCTGCACGCCCCACTCTGAGGCTCAAGCCCCACAGCCCAGGCAGGTGCCCTGACCAGGCACCAAACCGTGACCTCCTGGGTCATAGGTCGCCGCTCAACCTGAGCCACGAAGCCAGGCTCCCGCTGTGTGATTTTAAAACTCTTTCCTGCCCTAGGTGCTGCAGATGTGGGTGTAGGCCAGATTTCCCGTGTCCAAGGCAGACTGTGGTCTAGGGCAGTGACAGAATTCACCTCCTTGACTCAGTTCCTTCCTCTGTATAATGGGCGTGCCCTCACCTCCCAGCTCTACAGTTTCAAGGACAAAAATTCACCTACTGCCCAGTCGCCTCCAGGCCTCTGAAGGAGGGTGTCCTTGGGTGTAGGCACTTAACAGTAACAGCTTCCCTCAGCGCCCAGGGCCTCATCTGATCGCCGTACCTTACGGTCCAGGACATCTTTCCCTGGGCGACATCTGGGACTTCTCTGGGGCCCCAGAGCCCCCGGCCTTTCTCTCTGGCCCCCAGCGGCCGGCAGAGGGTCGGGCCCAGAGGAAGCCTTCACAGTGAGCAGACTAAATGAAACGTGAGAGAAAAGCCACCCAGACGGCATGACCACCGTGTGTTTAATCAGTTCCCAACCCGCCTACCCACTCCTCGGCGACTGCACAGAAGGAGGTGCCAGGCAGTGGCTGGCTGAGCTGTTCCCTTTTCCTGGGAGATGCAGGGGTGAAGGGGTGGATCGCAGCCAGCAGGGGGGGCGGGACAGGGCGCAGAGGGGAGGAAAGGAGCTGGAGGATGGGCCCCTTTTCTCTCAGGCTGGCTGGCCTCTTCCTCATTTGGCAATCGTGATTGCTCCAGACCCAGCACTCCCCCTCGCCCACACTTCCTCCCATCTCTCCGCCCTGCCTCTCTGCCTTCGCTTGCTCCTGTCTGGTTTGCCCTGGGCCTGTGCCCACGCCCACAGCCTCTCCCCTGGGGCTGTGGACCTGGCGAGGTGCAGCAGGCTGTTGGGGGGCCACCCGCAGCCCCACTCAGCCTGGGAGCAGGCAGGGGCCACCCCACGAGAACAACTTTGTTTCTGTCATAAATGAGGGGCATCGGTTCAGGTGGGCTCCCATTTAGAGGCGCTAATGAGGAGGTAATGGGGAGCAGGAGCCCCCTTGCTCAAGTTTACCAAGCCCCGGGGGGGGGGGGGGGGGGGGGGCGGCGGGAGCGGGGGGCCTGCTGCCTGGGCTGCAGGCTCTGAGCTCCCCTGGGCAGGAGCCATGACCCGTCTGTGTGTGGGTCCTCAGTATGAGCCTAGCATTTTATTTTTAAATATATATTTTATTGATATTTTTACAGAGAGGAAGGGAGAGGAATAGAGAGCTCGAAACATGAATAAGAGAGAAACATTGATCAGCTGCCTCCTGCACACCTCCCACTGGGGATGTGTCCGCAACCAAGGTACATGCCCTTGACCGGAATCGAACCCGGGACCCTTGAGTCTGCAGGCCGACGCTCTATCCACTGAGCCACACCGGTTAGGGCAGGGCCTAACATTTTAGTGAGAGAGAGGTGGAGGCAGCTTGGGAAATACTGAGTGAATGAATGTTAAGTACAGCAGTGACCACAAGGCAAAGTAGAAAAGAGCAAGAGTTCCCAAGTCCAGCGGACAGACTGGGCACCGCATTTCTCTGCCGCACACCGCGGGGCAAGTCACCTAGAATGTTCTGAGTCCGGGTTCTCAACTGTAAACGGGAGCCAAAAATTCTGCCTTGTTCACGAGACTTACGTGGGAGCTTTGTAGAGACCGTGGCACATAATAGGCTCAATAAATGGTTCCTGTTATTATTACTATTGTTTATGAATTTAACAACCATGCATAAAGTGCCTACTATGTGCCAGGCACTTGGACCGGATGATTGAACAAAACACACCAACAGCCTTCCCCTTACGGGGTTTCCATTCAAGCAGAGGAGAGAGACAATAAACACCATGTGAGCAAATGCAGCAGTGCGTTGGAAAGTGATACATGTCACTTCGGGCATGGAGTGCAGGGGGATGGGTTGGACTGTTATTTTGAACAAGAAGACCGAGTGGGCGCTCACTGTGCGGGTGTCCTTTGAGCTAAGGCCGGAGGTGAGGGGGACAGACTTGCCAGAATCTCAAGGAAGAGGGACAGGCCTGTGCAAAGTTCCCCGGCGAAATGTGGGAGGGGCTGGAGTTGGGGGGGAAGGTGGCCAGATCTAGTAGGTCATTGCCAGCCATTGTGAACTTGGCTTCGGGGCCAAGTGAAGAGGAGCTGCTGCAGGATTTTGGGCAGAAACACATGATCCAACTTGCATTAAAAAAAATTTACATGTACAGTTAATCCTCACCCGAGGATGTGTTCCCATGGTTTTAGAGAGAGTGGAAGGGAGAGGGAGAGGCAAAGAGAGAAACATCAACGTGAGAGAGACACCTCAATTGGTTGCCTTCTGCACGCACCCCAACAGGGCTGGGGAACCTGCAACCAAGGTACATGGCCTTGACCAGAGCCCTTGACCACAACAGAACTTGGGACCCTTCAGCCTGCAGGCCGACGCTCTACCCACTGAGCCAAACCGGTCAGGGCCCAACTTGCATTTTATTTAAAAAAAAAATATATATATATATATATTTTACAGAGAGGAAGGAAGAGGGAGAGAGTCAAAAACATGGATGAGGAAGAAACATCGATCAGCTGCCTCCTGCACACCCCCTACTGAGGATGTGCCCGCAACCAAGGTACATGCCCTTGACCGGAATCAAACCTGGGACCCTTGAGTCCACAGGCTGATGCTCTGTCCACTGAGCCACACCGGTCAGGGCCCAACTTGCATTTTAAAAGAATAACCTTGGCCCTGGATCAGTGGTTAAAGTGTCAGCCCATGCACCAGAGTCTCCAGTTCACTCCCCACCCTCATTGGGGATTGGGTGGGGGTGGGGTGGGAGGTAACTAATTGATGTGTCTCTCTTACATCAATCTTTCTCTCTCCCCCCACCCCCTGATACTCCTTCTTTCCATTAGCTCTGAAAAAGTGATGGAAAAAAATTCTCTGGTGAGGATTAGCAAAAAAATAAAATAAAGAAAAACCTAGCCGAAACCAGTTTGGCTCAGTGGATAGAGGGTCGGCCTGCGGACTGAAAGGTCCCAGGTTCGATTCTGGTCAAGGGCATGTACCTTGGCTACGGGCACATCCCCAGTGGGGGGTGTGCAAGAGGCAGCTGATCAATGTTTCTCTCTCATCGATGTTTCTGACTTTCTATCCCTCTCCCTTCCTCTCTGTAAAAAATCAATAAAATATATTTTAAAAAAACAACAAACCCTTGGCTGCAGAATTGAGCTTCCTCCTATATTATAAAAGCACAATATGCAAATCAACCGGACAGCAGAACGACTTGTCTTCTGATGCACCAGGGGGCAGACGCTCAATGCAGGAGCTGCCCCCTGGTGGTCACTGTGCTCCCACAGAGGGAGCACCACTTAGCCAGAAGCTGGGCTCACAGCTGGCAAGTGCAGCGGCAGTGGCAGGAGCCTTTCCCACCTCCACAGCAGCGCTAAGGATGTCCAACTGCTGGCTTAGGAGTGGGCCTAAGCCATCAGTCAGACATCCCCCGCACTGCAAGAGGGCACAGACTGGCTGAGAGGCCCCCGAGTACACAGATTTTGTGCACCGGGCCTCTACTAGACTATAAAAGGTAAGGGAAGAGGCCAGGAGAATGGACACTGAAACCTTGTGTGGGTACCAAGGGATGGAGTGGTGGGGTAGGGAGAAGTACATAGTCGGATTCCAGATCCATGTTGAAGATAGAGCCAGCTCGGCTTCCTGAAGGGTTGGATGTAGAAGGTGGAAAGAGAGGATGATGCTGTGATTTGGAGCCTGGACAAGTGGGAGCAATCGATTGCCACCGCTGAGATGGTGGAGGCTGCGAGTGACATAGGTTTGGGGAGGAGATCAAGAGCTCGGCTGCGGGTGTATTCCAAATATACAGAGCAGAGCAGGCACGCTGGACAGCTGTGACAGTTCAGTATGGAGCCACTGTAGCCATGCTGCTCATGTCAAGTGCCCTGTCAAGACTGAGGTGATGGCTGAAACCGGCGTGGCTCAGTGGATAAGGCGTCGGCCTGCAGACTGAAGGGTCCCGGGTTTGATTCCAGTCAAGGGCATGTACCTTGGTTGCAGGCACATGCCCAGTAGGGGGTGTGCAAGAGGCAGCTGATGGATGTCTCTCTCTCATCGAAGTTTCTGACTTTCTAACCCTCTCCCTTCCTCTCTGTAAAAAATCAATAAAATATATTTTATAAAAAAAAAAAAAAGAGAGAAAGCTGGCCTTATGGAAAGACACACATGTGCGGACTCCGTTGGGGATGCTCCCTGGCTTGCCGTATGGACCTGGGGGTCAGGTGGGTGTCCCCACAAAGCTCCTAAGCGCCGATGTAAACGGGGAGCTGTTTGGACTGCTCACTGTTCCCCTCCCCCTCATCCTCAGCCCTGGCACCGGGTGGTGAGAACGGGGCGGGCCTCCCGAGGACAGAACGGAAACCCTGGGAGGAGTACGTGCCAGAGCCGAAAGCAGGTGCTCAAACTAAGACTTGCACCAAGAATGTTCATTGGTGCAGCCACTGTGGAGAACAGCGTGGAGTTTCCTCAAAACACTAAACATGGAGCTCCCATTTGACCCAGTGATCCCACTTCTAGGAATATATCCCAAGAAACTAGAAGCAGGAATCAGAAAGGACATATGCACCCCTATGTTCATAGCAGCACAATTCGCCATAGCTAAGATTTGGAAACACCCTAAGTGGCCATCAGCAGATGAGTGGATTAAAAAACTGTGGTACATCTACACTACGGAATACTACGCTGCGGTAAGAAATAAGGCGTTCTTACCATTTTCAACAACAAGGATGGAGTTGGAGAGCATTCTAAGTGAACTAAGCCAGGCAGAGAAAAACAAATACCACAGGATTTCGGGGGTAGGGGTCGGGGGTGGGGTGGGAGGAGTGTGGGGGGGCAGCCCCAGGCAAGACACCTTGAGCTTTCTCTAAATCTTTGTGCAGGCTGAATTCAAGGCTCCAGGAAAAAGCAGGTCTTGGAAAAACATTTTCACCAATGTTATCAGCTTGGCCTCAGGTGTTGGGGAGAGGGCCTTGATATGTAAATGCAGGCTTGCCCCCGGGGAATGGGTGAATGAATAGGGCCTGGGCTCACCGAAACTCCATTGATCTTACTGTTGGAGAGACCCCTTTGTATTGTGGAATATAAATAAACGCAGCTGTGTGGATTCATCGCGTGTGGCTGTTTCTTCATGAGAAGGAGAACAGATGCCCACCTGGCCCCAGCTTTTTAATCCTACTTCTGTGTCTTCTATATTTTATTTTTCTTCATCCTCAGCTCCTCCACTCAGACACTGAACCCAGTCTCCACGCTGGACGTGGGAGAGAGAGAGGAAAAAACACCCTCCACACATGATCTCACTCGTCTGTGGAATATAATGAACAACATAAACTGATGAACAAAAATAGATCCGGAGACAGAGAAACATCACTCAGAATGTCAGACCTCAGGGAAGGTAGGGGAGGGTGGGGGCAGGGAGAGAGATCAACCAAAGGACTTATCTGCATGCATATAGGCCTAACCAACGGACACAGACACCAGGGGGTGGGGCATGAATGGGATGTCAGGGGTAATGGGGTAATAAAGACGTATATGTAATACCTTAATCAATAAAGAAAAAAAAATTAAAAAGAGAAATGTTCATAGCAGCGCTATTCACAGCAGTACAAGGTGGAACCCACTCAAATCCCCATCCGCTAATAAGCCAGTGTATAAGAAGTGCCCTGTCCCTACAGTGGCACAGTATTCAGCCAGAAAGACCAGCCCTAACCGGTGTGGCTCAGTGGACAGAGCGTCGGCCTGCGGACTGAAAGGTCCCAGGTTCGATTCCGGTCAAGGGCATGTACCTTGGTTGTGGGCACACTCCCAGTAGGAGGTGTGCAGGAGGCAGGTGATCGATGTTTCTGGCTCTCTATCCCTCTCCCTCCTCTCTGTAAAAATCAATAAAATATTTTTAAAAAAAGAATGAGACACCAGTACATGTGATGAGGCAGATGGACCTCGGAAACAACACACTAAACGAAAGCAGCACAGAAGGCCACAGGTTACCGAGTCCGTTCCTACAAGCTGTCGGGGCGAGGCCCCGCTTCAGAGCGAGGGCAGAGCACGGGCGGGGCTGGGCGGTGGGAGGGACCGCTTAATGAGCACAGGACGGAAATGTCCCGGAACTAGATAGAGGTGGTGGCTGCACTTCACTGCGAATGTGCTAAACGTCACTGAAGGGGAATGTGGACATTTTACAATGGTGAGCTTTTTGTTACGTGACTTTTTTTTTTTTAATTGATTTCAGACAAAGGAAGGGAAAGGAAGAGGGTGAAACATCAATGATGGGAATCATTGATCAGCTGCCTCCTGCACACCCCCACTTGGGGATCGAGCCTGCAATCCGGATAGGCCTGTGCCCTTGACCGGAATTGAACCCTGGACCCTTCAGTCCGCAGGCTGATGCTCTGTCCACTGAGCCAAACTGGGTAGGGCTGTTATGTGACTTTTGCCTCAGCTTTTTAAAAAACCACAACAGAAAACCACCCGCCTCTGCAAAGAACCCAATGGGAGGCTCAGCCCGCACGGCCAGGGACCCCACGGCTGTTCGCACACGCCTGTGTGGGGGAGGCCTGGCCCCTGCGAGAGGAGGACCTCAGAGAAGCAAAGGGACAGCACCCCTGCGAGATCAGTTCAGGACGACTAGGTTTCCCAAAGCAGGAAATCTGGTCTGACAGGCTCGGGGTTCAGAGGGGAAACCAGCCCTGCCCTGGGGGGCCTGTGGCTGGGGGCTGCTATCTGTCTTTGGGGTTCAGAGGGGAAACCAGCCCTGCCCTGGGGGGCCTGTGGCTGGGGGCTGCTATCTGTCTTTGGGGTTCAGAGGTGGAACCAGCCCTGCCCTGGGGGGCCTGTGGCTGGGGGCTGCTTCCCGTCCTTCAGGTTTGTTCCCTGCGGGAAGGAAGAAGCAGGAGCAGCCAACCTGGCTTCTGGGGCTCCATCCTCAGGGCCCAAGGTTCCCGAGCAGGGAAGGACTTGAGAAATCATCTAGGCCAGAGGTCGGCAAACTCATTCGTCAACAGAGCCAAATACCAACAGTACAACGACTGAAATTTCTTTTGAGAGCCAACTTTTTTAAACTTAAACTTCTTCTAAGGCCACTTCTTCAACATAGACTCGCCCAGGCCGTGGTATTTTGTGGAAGGGCCACACTCAAGGGGCCAAAGAGCCGCATGTGGCTCGCGAGACGCGGTTTGCCGACCACGAATCTAGCAGGAATTGGAAGCTCCAAGAAGATGAATACCTCCTCCCAAGTCACGCAGCCTGTACAGGGCTGAGGGGAACGGGTGGTTACGTGGCAGCCACCCCAGCCACATCCACAGCCACATGGACACTGAACCGCCCTCCAAACAGGGGTTCCGGCTCCATCCGCACAGGAGGTCCAGAGGCCAGTGGCTGCCTTCCTCACCCAGCTCTTCACAGCCAGGGCTGGCGGTGGAACGCAGGTCTGCCTGACTCCTTTGGTTAGGCCAGTGGTCGGCAAACTGCAGCTTGCGAGCCACATGCGGCTCTTTGGCCCCTTGAGTGTGGCTCTTCCACAAAATACCACGGCCTGGGCGAGTCTATGTTGAAGAAGTGGCGTTAGAAGAAGTTTAAGCTTAAAAAATGTGGCTCTCCAAAGAAATGTCAATCGTTGTGCTGTTGATACTTGGCTCTGCTGACGAAAGAGTTTGCGGACCGCTGGGCTAGACCTTTACCCGCCCTGTCCACAGACGCATCTCCAAAGCCCGGGAATGAGGCAGGCCAAGCCCTCTCCACTCTCCCTCACCTTCCTCCAGATTTCCCTGTTCAGAGTTAATGGAGGCCCTGGGGCGATCGCTTTGTTGCCATGGTAACCGAACTTTTACAAACAACAGCTGCAGGCAGTCCAGGACAAAACCAGTGAACCCTCCCTCCTCCTGATAAACTAGGAGTTAAGGCTTTTCTGTCAAAGCTGATAAGGGTTGTGGGGGGGGGGCTCAGGAACTGATTGCCGACCTCTGGACTGGGAGGTCGCGGTTCAGCCCGGGTGCGGGCTGGGTCCCCCGTGGAGGGTGTGCAGGGGGCAGCCGATCAATGATTTCCTCTCATCATTGAAGTTTCTATCTCCCTCTCCCTCTCCCTTCCTCTCTGATATCAATAAAAATATTTTTTTTTTAAAAAGAGAAAAAGCTGACAAGGGTTAACACAAAGCAGCAAAGCGCTAGAGGGAGATTTCACAACACACCTGCTTACTCTTGACCACGGTCGTTAACCCTTTGTGCGCCCCGCCGCCGCCGCCGCCGCCTTACCAGGGATCTGGTTGCAGAATGAACCCAGCCGGTGTGGCTCCGGGGTGGAGCTGTGAACCAGGAGGGCACATCCTCGGGCTGTGGGCTCCTTCCCCAGGGGGAGTGTGCAGGAGGCAGCCGACCGAGGTTCTCTCTCATCACTGATGTTTCTGTCTCTCTCTCCTGCTCCCTTCCTCTCGGACGTCAGTAAAAATATATTTTAAAAGTGAAAATAAAAACTGGGTGGCTCAGGAGAGAGGGCGTTGGCCTGTGGACTGAAGGGTCCCTTCATGGGCACGAACCTTGGTTGCAGGCTGCTCAGGGCTCGTGCAGGAGGCAACCAATCGATGTGTTCCTCTCACACCGATATTTCTCTGTTTTTCCCTCTCTATTCCGGTCTCTAAAAATCAATGGGAAAATATCCTCAGGTGAGGATTTAAAATTAATTAATTAATTGATTGATTGATTAAAATAAAAATGATACCTACTGCCCTAGCCAGTTTGGCCCAGTGAATAGAGCGCTGTCCCAATCCCCGATCCCTGGCCCTGGAGGGGGCGTGTAGAGGAGACAACCAATTGATGTCTCTCTCTCACGTCAATGCTTCCCTCTCTCCCCCTCGCCCTCCCTCTCTCTCTGAAAACCAACGGAAAGCCCCAGCTGGCTTGGCCCGGTGGACAGTGTCAGCCTCCAGACCGAAGGGTCCCAGGTTCGATTCCGACCAAGTAGGGGGCGTGCAGGAGGCAGCCAGTCAACGAGTCTCTCTCATCACTGATGTTTCCCTCTCTCTCCCTCTCCCTTCCTCTCTGCAATCAATAAAAACATACTTTAAAAAAATTTTTTAGACATAATGGAAGATTTACATTTTGGCCCAGAACCCCCAGTTCCGGAGATTTACCTTACTGACACCCTTGTTTACTCGTTCATTTATCCGCTCGTTCATTCAGCAGCTACTACGGAACGCCTCCCCGTTCGGTGTCAGAGGCCAGTGCCGCAGACACGGGGGGGCCCAAATGAGGCAAAAAGAAACAGTAGCAACAATGAACCCCCATCTGGCGGCAGGAAACATGTATGAAACATAATTCACAAAGCAGACAGCACAGTGCGCTACCAGGAAGGGAACTGGGCAGGGCGGGGGGAGCCTGGGAAGGCTGGGTGGTCGGCTGGGTGGTCGGCCGGGCTCCTGAGACGGAAGGAGGCAAACGGAAACGTGAGCATCGTGGGAACAGGGAGGTGCCACGGGCGCGCACAGCGTCCCTGGCGTGGGGTCCAGCTGGTGTGCGCGCAGGAGTTATGTCGGCGGCAGCAGAGCGCTCGTGGGCCGTGTCCATCCGCAGAGCCCGGCTGAACGGACGAGGGGCGGCTGCCGTGGAGCGCTACGCAGCCATCCAGACCTAAGTGCCGTCTCTAAGACGTCACACGGAGTGGCCTGCGGGGCGCCCTGGAGAGTGACAAAAGCAAGGCGGTGCCCTGGCCGGTGTGGCTCAGCCGGTGGGGCACCACCCCGTACACGGCGAGGCTGCCCACTCGACTCCGGGCCAGGCCCCCGCCGGGGCTGCAGGCCAACTCCCCGGTAAGGGGCCTGCCGGAGGCGGCAGCCGTGTTCGGCTGTTACAGCAATATTTCCTTCTCCCTCCCTTCTTCTCTCTCGAAATCATCTGGAATCTTAACAAAAGAAAGCAAGGAGTGAAGTAGATTATATAGTATGGTGACTTTAGGAATAGATTATATAGGATGTACAAGAAAAGGGGGAAATCAATATTAGAAAGATGCCAATTCTTTCTCAATTAACATAAATGTAATATGGGTTCCCCAAAAGAAACAGAAAAGCTACTTTAAAAGCTACTTTATTTCATTGATTTTAGACAGAGAGGAGGAGAGGAATAGAGACAGGAACACTGATGAGAAAGAAACAGTGACCGGCCGCCTCCTGCACACCCCCTTCTACCGGGGACCCAGCTGGACGCTCGGGCACATGCTGACGGGGAGTCAACCCGTGACCTCCTGCTCCATAGGCTGACAACCAACCACTCAGCCATACCGCAGCTAAGAGAATTCTTTTTTTAAAAAAATAATATATTTTTATTGATTTCAGAGAGAAAGGGAGAGGAGTGAGAGAGAGAAGCATCAGTGATGAGAGGGAATCATTAATCAGCTGGCTCCTGCACGCCCCACACTGGGGATGGAGTCTGCAGCCCAGGCCTGTGCCCTGACCAGGAATCGAACCTGTGACCTCCTGGTTCAGAGATTAACACCGAACCATGGAGCCATGCTAGCTGGGCAGAAAATTCTTGACGAGAAGAATAAGGAGGGGGGCTAGTCCAACAGACATTAAAACATTGTAAAACTACGGTTTAGCCCTGGCTGGTCTGGCTCAGTGGGTAGAGCACTGGCCTGCAGAAGGGTCCCAGGTTTGATTCTGGCCAAGGGCACAGGCCAGGGTTGCAGGCTCGACCCCCAATGGGGGACGTGATGGAAGAAGCCAACCAGTGATTCCCTTTCATCATTGTTGTTTCTATCTCTCCCGTTCTCTCTGAAATCAATAAAAATATGTTTTTAAAAAATATTTAAAAAACACAACTATTTGGTTTTGCTTGATTCATGTTTAAGGGGAAACCCCCCCCTTAAAGATTTGTTTCAACTCCTCCTGCAAATAAAAATAAATAAATGAAGTGGCAAAAAAAAAAAACAACCCACAAAACAAACAAACAAACAAAAAAACTATGGTTTAGAATTTGAAAACACTTTTTGTTTGGGAACACGAGGGGACCTATCAATCGAATAGAATAGAATATCTAGAAACAGACCCAAATACACACAGGAAATAATAGATTATGCAATAAATTTGGGGGGAAATATTTGGAAACAGATTTGTATCTTTCCTGCCTTACTACACTAAAATAAGCTTCAAACAGCTCAAAGATATAAATCTAAAATATGAAAGCATGAAACTCCCAGATTAATAATTTTTTTTTTTATATTCTTGGGATGGGTTTACTTAAGTATGACTCATAACTAAGAAGTCATCAACTTTGACCACAACAAACATTTTTAAATTTTCCATGGAAAAAATAAAATCAAAGGATGACCGAACAATGATAAACACAACGCAGTGAGAGAGAAAGTTACGTGGCGTGAAAACAGCTTGTATAAGTGCTCCACCCACTTAAAGTAAAGCCACAGGGAGGCACCGCTTAGACTCAATGATTGGCAAAGACAAAACTAGTATTGCTGATAACTCGTCTGGCTCATGATCTATTTTTTAAATACATGTATTTGTAATATATTTTATTGATTTTTCACAGAGAGGAAAGAAGAGGGATAGAGTTAGAAACATCAATGAGAAACAGCAATCAGCTGCCTCCTGCACATCCCCCAACTGGGGATGTGCCCGCAACCAAGGTACATGCCCTTGACCAGAATCGAACCTGGGACCCTTCAGTCCGCAGGCTGACGCTCTATCCACTGAGCCAGACCGGTCAGGGCAATGATCTATCTTTATTAGATAGTTGTGAGCTACACTGAGACAAATTTTCCCTGAGCTGCCAAGTCACTGAGCTTCAGGGTCCCGAGGCCTGCTCCCTCACACCCTCCAGGACCGCTGCGGGGACACCGGCCTCAGCCCCCTGAGGCCCAGGCAAGGATGCACACCCTGCCACACCCGTGATCCTCCTCCACGCCCCACCCAGCCCTTGGCCATCCCTCTCTCCCCACTGCTCTGCAATCCCTGTGTCTGAACAACCCCTGCTTCCCACCTTCCCCAAGCTTTTTCTATTTTCCCAACCCTTTTCACCTGGCCCTTTGAAAAACCAGTTCTTGGGTAACAATCACTCTTACTCTTTTTTTAAATTATTTTTTACAGAGAGGAAGGGAGAGGGATAGAAAGTCAGAAACAGCAATCAGCTGCCTCCTGCACACCCCCCACTGGGGATGGGCCTGCAACCAAGGTACATGCCCTTGACCGGAATCGAACCTGGGACCTCTTAGTCCGCAGGCCGACGCTCTACCCACTGAGCCAAACTGGTTTCGGCCACACTTACTCTTCCCAGGCCCAGTCTATGCTTTCCTCTGGAGCCAGGCAGGTGAGGAAAACAGGTGAAGGGTGAAGGGCAGTGGCCAGGGGGCAGTGGCTGTGCCCACAGGGGGCGTGGGCAGAGGCTGGCAGGTGGAGAGCCCTGGCCCAGCGCCATGGGGGATGCGGCAGGAGCTCTGCCAGGGCTCCAGAAGTCCCAGGAGAGGCAGGAAACCCTCGTCCCGGCGGGTGGGGATGCAGATCGCTGCGGCGCCGTGGGCACAGCGTGCAGTGCCTCAGGTTAAACACGGGGTTCCCACACGACCCAGCAATCCCATTCGGCGGCATTCACCCGGGAGAACTGGAAAAAGTCACACAAAAACCCGGACAAGAATGGCCGAAACCGGTGTGGCTCTGTAGATGGAGCGTTGGCCTGCGGACTGAAGGGTCCCGGGTTCGATTCCGGTCAAGGGCGTGTGCCTGGGTTGCGGGCACATCCCCAGTGGGGGGCGTGCAGGGGCAGATGATCAATGTTTCTCTATCACCGATGTTTCTAATTCTCTATCCCTCTCCCGTCCTCTCTGTAAAAAATCAATAAAATATATATATTTTTAAAGTGGGAGGACTCTCAGAATTTGTGAAACTGCTAACAGGCCAGCGTTCCTTGCAAGGTGACCGGCCGCTGTGGCTCTACACTAGCGCGCCTCCTCCCTGCCCCGGGGGCCGGGCACTGTCTTGGCCCCTGGGCCTAGGAAGTTGCTGACCACGGCCAGTAATGGCCTCTGCTCTACCTTGGCCAGGAGCCGCACTGCCCCCTGGGCAACTTCGCCAAGGCCACCTTCAATGTCATGTCTAAGACCTACAGCTCCCTCACCCCGGATTTCTGGAAAAGGGCTGTTCACCAAGTCTCCCCATCAGGGGTGTCTGATGGCCCCAGGAGTTGGTCTAGTTCCCTGAGAGTGTGGGCATCCAGAGAGGAGTCCACCGTCTGCTGTTTTCCTGGGTCAGGAAGGCTCCACCGAACTCCTCCTGACTCTCCTCCTCCACCTGTACCCCCAGATCTAATCTCTCCCCGCGCGCCAGGTGAAGCCTAACCCTTTATCTCTTTTCTTCCCAAGCTACTGTTGATGGATAAATGCCATGTCCTTCCCTGTTTATGGGCTGCCTCGGCAGTCTCAAAACCCCGCTTTCGTAAATCAGAACTCTGGCTCTCTCCCTCAGCCCTTCCCACAGCAGGTGGGCGTTCCTCAGACCTCCTTACCGCCCCCCCCTCAAAATGCCTTAATAAAGTGTCAAGGAGCATTGATTCGCGCTCTGTCTCTAAGAGAGGTGGGAGAAGAAATGGACCTGCATTTGGGGAGAGGATTGGGTGCTGAGTAGCACTGAGGCCCCACTCGAGTTTTGTGTGATAAAGTCAAAGTGTGAGCCTTCAGCACAACTGTGTTTCCTCCCGGCACATCCAGCGGCCCTGGCTGGAGGCTCAGTCCATGGAGCCGCGTCTTGTACTCCGAAAGGTTGCGGGTGCGATTCCGGGTCGGGGCACATGCCTAGGCGGGGGCTTCAGTCTCTGGTCTGGGCGTGTATGGGAGACAACCAATGGATGTTTCTCCCTCCCTTTCTCTCACCTCAACAAAAACATGTAACAAATATGAATAAGAAGGGATGTGATGATTGGAAGAGGTGAGGACCAGTAAAGAGAGGCAGGGCCGGTGGCTTAGGGACCCCAAATGTGAGGAAGAACTGTCATGTCAGGAGAAAGGAAGGAGCTAGAGAAACAGTGGGAGGTCGAGGTTGAAGACTGGGATGTCACACATGGAAATTCTGGAGGGGGGACTGCTCTTGCTATGATGAGGTCCGGGGTATGACAAGGGGAGCAGATGGCCCCGACAGCACAGAGGTCAAGGAACTGACAGCCCAGGTTTGGGATCTGATTTAGTGTCTACATGGATGCGGAATTCATGAAGAAGGAAGTTGGAAAGGAGTAGAGGCGGGCCTCAATCCGCTGTCTCCCACACACGCCCCTCCACTCTGTCCCTTATTCTGCTTTTGTTTCTCTTCACGTTCGCCGTATACCCCATAGAGCTCATGCTGTACCTGCTGATTTGATTACTTTCTGTCTCCACTGGAGTGGCTTCTTGGAGGGCATCCCACCTTTTTCTTGGCTGCATCTCCACACCTGCTTCAATTCTCCCAGCTCACCGTGGGGACGTAATAAGTATTTGTTTTTAAAAATAGGTAAACTAAAGAAGGCTGTTCTACGGGACATGGGCCTCCGGAGTAGAGCTCATTGTGACTGTCAAAGGCCGAATCCTGACCGTTGGCTGCATGCGTCCCTGCCGTGGCAATTCTGTCTCCTCCGAGGTCATTCACCTCCTGCGCTAGGCAGACAGTCCGGGAGGAGCCGCAGCGAAGAGCTTGCCGATGTGTATTCCATTTTTGGTGCCCATACGAGGTCTTGGGCAGGGCAGGAAGAGAATGTGCATTTCTCAGCATAATAGCACACATGCCCTTTTCCTAAAGGTCAGGAACAACCTCTGCCTTCCATGGCAAGAACCTCTGTGACCTCTGAAAAGAGGAAGAAAGGAGCTGAAACCGGTGTGGCTCAGTGGATAGAGCGTCGGCCTGCGGACTGAAAGGTCCCAGGTTTGATTCCGGTCAGGGGCATGGACCTGGGCTGCGGGCACATCCCCAGTAGGGGGCGTGCAGGAGGCAGCTGATGGATGTTTCTCTCTCATCGATGTTTCTGACTTTCTATCCCTCTCCCTTCCTCTCTGTAAAAAATCAATAAAAAAAAGATATATATTTTTTTGTTTTTAAAAGAGGAAGGAGCAGGCTTGGAGCACCCACCTGCACCCCACTCATGGATGGCCTTTTGGAGTCCAGGGCTGGTGCACATCGTATTCACCTGGCTGATCCCTGATGGGGGACGACCTCTACCTGAACTTGAGGCTTGGGGAGAAGGAAGGTCATTCTTGTTTGAGAAAGTGAAATGCGGTGTCTGAAGGAAGAGGGCGGGGACAGCTTTCAAGAGAGAAGGCACCGCCAGGGAAAAGGCCTCCGGGAGGCCGGAGCAGGGCAGATTGGCTCTGAGGGTTGACATGGCCGGGGAGCCTTGGAGAGTGACATGGGGGGAGAGCCTTGGAGAGTGACATGGGGGGAGAGCCTTGGAGAGTGACATCGGGGGAGAGCCTTGGAGAGTGACATGGGGGGAGAGCCTTGGAGAGTGACATGGGGGGAGAGCGGGGGCTCTGGCCAGACCAGGCAGGGCTCTGTGGGCCACAGAACAATTCTGAACTTGACTCAGGGCAAGAAGCAGCCCTTTCAAGATGTGACGAGATCAACAGCCCAGCTGGGGGGGCATCGCCCCGTGCGCCAAGAGGTTTCGGGTCAAGTCACAGTCGGGGCACGTGCTCGGGTTGCAGGCTCGAGGGAGGTGCAGGAGGCAGCAGGTGGATGTTTCATTCTCACACCGATGTCTCTCTCTCTCTCTCTAAAGAAAAACAACTTTTGGTGGGGGGAGGGGAACAACAACAAAAAATAAAAACAGGTCCTGGCAGAATGGGTTGGAGTGGGCAGAGAAGTTGCAGGGAATCTGTTGGCAAATGGCTAAGCGAGAGAAGACGGTGCCTTAGGCCAGTGAGAAAGGGGGTGCGAAACGCTTGCATTTTGCAGGTGTTAAGAGTTCAGCGGATGGAGGTTGGCGGTCAGTGGGATACGGAGGATGAGGAGAGGGAAGATCAAGGAGACGCGGTGCTTCCGGTGCTTCCTGCCGGAGCATGGATGGATGGGGTGCCGTTAACGAGGCGGGGAAGACGCAGGGTGGAGAGGCAGAGGAGGAAGCACACAGATCAGAACCGAGAAGAGGGCTGCCTGGGGTGTCCCAGAGTCCGGGCAAACACCACAACCAAAGTCAGAGCACATGCGGGGGCTGGGAGAGACCCTGGCCATGCAGACAGCGGCTTCGGCTGTGAAGTTCAGGAAGCTTGGGCTCCGGCGCCCCTCACTTACACCGGCTCCTCTGAATTCCCAGAGGGGCTCTAGGAATTTCTCTAGGCAACTTTGCACTATTTTTCTTAAAGAGGTTCCCCACGGCCGAGACCGGTTTGGCTCAGTGGATAGAGCGCCGGACTGCGGACTGAAGGGTCCCGGGTTCGATTCCGGTAAAGGACATGGACCTTGGTTGCAGGCATAGCCCCAGTGTCGGGTGTGCAGGAGGCAGCTGATCGATGTTTCTCTCTCATCGATGTTTCTGACTCTCTCTCCCTCTCCCTTCCTCTCTGTAAAAAAATCAATGAAATATATATTTTTTTAGAAGAGAGAGTGAAAAGACAATCCACAGAATGGGAATAAATTTTGTGAATCATTTATCTAATAAGGATTTAATATCCAGTTTATATATATATTAAAATAAAATTTAAAAAAACCTCCTGCCCTAGCTGGTGTGGCTCAGTGGAGAGAGCATCGGCTGTGGACTGAGGGGTCCCAGGCTCGATTCTGGTCAAGAGCACGTGCTGGGGTTGCAGGCTCATCCCCGGTGGGTGCGTGCAAGGGGCAACCGATCAATGATTCTCTCATTTTTGATGTTTCTCTCTCTCTCTCTCTCTCTCTCTCCCCCTCCCTTCCTCTCAGAAATCAATAAAAATATATATTTTTAAAAATTAAAAATTCCTACAAATCATCACCAAACAACCAACCAACCCAACGAAAAACTGGGCCAGGAACTGAAGGCATGCTGCTAACGGAGATGTAACAATAACCAGTGAGCACATGAAAAGACGCTCAGCGTCATTAGCCATTCAGGAAATGTACACCAAAACTACAGATACCACTTCACACCTCTAGGAAGTTCTGTTTTACAGAAATGGGAAAAGAAGTGCTGGCAGGGACGTTACGATGGACTGAATTGTGTGTCCTCCCCGCTCGCAAATGCATGTGCTGAAGCCCTGGCCCCTGGTGACGGCCCTCCTGGGCCGACAGTTTGGAGGGAACAGACCCAGGGACGCCCCTTCTCCCAGCCTCCCGCCTCTCTCCTGCATCTTACCCAGTCTCCCTCCACCTTGGGAGCCACCTCTGGGGCCGGCCCACACGCCGGGCTTTTCCTACCTTCACTCCTCTTGGCCCAGCAACCATGAGCTCCCGAATCCGTCAACGTCATCCCATCGAGGTGGGGGCTGCGGGCAACCGCCTGGCCCCCCGCCTCTGCGGCCTCCGCCCACCTCTCCCTGGGCTTCTGTTTCCACGGGGACCGTGTGGCTCCCCAGGGCTGGGCTGCTTCTTCCTCCAGGGGTCGGAGAAGAAGCCTGGGAGCCCCCAGAGCGTCTCTTAAAGATGCAACACCAGTGCCGCGTCCACGTTCTCTTCCAGGACGGGCAGGGGCCTCCCAAGGCGAGTGGGCAAAGCTCAGGGGCCGTGGCAGCCGCCCTGGCCCGGGAGAGGAGCCCGAGCCAGGCCCTGGGGCCGCAGGCCTGGGTTCTGCCCGGAGGACCTCGTCCCCGTAACTTCCTGCAGAACCACTTCCGGGGCAAGGAGATGGCACTCCTCACGAAAAGGAGCGACACCTGACTCACCTCCACAGGCTGGGCTGGCGAGTATCTCCCCGAAAGGCTCACCCTCAAGCACGACCAGGAGCCTTTGGGGAGCTCAGAGGCTTTTGAGTGGCCCCTCAGCATTCCCCTAGGTCTGGCCTTTACCTGGGCCTCTCCCGAAACCACTAGCCGTTCTTCAACCTCCCTGAAGCCCCTCCCATGCACTGGACCAAATGAAACAATAAAGATTTTTGCAGCAAAATAAATAAATACAAGGAGGAGGAGGAGGAGGAGGAGGAGTAGGAGGAGGAGGAGGAGGGGGAGGAGGAGAAGGGCAAGAGCTCTTTCTCTTTTTTAAAAATAATATATTTTTATTGATTTCAGAGAGGAAGGGTTAGGGAGAGAAAGATAGAAATATCAATGATGAAAGAGAATCATTTAGTGGCTTCTTCCTGCACGCCTTACACTGGGGGTCAAGCCGGCAACCTCGGCATATGCCCTGACCAGGAATGGAATCATGACCTCCTTGTTCATGCCTCCATGCTCAACCACTGAGCCACTGGTCGGGGTCTCCCTCTGTCCCTGAGCACTAATACCAATATCAAGGAAAGGCCATGTGAGGGCACAGCCAAAAGACCTCCATCTATAAGCCAGAAAGAAAGCTCTCACCAGGAACCAAATTTGCCAATACCTTAATCTTGGACTTCTCAGCCTCCAGAATTGTGAGAAATAATACATATCTGCTTAAGCCACAGAATGTAAAAATAGTACATCCTCCATGGAAGACAATTTGGCAGTTCCTTAAAAAGCCAGGTATAGGATTTACCATATGATTCAGCAATTCCACTTCTAGTATATAGAATTGAAAACAGGGTCTCAAAGAGGTATTTGTATACATTATATACAAATATTTGTATATACTATATCCTATATAATAAAGCAAAACATGCAAATTTGATCTACCTTTGCTCCTGATTGGCTATGCTACCAGCCAATCAGGAACAGGGGCGGGGACAAGTGGCATGAGCGCCCAGCCCCCGGGTGCTTTTGGGGGAAGTGGCAGCAGCAGCAGTGGTGGTGGTGGTGGTGGTGGTGGTGGCGGCAGCGGCAGGGAGCACCCGGCCCCCGGGTGCTGTGAGCGGAAGTGGTGGTAAGCGCCCAGCCCCTGGGGCCGGGTGGTCACAGGCAGCGGGGCTGAGCTGAGCAGGGTGATGGCTGGGTGCCCAGAGGCTTTAGGCCTTGGGCAGGCTGGGGGTGAGCCATCAGTTGGACATCCCCTGAGGACTCCCAGTATGTGAGAGGGGGCAGGTGGGGTTGAGGGACCACCAACCCCCAGTGCACAAATTTCGTGCACCGGGCCCCTAGTAATTAAATATTTGTATATAATTGCAGAAGTATTCATGATAGACAAAAGGTGGAAAACACCCAATAGATGAATGCACAAACAAAATGTAGTATAAAAATACAATTAAATACTACTCAGTCTAAAAAGGAATAAAATTCTGGCACAAGCTACAACATCGATGAATCTTTAAGACATTGTGCTAAGTGAAGGAACTCAGATGCAAAAGAACAGATATAGTATGATCCCACTTAAATGAGGCCCCTAGAACAGGCAAATCTATAGACAGAAAGAATAGAGGTTACCAGGGCTGGGGAGGGCATTGGGAGGAATGGGGAGTTATTGTCCAATGGGTAGAGAATGTGTCTGCAATGAAAAGGTTCTGGAAATGGTGATGGTTATACAACTTTTTAAATGTAATACTTAATGCCACTGAATTGTATACTTAAAATGGTAAATTTTATAGTGTGTATATTTTACCACCATTTATCAAAAAACCAAAGCCAACCAACCAAAACAAGTGACTCAGACATGTTTCCCAAATGTTTTCACTGGGTAAGCAACTTGCTGTCACCCACATGTTGAAATAAAATGGAACAAATCAGTCGTACAGACAACCACTTGGTTCATCACCAAGTCATTATGTTGAGTGAAAGAAGCCGACCTCAAAAGGTGACACACTGTGTGATTCCCTCCTGTGACAGTCTCGAAAAGACAGCCCTTTAGGGCTGGAGAACAGAGCAGTGGTGGTCAGGGGCTAGGAGTGGGGAAAATGTGTTTATAAAGAGACTAGGGGCCCAGTGCACACATTTGTGCACCTTGAAAGGAACTGTGGGCTGTGAGGCTGCGGTAGGCACAGGGGTGGGTCTCGGGGCCACCCCACCCCATCCCCTGTCTGCGGACAGTCTTGCTCCCGCTGCAGCGGCTCCCACACACTGATGGCACCAGTCCTGCTCGCACCCACTGAAGGCGCAGAGCGATTGGGGCTGGTGCCAGCAGCAGGTGTGAGCAAGGCTGGCCCAGTCAGCAGGTAGGAGCGGCAGCTGCTGCCCTGATCGCCCCTTAGAAGCAGGGGGAGGTGCAGAAGCCCTCAGAAGTGATCAGGGCCGGCAGCTGCCACTCACACCTGCTGATGGTGCCAAGCCACTGGGACCGATGCTGGGCACCAGCAACGGGTGCGAGCGGCGGCTCTGGTGTTGGCAGCGGGTGCGAGTGGGGTTGGCACTGGCAGCGGGTGCGAGTGGGGTTGGCACTGGCAGCGGGTGCGAGCGGGGTTGGCATTGGCAGCGGGTGCGAGTGGGGTTGGCACTGGCAGTGGGTGCCAATGGAGCTGGTGCTGGCAGCAGGGCAGGGCTGTGGTGCACGGGAGCAAAGAATTTTCGTAACCACCAGAGGCTGGCTCCAATGACAGCAACTGGAGCCCTGCCTTGGTTTGGTGCCACCCCCCTCACCTGCTCCACCATCCCGCCGAGGCTGATGCCTGCCATGTTTCACACATGCTCCCTTGTGGCCAGTGCACATCATAGCGACTGGTTGTTTGGTTGATCTGCTGTTCAGTCTATTTGCATATTAGCCTTTTATTGTATAGGGGGATAGCACAAGGGAGGTATTTGGGAGGTGGACCTGCTCTGTATGCTGACTGTGGTGGTGATTATAATAACCCGTGGTCTATTAGAATTCATGGGACTATTCACAAAGATCTTCTTATAGTCAAATTTGTTGCATGATAATTTAAAGTAAAATATAAACGAGGGACTCAGACAGATTGAGTGGCCGGCCCAAGGTTGCCTGTTCTCCACCACCTCCTCTGTGCGGGGTAGTGAGGGGAAACGAGAGAAGGGGGTGGAAGCCCGTGGTAAGTAGGTAAGGGTTGCGCAAATGTCGGGGCTCCTTATTAATCAGGGGACGTGGCTGTTCCCTCAGCCTCCATTTGGTGAAGAGCATGATTGTTATTGATGAGTACACTCATCTCTGACCTTTGCTATATTGAGACTTGGGGTTCTTAAACACAAAACAAGGCAAACAAACAAATGAAAAACAGCAGGTGATGTCTTCACGCCTTCTTCCCCGAAGGTCATGTCTTCTGAAGAGAAAAAGAAGCTACTGTTTAAAATGAAAAGATTGCCTGTGGGGGCTGGCCCTGCAGTTTGGGCAGGCCTCGGCAAGGGTGGGGCGAGTCGGAATTATTATCAGCAAAGACCCAGAGAGGGTGAGCCGGGTCCCCTGGGCGGGGAGCGGAAAGGGCCTGGTGTCAGCCCTGGGCCCAGGGCCAGGAGCCAGACTGACCCCATTCAAATGTTGCCTCCACCATCCCCTACAATGAGAACTCACAGTCCGGAAGCTCTCCGAGCCTCCGTTTCCCGATCTGTGACTTGGGGCAGTAACAGCGTTCAGCCTGTTTGGTGAAGACTCGGAATGGTCACGTGCCCGTCGATGGCTGGCACATCAGGACAGTCAGTGAATAGCAAATAATAATAATAAACATCAACAATGATTACCAAGCTCTTAAGCTCAGAGAACACAAAAATAAGTGCAAAGTGGACCACAACTCTTACAGGGACCAGACATACATCTACCCCATTGCTTTAACAGCCTTTCCTGCTGGGCCCCCAGTCCTGATCAGTTGGCTTGGCAGGCAGGAAGGAATGAAACCAAGGGCAGCTCTTTGTTATTTATTTCTTTATCCAATGAAGGCCCGGGGGGGGGGGGGGGGTGCTGAAGGTTCAGGGGCAAATAGGAGGGAAGGTTTTGCTGTCCTGGAGCTTCAGAATCAGAACGCAGGTAAGCAAGTGATCAGATAAGGGCCAAGCACACTAAGTGCTTTCCAGACAATAACACGGGCTGATGGGATGGGCAGTGGTCAGCAAACCGCGGCTCGCTTAGGCCACATGCGGCTCTTTGGCCCCTTGAGTGTGGCTCTTCCACGAAATACCACGGCCTGGGTGAGTCTATTTTGAAGAAGTGGCCTTAGAAGAAGTTTGAAAAATTTGGCTCTCCAAAGAAATTTCAATCGTCGTACTATCGATATTTGGTTCTGTTGACTAAGGAGTTTGCGGACCACTGAGATAGAGCGAACGGGATGGCCATGTCCACAGGGGGCAGGGAAGTCCGCCTGGGGGAGGTGACCATGGAGGTGTGTTCCTGGCCCAGGCCACAGGCAGCTGCTGGTCCCTTCGGGGTGGCTGGAGCTCTGGGCCACACCGGAGCGGATGGCATTCTTGGGTGAGATGGGGAAGGAAGGCAGGGAGGGGCCCGCTCACCTGGAGCTGAGTCAGCCTGGGTGAGACGTTCCAATGTTAAGTTAAATGAGAAGCCGGTGGCAGGTTCTTTAAAGTTAGTTAGGTGAGCCCAAACCGGTTTGGCTCGGTGGATGGAGCATCGGCCTGCGGACTGAAAGGTCCCAGGTTCGATTCCGGCAAGGGCATGTACCTGGGCTGCGGGCACATCCCCTGTGGGGGGCGTGCAAGAGGCAGCTGGTCGATGTTTCTCTCTCATCGATGTTTCTGACTTTCTATCCCTCTCCCTTCCGCTCTGTAAAAATCAATAAAATATATTAAAAAAAAAAGAAGTTAAGTTAGGTGATATAAACAGTCAACATTATCAGGCCGAGCTCTCAACTGAGGTCAGCTTTGCCAATGGGCTGAGGGACTCACACAGAGCTGGACAGGCCGGGCAGAAACAGGCCACTCTGTGACACTACAGGCTGTGTGAGGCTCCGGGGACCATGGGCTCGGGGCCCAGGTTAGAGAGGGGGCAGTGGGCTCCAAAGGGCTGGCTGACTTTTCACAGTGGAGTCAATTCTACAAGAACTTGGAGAGCCCTTGCTGGTGTTGCTCAGTGGTTAAGAGTGTAGTGTAGACTCATGGGTTCAATTCCCAGTCAAGGGCACATACCTGGGTTGCAGCTTCAACACCCTGGCTCTGTTGGTATGGAAGGCAACTAACTGATCCATGTTTCTTTCACATCAGTGTTCCCCTCACTCTCTTCCTGTCCTCCCTCCCTCTACTCCACTCCCTCTAAAAACCAATGGGGCCCTAGCCGGTTTGGTTCAGTGGATAGAGCGTCGGCCTGCGGACTAAGGGCCCTGGGTTCGATTCCAGTCAAGAGCACGTACTTTGGTTGCGGGCACATCCACAGTAGGGGGTGTGCAGGAGGCAGCTGATCGATGTCTCTCTCTCATTGATGTTTCTAACTCTCTATCCCTCCCCCTTCCTCTCTGTAAAAATCAATAAAATATATTTTAAAAAATCGATGGGGCCAAGACCGGTTTGGCTCAGTGGATAGAGCGTCGGACTGTGGACTGAAGGGTCCCGGGTTCGATTCCGGCAAGGGCATGTACCTTGGCTGCGGGCACATCCCCAGTGCGGGGAGTGCAAGAGGCAGCTGATCAATGTCTCTCTCTCATCGATGTTTCTGACTTTCTATCCCTCTCCCTTCCGCTCTGTAAAAAATCAATAAAAATATATTTAAAAAAATAAATAAATAAAAATAAAAAATCGATGGGAAAAATGTCCTCGGGTGAGGATTAAGAACAAAAAAACAATTAGAAGGTCTTGGAGACCACGGGAGCGGTAGGGGGTCAGAACACGGGCAGCCACGGGGACTCAGCCCGCACCAGGCCACAAAACTGGTCTGGGAAGGTGTTGGCTGTTGATGCTGACAAACACTGGATTTCGTAACCCATTTCCCCCTGCACTGGGCCCTGTGCTGCTGCCCACGGTCATGAGAGAGGGCAGGGCGAGTGTCCCTGCCAGCTGGAAGTTAGGCAACTCACCTTGCCTGCCGGAGAGCCAAGATCGGCGTGTTCAGTCTATGATGGAAAATGAACTCTGCTTCTATCGAGGCGGGGGATTTCTCAACCCGAGGCAGGGGCATCAGACCAAATGAAAGATTCAGCCGAAACCGGTCTGGCTCAGTGGACAGAGCGTTGGACTGCGGACTGAAAGGTCCCAGGTTCGATTCCGGTCAGGGGCATGTACCTGGGCTGCGGGCACATCCCCAGTGGGGGGTGTGCAGGAGGCAGCTGATGGATGTCTCTCTCTCATAGATGTTTCTGACTTTCTGTCCCTCTCCCTTCCTCTCTGTGAAAAATCAGTAAAATATACTTAAAAAAAAAAAAAGATTCACTCCAGGTTGTAGCCGGGAGACTCATGCCAGCACGGCCGGTCGGGAACTCAGCCTTCTTCAGGAAAACGAGCCTGGCCAGGGCGGCCGCTGGCTGGGCGCGGTGCCGCACACCGAGGGCTGGCGACCGATTCCCGGTCGGGGCACATGCCCAGGTTTCGGGCCCGATGCCCTGTAGGTGTAGGGGGGCATGCAGAAAGCAGCCAGTCGATGTTCCTCACATCTGTCTCTCTCTTTAAAACCAACAAAAACGTATTTAAAAAAAAGCGAAGAGGGTTGGGTTCTGTCACTGGCAGTGAGAACGGAAAACACGACAGATTCCAGTGAGAGGGCAAGAGTAGAATGAACAGAGGTTAATGGTTAAATGCAGAGGCAAAGGGAGTATCTGCAATGCTGTGGCTTCAGGAATGGGCGAGTGACAATGACAATAACGCGGGAAAATGATCATAGGTCCGTTGTGTTTGACAGGCTGTTTGAGTGTCCGAGACACACAGTCAGGGAGAGACGGCGGCAGCACTGTGCGGTGGTCTGCTGGCGCACGACTGACAGCAGGCTCTCTAGGGAGGACACTGATTCATCCCATTTCTGTGGGTGAATACACTTCCAAGCTACCGACCAGAGGCTCCTGAAAGTGATGGGAAGAGAGGCACGCAATCAGCTGTCCGGAGCCCCTCTGAGGGTCTGGTCCCTGTTTGACTGCAGGTGAGGATGAGGTCCAGACAGAGCAGGGCCAGCTGAGGGTCTGGTCCCTGTTTGACTGCAGGTGAGGATGAGGTCCAGACAGAGCAGGGCCATCCGAGGGTCTGGTACCGTTTGACTGCAGGTGAGGATGAGGTCCAGACAGAGCAGGGCCATCTGAGGGTCTGGTCACTGTTTGACTGCAGGTGAGGATGAGGTCCAGACAGAGGACCAGCTGAGGGTCTGGTACACTGACTACAGGTGAGGATGAAGTCCCAGAAGGAGCAGGACCGAGACCAGAACCTTCAGGGCAGACTGAAGAAGAGAAGCTCCTACAGGGCACAGCAGTCAGAAGGAAAACCAAGAGGGAATGGGCACTTCAAGAGGAAGCCCGGTCTGGACCCTGACAAGCTCTCCAGAACCATTCCATCATTCATTCGTTCTTGCAACAATCTCCTCCTAGGCTGTGAGCTATTTGAGGGCAGAGACTTTGTCTAAGCTGTGTCCTCTAGACAGAGCACATAGTAGGCCTTCGGCAAAGAATTCCACTAATTTCTGGAGGAAGATTTGTGTCCACCACTTGCATAAGGAAACACAAAAATAACTGAATATGCATGTGACAAGAAGACACTAACCACCCAGCAAGTGTTTAGGTGGACACCTCTTGCTTTGTCGTTCCCGCACCACTCCCGTTCTCCTGACAACTGTTACCCGACATGCCAATTGCGAGGTTCTCAAGGCAGTCCCTCTTTTCTACATGCACCTACCAATTCGTCCAGTTATGGGCACAGACCCAGCTGGGATTCCCAGAACCAGAACTTGGGAGAGTCCCTCTCCAGTGGCAGGAGAGGTGGGAGGAGGGGTGTTGGCCACTGTGGAGGAGCGGCAGTGAGAATGGCAGCAGCGACTCCCTGGTTTGGCTGTTAGGTCTGGCTGTATCCCTAGCCTTTTCTTCTTGTCCATTCCATAGCCACATTCTCCAACTAGGCAGGAGCTAAGTTTCTGTACTCAGCAACCGAGTCCTAACAAATACCCGGGAACTCATCAATATACACCATATAATGTTGTCATCTGTGCGAAAAGCTAACATAGTTTCCGCTGCTGCAAGTATACATGTGAAAGGGCTTTAAGATATTTCTGCCCGAGGTGGAAGCCCTAAAATAACAGCGATGGCAGCAGCTACCCCCATGTGAGTGCCGGCTCCGTGCAGGCGTGTGGCAGCTCCTAGTAAGTGGGGAAGCTGGGCTGGACCGGGTTTATCACGACTTAGAGTTCTTTATTACTAAGCTAGAGGCTCTCACACTTTTTAGTTTCAGAATCCTTTTATGATCTTACAAACTGAAGACCTTAAAGAATTTTGGTTTGAATGGGTTGTATCTACAGTTGCCATAAAGGAAATCAAAATCAAGAAACTTAATGGAAATCAAAAGCAAGACATTTAAAAGATTTACAAGAAACAAAACTCCATCACATTTAACATAATGGATATCTTTATTACAAGGAATTATTTTTAAAAACAAAAACGTTAGATGAGTGGCTGTTTTACATTTTTGCAGATCTCTCTTTATCTGACTCAACGGAAGACAGCCGCGTCCTCGTGTCCGCGTCTTCATTCGATACGTTGCTCTGACTGACCCGCATAGAGAAAGGCTGCCCACACAGATGGGCAGCTGGAAAAGAAAATTCGGGAACCCCTCACAGCATCTCAGGTGCCACCAGAGTCTCTGGGCCAGTGGCCGCCAACCTTTCGGACCTCACGGGCCACCAGTGGCTCAGGGACACCGTTTGGCGACCGCTGCTCCGGACCAGACTCAGAGCACCGCCGTGACCAGCCTGCCTCTGGGTGAGGATCCCGCACACACGGCGCACATCACCCGGGCCAGGCCACCAGCCCCAACACACTCCGGTTTCCAAAAGTGATGGTGGGGAAGGAAACGAGTCATCTTGTTCATTCAACTCTCAGTGACATCGATTGTTAACTCGGTTTCATGTATTATTCTTTTGCCAGCCAAGACTACCTATTAGGTTTTTTAAAGTTTACTTTTCTAAACTAAGAGGAGAAAGCCGTGTGTCACACCCGGAGCGGACATGTGTGTAGTGCTGTTACAGCTTACAGAGCCTGTGCCCACAGGATGCCAGTGCGTCCTCAGAAGCCACTTTATAGAGGAGGAAAGCTGGCACAGAGGCGACTTGCCCACGACTGCCGCCGGGAACCAGGATGTGGACAGAGCCTTGACGGGGTGATGCGCGCAGGCCGCCTCTGCCCCGGCTCCAGCGAACCGTCTCTTTCACAAGCCGGCTGTCCCACCGAGAACAGGGGACCCTGTATTTATGTTCACTTTGTCCACACACACGAGAGACAGCATCTGGCATAGAATCCAACTGGATTTTATTCGACACAGAACACAACAGACTGCAGGAGCAGCAAACTGAAAGGACAAAGCGGAAGAGACCCAGGTCTACCTAACTTACAATTAAGTAACAGGAGGGCAAGTCACTAAATGAGTAACAAAACAGTTGAGCTTGATGGAGAATATTCTTTTTCTAGTGCCCATACCTGAAAGACAAAGAAAATCATTTTGTTAATTCCTCAGCAATTTCCTGTTTGAGACTATACAAGCTGTTTAAACATATGAGCAAACTGGATGGAAACTTCGGAGCGATGTAAGTGTGCTTCCAAACCGGGTTATGCACTGGTCTCCTGTCCCTTCGTCTTCTCATCCTGTAATATCTCGCCCCCCCACCCCCCTTAGCGAAGGTCCCTCCCTGGGACTCAGCCGTGCCCACCTGCCTCTCCTCCTAGTTACCAGAGATGTTGGGCAGAATGGGGGGGGGGGGGGTGAGAAGTCAGAGCCGGTGATGCTGGGCAGAATGAGGGGGGTGAGAAGTCAGAGCCGGTGATGCTGGGCAGAATGAGGGGGGTGAGAAGAAGTCAGAGCCGGTGATGCTGGGCAGAATGAGGGGGGTGAGAAGAAGTCCGAGCCGGTGATGCTGGGCAGAATGAGGGGGGTGAGAAGTCAGAGCCGGTGATGCTGGGCAGAATGAGGGGGGTGAGAAGAAGTCAGAGCCGGTGATGCTGGGCAGAATGAGGGGGGTGAGAAGAAGTCAGAGCCGGTGATGCTGGGCAGAATGAGGGGGGTGAGAAGTCAGAGCCGGTGATGCTGGGCAGAATGAGGGGGGTGAGAAGAAGTCAGAGCCGGTGATGCTGGGCAGATTGAGGGGGGTGAGAAGTCAGAGCCGGTGATGCTGGGCAGAATGAGGGGGGTGAGAAGAAGTCAGAGCCGGTGATGCTGGGCAGAATGAGGGGGGTGAGAAGTCAGAGCCGGTGATTGTGAAAGGGAACTCGACCTGCTGGCTCGAGTCAGTGGCTCAGACGGTCTGGGCTCCTGACCTCCCTTTGCCCGTGGCAGCCTCTCTGCCCTCCGCTCCAGGACTCAGGCAGGTCTGGGGTAGGGCGAGTCTGAGAGCAGAACCACGCAGCCTTCATTTTCAAAATCTCCCACCAGCTCTGACTGTTCGGCACCAGAAAGAGGGAAGCACACACACCAAAACCCCACTACGGAACGTGGAAAACTAAGCATGAATTCCAAGCGGTTTCTGATTTCCCCTGAAGCCCAAATGGGCTCTAATAAGATTACAGAGGTAAACGAGGCCGGGAAATCTCTTCACATATAAGTGGATTTCTTGAACACAAAACTCTTCATTATCTCCCTTCATCTTCTGTCCGGGTTCTTTCTGGGCAGTTGGCCTCTGATTACAGTATCTCACTCCATGGATGAAAACCAGGGTAGTTGAACTCCAGATCACTGCTTCGATCGGTCTGAAAGGTAGTGGGTCCTTCAAGGCTAGTTCCACAAGAAATCCACTTGAATATTGTTTAAAAAGAAGTTGTGCCCAACTCTGCACAGGGCGGGGCTCTGGCGTGTGTGAGCGAGCCGGAGAACCACCCAGAGCTGCCTATCGGATTAGAGTGCCGTCTTGTGTTCCTTACGGAGCACTTTCCGAATGCCCCGAACACACTGCTGGCCCGGACCGTGTGCTCGGCAATCAGAGCACCGGCTTGTGAACCAAAGGGTCAGAGATCCGATTCCGGGTCAAGGGCATGTACCGGGGGTGCTGGTTCGCTCCCTGGCCCTGGTCAGGGTGCATCTAGGAGGCAACCGATTGATGTGTCTCTCTCCTATCTTGCCGCCCACTCTCCTCCTCCCAACCTCTCAATGGAAAACATAACCTCAGGCGAGAATTAACAGTAAAAGAAAGAAAGAGAAAGCCACTCCCTGGCTAAGTCGCTGGCTGGACACAGTGACAGCGTCCAAGCCCCACATATGGAACTCTTCTCACTCCCCAGTTATCGGGCTCAGCCCCGGCATACAGAAGGGGCAACACAGTTTTGGTCCAAAACAGAATCCAGAGCCTGCTCTAGGGAAGAGCAAGTCACAAAGGCCTCCTGAGAACTCAGAAAAGTACTTCTGCCTGGACATGTTTACTGTCATGGTTCCACTCAGAACGCAAGCTCCCCAAGAACAGGGAAGGACCATCTCAGACACCTGTTTATCTCACACATTACCCAGCATGCACTTTGTTAAAGAGAAATCTGTTAGACAGAGAGCAATGGTACGAGTTAGATACTGAGTGTTTGGCAGGTTTCTTAAAAATGAATATGCATTTGATATGACTTCCGAAACTCTTTACCTACGTAAATAACCCAGTCTAAAAGCAAAATAACTGTACCAATCAGGGATTTCTAAACACGTAACAAACTAAAGAATCATATTCTTTTGTTTTTAAAAATAATTATATCCTATTAATCAAAACTCATATTGAAATAAAAATCCCTCTTCTCGTAAAAAATGCAACTAAATACTAATTTCCAACTATCAGAGTAGCTAAAATGGAAAATAAGTCTCCCACCTTAGTCTTCTAATCTCACTCTGGAGGAAACCACCAGCAAGGGCTTCTTAGCTTTCCTGATTATGTCCCTATTTGAACCTGCATATACTAGTATAGGGGTGTACACGCACTGTTTAGGAGTGTAAATTAGTACATATTCTGAGGAAAGGAAAATCTGACACTATCAAAAATAAAAATGCACGTTCTCCTTACTCAGAAATACCTCTTTTAAGAATTACTGTTTCATATATATACTACTCACAGACATACACAAAGATTTACGTATAAGGATGCTCATCCCTACACATTATTTTTGATAGTGAAAAACTGGAAACCTAAATGTCTATCAACAGGAATTGATTAAATAAGTCGCAGTACATCTACACAAAAACATACTCTGCAACCATTTGGAAGGAGGCAGTTTGACATGCGGGTATGAAAAATCGCCAAAAGGAAATGAAAAAGGAAGGTAAATTACTCTGTAAGATGCTCATATCTATGCTAAGAAAAACAATGATACATGTATACCCACCCATATACAACATAACAAATGTATGTATGCATAATCAGGAAAGCTAATGGTTATCTCCATCACGATGTGGTTTTGAAAATGTTTAATAGTTTGCAGAACCTATGAAATTCCCTACTTTCACAGACCCAAGACAGTTGGGAAACTCTGGGCTGCCAGGTTCTAATGCTGGCCACACCTCTGCGGATCTTGCAGAGAGGAGCGCCTCAAATACCCAAAGGCTGGTTTACAAAGCAAGTGTTCCCACGGCTCCGGGCCCAAGGCTCTGCAGCCTTCAGCACGGACCAGAGCCCAGGCTTACGACAGCGAGACAGCAGACACCTACTTTTGGAATTCCCACTCTCTGTTGTCCAGCGGACACACCTGCCGTGTTTTGAGCCAGCGAGAGATGCAGTGGAAGTGAAAAGCATGCTGGAAGAAAAGATACATTTTATTAAAAATAACTGTGTAGGCTCAACCATCTACTCACAATATGTCTCAAATGCAGTGGCGGCTACACACAGGGGCTGGAGCAGAGCAATGGGAGACAAAAACCAGTGAGAGGCAAAGGCCACAACTCATTCGCTTTGACTGGGCACAAGCACATTTCCAATGGAACATTCGCTAGAGACTCATTACTACCACAGGAGGAAACTAGTTAGGAAGAAGTGTGTGTTCTAGCAGTGACTCTCCCTCTTTCCTAAGGGGAGATATGGTGGCTCCCTAGTCCGACTCGGCCTGCAAAGGATGCTTCCACACTCCTGGACACACGCAGATGTCAGACCCCCATTCTTGGTCCCCAGCTGTGCTCCCGTCCTTGGAGAAGAAGAACCCAAGAGAAGAGCCTTCTCAGCCCCGGCAGTGTGCCGCCACTGCCACCCATCCAGAGAGACGGGCACTTCTCCCACCCTCCACACCTAGCTCAACTCTGTCAGAGAGCCGATTTCCAGATCTGTTCATAAACACAGTGCTGTTACAGGACCCCAGAACTCAATGCGCCTTTAATGGGCAAGGGGTTTTGTCTTATAAGGGAATGACGAAAAAAATTAGGGTAAAAGGGAGTATTATGATGGGCAAACTGCCCATAAGCGGCTGAAAGAGCATCAAAGGACTTATTTCACAATCAAGATAGGAAGTAAAAAGACAAGAGTACCTACCAAGAATCTTGGTACCTGGCAGGGAGCTAGGAGTTAGCTTTCAGATCGGGGGGGGGGGGGAGGGAAGACAGCCGGTGTGCCCTGCACCTTAATGACCTGCAGATCTAATCACAGCACCTCTGCAGCGGCCATCCTCCCTCCCCTGCTAGGATGGCTGCAGTGTTAGGTACAAGCGGCAAGGGGTCCTCGTCTAATGTGTGATGGGGCAGCTGAGGGGGGGATGGGGGAGAAATGCTGACACTCAACCAAACAATGAAAGCTTTTGCAGGCTTGGGTTAATAGCAGTCTTGATATTTGGTCATTTATGTCTCCCATAACATGCATGGAACTTGAAAGAAGAATCACAATATGGATTATCATCTTGTGAACTGTCTTCCGACAAAGACGAAGCCAGAAGTCCGTAATTGAGAGGGGCATGCACGGCTGGTGCACTCTGAACAGCCACAGAGTGGCAGCTTCTGGACATCCCTTTCCTGCTGACTCTCGTTCAGCCCGTTACGGACAAAACCCCACAAACGTGTACAAGGCAGAAAGCTGAGGCATTTCCCGAAACCGGTGTGGCTCAGTGGACAGAGCGTCGGCCTGTGGACTGAAAGGTCCCAGTTCGATTCCAGTCAAGGGCATGAACCTTGGTTGTGGGCGTATTCCCAGTAGGGGGTGTGCAGGAGGCAGCTGATCAATGTTTCTCTCTTATCCATGTTTCTGACTTTCTATCCCTCTCCCTTCCTCTCTGTGAAAAATCAATAAAATATATATTTTTTAAAAAGCTGAGGCATTTTCAATCAAGGGGACAGACTCATCTGAGGTATTCAAGACACCCTTCTCCACCTCCCTCAACAGGCACGCTGCAACAGTCCAGGGTCCTTGTATGCCCCAATCACCTCAGAAAATGAGGGAAAGAGGGGATGCAAATGAGGCTACAGGGCAGGTGGCAGCAACCCCGAACCTGCCTGACCCCAACTTTCTTCCTGTGAATAATCTAAGGTATGTTATAGAAATGCTGAGCAGTCTCCGAGCACACTGACCCGTCTTCACAGACCACAGCGGTGACGGACTAGTTATTTTCAAGACTGGCAAAGCAGGGAAAGGGGCAATACGTTCACAAGCCATGCTGACAGGGAAAGACGTTTCCTTACATTACAGACTCCCCACGCAACGGTGCACTCTTCAGAAGTGGCAGATGCCTGGTTAGCTTGACACTCTATGCCTGTGGGAACAAGAGCAACAAGATCACAGCCCGCAGGGGCAACAACCTTTTAATGTAAGCAGTCCTACCTGCAGTTACACAATGACACGCTTCGCGCGGGGTGCGGGAGCGGTGCGTAAAACTGAACAAAATCTCCAGTGGTCAGTTAGGCTTATTTATTTATTTTTACCTTTAAAAAAAATACATTTTACTGATTTTTTACAGAGAGGAAGGGAGAGGGACAGAGAGTTAGAAACATCGATGAGAGAGAAACATGGATCAGCTGCCTCCTGCACCCCCCCTACTGGGGATGTGCCCGCAAGCAAGGTCCATGCCCTTACTGGCATCGAACCTGGGACCCTTCAGTCCGCAGGCTGAAGCCAAACCAGTTTCGGCTAGGCTTGTTTTTTTTAATGAATGTGAAGAGGAGTGAGGAAGAGATAAGGCAGAGGTGTGACTTAACAGTATGCTTTGAAATGATTTCCCACCCTTGTTCAAGAACAGCGTAATGAAAGAAAAGGTACTTTTTAATTCTGAACGTGGCCTGACTTGTCCAAATGAAAGCGATTCCTCCTTATTTGGTAAATCGCGTAATTCAATGTCACTCACAACTCTTACTGTTCTGATAACTGGCATCTTTTCCCTATTCTCGACAAATGCTTCTTTGCAGGCCCTCAGAACCCCCAGGCTTACCCAGGTGACGCTCGGAAGCGTCAGGCAGACACGTGCGAACAGGGGACAGAGCGGTAAAAGGGGGTGCAGAGACTGCAGTAAGCTGTCCCCGTTCTGCACGAAGACATCAAATCTTAAGTCTTCAGAACACTGTCAACAGAGCAAATCTGCCTGCCGGTGGGTCAGCGACCTGGGCCCGCCACTGCGTGCTGCTTATGCCAGAACAGGGGGCAGTCAACCAAATGCAGCCTGACACGCAACATGTGAAGCTTATTTCATGTGATACACAAAGCTTGGGAATTTTAAAAATTTTTTAGATCATGACATTCTTTTTTAAAAATATATATTTTATTGCTTTTTTAAGGAGAGTTAGAAACATCGATGAGAGAAAAACATCGATCAGCTGCCTCCTGCACACCTACTGGGGATGTGCCCACAACCAAGATACATGCCTTTAGCCAGAATCGAACCTGGGACCTTTCAGTCCATAGGCCGACGCTCTGTCCACTGAGCCAAACCAGGGAGGGCAGCTTAGGAAATTTTAAACTTCAATGCAAGCTAAGCAAGAAATGGCTTCATCTGAAAGCGAACAGATGCCACTCTTCCCAAACGCTGGTGAAGCTGTGGTTTAGGAAGAGACTGACTTATAGACGAAGGCCGGGTCTAAGCCTCTCTGGGTGCCTTCTTCTCTTGGAACCAGATTACCCGAGCTGGGGGAGAGAAAACACCCGTAGACTGTCTTTAATCAACTCTGAGCCACCACAAAATGGGGCAAGATAAAATAAATACAGGCACGCAGTATCAATCTGAAATCAAAAAGGAAGTTTTCAGACCAAGATGCTTTGTAGGAGAGTCTAACTGGGAAACAGCCATAATTACTCTTATTTATTTAAAGCTTTGTCTACACAAATGCACTTAATGCCAGACCAGAATATATTATACAATGGCCACTTATTCTTTTTTTTTTTAATATTTTTATTGATTTTTTACAGAGCAGAAGGGAGAGGGATAGAAAGTCAGACACATCAATGAGAGAGAGACATCGATCAGCTGCCTCTTGCACGCCCCCTACTGGGGATGTGCCTGCAGCCAAGGTACATGCCCTTGCCGGAATCGAACCCGGGACCTTTCAGTCCGCAGTCGGAGGCTCTATCCACTGAGCCAAACCGGTCTCGGCAATGGCCACTTATTCTTAAGAATAAGAATCTTATTCTCATTTTTAACAAAATGCCTTTTTCAAGAATCATATTCCAGCCCTAGCCAGGCTGGCTCAGTGGACAGAGTATCAGCCTGTGGACTGAAGGGTCCCAGGTTCGATTCTAGTCAAGGGCACATGCCCAGGTTGTGGGCTCGATCCCCAGTAGGGGACACGCAGGAGGCAGCCAACCACTGATGCTTCTATCGCTCTCTCCCTCTCCCTTCCTCTCTGAAGAAAAAAAAAAAAAAAAAAAAAAAAGAATTATATTCCATTTATTTTTGAAAGGAAGACAGTCCAGTTGTGGCAATCAGATTTCTCTTTTAGTGACTGTATTAAGCAAAAGGTACGTTTCATTGTTTTATTCTGGCAAAAGGTCCAGGATATAATTATTTATTGAATGAATAAAAGATACAACTTGCAAATACTACTTTCATAATTTTTTGTTATAGTTCAGTGTTCTTTTTCATTTGACATTTAAAATATAAGATAAAGCAGGTGTCGAACTGAAGCCTACAGTGAGTGATCCCTTAAGTGGTCAACTCTAAGAGAAGACAGAGTATCAACAGCTTTGGTTCGTCATCATCTTTCCAAGAAGCGCATTCTCTCCCATCCAGACAGATATACAACTTATAGAGGTAAAAAAAATAAAAATAAAAAATTCAGGGTTATATAAAATCATGAACTATTTACAGAAGAGAGCCCCCCAAAAGTGAAATTTTCTTGGGCATAACTCCTTATGAAACGCACGGCCAAGAAATTGGCGAGCATGTAATCAAATACCCCACCCAAACACATTTGAAAACGTGTGTGTGTTCCTGTGATGAGGTCCTCCTATCTGTGTTAAACATCACGGCAGCTGCTCATCTGCTTTGACTGCTGTGTAGAAAGGCAAACAGGGGTCAAAACTCAAAGAAACCAAGGGCAATAAATAAGCTACCAACACCTGCTATGATAGCTTTCCAACACAAAATATTTGATTTGTGCTTTCCAAATTGCAATGATCACAAACTATTCCTCAATTCAGTGTTTTTATTATTCAACTAGAGGCCCAATGTACGGGGTCCCTCAGCCTGGTCTGTGCCCTCTCGCAATCCGGGAACCCTTAGGGGATGTCGGACTGCCGGTTTCGGCCCCATCGAGGAATGCAGTAGTGTGCAAAGCATCTGGTGGCCAGGGAGGAGCCCAAGCCCAGGCTGGGCACTGGGCCGCTCCCCTTCATTTGGGCCCTGGGCCCCACTGCACCTGCCACTGCTGCTCCACTGCCACTTATAAGCTTGCTGAGCTGAGCGGCACTCCCACTGTGAAAGTGCACTGACCACCAGGGGGCAGCTCCTACACTGAGCGCCTGCCCCTGGTGGTCAGTGCGCATCATAGTGACAGTCGACTGGTGGTTCGGTCGCTTAGGCATATATATATATATATATATAAATATTTAGTGAGAACCTATAATGTACTAGACACTAGGGTAAATCCTGGGAATAAAGCAGTAAATAACATAGACACAAGAGGGGACCAATTTAAATTAAATGGTTGCTACAAAGGAAACTATACAATGTCTTAGGAATCTTTAACGGAACTGTCACAGCCTGTGTTTGTGTGTATGTAAGTATGGTCAATGAAAACATCTTCAAGCAAGTTCAAGGTGAGATCTGGAGAGCAATTATAGGATAATTCTGCATTATTCAATGGAGTAGCCATTAGATACATGTCGCTATTAAGCATTCGGCATTGGCTGGTCTGAGTTAAGATTAGACTAAACGTAAGTGTAAAATACACTTCAAAGACTTAGTACAAAAAGAGAATGTAGCCGAACCCTGTTTGGCTCAGTGGATAGAGCGTCAGCCTACGGACTGAAGGGTCCTGGGTTCGATTCCGGTCAAGGGCACGTACCTTGGTTGCAGGCACATCCCCAGTGGGGGGTGTGCAGGAGGCAGTTAGTTGATCAATGTTTCTCATCGATGTTTCTAACTCTCTACCTCCCTCCCTTCCTCTCTGTAAAAAATCAATGAAATATATATTTTTTAAAAAGGAGAATGTAAAGCCCTAGCTCTGTCACTGGCAAACTGCGGCTCGCGAGCCACACGCAGCTCTTTGGCCCTTTGAATGTGGCTCTTCCACAAAATAGCATGGCCTGGGCAAGACTATTTTTAAGAAATGGCATTAGAAGAAGTTTAAGTTTATGGGGGGAAAAAAAAGGAAAACATATGTACTACTACTATTTGTAATTCTTTAAAGAATAAAAAAAATTCAAAAAAAAGTTTAAGTTTAAAAAATGTGGCTCTCGCCGAGACCGGTTTGGCTCAGTGGATAGAGCGTTGGACTGTGGACTGAAGGGTCCCAGGTTCGATTCCGGCAAGGGCATGTACCTTGGCTGCGGGCACATCCCCAGTAGGGGGCGTGCAAGAGGCAGCTGATCGATGTCTCTCTCTCATCGATGTTTCTGACTTTCTATCCCTCTCCTTTCTGCTCTGTAAAAAATCAATAAAATATATATTTTTTAAATGTGGCTCTCAAAAGAAATTTCAATCGTTGTCCTGTTGGCATTTGGCTCTGTGGACTGATGAGTTTGCCGACCGCTGCCCTAGCTGGTTTGGCGCAGTGGACAGAGCGTCAGCCTATGGACTGAAGGGTCCCAGGTTGGATTTCAATCAAGGGCACATGCCTGGGTTGAGGGCTCGATCCCCAGTGTGGGGTGTACAGGAGGCAGCAAATCAATGATTCTCTCATCACTGATGTTTCTCTCTCTCTCTCCTCCTCCCTTCCTCTCTGAAATCAATAAAAAATATTTTTTAAAAAGAGAATGAAAAATATCTCACTTTATTCTTTTTAAAAAATATATATTTTATTGATCTTTTACAGAGAGGAAGGGACAGGGATAGAGAGCTAGAAACATCGATGAGACAGAAACATCGATCAGCTGCCTCCTACAAACCTCCCACTGGGGATGTGCCTGCAACCCAGGTACATGCCCTTGACCGGAACTGAACCTGGGATCTCTCAGTCCACAGGCCAACGCTCTATCCACTGAGCCAAACCGGTTTCAGCAAAATATCTCACTTTAAAACACTGATTACATGTTGAAATCAAATTTGGATATAGTAGGATAAATAAAGTAAAAATAACCTGTTTCTTTTACGTTCTTAACGTGGGTACTGGTAAAGTTTAGATTACATATGTGCTTGCATTTGTGGCTCACATGTAGACTGGACAGTGGTGGGGAGTTAGACCAAGGTAGAGGGGAGAAGAGGCAGAGAATATTCCAGGCAAAAAGAACAGTATATGTAAGGGTTCAAAAAAGACTATGGATACTTCAAGCATGGAAAGCCAGAGATACTATCAGAGTGAGCAGGAGAGTGAGTTAAGATGAAGTTGGAGAGGCAAAGTAAGTGATTTAAAAAATAACTGCCTATAATTTCAAAGTTGAAATTTCTTTGTCCCATTTCTGATCTCAATAACAAACCACTTTAATACCTGGGTGAGAAAGTAATCTCAACTCTTCCTGGTGTGGTCAACATTCTAGCCCCTATTTCTAAGTTAGTCCACCAATAGCTATAACCAAATCCGCCGTGTCTGCTGGAATATGTGGAGATTTAAATAAAATGTCTTTAGTTAGTTGTCTGTTTAGATCTTGGCAGTGATGTCCTCTTAACTGTGACTGGGGCTAAGAGTGCAAATTCTTACTTCTTAGGCTTCTTTTATTTATATATCTGGCCCAGCAAAAACGAGCTCTGATTGAATATTTTAGCTCAAAGTTCACTTTCGCCCTTTCTCCTTTGCTTTTGAGTCAGTGTCTGAGATGGAGGTAGAGGACTCAACAGTGCCTCTGGGTCCACAATTCATTCTAGGTGTGGCCTTGTCATCGTTAGACCGAATAGATTTATTCTGAGATGGGCATGCCTCCAGAACATCATAAAAAACGACTCTGTTTCAAACACACCAACGGGCCAGCTGCAGCAGACCCCGTGCGCTCTGCCTGTGCTCTGCGTTTCCCTGTGAAGAAGAAAACTGGTCCCATCGGGAGAGCCACAACCTCTGCAGTCTTCTCCACTTCCTCCCGCCCGCCTGCAGTCACTTACAAAGATCCATGATGTGGTTCCTGCAGATGGCACAGTTATCAACCACGATATCCCAGGCCCAGAGGGCCACTGCATTCCACTGCAGAGAGAAAAAAAAGGGGGAACAAAACACTCTCCTTGTAACGCGCACACACACACATTGCAGGATTTCATGCTACATAGTTTTGGCACATTAATTCAGTCTTATGTTACATGGTGATAGCAAGCTACCCATATGGTCAACCATCCTATTCTCCAAGTGGTTGAGTATATCAACATAGATATTAGTGAGTCACCATTTAATTTTATCTTTTTCCTACAGCTTAAAATAATTTCATCATTAAGCAAATCAGGAGTAATTTCTAAGTGCCTGTTTCAGGTTTAACAAGCAGAGTTGAATTACTGTGCCAGTTGCGGAAGAGATCAATGTCTGCATCAGTGAATACCTGCTCTTCCGCGGCTCCGGACGCAGGAGCAGGGAGGTGAAAGCTAGGGAGAGAATGAACTAAGACGCTGGCTGGATCGAAAAATGGGTGATCGTGGGATAAGCTGGATAACTAATTACCCAGTGTCAGTACACAGAATAAGGTCATCACTTAAACCTTCAAGATTTACTTCATAACAAACTCTAGAATTCACTGGAATTTGACATCGCTCCTCCCATCGAATAACCCGATGTTCTCAACTTTTCACACTCAGACTCTTAATATTAAGAAAAATTCCCCAATAAGAGTGTATTTAAATTGGCATTGAAGTAATTCAACCTCCTGGCTTCTGCAATTATAAATATCCCCAAACTTTCTTTTTACCCACTAATTTGGGGCCACTTTCCAACTGCCATCTCTCTCAATCCAGTTCTCGGTAACTTCTTCAGCACTTTCCACGTTGGAGGAAACACATCCCACTCCTCTTCTTCAATATGGCTGCTGGCTGCAGCCGAGCACGCAGTGCCCACAATGAAGCGCCAAAGAGCAGCTAGAGGGGGGGACGCAGTCTGCGTTTGGCCTAATGCCACAGGAATAACATCGCCCCCGTTTCAGAATCTTCACTTGGAACACAAGATTTATTTTATCTTAGGTCGGACTCAGCACTTTCCTCCCAATCTCTTGGCAAACCACCGCTATGAGGCATTTCATGCAATAAGACACGATCCATGTTTTTGGCCTTCCCACTTTTTAGCAGGTCGTTCGCAACAACTACTCAAACCTTCCTTAAAAGATAAAATTTGGGATCGCATTTTCTTTTTAACGAATTCCACCAAGCTCTTTTTTTTGGGGGGGGGGGGGGAAGAGAGGGATTCTGGATGTGATGTGACCGGAGGGGCTTCTTGTTATAAACCAACACACCTCCCAGAAGCAAGTTACACTCAAGACACTTACTCGGCGGGGCTCGGGGCAGAGAAGGAGCTAATGGTATTGGACGCCTCGATTAGGGAGGCCGGGACAGGGTGAGGGGACCCCGAATTTCGGGAAGGGGCGGGGCAGAAAAATCAGCCCGGCTCCTCAGAGGCCTCCAAAGCGATAGTGCTTCAGGTTCCCGGCTTTGGCTGCACCGCCCCATCCTCCACCCTCCGCACCGCTCCGACCCCCCCTTCCCCCCACCCCGCCCTCCCCCCCAACACCACCACCACCACTCCAGTGACAGCTCCGACGCTTGGCTCCCTCAGCCCACTCCCAACTCCGCATATCTCAATAAGCCCCTTCGTGATTGGCCCCTCGGCCTCTAAGTGAAACCAACCGACATCGACAGTGGGCCACGGTCACGCCGATCAACCCTAAAACCCGCCCCCCAGCTTCCTTTCGTGGTACCGGTCCTAGGAACGCCCAGAAATGAAGCCCTTTCCCCCGCGCCTCGGTCATCCTAGGGCCTGCCAGCCATATCCGCGCCTCTCTAGCTTCCCTGAGGAAGGCGCTGGCGAGACCCAACCTTTTTCACTTCAAAACGCTTCTTCCCCGCGCCGCTGTTGGTGCCGCTCGGGGTGTCCACATCCATCGCTGCCGCCATTTTGGAAACACACGGTCCGCCGTCCAGCCACTGCGCCTGCGCACCGGTGCACTGGCTCCTCCCCCCGCCCCGGCTCCTCCTTCTACGCCCCACCCCTTACTGGCGCGCGGGGGTGTGGGCGGGGCACGTGGCCACGCCCCTTAAAGGCGCTGGCGGAGGGTTTCCCCCTCCCCCCCTTCCTGCGCCGGCCGGGGAGGAGGCGGTGGCCCGATCGGCTGGAGCGAGGCCGGGCGGGGCCGGGCGGACGTGAGCGTGCGGGGTGGAAGAGCTCGAAAGGACTCGCTCTCGTCGCCCTCCCGCGGGAAGGCCCCGGCCACACGGCTTCAGCTGGGGCGGCGGCTGTTTCCTCCGCCGGGACCGCGACCTGCGGCCCCGGCCCCGCCCCGCCTCCCCGGCCACCCCGCCGCTCGCGTGCCGGCGGGTTTTCCTCCTCCTTCCGCCGGGAAGGGGGTGAGGGTGGGCGGCCTCCCTCTGGCTGTCGAAACCCGAGTCCACACACGGGCCGTTCGCAAATGGTCACCGGCTCCCGAGCCAGGCCCGAGATGCTACCTCCCTGGAGGCCGGGGAGCCGGGCCCGGGCACCGTTTGGTGTCCCCAGGCCAGTTCGGAAAAGGCTCGGGAAGCGCCCCGACGGTCCTCGCAGGGACAGACAGCAGGCTTCTGCAGCTCCGCCTGCACCTGCCCCCCGAAATAACGAGGAAGGAGACTCGGGAGCCATCGCTGGCCGACTCTCCCCCCAGAATGGCCTTGGGTGAAGGGACACCATTGCGACGCACTTGAGCACACGTTTCCTGGACCTCACTTGGTCACCTGTGACGCTCTTTCTCCCTCAATTCGATCCTCTTTCCGCTTCTCTAGCCAAAGCCCTGTCTTCAGTCCTGAGTCCGTGTGACCCACTCAGCTATTTATTCTAACTGGACGTTCCTTCCCAGCCAAACACCCGTCCTTGATGTCACCCTCAGACCCGGACCGCTTTTTGAATGCTCTGACCTTGCAGGGGAATAACTCAAATCACGCCTAACTCTTGTGTTGGCTTATTTGAAATCTCCTATCTTCTCTTGCTGACTCCACTGCTAAACCAGAACAGCTGCAATTTGTGTCCCCGTCTTAGTCACCAACGGGTACAACGAATCCCTGGAAACACCAGCTTTAACCGGACTCGGGAGGGAAAGGAACCCTGCAACGTTTTTCTCAGCTCAAGTTTTGTGAACGATTCCATGTTAAGATTTCTGTCATCCAGTTACTGTGTCCCTGCAGGCCCCTATCTGAAGGCTAGAAGCCTCGAGTAAATTAAGATATTGGAGGCGTGTTTATCCTTCATTCAACGAGTTCACTGAGTATGATCCAGGTCCTGATATAAAGAGGAGAGGGACAGTGATTAAGGTGTCACGCTCCTCATAAGGAAATGACATGTCAGTGAGCAGATACATCAGATAACTTCTGGCATCCCTAAGGGCCATGGAGACAAAACGAGGTCATGAGGTTGAGGGGAGATGGAAGCAACATTAAACTGAGTGATTAGGTCTCTGTGAGGAGGGGCATTTGGGCAGCATGGGGGTAGGGGAGTTCATTCTCAGGCAGAGGAATAAAAGTTCCAGCTCTTTCAATGAGGCTTACCAGCCGCCGTTTGCCGCTCTGTTGACTAATGAGTTTACCGACCACAGGACTAGACTAAATGTTACCGTGTAATTGGAAGCTGTGAGGATTAGGCAATTGTGGCATATTGTGTGCAAAGAGGTAAAGGGTAGTATATGGCAGTGGTCGGCAAACTCGGTCAACAGAGTGGCAAACTGCTCTGTGGCTCGCGAGCCGCGGTTTGCTGAGCCTCGGTTTGCTGACCGTCCTATACCATCCTGGCTGCAGACTGGATTGCTGGCCCTGGTCAGGGCCTGTGGGGGAGGCAATCAATGGCTGTTTCTCTCTCTGTCTCTCCCCCTCCCTTCCACTCTCTCCCAGAATCAATGGAAAGAGATCCTCAGGTGAAGATTAGCAACAACAAAAAGAATTATTTACCATGCTTAAGTGGGGTTTCTTCCAGGGATGTAAGTTTCCATGTTTTAAGATCAGCCAACAGATTACTTATATTAACAGGTTCAAGAAGAAAAATCACATGATCATACAATCGGTTCAGAAAAACATTTGGCAAAATTCAACAACCATTCATTATCACAACTCTCAGAAAAGTAGGAATAGAGGAGAACTTACTGAATTTGATAAAGCACATCTACAAAAACAACAACAAAAAGCCCCCACCAACCTGGAGCTAACATACTTACTGGTGAAATGCTGAATGCTTTCCTCCTCAAACTGGAAACAAGGCAAGCAGGCCTCTTACCACTCTTATTTATCATAGCAATGGAACGTGTAGCCTGTGCATTAAGAAAGTGAAGGCATACCTATTGGAAACAAACATATAAAACTGTCCCGTTTCTAGATGACACACAGTTTATGTGGAAAATCTAAAGAAGGTTTTTAAAAAGTTATTTTTAGAACTAATAGGTATGATCAGCAAGCTCATAGGATACAAAATAAATATACAAAAATTGTATTTGTATGTACAAGCTATAAACGTGTGGACGTAATAGAAATTAAAAATAATATATCAGAATCATAAAAATTAAATATGTACAAACCTAACAAAGCATGTATAGAAACTGCTACACTTAAAACTTAACAACACTGAGAATTATTTTAATACGACTTTTAATAAGTAGACATACAAACTTTTAATAAGTAGACATACAAGGTTCATGGATGAAAAGATTCAGCACAGTATAAAGTTCAGCTTTCACTAAATGAGTATACAGTTTTAACGCAATTTCTCTCAAAATCCCAGAAAGTTTTTTTTCGTAGTTACAGGTATAATTAGTCTAAAATTCATATGGAAAGGCAAAAACACTACAATGGCTCAAATAATTTTTGAAAAGGAAGAATCACTAATTTTGAAAATCAAGAATCTTTTTGAAAAGGAGTCATTTTACCAGCATCCAAGACTGACTTTGCAACATTGAGATATATATGTCAATGGGACAGAACAGCAAACTCAGGCGAAGGTCCACCCAAATATGCTCAACTAAATTTTCACAACCATGCAAAAGCAATTCAGTGGAGGGAAGGCTGCTTTTTCAACAAATGTTGCTGAGGCAGTTAGACATCCGTGGGCAAAGAAAACAACACAGACAAGGCCAGAGACCTAGCCTCACACCTGATCCAGAAACTAGAGGCCTGATGCACGGAGATTCATGCAAGAACAGGCCTTTCTTCCCCTGGCCGCCGCCTTCTGCTTCCGTGCCAGCCCAGGGCTGCCTTCGGCCTTCGAGTGCTGCCCAGAGGCCTGGAGCGCCGGGGGTGGGGGTGGGGGGCGGGCCTGGTGGCCACACAAGCATCCGGGCTGCTGCCATCTTTGTCGAGATGCGATGGTCCGTTGGCGGATTCCATCTTTATTCGATAGGATTAGCTCCTCGTGTGTCACGAACTTAAATATAAAACACAGTACTCTAAACTTCTTGGAATAAAACAGTAGGAAGCTTGCAGGATTTAGGGCCAGAGTTCTTAAGACTTGACCCCCAAAACATGACCCGTAAAAGGAACAATTGATCAGTTGGACTTCATCAGAATTTAAAACTTTTGCTTTGTGACTCTGTAGTAGGATGGAAAGACAAGCTGCAGAGTGAGAGGAAGTTTTTGCAAGGCACGTATGTGCTGAAGCACTGATATCCAGAGTTTAGAAAGAACTCTGAACAGTCAGCAGTCAGTACTCAAGTGAGCCGGTTGGGAAATGGGCCAAAGACAAAGAGCTGTGTCGTCAGCGGGCACACAAATGGCAGACACGCTCAGTGAGAGGCTCCAGCATAAATGGCCACCGCAGAGATGCCAATTAAAGCCACAATTAGGTGTCGGTCCACACCTATTAGGCTGGTAAAGTACAAAACAAGACACCGCGACAACGCCACTGTCGCCGAGAATGCAGAGAAACTGGATCCCCGAACGGCAGGCGGAATGCAACATGGAGGAGCCAGCCCGGAAACAACGTGGCAGTGTATCTGAAAGGCACCTACTCTGCACCTCAGCAACTGCAGTCCTGGGCATGTGTTCCAAAGAATAAAAACTCCTGTTCACATAACGACCCATACACACGTCAGCAGCTTTGTCTATAGCCCCAGAGTGGAAACTTCCCATGCCCTCCCAATGGGGGATGGTTAAGTTGTGGTACGTCCACACCACTCGGCTGTAAAAGGGAATGAACTATTGCTACGCGCAGCTGGTGATTCTCCAGAGAATTATGCGGAGTGAAAAAAAATAAAAGCCAGTTCCACAAGGTTACATACTGTAGAAGCCTATTTATGTAACATTCTTGAAATGGCGAAATTATATAAATGGAGGACAGATCAGTGCTTGCCAGGAGTAGGGGACGGAGGTGGGAGGGAAGTGGGTGTGGCTCTAAAAGGGATCCCCGTGGTGATGGCAGTGCTGTATCTTGACCGTATCTCTGTCAATATCCTCGTTGTGATACTGCGCTATAGTTTTGCAAGATGTTAGCATTGGAGAAAACTGATACAGCACACACAGGATCTCATATGTAGAATCTACAAATGAACAAACTGAATTAAAAGAAAATGGAGGCACCATTTTAAGCTACAAACAGCACTGAATAAGGTATAATCTCTGCTTTGAAAGAGCTCATAGTCTAGTTCAGGAGGAACTGCACACACAGACACAATGTTTCCAGTTTGGGACTTTCTATCATTCTCCAACCTCGTTTTTGGTAGAAAACTTCCTCCTGTTCCCCTTTGTCTGTCCCTCACCACCCATTGGAGGTGATCAGGATCAGCCACCTAAGTTGCAGGGCCCCACGCAAAATGAAAATGCAAGGGTCCTTGTTCAAAAATTACTAAGAATTTCAAGAGAGCAACAGCAGAGCATTAACCCACGTGCAGGCCCGTGCTGAGCCCAGAGGCCTGTGGACCGCACTGCTCACACTCTGGGGATGCGGCCCCACTTGTGACCCGGGTAGGGCTGCCACTCACCCTCCCACCTCCCCTGGCAGGAGATGGTTCCAAATTACCCAAGGATGGCCATTCATATCTCGTTACCCTGGTTACTTCTACCAGAATCCTTCCAGGGAAGTCCTATCTAATGAAGCTGGGAAAGAAAGAACTTCCCCCCTCTGGGATGAGTTGTTTATTGAACAGACTAGAGGCCCAGTGCACAAAATTTGTGCACTTTGCAGGGAGTCTCTCAGCCTGGCCTACGCCCTCTCGCAGTCCAGGAGCCCTTTGGGAGGTCCAATGGACATCCTTAGCCCTGCCGTGGAGGTGGGAGAGGCTTCCGCCACTGAGGCTGCGCTCACCAGCCGTGTGCCTGGCTTCTGGATGAGCAGAGCACCCCCTGCCCCCCTTGGGAGCGCACTGACCTCCTGGGGGCAGCTCCTGCATTGAGCATCTGCCCCCTAGTGGTCAGTGTGCGTCATAGCGACCAGTCATTCCGCTGTTCAGTCTATTTGCATATTAGCCTTTTATTATATAGGATGGTCTTTGGTTGATTACCTCCCACCCACCAACCCATGATCAGGGCCAGGGAGGGACACAGGGAGAGACCACAGAGCTCCAGGGCATGTCCGGCCCATCTTGCTCAGTCCTAATTGTCCAGACCCCAGCAGCAAGCTAACCTACTAGTCAGAGCATCTGCCCCTTGGTGGTCAGTGCAAGTCATAGCAAGCGGTTGAGTGGTCTTAGCATATCATTTGCATATTATGCTTTGATTGGTTGAACAGATAACCAGATGACTGGACACTTAGCATATTAGGCTTTTATTATATAAGATATTTATTGGGTACCTACCAAGTGCCAGGCCAGATTCTGCACTTGTGTACAGTCCTGACCGGTTTGGCTCAGTGGATAGAGCGTCGGCCTGTGGACTGAAGGGTCCCAGGTTCAATTCTGGTCAAGGGCATGTACCTTGGTTGTGGGCACATCCCCAGTAGGAGGTGTACAAGAGGCAGCTGATTGATGTTTCTCTCTTATCAGTGTTTCTAACTATCCCTCTCCCTTCCTCTCTGTAAAAAATCAATAAAATATATTTTTTAAAAAAGGTGTACAGATAGTCCTAGGCCTTCCTCGTGTAGCTTATGTCCTATAGATAAAGGTAGACAACAGTAATGATGATATATTGGGTTAAATGCAAAATCAAAGAAAAAGTGGAGATGCTATGAGCCAGATACATATGATTCCTATTCTATAAGGGAGGAGGAGTACGAAGAGAAAGTTAAAATTATCTTAAGGTGAGAGAGCTGGTACATGGCCAAGGAGGGGTTCTAACCAGGCGTGTCTGACCCCAGCTGCACATGGCAGGCAGGAGGAGGGAAACAGCACAGTGCAGGAGGGCTGTTTAGGGCTCAGGTACTGAGCTGTAGCTCAATTCCAATCCTGGCTTGGACAAACTACTTGAACTTCTGAGAGTATTGCTTTTCCCGTTTACAAACAGGGTGTGAGCCTGGCCTGCACGACTCAGGGTTGAGCACCAGCCTCTGAACCGGGTGTTCGTGGCTCCACTCCGTCAGGCCATGCGCCTGATCGATGATTCTCTTGTCATTGGCGTTTCTCTCTCCCTTCCCGTCTGAAATGAATAGAAGTGTGTTTTAAAATAAATAAAATAAAATGAGGGGCGATAAGAATTGTTGCAGAGATAATGCACTCTGCTGGCCTGATGAGGGTTCATTGAGTGTTAGGTTTACAAATCAGTTTCAGGTTAAAAAAACTGAACTCCATCCAGATCTGCTCATGATATGAGCTCAGGGAGCCTAGTTTCCTCATCTGTGCAATGAGCTTAGTGACGTGGCCCACAGACTCAACAGAAGCATAAGTGAGATAGTAATGCAAATGAAAGTGCTGGAACGTGTGGGCAATTTCATGATAAAACTCATGGGGTCTCTTCTCTGCCAATGGGCTCGACTCCCTTCGCAAAGCAGCCCGTCCTTCCTCCTTCATGTCGTCCCTGTAACTGCTATAACGCGATACTCACTGCTTTGTGATGATTTGTAAAAATGTATTTTTAGCCGAGACCGGTGTGGCTCAGTGGATAGAGCGTCGGACTGCGGACTGAAGGGTCCCGGGTTCGATTCCGGCAAGGGCATGTACCTTGGCTGCGGGCACATCCCCAGTACGGGGTGTGCAAGAGGCAGCTGATCGATGTCTCTCTCTCATCGATGTTTCTGACTTTCTATCCCTCTCCCTTCCGCTCTGTAAAAAATCAATAAAATATATATTTTTAAAAATGTATTTTTATTGATTTCAGAGAGATAGGGAGAGGGAGAGAGAGAGAAACATCAAGGATGAGAAAATCATCGACTGGCGTCTCCTGCACGCCCTCCGGGAATGGAGCCCGCACACATGCAGGCCTGAGCCCTGACCGGGGACCGACCGCTGGGCGCCCGGCTCGGAGGCGGATGCTGGGCCCGGAGCCACGCCGGCCGGGCGCCCTCGTGGTTCTGTGACGGCAGCTCATGAACACTCTGCACAAGAAAACATTTTGTAAATACAAATATTCTCAAAGTTAAAGCAGTAAACTCTAGATTTGAAAATAATACACACCTCATACATTTTTATTGCTTTATAATTTATTTTTTAAATGGCAGTAACAAATACTTTTCCCTTGTTGGGGAATGAGAACTATTTTCAATGGCAAGGGCCTTAAAAGTAACAGCGTTTCATCCAAATCGAATTAATATAATTGCACAAAAGTCATACAAAGCATTAAGAAATGCTCACAAAGACTACAGTTCTCTTAGACCCTCATGAGCACACCCAAGAGGCCTTGAGTTCATGGGGACCCCTGAGGGGGACATCGGCGATGCTCCCCCAAGCTCCTCCGTGACACACAGGCAGCGGTCGGAGCGGCCAGAACCAAAGCTTTGTGACAGTGGCGTCTGCTGTGACGATAGGGTTTCCTGATGCATTCATGCTCTCATTTTATTAAGGGCATAAAACACTTTACCTTGAAGTATATTTGCCCAGGCTTAAAACTTAACCCAGACAGCTTAAATTAAAAAATTAACCAAACCATAAAAACTTCTTCCACGCACGGTCCTTTATGCTGCCACCATCCTAGGCCAATACACACACACACACACACACACACACACACACACACACACACGTCACATTGTCATTCAGTTTCACACACACACACACACACACACACGCCACATTGTCATCTATTATATGCTTGTGGGGGGATGGCAGAGAGGGTCTTACTCTGATGGTTTTATTGGTAGCAACTGCTGGAAACTGCTACAAAGGACGGAGGTCACACATGGGCCGATGGGACAGTCACTATGCATTGCTTGTGAACTCTGGCATGGGGACAGGAGAGCAGGAGGCAGGTCTCATGCATCATATTTGTAATCTACTAAGAAAGCTTAAGAGGGCATTGGTTACATAAGTTAAAAATTTTTTAAACTCAATTTTTCTATCTAACTAGTTATGATGTCTTTATCTGAGAATTTAACTTGTTTCATGGATTTTTTTCACTTGAGACGTTTTTATTGATTTGAGAGAGAAAGGGAGAGAGAAACAGATCAGTTGCCTCCTGTATATGCCCCAACTGGGGATCAACTTGCAACCCAGGCATGTGCCCTGCCTGGGAACGGAACTGCACCCTATGTTTTTATGTACGGAACGACACCCCAACTAACTGAGCCTTCCAGCCAGGGCTGTTTCATGGATCTTAATTTCAATTAAGATATAATGTCTGTTAGTTAGGAGTTTTCTCTTTCCGACCTTATAAAAACCAGTAAGAAAACCATGTTTTGAAAGAAGACCCACACTGAGAACTTGGAGTCGCCATCAGAAGTAGCTTCCTAACTTGAACGTTATGACTATGGGAAGGGTGAATTCTTACTCCACAATCCAATTCCTGACTATGGGGGGAAACAGTAATTCCTGAAATAAACACATAAAAGCATATGGCAGCTCTGGCCGGTTTGGCTCAGGGTTGGAGTGTTGGTCTGGGGACCGAAGGGTCTGGGCTCAGTTCCAAGTTAAGGGCATATACCTCCCTAGGTTGCAGGCCCGGACCTGCGCAGGCCAGGTCAAGGTGCGTGCAGGAGACAACTGACCGATGTGTCTCTCTCACATCAATGTTCCTCTCTCTCTCCCCCTTCTCCCCTTCCTCTCTAAGAACCAATGGGGAGAGTATCTTGAGGTAAGGATTAAGAACAACACAAAGCATGCGGCAGAGAGAGCTAGCTGTTTCCTTCATTTAGATGGTATTGGTAAGGATCCAATCTCATCTACTGAGTTCAGGGAGAAAAATCCCAGTGGAACATTTGAAAGATTTTTTGTTTTGTTATATTTTTATTGATTTCAGAGGGGGAGGGAAAGATAGACAGAAACACCAATGATGAGAATCACTGATTGGCTGTCTCTTGCACACCCCCTCCTGGGAATTGAGCCTGCAGCCTGGGCGTGTGCCCTTGACCGGAATCGAACCTGGGACCCTTCAGTCCGCAGGTCGATGCTCTATCCACCGAGCAAAACTGGCTAGGGCTGAAAGGTTTTTTTAAGTTAAGGTTTTCATTATAGGAGAAAGCCTGGTATATATGTTAAGTATTTATTATACTTCATGAAGGGGAATGTGTGGTATGTCTGAGGTGTGGCGAAGAGTGGAAGAGGTTCCCGCACTGTGCACGATCACTGCTCAGACCCCGGACATACCCGACAGCCCCAAGACACTGCTCTGACATCTTCACTATGTCATCTCTGATGGTTCCGATACGGAATCAAATGTTCAACTGCGGTGGTTAATCTGGGACTCAAAGGACAATACTCTTGGACCAGCCATTCTAACTACTCAGACACCTGCTGTTTTACTGGAATCTCCCTGGAAGGAGTCTGTTTCATGTCCAAGTATGCTGCTGTACATAAGAGCGGCCTAAGAGCTTAGCTAAAACGGTGGAGACCACAGAAAATGATTTCTAGGAAGAGAAGAAAAGACCTCCTTTGTGGGTGATGAATGAATAACGGAAACCCAACCCAAGGGCCGTGAGGGCACAGAGGCCCCGGGCGGAGGCCACGCCGCAGCGCCGGAGAGAGCGGCGGGAGGACAGGCACGGGGTGCCGACGCCAGCTGCGCGGCCATCCCCTCCCGCAGTGGCTGAGACGCGGTGAGCAGAGCAAGCACTTGGGGACGATGCTGTCAGGACACGATCTACATCACTTTGGCTTATATCACCTTTGTCTCCTGCGAAGCCACGTCTGTCTGCTTTGGGCTGAGATAGGCCAGCCTGTGTCACTGCAGGAACTGTCAACCCCCGAGCCCGTGCTTGGCTAATACAAATATTTTCTTAGAAACCCTCCAATTTATGCTTCAACAATCAGCATGTTTTACACACTTTGGGCTCATACCCAAGTTTAGGAAGGGGACACACTAGTTCTTAAAAGCTCCCTTTTTTGACAGAAGGTCCCAAATAAGCCATCTGCAATAGTCTAGCCCTGTTCACCTTGCAAACTTGTACAACTGAGTTCTTGCATAATTGCGTCCAATGCTGGGTTGAGAGAAGCATGACGCTTCCAGTGCTAACAGCAGACAGAGAAAGGGACCTTGGGCTGTTCCTAGGCCCTGGGTGGCACAGGCGTATCTTGTCTGGTAGCACTAGAAGAAATCACAGGACAGTCACAGGGGTAGCTCTCTGTATCTTGTCTGGTAGCACTAGAAGAAATCACAGGACAGTCGCAGGGGTAGCTCTCTGAAATTTGGGTGCCCACCTTCACTGGGTAAGCAGAGGATGTGCCCTTGGCTAGAGCAGCGGCTTCAAGCATGTGCTGTGAGGAGCAGGGCACTAAGAATCTACACAGGAAGCATGGGTGTCTAGGACAGGATTCATCTTTAGATTGACAACAGATGGATGGAGGTCTGGAGCTGTAGCAAACACATATACACTTTTCTTTCTCTTCCACGTCCTCCCTTATCAAGAACCTAAATACTCTCCAGCTCAGAGCTGGCTTGATGCACTGTGGCTGGCGGCTGGAGGGTGGCCGAGTGGTGGGACCGCCGGCCCGGGGCCCAGGAGGCTCCGGTGGCTCCGGCAGCTGTGCAGGCTCCGGGGCAGGTCGGCACCAGCGTGAAGGCGCCCACGGGCCCCCCACAATCGCGGTTTTGTGTAACATAAGCATCATACAAACACCTTATATTAACTGGATCTGAGCAAAAGCCCTGCAAGGAAAAGGCCGGAGAGGAGAGGTTTCTGTGCGTTGGAATGTGCTGACGGGAACGCATGACACGGGTAACCAAGACCCGCCTTTCTGTCTAAAAGTTAAACTCGCCCGGTCATCGATTCCGGAGAATCAATGTAGCTAAAGTTGTAGTAACATACAATCCAAAAATTCAGTTTTTCAGGTTTCTAGTTACTTAAAACAAAGGAAAGACCACACACACCATTACCCACATTCACACAGGGCCTCACTCCCAAGTGAAAGGCACACGTAAACGCACCCCCAGACAGCACTCAGAAAGCTCAGGGGCACGGGTGCCGGTCACTCCCTTGAACCTGAAGCGCATGCGGGCTGCAACGAGGGTCACGAGGCCCTGCTGCAGATCTGCTCGATGTCGCCGATGCCTTTGGGACAATCTGCAGAGAGGACGAGAGGCGAGTCCTGCGTCACCACGACGTCATCCTCAATGCGCACACCGAGGCCGCGAAACCTCTCCGGGGCGTCTCTGTCGTCCTCCCGGACGTAAATGCCTGAGAAGTGGGAAAAAGTGTGCTGCCCATAAATGGCGGCAACTGGATGATTTGGGACAAGTAAGTTAAGTTCTCTGTGTTACACCCACCTGTAAAACGAGGATCTTAACCGTATCCACCCACAGTCATGGAGATCCAGTGAGACAATACAGGTGAAGTGTCCAGTATCATGGTCAATAAACGTTGGCTATCATTATTAGAACTATTATTATAGTTATTTGTATAGTAGACTACAAGCTCCATATGGTAATGCTGATCATGATTCTGTCATATTCTAGTGGCTCAAGCAGGTCAGCATATGCTGGGAGCCAGTAGATTATAGAAATGTATTTTTTCTTTGCCTAATAGTCCCCTTGAAAGAGGGAACTTTGCTAAAATAAAGACATAAGGTAGTTGAAAACCTATTTAAATATCACTTACTTAGATTAGCGTGAACAACCAGAAGCTGTAGAAATACTCAAATAAGCCCTCTCAATAAGCCATAAATGTAAAGTAAAAAACATAACAAGACTTCAATAAACATTTGGAAAATTCTAACAGTCCAAGATCCCCTCTCTAATCACGAAGTCAGACAGACAGTACTCTTTTCATGTTCAAGAAACTATAAACTTCCTCACTTATACTACCTTCTGCTCTGTGAGAAAAAGAAAAGGTCAGCAAAGGATTCTGTAGTCTAAGTCTAAGGAAGCACCCCGTACTGACTACACTGGACTAAGTGGTATGCAAGGCCAGAGGGTAACATTCACCTGGATTCAAGGGGTGGTAGGAAAGACGTGTCCCAGCTATAATTACTTTAGAGATAAAAACACTTGAAATCTAAGAATGAGACCTGTTTACATGACAAAAACAGCATCAGTATTTAAAACCGATGCCTGCCATATCAATCTTCACACTCACTATGGTGTTTACCTTCCTGCCTGACACTATTACGTGTCCCAAGGGGTTAGAGGCTGCTAGCGCTCCCTATCCCCTTACCTGGCTCCACTGTGATCACCATGCCGGGCTGCAGAGGGAGGGACCGGGGCATGTCTGGAGTGTCATGGACATCCATCCCCAGGTAATGGCCCACGTGGTGAGGGCAGTACTTTCGAGCAGCCTGGAAAAGGGAATTGCCACAGCATTACTAGAGCAATGGCCCCGTGAGGGGAAGTCGGGCATGTGTAAGTCAGCGAGACAGGTGGTCACAGCTACCCCATGGTTCTGCCACTATGTTTAATCTGTCCTTAGGCTACCGACTAAGAGACCTGATCACTGCCCCTTCTCGAACGAAACTGCCGATGCATTCCAACTAATCCACGTGTCCGTTCCCAGGATTTAATGCACGACGCACGCTGACTTGGGTAAGCCCAGTAGTGACTGTGCCTAATGCACACCTCTTTTACGGAGGAGGGTGATTATGTTAGAATAGTTCTCCTTTCAATGTGCACACATCCCTCTCAGGAAGTCTACTCCGGAGACCCCAAGCACCTCACAGCCACTTGCGGAGCGGGCTGAAACGTCGCGGAACACTGCAATTACTAGGCATTTACTGGCCTGGATGTTTCTACCCACTAATTAAAGATCTGCTGGCCTGAACAGGAGGAATTTACAGTTTCTCTCCTACTGAGAGAGGAAACCCTGGCAGCCTAACCTGGGAGACGGGAGATGCCTTAATGGTCTGTTTGGCTTGACCACCGGCATTTCGATTGAAAGCCGAGGCTTTACATTTTTACTGACTGCCATTACATTTGGGTGCAAATGAAATTCACTGAAGACATGCCCTTGAGGATACTGTTAAAGTCTCAATGCTGTCACTGAAGCAACAAACACCCTCCCCTTCGACCTTTACCTTTTCAAAATTACCCCCAAAGAATCAAGAGTCCACCGCTCCGCCTCTCTGTCCTTTCCCACCCTCCGCACCAGACTTCATTTTACCGCGCACACTATGCAGTGGATGAGCCGGCATGTGCTGCCACCTTCTGGGCGGAGCAGGTACTGACTCCCTTTGTAGTAATCCCGGCTCAATGTAAACCCCTCTTACAGATGAAGAATCACCAAGGCCGTTTCTAAGTCTCGTTAGCTTTACACAGAAACCGAGCGGCAGGTGCTCTTGAGAAGGGGGTCAAAAGCAGCGCGGTACCCCGAAGGCACTGTTCTCCTTCCCGTTCTGCAGGAACCCCAGCTCTCTGAGCTTCTGCGCCAGCAGGGTGAGCATCATGCTGTAGATGTTTTCCAAGCTCGTTCCGGGGCAGCAGAGGGCCAGACAGTCTCTCTGGATCTCTAGCACAGCTTCGTAGAGTTCTGCTTGAGGAGCCGTAAACCTGGGGACAGGACAACCAAAGATGGCAATGTGGAAGTGAGTGGTACTGCGGGCAGTTGTGACAAGACAATAACTCTGAGGTGTTCGAGATCAAATGACAGCAGCGGGAGAGCGAGAGGAAGGGACAGGAATAGTTAACCAGTTAACGGCATCGTGCCAACTGACAAAGACCGCTCACATGCATGTCAGAGCTCTGAACCAGCTCCCGGGGTCTACAGCGGACCGCCGGCCACCACGGCAGCCGGCGTGGGCACGGACTTCCAGCTGCTGCCTGCAACCAGTCAAAAGGAGTAAACATTTCTTTTTCCAGACTGTGCTCCCATCTTAAAACGCCCTCCCGCACCCCCCAACCTTTATCTATAGCCAATGTAAGTTCTTTCAAAACAACTTACATCTTTCTTCCCCAAAACACAATGTGTAAAAGCGCCCGTCAACTCTAGGATGGGAACATACTGCCTCCTCTGCCAAGCCCTGCTGCTAGTGGTCTGGACTTCATGTCCCAGAACCTGGTCCTTTGCTGGCGACCAGCATGGCCCAATAAACCCTTTCTCTTAAAAAAAAAAAAAAAAAAAGCAAGCAAAGCCCAAACCGGTTTGGCTCAGTGGATAGAGCGTCGGCCTGCGGACTGAAGGGTCCCAGGTTCGATTCCGGTCTAGGACCTGTACCTTGGCTGCGGGCACATCCCCGGTAGGGGATGTGTAAGAGGCAGCTGATCGATGTTTCTCTCTCATCGATGTTTCTGACTTTTTATCCCTCTCCCTTCCGCTCTGTAAAAAATCAGTAAAATATAGTTAAAAATAAAAAAATAAAAGAGCAAGCAAAAATGTTCAGTTGTGGTATTATGTTTTGTTTAACAGTTGCTTCTCAGTTTCATTAGAAAGACTTCAAGGCGATGATGAGGAGGCACGGCAGATATTTAATCACACCAACGTAGCATCACTGACAGGACCTTAATCATACCCTAGCTGCTCAACAGGAAGAGCAATAACCCTTCGAACTGGGGCAGGAACAGTCCTTCAGACAGTCAGCAGACACACATGGGTGAGGCTCGAGGATGCACCCAGCCCTGAATGCAGACAGAGGGCCAGACTAGGTCATTCTTTCCATTTTTCACCATTAAAAGAAAAAAAAGAAAAAAAGCTTAGGGATTTATTTCTTAGAGACAAAGCCATGTCATGGGATAAACTAGTCAATACTTCGGTTACTAGTAATTTACTAGTTTCTAGGTGTCCTTGGAATGATAATTTCTTCAGCAATCATGGGGAAAAATGGAAAAAAATTAACATGTAGTTCCATGTACTATTTTACACTCCCATAAAGTAACACAGCCAATGAAGTCAAAGGCCATCAAAGATGCTCATAAAATTGGAGCTTGTAATTCTGCTCTAAGAATCCATCCTAAGAAAATATTTGAAATTCAAAAAAACTATGTGTACTAAAAATGTTCACTATAATGTTTTTTAAAATTGTAACTAGAGGCCCGGTGCACGAAATTGGTGCACTTGGGGTGGGGAGCCCTCAGCCGGGCCTGTGCCCTCTCGCACGTCCTCATAGGATGTCCGACCGACAGCTTAGGCCCGCTCCCCGCTGTCAGACATCCTTATGCTGCCACAGAGGCGGGAGAGGCTCCCTCCACCACGGCTGCATTCGCCAGCCGTGAGCCCTGCTTCTGCCTGAGTGGGACTCCCATGGTGGGAGCACACTGACTACCTGGGGGCAGCTCCTGCATTGACCATCTGCCCCCTGGTGGTCAGTGCGCATCACAGCGACCAGTCATTCCACCTTTTGGTCGATTTGCACATTACCTTTTTATGATATAGGAGGATAGATACGATCTAAATGTCTGCTAATATTTAAGTATAAAAATACAATGCTATATAAAAATATAATGCTATAATGAACACCTACATACCCAACTACCAGGTTCAAATTTATCAACATTATGTTCATACCTTACTTCATTCCACCACAGTACTAATACACATTTTTAAAGTTTTTTTAAATGTAAATTTTACATATATTGGAATGCACAAATCTGAACTGTGCAATTTTGAACGATCCAACAGAATTTAGGGGGTTAGGAACACTGACCCCTTAAATTCTGTTGAGTCTTCTTTGCTGGCAGAAGCAGCCCTTCTACCACCACCTGAGACTGATCTAGTTTGGACTGAGAACCTCCAGGCTCTCCCCGTAGGTAGTTGCCTTAGTACCTGCCTCTGAACTTTCAACTAGATTACCCCTAGCAGCCCCAAAAGGTCAGGTTCAAAATGTGACCCACAACGAAGTGCATGATAATCCAAAGAGAACTGCATGATTTTTCCTACTTATATAGATAAAAATCTGAGGGTATGTATGGAAATGGATAGTAATGTGTGGGATAATTGAAAGGAACACAAAGTTGGATCAGGCTGAATTTATTGATATACACAGAGTGGTCAGATTATTATGATCTCTGAACGCATAATAATCTGGCCACTCAGTGTATATCCTATATAATAAAAGGCTAATATGGAAATTGTCCCCTAGGACCAGGAGTTCAACCAGCAGGCAGGCCGGTCAACCGCCCATGTCCCCTCCCCTTGGCCAGACACTACCAATGCACAAATTCATGCACCGGGCCTCTAATATAATATTTACACACACACACACACACACACACACACACACACACACACTCACTCACTCTGAGTGGCCAGATTATTATGTGTTCAGAGGTCATAATAATCTGACCAGTCAGTGTATATCCACAAAGTAGAGATGTAGAGATTCTGGATTCAATGTTATAGCTCAAGGGCTCAAAAAGGTGCCAACAGTTTATTTGGTTGGCTGGCTGAAACATGGGCTATAAGGTGTCCTATACTAAGTGAATTCAAATACTACAACTGCCTTGTATACTGGAGAAAGAATTCTGCCTCCAGACTGCAACATCAGCTTCTGCATGAGCTTCCAGCCTGCCCTACAAATGCATGAGTCAATTCCTTAAATGCGTCAATCATTATCAATCAATCCACCTACCAACCTACATACATACATACATACATACATACATATATATGTGAATGTCAACTAGGCGTTTCTAGGTGCCTGATCCTGTGATGATGACTAAACAGTCTTAAAAAAAATAATCAGGGAGGAACCAAGATGGCGGCCTAGGTAAACACCTATCTTACTGCCCCACACAATTTCAAAACTACAACTTAATGACAGAATGAACATCATTCAGGGTCACCGGAAAGCTGGCTGAGTGAAAATTCCACAAATAAAAGTAAAGATAGGACACTGTGACTCAGAGGAGCGGTGGAGGGCCGAGTTGAGGATACATATGGAGTCAAAGGTTTAGAGCTGTGCACGTGCAAGCAGAGAGGGCGGGTGGCTGGATACCTGGCTGGTTTTCTCAAACGGGGAGGGAGACAAAGGCGTCCCACTGCATTGATTCCCCAGTTCCAGGCGAGGTCCGGGGAACCCACACTCATACAGGATGAAACTGGACAGTAAGGAAGCACGCTGAAACTCGGGCCCTGCAGAGGTCTGTGAGCTTGTGGAGAGGGAGTGTAAACTTGGGAACTGCAGAAGTGCGCGAGTGCGCAGAGAAGACTCGTGACTTGCTCTCTCGTTTGGGAAACCACCAGACTGCGTTGTTTTACAACCCTGGGGGAGACTTTGGGTGTGCAGACTCATTTGGGGAGAGGCTGAATTGTCCAGCAGCGGGAAGAGCTCAGTGGCAGCTTTCTCTCAGAGGTGCGTGCAGCCATTACCACCAGGCACAGAGTCCCAGGTGCCGCATAGGGCAGAGCTGATAGGAAATCAAGGCTGCCTGCTCAGCCTGTAGACTCCGCCCATCCAACATGAGCACAGGTGATCCTCATAGCCAATTGGCCTGGAGGTCAAACCCTCCTATTGCTAAGAACAATAATCTAGGCTTAACTTCAACAAGACTGTGCAACCCATAAAGGGCTGCAGCAAGAGTATCCACCTCAGGTAACTGGGGAGGCTGAGCCACTGTCCCTTAGAGGACATCTACCACACAAAGCTAATCGACCGACTCAGGGAAGCAGCCACAATGCACAGACATGGAAAGAAATCAGATGTGAAAGAAATGGAGGACAAAAAACAACTGGACACAGAGTTCAAAACCATGGTTATAAGGTTTTTCAAGAGGCTCCTAGGAAAGGGCGATGAACTTAATGAGAACTTTGAGGAAATGAATGAGACCTTTGAGGATATGAACGAGACTCTTGAGGATATGAAAAAGGACCAACTAGAAATTAAGCATACACTGACTGAAATAAAAAATATTATACAAAGACCTAAAAGCAGTCTAGAGGACTGCAAGAACCAAGTCAAAGATTTGAAATACAAAGAAGCAAAATCCACTCAGCTGGAAAAGCAAGAAGCAAAAAGAATTAAAAAAATTGAAGCTAGTGTAAGGAGCCTCTGGGAAATCTTCAAGCATACCAACATCCGAATTATGGGGGTGCCAGAAAGAGAGAGAGAGCATGATAATGAAAACCTATCTGAAGAAATAGTGACTGAAAACTTCCCCCACCTGGTGAAAGTTGACTTAAAGTCCAAGAAGCGCACAGAACCCCAAACTATAGGAAACCAAAGAGGACCACACCAAGGCACATCATAATTAAAATGCCAAGAGCAAAAGACAAAGAGAGAATATTAAAAGCAGCAAGAGAAAAACAGTTAGTTACCTATAAGGGAGCACCCATATGATTGATTGTCAGCGGATTTCTCAACAGAAATGATGCAGGCCAGACGGGAGTGGCAAGAAATATTCAAAGTGATGAATAGCAAGAATCTACAACCAAGATTACTCTACCCAGCAAAGCTATCATTCAGAATTGAAGGTAAGATAAAGTGCTTCGCAGATAAGAAAAAGCTAAACCAATATTATATGAAATGCTGAAAGGTATTCTTTAAGAAGAGGAAGAAGAGAAAGGTAAAAATAAAAATTATGAAGAACAAAAACACATCTTTCAAAAAATAAATCTAAAAATCAAGTGAATTAAAAATCTGATGAACAGGATAAACTGGTGAATATAACAGAATTATGGGCATAGAGAGGGAATGGACTGACAATTCTTGGGGAGAAAAGGGGTGTGGGAGGTACAGCAAGAGACTGGACAAAAATCATACACATATGGAAGAGGACAGTGGGGGGAGATAAGGGTAATGAGTACCGGGTGGAGGGGAGCTATAGGGGAAAAAAGGGGAACAATGTAATTAATAAACTGAACAATAAAGATTAAAATATTAAAAAAAAATAATCAGAAGCGCCGAGACCGGTTTGGCTCAGTGGATAGAGCGTCAGACTGTAGACTCAAGGGTCCCGGGTTCGATTCTGGTCAAGGGCATGTACCTTGGCTGCGGGCAAATCCCCAGTAGGGGGCGTGCAAGAGGCAGCTGATCCATGTTTCTCTCTCAGCGATGTTTCTGACTTTCTCTCCCTCTCCCTTCCGCTCTGTAAAAAATTAAAAAAAAAAAAATCAGAAGCACCCAGCTGGCGTAGCTCAGGATTTCAGCGTCAGCCAATGAACCAGGAGGTCCCAGTCCACGTCCCAGTCAGGCCCAGGCCCAGGGTGCAGGCTTGGTCCCCAGCGTGGGGTGTACAAGAGGCAGCGATCAATGATTCTTTCTCATCATTGTTGTTTTTGTCTCTCTCTCCCTCTCCCTTCCTCTCTGAAATCAATTAAAAAATATTAAAAAGAAGAAATCAGGAGCTTTGCATGGGCAATTAACCTGAGCTAAAGAGGACCTGTCTATCTCGCTAGCCATTTATTCCAAATATAACCACACTCCAGAGAAACAGTGGGAGCTGTGGACGACGTACCTGCCATTGACAGGCCAGGTACGGGTGATGTCACTCACATAGCAAGAAGATTCACAACCTCCATCCAGCAGCACCATTTCCCCATCCTGGAAAAAAGCAAAATAGGTCAAAGTCGGTGAGCCCTGGATTATCAGTTGTTTCTTCTTTTAACTTAAACCCTTGGTGCCTTTCATGTTATATATATATATATATATAAATATATAAATATATATATATATATATATACATATATATATATATACACTAGAGGCCTGGAGCATGGATCGGTGCAGGGTTCCATGGCCTGGCCTGTGGGGATTGGGCCAAAACCGGCTCTCCCAGATCCCCTGAAGGGTCCCGGAATCGGGCTCCGTCCTCTCTGATTCCGGGTGTGTTACCTAAGAACTGCCACTGCCAAGTCCCGGCAGCTCAGCAGTCCTGCGCTCAGCGTCTGCCCCCTGTGGTCAGTGCCCATCATAGCTATCAGACGGTCAGCATATCAGTTGGTGGCGTAGGCTTTTATATACATAGAACAGGCTTTAAAGGCTCTAATTTAGAAGAGACTAATCCTCTCTGGTTCCTTCTCACTAGAAACAGCACCTAACCCCAGATGGTATGGCTCAATGGATAGAGCATTGGGCCTGCGGAGTGAAGGGTTCCGGATTCGATTCTGTCAAGGGCACGTACCTTGGCTGCAGGATCCCCGGCTCTGGTTGGGGCACATGCAGGAAGCAACCGATCGATGTGTCTCTCTCACATCGATGCTTCTCTCTGTCTCTCCCTCTCTCTAAAAATCAATGGGAAAATATCCTCCAGTGAGGATTAAGAAAAAAAAGAAGAAAAAGAAACAGCATCTAAATGTTTCAAATGAACTCATATTGGCTTAAGAAAGGTGCCATTGCATCTGGCCAAGTAGCACAGTTGGTTAGATATTGTCCTGATATGCCAAGGCTGCAGATTCAATCCCCAGTCAGGGTGCATACAAGAATCAAACAATGAATGCATAAATAAGTGGAATAACAAGTGGACATGTGGATGTTTTTCTCTCTCTCTCCCTTCCTCAATCTCTCTAAAAATTAATCAATCAATCAATACAAAAGTTTTTTAAATAAAAAAAAATAGGAAGGTACCATTGCATAGAGGTTAAGTGTATTGGCTCTGGAACCTGCTTGGGTTTGACTTACTAGGTGCAAACATCAGCACATCATAATGTTACCATTATCACTATCAGTATTAATTAACATAACCTTAGATAAGTATTTTATCTAGAGCCTTATTAAAATACAATTACTCTTAACCATTTAAAAAAATATATATATTTTATTGATTTTTTACAGAGCAGAAGGGAGAGGGATAGAAAGTCAGAAACATCAATGAGAGACTTTGAGCAGCTGCCTCTTGCACGCCCCCTACTGGGGACGTGCCCGCAGCCAAGGTACATGCCCTTGCCGGAATCGAACCCGGGACCCTTCAGTCCGAAGTCCGACACTCCATTCACTGAGCCAAACCGGTCTCGGCTTAACCATTTAACTATATATTTTAAGGGAGAGTGGAAGAGAGAGGCAAAGACAGACAGAAACATCAACGTGAGAGAAACGTCAGTGGATTGCTTCCTGCATGAGCCCCGAGGGCCTGGGCCGGGAGAAACCTGCACCAAGGTGCGTGCCCTTGACCAGAACCGAACCCGGGACCCTTTGGTCTGCAGGCCAGTGCTCTATCCACTGAGCAAAACTGGCTAAGGCTTAACCATTTAACTTTAGAATGTTACTTCCCTTTCTGCTCCCCATCAAAACGCATGTAGGGGAAGAAGAAAACTTTGGGTACATCTCTATCTTACTACATGTCACGTCATTGGGCATATCTTATTCACATCCAAATAAACACGGAACCTGGCACACTGCAATGATCAAATAAGTGCATATATAATATCAGTAACTTTGAAGAATCATGTGGTTTTATTTCTAGCAAAATAGTAGAATAAATTTACTATTAGAAAACAACTAATATTATCATACACTTCTGAGTAAAATAATATATATAAATTTGTATTCTTCATATGCAAGCAGGGTTATGTATTACATGTACATAATAATATTGCTTCTTATGTCCATGTAATATAAGTATTGAAAAAAATCAAGGAAATGACAAAAAATGTAGGAGACCAGTGAGTGGCCTGAGGGAGGAAGGCAGCAGATACGGAGGATCTGTAATGTTCAAATGTGTCTTTTGGAAAAAAATTAAAAAAATGATTTTGAGAGAGAAGGGAAACCTCAATCAGCTGCCTCCTGACTGCCCCCTCCTGGGGTCCAACGGGCATGCGCCCTGACCAGACGAAACTGGCCACATTTGGTGCACGGGACAATGCCCACCCACTGAGCGACACTGGCCGGGGCAGTAACATTCTAACTTTGAGTCCAGGAAGTCATGGGCATTCACTCTGAAAACATGCTGTATAAGTTACATGTGCTATATTCAGTCTTTCGAATTTGCCAAATACTAAAAGAGACAATTAAAAGTGGACTTAACAAAGGAGCACACAGTTCTTTACTTATACAGTCACTTTGGGAGAAAACCCTAAGAGAAAGTCTCTCACAGCTAATAAGGCATTCACTCTGAAAATCTGCCCGGCCAGCGCCGCTCAGCGGCTGAGCCCCGGTCCGTGCCCTGGGCCAGGGCCCAGGGCAGCCAGTCCACGCTGCTGTCTCTCCCCCGATGTGTCTGTAACTCTCGCCCTCTCCCCTCCTCTCGCTAGTCAATGAAAACATTAAAAGGTCTGCCTGCTCCCATATGCTTAGTCCACTGCAGCTACAGCCTTAGGGGAGGAGGGCTGTAGAAGAAAATGAGCAGAGGCTTAGGGGAGAATATCTGCCTCTGCACTACTAATTGCCTCATTTTAAAAGTTTATTTTCCTCACCTATTAAACAGGCATGTGAACAACTGCTCCTGTCTCATAGAGCTCTGTGAGGGTCAAATGAGATAAGGACGGTGAAAACATTTTGTTAAAGCTGAAAATGAGGGGACCCCGAAGGCAGTGGGTGTCCTACTAGGGCCTCTGGACCCAGAGGAAGCAGCGCTGATGGGTGGTGTGTACCTTGATGAGTTGATTATTCTTCACGTAGTGCAAAGTGTTTGACCGGTTACCTCCAGCAACCACAGGTGGGTAGGCTAAGATGTCTGCTCCCCGGGCTCGGCATTCAAATTCAAACTGAAAAACACACACACACACACACACACAGTGTGACTATAAGTGTGACTGAAGAAAGGATTTCTTTAGGGCTGTCCCAGGCTCTCCTCAACAGCACACACCTCCATGTAAGTTACTACTGGAAAACCATTCATCATACCTAACAAAACTTTTAAAAAATCTGTATTTTATTGCTTTTTCACAGAGAGGAAGGGAGAGGGATAGAAAGTCAGAAACATCGATGAGAGAGAAACATCAATCAGCTGCCTCCTGCCCACCCCTCACTGGGGATTTTCCTGCAACCAAGGTACCTGTTCTTGACTGGAATCGAACCTGGGACCTTTCAGGCCGCAGGCCGACACTCTACCCACTGAGCCACACCGTTTTAGGCCCTAACAAAACTTTAATGCTATAATTTCAGGTCACTTTGAGTCTCACCCCAAGCCTGTTATTCAATCCTATCACTAAATCTGTTCTTTTCTCGCGCATACTCTAAATTTCTGATTTCCAAATTAAATCCAGAAGAGGACACAGAAAACCTACGATCAAGGGTGAGCAAAAAGATGTTATGTAAAGTTACTGCTTGTTTATTCTTAGTTAGATAAACACTGGAATATGGCTTGCATTTTTAACAACAGCTCTAAACGACTAATGCCAACCTTTCAAATAGCTACTGACCCACAAGCTCTGGAAAATAAACACGTGCTAGGCAAATGGGGAACCCCATGGACTTCATTATGTCCCAGGACGGAGCTTGAGACGGGCAACCGTGTGCTGCTATCTACAGCTCGACCGCAGCCCCCTCCTTTAAGTCTGTGTAAACAGTACTAGCCTCTCACCTCACATTTGTGTAACCTTTTCTTCTTCAATAGCTCTACTCTGCGGACTTTGTTCAACTGTTATTTCACATATTTCAGACTCATTCAATAAATTACTAGTCACATTTAAGAACCAAATCCTCTCCACTGATCTCCTGGTTACTTCCCTCAAAGCCAACCAGATGCCACCTGCAACTCAATGAAATTACTTTACATGTGCCTTCCAATCATTTATTTATTTTTTATTTTTTAAATATATTTTATTGATTTTTTACAGAGCAGAAGAGAGAGGGATAGTCAGAAACATCGATGGGAGAGAGACATCGATCAGCTGCCTCTTGCACGCCCCCTACTGGGGATGTGCCCGCAGCCAAGGTACATGCCCTTGCCGGAATCGAACCCGGGACCCTTCAGTCCGCAGTCCGACGCTCTATCCACTGAGCCACACCGGTGTCGGCTGTGCCTTCCAATCATTTAAAGCTCACCTTGGCATAAAGAAAGCTCTCATCCACAGGCGCTTTGCTGGCAAACATGGTCTCTATGAAAGCCTGCAAACAGAATGGAGGGTGAAAAGAAGTCTAATTTTAACCGCTCTGCTCACTTAAATGTTCAAAAGGCTGTCTTTCCCTAGGACAGACTACGACTGCCAGTTCTTGTTACGGTGTCTTATCACAGCACAGCCCGTGCTCTCAGTTAACACCGGGCCTTCTCACTCACCGGGTGCTGTTTAAATGTTTGTGTTTGATTCTTAAAAGATACAAAATGGGACTTCTTTGTATTTCACTCTGTGGATCTTATAGCCAGGATGCAGCTTACGGGGAAGGGACAAAGGAGAGAGGAAGCAGGAACGACCTCACGAGGGCCCGGAGTGCACGCCCACAAGCAGCTGACGTGAGCAGGGAGCCGTGACATTTGAGACACTCAGCGCGAGCCAAGCACCTGCGGGAGAATGAGATAAAGCTGGAGGGAAAGGCCGAAGAGGCCAGGCCAGGAAAGGCTCTGCGGGAGCATGTGGAGATTTAAGGAGCCACCAAAGGACTTTACGAGAAGGGCGGTGAGGTCTGAAGAGACCACTGTGGCCGGTGTAGGGTTAGACGTAGGCAATAGCAGAAGCAGAGACAGCAAAGGGACGTTAGGTGTCCTGCTGTGCTAGGCACAGGCCAAAACACCACAGCTTGGCATTTAGACCCGGGTGTGTCTTCCACTGCACTCTTCTGCCTCCCGAGAAGAGAACCTGGGATGCAGGTAACTAGATACAGGGATGGGAGAGCGATGACCTGGGCCACTCCCACATTTCTCTCTAGGGCAGCTGGGTTGGTGGTGTTGTTGTCATCCACAAAAACAATACAAGAGAAGAGGAAGGTTTGGTAGAGCTGGCAGAGCACGAATTTAGACAATTACAGGAAAGTGAGGTAAAAAGGTCCAGGAGGCAGGATATGCGATCAGTTACAGGAGAGATCTGGCCTGGCTAGGTCCGACTCACCCTGCTTTTACTTCTGCCCGTGCAGTCTACCGAGCCTCCTCTCTTGGAAGGTTACTTAACTCCAATGGCAAGGCCTTACTCATTGTACTAGTGTACCTGGTTAATAATGCGGATTTTTTCAATAGATGGACTTACACATATGTTGATATATATGCAATTTGACACATATGCTGTTTTGTTGTATTGACAGCAAGCTTCAAAACTTCATGTCAAATTTGTTGATGGTGTTAACATCGCAGATATTTTTACGCTTAAAAATGTCCAATTTTGTGCCCAAAACAGAACGTGTGAGGGAAGTTTTAATTCGTTATTTTGAAGAAAAAGTTATTGTATACTTTGGGAAGCTTATGGTGAACATGCTCCATCTCAAGATACTTGTGAAGGCTGGTTTAAAAGTGAAGATTTTGATGAGAAAGACAAAGAACTTCCAGGTCAAACGAAAAAGCTTGGAGACCAACAATGACAAGCATTGCTGGATGAAGATGCGTGTCACACTCAGACACACTCGCAGACAGAGTAAACGGTGCTCAGCAAACAATTTCCGATTGTTTACAAGCAACAGAAAGATGTAAAGGAAGGAAATGGGTGCCACTCAAATGAACGAAAGACAAATGGGAAACCGAAAAGTCACCGGTAAAATGTTGCTTCAAAGGCACAAAAGAAAGTCTTTTTTGCATCGACTTGTGACTGGCGATGAAAAGTGCATTTATTTTGAGAATCTCAAACGCACAAAATCACGGGCTGATCCAGGTCACCATCAACATCCCCTGCAAAGCCAAATCGCTCCAGAAAGAAGACACTGCTCTGTGTTTGGTGGGATCAGGAAGGTGTGGTGTATCATGAGCTTCTAAAACCAGGTGAAACCGTTAATACTGATAGCTACCGAAAACAATCAATTGGAATCATGCTTTGATCGTGAAATGACCAGAATGTGCCAGAAGACACAACAAAGTAATTTTGCTTCCTGATGACGCACCATCACACACTTCAAAACCAGTTAAAGACACATTAAAATATCTTGCCTGGAAAGTATTAACCCACCCGCCGTATTCACAGACTTGCTCTTTCAGATGACTACTTGTTCTGATGAATGGCACGCGCACTTTCTGACAGCACTTCAAACATACGCAGAGGTGGAAAATTGGGTTTCGGAATGGTGTGTCTCAAAACAAGAAAAATTCTATTGGGTCGGTATCCACAAATTACCTGAAAGATGGGGAAAATGTGTAGCTAGCGATGGACATTACTTGGAATAAAGCACTTTTGATGTTTCTCTTGAAATTATCGTGTTTTCTTTGATTACAAAATCCGCATTATTAACTGGTACCCTTAGTAAACCAAGTCAGACTGCAAGAAAATCCAATTGATCCATATCACATAGACACAGATTATATTTGGCTTATTGCCAAAAGATAGGAACTTTCAATTGGGGTGAGAAACACAAATATAGCATCATTATTCAAATATATATATGTATATATATATATATATACACACACACACACATATATACACACATATATGTGTATGTGTGTGTGTGTGTATATATATATATATATATATATATATATATATAATTGTTTCAGAGAGGAAGGGAGAGGGAGAGAGAGATAGAAAGATCAATGTGAAGAACATTGATCGGCTGCCTCCTCACTCCCCCCCACTGAGGATTGAGCCCGCAACCCTGGGAATGTGCCCTTGACCGGAATCGAACCTGAGACCCTTCAGGCCACAGGCTGATGCTCTAAGCACTGAGCCAAACCAGCCAGGGCTGGCATCACTGTTCTTAAGAAAACTATTTTGCCCAAATATTCAAAAATCTTACAGAATAATTCTACACCAGAGCTGGGAATACTTAAAGCCCATACCTCCCTGGGTGGGTGGATGAGGGCATGCGACAGGGGGAGGGGAGGCTGGGGGAAGGTCAATGGGAGGGAAAAAAGGAGATATTTGTACTAATACATGTAATATTTTAAACAATTTAAAAAAAGACAATACCTCAGATTTAATACTTCTAAGTTTTGGCACACTTAAAATAGTCTCTCTCTAACAGCGTGGACAAGTGACAGAAGTGCAGATCAGAATACTCCCAGGTAAATTTGTAATTGATTTTACATCTTATGCAAAGACATCTGATCACTCATCACGGATTTCTTGGAGCCCTAAACATTATCCCAATCTATTCTTAGCTACTTCTCTTCCTTATTTCAAAAATCAAAGATCTGATGGAAAACAAAGACATATACTTCTCACGTGTGCAATTAGTTAAGTTGTCTTTGCTGGTCTAGCCATAGCTACAACACGGACAGTGTGGAGACAAACTAGAGCACTTACTGAGGAAGCCACCAAATGAGGCAAAATGAAGCAGATGAGGGGACAGTTCAGGAAAAGAATGTTTAACTTTGGGAAGACTACAGGTAGAACTCAGAAAAATAGCCTTCAAATGTTTGGTGCTTTTATGCTATGAAGTTCGTTCTAGCAGGCCCGGAATTAACGTGAGCTGTTTTGTTCAAGGCCCTGCATGCAATGGGTCCTGGTGAAGGCCTGAAACTTACTGGTCAGTAGTGTTGAGAGGGATTTCAGAGCAGTTTGTGTCAGGCTGTCCGTACTGGCGACAGTGAGATTGATGGTTTGTACTTGGTTTCCATGAGAACTCCAAAAGGCTCTGTGGTTACACAGCAGGGATCTGCCAATATGACCCAAACCAGGAGAATCTCCAGTCGAGATTCCGTTCTGGGCTCCCTGGTTTCCAGGTGCTCCACGCAGGCACGTGCGGTTCCTGATCCGGAGAGAACACGCACGCTGCCCAGCTCTTCCTGAGCGGACAGGACAGCAGGAGCCTGAACGTGGCTTCGCTGGTCCCCGGCTGTGAGACAGCCACTGCATGTGACAGTGTTCTTAGGTGAACGCTGTTGCTGCACTACACCCTCTTCCTGTTAATGGCAGACTTGTACGCATTATCATTTGGGGTCCTAGGATTCTTTCCTAACCGTCAAACTGCTGCTATTATTGCAGTTATTGTCAGGAAAGAAATAAAATTAATTTACGCTGCTCCAAGGAGAAACAACTGAGGTCCTGGGTAAAACACACAAGGCAGCAGATTTACCTTCCTTGCAAGGTCCTGAGCAAGGCTCTGGACGTGTTCCCTAAATGTCAACGTTGAAGCTGGCTGTGCACCTGCCATGAAATTACTGCAGCAAGTACACAACCTCAAAGTGCCCACTGAGCCCTAAGAGCTTGGAATTGTTTCATCTGAAACGGCGTTTGCAGGAGGAATCACACCTGTGACGTCAGCTTCCCAGCAATCTGCATTCGTTCGATCTCCGCGGGAGATTTGACCAGCCGTAGGCGCTGTACCAGCTGCTGGACGGCCCGAACCTTGTTCTTGCTCCTGGACTTGGCTTCAGCCAGAGGCTGCATGTAGTCCGCGTGCAGCTGTGCGTGAGCGGGCCGCCGCCAGTCATACCAGAGTGTGTCTGTCTCGGCTGAGAACGAGACGCCAAGAAACCAATTTAAAACAAACCTAACGGCAACAGTAACAAATGCCAACTGTCATGATGACTTAAACAAGAGTCAAAACTATAATACATGGTGTGAGACGCTAACACAAGGGTGTCAAACTCGTGGCTTGCTCTAAAGGGTTGAGCACCATCTCTCGCAGGACTGAAGTAATAGAAGGGTTTGATCATAAATCATCGGAAAGGCCATTCCCTGAAAAACAGCAAGATGTTCTGAGATGGAACTGACAGCTTCTCTCCCCCAACACAAAGTTTTGGAACTACCTAGATGGAACTAAACATTTATTCAGCTTTGGTTTTATTTATTATTTACTAACTGTTAAAGAAAAACTACAATAATTGCTCCCCACACCACGACCGAGCCAGAGGCACCTTTGAATAACTGAACAAAAAGGCCAGAAAGCTGTGCTCGGGTCATTAAAAGGTTAAAAGCATTCCATCCTTCGCTAACACTCTCCGCCCTGGGAAAAGGAAGTTCTCTGTGAGGAGCGAGTCTTCACGGCTGCAGAAACACTGCAGCCGACAGTATGTGCTAACCCACTCTTATCCCGGAAATCTTCCCTTCCCCATCTGCTATTTTCATTATACACAAGCACTCCTCATCCTTTAACGCTATGGGCCTGATATTAAACAAGTAGGCTCATTATGAAAATGATTTCCATTTATATCAAGTCTCCACTTCCTTTCATTTTTTATCTTTTTATTTATTTTGTTAAATAGAATGTATTGGGGTGACATGGTTAATATAATTATATTAGAGGCATGAAATTCACGGAAGGGGCTCGGCCCCATCCACAGTGGTGGCTGGGGCCTCTGCCGCCCTGGCTTCGTCTGGAAGGACGCTCGGTCTAATTAGCACATTATGTTTTTATTATTATAGATTTCAGGTATGCAATTCTATAATACCTTTCTTTTATTTTTTTCTGACAGTAGCTAATGAACTACTGGATTCCCACACTATGCCTAAAGGGTTGTATGTTTTGTGTGTCTTATATATTTTTTAAAATATCTTTATTGATTTCAGAGAGAAAGGGAGAGGGAAAGAGAGAGAAACATCAATGATGAGAGAGAATCACCGATTGGCCGCCTCCTGCATGCCCCACAACAGGGATCCAGCCCGCTCCTAGGCATGTGCCCTTGACCAAAATTGAACCCGAGACCCTTCAGTCCACAGGCCGACGCTCTATCCACTGAGCCACACCGGCTAGGGCTGTTTTGTGTGTTTTAATAAAAAAGATTTAAAATTGATTTTGAGGGAGAGGAAAGGAGAGGAAGAGAGAAACATCAATGTGAGAGCGAAACGTTGACTGGCTACCTCCTGCACGCCACCTACTGGGGATCAAGCCCACCAGGGGCCCTACCTGGGAATCAAACCGGCAATCTTTCGGTGCAAAGGACGCCGATCAACCAACAGAGCCAGGGCAAGGGACAGAGTGATTTCAAGAAATAGAATAGCTACAAAGGAAATGATTCTATGCCCACATTCATGAAGACTTTGAAGATTATGGAAGTTCCACTAGCTTAGTTGGGCAATCATTTCTACAAAATAGAAAATATTTTATAAAGTAATGGAAAGAATTGAAACATATTAGAACGTGCATATTCAAGCAAGTATTTCCTTTCAAGGGAGTCTTAGTAGGAAACAAGTCCAGTAAATTCCATGAATGTTTGAAACTATTTTGGAATTCTGTTTTAGAAGCTGACTTCAGGCTGAAGCCGGTGTGGCTCAGTGGATAGAGCGTCGGCCTGCGGACTGAAAGGTCCCGGTTCGATTCCGGTCAAGGGCATGTACCTTGGCTGCAGGCATGTCCCCAGTGGGAGTTGTGCAGGAGGCAGCTGATCGATGTTTCTGACTCTCTATCCCTCTCCCTTCCTCTCTGTGAAAAATCAGTAAACTATATCAAACATAAAAGAAGCTGACTTCGGAAACGGTTTGTAAACCAGGTAAGAAAAACAACTTTACAATGCTTGCCCTGGCAGTGTGGCTTTCGGCTGGGCGCCGTGCCGTGCACTGGAAGGGTGCCAGTCCAACTCCCGGTCGGGGCCCATGCAGGGTGGAGCCTGGTCTCCCGTGGGGCAGGCAGGAGGCAGCTGCCGGTGCTTCTCTCTCAGTGACGTTCTCCGCCCTTAAAACAAAGAGCCAGCCAGCGCGGCTCCGCGGTTTCGCGTTGACCTGTGAACCAGGTCAGAGTTCGGTTCCCGGTCGGGGCCTAGGCCCAGGCTGTGGGCTCCGTCCTCAGTGTGGGGTGTGCAGGAGGCAGCTGATCAACAGTTCTCTCTCATCACTGACGATTTTCTCACTTCCTGATCATCCGTTTTATTTAACACATTTGGCTCTAAGTGACTTTGGATACTTTAAAAATGCTTCCAGAACTATATATTTACAAGAACCTCTAAGGATAGTTTAAATTGTAGTGTAGGTTCTGCAAAGTTTAAGAAAAGGAACCCCAAGATATAATGTGAGTGATCATAATATCACCAGGATGTAGAGAAAGTGACTATTTTGAGAAGCATGAACTGTGTATGTAAATCATCTAAGAATCTTGTTAAAATGTAGATTCTGATTTAGTCAGTATGAACGGGAGCCTATGATTTTACATTTCCAATATCTGCTCTGCATTTGTAACCCTTTTTCCCATTTGAAATGCTAATGTGCATCACCAGGTGACTCTAATGCTGGCGATGCTCAGACCCTTTTTTGAGAATAAGACCTCATTTTGAAGAATTGGCAAAAGCGGTGAAAAGCAGGGATCGAAGGTCGACAGACTGGTCAGTAATCTTAGAGTGGCCCGTCTTCCACGTCAGAAGGAAACTCACGCTTCGGGATTTCACACTAGGACAGTTAACAGTCTGTGTGAATGGATACTCTAGTGAGATCGGGCAAGTGAATAAATGAAGTCTTTAAAGTAGACCAGCCTTGTGGTGAAACTGTGTGTTCCTTTCTGGGTGAAGAGAAACCACTGCTCTGGGTCATCCTTTCAGGACACAGAACTGTGTCTACACAGCTCAGGACACGGAACTGTGTCTACACAGCTCAGGACACAGAACTGTGTCTACACAGCTCAGGACACGGAACTGTGTCTACACAGCTCAGGACACGGAACTGTGTCTACACAGCTCAGGACACGGAACTGTGTCTACACAGCTCAGGACACGGAACTGTGTCTACACAGCTCAGGACACAGAACTGTGTCTACACAGCTCAGGACACAGAACTGTGTCTACACAGCTCAGGACACAGAACTGTGTCTACACAGCTCAGGACACAGAACTGTGTCTACACAGCTCAGGACACGGAACTGTGTCTACACAGCTCAGGACACGGAACTGTGTCTACACAGCTCAGGACACGGAACTGTGTCTACACAGCTCAGGACACGGAACTGTGTCTACACAGCTCAGGACACGGAACTGTGTCTACACAGCTCAGGACACGGAACTGTGTCTACACAGCTCAGGACACGGAACTGTGTCTACACAGCTCAGGACACGGAACTGTGTCTACACAGCTCAGGAAGGTCTGAATCCCAACGTGGCCCATCATTTGACTTGTGCTCCCACTGGTTACCTTTCAGCTTCGAAACTAGATGTCGGAACTCTTCCAGCGTATAGGCTTCGTCCACACCAGTGAGAGCGACGGCTCCGTCCGTGCCTGACCGAGGGCCGTCCCAGAGCTCTCGGCTGGGGTCCCTCCGCGGCACGAACAGCACGGCCTTGTGCGCTGGGAGCTGCCGGCCAGGGAGGCTCTGGAGGACCAGGACGCTGTCGGGCTCCTGGAGCCCGCACAGGTACAGGAAGTTGTTGTCCTGGTGGAAGGTGTAGGGGATGTCATTGCTCATGTAGTACGTAGGGTTGGAGAGCAGAACCACCGTCTGGTCGGTCCCACTCTGCCCTTGTGCTTCCTTGTGGATCAGAGACATTAATTTGTGTCTGCGAAGTGCATATTCCACCTGGGATAGTCCTGGGGTCACCTCCCCTAGAAACGACAAACAACAGTGATGCTTTGCATTTTTATAGTGTCAAAGTATGCAAGGTAGTTTGGTATTAGATAAAGATACCCAAGTTCATTTCTTCAATTTAGGCCAAATCTCTTCGTTGCATATGGGAAAACCCAGGTTTAAATTTTCTATTCTATTGTAAAAATTTGAAAACACACACACACACACACACACACACACACACACACGATAGTTTGAAATTGATCAGTTGCTCCTGCACGCCCCCCACTAGGGACTGAGCTGGCAAGGCAGGCCTGTGCCCTGACGGGGAATCGAACCAAACCCCCTGGTTCATAGGTCAATGCCCAACCACTGAGCCACACGGGGGAGGGGGGAGCTATACTGTTTTGTGGTGAAGAGTGGACTCGTCAGACTGTTGGGAATTGAAATCCTGGCTTAACAACGGACTTGGGGAGAGCTGCCAATCTGCTCTATGCCTCAGTTTCCTCATCTTTAAAATGGACACAATACGCCCCGGCTGGGTGGCAGGGTTGGCCGGAGCACTGCCCTGTACACCAAAAGGTTGCGTGTTCGATTCCCTTTCAGGCCACATACCTAGATTGTGGGTTCAACCCGTTTGGGGCGCATACAAAGGTGAACCAGTGAGTTCGTAAATGAGTGGAACAACGAAGATCAATGCCCCCCCCCCTCAAATAAATAAATAAATAAAAATTACCAAAATAACTGCAACTAAATAATCACCGAAATAAGGACACCTAACTGATTATGAAACTTTTAAGGGAAGAGTTGGGAATTATCTTTAAATCTAGAATATATTTTTATTAGTTTCAGAGAGAGGAAGGGAGAAGTGGTAAGAGAGAACCGTTAATTGGCCGCCTCCTGCGCATTCCAACTGGGGATCAAGCCCGACTGGGCTGTGCCCGACCGGGCACCGAACCGCCACCGCCGGTTCACAGGCTGATGCTCAGCCCCGAGCCGCACCGGCGGGGCAGACCGATCTTTTTATTGTTTTAAATATTACACTTCATAGGAAGACAACAAAGTGGTCTGGATGTCTGACAAGTCATTCTGAAATACAGGTTTTGGAACAAATGCTTCATTAGACACTAAGGCTTCCTATTCCCTGGTAAGTTTCAGCGTTTGTGTGAACTAAACTGCTGGCGACAGCAATACTCCTGTGGCAGTGTCCGGACCCTCACCAGCGTCTCTCGCACAGATACGAAAGGCAGGCTCACGGCTCATAAGCGTACACAGCTCAGAACGCCACTGCCTTCCTACAGGGAATCGTTCTTATTCCCCCCAGGTGGTAAGTGGAGGGAATACTGGTGACTGGAAAGGATGAGCTGCCATTTCTGTCTCTGCAGACACAGGGATGGCAATGTCATGAAAAGAAGAAATGGTCTATAATGCCCAGATTTCTTTAAGAAAATGATAACTTGTAAATGTCACTAGGAAGGCCTGGGTGAGTCAACCTGACTCTTTATTTCCTTCTAAAATAGTAGTAGTAAAGCCAGAACAGCGTCCCTCTACCTCCCATGTTATTCTACTGAATATTTTCCAAGTTACTGTTGCTTCAGGAAACTTGAGTAGGTATGGCCGAGGGAAATCAGCTCCCAAAAATTCAGAAGAAATTTCACTTTTAAGAATTTAAGAAAATAATTGATCATTATACAGAATGTACACGCACACACATACAATTTTCATATAAGAAATAAGTCTAGAAATATACATATACAAAAATCTCAACAGTGGTTTTCTCGAAGTGGTGGGATTATGATTTTTTTTTATCCTCACCTAAGTATATGTTTATTGATTTGAGAAGAGAGAGACATTGATTGGTTGCCTCCCATACTCATCCCTACTGGGAACTGAACCCACCACCTTTTGGTGTACAGGACAATGCTCCAACCAACTGAACGACCCAATCAGTGCAGATTATGGGGAATAATCTTTCAAAAATGTATGCTTAGCTGTATTCTCTAATTTTTCAATAATATATATAAAACTTGTATAATAATTAGGAATGGGGTTGAGATAGTTTCAAAAAGTTTTAAGTACTGGCAAGTATTGAGTAAATAACTAAGCCAAACATGAAACATTTTGGAGTAAACTGAAGTATAGACAACACAATTTTAGACCCTAAACTAACAAATTGGCTATGTAAAAGAAAAAAATTTTTTTTCAGTATTACATGTCTTTTAATTTTTCTTTTTTAAAAAAATATATGTTCCTCTCTGTTTTTTACAGAGAGGAAGGGAGAGGGATAGAGAGTCAGAAACATCGATGAGAGAGAAACATCCATCAGCTGCCTCCTGCACACTCCCTACTGGGGATGTGCCCACAACCAAGGTACACGCCCTTGACCGGAATCGAACCTGGGACCCTTCAGTCCGCGGGCCGACGCTCTATCCACCGAGCCAAACCGGTCAGGGCGAATTTTTCTTAATAATTTACTTTCTTCACCCCTCAAACATTTCAACACATGTTTTGCATCCCAAATGGAGAAAGACAAATTATTAACTTTGAGTATTTACATAATTCTTGCCTCTAAAAACTGTATAACTGATAATTTTGTTTTAAAATTTTATCTCCTTCTCTCCCTTCTCACTTACCCCAATGTCCACAGCCTACGTGTAGGAAACTAAAAGTTAGGATAGGCATTCCTCCCCGCCACAGCCGAGATGAACATGTGAATGTGTATGAACATGTACGTGTGTATGTTTACTTGCATTCATTTTTTATAGATTTTTATTGATTTCACAGAGGAAGGTAGAGGGAGAGAGAGAAATGATGATGAGACAGAATGACCGACTGGCTGCCTCCTTCATGCCCCGCACTGGGGACGGAGCCTGCAACCTGGGCACGCCCCGCACTGGGGACGGAGCCTGCAGCCTGGGCACGCCCCGCACTGGGGACGGAGCCTGCAGCCTGGGCACGCCCCGCACTGGGGACGGAGCCTGCAGCCTGGGCACGCCCCGCACTGGGGACGGAGCCTGCAGCCTGGGCACGCCCCGCACTGGGGACGGAGCCTGCAGCCTGGGCACGCCCCGCACTGGGGACGGAGCCTGCAGCCTGGGCACGCCCCGCACTGGGGACGGAGCCTGCAGCCTGGGCACGCCCCGCACTGGGGACGGAGCCTGCAGCCTGGGCACGCCCCGCACTGGGGACGGAGCCTGCAGCCTGGGCACGCCCCGCACTGGGGACGGAGCCTGCAACCTGGGCACGCCCCGCACTGGGGACGGAGCCTGCAGCCTGGGCACGCCCCGCACTGGGGACGGAGCCTGCAACCTGGGCACGCCCCGCACTGGGGACGGAGCCTGCAACCTGGGCACGCCCCGCACTGGGGACGGAGCCTGCAACCTGGGCACGCCCCGCACTGGGGACGGAGCCTGCAACCTGGGCACGCCCCGCACTGGGGACGGAGCCTGCAACCTGGGCACGCCCCGCACTGGGGACGGAGCCTGCAGCCTGGGCACGCCCCACACTGGGGACGGAGCCTGCAGCCTGGGCACGCCCCGCACTGGGGACGGAGCCTGCAGCCTGGGCACGCCCCGCACTGGGGACGGAGCCTGCAGCCTGGGCACGCCCCGCACTGGGGACGGAGCCTGCAGCCTGGGCACGCCCCGCACTGGGGACGGAGCCTGCAGCCTGGGCACGCCCCGCACTGGGGACGGAGCCTGCAACCTGGGCATGCACCCTGACCGGGAACCGAACCGTGACCTCCTGCTTCATAGGTCGATGCTCAACCCCTGAGCCAAGCTGGCCAGGCCATTTGCATTCATTTGTTGTTAATCTTCACCTGAGGATATTTTCCCTACTGTTTTCTAGAGAATGAAGGGAGAGAGGGGGTGGGGGTGGGCGAGTAGAGAGAAAGACAGAGAAACATCGATGTGAAAGAGATACATTGATCGGTGGCCTCCAGCACATGCCCCGACTAGGCCAGGGACGAACTCGAAACCTTTGATCAGCCACTGGTGTGTGGGCCGACGCTCTAACCACTGAGAACACTGGCCAAGGCTTCATTCATTTTTTATTTTGCTAACGTGTATATAACATCCATAGCAAACATTCTAAATACAGAGACCATCACTTGAACAATATGGTTACTAGTTTCAAGACCTCCAAAATGCAGCTCACCACATAAAAGTATCTCACGACAAGAAATCCACAATTTTCAAAGCTGGTAAAAGCTTAATATCAATTCTACATTTAAAAAAAAATGACGCTAAACGTAGGTTGATAGGGTAGAGAAATACTTAAATTTACATCAACTGGATTGCTATTAAGCTTACCTTACAGCTTTGAAAAACTCTGATTTCTTGTGTGTTTCAGTGGTGAGCTGCATTTCCTGAGTCTCAGCCGACTGTCCAGCAGGAAGTCCAGTCTCATGAAGAATCAGCAAAAAGAAGCCCTCACTGAGAGACACACTGGTATGGCTCACTGCGTGGAGACAGTGCAAGAGGAACACGTTTCTGAGGGCAGTTCGGAGGATTCGTATCTCGCTCACACAGCAGTGCAGGTTTAACTTCTCACGGCGGAAGCAACCGTTTCCCTTGAGACCCCGGCTGCTTGTTCACCAAGCCTGTGGTCTGACTCTACCTACCTCTTTGGGGTGACATTCATTCATCACTGTTCATCCCTCAAGCCTTTTTAATAAAACAAAATGAAAGCGTTTAGGCATGAATTTGAACAAGAGTGATGACACAGCCAGCAGGAACACTGGAGTCTTACAGCAGAAAAAGAAATTGGGGATCAACGTTTATCAAGTACCAAAACCAGCGAAGTAAATAAACACCAATTTCTGCATCATCTTTACAGTGCTGTCCCCTCTCAGAGACAGGACAGTCCGATCTGGAGATCTCGCATAATCTAGACAGGAATCTAGATAGCGCTGTCCGTGGAGTACCAGTAGCCACATGTAGCTGGTTCAGTTTAAAGAGAAATTATTTAAAATAAGATTTAAAAATTTAGTTTCTTAGTTGCACTAGCAGCATAGTAAGTATACAATAGCTGCTTGTGGCCGGGGGCTCCTGTATTGCCCAGCACAGCTCTAGATAAAGCACGAGAGAGAGCGAGGGGGGGGGGGGGCGGATTTTATGGTTAAAACCCTTACCTGGTCTGAGGAGGTGCGGGTGTGTGAAGGGGCTGGGCTGGCCCAGGTACCGATGTGGAACCCTCCTGTCTGGGCTGGGCTGGAGGGAGTACCTTCTCTGAGAACACGATACGCATCCTGAGGAGAAAGAAAGAGGATGAAACGGGAGAAGGAATCTAGAAGGTCCTCACAGTACATGCGTACATTTATCTATTTCCGGTATTTGGGTGATTTAGAAAAATGCACATTTATATATATATATATATGTGTGTGTGTGTGTGTGTGTGTGTGTGTATATATATATCTCCTTCCTCTGTGCCAGCCAGAGCCTGGGTGGAGGGAGCCCTGGTAACATAGAAGTGATCTCATTTTAACCCTTAGTGACTTTAGTCTACTATGAATGCTTAGATTTTCCTAGCTTTCAAAATATGCTTGACTCTAGCTTCGTACCCTTCTTAATCTGGCCCCTGCCTGACCTACTATGTTAAAGATATTTCAGAAAACATGTCCTCCAGTGGCTGGCCTAATCCTCAAAAAACATTCCTGCACTACACTAAACTGTGCAAAGAGCTAGCTAATTAGTCTGTATTATAACAGCATTTGCCTTTAAGTACACATTTATCTTTTTTAAAAATATGTATTTTATCGATTTTTTTTTTTTACAGAGGGGAAGAGAGTCAGAAACATCGATGAGAGAGAAACAAACATCAATCAGTTGCCTCCTGTGCACCCCGCACTGGGGATGTGCCTGCAACCAAGGTACATGCCCTTGACCGGAAATGAATGTGGGACCCTTGAGTCCACAGGCCGACGCTCTATCCACTGAACCAAACCAGCTAGGGCTATTTTCAATGGCAGGCAAATATAGTCACATGTATACCATACATATTATAAGCACAGATACTGGAGAGAATTGAAATGATTTGAGTTTAAGAGTTTTGCAATACTAGTCAACTGGCATACAAACAAAAAGTAAAAAGTATTCAAAGCTGAAAAATGATCTTGAAAGACTGGCTAGAAACGTACACTATTATTTTTTATGTCACTAGAGTATCACTTAAACAAGTTGTTTATACACACGATGAAAAATAAAGCAAATATATATAGAGGAGGAGAAACAGGGACAGATTATCACAGGCAATTTCCTAGATCAATAAAATGAGCCAGGAATAGAATGTACATCTTTTAAATTCAGGCCTAGCCTATTGATAATTTAAATTATCCCCAAAGAAAAGCAACTTTGGTCGAGTTTGCTTCAAACTGGATATTTTTAAAATTGCTTTTTAGAGAGAATGAACCCCTCCAATTGGCTTCCCACTAGAAACGAACGCAGCTTTATTCAAAATGGGCCAGAAGTGGAAAAGCCAACATGTCCATCCACATGGCTAGCAGCTGTTGTGCGGGACCATCACAGCTCCGGTCACTCTTCAGAGGCCTTGTAAAACCAATCGGAGGTAGCTTTCTGCCACCACGCCACTTCCCCCCCAAGCACAGATCACACCATCTCCCATTTATTCGCTGTGCTCTATGGTAATGTAAACACTATAAAAAACTGGCATTGTAAAATTCAACACTGTTTTTACCAGTGGCTAAAACTGAGCCTTGCACAAAGCAGGCATTCAGTAATATGTACTAAATACATAAATACACAGTTTTCAAAACCTTTAACTATGTTTTTTGGACTTCTTCATTTTCCCAAACCGAGACATGCGGGCACTGGGAAGTGTTCCTAAGACTTGGGAACCCAGAGGTCACGGTATGTGAGTGGCACGGCTGTGGCGGCAACAGCGGGTCCCACTGCTGTGGGGGGTATTGTCTGAGGCTTCCAGAGGGACATGGGGGACGTCATCCAGAGGCTTCAGGATGGTCCGGCATGCCTCTGGACTAGCTCCACTTAGAAGGTCAAGGCCCTACCCCGGCCCCAGTATGACACCATAATGCAGCTCTCTCTGACATAAGCTTGGAGCTCTGCTTGCCACACAATCAGTACCCTACCACCTCCTAGGGACCCACAGGAGTACTGTCTTCAATGTAAAAATGTGCCTACTGCAGTCACTCTACCACCACCACCAGCAGAGCCGGGACGGAAAGGAAACCACGGTTCTTACCACCCAGGCCACCCCCTGCCAACCATTCGTTAAAGCATGGTAGATTACTATGAAGTTCTAGGAGTGCAGAGATATGCTTCATGTGCGGACATTAAGAAGGCTTATCATAAAGTGGCACTTAAATGGCACCCTGATAAAAATCCAGAAAATAAAGAAGAAGCGGAAAGAAAATTCAAAGAAGTAGCTGAAGCGTATGAGGTATTATCAAATGATGAGAAACGGGACATTTATGATAAATATGGCAAAGAAGGATTAAATTGCGAAGGTGGAAGTAATATTGATGATTCTTTTGAGTTTGGCTTCACATTCGATAAGCCAGATGATATCTTTAAAGAAATTTTTGATGAAAGGGACTCATTCTTATGTCTTTTTTTTGAAGACTCCCTTGAGGACCTTTTATATAGACCAAGAAGTTCCTATAGAAGTAGAAACAGAGGGGCAAGATCCTTTTTCTCTACCTCCCGTGAATATCCAGTTTTTGAGAGGTTCTATGAGTCTGACACAAGATACACACCCTATGATTCACTGGGCCATGAAGACGTTGATTATTTCTCTTCCCTGGTGTTTGATGACAGTGGGATGGACGACTACACATCTTTTCCTTCACATAAAACTGTTAGCGGCCGAAAGACCAACACAAGCAGAGTTATTGAGGAGAGAGAAAGTGAAGATGATGGCGAGTTGGAGTCCTTCTTCGTTATAAACGACGTGGCAGAGGAAGAGGGCTTCGCAGAACACGGCCGGAGAAGGCAGTCGCTGGACAGCTGTTCACCGAAGTTCTACAGCCCCAAGCCTGCCCCTCAGTACAGCTGTGCGCCAAGTGAGCCGCGCGCGCAGGCGGCCACCGGCACCAGGGACCCCCCTGCTTGCCCACCAAGGTCCAAAGAAGGCGGTAAGAGGAAAAAGAAGAAGCACAAAGAGGTGCACAAGAAGAAGTCAACCAAAAGGAATCGTTAAATTGGCTCTTCAGACACATTATGTTCATATAACATTTGGAACACGACTCTGTGTGTTTTGATTTGTCAGTTTTGTAGGTAACTTTCGTTTAATACTAGAGTAAGATATATGATTAACACGATCAGCAGGACTGTGGTCTGGTTGGAGGTACGTCTGAAAAAGATGCGTTTGTGGTGACAATTATGTTAAGAATTTGGAAAGTGGCAAAGATGATTTTGCTTCTTTTTTGAGCTAAATGTTTACATATTAGGCTTTTAAAAATATATATATATTTTACTGATATTTTACAGAGAGGAAGGGAGAAGAATAGAGTTAGAAACATCGATCAGCTGTCTTCTGCACACTCTGCACTGGGGAGGTGCCCACAGCCAAGGTACATGCCACTGACTGGACTCGAACCTGGGACCCTTGAGTCCGCAGGTCAACGCTCTATTCCGAGCCAAACTGGTTAGGGCCACGGTAAATTCTATGTTATATGTATTTTCCTACAATTTAAAAAAAAGACAAAGAAAAAGGCCAGACTTACCATGGATTCCTCAGAGCAGCCTTGCTGTATTATGTGTTCTAGGCCATCAGTGAATCACTCCAGATAGGAAACTTCCTATTTTCTCTTTTGTTAATCTTTACTTGAGATCAGTTTTTCCCCTGATTTTTAGTGTTGGGAGGGAGGGAAGGAGAAGAGACAGACAGACAGACAGAGACACACCCCGATTGGTTGCCTCCTGCATAAGCCAGACTGGGCCCGGGGAACAAACTTGCAACCCAAGCCCCGTGCCCTCGGTCAGGAATTGAACCCATGACCCTTCAGTGCACAGGCCACCCTCTACCACTGAGCTACACCGGCCAAGGCTCTGTTTTCTTTTGGGGATGTACACAGGATCTATGGGTACATTTCTCTAAAATACAACCTTTAGTCATTATAATTTAGAGTTATGACAGAAGATAATGAGTTACAGACACATTAGACACTGAGCAAGTGGTTTGAGCTAAATGTTTGAATGTGTTCTTTCAAATGAACTTAGTTGAATATCAACATGATGACTTCTTAGCTTCCTTCAATTATTTAATTTTCAAAATATATTTCAGCCTATTGCTTCTACTTATTTAACAGTATTTTTAAAAAGAATATTGATTGATTTTTAGAGAGAGTACCTACTGTTTTTCAAGTAGTGTTCTAGATATCTGGGATAAAATAATGAACAAAGAGCAAAAATCTTAGTTGTCACAGACTGGAGAGGAACAATAAACAAATATTAAGTATATATAATGTTAGTCGCAGTTGCTAAGGAAAAGAATAAAGTAGGGGAAAATACTTTCATTGATTTTTAGATAGAGAGGTGGGGGGAGAGAGAAAGAGGGAGAGAGAAACACTGATGTGAGAGCATAACACTGATTGGCTGCCTCCTGCATGCCCCCCTATCGGGGATCAAGCCAACAGCCCGGGAATGTGCCCTGACTGGGAACCGAACCTTTTAGTGCAAAGGACTACACCCACCCTACTGAGCCACACCGGCCAGGACAAGAGCCGACACGTTCGCTGAGGTAGCCGGGGGAGTGACAGTTAAATCTTGAGTCGAGAGAGAGAGTTGGCCATGTGTATACCTGGTGAGATGAACTCCGGGCAGAAGGAACAGCAAATGGAACACTCTTAAGGCAGCTGTTTGAGGAAATGGAGAAGTCCAGTGGTAGCCAATGAAAGGGCAAGTAAATGAAGAAATGTCATGCAGGGCTTGCTAGAGCACAGAACGGACTTTGTTATTATCTGTGGGGCAGGAAGCCATTGGAGGCGTTGATCAGCAGAGTGACGTAATCTGGCACATTTAAACAGGCCCGCTCTGGCTGCTGGCAGGGAAAAGACCCAAAGGAAGAAGGGACAGAAGCAGAGACATCAGGCTATTGCCACATCCAGGCAAGACTGTGGTAGATTGGTCCAGGGTGGTGGAGGTGAAGAGTGGTCAGATTCTGGACGTGTTCTAAAGATAGGGCCAAACAGAATTTGCTAACAGGCTGGATGTTGAATATGAAGAGAGTTAAGGTTTTTGGCCTTAGCCACCGGAAGCAGGGAGTTGCTATTATCTGAGAAAAGGGCTGCAGGTGTTAAGTTTTGGATGGGCTACATTTGAGACGCTTAATTTTATTAAGCACCTGGAAAGAAATGCTGCCCTGCCTTGTATCCTGCATGTTACTTGTCACCGAATTCTTCCTTTTTAAGCAGTGAGACCTATTGATATAATTTTAATCTTTTAGCTCTTAGAACTATAATTATTATAATTAAATTTTAATGTATCTAAGAGGAGCAAATAACCTAGCAGCACTAAAACCCAATCACCTCTGGCAAAAGAAAGTTCAGTGGTATTTAGCAGTGCAACAAATTTGGAAACCAGAAAATAATTATATTATTTTTTATATATTTTGATCTGCTGCCTCCTCCATGCCCCTTGGGATCAAGCCTGGGGTGTGTCCCGACCAGGAATCGAACCGAGACCCCAGGCTCCTGGGTCAGGCCAGCCGCCGATCCACGCCAGCAGAGCTCCATTTCTAAATGGTCTGGAGCCGTGTAAGATTTGTGTTCTGTTTCATTTTTAAGTTGGTATGTGAGTGAGAAGGAAAGGTCATTATTCTATAGGAGGTAATGGTGACAATTAGCACTTAAAACTTATTTTCAGAAAATACTATCTAATAAAGAGGGAATATGCAAATTGGCCATCATGCAGTGACAAGATGGCTGCACCACAGCGGAGGCACGGGTCCCATAGCACAAGATGGATGTGCCCACAGCGGAGGCTGAGTTCCCATAACGAGCCTTAACATGCAATCAGCAGGGACCTGAGGGTGCATGGCGAGGGGAAGGGGACCTGAGGCTGCACCCTCCAGCCTGGTGGGGCTTGATAGGGGACTCCAGGCTGTGCCCCCTCCCCTGCCCAGGGGTGCTTGATGAGGGACCTCAGGCTATGCACCCCGCCCCGGTGCCGGGCCGGGGGCCCTGACGCTGTTGCCCCAGACTCTGACAGGAGATTTTCATATACATTTTACTAATTTTCTTTCATCTCTGAGACTTGTATTACAGAGAAAGGGCAAATAGCAATATTAAAATATTTCCTCTAATTCCCTTTTAATGTGCATGAATTTCATGCACCAGGTCACTAGTAAAATCATAAAGGCCTAGGTTATTTTATAAAATGTTTCTATTGATGTTTAGGAAGAGAGAAAGGGGGAGAAACATCAACGTGATAGTGATATATTGACTGCCCTCCTCCACAGCCCCCACCGGGGATCCAGCCCACAACCTGGCATGTGCCCTAACCAAGGATCGGACCGTAAGCCTTGGTGTACAGGGTGATACTCGAACCCACTGAGCTACTCCACCAGGGCTCTGCTCATTGTTTCTTAACATAATATACAGGGTCTTCCAGGAACCAGCCACCAGTTTCCTTCTCAGCTTGATTTTCTATCAGCTCTTCCTACACATCTTAGGCTTGAGCCCAAGTTTTTCCAAAATGTGCTCCAAGGGATGCCAGTTCAAGACTCACCACAGAAAAAGGCTCCGTGGTCAAATACATTTTGCAAATACGTTTCCCTCTGAGACCCAGAGTGGTTACCATGGGCACTGTGAACTGCAGCATTCCCCCTACTAATCCCACAGGGCCATTTTGGTGTAACACCTATTAACGTACCTGGGAACATATTTCAAAAAAGGCTTCTCCAGGCTTATTAACAATTGCAGAGCTCTGCAACACCCATTGTGTATGAGTTCTGTGCCTCTGCATGATTATTCTGCCAATCCATTACTCTAGTGTGCTTGGCGAAAGCCTTCTTTCAGGTCTTAAATCATTTATCTCCTAATTTTTAAAAGCATGCTCACATTTTCTGCTCGCAGGGAATATCCATCACTTTTTCCTTCTCCCCACCACTGGGTATCAATGATTAAATTTCATGTTATATCACAATTTTGTCTGTCTCTTGTGTGCTCATATGTGGTGCTCAACTGTTGAATAAATTAACTGCAAGTAGGCTTTTAAAAATTATTCTTTAACATTTTCTTATTAAAAATTATTGACTTTAGAGAGAGAGAGAGTAACTGATTTGTTGTTCCACTTATTTATGCCTGTATTTATTGATTCTCCTATGTGTTCTGACCGGAGATCAAACCACCACCTTGGAGTATTGGGACGATCCTCTGGGCAACCCAGCCAGAGCTCTTCTTTAATATTTTCAATATTTTCCTTCCTCATCGCAGTCTTGTATTTCTCTTAGATGTAGTATTTTAAAATGCACCATTATTTATGCACCATTAGTGCTTTATTTTGCTTATTCTCAGATGACTCGATTGTGTTAATATTTGCATATAGCAACCAATTAAACCACACTCTTAACAGTATGACTTTCACAGAAAGTTTCCTATGATGGCACTTAAAACTTGGTACCCAGAGTCTTTCTAGAAAAGGGCAACCAAGGGCACCACAGACATTGAAAGTTCTATTTATGAGCACCTCAAGTCAGAGGAGTTTTCAAATTCTAGAATTTAGTAAACTCTCAGGATAACAGAACATTTGCAGCCCATTAGTGCCTTTTTTGAGGTCCCATGTCACCTAAGTCAAGACTCTATTACTGTCTTGGCTATCCTGTCACTTACCTATTGTTTACCGCTCTGGCTAGACTTGAGCAACTCCAGGAAAGTGGAGATTCACCCACAATGACTGCGAACTCAAAGGTTATTGAATCAGTAGTCACTGAGGCTCAATAAAGAGTCCCAAAATGACTCTACTAAGCCAGAGGAAGACCCAGAGATATAACAGAAAAAGGACCAGCTGCCAACATTCCTGACTTGCTACTTGTCATCTTGTGTTAGTTTCAGTTGCGGGTTGGTAACAGAAGAATATCTGCCCTAATTTATTGGACTTGTGAAGAACCAAGTAGATCACTCATTTATTCAAAAAGCCTATGTATCTAGTATAAAAATGATAATATAAGAGGTGGTCAAATTTACTTGTTTTATTGAGGCAAAATGAAGTGTAATAACTATCTTTCTGAAAGATCTTGGAGTGTAAAATAAAATATTTAGCCCTAAACTGTGATTAATTGGGTTTTACACAAAGCCTTCACAAGCAAAGGATGGCTCCAGCTCTAAACCACAGGCTGTGGCCTCTGTGATTAGACTAATTGTGACTTGGGGTGGTGAACACACAATAAATATACAGATGACGCATTAAAGAAATGTACTCCTGAAACCTATATAATTTTATTAACCAATGTAACGCCAACAAATTCAATAATAAAAATAAAAAAAAGACTAACTGCACATCTATTCACCCACTCCCACGGAAGCGAAAGCTTTCTGCAGAACCGAAGCAAGATCTGTGCACTGGACAATGATTACCTTTTATTTTTTAGAGCAAGTCTTAATTTAATTACCATTCCATTTTCAATAAATTCAAGTGTGCCACCAGAATCAGAAACATATGCCAAGACATAGCTTTGATGTCAAATACCATATATTCTGGTTCGCTCATTGTTCGTTCACACATCGGCCCCCAAAACCGCATCTGATCCAATGGCAGATCCACCTGCAACGTAGTTGATTCAGCTTTCACTGACCAAATTTTATGTTCATGACATCAACTGCTCTAGATTCACCCTAAAAGATTGGCCCCCTTATTCCTAGACTTCTTTTTTTAAAATATCTTTTATTGACTTTTTACAGAGAGGAAAGGAGAGGGATAGAAAGTCAGAAACATCGATGAGAGAGGGAACATCAATCAGCTGCCTCCTGCACCCCCCCTCCACTGGGGATGTGCCCGCAACCAATGGAACCAAGGGTACATGCCCTTGACCGGAATGGAACCAGGGACCTTTCAGTCCGCAGGCCGGTGCTCCATCCACTGAGCCAAACCGACTTCGGCATTCTTAGACTTCTCCACTTTGTCTTTGCAAACAGGGCGTTCAGACATGGAAAGGATATTTCTAAACATCACCTCTTCTGAGAGGGATTGCTCAAAGGATCCGTTACTAACCACGTTTTGTGGCACGTTCTGGGCCCGGACCTTAAGTCCAAATCTTTAACAAGACGAAAACGGAATTCTAGGTTGACCTGACAGAAACAAGAGCTACTTGAGAGGAGTCACTCTGACACCTGAGCAAACGGGGTAACTGACATAACTGCTGCGTCCCCGTCACTTGGAAGACAGCCCCTCTAGGGGATGGCCACTTTGTTCTCCCAGAAAACCGCAACGGAAGAGAGAACACGGGGCCCACCGGCTCCCGGGAGCGGCAGGTAAAGAGATCGGAGGAGCGCACAGAGGGGTTAGGAGTGGGGGTCCCCGCGGAAAGGTCCGCCGAACCAGCGATCGCCCTGAGACCAACTTGGGTCCCGCTGGGGCGCCTCGGGCTCCGCAGAGAGCAAACCTGGAGGACACCCAGTGGGAGGTGAGTCTAACCTGAGAGGCTGCGGGCGCTCGCTATGGCGGGAACACGCTTAGCCGCTGAGAGTAGACAAGACATGCCGGCCGCGCACACGCGTCAGGAAGGAGAGGAGGACGGCGGGGAAAGCGGCGGGCCGCGGGGCTGCGTCGCCAGGAAACCGAGCCAAGCGCCCCGCCCCTTCCGGCCGGCGCCGCTCGCCGGGCTTTTCTCCCGAAGCGTCGCACAGGCTGACGTCACGCCGGGGCTGTGGGTGGCCACCGCTCTGGCCAGATGGCCTTTGGGCGTCATGACGTCACGCTCCATAAGTGCTCACAGTCACAGGACGTCGGCTTCTAAATGACTCCCGGCGGCGGCTGCTGGCTCCCGCCCCCTCGGAAGCACCACGGAGCCAGTTGTTCTATCCGGAGACTTGCCTCAGAGTGGAGAACGGAAGGAAGCGTGCGTTAAAGGGGCAGGCAACGGCGCGAACAGCCACACTTCCAGAAGGTTCTAACCAGTGCGCTGGAGGAGAGGTGAAGGGAGTCGGAATGAACCGGCGAAGGACCTGGGGTCACGAGACTGTTGGTGGGAGGAGCCTGCGGCCGGGGGAGTTCTAGTCTGTTCTGCCTCGCGGCTGCCGCCCCCTTCCACTCGGCCTGCGCCTGCAGCTCCCCCGCCTGCCGGCCATGGATCCCCGCAAAGTGAACGAACTCCGGGCCTTCGTGAAGATGTGTAAGCAGGACCCGAGCGTCCTGCACGCCGAGGAAATGCGCTTCCTGAGGGAGTGGGTGGAGAGGTGAGCCCGCAGCCCGAGCCCGTCGAGGGTGGGAGCGGGGCCGAGCGGCGGGGGCGCGGGGCGGAGGCGGGGGCAGGTCCGCGGCGGAGACCCGCGGAGGGGCCGCCTCCCTGGGGCTCGCTCCCGGGCCCAGGAAAGGGAGACCACTTCCAGGGGCCGATGGAGAACCGGGCCCCTTAGCACCGAGGCCGGGCCGGGTCCCTGCGCGCTCGGGGCGCCGGGGGTGTGTCCGGGGCGCCATGCCAATGCTGGAGGTGGCGGCCGGGGCGCCAGCCGCGAGGGGAGGGTGGAGAGTTGCGTGGAGTTGTTTTTCTGGAAATCGCCGGCGTCCCGCTTAGGCTGCAGAGTCACACGGCAGCTGCTTTAGGGCCATGCCTGGCCTTCGTGTTGTAACATCGGTTACTTATTCCGTAAGTTGCAAACATGATAGCTGCGTGTCATTAAATTGCCTTTAAAGCTACAGCGATCCCAACGGCGTCGAATTATTTTGGGAATCACTTCTATCTCCGCAGTGCCATCACTCCAGACACTGAAAAAAAGGAAGAAAAGGAATTTTCAGGGATCCGTGTATTTCCATGACCTGTTCTTAGAGTGTTTCGCTATGTGCACGGAATTAATTGCGTAGGCATTGCGCCAGCTGCTGGGAAACGGCACACTCTAGGGATACAGACGAATAAAGACAGAAAGGAGATCTCTGAAATGATTTTTAGAAATCACTGCTACTGGGGGGGATTTAAAAGAGATAACCTACACACCGTGCCTCATGGCGGTGCATAGCGACAGTGCAAGGCAACGTGACGTCTAAGGGCTAATACCCTATCAGGGGTCTGTTTTCTTTAGTGGTATCTTCCTAGGGGAAGGTGAACCCAAACTTAACAAGTATTGGGAAGACTACTTCCCCCAACAAGCTTGTTCTCCATGTTGTCTATGAGGGTATAATTTCCTGTAAGAAGTTTTTTTGTTTTGGTAGGAAGTTTTTAAGCCCTTATTCCCCCTCACCAGTTTTCTAGCTATTAAGATTTTACTTACTTGTTTATGGACTTATTGATTTGAGAGAGGAAGGAAGAGAGAAACATGGAACCGGCAACCTGGGTATGTGTCCTGCCCAGAAGTGGAACCACAGTGTGTGAATGGCCTTCGCTCATGTTTCTATACGTATACATACACGTGTGTGTGTGAAATTCTGAGAACACTTAAAGTTAGTTACCATAGTAACTAAACAACAACTGTTAATAATAACTTGGTCCAAAAACATCACTCACTTTTGTCCTCTTAAAACTACTCATTCGAGTAAAGTGCTTAAAATTAATAAATTGTTCCTAAAATGCCAGGTAAAGCAGACACATATCACAGGAAGAAAAAGCTGGCACCGAGAGAACATTATTCCATTCCTAGAGAGAGAAAAGGGATCCTGAAGAAAATACTAACATTTATATAGGAACAACTAGAAGCCTGGTGCACGATTTTCATGCCTGGGCCTGGCTGGCGAATAGAACTGATCTGTGGGACAGCCATCAGGGTTTTGGGGGGGGGGGTTGTCCTCCTTGCACCCACCTTGTTTGGCCTCGGCTTGCTGTCAGCTCCTGCCTTGAGTGTCTGCCCCCTAGTGGTCAGTGCTCATCATAGCGACCGCATATCAGGCTTTTATTACACTAGGGGCCCGGTGCACGAAATTCGTGCACTGGGTGTGGGTGGTCCCTTAACCCAACCTGCCCCCTCTGACATACTGGGGGATGTCCAACTGATGGCTCATCCCCAGCCTCTGGTGAGGCTTTAGGCCTTGGGCACCCAGTCATCACCCTGCTCAGCTCAGTCCCAACTGCCTGCCACCACCCGGCCCTGGGGGCTGGGCGCTCCCTGCTGCTGCTTCCCCACACAAAGCCCAGGGGCTGGGCCTGGGTGTTTGCTGCCACCACCATTTCATCTAACCACAGGGCCGGGTGCTCATGCCACTTGGCCCTGCCCCCGCTCCTGATTGGCTGGTAGCATAGCCAATCAGAAGCGAAGGTATGGTCAAATTTGCATGTTTCTTTTTTATTATATAGGATAGGAGGATTATATAGGATAGGATGTTAACTTATACTTGGAGTGCTTATGGCTATGAAGAGACTTCCAGTTTTAAGGTCTGGAAAATATTGTCAGTCATTATTTTTAAAAGTTAACCATGTGTTTGTTTTAATGTTTCCCATAGGTAATTCCAGTTTTTATATTTTCTTTGTGTTATTCTAAATTGTAGGATGACACAAGTATGGCATGTGTCAGAAACCTTATTCTGAACTTAGATTGAAATGTTAATATAGACGTTTGCTATATTAACTGTTTCAATCTAAATTAAGACTTTTGTATTCTCTGAGGCCTTTGGTTGAGATATATTAGTTCCTCTCTGTGCCGTCAGAGCAGTCGTAAGCAGTCCAAGGTTATAGGACATCTGCCTGAATGTGGAGACTTCTAGTCTAGGAGTATTCCTAGGCCTAATCCTACTATGTGGGTTCCTCAGGGTGAAATTGTTTCAAAGTTCTTTCCATGCTGAATTAGTCATAGATGCCCAAGCTTAGACAGCAAAGGATATTCATGTCTACCATTGTTTATGCCTTAACGCTTTAGTTGATGTTGAGAATTTGATAATTTAATAAACTTAAATTTGACAAAAAGATGAAGAAAAATATCTGGCACAATAGACAATCGGGGAGACTAACTATATTCTCTTTAACAAATATGTTTTGACATATTTTTGTCTTTCTCCCGTTGAACAGTTTGTTCTACTTTGTACCTTGCGTGTGCTTTTTAGTAAGTTTTATTGATTTGAGAGCGATAAGAGAAACGTCGATGTATTGTTCCACTTATTCATTCATCAGTTGATTCTTGTATGTGCCCTGACTGGGAATCAAACCCCCAACTGGCCAACTGAGCTGCCTGGCCAAGCTTCAGTAAAAGTTTTAAATGACGAGCAGAAAGCCTCTCACCTCAGTGAATTTATTTTATTTTATGTATTTATTGATTTCATAGAGGAAGGGAGGGGAGTAGCTCTGTGGTTGAGTGTCGACCTCCCAGTTCGTAGCTGGCCAGGTTCAATTGATTTAGAATATAGCATCCATCTTTTTAATGTGTTTAAATAACTATAACACAAAGTAGATTGGCGTCGAATTAAAGGCATTATGGTTGTGGGGGTCAGTTATTTTGTAGAATTTCCTTCAGCCCACAGACCGACACTCTAGCCATGGAGCCAAACCAGCTAGGGCCATCTTTAAAAACAAAAAAGATTTTTTTTAATTGATTTTTTTTTTTTAAAGAGAGAGAGGAAAGGAGGAGAGGGAGAGAGAAAAATACTGATGTAAGAGGGAAACATCCATTGGCCTACTCCGTCTGAGGATCAAGCCTGCAGCCTGGGCATGTGCCCGGGCCGGCAGTTGAGCTGGCAGTCCTCCGGTGCCACACGAGTCGCGCTTCGTACATCCCACAGGCCTGAGGCTTTAACGTAGCTGATCCCCAGTGGTGGGTGTGCAGGAGGCAGCCCAGCCGACTGGTGTTCCTGTCTCCCTCCCCTTCTCTGTAAGTCAGTTAAAGAGAGGAATCGGCCCCGCCCTGGCGCGGTGGGGAGCACCGGCCTCTGAACCAGGCGGTCAGGGTTCGATTCCGGTCAGGGCACATGCTGAGTCGTGGGCCTGATCCCAGTGTGGGGCTTGCAGGAGGCGGCCGCAGCAATTCTCTCTCTTGTTTCTCTCCCCCTTTTCCTTCTTCCTCTCTGATTTCAATAAAAATATGTTAAAACAAAAAGTAAACACAGGTGTTTTAGACTAGTTCCTTCCCATTTACCAAGTTAACCTCTTTGTTATACACAAAAGTTAATAGCTTTTTTTTTTAAGCAAATTTTAGTTAAGTCTTTGTGACCTCTAGCTTTCACTTAATCCACTGAATAATTAAAATTAAAATTAATTATTGCCCTGTTGCGTGTAGCTGATATGCTTCACAGCGTGGCCCAAATGGAGCATATAGCACTAATTTTTTGCAGTCTCATTTTTCTTTGTTTTAAAGTTATTTGTGTAGTTAGTCCTCACCTAACATTGATGATGTGTTTTTTTTTTTCCTAAATATGTATTTTTTTATTTTTTTAAATATATTTTACTGATTTTATTTACAGAGACGAAAGGAGAGGGATAGAGAGAAACATCGATCAGCTGCCTCCTGCACACCCCCTAACTGGGGATGTGCCTGCAACCAAGGTACATGCCCTTGACCGGAATCAAACCCAGGACCCTTCAGTCTACAGGCTGATACTCTATTCACTGAGCCAAACTAGTTATGGCTAAATATATATATACTAGAGGCCTGGTGCACGGGGTGGGGAGCACCAGAGGGGTGGCCCTCCGGCCAGCCTGCACCCTCTCCAGTTGGATCCCTTGAGGGATGTCCAACTGCCCGTTTAGGCCCAGTTGGGATCGGGCCTAAACAGGCAGTCAGACATCCTTCTCACAATGCAGGACTGCTGGCTCCAAACTGCTCGCCTGCCTACCTCCCTGATTGCCACTAACCACTTCTGCCTGCCAGCCTGATCACCCCCTAACCACTTCCCTGCCAGCCTGATTGATGCCTAACTGCTCCCCTGCCAGCCTGTTTGTCCCCAACTTCCCTCCTCTGCCAGCCTGGTCACCCCTAACTGCCCTCCCCTGCAGACTTGATTGCCTCCAACTGCCCTCTCTTGTAGGCCTGATCCCTCCCAACTGCCCTTTCCTGATGCCTAATGGCCCACAACTGCCCTCCCTTGCAGGTCTGGAAACTCCCAATGGCTCTCTCCTGCTGGCCATCTTGTGGTGGCCATCTTGTGTCCACATGGGGGCAGGATCTTTGACCACATGGGGGCAGCCCTCTTGTGTGTGGAGCTGATGGTCAGTCTGTGTATTACTTACTCTTTTTTAAAAAAAATATATTTTATTGAGTTTTTACAGAGCAGAAGGGAGAGGGATAGAAAGTCAGAAACATCGATGAGAGAGAAACATCGACCAGAAGCCTCTTGCACGCCACCTACTGGGGATGTGCCCGCAGCCAAGGTACATGCCCTTGACCGGAATCGAACCCGGGACCTTTCAGTCGGCAGTCCCACGCTCTATCCACTGAGCCACACCGGTTCCGGCTTACTTACTCTTATTAGATAGGACAGAGGCCTGGTGCATGGGCGGGCGCCCGCTGGGTTGACCTGAAGGGTGTCCTGGATCAGGGTCGGGGTTCTCTGTAGTGGTTTGCAGGCTGTCCACACCTCCCCCCCCCCAGCGACCCAAGTGGAGGCCCTGGGATCTGAAATTAATTTATGTACAATTGAAACTTTGTAGCTGATTGGAGCCAAGCCTTCTGCTCACTCCATGGCTGCAGCCATTTCTGTTTGAAACTTTGTAGCCTAGAGTGGAGGGCTAGGGCTGCAGAAGTTTAGCTTCTTCCATCACCCCGGCAACCCTATCCTCTTCTCTCCAGCTCCCCTTGGATTATGCATCTTTTATAATTGAAACTTTGTACCATTGAGGGGAGGCCTAGGTGGCGAGCAAAGGCAGGCAGAAAGCTTGGCTTCCTCAGTTACTGGGGAAACACAAGCCTCCCTCCTGCTCTCAGTGGCGGCAGCCATCTTGGTTGGAGTTTGTTTTCATAATTTGCTCCTGATTGGCTGGTGGGTGTGGCTTGATCAGAGGTACAGTCAATTTGCAGTTTACTCTTTTATTAGGGTATTTTTTTATAATATATTTTTTATTGATTTTTTTTACAGAGAGGAAGGGAGAGGGGTAGAAAGTCAGAAACATCGATGAGAGAGAAACATGGATCAGCTGCCTCCTGCACCCTCCCCCACCCCACTGGGGATGTGCCCACAACCAAGGTACATGCCCTTGACCGAAATCGAACCTGGGACCTTTCAGTCCACAGTCCGACACTATATCCCCAAACTGATTTTCCCTAAATATATTTTTATTGATTTCAGAGAGAGAGGGACAGAATCATCAATGCTGAGAGAGAGTCATTGATTGGCTGCCAACTGCTTGCTCCACACTGGGAATGAGCCCACAGCCCTGTCATGTGCCCTGACCAGTAATCAAACAGTGACCTCCTGGTTCATAGGTTAATGCTCAGTCACTGAGCCATGCTGGCTGGGCAAGAGATTCTTCAACTTTAAGTGAAAGGACGTGTAATGAAATAAATTTTACTATAGGCTAATTGATATAAGCAAGACTTAAGTTTCTACAGCATCTCACCAACTTTATAACAATGTTATGAGAAGACCTGCTGATTGTAATTCATGGTCTTGCCTTGGACCATTTTGGGAGAAAAGAGGTTGCCAATTACTGATGGGTAAAGTTTAGAGGAGATGAGAAAATCTATAATCTGAGCGGCATGTGAATGTAAGCAAGAAGAATCTTTAATAGGTCCCAAAGGAAACAAACATTTTGAGTTGTTACACAATGACTTCATGATTATTTCCTTAATGACCTTTTTGAATTTAATTGCGTTCTTTTTTTAAAAATATTTATTGTTCAGTTTATTAATTACATTGTTTCCTTTTTTCCCCCCTATAGCTCCCCTCCACCTGGTACCCATCCCCCCTCCCCCCTCCCCCCCTCCACTGTCATCTCCCATAGTTGCATGATTTTTGTCCAGTCTCTTACTGCACTTCCCACACCCCTTTTCTCCTCAAGAATTGTCAATCCACTCCCTCTCTATGTCCATAATTCTGTTGCATTCACCAGTTTATCCTGTTCATCAGCTTATTAATTCACTTGCTTTTTAGATTCATTTGTTGATAGATGTGTATTTGGTGTTCGTAATTTACACTTTTTTCTTCTTCCTCTTCTTAAAGAATATCTTTCAGCATTTCATATAATATTGGTTTGGTGGTGATGAACTCCTTTAGCTTTTTCTTATCTGCTAAGCACTTTATCTGACCTTCAATTCTCCATGATAGCTTTGCTGGATAGAGTAATCTTGGTTGTAGATTCTTGCTATTCATCACTTTGAATATTTCTTGCCACTCCCGTCTGGCCTGCATAGTTTCTGTTGAGAAATCAGCTGACAATCGTATGGGTGCTCCCTTATAGGTAACTAACTGTTTTTCTCTTGCTGCTTTTAATATTCTTTATCTTTTGCTCTTGGCATTTTAATTATGATGTGTGTTGGTGTGGTCCTCTTAGGGTTCCTATATGTTGGGGTTCAGTGCGCTTCTTGGACTCCTAAGTCAATTTCTTTCACCAGGTATGGGAAGTTTTCGGTCACTATTTCTTCAAATAAGTTTTCATTGTCTTGCTCTCTCTCTTTTTCTGGCACTCCTATAATTCGGATGTTGGTATGCTTGAGGTTGTCCCAGAGGCCCCTTACACTAGCTTCAATTTTTTGGATTCTTTTGGTTTCTTGCTTTTTCAGCTGAGTGGATTTTACCTCTTTGTATTTCAAATCTTTAACTTGATTCTTGGGGTGCTCTAGAGTACTTTTAGGTCTTTGTATAATATTTTTTATTTCAGTCAGTGTATGCTTAATTTCTGGTTGATCCTTTTTCATATCCTTGAGAGTCTCCTTCATATCCTTGAGGGTCTTGTTCATTTCCTTGTAGGACTCATTCATTTCCACGTTGGCCTTGATCATTTCCTTGCAGGTCTCGTTCATATTCTTGAGGATCTCGTTCATTTCCTTGCCGGTCTTGCTTATTTCCTTATAGGCCTCGACCTTTTCTAGGAGCCTCTTGATAAGCCCTATAACCGTGGTTTTGGATTCCATGTCCAGTCGTTTTTTTCCCTCCATTTATTTTACATCTGATTTCTTTCCATGTCTCGGCATGGTGGCTGCTTCCCTGAGTTGGTCAATTAGCTTTGTGTGGTAGACGTCCTACAAGGGACAGTGGCTCAGCCTCCCCAGTTACCTGAGGTGGATATGGGTTACACAGTCTTGCTGAAGTTAAGCTCAGTTAATCATTGTTAGCACTTGGAGAAGTTGACCTCCAGGCCAATTGTCTGTGATGTTCAGCTGTGCTCGGGTTGGATGGGTGGAGTCTCCGGGCCAAGCAGACAGCGTCAGCTGCGCCCTATGCGGCCCCAGGGTCTCTTGAGAGAGAGCTGCTGCCAAGCTCCACCGGCTGCCAGAGAATTCAGCCTCTCCCCAAATGAGTCTGCACACCCAATGTCTCACTCAAGATCGCAAAACAAAGCAGTCTGACGGTTTCCTGAACGAAAGAGCAAGTCTCTGCGCGGTCAGGCAGCTGCGCTGTTACCAAGCTCACGCGCAATCTGTACAAGCTTGCCTTCTCCCCAAGCCGGCAGACCCCTGCAGCACCCGTGCTTCAGCGTGCCCTCCCACTGTCCAGTTTTTACCCCGTATGGTTGTGGGTTCCCTGGACTTCGCCCAGAGCTGGAGAATCAGTTCAGTGGGACGCCTTTGTCTCCCCGTTCGAGAAAACTGGCCGGTTTTCAGCCGCCTGCCCTATCCGCTGGCACTTGTTCCTCCAAACATCTAACTTCGCGCGAATCTTCAACGCTGTCAGCCACCGCTCCTCCGAGTCACAGTGTCTTGTCTTCACTTTTATTTGTGGAATTTTCACTCAGCCAGCTTTCCGGTGATTCTGGATGGTGTTTGTTCTTTCGTTGTAGTTTTGAAATTGCTGTGTATGACGGCAAGATAGGTGTTTTACCTGTGCTGCCATCTTGATTTCTCTTAATTGCGTTCTTAACTGGACTTTAATATATCTTCTGTGTGGCGTGGTCTCTTTTCCACATCCAGCATGGAAAGAGAGATGATCCAGTTCTTCGAGTAGAGGGGCTGGGGATTGAGAAATAAAAGACAAGACACAGAGATAGAAGGAAAAGGCTGGGGCTGGGTGGACTGCTGCCCTCTTCTGATGGAGAGACAGTGACCCAGAGCTGATGCAGTGTGTTTATTTTATACTCCCAAATACCAGGAAGCTTTCACCAAAAACTTAAGATAAAGGAGCTTGGGTGGGCCCAGGTCTTATTATTTTCTCATTTCTGTATTCATTGCCTCATTCCCCTTTGCTAGACTGGATTTACATATCAAAACCTTCTGCCTGACACCTGGGCAAAGATAAGAGTCAGTGCTGAGAACACATCTGCCTTTTTGGTAAGATGTGTAACCAAGAGGCAGCTTTGCCTGTCACCTGGGGTTCAGCTGACAATTAAGGAAGAATGCCCATGTGCCTTCCCAGGCGCGCTCTACACTTCTGAATTCTAATCAAACAACTTGTTCAAGTGATTTGTCATTGTATGGTTTTTTTTTTGTTTTTTTTTTGCTGTGTGATTGTTCATTAGGCTTAATTTTCATTAACCTGTATGCTAAAAAATAAAATTTTAAGGTAAAAAAACTCATAATACTAAATTATTCAAATTAATCTGAGTTTTTACTCTTTAAAGTGAGGGGTGGGGGACATTGTATAATCCGGTCCTGCCAAGGCATTAAGGGGTGAGTTAATTAAATGTTTTACCACGTATCGCAGGTTAATTTTTAAGTTGATAATGTTGGATGCTCCTCAAATGATGTAATAAATATCCAAATGGCCCTTGGCAGGAAAAAAAGTTCCCTACCCCTGCTTTAAAGTTTGAAAAGGGCAATCCTCTGAATGTCTAACTTTTTTCCCCCAGCATAAAAAATGTTGCTTGGCTTAGTGAATTTTACTTTTCTAAACAAAAATCTTTTTTTCTCATTTTCCTCAAGCATGGGAGGTAAAATACCACCTGCTATTCATAAAACTAAACCAGAAGAAAATAAGGTAAGTTCTGAGTTTTGTTTGTTTGTTCAGTAGTAAACTACTGTAAGGTTATTTAGGGACGACTTCTATTTTTAAATCCTCACCCAAGGATATTTTTACATTGATTTTTTTTTTGCTTTTGATTTGTTTTTTTTAGATTGGAAGGGAGGGGGAGAGACAGAGAGAGAAACATCGATGTGAGAGAGACACATTGATTGGTTGCCTCCTGCATGAGCCCAGACTGGGCCTGGCCATTGCACCTGCAACTGAAGTACGTGCCCTTGGACAGAACTGAACCTGGGACCCTTCAGTCTGTGGACCAACATTCTGTCCGCTGGGCCAATCTGGCTAGAGCCCTTAGGGATATTTTTTTAACTGCTGCTCTCAAATAACACTCCTGATTTCCCCAAGATCACTTGGAAATAAGATACTTGTAAAATTTCTATTTGGACATTAATTCTCTAGAAACTGATTTAAAACTGAGAATTTTGGGTTGAATGTTCACTGTGTTTTAGATATTCTTTGTATGCACGACCTGTAAGTGACAAGCTCAATGATTGAGTGCATTTTTAGTCTTCAACATTATAGAGTTAGCATCTAGCATAGTGTTTTATGCATCGTGGATACTTTATTAATTTTGCAAAGTGAATGAACAAATAGTCAAAATCAGTAATTCCCTATTTATTCTGTGCTACCACACGAGGGATATTTTTGAGTGTGATTCATGGTGTTGTTGTGTTACTTAGAATCCTAAGCTAGATTTGTCTATTTTTACATGAAAGTAGAAGTTATGTCTTTGAACAAGTGGAATGAAAGAAGTAAAGCCAAAATTCTAAAAGTAATTATTTTCTTAGAGAAGTCCCTTGTCAGAGTTTAATAGTTTCTGAGCCCTAGGTAAGATTATTTTGCCACATGATAATAAACATGTATTAAAACAAAATAATACTTAATCTTATACTTCTGCTCGGCTAAAGAAAATTTTGTAATGAGAACATTCTGACCTGGAAGTTATGACTGATCTGATTCTCAGTATATGGTACAGCATCTGGTACCTTGTGTATGGTAGAGATCCAACGAATGGATATTCAAAACACATTGGCTCCTTACAGGATGGGGAGGAAATTTGGATGTACTCTTCAAATTCTTTGAATTTTCATTTTTGTATTATAGTTCCATGGTTTCTTAATGGGAATTCCAAAACTAAAAAACTCTTGAAAATGTAAAACTTTTTAGTTGATTTGATTGACCATAAACCCTCTGAATAAACATGGGGCTATTTAACATTTCATTTTATTATTGTTTTAAAAATATGTTTTTGTTGATTTTAGAACAGAAAGGAGAGAAGAGAGAAACATCAATCAGCCGCCTCCTGCATGCCCCAGCCCACGGCACTGTGCTCAACCCACTGAGCCCCACTTTCCGGGGCACACTCCAAGATAGGTTTTCCTATCGATTTTTAGAGAGAGGGAGAGACACATCTTTATCAGAGAGGCATCAATCAGTTGTCTCCCACACGCACCTCAGCCTGGGATCAGACGCACGATGTGGGTGTGTGTGCCCTAAGTGGGACTGGAACCTACAGCCTTTGGTGTGCGGGACGGCGCTCCAGCTGGCGGAGCCACCCAACCAGGGGAGGCTATTTATACTTTAATCCCACTTATGAATGCTCAAACTTTATTTTGCAGAAGTGATGTGTTTGATTATGGAGAGTTGTGGGCTTCAGTGCCTTTTGAAGGTGTTGTGATTGTATATGCATCTGTATTGGCTTTCTAAAATTCAAAGTATTTTAAATCCTAACAGATTATCTAAAAGGTTTGGATGAGGGGCTGAACCTACATAAAACGTTAAAAGAAATGAAAACAGAAAACCAAAACTCGTTTACCAGAACAAAACAAGAAAGGCAGTGTGCATGAAATCTAATGCATGTGAATAGTTTATACATGAAATTGTATAAATCAGTGTAAACATGTTGGGTGTATTATCACATGCTGACAGTATTGTGTGCCTTCCCTTTGCTAGGAGGAAAAAACAGACGGCAAGAAGGCGGAGGAAGACAGTAAGACAAATGAGCCGTCAAGTGAGGAGAGTGACCTGGGTGAGTCGGCAGCTTGTTCTCGGTAGCCCGCCCGCCCGCGGCCCTGCGTGCCCTTTCTGACCGCACGGAGTCAGCGCTGTGTGGGAGACGGGACGTGAGCTGCGTGTGGAATTTAAACTTTCCTAGTAACCACGTTTTTAAAAGGAGGTGAAATTAACTGAAATAATATATTTAAACTAATATATAAATATTAACTTTTTAACATGTAGTCAATATGGAAAGATAATGAGATCTTTTTTTCATACTAAATTTTCAAAATACAAAATATATTTTACATTTCTTCCACATCTCAATGCAGATGTTACATTTTTAGTTGAAGTGCTAGATTTGTATTCAGATTTCATGAAATGTGTAGTTGAAGAGTTGGGTCAGGTACCCAAGTTGTTCCAAACAGAGTTGTAAAAGTTTTCCAGTAATGGCATTGAAAACCAAAAAAATTATTCTCTCTCTGTTGTTTTGTTTTGCATGAAATTTGTGTACGGGGGATGAAGGAGGGGTGTCTCTCAGTCCAGCCTGCGCCCTCTCACATACTGGTAGCCCTCAGGGGATGTCCTTCTGACGGCTCACCCCTGGCCTGCCCAAGGCCGAAGTCCTTGGGCCTGAGACCTCAGCCAGGGGATCCCAGCCGAGGCCTGCCCAAGGCCGGAAGGCCTCTGGCTGAGGCCTTCCGTTCCTGGGCAGGGGACCTCGGCCAGGGACCCCAGCCTGGCTGGTTCCAGCCCAGGCCTTGGGCAGCAGCCATCTTGGTTGGGGTTAATTTGCATATAACTCCTGATTGGCTGGTGGGTGTAGTGGAAGTGCGGTCAATTTGAATATTACCCCTTTATTAGATAGAATTATTTTGCTAGATTTGCTGTAGCAAATCATGCTTGCCCATTATGAAGTTTACCATATACATACCTCTTTCCTTCCAGTCTTTACTATTTTCATTATAGTGTGCTAGCTTTGGGGCTTGACTCTGCATCAGTATTATCCCTTTATTTTAAAATGAAAATTTATCCAAATTTTTAAAAAACAAAAATTATATTAAGGATTTCATCATGATTTACATCAAAGTATCACTGTAACTTGTGCTATCTGCATAAAATATTTTTTAAAATCTATTTTTCGCTTTAGAGAGGAAGGGAGAGGGAGAGAGATAGAAACATCAATGATGAGAGATAATCATCAATCTGCTGCTTCCTGCACGCCCCCTATTGGGGATGGAGCCCACAACGCAGGCATGTACTCTTGTCCAGAATCGAACTCTGGACCCTTCATTCTGCAGGCTGATGCTTTATCCAGAGCCAAACTGGCTAGGGGGAAAAAAAGTTTTTTATATTACAGTACATTGGTGTGTAGGGCAAAATATTTGAACTGAATCAGTTTGTTGAAGCAGACTAAATCAGTGGTGTATCATGTGTAATACTAAAAACTATATTCCCACTACAATACACTGATAAATGCCTTAACGTAATTTTTAAAAATATATTTTATCGATTTTTTTATAGAGAGGAAGGGAAAGAGATAGAGAGAAACATCAATAGCTACCTTCTGCACGCCCCCTACTGGGAATGTGCCTGCAACCAAGGTCCATGCCCTTGACCGGAATCGAACCTGGGTCCTGGAGTCCGCAGACCGATGCTCTGTCCACTGAGCCACACCGGTTAATTAAATGTAGCCTTACCAAAACGCTAAAGTTGTGTTTAGTGGAGAAATATATTTTCTAATATATTAGTGTAAGTAAAATTAACGTAAAGTAAATATTCAGTTAATTAGTTGCAGTAACTACAGTCGGTTAGTTTTTAATGTCTCACGTGTCACTTCTCCTCCGGCAGAAATCGACAATGAGGGTGTGATTGAACCGGACACGGGCGCCCCTCAGGAAATGGGAGATGAGAATGCAGAGGTGAGCCCCATGGCGTCTTTTCTGCTTTTGTAAGGAGAGAGAATTTTATGGCTCTTGGAGTGATTTTATTACATAATTAATTCTTCAGGAGAAGTACATAATAGATTTTTCTCTGACTTAAAAGTACTTAGGAAAGCATTTTATTTTACTAAAAATATTTGTGAAAATTCCCATTATTTTAAATCATACTTCAATAATTTCTGAAATCCTTGTGTTTTTTTTAGCTGACTTCTTCATTTGCATTTTATTTGACTGTGGAATTGTCTATTAATGGGATGTCTAATACCAAATTATTTCCTTTTTTTTTTCTTTAATATTTTTATTAATTTTTTACAGAGAGGAAGGGAGAGGGATATAAAGCCGATGAGAGAGAGACATCGATCAGCTGCCTCTTGCACGCCCCCCACTGGGGATGTGCCCGCAGCCAAGGTACATGCCCTTGCCGGAATCGAACCCGGGACCCTGCAGTCCGCAGTCCGACGCTCTATCTACTGAGCCAAACCGGTCTCGGCCCAAATTATTTTCTTAATTTCCATGCCCTTAAGGTGGTGAAAAATGATTCTTGGGAAGGGGGATTGAAAAAAACCTAGATATTAAAATGGTTACTGGTCTTCCAAAGGGACGTAACACATTAAAATATATACGGGGTATTAAAATGAAGGGTATGAAAATTAAGAAAAATTTTTCTAGAAAGGCGCTTTGGTTAATTGAGAAACACTATAATGTAGTAATAGCAGCTTACAAGGTTGGTCTGTATCCTCACCAATGCTGGAAACTGTTAGATTTCATCTTTGCTGGTCTTACTGTTTGTTAAATATATTTTATTGATTTTTTTACAGAGAGGAAGAGAGAGGGATAGAAAGTCAGAAACATCGATGAGAGAGAAACATCAATCAGCTGCCTCTGGCACGCCCCCTACTGGGGATGTGCCCGCAGCCAAGGCACATACATGCCCCCGACCGGAGTCTAACCCGGCACCTTTCAGTCCTCAGGCCGACGCTCTAGCCACTGAGCCAAACCGGTTCCGGCTGGTCTTACTGTTTGAAATGCTGTGTCTTTGTGACCTTTTTGTTTGTTTTAAGATTTTTTTATTGCTTTTTTTTTTAAAGAGAGAGGGGGAGGGAGAAGGGAGAGAGAAAGAAACATTCATGGGAGAGCGAACATTGACTGACTGCTTCCTGCACATCTGGGCATGTGCCCTGACCCGGAATTGGACTGGCACCGTTTTTTAGCGCATTTAAATGACCTTTTTATATTATTATGCTTTATTATTTCAAGGTTATAATATATTGTTTTTTTCCTTCTGAAAGTTTTATACATTTGCCTTTCAGCCTCATCCACCTGTCAGCAATATAACTGAATTCTTTTCCTCAATAATGTTTTTGTGTGTGGGGGTCTGTTTGGTGATCTTTTGTTCCATTTGTCTAAATTTTCCCGTGTACTGATAACACATTGTCTAGTACAGCTTTGTGCTAAATATTATTGGTAGGGCAAAGACCCCCACACTTCAGTATTATTTTGGCTGTTCTTGGTTTTTCCATGTAAGTTTTAGAATCAGATTGTCAGGTTCCTTCCTGAAAAATAGGATCCTCTCCCATTAAAGTTGCATTGAATCAAAATCAAATTAGAGAGAAAAATACATCTCACTAATTGAGATTAACTATCCATCAATGTGGTATCTGATTTTTTTTTTCTTTTTATCCTTACCCGAGGATATTTTTCCCATTGATTTTGAAAGAAGGAGGGAGGGGGGTGAGAAAGAGAGCGAAACATCCATGTGATAGAGACCCATCGATTGGCTGCCTCCTGCTTGCACCCCTACAGGGCTGGGGACTCTCCAACTGAGGTACATGCCCTTGACTAGGAATCGAACCCGAGACCCTGAGTCTGCGGGCCAGTGCTCCAACCAGTGGTGCAACCAGCAGGGCAGTCAAATTTTTAGGTCTTTTTTGGCATCTTTCAGTAACTTACATTTTCTCCAGAAAGGTCTTGTGCATCTTAAAGAACAAATGTAAGTGGTTTATGTCACGGTTTATAAAAGGAATTTTAAATCGTGTGTTCTATTTATTGGTGGTGCTGTGTTATTTCAGAGTGTCTAGATTTATAATACTTGATCTTGCTTAGGATTTATTGGTCATCTTAAATCTGTAGTTGTTAACTTTCTTGAGCTCTGGAACATTTTCAGTGAATATGTGTTTCAGATACTCCTCTTTTCCATTGTCATTCTGGGGTCCTAGTTAGATATATGCTAGGTTTTTTTCAGTAAGTTCCATCTCTTTATCACTCTGCTCAGTTATATATGCTTCCTTTGCTCTTTCCATTGATATTTTAATTGGAATGCTTATGTTTTTCATTTTGATAATTTCACTTGGATTCTTTACAGTCCCGGGCCAGCCTCAGTGCTCAGTGGGGGCACAGTGGCGGCCTGTGCCCAGAAAGGCTGCCACTTTGGTTCCTGCTCAGGGCACACACCTGGGCTGTGGGTTTGCTCCTCGCTCGGGGACATTTGGAGGCAGTGATTGATGTTTCCCTCCCTTCCTTTCTCTAAGCATGTCCTCAGATAAGGTTAAAAATAATAAAAACAAGTCCACTTGTTTGTTTATAAATCTCTTGCTCTTTCCTCATTTCAGAACTTGCCTTACATTAAGTTCTTTGTCTTTTTTTTTGCTGATTTTTCTGTGATTTTTCCTGACACTTGCTAATTGAGGTACCTTGTTTACTTTTGGATTTTGTGTGTGTGATATTTTTTTGTTTTAATTTTTACGTTAATTTTTTTTGTTTCTTTATTGATTAAGGCATTACATGTGTGTCCTGTATTCCCCCATTAGCCCACACCGCCCATCGTGCCCACCCCTGGTGTCCGTGCCCACAGCTTAGGCTTGTCGGCCTGCACACGTTCTGCGGCTGGTCTCTCCCCCGCCCCCGAGTGTGTGATTTCAGCTCTGAGTTCTTTGGGAAGAACGTCGCTGTGGGAAGTGTAGATACGGTAGCAAACAGTCTCTCAGAAAGGAAAAGACTTGCTTCCATTAGACGCTGTCTGAGATGACTCTGCCCCAAGAACCACGTTTAATCCTCAGCGTGCTTTTCTCTTGTTCACGTAAGTGACGTGGACTGTGGGCTGTGGCGATGAATTTACAGGGCGATGTTTTCTGTTTGACCGTCCCTTTCTTCGGTAGGCTCACTTTCGGTTCCCCGTTACGCTGACAGCTCTGGGCGTTGGGGGCCGGATTTATACTGGAGGGTGTCTGATTGGCCGACACACACTCTTCACCTGAACCTGGCGTTTGTGTCGCGTGCCCCGCACTGCCTTCGGAGCGGAGCGCACAGGCGCCCGGGCGCGGCCGCCCCGCACTGCCTTCGGAGCGGAGCGCACAGGCGCCAGGGCGCGGCCGCCCCGCGCTGCCTTCGGAGCGGAGCGCACAGGCGCCAGGGCGCGGCTGCCCCGCACTGCCTTCGGAGCGGAGCGCACGGGCGCCAGGGCGCGGCCGCCCCGCGCTGCCTTCAGAGCGGAGCGCACGGGCGCCAGGGCGCGGCCGCCCCGCGCTGCCTTCAGAGCGGAGCGCACGGGCGCCCGGGCGCGGCCGTCCCGCGCTGCCTTCGGAGCGGAGCGCACGGGCGCCAGGGCGCGGCCGCCCCGCGCTGCCTTCGGAGCGGAGCGCACGGGCGCCAGGGCGCGGCCGCCCCGCGCTGCCTTCGGAGCGGAGCGCACGGGCGCCAGGGCGCGGCCGCCCCGCGCTGCCTTCGGAGCGGAGCGCACGGGCGCCAGGGCGCGGCTGCCCCGCGCTGCCTTCGGAGCGGAGCGCACGGGCGCCAGGGCGCGGCCGCCCCGCGCTGCCTTCGGAGCGGAGCGCACGGGCGCCAGGGCGCGGCTGCCCCCGAGTGAAAGCAGGCGGAGCCGTTGGCCGTCTACTGGGCTTCGGGCCTTTATTTAATCTCGTTCCTGAGGATTTCTGCATTCTTCTGTCAAAGATTGCTTACATTTCCTTTTTTCCCCATTTATTCACTTTGGTTTTTTAATTTTGTTTGTTTCTGTTGGTGGTGTTTGTTGTTTTGTCAGTCCTCACCTGAGGCCGTTTTCCCATTGATTTTTAGAGAGACTGGAAGGGGGGGGGGGAAGAGAGAGAAACATCCATGCGAGAGAGACACCTGGTGGCTGCCTCCCGCACGGGCCGGGGTCGAACTCCAGGCTGATGCCCCATCCACTGGGCAGGCCGGCCAGGGCTGTGGTTTCCTAAAGAAACTTTGCTTTTAAACGGGTTTCCAGGCTCGTTCAGGGCGCCGTGTGCCGTATTGCTGTCAGCCAAGCATGTCGAGCGGATGTCGTCGTCGTTAAAACTTTATTACTCTGCCTTTGTGGGCTGTCTTACTGCCTTGTAAAGTGGTGGTTCTTTTGTTCTTTAAAAAAAAATTTAAAAGTTGTCTAAAATTAAAAGGATTTTTGTTGAAATTACTTTGCATTTATTGAGTAACTTGGGGATAGGTTGAAATATTCGAAGTAATCTTTTCATGAACATGTTATACGTGTTTGGTGTCCTTTTATAGAATTTTACTTTTTACCCTTATGAAAGTTTTGTATGATCTTAGAATGGTATCTTGTTCTACCTTGTAATTGATTTTTGCTGATTTGGAGGAACTCTGGGTTTATTTTTTATGTTGCTCTTATTTCTGCAAACTTTATTGAATAATCTTAGGAGATCTAGTAATTTGTCACTTCTTTGGATTTCCTAGGTAAATATTAATAAAGACAACTGAGTACTTTCCTTCCAGTTCCTAACCCTGTCAAGTTGTTGTTGTAGTAAATTGGGCAGCGCCTGTAGCAACGTGTTACCCAGTGACGGCGACAGTTTTCCAACTGCTCTGGCCCCGGTCGGTGTGGCTCGGTGGACAGAGCAGAGGCCCAGGGGCTGCAGGGTCTCGGGTTCGATTCCCGTCAAGGGCACATGTCTGGTTTGCAGGCTCAGTCCCTGGTCCTGGTCAGGAGCGTTAGAGAACCAGCCATCAACGTGTCTCTCTCACATCGACGTTTCTCTCTCGCTGCCTCTTCCCCTCCCTCCCACTCTCTCTGAAAGTCAGTGGAAACAGATCCTAGGGTGAGAATTCACAACAACTACAACAAAAAACAAAAAAACCCTACTTCTTGCTTTCCATTTTAGGTAGGATATTGGTATACGTTTTTGTACTAATCGTTTCCTGTCGGCATCTTTTACAGTGTGTGTTCTTTCTAGGATAGGTTTCAATAGATGTTTGTTGAAACAAATTATGAGGTATTTCTTTTCCTGAAAATGCAAACCTAAAAGGAACTAGCTTTATTTACTTCCTGTGGGGAGACTGAGTTTTAAAAGGACTCGGTAAGACAAGGGCGGAACAGCCTGCTTGGTTGGGCTGGCGGGGAGCAGAGGTAATATCTAAGGCCGAATGTAAGGAGGAGGTTTTGTTTCTTTATATCAAAGATTAAAACTCATTCTGGCCCTGGCCGGTGTGGCTCAGTGGGTAGAGTATCGGCCAGCGAGCTGCAGAGTCCCAGGTTCGATTCTGGTCAAGGGCGTGCACCTTGGTTGTGGGCACAGGAGGCAGCCGGTCAGTTTCTCATCGATGTTTCTGACTATCCCTCTCCTCCCTTCCTCTCTGTAAAAAATCAGTAAGATATTTTTTAAAAACTCATTCTGTATACTGTGTTACTCAGTTATCATAACGACTCTCTGGGCTTTCTGGGGACTAGAGAGCACTGAGTAGAAACGGGGTCTGTTTCTGCCTCATTCCCAAAACGTCCGAATCGTTTTCTTCTGTTTGCTGTCTGCTCTCCTGAGTCTGCCTTCGGTGTCCCCAGGTAACTGACGAGATGATGGATCAGGCGAATGACAAGAAAGTGGCCGCCATCGATGCCCTCAATGACGGTGAGGGTTTTTTATACTTCGCTACATTTCTGTGATACTCGGATTTTCTCTTCTCTGCTGTGGTACCTGTTAAATAATGGGAAAGGGAAAAGGAATTTAATTTATTGACTATCTTACACTGGAGCAGAAAGTGCCAGTTTCCCCCCCAGATCGTCCCCATTGACAAAGAGGCTGGAATCAGGTGTCAGTCACCTCACCTCAGGGCATAGACCCCGATGTGAGTCCCTGTTGGACATCCCAGAGTAATAGTTTGTGCTGGACATCTGTAATAACCAAGAAGACTGAACGTTTTTTCAGGAGTTCTGTTAAGGTCCTTTATACAATATATTTTCGAAGTGACTTGTGCATTTACTTTAAAATTCGGTATTTGTCTTCCCTTCCATGTTTCCTATGCCCAAGTAAGTTAGACTTTATGCAAAGAACTGTTCTAATTCTATAGTACATTTTGTTGAATGATTTCACTGAATGAACTAATAAAGAAGCAAACTATATGAATAGATATAATGATGTGTGTTATGGTCTTCAATGAGTTCTAGTTTTCTTGAATTTTTATAACATTCTTATGAATTCAAATAATTATTTTCATAAGCCCTGTGAATTTAGTAAGGATACTTTTTTTGTTAAGTTAAATTTTATCCTTTTAACTTAATGGATAAAAGAAAACTTGATTAATGGAATAAAATTGATTCTTTAAATTTTATCCATTTACTTAAAAAATTTTTTTTAAAAAAATTTACAATATAACTTATATTTAGTAGTAGTACATATGTTTTCCTTCACCCCCAATATCCTCCCCCCAGCCTCCCTTACCCCCCAGCACCTGTCCCCACCTGCCCCCCTCCCCGCCCCAGTGTCTTTCATTAAAATCAGTAAGAGACCTAAGAGAGTGCTATTGTCTCTGTGCTGAGTGATTTACAGTATAGGTTTGGTAAAGGTTTGCTTTGAAGAGCCCATTTTATATTAATTTAGAAACTATTCTTTTTCTGGTCTAAATAAAGTATGAGAAAGACTAATCAGACGAGATCAATAACTTTTCTTAATTTTTTTATCCCCTGACTATTTCTCAATGACTGTTGCGCTCCAGGTGAACTGCAGAAAGCCATAGACTTGTTCACAGACGCCATCAAGCTGAACCCTCGTTTGGCCATTCTGTACGCCAAGAGAGCCAGGTGAGAGTGCTGAACGGAGTAGCGCCCCCTAGTGAATAATTTCTTCCTCTTTTTCAAAACGTTTTTATTGATTTCAGGGAGGAAGGGGGAGAGGGAGACAAATCAATAATGAGCGTCTTTGATTGGCCACCCCCCGCACGACCCGCCCCGAGGATTGAGCCCACAGCCTGGGCTGGGGGGGGGAAGTGGACTGTGAGCTGCTTCAGAGTCAACTCAGCCCCAGGCCACGCTGGCCGAGCCCCTGTGAATAACTTCGGATCGTTTATTTACATAGACTTGCTTCTGTAGCAATCCCAAAGGTGTTACTGTTTTAGATGAACACTTTTTAAGATCACACTTATTTTTTTAGTGTCTTCATCAAATTGCAGAAGCCAAATGCTGCTATCCGAGACTGTGACAGAGCTATTGAAATAAATCCTGACTCAGCCCAGCCTTACAAGTGGCGAGGGAAAGCTCACAGGTAAGTAGTGCCGTTTCTTATTTTCAGAACTCTATTTAAACCTGGTGTTTTTAACTAGGCTTTCTCATAAAAACAACATTGCCTAAAGATTTAACTTCAAAGTAATAATTATTTGTACTCAGCATGAAGAATTCATATCATAAGGAACAAATAAAAGTTCTTTACTCCTTTTGTTCAAAGAAAACCACGGTTACAGTTTTTGACCACATATAGCCAGCCAGATTTAAGGTAAGAATTTTTTTTCAAAATTATCTCCAGGAAAGGAGAGTGGCCTTCATCAACCAAACTCACAGTCAGGACTTTGTCTGGAAATAAATGGCAAAGGTTTATTCAAGCATCTTATGGGACGCTCCTAGAGTCAGTTAAAACAAGAATAATTGTTTCTTTGTGCCTCAGCCCACTTGAAGTTAATGATTTAGAAGCTTTACCATAGTGACTCCATTATATTTCTTCACTCTATTCCTTACCTAGTATCAGATTTTCTCTCTGCAACTTAACAATAAATAACCAGTATATTATAGAAGAAGGAATTCACTAGCTTCCAACTACTTCAGTCAATGCTACGTCATCAAAATATCAGGAAAGGGAGCAAATAAAAAGGTGAATTTAGCCTAGATTAGCAATCATTCCTGGAAACGAAACAGTGGTATACAAATGGGTATTTGTGGTTTGAGATGAAATGTCCAATGACATTGACATCTTTCATGGAAGGAAAAAGTACACATAACTGTGAGTGGAGAGGAAGATGGATATGGTTGGACCAACTGTGCTTAGGTGACTCAAAAAAGTAGCTAGAGATTTTTAAGACATATGTCAAGATATAGGGAAAATGTTGGAATAAAATGTATTACTGCTCCATAAGTACAGGAAAGCTTATGCATTGCCATTGATCCTTGAGAGCCCAATAGTATTTGAGCATTTCCTTGTCTTCTAGTAGAACATAGAATGGGCTCATCTTGTACTTTGCTCGTCCCAGACTTGTAATAAATCATTTCTTCAAGAAACAGTTAATTTTAGTGGGGATTATTTTTATAGAAACTAAAGTTGGGTCACCAGATGTGTTCATTACTTCTGTGATGTCCTTACTTTCTGTCATTTCAGTGGACAGAATTAGAAAAAAGAAATTTAATAATTTTAAGGAAAAAGTTATACAGTTTAAATTTATATTGATAATTTTTCACTAAAATTCAATGTTAAATGTATTTTGTATTTTTGATACTGTTATCCTAAAGTCAAAATTTTTGCCCCTAATAAATACTTACTTGTGTTATCCTACCATATACGTAAAATTTTCAAAATCAGACCTTAGGAGGCAATATAACCTTTAAGTAAAGTTTAAAGTTTTTGTTGTTGAGGTTTTTATCTATATCCCACTGAAGATGTGTCATTATCTCTTCCTGGAGATAATTTTGAGAAAAATCCTTTAAATTATTTGAATTATTATTTCAAAACTTTGTTTTATTAATTTTTAGAGAGAGAGGAGGAAGAGGCAAGAGAGAGAGAAACATTGATGAAAGAGAGAGAACCATCGATTGGCTGCCCCTACAGGGTTTGGGTCCACGGTCCAGCCATGTGGCCCGACTAGGAGTGAGCCAGAGGCCTCTCCGTGCAGTGGCTGTCCCTCAGCTGTTGAGCCACACCGGCCAGCCTTAACAGTCCTTCCTCACAGTGAGAAACGAGGACACCGAGCTGCATAGGGAATACGTGTGAAATACTCTGCGATGAATTTCTATCTGTTTTAGACTTCTGGGCCACTGGGAAGAAGCCGCCCATGATCTTGCCCTGGCATGTAAATTGGATTATGATGAAGATGCTAGTGCAATGCTGAAGGAAGTTCAACCAAAGGTATGTTAAATCGAGAAAGGAAAGTCGTTACTGTAATGCTCCCTGGCTCTGAGCACGTAGCCCCTGGCAGTAAATTATCTGCAAAACATGCAAAGAAACAAACATTTGGAAATTATCATCTGTACTCACCAAAGTTTGTGCTCAACTCAGGAAATCTTATTTGGTTTTCATGCTTTTCTTGTTCATTCTGCATTATTGCAAGCTCTATAGTTTGCACGCCTTCAATAGAATTATAACTAAAAACAAATTAAAAGGGACAAATGGGAAAGTGTATAAAACGTGAGCGAAGATTGAGTTTGAACTGTCTTTATCATAGATATATATAGATATATATATAGCCACATTATAAAATATGAGGACCCTGTGAGAGTTAACAAGTTCAACCTTTGAAAAAATGATAATATTGAATTCAAAAGCTAGAATATTGTTTCAAGATAATTTCTGTCTAAAATTGTCAGATTAATTAATTTTAATGCATTCACATGGTAAATCCTTCAGCGTTGTGGGTAGTATACTATTTGAAATTCATTCCCAAAGGTTTTAAGGTAGTGAAAATTTTATTTAATTTAGCTACTATTAAAGAATGTTATTTCTTTTTTCTTCTCATAACAGGGCTACTTCAGCAATATTATTATATGAGATACTCTAGAACGTGAGGTTCTTTAAAAATCACAAGTAAACTAATGGTTGAACATGAATATCATGTAATTAGTATTATTTTCTGAATAAAGAATAGATTTCAAGAATTTGTTGTGACTAATGTACTAGTGCCTGGTACATATATTTTCTCTTAGTTTTTTTTTTTTTAATATATTTTTATTGATTTCAGAGAGAGAGAAAGAGAGAAACATCAATGATGAGAGAGAATCATTGATCGGCTGACTCCTGCTCGCCCCCTACTGGGGATCAAGCCTGCAGCCCCGGCATGTGCCCTTGACCAAATCAAACCCTGGACCCTCCAGTCTGCAGGCCATAACTCTATGCACTGAGCCAAACCATCTAGGGCTCTCTTAGTTCTTTTTTTTTTTTTTTAATGTATTTTATTGATTTTTTTTTAATAGGAAGAGAGAGGGATAGAGAGTTAGAAACATCAATGATAGGGAAATATCAATCAGCTGCCTTCTGCACACTTCCTAACTGGGGATGTGCCTGCAACCAAGATACATGTCTTTGACTGGAATCAAACCTGGTGCCCTTCAGTCCACAGGCCGACCCTCTCTCCACGGAGCCCTCTCTTAGTTCTTACAGAATTTCTATGAGACTGGTATGTTCTACCCTCCCCCCTCCTCTATGGAGAGGAAGATTATCGTTAGACTGGCAAATAACTGGTATATGTGTTTCCAGTTTCTGCCTTCCTAGGGCAGGTGTAGATGAAAATTGTTGTGCCATTTGAAACCTAATTTTCTTCCTGGCCATATTTAATTGTTCGAGATTTGTAATACTTCTAACTTCAAATCCTAGACTGTTTCACAGTGGACTTCCTGAGTTACCGCACATGTTTTTCTATCTGGCAAATTTGTCATTCCTCAAAACTATGCTGAACACCTTTCCACAAAGAGAAGTAATTCGTTAACAAAACTGTAGATGTGTATTGACTGTATTCAATTTCTGGAACATTTTTCTGTGCCTCCTTTTTCCCAGGCCCAGAAAATTGCAGAACATCGGAGAAAGTATGAGCGGAAACGGGAAGAGCGAGAGATCAAAGAAAGAATGGAGAGGGTTAAGAAGGCTCGGGAAGAACATGAGAAAGCGCAGAGGGTAAAGTTCCTGTAACTAAACCATTAATGGAAAACACAGTACATTAGAGCTTCTAGGACATTATTCTAATCCTTGGTTCTTTCACGCTGCATGCAGTTCTGTACAATAACAGTAAAGGGGGTTTTCTTTCTCTTTATTATTTAATTTGTGGGAATACTTTTATTTTTTTATTTTTATTTTTAAAAATATATGTTTTATTGATTTCAGAGAGGAAGGGAGGGGAAGAGAAACATCAGTGTTGAGAGAGAACCATTGATATCCTGCCTCCTGAATGCCCCCTACTGGGGATCTAGCCCGCAACCCAGGCATGTGCCCTTGGCCTGAATTGAACCTGGGACCCTTCAATCCGCAGGCCGATGCTCTATCCACTGAGCCGAACCAACTAGAGTAAATTTGTGGGAATACTTTTAGTCTTTAAATTCTTAAATAAGTTTATATTTCACTAATTACATTGTGGTGTTCTAAAATCAGGAATTTCCCCCCGTCAAATAATGAAAACTTGGCTGTAATTATTTGTTTTCTTGAAGGTGCTTGCCCTGATGTGTAAATGTTGTCCAGCTGTTTAGTCATAGCTATTAAAAATTGATGCTAGCTGTTTATTTTTAATTATAAAGTCATCTATATATATAAAAGGCTAAGTGATCAACCATACGTATGTACATATGTCTGACCAGCTGGAGGATACATATGATGCAAACTAGCAATTTAAAAATAAATGTTGACTCATGCATGCATAATACTTCTAAAGCTCTTGCTGGTACCAGTTGCGTGTGTGTGTTTCGATCTGTCATTGTCCATCGTGAGTTTGGTTGTTTTTGTTGACATTTCTATTATAGAAAAGGGCAAATAGCGATATTAAAGTATTTCTTCTAATTAATTTCCTTTCATTGTGCACACATCCGTGCACTGGGCCATTAGTGCTATATAAAATTAAGAAAAAAAGTTACCCATAATTTATCTATAAAATACTGTTGTTGTTATTAAGATTTTTCCTAGTCCTTTTCTATATTAGTCTTTTGCATTGATGCTGTCAGTTTTCATTTACATATTTTTAACATTGTTAGATAATAAAAACCTAATATGCAAATTGTCCCTTCAAACGGTTGTTCAACCAGGAGACCAGGAGTTTGACCGCTCGCTATAATGTGTGCTGACCACCAGGGAGCAGTATGGAGCATGACAGGTGTCAGCAACGTGCTGCCACCTCTTGCAGGCTACCTGGGGTTGGGGGTGACAGGCACAGAGGTGTGGTGAGAATGTGGGGTGTCCGCTGAGCTCGCTCTCCCCCTGTTACCCTCCCCCAGGATGCCAGAGCTTGTGTGTCAGGGAAGCCCCTGTCCTCAGGTGCCAGGCACCCGTGAGGAGCCGGGACTGTAGGGCTGGTCAGGCTCCTCGTGGGTTTGTGGAGGAGCTGGTCTGCAAGGCCAGCCAGGAAAGAGCGTGCTGCCTCCCTGGCTTCTGTGCAGCGCCACTGGGCATCCCAGAGAGCCACACTGCCCCAGCCCACAAAATTTGGCGAGGCTCACCACATCTGTGCGTGGGGACTTGGGTGGCGTCATTCAGGTGGAGGGAGTGCGGAGGGGGTCAAGGGGCCCAGATGCTGCCCAGGGCCCAGAGGTCAGCTGGCACCTGCCCTTCCATGCCAGACACTTGTGCTTTGATTGCTGGCTAGGCCTAGGTACCACCCCCATGCACTAATGTTATGCACAGGGCCTCTAGGCTATACTAATAAAAGGGTAATATGCAAATTGGTTGGGACGCCTTCACACAACCAAACAGCAGGCTGCATGAGGCGAGCAGGTCGGCAGGGTGGGCAATTCGAGTAGGGGGACAAGTTAGGGGCGATTAGGCAGGCAGGCAGGTGAGCGGTTAGGAGCCAGTGGTCCTGGATTGTGAGAGGGTTATCTGAAGGGTCCCAGATTGGAGAGGATCCAGGCTGAGCTGAGGGTGCCCCCCTCCACCCTGTGCACAAATTTTGTGCACCGGGCTTCTAGTTGTTAGATAAAAGGACATAAAGCTGTATTATAATTATACTAGAGGCCTGATGCATGAAATTCGTGCAAGGGGGTTGGCCCTGGCAGTCCTTGCTTTGTCCGGAAGGTGTCCAGACATTCGTTCTGCTGTTCAGTCTAATTAGCATATTAGTTCTTTATTCTATAGGCTAGGATAACACTAGAGGCCTGGTGCATGTATTCAGGCACTGGTGGGGTCCCTTGGCGTGGCCTGTGGGGATCAGGCCGAAACTGGTAGTGCACCGCTGCTTGCCACTCCTGTTGGCTGCTCTCACTCATCCCCGCCCTGCTGTGCCTCACGCGGGCTCATGCCCAGTCAATCCCAAGCAGTGCTCACCAGCTGTGAGCCCTGTGACGCCCTGGTCGGGCGGTCAGTTGAGCAGGGGCAGATCCTGTGTTGAGCATCTGCCCCGGTGATCAGGGCACATCATAGCGACTGCTCATTCGGTTACCTGATCACTTAGGCTTTCATATAGAGAGGTTATACCCTAATTTTTGTTGTCATTTAATATTGTTAAGCATCATACTTGATTTGGGGAATTATAGTTTATAATCTCCAAAAGTAATTTTACATTTTTATATCTCCTAATGATGTTATAGTTAATCACGAGTACTAGTTATTAGTGTGGGGTTTTTTTTGTTTTAAGAAAACAAAAATCACTCGGTAAATCTCTAGTTGTATTTGTCGTTGCATTACATAGAGTATAGAAAAGATGAACCTGGAACAAACGTTATGGCAGTTTTAGTAATCTATGTGCTTTAATTTCAGAATTTAAAAATAATAAGAATGTAATTTTTATAACCATGGACCAACAAATCAGTATTATAAATTTTCAGGGGTTTTTTCCTTTTCCAAGTAGGAGGAAAGCACTACCTGGAATCATTTATCAAAAGTAATGCTCATTGAGAAATTCAATTGGAAATTTGTGGGGAGGGAGTTGTCCCATATTTCCACCTGAAGTTTTTTCCATTCCTGTAGGTACTGTAACTCCCTCATTTTTACAGATTTTTCCTGATTCTGCATGGATACGGTAGGGGTGGGCAGCAGGACTTCTCCCCCCGTTACATGATTTGTTTTTCTATTAAAGGAGGAAGAAGCCAGACGACAATCAGGAGCTCAGTTTGGCTCTTTTCCAGGTATTTTTAAATAAAAATTAAGTATTGGTATTGTAAATAATTGAAGAATGTTCTGATCTGAGGGCTCTGATATGTTTATTATATTATTGAGGCCCAAACATTGTACCTTTATTGAGACTATAATGATTGTGATGGATTCAAAGTATTTCTAAATATAATGGAATTTTGTCTATTCATGTAACAGTAAGTAAAAGTGCTGTGTGGAATTAAGCACAAAAACGTTTTAAGTCCAGTGTAAAAATAATACACATTCCTCCCTTCTTGTGTCACGTGATCTGAAATTACCAGCAAGACAAAGCCTTGAATGATGCCAATCCTATATAATACAAGTAGAAGAGCAGTTAAAAGGGCACTCGGAATGAGTGAATACTTCCTTAATGGGACAGTTTGAAATTTATATAAAAACTAGGAAGAGATTTTTAAGTTCATTCTAATTCTAATGGGGAATCAACTGTTTAATAGTAACAAGCTTCCTCTTAAGGAGGGTTAGAGGCAGCCATACACTGCTTATGCTTATATGCCTGCCACTGGCTAAAAAGGTAGCCTCTGTTCTAGAAGGCCATGTGCCAAAACAATTAAAGAAAGAACATACACTGGTGCTGAGTGCCATTTGGAGAAAAGGCAAGAAAATTTTAGTTCATAGTTTACTTGCTGTTTAAAATATAAAGAATCTCATGTCAGGTACATTTGTTTTAGAAAGTGACCACTAATGTAGACTAGAGATAATTTTTGATAGTAGTTTTTATTACCTAGATTGACAAGCAGACTAGTTAACTATTTTTGCATTGGATCAATAATTTTTTTATGGGCATAAAACTAGTTTTTCAGTTAGTAGGAGCAGGAAGAGAAGCTTTTAAACCGCCTACTTCTCCTTATCTGTGATTGTTACTTATGCACATGTTTACGTTATTGAGCCAGATAGTAATGGCTTTGTGATCCATATTTTCACTTTTATCTATCTATTTATTTATTTTTGCTTTATTACAGTGACTCTTGATCTGTAGAATACATTGATGTTACCTGTATTTCCCTTTAGAATTATATTGGTATAAGTGTTACTTCAGAATACTTCCAGTGAACTTAAAGGTAGTGAAAAACTGAGTAGAAAATAATTTTGGTTTATAATCTAAAAATAAGCTGGGAGAATTAAATTCTTTTTGCTAGAGCATTCTTCTCAGTGTAAACAAGAAACAGCAGAAGTGCTTGTTAAAAATGCAGATACTCAGTTTCACTTTGAGAAGTTTGATTCTGTCTGTTGTGGAGATAAAAGTCCACAGCTTTTTAAAACAAGCATTCCATGTAGTTCTTAAAGGAATAACTGCTCTTGAGAAATAGTTTTTTGTTATTTTTTAAGGAATAACTAAACTTGAATGAATTAACTTTAAATTGAGACAGAAATAATATTGAATTTTGTAATTCCAAGGGACTGTTAGCTTTCTTTTTATTTTAAGGTAAAACTAGTTTTCTTTTTTTTTGTTTTGTTTTTAAGAGTTTTATTGCCAGGGGGAAAAATGAACCCAGAAGGTAAAGTCTTATTTACAGCCTCATTTTTTAGAAAAAAATTGAATCCAAAAAATTTTATCTTGTTATATTTAGTTAGAATGTTCATACTACTTTGTGTTTAATAGCGTAACATCCTTTTTCTTTGTGCATGTACATGTGTGTTATTTTACTTGGTAGTGGACGTAAGAAACACCCAAACCTGTAGAGAATTTTTTAATTTTAATCCTCACCAAGGACATGTTCATTGATTTTGAGAGAGAGAGAAACATTGATGTGAGAGAGAAACATCTAGGTATGTGCCCTTCCTGGGATTGAACCCTCAACCTTTCCATGTATGGGATAATGCTCAAGCCAACGGAATCATTCTACAATTCTCTAGCCAAACCTGTGGAGATTTTAAAAAAAATATATTTTTAATTGATTTCTTTACAGAGAAGAAGGGGTGAGAAATAGAGAGTTAGAAATATTGATCAGCTGCTTCCTACACACCACCAACTAGGGATGTGCCCACAACCAAGGTACATGCCCTTGACTGGAATCGAACCTGGGACCCTTCAGTCCGCAGGCCAGTGCTTTATCCACTGAGCCAGACCGGTTAGGACTGGAGAGAATTTTTTATAAGCGTTTGAGTCAAAACTGATGAGAGCTGCTCATCTCATGCTTTGGAGAAGGACAGTTTTGTAGTTTCTTTTATGCATCTTTTCTGAAGTTGAGGGAACATTTACATGAAGTTGGGGAAAAGCAAAATTGGGAATTGGATTATAGGAGAGTTAAAAATTATGTGCTCTCTTGAGCAAGGTTGCTACTTACTGTATCTTAACCTAGACAGGGCTGGCTCAGGGCAAAGATAATTTTTTAATTATTTAATTAGCCTAACTACCCACCGTGACCTCCCCCGTTAGGAATTTGTGATTGGATCGCCCAGTGAAGTTACTCTCTGTAGGGTCCCTTTTCATCCACAGTACAAAATAGTACGCTGTTAGATCGCTTTGAAATGTGGTTGGTGTCTGTATCCTTTTCATTTATTTTTGTAGGTGGCTTTCCTGGGGGAATGCCTGGCAATTTTCCTGGAGGAATGCCTGGAATGGGAGGCGGCGGCATGCCCGGAATGGCAGGAATGCCGGGGCTCAATGAAATCCTCAGTGACCCAGAGGTTCTTGCCGCCATGCAGGTAAGACTTAGGAAAACAGTGGAACTTGTATCACGGAGGCATTTCTTTCAGAATCCTGTGTGGGGACAGAGGTTACTCTGTTAGCCAAGTTCTATTGATCTGGATTGCCAAATTCTTTTTCTTTCAGAATGAGGAGTTTAAAATTTTCTTAAAAGATTTTTTATTGATTTTTAGAGAGAGAGAGAGAAACACTGATCTGAGAGGGAAACATCTATTGACGACTCCTGCAGGCCCTCTCGGGAATGGAGCCTGAAACCCTGACAGGTGCCTGATCGGGAATCGCACCAGCAACCCGCCGGTCAACCTGCTGGTGTGCGGGGTAACGCTCAATCAACGGCCACCCTGGTCGGGGCATTTAAATTGTTAGAGATTATTTTATGGGAAATACTTTGTAATAGTTGGTAATTATATTTGGTTGTCCTTTTCTTTATATCAAGACTTTATATGCTTTTTTTCATTAGGTAAAATGATATAGTTGAGTTTGACTTTGATGTGCACACTTAAAAAAAAATTTTTTTTTAAAGATAATAATTTTTTATAGAGAGGAAGGGGAAGGATAGAGAGTTAGAAACATTGATGAGAGAGAAATATTGATCAGCTGCCTTCTGCACACCCCCTACTGTGGATGTGCCCCACAACCAAGGTACATGCCCTTGACCGGGATAGACCCTGGGACCCTTCAGTCCATAGGCCGACGTCCTATCCACTGAGCCAAACCGGTTAGGTTGACATGCACATGTAATAATAATTCTAGTTCTAGGATTTGTCCAAATCCCAGCTGACTGGACCGTGAGAAAATTATAGGTCTAAATAAATAGGTAGGATTTAGTATAAAAACTTACTGACCCATAACGTTTTTAAGTACTTGAAAATAAAACCTTTCTTTGCAGGATCCAGAGGTTATGGTGGCCTTCCAGGATGTGGCTCAGAACCCAGCAAATATGTCAAAATATCAGAGCAACCCAAAGGTTATGAATCTCATCAGTAAATTGTCAGCCAAATTTGGAGGTCAAGCATAACGCCCCTCTGACAAACACAGCCCTTGCCGAAGGAAAAGCACCGTGGGTCACCCAATGGATGTCGCAATAATACAAACCGGGAACCTCTGGTCTTCTCACGGAGAAAGCTGGGGCGCTGTGAAGAGAACCCCTACCCCGCTGTCCCCGTGCAGCCTAACATTTTACAGCGGTTTGCCGTTATGGTATTCGTTCAGATAATGTTTTCCTACTAGGAGTTACAAAGTTTAAACACTTTAAATCTTAAAAATACTTAAAACACAAATTAAAAGGGTGTATTAAACCCTACATTTTTCTTTACTAATCATTTTGGTGTTTTGTTTTGAATTAATTGGGCAAAAAATACTTCAGGATGGAAGATTTATTGCTCAGTGAGAGTGAAGTAAAGGTTGATTAGTGGAAAGCAAATATGACATTTAAATAAAGTTTGAGTTAGATATATGGCTTCAGTAACCATATATTGTAACCATTTTGATTTCTCTTTTTAAGTGCTTTGTTTAAAAAAAAAAGATTTATTTCGATAAAAGTACTAGGACCTGGGGAGGGACTGGAAGTACTAGGCAGGCAGCAGCGATCTTACTACATTTTATATAACACGTACCCTTGTGCAGATGCATTCAAATCTTTCACTGTGGTGAAGGGTGATTTTTTTATAATGCTGCGGTAGCGTTGGATTACTTAGCTCTGTTCTTGTCTGATAAAATAAACGTTTCATATTATTTCCACATAGGGGAAATAGGAATACTTTGCTTTTTATATTTCTATGTTTAAAATTACCTTTTCTGGTCAGAAAATACCCAACTCTTTGACAGCTTTCTACTTATTTTTACATTACCCCCCCCCCCCCCCCTTTCTCTTGGGCTAAAGATAGTCCTTTTTCACTAGCATCATCACTGCTAGTGAATAATTCACAGCATAATTGTGCAAGCATATTTAATGCTGGGTTTAATTTAATATGTAATACATATAGTGACTGACTATGTAGGGTAATACCCATAACAGCTGTAATTTCCTACTTGGCCAAGAGAATTCATATTTAAATATTAGATTTCTACTTTTGTGAAATCTTATATCAAAAGATGTTGGAAGGAGAGATTCCCTTGGTTTGGTCTTTTACTTAGGAAATAATCAGTTGAATTTATCTTTGTATTTTGGAGAGAGTCTGAGGTTTGCATTACTTGAGATGCATGGAGGGGAACCTAAGTTTTTGCTCCAGCATGAATTATAAATTTGATGAGACGCATGGTTCTTTATTGTAGAGTTGTTGGTATTATAAAGAATTCATTGTTCTCCTGTTCAGCTCTTAAACACTACAACCATATTTTCACTCTTTTTCTCTCCAAGGATAAAAGGAAATGATAGATTTTCTGTTGTATATTCAGTTCCTATATTAAATGAGACCAAGTCCAGGCACTGTACAAGGAATTTTTAGGTTTCTACCTGTCTTCCAGTTAAATGCTAATGTACTTTGCTTATTTGAAGAATCAATGGTAGGAACAGTAAAGTAATTCCATTGAATACATTTATTAAATAGCACACATCTGAAATCATACGTCGATTCAGATTCTAATCCTTTGCTGTACACAAGTGGTTAGAAATGCATCTTATATAAGTGAGAAAAAGCTGTATGCTAATTGAGCATGCTTTTTAAACCCTTTAAAAATACTCAGCATATAAACTAGCGTTTGAGCTTGCCAGTGTTCTTTTTGCTAATGTGTGTTCTCTCAAAATTCCCAATTGTAGGCTGTGAATAATAACTCAAGACCAGTTGGTTTTGAATTCCTTATTTGATTTACTTACTTGACTACACATTACCTAAGTATATTCTAACATTGCAAATATTAACCATAAATGGGTGAAACGAAAGCTGGTCTTCTGAAAATGTGTTTTGTGCTTTTAGACTTTTAAGTTCCACAAATAAAAAATACATTTTCATAGAAACCCAATATATCATTTTAAACAAATGTTCTTTTTTTGTGTGCTAATAATGCTGTAAGAAGGAAAAAGTAAATGGTTTTTCCTGCTTAAAAATATATAGTTGTTGGATATTTCTAGCTACATTAAAAATAAGGTATCGTTTCCAACTGGATATTACCCCCCCCCCCCCCCCCCCCAGCACATGCTCTATTTCTTTTGTTGCTGGCATTCATCTTAAGTTATTTACTGGGCATAGTAGGCTTCAGATTATAAAATGCAGTTAACAGGGACTCACTAAAATACATTAGTCAGCAATTTTCAGCTTTTTTCATCTCATGGCACACAAACTACTAAAATTCTGTGTCACAAAAATACGTTTTTTGCCAATCTGACAAAAAATGGGAATACTTTTTATTAATTTACACAAAAATTAATAGTGATTGCCCTTTTTGTTCCAAAGTGACTTTTTAAAAATTAGTTGCTTATACTTGTATATAAGGATGCCTGGTACCAAGAATTAACCAATCAGATGCAACTCTTGTTATATCACCTATGGTTCAAGGCAGGGCATTCACACCAGGCAGCTATTGTGTTGACCATTGTCGTTTTTAATTGGCAATCTAAGGGAAAAGAGGTCAGTGCCCTGATTAAGTAGACAGATATTGCATGTTTTAAAAATTCTTGGCAGCACACTGGTTGAAAATTGCTGGCCTAAGTAAATCAGCTTTAATTTTCTTTCAGGTAACAGTTGAGAGGTAAGTATTGGGTTAGTTTCCTTTTCTGGGTCCATATCTATCCTGAGGAAACAGAAGAGAGCTCCAGGGAAGTAAATGCTGAAATACTTAGGGTAACACACGGAATTAGCATTGTATTCTCATCTCCTGTTGATCAGCTTTTTTTTTAGTCTCGAGACCTAAATTTTTAGCTGCAGAGTAAGCATAGCTGTGTGGTCTGAGCCCAACAAAGTATTACCACAGAAGAAATGGAGGAAGGCCATTCGGCAGTCTGCCACACCAGGGAATAACCGGCCTGATGGGACACAGGGAGAAACAGCTTACATATTAGAGATTTGACCGTATCTGAAATTAACGCACCCAAATAGGTACATGTATCAACTAAGGAGTCCTTTTTGCCAACCACTTTTTAATCAGTTTGCAAACAGTGACTCAATTCTGGTAATGACCACAGGTAAGTGCTCTTGTCTCCATTTTACAGCTGAAGAAACAGCACTTAGTGAATTGTCCAAGATAACACCCCCTATTTGTGGAGCTGGGATTTTTAACAAAGCTTGTGGTTTCAAAGGTCCTCCTCTTAAATCCCATGTTCTGCCCCTGTCTGTCAGGTTGCTGCTTTGCAGAATTGTTCATTACACCATAAGGTGTGCTGTGTGCACATCCAGCAGGCGTTTCTCCTCACCAGGAGGGAACAATTGAAGTGCTTGGTCCACTTGTGACAGACCCAATAATAGGAGCAAGAAAAAATCAGTTTTAAAAATTATAGTGCAGTTAAACTCGCAGTAAATTTAAGAATTATCAGCGAGGATGTTATAAAACTTGCTGATGCCAAAAGAGAGAGCCATGACTGGTATTCCAGTAAAGAAGTGAAATTGGGAGCCCTGAAACGTCTCACAATGTAGAGTACTAGGTTAGAAATATGTATCTTACTGTGTAGTTTGGTTCCTCACTTTGCAACATGGGAAAAATTTTTAAGTATAAAGCACAGCTGTATAAATTGGCTTTTGCAATCCTCACAGCAAATGAGGTTGTCGGTACTGTATAACATTCATTTCACAAATGGAGAAAGAAACCAAGAGTTTAAAGACTTGCCAAGGAGTGTTTCCACACGCATCTGATGATTTTGACTTTACGAAGCCACTTTCTCCACCACGCCCCGTGGTTTTTCAGTGGGAGAGCTCTGCTAAAATAGGACTTCAGAGCTAGCGAGAGACAGTATGAGTCCAGTTGCAGAGAAACAGGGAGATCTGAGTCCCCCATCCTGCCAGTCGGTTTGTATGTGGAGGAGAGGCCATGGGGTCCCCGGAGCCTCAGGTTCGGTGTGAAGCCAGCCGGCCAGCTTTCGGAACTTCTGGGAGGCTGTCCCGCTGCTCCGTGGGGAGGGGCCAGCGCTGCGCTGCTCCGCCCCCACGCTGCCCGGGCCAATCAGAGCCAAGGGGGCGTTTCCAGCCCCGGGCTGCTCTCGCTGGGAGACAGCGCCCTACGACCCGGAAGTGGTTCTTCCAGAGGAGGCGGGCCGAGGGGGTGGAGCTAGTGACGGACGCGTCGCCCAGGGCTCTGGCTCCCCTCACTCGCCCGGCCTCGGCTCCTGCGGGAGAGTGTGGCTAAGCCCGAGGGTAACCGCACCCATGGCTTCCGTGCTGACCTACGAGAGCTTGGTCCACGCTGTGGCCGGAGCCGTGGTGAGGCGGGGTTTCTGAGGGGTCACTGCCGGGATGTGCCGGGGGATGGGATGAGGGAGATGGGGCGGTGAGGGTCGAGGCTCTGCTGTCGGGACTGTGGGATGGGGAGGAAGGCAGAGGCGAGAAGCCGCCGGAGGAGTGTGGTGTGAGGCTGACACGCACCTCCGGCCCCGGCCGCCCTCTGGCTTCTGGGGAGACCCTCTGAGGCGTAGACGGAGGTGGCCCTGCGTGCCCACAGGGGTCGGGCAGAAGATAGTTGCTGTTTTCTTTGCCTTCTGCAACTTAATGGTCACCCCACGCCGACCCGGCACTCAGACTTCTCACATGGGCCGAGGAACAGCTACATGTGATGCGGTGCTGCTGAATCACATGCTGAACTACACCTGTTTTCACACGCTGACTGCGGGCCTGTGCGAGTGCCTACCTCACAGGATATCTCTGGCTGCTGTTATTGCTAAAAGATACATTTTTTAAAAAAAAGTCAAGGTCAGAATTGCCGTCCATCATGCCTGTGGTGTACTGTGAGGTCTGTGCTGGGTTCTGGGGCTTCTGGGCGTGTCAGTTCCATCTGACACCCCTCCCCCCTTTCCTTGAAACTTTCCATTCTTGACTTGGGTCAGTTCCCCTCTGATTCTCACCGTATTTCTCTGCTGCCCTTTCTCAGGTCTCTGACTGTCAGCACACGCCTGCAGCTGTCGGAGTCAGTGTGGCTTAAGAGCAATACCACCGACCCCTCTCCTTGTAGCCCTCGAAACTCACGGAGAGCCCACGTACTGTGCAGACCAATCAGGGCCGAACCCCGACTGCTTTATTTGTAAATAGGTGGCCCGTAGACCTCACTGTAAAGTGGGGGTATGGAACTTACCTCACAGAGTTGTTAGCAGAATCAGGTGACAGTAGTTCGTGGCAATGCCTGACTCAGGCATCTCGGGCCTTCATGAAAGGAGAAGAGCTTGCTTGCCATGCTCTCCGATGGGCATAGAGGCCTGTGTTCTTGGAGTGGAGGGGACGAAGAGGCAGATGGGTTTCAGGAGACCACACTGTGTGAAACTTTAACTCTGAGTGGGAAAGAGAGTTAGCTGGCAATTGCAGGTTTAGAGCATGCAGCAGTTTGCTGACTTACATTTTATTGTTTTAAATATATTGTATTGATTTTTTTACAGTGAGGAAGGGAGAAAGTCAGAAACATCGATGAGAGTGAAACATCGATCAGCTGCCTCTTGCACACCCCCCACTGGGGATGTGCCCGCAGCCAAGGTACATGCCCTTAACCGGAATCGAACCCGGGACCTTTCAGTCCACAGGCTGACGCTCTGTCCACTGAGCCAAACCAGTTTCAGCCTGTCTTGCATTTTAAACATGATCACTCTGACTGCTCTGTTCACAGTGAACTGTAAGGGAGCAAAGATGGAAGCAAAAAAACTGCCATCTCTGGAATATATAAGGTTGAGCCACCAGGGTTTGATGGTGGGTTGGATATGGGGTGTAACAGAATGAGGGTTGGTTGGCTCCCAAGAGTTTTTGGCTTCAGCAACTGGAAGGATGATGTTCCCATATATTGAGCTGGTGAACGCTGTGACAGAATAGGTTTGGGGGACATGCGTTTGGTTTTGCTTTTGGACTAATTTGAAATGCCTAAGCATAGTCATGAGACTAGATGAGGTCACCAAGAAAATGAGTGTGGCCCTAACCGGTTTGGCTCAGTGGTTAGAACCTCGGCCTGCAGACTGAAGGGTCCCAGGTTCGATGCCGCTCAAGAGCATGGACCTTGGTTGCGGGCACATCCCCAGTAAGTAGTGTGCAAGAGGCAGCTGAATCGATGTTTCTAACTCTCTATCCTTCTCCTCCCTTTCTCTCTGTAAAAAATCAATGAAATATATTTTAAAAAAGAAAATGAGTGTGAATTGAGAGAGGGTAGGAGGAAAGCTTAAGAGACTGTCATGTTCTGAATGTCACGTGGAGATGGGTATCGACCTATTGGGTCTGATGCTACAGATGGGTCAAATCAGAGGATTTTAATAACCATTGGATTTTCATGTTTTATCAGCATGAAAGTCCAATGGTTACTTGAGAAGCGTTTTTGTTGTTGTTGTTTTTAGCGTTTTAATGGAATGATAGGTGAAGAGAATAATTCCCAAGATAGAATGGGAAATATTTGTTGTGGCCATAGTTTTCTGACCCTTGCTATCGAGAGTGACTGGGGTAAGAGATGATATATTTCTATTTAACCTACAGAGACATATCCCTTTCCCCCTCTTTTTATTGCCTATTTTTCTCTTGTTAAAAGTTCTTGAAATTATGCATCCCAAATTGGCTATGGCCTTTCTCCCATAAGCTATGTTAGAGTTTTTAACAGGAAGACTTGTAAGAAAGTCTCTAGCGTTCCCTGGGGGCAGTACTATTCCTAGCACATATCTGAGTGAGAATTTGCATTGTATTTTGTTATTCATTTGTGGTTTTCAACTCTTTACAAACCTGTGTATTAAATAAGGATAAGCCACACAACATGGACCCTGTTTTCTTCTGGTTGCTTCCAAAGGAAAAAGTTTCATCACAAAAATGTCACAACAGTTGATAAGAAATTTGGCATTGCTTTTATTATTATTTTTTTAATATTATTATAGCTTTTACTTTTTTTTATTGACTTCAGAGAGGAAGGGAGAGGGAAAGAGAGATAGAAACATCAGTGAGAGAGAATCATTGATTGATTGGCTGCCTCCTGCACGCCCCATACTGGGGATTGAACCCACAACCCAGGCATGAACCCTGACCGAAAATCAAACTGGTGGTCTTTAGGTGCACTGGTCACACCGGCCAGGCTACACTGGACTTTTTACCATATACACAAAGTACCTGCCCTTAGAAATAGGCCTTCTGGGTATCAAGGTCAGTGTCAGAGTCCCTGTCCTCAAGAAGCTCTTCTTAACTACGAGGTAGAAGAGTAGACAAGGCCCCTGGTGGTACCAAGAAGGAAGAGGCGGGCTGCACCTGTGAAAGTGACAGGAAGTCCCCATGGTTGACACATAGAGACCAGGTCTTGGAGGAAGAATAGGGATTTGTTAGTAAAAATGAAATAGGAAGGCAACACGAGACTTTATTTTATTATTGATTTTTTACAGAGAGGAAGGGAGAGGGATAGAAAGTCAGAAACATCGATCAGCTGCCTCTTGCACACCCCCCACTGGGAATGTGCCTGCAGCCAAGGTACATGCCCCTGACCAGAATCGAACCTGGGGCCTTTCAGTCTGCAGGCCGACGCTCTGTCCACAGAGCCAAACTGGTTTCAGTGCAACACGAGACTTTTAGACAAGACAAAAGCATGTTCAAAGGCCCTAAAATATACATCAACCTTTAGGGAACTTCAAGCTAGTTCTGACATAGCCGGTGTAAAAGATGGGAGAGAGTAGAAGGATATGAAGTCCAAGAGTCTCGTATAACTATGCAGAGATATTTGGGTTAAAGTTTATTAGACACTGTTTGTTAAAAAGTGGTTGTATCTTCCTCATTCTCTGTGTTTATATGTATACTAGGGGCCCAGTGTACAAATTTGTGCACCTTGGGAGGAACTGTGGGCCGCGAGGCTGAGGAGGGCACAGAGGTGGGTCTCAGCCCATCCTCCACGCCCCTGCCCAGCCCCTGCCCAGCCCCTGCCCAGCCCCTGCCCCCACAGTCCCCGGTCCCCTGTCTGCTGACAGCCCTGCTCCCACTGCCACCACTCCCGTGTGATAAAGGTGCCGAGCCGTTGGGCCAGTTGCATCAGCGGGTGTGAGTGGTGGCTTCTGCTCCGATTGCCCCTCAGGAGCTGGGGGAGGTGGAGAAGCCCTCAGGGTGAACAGGGCTGGCAGCCAATGCTTGCACCCACTGATGGCACAGCAGTAACTCCACCAGCTGTGGGTGCGAGTGGGTCTGGCACTGACAGTGGGTGGGAGAGGCAGCTGCCAGCCCTGATCACTCCTCAGGCGTGAGGGGAAGTGGAAGAACCCAGAGGGGCCATCGGGGCTGGCAGCCACCACTCGTACCTGCTGATGGTACCAAGAAATCGGGGCTGGCGCCAGGCGCCGGGGGCGAGTAGGAGCAGCAGCTCTGGTGCGGGCAGCAGGTGGGAGTGCCAGGTGGGCCGGGAGCAAAGAATTTTCAGTAACCACCTGAGGCTCAGCCTGATGATAGCGAACGGTGCCCTGCCTTGGTCTGGCGCCCCCGCCAACCTACTCCACCATCCCGCAGTGTCCACCGTCTGCCTGTTCCCCGCACGCCCCCTGGTTGACAGCACAGGACATAGTGACTGGTTGTTGGGTTGTTCTGCCATTTGGTCTATTTGGATGGATGGATGGATGGATGGATGGATGGATGGATAGATAGGTGATAGATAGAAGTAAGTATTTACAAGTAGGGGTTTTTGTTTCTAGAACTGGTATGGATTTTGGAGTTTTCTTTGATGTGTTGTTTCAGAATATAAAGCATTTCTCCATGTATTTCCGCGTTCTCTGGTTACAAGCTGGAGAAACGGAGTCTGGGGATTTAACAAAACGCAAGTCTGTTGGCAGGTTCTTTGGGAGCTCTCGGGATCAGTGGGGGGCTGCAGACTTGGAATAGGAAGGAACCAACAGAATCCCAAGAGATCTCTGAAGCAGTCGCTGCAGAGTGCCTGTTGGGCACCACTGCTGCAAACAGTGGTTTCTGTCCCTGTGTCTTCTGCCCCTCCGGCCCCTCCGGCCCCTCTGGCCCCTCTTAGTCACGCTCAAGGCACGTGCTCACCCCTGGACGGTAACAGGTAGAGGGTGGGCACCTGGATTTACCATCCTACTAAGATTGTTTGCAGAGGGAAGAAGGAAAGGAAATTGGCCCACCCTTAGGGAAGGGGAATGGTACTATTGAGCCCCAAACATCATATATGTACTATATCCCATCACTAAAAAGACTTCAGAAACCAATCTTAAAGGTTTTATGCAGTCTTTTTTTTTTTAGCTTTTATTTTTTTAGTGTATTGTGTTTATATAATAAGAATATATAGGTTTCAAGTGTACAGTTCTATAATACACCATCTGTATATTGTATTGTGTGTTCACCATCCCAAGTTTAATTAGTTTTCTAACTTTTTATGAAACAGGGACAATAACACGTCACGTACTGGGTTCTCCTGAGAAGTAAATGTGGTAACACTTGTAGAGCACCCAGCACAATACTTGGAATAGTGTAATAAGGCCATAATTATTCATTTATTTTTCAGATATTTCTTGCAAATACACTATTTGTACTCAGGTTTAAAAGTCCAATGGAATTGATGTTTTCTCCCATTCCCTTCACTTGTAGCAGATCTGACCTTTTATTCTCTAGTAAAATAGAGGCTACATGAGATGAGCTTTCTGCCTTTTCTGTTTTTTTTTTTTCTAATTACGGAATCAACTGGAGTTGTACACATATTTCCCTACATTCTGCTTTTCTCAGGAAAACCGATCTATGCACCTCTGCTACCTTTGATCTTGATCCTTCCTCATTACCCCAACTCAGTTATATTTTGGGACTTTGCTCCATTAATTTTCACCTCCTTTCTTTCTCTCTCTCTCTCTTTCTTTCTTTCTTTCTTCCTTCCTTCCTTCCTTCCTTCCGTCCTTCCTTCCTTCCGTCCCTCCTTTTCTTTCTTTTCTTTCTTTTTTTTTTTTTTTAATACTGATTTTTTACGGAAAGGAGAGGGATAGAGAGCCAGAAACATCAATGAGAGAGAAACATCAATCAGCCACCTCCTGCACACTCCCTACTGGGTATGTGCCCGCAACCAAGGTACATGCCCTTGACCAGAATCAAACCTGGGACCCTTGAATCCACAGGCCGACGCTCTATCCACTGAGCCAAACTAACCAGGACTTCACCTCTTTTCTGTAGCTTTAATCTTTCTACAGTGTTTGCTTCCTTTCGGCCTGCAAACACAGTCAGCCCGGTCTTGTCATAAAACCAAACCAGCATGGTCTGGAGATTGCCTTTCTTCGCTGTTGCTCATTCCCCTTCCCATTATGCTAACTTTGTTTAAAGAATATTCTGAACTTAACTGCCTCTCCTCCTGACCTACTCTGACCACTGGAACTGCTCTTTAGAGGCCATCGCCAGCTTCCTAACGGCTTAGTCCACTGACGTTTTCCACTCTTACTTGATTTGACATCTTTATAGTTGTGCTAGTGGCCCAGTGCACGATTCATGCACATTGAAAGGAAATTAATTAGATGGTGGCCAGTGGGGTGGGACTGGGTGAGATGCTTGATGTGATGCTAGGTGCTTTCCAAAAGTTGCTTCTCACTCCTTACAGCAACATCAACAATTAGGTGTTGGTCCCAAAATTTCAAATGAGGAAATTGCGGCATGGAGATTTATAGCTCCTTTTTATTTTTTTATTTAAAAAAAAATATTTTATTGATTTTTTACAGAGCAGAAGGGAGAGGGATAGAAAGTCAGAAACATCGATGAGAGAGAGACATCGATCAGCCGCCCCCTGCACGCCCCCTACCGGGGATGTGCCCGCAGCCAAGGTACATGCCCTTGACCGGAATCGAACCCGGGACCCTTCAGTCCGCAGTCCGATGCTCTATCCACTGAGCCAAACCGGTCTCGGCTATAGCTCCTTTTTATACAGTATGTGTTATAACTGGAACTTGAACCTTGTTTTTTTTTTTTTTTTTAAATTCCAAAGCCCGTGCTTTTTCCATTAGACACTCAGGTGTGTTACCCATTAGGCCTTTAGTTTAACTTGTATATTGTCTGTGGATAGGTATGAGAGTTAGCTTGATTGTTATATCAGGCAAAGACATAACATGGGTTAGGTGGAAAATATGTTTTTGAATATAAAAGCCACAGTAAATGGTTTTAAATCTTGGGAATTTTATTAGCTCAAGATCTGCCACTGAAAATACATTTCAGTTGCTTTTCTCTAAAAATAATCCCTCTGTCCAATAACGCCGTGTGCTCTGTCAGGCGGTGCTGCCCACTGGTTTCAGCGGTGCTCCTACAGCTCAGGTGGCTTTGGGCTCCTCTTGGAAATGGCCATTGGGACTAGCATTGCATTTTTAATTTATTTTTTTAGTATTTTTCATCTTTCAAGGGTGAATAAACATTTTGGAAATGGTAGAATTTGGTGACTTGGTTGGAAGGCCAACCCCAATATCATTATTTATACTTAAAAGGCATGATTCCCTGCTTCTGTATCAATGTGTGTCCATCTCTTTTATTCCGTAATACTGCACATGCGTAGGGGACCAAGTATTGACCAGGTTTGCCCCGCTGATTCATTCTGGCTCTGTCTGTGGTGGTAAGCACTCAGTTCAACTCCATGAGTGTTTGTGTTAGCCAAAATAAAAAGTAGACTTTGGATGAAAGTCCAAAGTGAGTAAACTATGTTTTTTTTATATATAATTTGAAATATAGATACTGATACAGTAAGAAATCCAGGTGTCCACTCTGGGATTATTTACAACAGAGAGACCAGAAATGCCCAGGAATTTAGGCTGAAAATGATTTACGTGACTTTCCTTGCCATTCTTATTTCCAGCTGTCATCTCTCTCCTAGGCTGCAGTGTGGTATTGCCAACTGACGGGAGGCAACTGATCAGTGTGTCTCTCTTACATTGATGTTTCTCTCTCTCTCCCTCTCTAACCTCATTAAAAACATATCCTTGGGTGAGAACTAAAAAACAACAAAAATACTTTCTTTAAAGCAATTTAGTCATTAAATAATTACTTAATTGTTAGGTTCCTGCCCTTGACGTCTGTCTGTCTGTCTGTCTATCTATCTATCTATCTATCTATCTATCTATCTATCTAAAAAGAGGTAATATGCAAATTAGGCCGGGACACCATAATTGTCACAACTAGTCAGGATGAGGTTGCACGCGCAGGTGAGGCCCAGAGCAAAGACGAGACAGAGACAGGCGGGCTTGCTCCAGCCTGCATGGTGGCCGGGACGGCTCCGTACCGGACACAGGCAGAGGGGCAGGAGGGACCTGGGGTGGCAGTCAGGCCCGGGTCCTGGCCACCCTCGGCGCCAGTCTGGCCTGACTTCTGTGGCGGCCGGCGCCTGAGAAGTAGGCAGAGGACAGACCACGGAGGGGCTTCCATACCATCGCAGGGAGCTTAGATCTTATCCCACAGAAGGGGGAAAGGTGAAGAATGGGAAGCATGGGAGCCTCTGGTCTTGCTTTCATTTTAAGGGAACCATTCTGGTGGCTGTGGGAAGGATCAGCTGAGCCCGCTGTAGTGTTTTGGGCCCAGAAAAAGAGACTGATGTCGGGAACTAGAACTGGCAGAGCCAGTGGGTCAGAGACGTATTTGTGCGGAAACCTGACAGGTATTGGGCTGATTACACAGGCATGAGAGCAAATGGTGTTAGCCCAGGTTTCCCAGTTTGGGCAACATTGTTGAATGGGTGACTCTAATAATTGGGAGAAGGTATCCAGGAAAAGGAACAATATAAGGGAGCTTGCTTAGTTCAGGAATAGCCAAACAATTAGGACAGAAGACAGACTTAGTATTCTTTCTTTGCTGCAATGTTTGGTTTTCTGCCTTCATCCACCACCATGTAAGGCTAATGTGCCATCTTTTCTCCTAATCTTGGATATTATTTACCTACTACCTAAATTAACTTTCCTGCATCATCCCTTAAAAATACTTATCAAAGTATTTCAATGCTCTGTGAGTATGGGGACTTTTAAGATGTGGAAACATTATGAGCCTATATAGATTGAAAAAGAGTTATTGGGTGCTCAATTTTTAACAGTAAAAATCAGATACTGGATGTGGTCATGCCAGAGGCATAATTTTAATGAGCCAATGTCTCTTTACTGAAGAGTCACATTTCAAAAGAGCTCCTCTGAGCTCTGACCTGTTTGGCCAGTGGATAGAGCCTTGGGCCTTGGACTGAAAGGCCCCGGATTCCATTCCGGTCCGAGGGCATGTACCTTGGTAGGGGGAATACAGAGGCAGCTGATCGGTGTGTCTCTCTAATTGATGTTTCTAGCTATCTCTCTTCCTTCCTCTCTAAAAAAAATCAATAAAAAAATATTTTTAAAAAGAGATCCTCTCAAATAATACAATGCATAACACTCATCTGGATTACCTGTTAAAATGTAGGACCACACATCGAAAAACACTCCTTTTAGAGCTCATTTTAATAAAGGTATAATATGCAAATCAACCGAACAGCAGAACAACCGGTCAGTGGGGGGCGGGGCTGGCGAGCAGGTGTTGCCAGGCCAGCCAAGGGGCATGCCAGCGGGCAGAGGGAGGGGACAGCGATGGGGTGGGGGTGATGGGGCTGACGCCATTCCCTCATCACCCACCTGGTTGCCTCCCACAGAGGAAGGCCACAGGCAGTAGTGGCAGCAGGGCGATTCTGTTCAGGACCACCCAGCACTGTCCACAGGCCTCCTGGGGTTGCATCCCACAGAGGGAGGCCACCAGTGACTGTGACGCAATTAGGGGCAGGGCTGGCCGCTCGCTGCCTGCACCATCTCAGTCGGCCCACTGATCACCTCCTGCAGAGGGAGGCCAGACTGCAGTTTAGGCCCACCTCTCCCCTAAGCGGTCAGTAGGAGATCCCCCAAATGGTCCCCGATTGGAGAGGGTGCAGGCTGGGCTGAGGGACTCCTCCCCCGTGCATGAATTTTGTGCACCAGGCCACTAGTCCTATGTAATAAAAGAGAAATATGCAAATTTGACCGTACCTGCGCTTCTGATTGGCTATGCTACCAGCCAATCAGGAGCGGAGGTGGGGCCAAATGGCATGAGTGCTGGGCCCTGGGGGTGGAGATGAAACAGTGGTGGCGGTGGCGGTGGCGAGCACCCAGCCCCAGGTGCTGTGAGCAGAAGTGGCGGCGAGTGCCCAGCCCCTGGGGCCGTGTGGTCGCAGGCAGCCAGGGCTGAGCTGAGCAGGGCGATGACTGGGTACCCAAGGCCTTAGGCAGGCTGAGGGTGAGCCATCAGTTGGACATGCCCTGAGGGCTCCCAGTATGTGAGAGGGAGCAGATTGGATTGAGGGACCACCCACCCCAGTGCACGAATTAAGTGCACCGGGCCCGTGGTATATATATAAAAGCCTAAGTGATCTTCCAATGGACTGACTGGCCGACTGGTAGCTATGACGCACACTAACCACCAGAGGGCAGATGCTCAACGCAGTCATTTGGCAGCTGCTGTTCTCAGGTGATGCACCCAGAACCAAAGAGGTAGGAGCCTGATTCCAGGATGTGTCATCCAAGAACCTCCCTCTCACAATCCAGGACTTCTTGGGGGATGTTGGAGATCTGGTTTCAGCCCAATCCCCGCAGGCCAGGCCAAGGGACCCCACTGGTGCACAGGCTTCTAGCCCATTGGCTCCCCACTTTGGCTCTGGCTCCCCACCAGGCCTCTAGTCCATTGCAGAGGTCATATACCTGGCCCTTCCAGAAACTTTTCTACTTGATTAGCTAAATGATGAGATGTGCAGGACCTACTGGCTATGGCCCCAAAGTCTGGTGCCGGCCCATCTGCTTAACATCAATTTCCAGTGGAGGCAGCAAATTTTATTTTATTTTATTTATTTATTTATTTATTTATTTTTAATATATTTTATTGATTTTTCACAGAGAGGAAGGGAGAGGGATAGAAAGTCAGAAACATTGATGAGAGGAACATCAATCAGCTGCCTCTTGCACACCCCCTGCTGGGGATGTGCCTGCAGCCACGGTACGTGCCCTTGACCGGAATCGAACCTGGGACCTTTCAGTCCGCAGGCTGACGCTCTATCCACTGAGCCAAACCAGTTTCGGCAGGAGGCAGCAAATTTTAAATCAACTTTGGTTTCCCTCCTTCCGTGTGGACAGCGTCTGGGGAGGGAAGTAGGCAAAGGAGCAGCTTAGGTGGGAAGAAGGAGGTTTCCACTGCCACAGGGCTCTGCCTGGGCGAAGGGCCTGGGCAGGAGCCTGACATTGAGCAGGGTCCTGCCCTAAGCCAGTGGTCGGCAAACTCATTCGTCAACAGAGTGGCAAACTGGCTGGCAAGCCGCAGTTTGCCAACCACTGCCCTAGGCTGACTAGATTCCAGGCTAAGTAAATCCTGTTTACTAAATAATTGCATTTTACACATTGTCACTTTACCAAACTTAGGGTAAAGTGAGATGAAAGAAGCGAGACAGATGCAGAGAGAAAGTGACATAATATTGGGAGAAGAGAGCAGGAGCCCGATTCCGAGCGTGTCACTTGACACCTGCCCTCTTGCAATCCGGAACCCCTCGGGGGGCGTCGGAGAGTCGTTTTTGGCCCAATCCCCACAGGCTTGGCTGAGGGACCACACCAGTGCACGAATCTGTGCACCAGGCCTCTAGCGGTCTAATAAGGAAGAAAAACTCGTTAACAACTAAACACAGTCCAGTGCAATCATTGCCAAGAGATAGAATCTTGTGCACAGGATACACAACACCTTTAGAACCCAGCTGAGAGAGTAATTTATCATTTCAAATTCACTGTGTCCAAAATTGAACTAGTAATTTTTAAAAATGAGGTCCCTCTTTTGACATTCTTATTTCTGTCAGTGGTGTCTTTATTCCTGTGACTCTTCTCTCTTGTACTAGTAGTTCACATCCAGTAAATCAACAAAAAATATTGATTCTCCTGTTACAGTTCTTCTGGCAGATATCCCTTTGTTTTCCTAGCTACAACTCAAATTGATTCAGTGACTTGCTATTTTATATCAGATGGGCTTTGTTAGAGCAGTGTTTGTATTTCTGCATGGTCTTTAGGTTGGAAGCTCCTGAGGTTACTTGGATAACTCCCTAAATATCCCGTGATGCGTGATTAATCAGATACATGTGTACACAGTGCCTACCGTCAGATTTCTGCAGGAGGATGGGAGGAAATTCCTCTTTGATTTTGACATTTTCCTAATGTTCATATGCAGGGTAAACTGGTTGCTGTTTAATGTTTGTTTTGATTTGCTTTTGTTCAGTACTTGCTACTCTACTAAATTTTATAAACTTTTGGGAGGCAAGGGATTAATTCAAAATATATTTAAATATATTTTTTTATTGATTTTTTTACAGAGAGGAAGGGAGAGGGAGAGAGAGTCAGAAACATCGATGAGAGAGAAACATGGATCAACTGCCTCCTGCACACCTCCCACTGGGGTGTGCCGCAACCAAGGCACATGCCCCCGACCAGAATCGAACCCGAGACCCTTGAGTCTGCAGGCTGACGCTCTATCCACTGAGCCAAACCGGCCAGGGCTCAAGATATATTTAAATATATGGGAAATATAGAAGAATCATGATAGATATTATGGGGAAATAGATTCAAAATATGAGATGTTACCAACTTGCTCTTATAGAAGTTTATCATGAAATACAAATGAAGTAGAATAAACAGTAAAAGGTAAACATTCACAAATTTTAAATATTTTAATAATTCAAATAATTTAATAATATTTTAATACTTACATTGTAAAATACATTGTGATTTCTTTTTCTAATTCAGGAGCTAATTAAACCTTCTCCTGAAAATTTTCCTTTATAATAAAAACTTGTATACAATGTTCTTTAAAAAATAACTTCTTAAAAGTATTAATAAGGTAACAAGAATATAAGGAACACTCAGACTGGGGAATGAGTAAAGGCAGGATCCAGGGGCAAGGAGAGCAGAATTGCTCAACCAGATAAACATGAACTTTAGATTTGTAGCTTCCAGAGATACAGACAAGGTGAGAAAGTCTGTCTAAGATGACTTTCTAAAAGGAATCCTATCTAATAAAGAGGCAATATGCTAATTGATCCTCACATTGTCGCAAAGGAGGGGTGCCCACATCCAATAAGAAGGGAATATGCTAATTGACTGCCCCACCCTCAAAGATGGTGGCACCCATAACCAATAAGGAGGGATTATGCTAATTGCTGCCCCAGGGCTGGCCAGAGGTGCAGGCAAGCCTTGGATGGCGGCTGCCCAGCTGCCCAGGGCCAGTTGAGGCTTGCACTGCCGACAGCGGCAGCAGCAGAAGTGTGATGGGACATTGCCTTCCCCTGATTACCGGGTTGCCTCCCACCCCAGAAGGCTCCTGGACTATGAGAGGGGGCAGGCTGGGCTGAGGAACACCCCCTCCCTCCAGTTCATGAATTTTCATGCACCGGGCCTCTAGTATGCTATAAAGGTGAATAGGAAATAATTTCACTTCTCTCCAGGAAAATCAGCTATCTCCAACCCTGGCACTGATTTGGGGCCGGGAGTGAGATTTTGAAACCACAAGCTCTCCCACTACCTGCATCATTTGAAAACCTTAAGCCAATAACTTTAGCAGGATGGAGCCAAAGTGCCTAACAGATATCCTTTCCAGAGATCAGAGATACTTATCTTCAGGGGGTTGCAAAGAATGCCCCAAAATAAAATTCTAAGGTAAATGACCAGCCCAATCCAACTCACTAAACTCAAAGAGAAACAAGGCCCTGTGAGCAAGAGGCATGGACAAGAGCACTAACCCGAAAATGGAGTGCTCGGGCACAGTCTGACAGAGCTGTTTGGCTGTGGCCCGTCGTCATTCTGTGCACCAAGAGGTTGCGGGCTTGATCCTTGGTCAGGAGCCATAGGAGAGGCAACCAATAAAGGTCTCTCACTCACAGTGACGTGTTGGGTTTTTTCTCTCCCTCCCTTCCTCTCTAAAATCAATTTTAAAAAGACGTTTTTGGATGAGGATAAAAAAAAAAACTAGTATGTATAAGAAAATGGAATATTTTTCAATCACAATATAAGTGCTGTAAGAGACGTGAACAAGTGCTGTGGGAATGTGGAGGAGTGAACTACCTACTGTAACCTAGTGGGCGGGAGTGGGGGTGGGTGATGGTAACATTTAAGCTGAGTTTCGAAGAATACTAGTAAGATAGTACAGTGTTCTCCCTGTCAAGCTGGCTGAGCTATTTATTTATTTAATCAATCCTTACCAGAGAATATATTTATTGATTTAAGAGAGAGAGAGAGAGAAACATCAGTGTGAGAGAGAAACATTGATCCATTACCTCCTGAGTATGGAGCCCCAACTGAGTACGGAGCCCCAACTGAGTACGGAGCCCCAACTGAGTACGGAGCCCCAACTGAGTACGGAGCCCCAACTGAGTATGGACCCCCAAATGAGTATGAAGCCCCAACTGAGTACGGAGCCCGAACTGAGTACGGAGCCCCAACTGAGTATGGACCCCCAAATGAGTATGAAGCCCCAACTGAGTATGGAGCCCCAACTGAGTATGGAGCCCCAACTTAGTATGGACCCCCAAATGAGTACGGAGCCCCAACTGAGTACGGAGCCCCAACTTAGTATGGACCCCCAAATGAGTATGGAGCCCCAACTGAGTACGGAGCCCCAACTGAGTATGGAGCCCCAGCTGAGTACGGAGCCCCAACTGAGTATGGACCCCCAAATGAGTATGGAGCCCCAACTGAGTATGGAGCCCCAACTGAGTATGGAGCCCCAACTGAGTACGGAGCCCCAACTGAGTATGGAGCCTCAACTGAGTACGGAGCCCCAACTGGGTATGGAGCCCCAACTGAGTACGGAGCCCCAACTGAGTATGGAGCCCCAAACCTAGGTGTGTGCCCTGACTGGGACTCCAACCCATGAGCTTTTTGGTGTTCGGGACGGTGCTCCAACCAGCTGAGCCACCTGGCCGGAGCTGGCTGACCTATTTAAATAGATAAGAGACCTAGTAAATTTTTGTTCTTTTTATACACTAGTAAAATTGGTCTAGTTTCCAGCCATTATCACGATTAGAATGTTGTACTTAACCATCATTTGATCTGCAGCCTAAAACTGATCTGGCTGAGAATATATACCAGCAGTGGGCCTGCATCCGGGCTGAGAACCATAAACCTAGGAGAGATTTCATGTGTACAATTTCAAACCTAACTATATGCTTGTATTTATTTGTAGGATCTTAATGAATGGGAAGACTGGCTGTTGGCTTCTTTTTTATTCCTTGATCATTTTTTTTTTCATTGTGTTAGCTTGGACGAATTGTTTATATAATTTTTAGTAAAGAGATTGTCTCTATTTTATTTAAAGCACAGCAAACAAAATTATAAAGAATAATATGATAAGCCAGTCAGAGAAAGGCAAATACCATGTGATCTCACTTATATGTGGAATCTAATGAACAAAATAAAGTGAGGAACAAAATAGAAACAGAGGCATAGATATTTGGAACAAATTGACAGCTGTCAGAGGGGAGGGGAAGGGGGGACTGGATGAATGAAGGTGAAGAGATGAGTCAAAGAACATATATGCATAACCCATAGATACAGACAATAGTGTGGTGATGGCCAGAGGGAAGGAAGGGGGTTGGGGACTAGGTGGAAGTGTGGGAGGGGATGATTGAGACATCTGTAACAGTGTCACCAATAAAAATAAAGTAAAATAAAAATAAATAATTTTTTAAAAAGAACAATGTGGTTCTTAAACTTTTGCTTTGTGGTGAATATCTTGATTGAGCACGGAGAGTAGAAATAGTTATTGGATATTTTTATTCCAGTGGATAGGAATAGCAGCTGACCTGTGAAAGATTACAAATCCATTTACCTGCTTATCTTTGACAAGTGTCCTAGGTCCCAAACCCTTAAGATTGTCATCTCTAGGGAACCACTACATGTTTTTTTTAACATCAGAGAGAGAGATATTTCTTCCAGAAAACGTAATACTTCTATTTAGATACATAACTATACAAGTGTGAACAGTAGTAATCCCCATCGGTTAAAATGTTGCATGTATTCCCTGAAAACCTGATTTGGCCCATTGTTGGCAGTGAACTTTTGTTCATTTAAAAGTGGTGGCTCATTGCCTTGTGATGTGTAATGCCTAAAGCCTTTTCAAACGTTTCAGGGCAGCGTGACAGCGATGACAGTGTTTTTTCCTTTGGATACAGCTCGGCTTCGACTTCAAGGTGAGTGGCTTCTGTAGTGTCAGCAAGCAAACCTATTTTTCTAGTAAGTTCTAAATTAACACAAAGATACCCTGTTTCATTAGAGATCCATTGTCCATTTTCACAGACACTTTAAATGCTCATCGTCATTGCTGTTCCCTAATTTACCGAGAGGAGCCCATGGATTGGTCAGCCTCCGCCGTTTTCTGTTCGGAGAGAACCTGGTTGGGCTTGCATTAATAGTTTTGAATCATTGTGATTGTTTCCTATAAACAATATGACTTTAAAAGGCACAGTGGAGAGTTTATGCTAGGGGTAGATTTTCTCAAAAGAGAAGAGAGAATAGGAAACAGTGAAGCCAAATACTTAAATCTACGCCAAAATGTGCATGAAGAGATAAGAGGAAGATGAGTTTTGAGTAAACGAATTCCTATGTTAAAACCATTCATGACTGCTATTTGTAATTAATTTTAGAGTCTTAGGTAATAATTTCAGCTGACTCAACTCAAAAAAACAAAATATTTAAAAAATATATAGTACAGTGAAAAATTTCACTTTAGTTGGCCCCTCTTTTCCTTTTTTCTTCCCTGCAGAGAATGTCCTTAGTTTCTCAAATAGTTTTGCAGAGTTTCTTTATGGAGTAGCAAGCAAATAAGAATATATATTCCTTTCTTCCTATGCCTAAAGCATACTTTTTCCCACTGTTCTGTGCCTTGCATTTTTCACTTAGCAGCATATTTTGGATGCCTTCCAAATCAGTGCATTGGGAGCCTCTTCTAACTATAGAGTGAGCCGTGGTGTGGATGCGCCATAACCTATTCCCCCCCGCGCCCCCCCCCCCCCCACACATACCCCAGCTCCCAATTGGAGATTCTTGGGTTGGTTGGTTCTTTTGTGGAATAGACTTATTCATATGCCACTGTTCCTGTAAATTCTATGAAATAAATTCCTAGAAGTGGGATTGCTGTGTTTTTCATTTTGATAGCTATTGCCAGATTCCTCCTGTATAGGTTTTCTAATTTGCCATATAGATATCAATTTAATTCTGTTTCGTTGTTTTTTTAATCCTCACCGAGGATCTTTTCTCCATTGATTTTTAGAGAGAGTGGAAGGGAGAGAGCAAAAGCCTGAAACTTTGGAAATTTGAGTTTTTTGTTTTGTTTTTATTTTCATTGATTTTTAGAGAGAGAGGAAAGAAGAGGGAGAGAGAGAAACACTGGTATGAGAATGAGACATCGATGGGCTGCCTCTCGCACACCCCCCTAACCAGGGATCAAGCCGGGAACATGGGCATGTGCCCTGACTGGGAACCGAGCCGGCAATATTTCAGTGCAAAGAACTATGCCCAAGCAGCTGAGCAACACTGGCCAGGCTGGAAACTAGAGGCTTTTTGTGTTTTTTTTTTCTTTTTCTGTTTTTGGAAGCTTGAGTTTTAATCCTGACTTTGCTGCCAATTACGTGTCCTTCACAGCTTTTGTTTCTACGGCCTTTTTTCTAAAAGGGAGATGATAGTTTATTTCCTCTCTATATGATGTTAAGATAAAAATGAGAATATGTAACTTGGGGGTGGGAACAAGAGAGCCTTATAAATATAAGAAATAAATTTATTTTTTAAAAATTTATCTTTATTGTTGAAAATATTACAGATATCCCCTTCCCCACCCCCCTCCATTAAACCCCTTCAACCTACCCTGCCTCACCAAGAAATAAATTTCTTTTGTCACATCTTTTTAAAATATATATATATTTTTTTATTGATTTCAGAGAGGAAGAGAGAGAGAGAAACATCAATGATGAGAGAGAATCATTGATCGACTGCCTCCTGCACGCCCCCACTGGGGATGGAGCCCACAACCCAGGCGTGTGCCCTTGACCGGAATCGAACCCGGGACCCTTCAGTCTGCAGGTCGACGCTCTGTCCACTGAGCCACACCAGCCAGGGCTTTTGTCAAATCTTTTACTTTGGGTATTAGGTGTTGAGTTAAAATTCTGTGATCCACGAATAACTGATATCTTCTTGCTCTTGTAGTTGACGAGAAAAGAAAGTCCAAAACTACACACACGGTGCTCCTGGAGATCATTAAGGAAGAAGGCCTGTGAGTACCGCTGCCTTCATCTTTGTTAGAAAAGCGCCTCCTAGGCGATCCCCGGGCCCGCATCCTTTCCGCACGTTCTCACAGCTCCCCCATTAACCCCCTCAACCTACCCTGCCCCCCAGGAATAAATTTCTTCTTGTGAATTTGTAATTACCTGACTTGTGTACAAGTCCTGTGGTTCGCCATTTTGTCTTGATTATAGTCTTCCATGAAATCAACGTTTTGGTTTTTTATACAGTAAACTGAAGAAGGTAATAGTTGTGTAGTTCATTTCTGTCAAGTGCATCCAGATTATGTACTAGTTTTAACTTTTTATTTGGAAATAATTTCAAATATACAAAAAGTTGCAAAACTTGATTATGTTTTTCTAGTATATGCTTTACCCAGATTCACCTATTATTAACACTTTTTTTTGTTTTGTCATTTGTTCATGCATTCTTTCCTCCTTTCCTCTGTCCTTCCTTTTCTCTCTGTACCACATACACACCATACACAGATTTTTTCCCCAAATTATTTTAGAATGAGTTTCATACATCTGAACCCTTTACCTTTAGGACAAAAGTTTTTTTCAATATGTTATTGATTTTTAAAGAGAGAGGAAGGGCCGAGACCGGTTTGGCTCAGTGGATAGAGCGTCGGACTGCGGACAGAAGGGTCCCAGGTTCGATTCCGGCAAGGGCATGTACCTTGGCTGCGGGCACATCCCCAGTAGGGGGCGTGCAAGAGGCAGCTGATCGATGTCTCTCTCTCATCGATGTTTCTGACTTTCTATCCCTCTTCCTTCTGCTCTGTAAAAAAATCAATAAAATATATTTTAAAAAAAAAAGAGGAAGGAAGAGAGAGAGAGAGAAAAACATCGATGAAAGAGAGAAACATGGACCAATGGTTGCTTCCTGCATGTACGCCCACTGGGGATCAAGCCAGTAACTGGGCATGTGCTCTGACTGGGAATTGAACTGGCGACCTTTCAGTGCACGGATGACACTCAACCAGCTGAGCCACACAGGGCTGCCATCGAAACTTTTAAAGAATATAGTCAGTCTTCTCCCGCTTTTAAAAAAATAAAATGCTGTTTATTTAAGTTTGCTTCATGTTTCTTCATGATTGACACTTCGAGGCTATGTATTCTGGGTCAGAATAATGCATGGGTGATACTGTGTCCTTCTCAGAGTGTCACATCTAGAATCACATATTGCCTACCTGCTCTTTTTTGGTTAGTTATGGTTTTTAAAAATATTTTTTATTAATTTTAGAGAGAAAGGGAGAAGAAGAGAGAGATAGAAACATCAATCATAAAAATAATTTATCGCCCTAACCAGTTTGGCTCAGTGGATAGAGTGTTGGCCTGTGGACTCAAGGGTCCCAGGTTCCATTCCGGTCAAGGGCATGTACCTTGGTCGTGGGCACATTCCCAGTAGGGGGTGTGCAGGAGGCAGCTGATCGGTGTTTCTCTCATCGATGTTTCTTTTTTTTTTTTTTAATATATTTTATTGATTTTTTTACAGAGCAGAAGGAAGAGGGATAGAAAGTCAGAAACATCGATGATAGAGAGACATCGATCAGCTTAGCTGCCTCTTGCACACCCCCTACTGGGGATGTGCCCGCAGCCAAGGTACATGCCCTTGACCGGAATCGAACCCGGGACCCTTCAGTCCTCAGTCCGACGTTCTATCCACTGAGCCAAACCGGTCTCGGCACTCATCAATGTTTCTAACTCTCTATCCCTATCCCTTCCACTCTTTAAAAAATCAATAATATATATATATATATTTTAAAAAGACTCATTTATCGACTGCCTCCTACACATCCCCTGCTGAGGTTCATGACCCAGCCTGCTGCTGGGGCCTGGGCCCTGACCAGGAATCTAACCGTGGCCTCCTGGGTCAGAGGTCGATGCTCAACTATTGAGCCGCCCTGGCTGGGCTGATCATGATTTTTTTTACATTCGAGTTAGCCACTGAATAATGTTATGTTTCCTCTGTTGCAATTATAAGCACTCTCTGAGCAGTTACTTTAGTCAGTATCAGTATAGACTCAGAAATTTCTGTTTTACTAGTGATTTACAATCGATTACTATGCTTTATTATTTCGCTGCTCAAATTGTTCCAGGTTTGGCCAGTGGGACTCTCTTAGTCTGGTTCGTACTCTTATAATATGCCCTCATCACTTTTTTTTTGCACTTATATTCTATATTTACTTTATTTTAAATATCATTGCCCTATAATAAAATGTGAATGATGCTGTATTAACTAACAGCCATAAGGAAATTCTCTAGTATTGCATAGTTATTTGCTAAAGGAAAGCAGTAGATCAGCCGTTGAAAGTGTATTGTTTCTTTGGTGCTATTAGTGCTAGAAAAGAATTGGCGTGGGCATCCTTCAGAATGTAAGATGTGTATAGTGCAAAGTACATTGTAGTGTAGGAATGAACTTTGAAAATATGTGACTGATGATCAGCCTTTCCTCGGACTTAACTCATTTCTAGTGGTTTTTGTCCATCATCTTTACTTTACTTATTGTTTTTTCCCTAGCCTGGCCCCATATCGAGGGTGGTTTCCAGTTATCTCCAGCCTCTGCTGCTCCAATTTTGTCTATTTCTACACTTTTAATAGCCTCAAAACAGTCTGGGTCAAAGGTCAACACTCTACTACAGGAAAAGATCTAGTGATTGGATTTGTTGCAGGTAACAAAGTTTTCTGAGCATAAAATATTTTTATATTTTAATACTTATCTTGGCCATATGTCCTCTGTGAAGTTATTTTAGCATAGAGTTATGCTACAAAGAATATAATTAGCTTTCTGACTTGGCTGTGTGTGTGTGTGTATTAAAAGCACATAACATAAAATTTACCATCCTAATAATTTTAAACTGTAGACTTTAGTGGTAAGTTTCTGCACATTAATGGGAAACAGACCTCCGGAACATTGTCATCGACAAATGTGAATCACTGTACATTAAACAGCTCCCCTTCCCCTCCCTGGTAACCACCGTTCTGTTTTCATTTGTCTACTTTTTTTTTTTTTTAATATATTTTATTGATTTTTTACAGAGCAGAAGGGAGAGGGATAGAAAGTCAGAAACATCGATGAGAGAGAGACATCTATCAGCTGCCTCTTGCACACCTCCTACTGGGGACGTGCCCGCAGCCAAGGTACATGCCCTTGCCGGAACCGAACCCGGGACCCTTCAGTCCGCAGTCCGACGCTCTATCCACTGAGCCAAACCGGTCTTGGCTCATTTGTCTACTTTAGATGCCTCCTATAAGTGGAATCATACAGTATTTGAATTTTTGTGACTGGCTTATTTTACTCAGCATAATGTCCTCAAGGTTCATTCATTTTATAGGATATAATAGATTTTCCTTCCTTTTTAAGGCTGCATAATACTCTGTTTATGTGTATATACCCCATTTTGTTTATCCATTCATCTATTGATGGACATTTAGGTTGTTTTCCCCTCTCAGCCACTGTGAATAGTTGCTGATATGAAAATGGGTTGTGCAAATATCTCTGTGAGTCCCTGCTTTCAATTAAAAAAAAAAAAAATAGTGATTTTTTTTTTACAGAGAGGAAGGGAGAGGAAGAGAGAGTTAGAAACATCGATGAGAGAGAAACTTCAATTAGCTGCCTCCTGCACACCCCACACTGGGGATATGCCCGGAACCAAGGTATATGCCCTTGACCGGAATCAACCCCGGACCCTTCAGTCCATATAATTAGCTTTCTGATTTGACTCTATCCACTGAACCAAACCAGTTAGGGCAGGTTTCAGTTCTTTCGGATATTTACCGAGCAACTCTTTTTAAAATTTTGTGAGGAAACACCATCCTGTTTTCCACAGCGATTGTGCCATTTTATAATTTCACCAGGAGTGCACAGCGATTCCAGTTTCTCCACATCCTCGCCAACACTTGTTGTTTTTTTATAGAAGCCATCCTAATGAATTTAAAGTGATATTTCACTGTGGTTTTGATTTGCATTCCTCTCATTTTTCATTTGCCTGTTGACCTTTCATAAATTGAGTTATTTGATTTTTTATTGCTGAGCTGTAGGTATATCTTCTTTATATCTTCTGGATATTAGCCCTTATCAGATGTGATTTGCAAATATTTTCTCCTATTTTATAGGCTGCCTGGCACTCTGTTGACCTGCTGGTTCATAGGCTGACAGCCAGCGACCGAGCCGCGTCAGCCAGGCAGGGAGCGTATCTTATAGAAACCATTGGCTCTTGCATTGAACCTTGATAGGATCATAGGTAGTTCTGAGGTCCGTTCCCATGGCACGCCATAACTCATTTCTTGCCGTAAGGCGGAACCCACCAAATAAACACCTGCGTCACTCGCATGGAGCACATACACAAGGGTAATGAAGTGAAACAGAAAAAAAATTTAAAAGAAAGATCACAATTCCTGACCTTTACTTGTGGTAAATAAATAACAAAAAACATAAAGCACATAGGTACATATGGTGAAATTGTGGAACTTTTTAAAATTATAAGTGGCAGATGGTGATATAACCATGAAACAATGTATGTCAAGGCCAACATAACCCAAGGACTGCCTGTAGTAACATTTATAGACGAGTAATGACAGTTTCCTGAAGGGAATGATAGAGAATTGAGAAAATCCAGGACTAAGTTTAGAACACTGAGTTCTCTTAGTTAATGAGTGAAGTGAGGATAGGAACAGGAGCAATAAGATTATAGAGATGGGTAGGAGCTAGAGTTTAGAAGGCTTTGGGTCCTTGTTATCTGAGACTTCAGAGCTAGTAGGGAACCATTAACCTGGTATTGTGGGTATTTAGTTACTGTCTGCCTCTACTTAGTGGAATGTCTCAATGCTTACTCTATTGTATATTAATAGTATCTTTTAACTAGAGGCCCGGGGCACAAAATTCCTGCACGGGGGGCGGGGGAGGGCAAAGGGGTGTCCCTCAGCCCAACCTGCACCCTCTCCCATTTGGGACCGCTCGAGGGATGTCCGATTTAGGCCCGATCCTACCAGTTGGACATCCCTCTCACAATCCAGGACTGCTGGCTCTCAATTGCTCACCTGCCTTCCTTCCTGATTGCCCCTAATTGCTTCTGCCTGCCAGCCTGATCACCCTCTAACCACTCCCCTGCCAGCTTGATTGATGCCTAACTGCTCCCCTGCTAGCCTGTTTGTCACTAACTACCCTCCCCTGCAGGCCTGGTCACCCTTAACTTCCCTCCCCTGCAGGTCTGGTCCCCCCCAACTGAGGCTGATTTGACCCACACGGACCATATGGCAAATGTCTGGAGCTAGTTTTGGTTGTTACAACTAGGGGGTGCTACTGGCATCTAGTGGGTAGACCAAGGATACTGCTAACACAATAGCACCCCTCACACACACACCCACATAAAGAATTATCTAGCCCAAAATCTCAGTAGTGCCACAGTTGAGAACCTTGGTCAAATGAGTTTCTGAAGGTAGGGAATTCCTTGGGACTTACTTTTGTGATAAACTATTTGTTTTGAAGATTTCAGAAGTAAATAGCCGTATTTTAATTATTACTTGAATCAGTGGATAATTTTAGTCAGCGGGTGCAGTTCTTATTCTTCCTGTCTTAATTTTGGTTCTGTTTACCTGTAAATGATTTTTACAACAAAAACAAAAGAAGAAGAAGAAGAAGAAGAAAGAAAATAGAATCATTTGAATTGGAAAAAAATCCATCTCCTGCCATGAAGTAGATAAAGAATTAATACCCTGTCTTCCCATCTTAGAGCTGAAGTAACAGCCACAGGCTGGCAGTAGAAAAAGACTTTTCGGTACAGGCTCATAAATAAGCAGACAGCATTCTGTATCCTTCAGCCTCAGCCTTAATGCTTTAGTAAGGGTTGGAATCACTCATCATGACCATTTATAGTTGTTTTTCCAACTTGAAGTGTTGTCCTTTGCTTGATAACATAGGGTGCAAGTTTCTAACAGTTTCGGATCCTCAAGTATTTCCCAAGAACTCATAAAATTACAGTGTTTAAAAAATACCTCTCTATCTATTTTGGCTTAGAGGGTGAGCAGAGTACTTGAACTTCTCAGATAAAAAGCTTTGAAATACAAAATGTTCTTACAAGGATTTTATATTCTCTTTAAATGATGTAGTGCATTTTTGTACTTGAGATTGTCCTTAGGACCCTTTCAGTCTTTCAACTCGTGTTAATAAAGGGAATATGAAAACAGGATTTTAAATAATGGTTAAATCTTAATCTTGGCTGTCTTGCCTCTGACATGTTTTCTTTGTGCCTGTTGAATAGAACATGAAGGAAATTTTGATTTTAAAGAATTTAATAGGCAACTTATTTTATTTATTTAGAAAGGTATGTAGTGCTAGCCCTAGCTGGTTTGGCTCAGTGGATAGAGCCTTGGCCTGTGAATTGGAGGATCTCAGGTTTGTTCTGGCCAAAGGCACATGCCTGGGTTGCAGGCTCTATACCCAGTGGGGGACATGCAGGAGGCAGCCAATTAATGGTTCCTTCTTATCATTAATGTTTCTATCTCTCTCTCCCTCTCTCTTCCTCTCTGAAATCAATAAAAATACTTTAAAAAAAAAGAAAGGTATGTAGTGCTAGATCAGTGGTTCTCAACCTTTCTAATGCCACAACCCTTTAATAACAGTTCATCATGTTGTGGTGACCCCCAATCATAAAATTATTTTCGTTGCTACTTCATAACTGTAATTTTGCTACTATTAATGAATCATAATGTAAATATCTGTGTTTTCCGATGGTCCTAGGCTCTATAGCAGCAGGTCTCAACCTGCGAGTCGCAATGAAAATAATGTTATGGTTGGGGGTCACCACAGCATGAGGAACTGTATTAAAGGGTTGCGGCATTAGAAAGGTTCAGAACCACTGTGCTAGATAGACACGAGCAGAGCAAGGCCAATGGGCCCAGTACAGAAACTCATCAGGGCAGAAAGCCCCAGGTGCCGAGCAAGGGGCAAAATTGTGAAAACAAAAACCTTGCCTCCAGGGTAACCTGTCCTCCCCACACCCATGGTCATGCAGTTTAGACCCCTGACCTTTTCTCCCTATAGGTAACATTCAGGCCTCAGTTGTATTTCAGCTCCAGGCCCAGAAAAGCAGCGAAACCAGACCAGCAACCCCATGGCTGACCCTCAGGACGAGCTGATTGATTGGCTGGCACCATCCATGTCCTGATGCCAGCCATTCAATCAGTGAAGACCATAACCCTGAAAGTACACACCTGGAAAACTGCTGAGTATTCTATTACCATCCTCCCCTGGGATGGCCCCTAAAATCTCTACCCTTAAAACCCTTTGGCTAGAAGGAGCACACCTGTGCCTTTCCTTTTCCCACCCTCTAAGGATCACTACTTTGTCATTCCCTTCTCCCTCTCCTTCCTCCACACGCACGCATCCCCTAATCTCTAAGGGACCCCATGAGACTTGCAACCAGGGGAGCAATGGGCAGTGACAGCTCATCCTGGGCTCACCCCCTGAACCTGTCTCCAAGGCCCCCTCCTCTCTGACTTCCCAGTGAGCCAGAGCAGCCCAGCCTGGGCTCTCCTGTTGCCTGAGTATATTTTTGCTGCCATCATCGACCCTATGTCCCCTTGGCTCCGCCCTGTGCAGCCCTTCCCTTTGGATATCCCATCCTCCATCTCTTTTATCTAAATAAAAATTTTCTTTAATCACCGCCTGAGATGGCTATTTAGTCTGCCTGCACGTACCATCACACCATCCATGTTAATCTTTCCTGTACGCTGTGCCTGCCCACAGTATCCATGGACTCTTGTGATCTCCGCTTCTCAACTCTCCTGTCTTCATTTATAAAAAACTGCAGTTTGCTCAGTAGCACTTTTTAGTCCGGTTTTGCTGGCTATTGATTTTTCTGTTAAGTGATGTGTACCGTGCATTGAATGGGATTCCCATATAATAAAAGCCTAATATGCTAAGCATTCGGTTGTCCGGTCAGCCATTCAACCAATCAAAGCATAATATGCTGATGATATGCTAAGGCTGCTCAACTGCTTGCTTTGACGTGCATTGACCATCAGGGGGCAGTGGACAAATTGCTATGATGTGCACTGACCACCAGGGAGCAGATGCTCTGACTGGTAGGTTAGCTTGCTGTTGGGGTCCAGCCGATCGGGACTGAGCAAGATAGGCCAAACATGCCCTGGAGCCCTCCCGCTGTCCCTCCCTGGCTGGTCAACCTCCCCCCATCCCTGATTGTGCATTGGTGGAGACCCTTGACCTAACCTGCACCCTCTCGCAATCCAGGCTGAGGACACCCCTTCTCCTCCCCCCAGTGCATGAATTTTGTGCACTAGGCCTCTAGTACATTATAAAGTCTAGGCAAATGGGCATGTATTGATATTCTTTTATCTTGGGCTCTTGGGCACTGGTGCTTTTAAAAAATGAGATCAGCAGGAATCTCTGGTTAAGACTTATTCAAATTATGATGAATGCACAAAATGACAATGTATGAATATATAGAGTCCTAATTAATGATGACTTCTTGGTGGAATGCCACTCTATCAAAATATGACAAATACAGCTCGTAAAATTATTTGATAATGTCTTTTATTTTGAGAAATATGTTCCCATAATGCTTCCAAGAGAGCAGTAGCAAAATATTTTACTTTTGCTCTGTATGCGACAAATGAAAACGATTTTAATATCTTGGCTGTCACAGGCTTATTCTTGGTTAGACTGTGTTTTCTGTGTACAGTGGAACCTTGATTCTCAAACTTAATTTGTTCCAGAAGGCTGTTTGAGAAATGATTTGTTCGAAAACCAGATCATTTTTTTCCATTAGAAATAATGTCAATTGAATTAATCCATTCCAGACCCTTAAATGGTTCCTTGTTTTAAATTTTCTAATGCACTGTTTAATCTGTAAGCAAATATTTCTTTTCTTAAATTTATTGAACCACCCCCTACTAGCCTTAAGTGAATCACTTTCAGCACTCGTTCCAGAGGGGTAGCATCTTGTTTTGTTTTTTTAATATATTTTATTGTTTTTTTTTTTACAGAGGGAGAGTTAGAAACATCGATGAGAGAGAAACACCGATCAGCTGCCTCCTGCACACCCCCCACCGGGGATGTGCCTGCAGCCAAGGTCCATGTCCTTGACCGGAATCAAACCTGGGACCTTTCAGTCCGCAGGCCGACGCTCTGTCCACTGAGCCAAACCAGTCGGGGCAGCATCTTGCTTTTTCACATAGCGTTGCCTCTGAAATTGTAACCAGCTAACTGCTTTACACTTATCCAAATCAACAACAGTTTTCCCTACCTCTTCAACGGCCTGTGGTCATTGTTGTATGAGCACTTTCACACCCTTAGCAGCTTCAGCACACTTGATGGCCTCTTTATGTCGTAAAATTGTGATAAGTGTACATTTCACCAGCAACCATAGCAAACAAAACGCACAAAACAATAAAATATTCACAGCACACTTTCCAGATCTCCTGAGATGTTTGTTCACAGAGGAAGTTTAGCCGAAAACTGACTGGAACCTTCTCCTTTGGGGCCTGAGAGATGTTTTTGTCATGCTGATATGTCAGCTTGAAAGAGGGTCAGGTTGAGAACTGAAGTTCTGTTAGAAAACGGAGGCCTTTTTTCCTATGTACAACTTGGTCAAGAATCAAATTGTTCGAGATGGGAGATATTCAAGAAGCAAGGTTTGACTGTAGTGTGGTTTGAGATTCCTTAAATCAAAACCTTTCTCCTGTTGTGTTTAAATGACCTTGAGTAAAGGAGATTTCTCTTGCTTGGGTTTGCAGCTCTTGGTTCTTCACAGTGTGACGAGGGCCACATAGCTCCATGTATGGTTGTTTGCTGAGTTTGTTCACAGGTTCATTTGTTCAGTATTTATTTGACAAATATTTATAAAGTACATACTATGTGTCAGGCACTTTGTTACAAGTCTGTTTTGGTGGTGTTGTTTTTTAATCATTTCAGGACTGATGAGGAATATATTAATATCTCAAGATGGTGTTAAATTGGGATCATGTGTTTTCAGAAAGAAGCATCTGACTCATTGTACTGTTCCACTCTGAGGCAACCTTGGGGGCCATGATCCCCATTCTTAAGCTTGTAAGGATCGTGATGCTTGCAAAGCTGTTTCAGGTGTTTTCTGACAGTTCCTAAGGACTGCTTGCTGCCTGCCTGGCCGAATCCCCCAAGTGACGAGGAGCTCTTTTGTGATCATCTAGTCCCTGTTGAAGCACTTTCCAGTGTCACCACTTGTCACCCATTATACCAGATCCATACTCACCGAAAACCCTGTGAGCTACTTACAAGAGAATTATTAATTGTGTGTTTTATCTGATGTTGCCATGGACTTAGCATGTGATCAATAAACCACTGGTCTCTTAAAGCTGCTTTTGAAAAATTGTATTTAAACTATATCAAAATTGCTACTTTAGATGCTGTATAAATTGACAGATTACCTCCTGTTACACAAATAAGGAAACTTACTACTCTTTTCATGAAGAGAGGTACTATTGCCAGCCATTTGGCCATCAGCAAGTCTTCTGAATTGCTTCTAACAGTAGTGGCTTGTGTTGTATCCTCACACAAAGAGACACTGTACCTTGGGTCTCCTAGTAGGTCAGTGGCAGAAGAATAAATGAAACATGGTATGTAGCTTCAATATAAGACAGCAAAACTCAAAAGCTTACATTTTGCTTACTCTTTGTCTCTCCCTCTTTCTTTTTAAAGGCGTGGTGAATGTGTTGCTGACAACTCCACTCTGGGTGGTAAACACCAGACTAAAGCTGCAAGGGGCAAAATTTAGGAACGAAGACATTGTACCAACCAACTACAAAGGTATTATTGGTAAGTGTTTCTGTGAGTTTCTATTTAAGGGTTTTCTTTGTATTTGGAATTTATTGTCACAATAATTCTATATAATAAAAGGCTAACATACAAATCGATCGAATGGTGGAATGACCAGTCGCTATGACATGCACTGACCACCAGGGGGCAGATGCTCAACGCAGGAGGTGCCTCCTGATGGTCAGAAGCTAGACTCATGGCTAGTGAGTGCAACAGCAGTGCCAGGAGCCTCTTCCACCTCCTCAGCAGTGCTAAGCCGTCATTCAAACATCCCTCGAGGGCTCCCAGACTGCAAGAGGGCACAGGCCGGGCTGAGGGACCCCACCCCCTGCCCCCGAGTGTACTGGGCCTCTAGTCTTATATAAAAGACAACCTCAAATCTCAACATTCAGTAGTAAGCATTTGTTTAGTTTAGCTCATGTGTCTTAGAATTGACAGGGATTTGACCCCTCTAGGCCAACCCCAGCCTGGGAGTATCAGCTCCACATGTCCCATCACCTTCCTGGCACCAGCTTAAACATATTCTTCTCTTGGTAATGTGATGCACCAGAGGACACACCCAGTCGTACAAGCATACTTCCTTTTTGAATCCTGACTGCTAACATCCTGTTGGCCAAAGCATATTACAATGGCCAAGCTCAAAGCCATAGGGTAGAGAACTATTACCTTAGAGTGTGGGTGGGAGAGGTTGAGTATATCTGATGAATAATCTATTGTACTTTTCCCCCTAGAGTTAGCTTTAGATAAAGATACCAGATTAATGTCTGCTATCTCTGAGCTTCTGCTTTCTAATGGTATCACACTGCCAGGCTCTCCTTTCCTGTGTTTGCAATGACAGTGATTTTCGTATAAGTCAGTCCTGTAAAATGGACTCCAAGGAACTATGTTATCATTTGTTTTACTGGCCTTTGTTGTGAAACACATAGGTATCACTTCACAGTTCTCTGTAATCCAGAGTTTCTAGTGTTGGTGATTACCTAGGAAAACTTGACATTTTGACTCAAGATTGTCAAAAGAAGTTCCCTGATTGAAGTTGCCTCTCAATAACTTGGTGACTGTCAGTATCTGATAATTATCAAAAAGTAGTTAACTGATGAACTTGCCCCTAAACTATTACAAGGAGAAAATATTAAAAAAATTTTTTAAGATTACTTTCAGAGAGGAAGGAAGAGGGAGAGATAGAAACATCAGTGATGAGAGAGAATCGTTGATCAGCTACCTCCTGTACGCCCCACATTGGGGCTTGAGCCCACAACCTGGACATATACCCTGACTGGGAATTGAACCATGACCTCCTGGTTCATAGGTCAACACTCAACCACCAAGCCATGCCAGCTGGGCAAGAAGGAAATCCGGATAGAACCATCTGAACAGAATTCGCCTTGTCTTCTCCAGTTATGGGATTGTCACCAGATTGTCCTTGATTTCTTGCTTAGATGCTTTTCAGCAGATCATTCGAGATGAAGGAATCTTGTCTTTATGGAATGGCACATTTCCCTCCTTGCTGCTGGTTTTCAATCCTGCCATCCAGTTCATGTTCTATGAAGGTTTAAAACGGCAACTTTTAAAGAAACGAAGGAAGGTAATACTGATTTTAAAAGCAGCAAATAGTAATCTCCTGTTCTTATTGTTTGGATTGACATGATTCGTCTTTCTTTGCTTTCCAGCTTTCTTCTTTGGATGTGTTCATCATTGGTGCGGTAGCCAAAGCGATCGCCACCACAGTTACCTATCCCATGCAGACCGTACAGTCGATTCTGAGGGTGAGTGCTGGGGTTCTTCCCACATTTAGTCAAACAGCGTTCCCAAGTACGTGGTTTCTCTGTTTAAAGCAAGTTAAGCATTCCTCACTCATTTTCCCATTTGTCTTATATTCCGCTAACCAGGCTGGCTGTCACTTAGTGTCCTATTTGATTTGGAACGAAGTTTACCTTTGCAAATTCTTAAGTAACGTAGTGTCTCAGAAAACCCAAATGTAGAGGAAGGTTCTTGACTCAGGAAAGGATCGGTTTATATCCTTCTCATTCAAGAGAAGGTGCCCTAGGGCAAAATAAAATCAGAGGCTGATTCCTGTAGTTTATTTTAAAGGTATTAATGGTTTTGCTTTTATTAAAAAATTTTTTTTTATTTTTTACTGCTGCAGTCAACAAAAGAGAATTTTAAAAAATATATTTTATTGATTTTTTACACAGAGGAAGGGAGAGGGATAGAAAGTCAGAAACATCGATGAGAGAGAAACATCGATCGGCTGCCTCTTGCACACCCCATACTGGGGATGTGCCTGCAACCAAGGTACATGCTCTTGACTGGAATCGAACCTGGGACCTTTTAGTCCACAGGCCGACGCTCTATCCACTGAGCCAAACCGGTTTTGGCCAAAAGAGAAATTTTATTGAGGCCCCAGGGTCACAGTTCAGCCGGAAGTCTGTCCTGTTGGCCCATGGAAGTAGTAGAGGGACCTTATTTAACTTCTTCTTGGGGCGTAGGTTGTTGGTGTGGCCAGCCTTCTTCTTGTGATAGTTGACAGCACAGGGGTGCAGGCAGGTGTAATCTTGTCACAGTTATACTTCTAGGCTAGCACCAAGTGCAGGGTGGACTCTGAATATGGTAGTCTAAGAGAGTGTGGCCATCCCCCAGTGGTTTGCCTGTAAAAATCAGACACTGCTGGTCAGGCAGGATGCCCTCCTTGTTTTGGATTTAGCTTTGACATTCCCAGTGGTTGTCACTGGGCTCCACCTCAAGGGTGACGGTCTTACCAACCAGGGTCTTCACAAGGTCTGCATCTCTGCATCTGCTAATGGTTTTGCTTTTTTGGACACTTTCACATTTCTGGGTTATTCATCGAAATGTTTATTAAGTGCCCCTTCTGTGTGAAGATCTGGGTACATATGGTGAATAAAATAGTCATAATCCCTGCCTTCATGGGGGTCATTGAGGAGAGAATGAACAAGTAAATAAGCAAAATAAATACAGACTGAGAACATAATTACAAAGAAAGCAAGCAGCATTCTGTGGCCTGGTGTAGAGGTGGTTGATGGGGGTCTCCTTACGTAGGATGGGGGGATGAGTTCCTCGGACGCGGCATATCAGGACTTAAAGTGAGACAAGGATCCAGCTCTGCGAAGAGCATTGTAGGTAGAGGGGACATGATGAGCTAAGAGTTTGGTGAATCCTGGGAACCGAAGGGAGGCCACTGTGGGAGGAGAATGGCTCAGGATGAGAGTGGAAAAGCAGCAGGGGAGACCTAGAGTTTACTCGCAATTCGTGGGAAGCCTTTGAAAGGCTTTGCACTAGGGAGTAATGTGTTCTGATTTTCAATTCTAGATCAGTGTGGTTATTCTGATGAATTGGTCAGAGGCTGAGAGAAAAGGGGGCTGGGAATCAGGAAAGAGGCCATTTCAACAATAAAGGTAGAGAGGTGATGGTAGCCTAGATTAAATCGGTAGCAGTGGAGAAGAGAGAGGAGACATGGAAAGCGTTATGGTCGGTTCGATTCCGGTCAAGGACATGTACCTTGGTTGCAGGCACATCCCCAGTATGGGGTGTGCATAACTCAGGGGTTGAGAGTCGATCTCTGAACCAGGAGGTTACGGTTCGACTCCCGGTCAGAGCATATGCCCAGTGTGGGGTGTGCAGAAGGCAGCTGATCAATGATACTTATCATTGATGTTTCTGTTTCTCTCTTCCTCTCTGAAATTAATAACAATATGTTTCTCAAAAAAAGAATTTTGATCTGCTTTGGAGAAAAAAATTCAAAGAAATCATCGATGGATAAAATGGGTGTAGTAGTGAGAGTATGTCAGTTCAAAAAATATAACCTCTTAAAAGTATTTTTACTAATGTACTATTTAAAACTTAGTACTTAATATAAAGGAATTCAGTAGCATTCAATTAATGTATTTTGACTTTATCATATAAACATAACAATGTGAAGAGCTTAAACTTTAGTGGTTCTAACTGGTTAGTATTTATCTGAACGTCTTAAAGGACTGGAAGTTAAGGCATCCATACCATCAATATTTATATCTTCATTATGGGTGTGTATTTTTTCTTTTGAGGTAGAATTTTCCCCATAACTCTCTGTAAAGGGAAAAGTCTCTTGCTTGCTTCATTGACACATATATCTTGTTTTCACTTATTTCACTGAAACAGAGGATTAATTAAATCTATATACTAATTGGATATTTTTATTACTGTATGGTGTGTAAGACATCACTCCCACCAGAATTTACTCTGCAGGTACAAATTAAGATAAAGAAAGCAGTGCTACACAGTCTTTTTTTTTTTCTCCTCCTTCCCCAGTTTGGACGTCACAGACTCAACCCAGAAAACAGAACATTGGGGAGTCTTCGCAATGTTCTCTATCTTCTTCACCAGCGAGTAAGGTGCGTTTTCCACAGCCCCCTCTGCTGGGGAGCGGCTGGGTTTGCTGACCTTGCACTTCTGCCTTTTCCGTGGCAGCCTGGAAACCCCTCCCTTGGATTCTGTGCTCAGACATTTCTCATTTTAGGGGTTTGGTGCAATATGACAGTACTTTGGGAAATTAGGGAAAGTTCAGGTCCTTGTACTTGGTTATAAATATGCAGAACTCCTGTATAACGGGAACCCTCCAAAATCTAATATATTGTTCTGCTTGAGTGGCATATCCTGTGGTCTCTCTCAGAGATAGAAATAGAGCAGTAGTCATAGTAAGGAAGGAAGCAGGGAGTAGGGAGAGCGATAACAATTATAATTATGATAGCAATGATGATGATAACAGTAACTAACATTTTTGAGTGTTCGCTTTGTGCATACACTGCTCTTGATGCTTTATGTGGGCAATATTACTTAATCCGAACAGTAGTCCTTTGAGGCACATACTTTCGTCATTTCCTTGGTTTGTTTCAAGAAACTGATCCTTCGGGACATCAAATAAGGCAGGAGCCTCCTTTGAAAGGGGAAGTGGAACTATAGCTTGGCATTTGGAAAGCAGCTTGGCATTTTCTTAACAAGTTAGACACTTCCCATAGGACCCAGCCATTCCACCTCAGGGTAATGACCCTGGGGACATGAAATGTGTCTGCACAAAAACTTGTACACAAGTGTTAGTAGCAGCTTTATTTGTAAGAGTCAAAAACGAAACAACTCAAATGTTCATTGTCAGGTGGATAGATACATAAATTGTGATATTTCTATATAATGGCCTACTGAGAAATAAAGTAAGAATTACTGATTCATGCAACAACATGGATGAATCTCAGAATAATTATGCTGAGTGAAAGCAGTCAGACATGATTCCACTTATATAAAACTTAGAAAATGTAGATCTATAGTGAGAGAAAGCAAATCAGTAGTTACCTGCAGCCGGGGTAGGAGGAGGGAGGGAATGACTGATTACAAAGAGACCTGAGGATACTTTGTGTTGGGGGGGTGATGATATGGTCACTATCTTGAATGTAGTGATGGTTTTGTGGGTATGTGCCTCAGTCAAAACTCATCATAACTTCTGTCCGACTTGGCTACTACTCAGGTTCCCATTCCTCCATCCTCCTGGGACTTAATTATTTGCTAGAGTGTCTCACAGATCTCAGGAAACATGTATGTTACCATTTTATTAAAGGATGTCATGATACATGAACAGCCAGATGAGGAGCTGCACAGGGTGAAGTCTGGGAAGGTCCCATCACAGGAGCACCTGTGCCCATGGAGTTGGAGTGCATCGCCCTTCCGGGGCGGGGATGCGTCCCCCCACCTGAGAGCTCTTTGAACCCATACTGTTGGGTTTTATGAAGGTTTCATCATGTGGGCACAATCTGTCAACTCCTTGTCTGGCTCTCTCCCCTTTCTGGAGGATGGAGGTGGGGCTCAGAACTCCAAGCTTCTAATCATGGCTTACCCGCCCTCCCCCCCTCCCCCCCCCCACACCCCTGTGCCATCCAGGAGCCCACCAAGAGTCAGCTCATTACAATAGAAGACACTGCAGTTACCCCGGATATTCTGATATTTAGGGACTCTGTCAGGACCCAGGGTCAGAGACCAAATATTAGAACAAGAGATGACCCTGTTGCTCTTATCACTCAAGTAATCACAAGGGTCTTAGGAGCTCGCTGTGCTAGGAGCCGGGGACAGAGGCCAATATACATGCTTTCCGTTATCTCACAGCAGACCTTCCCTGAGAAACACTAAAGTGGACTTTCTTGGGGGAACATAATTCACGTTAATTAATGAACTAGCAACTCATGCGTCAAGGCTTTTCATTGCTATTTATCACATGATTTGCCGCAAATAATAGGTTTTCACACACAGCAAATAAAATATAGAATAGCTTGTGCACGGAGCACCTGATCAGCTGTACTGTCTCAGTGTTCACGCTGTATGTAGGCCTGGAGTTGCTGATGAACTAGTTTATAGATCAGTTCACTCTCCACACGCGGCAGCGTGAGAAATCGTTTACTCTGAGCTTCTGGTTCTAGCTGAGGCGGTCTTCTCTGTAGTTAGAGCAGTGATCGTAAATGGCTGGTCTCCACCTGGGAATTTATTAGAAATGCAGATTCTTGAGCCCCATCCCAGGCTTAATAAATCAGAAACTCTGGGGAAGTGACCCAGCAATCTGTGGTCTAATAAGCCCTCCAGGTGATTCTGATGTAGTGCCCTAACTTTGAGGACCCCTGCGTTAGCAGACCAAATGTATAGGAAGACTGAAAAATAGTAGCTTTCACTTTTGTCATTTTACCTAGTGCTGTTAAAGCTAAAATGATCTAAAACAATTTGCAGTTTTCCTACCATTTAAGGACTATTAAGTTGAAATAACTGAGTTGGGAGAGTTAAAGAACTAAAAGTTCTTAGATCTCAGATCTTGGCATTAAGATGGTTTTAGGATTTGCATTCTATCTGGGATAATGTCAGCATTTGCTAATTAATGGTGATTATAAAGACAAAAGGATTGGTGGCTCGTGAATACTGAACTTTAATCAGTCTTCAAATGCCTTGACAGGTAATAAGTAGTTTGACAACAGAAGTCTGTTGCTATCTAAAACTTCCACTGCTCGTTTTAATCCTGAGGATGAACCTTTGCAAAGTCGCCATCAAGGTAGTGACTGTTTCTTGAGTTGACTTTTTTAAAGAAAATATTTTATTTTATGTTTCAAACTTCTTTTCTTTTAGGAGATTTGGAATAATAGGACTCTACAAAGGACTTGAAGCCAAACTGCTTCAGACAGTCCTCACCGCTGCTCTCATGTTCCTTGTGTATGAGAAACTGGTGGCTGCTACCTTCACAATTATGGGGCTGAAGAGTGGACCCAAGCATTGAGCCTTACCCGCAGGGTGAGCACAGGTGCTCAAGATGGGAGTTTCTTTCTGTGCGAAGAGAAGTGATTCTTTTTTTTTTTTTTTTTTACCTTTGCTCTTTCCACCGTGAATTTTTACCCTCGTTGGCTTTAAAAGTATTTAAGGGTAAACATAGAGGATAGCCGACTTAATTTTTATGATGATTGGTTAAATTTTGTGGGGGAGGTTGGACTGGTGGTTATATGAAGAAGAAAGCATTATTGAGAACCTAAAATTAAAAGTTTGTGTATTGATTAATTTTCTTAATGAACTATGAAGAAAGAATGGACTATTGCTTTCATGTGTAATCTTTTCTAGTTAAAATCTTTCTTAAATTTACCAACTGTTCTCTTCTCCTGACCTCTCCCCCAGGTTCTAGATCAAATTTTATGCCATGAAATTATCCTCATATGCCTTTTATATCTTAATCTTGTTATTTTCCTCACTGAAAATAATATTATGACTATGTCATGAGAGCATGATTTTATTTTTGTTGGATTTTTTTTCTGCTTAAGAGAAGGTGTCTTCTTTAGCACATGAGCTATTTATTTTGTGGGAGAAATTAAAATTATTAATCCCAAATGATTCTCTTATAAACTATTTGTAAACATCACTTATTCATTAGTATTTGACGTAATTTTAAAATATTTATTTTGAATCAACTCTTTGAATACGAAAGGCTTGAAGTGTTATGTTTATCCAAACATGCCTCAGTCAAGTCAAGCCCCAATAAGTTGACAGCACCTTTGTTAAGATATTACATTGAAAAAAAAAAAAAGATATTACATTGAGCCGAAATCGGTTTGGCTCAGTGGATAGAGCATCAGCCTGCGGACTGAAAGGACCCAGGTTCCATTCCGGTCAAGGACACGTACCTTGGTTGCAGGCACATCCCCAGTGGGGAGTGTACAGGAGGCAGCTGATCAATGTTTCTCTCTCATCGATGTTTCTAACTCTCTATCTCCTCCCTTCCTTTCTGTAAAAAAATCAATAAAATATATGTTAAAAAAAAGATATTACCTTGAATTGACATCTACCTGGTAAAAATCACAGAAAAGGGGAAGGGAGCAAATACCTTGGTTAGGCTCTGGAATATTACCTCCCTTATCAAACTCATGGAGGAGGTTGTATTTATTTATTTATTTATTTATTACAATAACCATGATTGAGATTATTTCAATTGGGGAACATTCCTTAGAGTCCTGCTACTCAAAGTGTGGTGTGTCAAGCAATAGTACTGAGAGCTGCTTGGACATGCGGGCCCAGATCTTCTGAATTATAGTCTGCATTTTAACAAGATCGACAGGTGATTCATACTCACATTGAAGTTGCAGAGATCCAACAGAAACTATGCAGGCCAGACGGGAGTGGCACGAAATATTCAATGTGATGAACAGCAAGAACCTACAACCAAGATTACTCTACCCAGTAAGGCTATTATTCAGAATTGAAGGTCAGATAAAGAGCGTCACAGACAAGAAAAACCTAAAGGAGTTCATCACCACCAAACCAGGATTATTTGAAATGCTGAGGGGTATTCTTTAAGAAGAGGAAGAAGAAGAAGAAGGAAATGATAAAGATAAAAACTATGAACAACAAAATGACAACAAATACATACCTACCAACAAATGAATCTAAAAATCAAGTGAATGAAAAATCTGATGAACAGAATGGACTGATGAATGTAATAGAATCAGGGACATAGAAAGGGAGTGGACTGACAATTCTCAGGGGGAAGAGGGTGTGAGGGGTGTGGAAAGAGATTGGTCAAAAATCTTACACCTATGGATGAAGACAGAGGCGGGGGTAAGGGCATGAGGTGGGGTGGAGGTTTGGGTGGAGAGGAGCTATGGGGGGGGGGGGCGGAGAGGAACACCTGTAATCTGAACAATGAAGATTTATTTAAAAAAATAAAATAATAAAACTAAAAATCAACACAAAAGCAAAAAAATAAAAGTAAAAAAATAAAGTTGCAGAGACCTTAGCATACCTGACCCAACAGAGGATATGATTGTTTTCAATTATGGAAACCAAACAAAGATTTTTCTTGAAGGAACGATGAACTAATGTATTAAAACAGCCTCTGGAGAAACCGGGAGTCCTGTGTCTTTTTCTTTTCCCTCATAGCACAGGTTAAGGTAGTAGGACTTGTAGTATGCAGCTAGGAGGGAATCAGCTCAAGCCACTCAAAAAACAAACTCTTCACATTAGTAAACCAGCTTTTTGGGTGCCTGTGACTTAATTTTTATCCCTGTGATAAAACGACAGGCTTTTTATGTATAAATATAATTCAGTCAGAGAGAGTAATAATGAAGTATCTGTGGACTGTGGTATTTAGTTTCATTTTGAGAGGAGAAATTTCTTTCTGTTATTTTTCCTCTGGCCACTTTGGTAATTTCAAAATATGTGATTATCAAACTAGTAATAATTGAAAAATCATTGTGTGGATCTAGAAAACAAGAATTGGGAGGAGCTACTAACCGGGGACTAGACTGACTACTCACTCATCCTCGATTTAAAACAGAATTGTAGGCAGAATTGGCCCATTACTACTTTTTATTTTACTTAGAGTTTGTGAGTATCTGTGGTGGGGCTAGAGTGGGAAGCACAGAATTGATTTTGATTTTTATGCAGGAGAATTGATGATAAAGGTGCCATGTGTACTTTTGTTTTTGTTTAATCATACAGTTCACGCTGAAACTTGAATTTTGAGCTTGGGTATTGTGGAATGCTATGTTTGCATAATTTCCAAGTCAAATTATATAGTTACTAGAGGCCTGGTGCATGAAATTTGTGCACTCGGAGGGGTGTCCCTTCAGCCCAGCCTATGCCTTTTCACAGTATTGGAGCCCTCGGGGGATGTCTGACTGATGGATTAGGCCCATTCCCTGTGGTGAGCAGGCCTAAGCCGTCAATCAGACATCCTCAGCGCTGCTGTGGAGGCGGGCTGCTGCGCTCGCCAGCTGTCAGCCTGGCTGTGGCTGAGGGACACGCCCCCTGTGGCAGCATACTGATCATTAAGGGATAGCTCCTACATTGAGTGCCTGCCCCCTGGAGGTCAGTGCGTCTCATAGTGACCGGTCATACCACCGTGGGGTTGATTTTCCTATTACCCTTTTATTATATACGGTATTAAGTTTTTATGATGTGAGAAGGTATTTGATTTTTTTCTGATTTTGTGAGGGAACAACTTTATACTGAGGCTTTATATTCCCTTATAGACTCACTAATTGAAACTTAGGTAATGACTTGCCCAGTTTTATAATCTTTGATTAATAAGGTATTGAGAAAACTAGATTGGGAAATTGAAATTTTTCTTTTTGATTCTTTATGCAGCTTCCCTAGAGTGTGAACATTAAGAACCTTAGAGGTTATATAAGTGTCACTGCAGTAGAAAATTTAATGTCTGTAGTATTTAATCTGGGTTTTGAATTGACAGGAAAATGTCTACCCATGTCTATTTTACAGTTGTTTGAAACACAGAAATAGGAATTACCATAAGAACATAAGCAGTGGGAGTTAGAATCTTGGGTTGTATTCCCAGCTCTGCCACTGACTAGCAAATTACATAATCTCTTTGTGCTTCAGTGTTTTGATAAGTGGCGATAATAATACTCACTACCCACTTCAGAGGGTGTTTGAGAGCTAATGATGTCAGCTAAATCCCTTTATGATTGTGTGAGAGGAAAGAGGGAAGATCCCTTTACGATCGTGGGTGAGGGGAGAGCTGAATGGAACTTGTGACAGCGCCTAGATTTATACACCGATTTTCCTTCATAAAGCTTGTACACGTTCTCATTTTATGGTCCCAATCGCTCTGTGAAATAGGTAGGGACAAATAACAACATTCCCGCTTAATTAACAAGGAAATTGAACTATCAAATGACTTGCCTGGTTGGAGCCAGGACTAGAGTGAGTATCCTATAGTCTAAAGTAGTGATTAAAAGAATGAGTTCTAAAAAAAAAAAAAATGGGTTCTGGGATTAAGTTCAACTCTGGTCCTATTTTTCACCAGCTGTGGGAACAAAGTAATTACTGAACTTGTATAAAAATTAGTTTCCTCAACTGTGAAATAGATAAAACTACCTCACAATGTGGTTGTGAGGACAACTAAGATCATATAAATTGTTTAGTGTAGTGCTTACCATATAAGAAGAGCTACATAAATGTTAGCAGTGACTACTATTATAGTATTACTAGAGGCCTGGTGCACAAAAATTCATGCACTCGATGGGTCCCTCAGCCCGGGCTGCACCGAGGACCTTTTGGGGGATGTCCAACTGATGGCTTAGGCCCACTCCCTAGGGCAGTGGTTTGCCACTCTGTTGAATAATGAGTTTGCCGACCACTGACCTAGACTCTTGATTTCAATAATTACAGACTGTTGTTATTCCTTGTGATTAAGCCCCCATCCCAGTGGTCAGTAAACTTATTAGTCAACAGGGCAGCAAATATGATCCCTATGGGATCAGGCCCAAACTGGCAGTCAGACATCCATCTGGCAGCCCAGGAGCCCTCAGGAAATGTCCACTTGCTGGCTTAGGCCTGTTCCCTGGGAGAGTGGGCCTAAGTTGGCAGTCAGACATCCCTCTGACAGCCCAGGAGCCTCAAGGGACGTCCAACTAATGGCTTAGGCCCTCTCCCCAACCAAGCTAGTACTCAGACATCCTTAGCACTGCCGTGAAGGTGGGAGAAGCTCCCAGCACTGCCATTGCACTGGTCAGCCATGAGCCAGCTGCTGGCTGAGCGGCGCTCCCCCTGTGGAAGTGCACTGACCACCAGGGGGCAGCTCCTGCATTGAGTGTCTGCTCCCTGGTGGTCAGTGCGCATCATAGTGACCAGTCATTCCCAGTCATTCTGCCTAGGGTCAATTTGCATATTACCCTTTTATTATATAAGATGAATGAGGGATATGGCTGTTTGGATAGATATGGTTCAGTGAAAAGCACTCTGCATTTTGAGCCAGATCTGGGTTCACATTTTCATTCTACCACTAATAGTACCATAGCCACAGGCAAGTCACTTCTGCACCTTTCTGAGTTTACGCCTTCATCTGCCCAATAGCAACGCTGTTATATATCCTCAGAACAGCTTTGTGAGGTAATCATTTCTATTGGACAAATGAGGACATATCTATATACACAAAAGCCTAAGTGACCGAACAACCAGTCGCTATGACATACACTGACCACCAGGGGACAGCGCCTGCATTGAGTGTCTGCTCCCTGGTGCTCAGTGCGCTCTCATGGCGGGAGCACCACTCAGCTGACCACTGGGTGCCAGATGCTGCGGGGCTCATGGCTGGCAAGCACAGCTGTGGGGGGGTGAGCCTTTCCTGCCTCCAAGGTAGCGCCACTCGGTGGCAGCGGCAGGCACAGCAGGGTCAGGATGAGTGGGAGCAGTGCCCGGCCCAGGCTCGGCTCCTCCCTGGCCGCCTGTCGCTTCTCACACTATTGCATCCCTCAGGGCATGTCGGCCTGATCTGTGGTCTGCCTATAGGGATCGGGCCGAAGCTGGCAGTCCGACATCCCCCGAGGGATCCCGGATTGTGAGAGGGCGCAGGCCAGGCTTAGCGACCCCACTGGTGCACGAATCCATGCACCAGGCCTCTAGTATATGTATGTATATAACTGTGTGTGTGTGTGTGTGTGTGTGTGTGTCTGGCAAAATACATGATGTATATGGGCTTAATAAATGCTATTTTTCTTCATTAAGATATTGACACATAGCATTTTCAGGTGTACAACATAATGATTTGATATATGTATATATTGCAAAATGATCACCACAGTAAGTCTAGTTAGTATCTATTACTAAAGTATCCACCAGACAGCCCTGGCCAGTGAGGCTCAGTGGCTGGGCACTATCCCACACACCAAAAGGTCGCTGGTTCAATTCCTGGTCAGGATCCACGCCAGGTAGGGGGCCTGCAGGAGGCAGCTAATCAATATCGTTCTGCTTTATCATCGACATTTCTCTTTCTTCTCTCTTTCTCTGTAAAAATTAATAAAAATATTTGAAATGTATATCCATCAGATAATATTGTTTGAATCAAGAAGATCAACTAGGTTTTCCTTTGGGGCAGCATTTTCTCTTTCCATTTGTTTTCATTGTGAACATTTGTGAGAGCCTTTGATGTGCCTCCTCACAAGAGAAGCCGGATCCAGTAATTTCACGTTTACTGGGTATTCGCAGTAAGCTCCCCACATGTGCATCAGTCAGCCAGTGAAATCTGACCGGTCCAACAAGACAAAGGCACGGGCTAAGCTAGCGTCTCACCTGGTCTCTGGAAAAGCCTCAGAATCGTGACGTGGTGGAGCCAAACACCAGGTAGCCAAGGAGAGCCCTCCCTCTGGGCAGGTGAGTTACCTGGCAGTGACGATTGTCACCGGAGTACATACACGAAGACACATGTGTAGGACATTTATATGTGCAGTAAATATAACTGATCGTGGCTCTGCAAGGTTTTCACTGCCATAAAAGTGAAAGGGCTTGGGTTGGGACTGATCTTTGCGGGGCAGACCGGTAGCCCCCTGAACAGTATGTTTAGGGGGACATCATGAACAAGAAGAAAAGTTCTGCATGGCCCTGGCTGGGTAGCTTAGTTGGTTAGAACAGTGGTCGGCAAACTCAGTCAACAGACTAATATCAACGGGACAACGATTGAAATGTCTTTGGAGAGCCACATTTTTTAAACGTAAACTTCTTCTAACCCCACTTCTTCAACATAGACTCGCCCAGGCCGTGGCATTTTGTGGAAGAGCCACACTCAAGGGGCCAAAGAGCCAGATGTGGCTCGCGAGCCGTGGTTTGCCAACCACTGGGTTAGAGCATTGTCCTGATACGCTAAGGTTGTAGGTTTGATCTCCCTTCCCCCCTTTCTCTCTCTAAAAATCAATTAAAAGAGGCAAATTTTTCTGTGACATGGGTGCGAGAAGACAAAATTACCGCTCTGGCTGGCATTGTTCGGTGATTGGAGCATTGGCCTGTGCACCAAGGTCACGGGTTCGATTCTGGTAAAAAGCACGTATCTGGGTTGCAGGTTCAATTCCTGGCGTCGATTGGGGCATGTGCAGGCGGCAGCCATGGATGTGTCTCCCTCACATTGATCTTCCTCCCTCGTTTCCACTCTCTGAAAATCAATGGGAAAAATATTCTCCAGTGAGGGTTCAAAGAAAAAGAAAATTACTATTTAAAGGCAGAGGTGAAAAAGGAAATTAAGAGATGAATATGAGGAATGGGAAGGAGGCACAAGGCACCGACTCCTAGCACAGGACTTGAAGTGGACGCACTAAAAAAAAAGGGTGATAGGTACCTAGATTGGGCATTGCCCTGGGGAACCCAGCAAGTGAGGTCCAGTCTGTAATGATGTAAAAAGGGAGGGAAACTCGGTCTGGAACTAATTATGAGACAGTAATGGAACTTCCATGAATCAGGGCCTACTAAATGCCAGGCATAATTGATTTATACACATTTAAATATTTTTATGATTTCAGAAGAAGGGAAAGGGAGAGAGAGAAACATCAATGATGAGAGAGAATCAGAGATCGGCTGCCTGCTGTACACCCCCCCTGGGGATCGAGCCTGAAACCCCGGCATGTGCCCTGAGTATCTAACACGGCTCCCCGGTTCCTAGGTCGATATTCAGCCTCTGAGCCACACCGGCTGGCAGGTTTATACACATCTGAATATCCTTTTTTGAAAAATTGATTTCGGAAAGGAAGGGAGAGGGAGAGAGAGAGAAACATCAATGATGGGAGAGAATCATTGATCTGCTGCCTCCTGCACCCCCCCCGCCCCCCAACCTCCCCCCGCCCCCCAAACCCCCCCCCCCACACACACACACTGGGGATCGAGCCTATAACCCAGGCAAGCGTCCTGACTGGGAATTGAACCTGGGATTCTTCACTCTGCAGGCTGACGCTCTATCCACTGAGCCAAACTGGCTAGGGCCTTAGTGCCTTTTGATGCTTCCTGGTGAATTCCTGCCCAAAACAGCTATAACCTTTTCCTGGAAGCCTTTCTGGAACTTTGTCCCCTCCCACCCACCCACCTCTAAAGACCTTTCCACTCCTGAAATAGTTTGTGCTATATCTGGCATTGCACTTGCTACATCCTATTTTGAAGCCCATCTGTATCTCAGTCTTCCCTTAAATATGTTTTTTCTGTGTGTGTGTGTGTGTGTGTGTGTGTGTGTGTGTGTGTGTGATGTCAGAGAGGAAGGGAAAGGGAGAGAGATGAAACATTAATGATGAGAGAGAATCATCAGTTGTCTGCCTCCTGCTTGCCTCCTACTGGGGACGGAGACCGAAACCTGGGCATGTGCCCCGCCCAGGAATCACACGACTTCCTGGTTCAGGGGTGGACGCTCACTATTGAGCACACTGACCAGGCATCTGTCTTCCCTTAGATATCAAGCTCTTTCAGAAGAGGAAATGAGTCAACCAGCAGAATGTCTCGCTGGTGGTAGCACTTAGTTGTTACATGAGTATTTTTGGCTTAAAACAGTGCTGACCTTTCTCCAAGCAAATCAGTCTGTTAATTAAGAGTTTATGTTTTTAGAATTCTTGCATTCTGGTATTTGCTTGGTGATGATCAGTTTTTAACATTTGGGGTTTGTTTTTTTTTTTAGATTAATTGGTTCTCACTTTTTTGAAGTATATTTTATCTTGCTAGTCACTAGCCTTTTAAATATTTAAAGAGTCTTTTTTTTTTTTGCTTTAATTGGAGTCACTGAAATTATCTACCTCAGTAGCATCATTTGATTCTTTCATGCGTACTTCATTCTTGTTTTGCTTTGGTTTCTGTCCAGCCAATTGGTAGAGTAGGTGGCCAGCCAACTAGGTAATTCCCTAGGTGGCTGTTGTATGGAAGACCACATAAAATTGCAAATTTTTATTCTAGGAATAATATTCTAGTTATTCAAGAAATTATTTTTGAGCCCTGACCAGTGTTGCTCAGGTTAGGTCTTGGGTTTGATTCCTGGTCAAGGGCATGTACCTGGGTTTCAGGTTCAATCCCCAATCCCAGTCGCTGTGAGTTTGGGAAACAACCATTGATGTGTTTCTCTCACATTGATGTTTCTCTCTTTCTCCCTATCCTTCATCTCCTCCTCCTCCTTCTCTCCTACCCTCCTTCCCTTCCACTCTCTGAAAAAAATCAATGGAAAAAATAATCTCTGGTTAGGATTAACATAAACAAAAGATCATTTTTGACTATTTACCATTATGCTAATTACTGGGATTATCCAGAAGAATAATACTCAGTCTCTACCCTGGTGTAGCTCATTGTTTAGCATGGGGTCAGACAAAAACAATTTGGAATTCTATTACTGATGAGTTCTGATGAGAAATGTACTCTCAATGTTCAGGGGTTGCTGTGGGAGTACGGGCAGGCTGGGCCCCAGCTCTGTCTTGGTCTATGTGATCAGAAGGCAACATTTAAATTAGGAATGCATTAAATAGTGGGTAGATGACCTTCTTGACAGAGGAAATAACATTTGCAAAGAAGAAAGAAGATGCTTTCTTATTTGTAAACTAAGGAAATTAATTAGAAGAAATATTTGAGTGGCTGGGGAGGGACCAAGGGAGGTTAGCTACAGGGCGTGTCCAGCCCATCTCACCCATTCCCAATCAGCCAGACCCTGGCAGCAAGCTAACCTACCAATTGGAGCGTCTGCCCCTGATGGTCAGTGTGCATCACAGCAACTGGTCGAAGGGTCGACTCGATCGGTGGGACACTTAGCATATTAGACTTTTATATATATAGATGAAATTCATACACGGGGGGTTGAGGGGTGGGAGGGGAATATCCCTCAGCCCAGCCTGTACCTTCTCCAATCTGGGATCGGGCCTAAACGGGCAGTCAGACATCCCTCTCACAATGCAGGACTCCTGGCTCCCAACTGCTCACCTGCCTGCCTTCCTGATTGCCCCTAGCCACTTCTGCCTGCCAGCCTGATCACCCCCTAACCACTCCCTTGCCAGCCTGATTGATGCCTAATTGCTCCCCTGCCAGCCTGTTTCTCCCTAACTGCCCTCCCCTGCAGGCCTGGGTCCCCCCAACTGCCCTTCCTTGCAGGCCTGGTCACCCCCAATTTCCCTCCTCTGCCGGCCTGGTCACCCCTAACTGCCCTCCCTTGCAGGCTGGTTCCTCTCAACTGCCCTCTCCTGCTAGCCATCTTGTGGTGGCCATCTTGTATCCACATAGGGGTAGGATCTTTGACCACATGGGGGCAGCCATCTTGTGTGTTGGAGTGACAGTCAATCTGCATATTACTCTTATTAGATAGGATTGGTTTGAATTCTCCAAGCTGAACACTGTTGGAATGGGGGAAGGGAACCAGCATTAGGCCATTGAGAGCCTGCATGCAATGAGGGAAAGAGGTGATCAGGACTCCTGTCCGACTTAGCAATTCTGTCTACAATTAGACTCGGTCTAAAGAAAGAAGCTACAAAGAAAGAAAAGAAAAGAAGATACAAGGCAGGGCAAAAGTAGGTTTACAGTTGTGAGTACGAGAAAGTTTTTTCTTGCTTTATTATTTATTAACATATTCCATGTGAACAACTGTAATCCTCCTTTTGCCCCACACTATATCCCCTGTCCTCAATGAATTTAAAATGTAATTTTACACATACTTTGAAAATTAGACGTAACATGGGTAGTTTCGTTCTGCCGCTGAAGATTAGCTGGCAAGAGCAGTGTAGGCTCACTGTGCTTTGCTGGGACTGACTTGGATCTTATCTACTTAATGTGGAAATGTTTACTTGGAAATAGTGTGGAGCCTCGTCGGGTCTAAAACCCCGAGTACTTTATCATGCATTTGTCACCAGATTAAAAATTATAAAAGTGGTGGGAGCGTAAGGAAAAGGGAATTTAAAAATTGACAAAGTTCTCCGTTTCTTTTCATTTTTGCAATTAGTTCGTAGGTGTGACATTTACAGACTTTCTAACACATTCATTGTCATTTTACTCTCTACTGTGAGGTTTATTTTGATAACTTATACTATAGATAGGGAAATTGAGACACAAATCCAGCTCAGGTCCCATAGCAGAGGATTAGGATTTGAAAACAGGAATTCAGACCTCATGATCTTCTACTTAATAATCTTTCACTCATTTGTACTACTTGGAGATAACTGTATTTATAATTTTGGTTTAAAATTTTTCTTATAGCTTCTGTTTTTTTCTTATAACACATAGTCATCAAAACTTCAGAAGATACAGAAAAGAATGAAGAAAATAAAGATATATTGCTAATATTTTAGCATATTTGCTTTCAGTCTTGTTTAAATATATGCATACATAGATTACATATGCAGGTATGTTTATATATCGGGTTTTTAAAAGGAGATCAATCTAATTTTGTAAATTTTCATCTCAAATATAATTTAATGTCAATATCTATCTCATTATTTTAGCTGCTCCATAGAATTGCATTGTGTGAGTATATAATTATTTAGACTCCTATTAATGGACTTTTAAGTTGTTTCTCATTTTTGCTTTTATACATGTAATATAAAATCCTTACTATATGCATCTTTTTATACTTTTCTGTTGTTCTTTTAGGAAAAATTTTCAGGAATCCAGTTACTGGGTCAAAAAATATGCTGTGACATCTAATTAAATTAAAATGTCATTCTGTCCCGTTATGTTCATTGTCATTTTGGACTACATAGATTCTTTCTTTCTCCACCTCTATGTTGTTGTATGCCGGGGGCTGGGCTTTCTATGCATTTTCATTGAATTTCACAATAGCCTATGAAATAGAGTTAAATGAGGCACATCAAAAGTAAGTCTTGCCCTAGCTGGGTTGGCTCAGGGGATAGAGCGTTGGCTTATGGGTCAAAGGTCCTGGGTTCAATTCCAGTCAAGGGCACATGCATGGGTTGTGGACTCGATCCCCAGTAGAGGGTGTGCAGGAGGCAGGTCATCATTGATTCTCACTCCTCATTGATGTTTCTATCTCTTTCTTCCTCTCCCTTCTCTGAAATCAATAAAAAATATTATTTTTTTAAAAAAAGTAAGTCTTATAGTAGTTTAGAGCTGAAAATTATATATCTTCCAGCAGGTAGCTAAGATAAAAAATACTGCATACTAAAGTATAATGACTAGTATTTATGGAGCACCTACTATGTACCAGTTGCCATACTGAATGCTTTATGTATATTCTTTTTTTTAATCCTCACTCGAGGATATTTTTTCTGTTGACTTTTAGAGAGAGTGGAAGGAAGAGGGAGGAGAGAGAGAAAAAAAAACATCAATGTGAGAGACACATTAATTAGTTGCCTCCTGAAAGTTCTTCGACTGGGGTCAGGGATCAAACCTGCAACCCAGGTACGTGCTCTTGACCAGGAATCGAACCCATGACTCTGGTGTGAAGGCTAACACTCTAACCAATGAGCAACATGTGCCAGGGCCATATATGTATATATTGGTTGTTATTCCTTGAGGTCTTACTTTTTTTTATGGTTTAAAGTTTTACATATGTCTCCTTTTTCCTCAATTGACGCCCTCCCCCCCCTCCCCCCCAGCCATTCCCATCCTGGGCAAGCCCCCACCGCCCCAGTGTCTGCGTCCATTGGCTATGCTAATATGCATGCACACAAGTCCTTTGGTTGTTCTCTAACCACCCCCCCGCTTCCATTTGTTATATATTCTTATTTAACTCTTCTACAAAGGCTCCAAAACCCATCCTCTTTTTTCAGTTTTCCCCTTTAAGCTTTGGTTCCACACCTGCATCCTAGTTCCTGTGTCTTTGTTAGGTGACAAAGTCTAGAGGGCAGGGGCTTGCTTTTAATCATGTTTTGAATCACCATTCACAGTTCACAGTTCCATTGGGCAAGTGTCTCTGTAGAAATACTTGATGATTATGATCGTTATGAACATCAAAGAAAACTTACACAATTTATCTTTGTTGAGTTTTTAATTTATAAAGGAGCTCTTACTTGATAGAAAATGACTGGGGGGTTTTATTTTGCAATCGCAGATTCAGAGAAACCTTTAGGCCACCAGAGGGCATTGCAGTTGGCCTCCCAGTACAGCATCATCATAAATCACTGCTGGGGGAGATGCCCAGTGAAATGAGTTCCCAGTTAAACAAACATTCATAGACTCAATGAACAGGAACTGGGCTTGAACTTGGGGGACCACTACCTTGAAGCACCCTTTTTATCTATAAAAGCAGAGTGGAGTAAGTAGTATTTTGCTGACATTACATTTTTACTTTCCTCAAGCATAATTATTTTGTCACCCATAATTTATAATTTTCTCCTGGCCAGGTAATAAAGCCAGTAGCTCTCAGTGTCAATAGAAATTACCCGGCCAGTAATTCAGTGGTTGAGCACCAACCCACAAACCAAGAAATTTCCCTGTCAGGGCGCATGTCTGGGCTTCAGGCTCAGTCCCCAGTAGGAGGTGTGCAGGAGGCAGCTAATTTATGTTTCTCATCGATGTTTCCATCTCTCCATCCCTCTCCCTTTCTCTCTAAAATTAATAAAAACATATTTTTAAATAGAAATTAAAGTCAGAGAAACAAAAGGACACAGTTCTTGGCCAGCAACATCCACCTCTTAACTGGTTTTTATTGACACTAATAAAAATTTGCCTTACCAGCCGGTGTGGCTCAGTGGATAGAGTATCAGCTTGCGGACTGAAGGGTCCCAAGTTCGATTCCGGTCAAGGCCACATGCCCAGGTTGCAGGCTCCATCTCCAGTAGGGGGCATGCAGGATATAGGCAGTCAATGATTCTCTCTCTCTGTGTCTCTCTCGCTTCCTCTCTAAATCAATAAAAATATATTTAACGAAAAAGGGTTTTTAAAAAAAATACAAATTTGTTTTAAAACAAACTAAAAAAAAACAACTTGCAAAATTGACTAGTCCACCATTGAATAAGTCCCTCATTTTTGTTCACTAACTGGTGGAAGAGCCAATAAGCAGAAAAAGTGATTAAGAAAAAAGCAGCGCCAAAACCGGTTTGGCTCAGTGGTAGAGTGACGGCCTTTGGACTGAAAGGTCCTGGGTTTGATTCCGGTCAAGGACATGTACCTTGGCTGCGGGCACATCCCCAGTAGCCCCGGGGTGTGCAAGAGGCAGTTGGTCGATATTTCTCTCTCATCGATGTTTCTGTCTTTCTATCCCTCTCCCTTCCTCTCTGTAAAAAAAAAAGAAAAAGAAAAAAGCAGAAAAAAAAGAGAAAGAAAAAAGAAAAAAGCAGAGTAGGAGATAAAAGAGGTTTAAGGCATTTTGACAACTGTGAACTTAAAAATCAATTTAAATCTGTATTATACAAGTGGTTTTGATATAAACAGGAAAATCTTTCCACATCTTTTAAAATATCCTATCTAATAAAAGTAATATGCAAATTGACTATCATTCCAACACACAAGATGGCTGCACCCATGTGGTCAAAGATGGCTGCCCCATGTGGACACAAGATGGCCACCACAAGATGGCCAGCAGGGGAGGGCAGTTGAGAGGGACAAGGTCTGTAAGGGAGGGCAGTTGGGTGAGACTCAGGCCTGCAGGGTAGGGCAGTTGAAGGGACCAGGCCTGCAAGAAAGGGCAATTGGGGGCAATCAAGCCTGCAGGGGAGGGCAGTTAGGGATGATCAGGCCTGCAAGGGAGGGCAGTTAGGGGCAAACAGACTGGTAGGGCAGCAGTTAGGCATCAATCAGGTAGGGGAGTGGTTAGGGGGTGATCAGGCTGGCAGGCAGAAGTGGTTAGGGACAATCAGGAAGGCAGGCAGGTGAGCAGTTGGGAGCCAGGAGTCCTGCATTGTGAGAGGGATATGTGACTGCCCGTTTAGGTCTGATCCCAATAGCGATCCTATTGGGATCGGGCCTAAACGGGCAGTCAGACATCCCTCAACGGGTCCTAGATTGGAGAGGGTGCAGACTGGGCTGAGTTGCCACTGCCCAAATTTCATGCACCAGGCCTCTAGTGTGTGTGTGTGTGTGTGTGTGTGTGTGTATATATATATATATATATATATATATATATATATATATATATATATATTAAAATATATCTATCTATAGATATAGGTATAGATATAGAGATAGAGATAGAGATAGAGATATATTGATTTCAGAGAGGAAGGGAGAGGGAGAGAAACATCAATTATGAGAGAGAATCATCGATTGGCTGCCTCTTGCACACCCCCTACTGGGGATCGAGCCTGCAACCCAGGCATGTGCCCTGACCCGGATTTGAACTGTGACCTCCTGGTTTATAGGTCAATGCTCAACCATTGAGCCACTCCATCGGGGCCCTTTCCACATCTTATTGAGCCTTCTGAATTGTAGCCAATTAAAGCTCCCATTGATCTCTGCTCCAAAAGCAATTGAGATATTAATTTATTTCACAAATATTTATCGAGTACATGCTTACCAGGCATTTTCTAAGCACTGGCATACATAGATGAATAATCATCTTTCTGTATTGCTTGGTGGTTTATAAAACAGTCTGACACCTATTATCTTAGTTGGTACTCTCTTCATACCTCTGAGATGATTTGGTCGAGCGGTATCTCCACGTCATAGGTATGGAGACAGGCTCAGAAAGGTTAATGACATATTCACAGTTGCACAGCCAGTGACAGAGTGGGACTCAGAAGTCTCTGACCAAATCCTGTCCTTTCCCACAACACCATGCTATCTGACTAGAAGGGAGCCTATTACTCTCAAGGGAGGATTTGAGTATGTGTCAAAGGACCCAAATTAGAAATATATTCTAGCCACTTAGCAAATTTGATTATTGTGTGTGTTTTTTTAACAAGCAACTTAGCAAGTAAGTTTAAAAGCTTACCAGTATGGTTTCTCTCTTTAAAAAAAATTATGGAAGGTAGATTCAGGATGACGGCAATTATAAAAAAAAGAACTCTGAAAACTTGAAGTCGGTGGTGCAGGGGCAGGCTCAATAGCTATCTCAGATGGCGATTAAAGAAACACTGCATTAATTTAAGGAAAAGGGGATGGGAGATGGGGATGTCCAAAGAATAGGGCTACACAGCACTGAGACAAAGGGTGTTGGGTCTATGATGGCAGCAAAAATATACTCAGGACAGTGAAATAGGAAGGGCACAGAAGAGGCAACAGGAGAGCCCAGGCTGGGCTGCTCTGGCTCACTGGGAAGTCAGAGGGAAGGGGGCCTTGGAGAGAGGTTCAGAGGGTTGGCCTGGGATGAGTTGCCACTGCCCGTTGCTCCCCTGGTTGCAAGTGTCAAGGGGTCCCATAAAGGCTAGGAGATACATGCCTGGGGGAGAGCGTGCACTGGGTCCTTTGTCCTGAGCATATTTCTCTCTCTCTTGCAGGTGGGAATCTCAGGGGAAGGTCTCAAGAGAATATCCATCAGCTTTCCAGGTGTGCTTTTTCAGGGTCAGTGGTCTCCACTGAGTGGTCCATGTCATTAGTCAGTGCAGCCCCTCCTGAGGCAGCCGCAGTGTTACTTGTCTGGTTTTGCTGCTTTTCTGGGCTTGGAGCTGAAACACAACTGAGGCCTAGACGTCATCCTTAGGGAGGAAAAGCTCAGAGGGTCTAAACTGCCTGACCAGTGACATGAAAGATGCGGATCCGAACCTCATGACCAGTGATGTGTGAGGGGGGATGTGGGTTTCCCTGGGGGCGAGGTTCTTGTTTTCCCATTTTCCACCCAGGGCTTTGTGCCCTGGTGAGTTTCTGTGCCTCGCCATTGTCCTTGCTCTGCTCATGTCTGTCTAACAGACTCTCTACCACCTGATTGACTTATTTACTAGGAATTTAATTCTTTCAAGTCTCTGAATCCCCATGTCTTTCCCTGAGGGATCTATGATTTATGCAGTAATGTCCATGTTAAAAAGAATGGCCCATCACTCAGGTGTCAAGCTGGGGTAAGGATGTCCTAACACAAAGGTCTCTGGGTACACTTTGTTTCGTTTTCTTTTTTGAAAATATATTTTTGTTGATTTCAAAAAGGAAGGGAGAGGGAGAGAGAGAGAAAAAAACATCAATGATGAGAGCGAATCCCTTCTAGGGATTGAGCCTGCAACCTGGGCCTGTGCCGTTAACTGGAATCAAACCCAGGATGCTCCAGTTCCCAGGCCGATGCTTTATCCACTGAGCCAAACCAGCCAGGGCCATTTTGCTTCTTTAGTAGCTTTTGAAACTTAATATCCTTAGTATAGCACTGTGGAGTACCTTCGCAATGTTTTATTTCTCCCTCCCTCAGTAGATTAAGAGCTCTGAATCCTCCTCACCATTATTATGTCCCAGGCATTACTATGATGGGTACTCTTGTATTTGTCCAATTAGTATATAGGGAGGGAGGTAGGGTGCTGTGTTGAATTTAGGTTTGTCTAAACCAGAGAACCTAGAGTTGTAGTTCCTAAAATACGTATTTTGACAAAAAGTAAGGCTTTCCTAAGATTCGGTGCCTTAGTAATTTCACCACATTAAATACAACGTGGTAAATGCATTCCTACCTTACTCTGAACTAAATAAATGATGGAATGTGTCCAGGCGGAAGGGAGCTGAGTAATAAAGGCAGCTAGGAGCTTATGAGCAGAAAAAAAAACAAACATGATTAAAACAAGAATGCTGGTATCATCCTTATCACATGACTAGAGGCCCTTTGCAGGAAGATTCCTGCAATAGGGCTTCCTGCGGTGGTCTCCGCTGCCTCACCTGCTTCCCTCCCTTCTCCCCCCTCCCCCCATTTCCCTCCTTTCTCCGCTGCCCTGCTTGCTTGCTTCTCCACACCTTCCACCCCTTCTGCAGCGCCTGGCTTCCTTCTACGCTATCTTCAGTCTTCGCTTTTTGGATATGCAAATTAACTGCCATCTTGATTGGATTAATTCACTCATAATTGGCTGGTGGACGTAGCGGAGGTATGGTCAATTTGCATATTTCTCTTTTATTAGATAGGATATTGTTATTATTTGTCCCTGAAGTGCAAGCTTCATTTTTGTCTCCAGAACCAAATAGTAGATGTAATAAATATTGCTGCCTTGTACCAAAGTTATCCTGCTATTTAAGTCAACAAACAATTTTTGAGCATCTGCCATGCTCCAGCGACTTTGCGAAACAGTAAGGATACATTTTGAACAAGACAGACAAGGTCACTGCTCTTGTGGGACTCGCATTGGAATGGAGACAGGCAATGATCGTTTGGGTTATTTGCGGTCCCTTAAAATTTCATTTGAATTCTTAAAATGCTGCTTCTATCAGCTTGTTAATTTGTACAAAGAAGCCAGCTGGGATTCTGATAAGGACTGCCTTGAATCTGTAGATCAATTTGGTAAATACTGTTGTCTTAATATTAACTCTTTGTATCCATGAACATGAACTACCTTTTCCATTTATTTATATCTTCTTTAATTTCTTTCAACAATGTTTTGTGGTTTTAAGAGTATAACTTTTTTGTTAAATATATTATTCCTAAGTATTTTCTTTTCTTTCTTTTTTTTGGTGCTATTACAATTGAAATTGTTTTTTGTTTTAAATACTTTTTATTGATTTCAGAGAGGAAGGGAGAGGAAGAGAAAGATAGAAACATCAATGACGAAAGGGAATCATTGATTGGCTGCCTCTTGCACATTGGATCAATCCCACAACTCAGGCACATGCCCTTGATCAGAATTGAACCTGGGACCCTCAGTCCACAGGCCAGCACTCTATCCACTGAGCAAAACCAGCTAGGGCTGAAATTGTTTTCTTAGTTTCACTTTTGGATAGTTTGTTACAAGTGAGAAGAAATACAATTAACTTTTGTGTATTGACTTTGTGTCCCCTGCAGCCTTGCTCAACTCACTTATTAGTTCTAATATTATCAGTGGATTCCTTAGCATCTTCTTTATACAAGACTATGTCATCTAAGCATAGAGGGCTTTTTTACCTCTTCCTTTCCAGTCTGGATGTCTTTTATTTCTTCTTCTTGCCTAATTCCTCTGACTAGAACTTCCAGTATAATGTTGAATAGAAGTGATAAGAGCACACACATCCTTGTCTTATTCTCGATCTTGGGGAGAAAGCATCCAGTCCTTCACCAGTGAGTTTGATGTCAGCCAAGGGTTTTTTCATGATTCCTTCTATTGTTTCTTTGCTCACAAACAGTCAATTAGCTTGGACTGAGCCTCTGCTCTAAACTCAGCATTTTTAGCCATCCTTGGGAGAATGACATAATACTCACATACTGCTTTCCTAGCGTATTTGCAATGCTAGTTCTTTATGCACCAGCATGTTTCCGTTGATTGCCTTGTTTTAACTATTCGTTCAGAAATCTCTCTGAAATGTTAAACATCCACTTGAGATATAATAGAATACATATATTTCAAACGTTGCTTTAAAACTAGGGCACAACTGGTTTTGGCTGGTGTGGTTTTGTTGGCTGAGCATTGTCCTGTACACCAAACTCACTGGTTAAAGCCCCCGTCGGGGCATGTACCCAGGCTGTGGGCTCAGTCCCTGGTCGGGGTGTGTACAGGAGGCCACTGCTCAATGTTTCTCTCTCACAGCGATGTTTCTCCCCCCCCCCCCCCCCCCCCCGCTCTCTCATCAATTAAAACAAAACATTTTAAAAAACTTGGACATAATTGGGATGTGTTACTGTGCTGGCTAATAATGTGATGCCTTTGGGAGATTAGTGGATAGTTTGACCTTTCAAAGAATTACTCTCAACTACTGTGTTTTGCATTTCTATGTCTGCTTTTTACAGATACAGTTTGTTCTGACCCTAGTTTGTTAATTGGCACTTTTTCTGACCTTAATATGCCTGCCTCTGAGAACATTCTCTTCTAATAGGCAACTTCTAGTAGGATGAGGACCAGGCTGCCAGACAACCAAAGTGTTTAGAAGTTTTTGTAAAATAAGAATAAATAAGCTGAGGGTGAAATTCTTCTGGGAGTAAAGCGCATGGACTTCCCAATGCCTTGTTTGGCTACTTAATGCCTCTTGTTTCTTAGCTTCTCAACTCTGATCTGATTGAGTCACTATCAGGTGTGAAGTATTACTGCTGTATATCACATTATTTTTAATATATTTTATTGATTTTTTACAAAGAGGAAGGGAGAGGGATAGAAAGTCAGAAACATCGACGAGAGAGAAACATCCATCAGCTGCCTCTTGCATACCCCCTACTGGGGATGTGCCTGCAGCCAAGGTACCTGCGCTTGACCGGAATTGAACCTGGGACCTTTCAGTCCGCAGGCCGACACTCTACCCACTGAGCCAAAGTGGTTTCAGCTCACATTATTTTAAAATAAATCTTGTTCTGTTTCCCTCCACCTCATCTCCATTTCTGCTCAGTATTTGAGTGAATGGATATTACTTCACGGTTTAAAATCTTCAAGGGCTCCTCAGTGTCTGGAGCAGGAGCCTCAGCCTCAACTCGGTTGACATTTGGGCTGGGTGAGTCGTGCTTGTGGAGAGGCCGTCCTGTACACTGCAGGGTGTTTACCAGCAGTGGCCATAACACATGTCACTCTGCTTCTGGCGGGTTTGGCTCAATGGTTTGAGTGTCAGCCCAAGCACCAAAGATCTCGGGTTCCATTCCCAGTCGAGGGCACATACCTTGGTTTTGGTTGGATTCCCACTCCCCATTGGGGCACCTGCAGGAGGCAACCGATCAGTGTGTCTCTTACATCTATGTTTCTCTTCTTCCCTCTCCCTCTGCGGCCCTTCCTTCCACACTGTCTGAAAAGCAGAGGAGAACTATCCTCAGTGAGGATTAGTGACAACAAAATGTAGCTCTGTGTCGCCAAATGTCCCCCAGAAGGTAGAAATCATCCCATTGAGAATAGCTGGCTTCGAGCAAGCCACTCTCTAAATCAGATTCACCTGGAAGGCTTTAAAAAGGCAAATCCAAAACCTTGTCAGAGGTCTATAGAGTCTGAGTGAACCTCTTGGGCTTAGGTTCAAGTGCAAGGGACTTGCTGGCTTGGGTGATACACCCAAAGCCCTTTATTCTCAAGCCCCTCCCTGCCTCTTTCAGCATTGCTTCTTTATGTCCCCCAACCTCTACCTACACCATCTGTTTATGACTCCCTTTCTCTGCTTGTGTTTTTTCTTCCCTGAAGCAGAGACTGCTCAGTTGCTTACTAATTACTGATACCATTTCCTTTTTTTTCATTGGTAACAGAATCCCTGTATTGTTGGATGCTGGCTATGTACCCAGTTAAATAGTAACACATTTCCCAGCCTTCCTTGCAGATGATGCTGGCCTCTTCCCATCCCTTTGTCCCCCTTCTTTATTGGAATAAATTGTTGTACATGGGAACACTCTGGTAGTACAAGCTTCAAACCGTATAAATATACCCCTTTTACCTGCCCTCGACCCAGAAATAACTACCATCAACAGTTTGGTATATAACCTAACAACCCCCTTCTATGAATTTTAATTGGTTTATAGCCATCCAATGTTTTTTATTTCTAGTTCTTAGGTAATGTTTCTTTAACCTTTTTTATTGGGGGATTTGAAGGCACATTTTAAAAAATATCCCTTCCTAAGGAAAAGAAATTCTGAAATGTTAGGCTAGAAGAGTCTTGTGGAATGCATTATTCTTTTAATTCCGATCTAGTCTCTCCTGAGTTTGAGTTCTTGTTTTCCAGGCTGGGGGAAGTCTACTCTGCTCCCATAGTCCCCTAGTGGCCAGGTGAAAGCTGGGTGATCTCGATGGTCCTCATCTTCCGAGAGGAAGCACATCACCTTCCTCAGGACAGAGGCATCTGCCCGCCAAGCAGGCAGCAGGGCTGTGGGACTGACATTTAATTTCCATTCTAAAACATTTATTCGATGCATGGCTCTACTCAAGGCATGGAGTAGACACCACAGGGTCTGTGAAGAAATGCAAAGCCATCCTAGTCCCAAGAAGCCTGCGATTTATTTGGGGAGATAACCAGCAATACAAGATTGTATAATATACTTAAACATTAGTGCCTATACATCTTCCTATCTTGTTATTTCTTCACTAGAGGCCTGATGCACGAAGATTCGTGCAAGAATGGGCCTTCCTTCCCCTGGCTGCCAGCACCACCTTTGCTCTGGCCGGAGCTGTCTTTCTTCTCCAGCCTAGAGCCGCCTTTCTGCCTTCCCACGCTGCCCAGAGGCCCACAGTGGCTGGGATGGCGCAGAACGCCTGCATCGTCCCATGGTGACTACGCAAGTGTCCCACCCTGGCCCTGGCCGCTCAGCACCTGCACACGCAAATTAACCCTCCATCTTGGTTGGGTTAATTTGCATCCTCACTCCTGATTGGCTGGTGGGTGTCACGAAGGTCTGGTCAATTAGCAAAAGTTACTCTTTTATTAGGTAGATTTAAAATATCTCATCAGTGCATCGACACTGTAAGTTCATGAGAACAGAGACTGTATTCGATGCTTAGTGCATATTCCCACGCAGCTCTGTTTGGGTTAAAGAGGATGCTGAGTTACATAGACGACAACGCTCTCTGCAGCGAACAGGGAGCTTATTTGGAAAAGACACAGCATGAGTTGCCACTTAGTCATCCATGTGGCATCATGCCAGGGGTTCCACGGGAGGACCTTTGTGCTCTGTCGGGAGTCATCGTCGACAGAACTGGATCAGTTGCAGAGCACAGTCGCTGACTTGGTTCTTCCTCTTCCCTTCCCTCTGGCTCCAGCCAAACGGGCAGAGAGGTGCGAAGGGGAACTCGGACTCCGCCGGGAGGGTGGCCGACGTGCTCTGTTGGCGACTCGTGTGAAACCACCCTCTCTCAGCATGCTTAGCTCTGAGCAAAACGAAGACTGGGTTCCCTGGCTCGCGGGGGATTGTGGTCAACAGGACACTAGCAGCACCACCCGCTGTGGGACACCCGTCACTCACTGAATGACAGAGGGGTTGTGTGCAACCTCCTAAACCCGCATGATGCTCTCTGTCCAAGCTGGCCCCCTCTGCTGATGCCACGTTCCAGAACCAGTCCTGCGGCAGCAGCCTGAGCTTTACATTTTCTTTTAGTTTCTACTCCTTACTCCTTACTCCCAGGCAAGGTTTGCCAGAATTACTCCCAATTGTGGCATGATTTAAATTTTCATACCTTCATTATACAAATCTCCTCAAGAAGAAAATGTGGGCCAGTTACATAAATGGGTGAAGAAAAACATCACCCAGAGTTCTATCACCCCAAATGACCACTGTTAGTATTTTGTGTATTTTTATTTGTGCATCTGTGTGTGTGTGTGTGTGTGTGTGTGTGTGTGTGTAAAACTAGGGTGAGATGTACGTAATTATAGTTTTAAATCAGCGTAATGGGCAATTTGTCATCCTATTTTTGTCACTCTGCATCATGTTCCCAGTTCCCAGTGTAATGACATGGTTTGGGAAACATACTTTTCAGTGGTCCACTTCGCTGTTAATGTAGGCCAATGAGCGCTGGGAACCGCCACCCTCACATAATGGGAGGAGCCAGTGAGAGGGTGGGAAGAAAACCCAGAAGTCTTTGCAAACTGCTCCCCTCAGGAAGTAGAGTCACACTCGGTCTCACGGTTAAAACCTGGACTGGCAAGCTGCTTGCCTTAGCTTTCCCCTCCACAAAGTCAGTGTGATGCTTCCTTCCTCCGAGGGTTTTGGGGAAGGATTAAATTAGTCAATATATGGAAAGTAAAGAGATAGTGCCTGGTGTCTTCAAAGTGTTATAACTTGGCTGTTTTTCTTAGCGATAGCCGGAGGCCCTACGGTGAGGTTGGGGGATTGCAATAGTTTTCTCTTGTCTGCCTCTCTTGTGACTTAACATTTTGTGTGCCTTTAGATGAGGTCCTTTATTGTACTTAGGAACACATGTGTTGCTTCAGTGTGAATACTGGAATTTAATTTCTAAGGAAAGGAAATAGATTCAGTGCAGGGAGGAGAACTCATAAACTTCTCACAATTTCCCCTCAAAACTACCAGGTTGATAAATAAGCCATAGAGCTTTCCTAGGGCCCTGAGATACCAATTTATAAAAGCCTTTCACATGACCCTCTATATGAGTGGGTGGATCACTGCGGGGTATTTGCGTCTAGAAGATAATTTCATCCAAGTTGCTCTCCCAAGGATTCAGACAAGCAAGTGAGTTGTTGTTGTTGTTGTTGTTGTTATTTCAATCATCACTGGACACAGTAGCAAGTTCACTGGGTGTAGGGCCAGAGGCCTGGGTTCAAGTCCTGGCTACTGCTTTAGTTCTTTCACTGACTGGGTGGCTTTTGGCAAATCGCCTGACATCTTTGAAATTTGGTTTCCTCTTCTGTAAATGGGAGTGAGTGTTGTACATAATGGCCTACGAAGGATGTGAGAGGATTAGATTAAATTCAAGAATATGCAAGAACGTGTGGTAGAAATTAAAAGGCAGCATATGTATATGTCACTCCCATTATGAGATGGACTAACATAAACCTGTCGCTCGGGTTCCCCACCTGGACAGGGTTTTGTTTTGTTTTTTGTTTTTTAAATATATTTTTATTGATTTCAGAGAGGAAGGGAGAGGGAGAGAGAGATAGAAACATCAAAGTTGAGAGAGAATCATTGATCGGCTGCCTTCTGCATGCTCCACACTGGGGATCGAACCTACAACCCAGGCATGTGCCCTTGAGCGGAATCGAACCTGGGACCCTTCAGTCCGCAGGCCGACACTCTATCCACCGAGCCAAACCAGCTAGGGCGGGTTTTTTTTTTTTTATTTTTTATTCTCCAACAATTCTCCTGCGTGGAGGCACGCTGTGCCCAGTAGCTGAGGATGTATTACAATGAACAGATCATTGCAGGGCTCAGCTTTGCATTTCCTCTTGGAAGGAAGCAGGCCCATCATTATTATTGTATCATGTTCTGTCACGTTCACACCATTGAGTGTCACTTCATTAACGAAAGCTCCTGGGGAAATCGTGTCTAGTTAGGCAGAAATCTCATCTCAGATGATCAGGCTGCCTGTGTAGGGAGCCTACTGTGTGGTGTGCTGTGCTCCCGGGAGACAGGCCTGTAGCTATAGTAACCAAAACCTGAGGCAGCAGTGGTGCAGACGTTGTTGATTTCTCTCTTCTTCCCTGTGGCTCTAAATCCCCGGGAACATGTGAGATTACTGAGAGCTGGCTCCCCGGGCCCCCATTCGGGTCTTTGTCCGTGGGCTGCATTAGATGTAAAACTGAAGAAGACGGTACACAGAGAATGGCACGTTCTTATACTCTGTGCCAAAATGACCTATGGCACTGAGCACAGTACCTGTTTCTCCCACATCAATGTTTCTGTCTGTCTTTCCCTCTCACTTCCACTCTCTCTAAAAATTAATGGAAAAATGTCCTCGGGTGAGGATGAACAAATAAATCAGTAAATAACAGCTTCATTTTGTTATTGAGAAAACTAAGTCTCAGAGAGGCCAAATTTCCTAACCAAGGTCACCCAGCAGAGAAGTAATTGTAATGGGTGAGACCTTACCCAATCTTCTGAAAAAAAATACCCAATGAAGTAATGACTTTATGCCTGGCCTCTATGATGGCATAAGCAATAATATCCTTTCAGGATCTGATTTATATGTAAAAGAATCATTCTGGCTCCAATACGGAAAATAAAATTGGGGGCAGGCGGGTAGAAGCAGGGAGATAAGTTAAGAATAAGAAGCAGGTTGATTCAGTAAAATAGATGGTAAACTCCTCTTGTTACTTAATGATACCTGCTTACGGAAATCCTCAAATTCTCATAGGTGGTGAGTTTGTTTCCTCAACTCACAGTAAGAGAAGCACCTTCTTGCTCCCATTACTAAGTCTCCTGATCCACTGACACCTTGCATCTTCAGCTCTTTCTTGCCCGCAGGGCCGGCTGTACATTTGGACTTGGCTGGGGCAGCCTGTGGGTGTTTGAAGGACGCCGAGAAGACACCCTCTGTCAGTTATTCTCATTGATGTCTCACATCCACCCGCGAGAGCTGGCTCACCTGTGCTGAGTATTGTCCTGTCCCAGATATTTATTGAGTACCAGGCCCACACTAGCTATTGGGGATAAAGAGATGAAGAAGACATTGTCCCTAACCTCATAGAGCTAACCATCTAAAGCAGCGGTTCTCAACCTTTCCAATGCCGCGACCCTTTAATACAGCTCCTCATGTTGTGGTGACCCCAACCATAAAATTATTTTCACTGCTACTTCATAACTGTCATTTTGCTACTGTTAAGGAAGCGTAATGTATATATCTGTGTCTTCCGATGGCCTTAGGCTCTACAGCAGCGATTGTCCAGTTCAGTAGTTGAGAACCGCTGTTGCAGAGCCTAAGACCATCGGAAAACACAGATATTTACATTATGCTTCATTAACAGTAGCAAAATTACAGTTATAAAGTAGCAACGAAGATGATTTTATGGTTGGGGGTCACCACAACATGAAGAACTGTATTAAAGGGTCGCGGCATTAAGAAGGTTGAGAACCACTGCTCTACAGGGTATAGGAAGATACAAAAACAAGTCATTGTAAGATGTAGGAAGTTCAAGTGTGGCGATATACACAGGATGAGTACCCAAGCCACCCTGGGGTACAAGGTGAGGTGAGAGGACAGAGACAACGAATGTGTCCTCCAGGAGGTAATTCCTGCCTACACTGAACCTCCAAGAGGAGGAGAAGGCATTAGCCAGCAGGAAGGGGATGGTGCTGTCGGAGGATACTGTGTCTGTGGACACTACAGCAGTTTAGGCTTGTCTGAGTAAGGTGTAGGACAGCGAGCAGCAGGAGATGAGACTGGGGGAGACGAGCAGATGGCAGAGAGCCTTATATAGGAGCTAGGCTTCATCTCAGACAGTGGGGACAGGAGGAGAATGGAGTGGTAACTTCAGGTACATCACTCTAATCACTAAGGAGGAGGGAGTGAAGGGTTTGAGACTGGAGGCAAGGAACCCAGCTGGAAGATCCTCAAGGAGAAATGAAAAGGTAAATTTGAAGAATATTTTGAAGGATAAAACCTAAAGGACTCAGTGATTAACCGGATGTGGGCATTCCTCACCTCCCATCTGATTATTTTAAAGCAAATCTCAGGCCTCATAATTTCATCGGCAAATATTTAAGGGGATCTATTGAAAAGGATTCTTTTTAGAAAAATAACCCCAAGACTCTTTTCATCTCCCTAAATGAAAAATCATTCTTTAATATCATCAAATATCTAGTCAGTGTTCAATTCCCATCATTATTGTCTCAAATTAATAATAATAATAAAAAAATTGGCCCAGCTGGTGTGGCTCAGCAGTTGAGCATCGACCAGGAGGTCACTGGTTCGATTCCGGGTTAGGGCAAATGCTCTGGTTGAGGGTTTGAGCCCTAGTGGCGGAGGTGCAGGAGGCAGCCAATCAATGGTTCTCTCTCATCATTGATGTTTCTATCTCTCCCTCTCCATCTCAGAAATCAACAAAAATATATTTATAAAAACAAAAAAATGTTGAATCAGAATCAATAAGACCCACGGTAAGTTGCTCTGTGTAATTCTCTTTCATCCATTGTTTGAGAAAGGGGCTCAATAGTTCTGTAGCGTTTTCCAGAGCACCGACTGTGCCGATTGCATCCTCACCATGCCACTTGAAAGTGTTCATCTGTCCCCCGTATTTTCTGTAAAGCGATCAGGTTTGATTTTTTTTTTTTTTTTGGCAAAACTAGATGGTGCTATTCAATCTGGCCTGATTGTCTCTCTTTTTGTGATGTTTGCAGCCCTTGATGACAATTGCCTGGCTCTGTTAACTTGTTGGGTTTTTCAAAATGGCAGTACCTTTTTAAAAAAAGAGGCTATATATAACACCTCGTCTGTTACTGCAGTGTGAATATGTTTCTCATGGCCTTCTTGGGGGCTACAGAGAAGGCACCATGATCCCTGTGCTGGCCAGGGTTCGAGTTAGGGAGCAAGCAGGGAAAGGACTCATCCCTCACTCCCCCACCGCATCCCCCTCCACCAGCTCCTCTTAGGAGCTTGCCGTTCCTCCTGGGGTGGGGGCAGACCCAGTCTCCCCGTGAGCACTGGAACCAGTAGAAGCATCGCTTAATGGGCTGAGGGTAGACTCCCTCCTTCAGGGACATGGTGTATTCGAAATCAAAGCGGGTCTCTGCTGAATTAATCGCGGTTACAAGAGCATTGTTTCAGGAAAAACAGAACAGAATGTAAAAGCAGGCTCGGCTCTAATAAATGATACGGGGGAGCTAAAAAAGAAAAAACAAAGTCCATGTGTCCAGAAGGAGCAAGAGAGAAAGAAATTAGCAGTAATTACCCAGCATTAGCTAAGGGAGGGGCGACGCCAAATCTGTAGATGAGAACATTGTGGTCCCTAGAGCTGTGTATTCTGCCATGGGCACAGATGGTCAATTATTCATTTATTCAGCAAACATATATCGGTGCTGCTGTGGACCGGGTAGTATGTATCACACACTAAAGTGGGTAGTCTCTGCCCTCAGCCTCCCCCATTCTAGAGGAGCAGGGGAGACAGAGCAGTAAGCAGACTATCAGAGCCAAGTCGGTGACTTCCAACTGGAGCGAGGCTGGAACTGGTAAAATATGCAACACATGATTCACGAGGGGCACTGACCTTTTCCCGCTCGACTGTCAGACTTAAAACATGACAGCAGCCAACACCACAGGAGCCAGTCGATGTGAATGAATCAAAATTATATCTATTTTTTTTGTCAGATTGACAAAAAGTACATATTTTGGTGTGCCGCTGGTTTTAGTTATTAGTTCTTGTGTAGCTTGAAAGAGGTTGGAAATAGCTGTGCTACGTGCCTAGAGCAGGGGGCACAGTACCCCCCCCCCCCCCGCCCCGCCCCCCACATGTCTTTCCAAGTGTGCCAAGCCCTCTGGGTAATTTATATCAGAAAAGGATGCTGCCTCTAAGAGACCTCAGCTGCCACATCCATCCCCCCCCCCCCCCCCCCATTGATCAACTGCCTCCTGCACGCCCCCTACTGGAGATTGAGCCCAAAACCCCGGGCATGTGCCCTTGACTAGAATCCAATAGGGGACCCTTCCCTCCGAAGGCCGATGCTCTAGCCACTGAGCCCAACCAGCCAGGGCTAGGATTATCTTGAATGAAATTCAGTGCCGCAGCTCGCACCATGGAGCAGCATGAGAGATGTTTGTTGTATCTGTTGTCAGGGTGACAGTGCGGGCATCTGTCGCCTTCTCCATCTCAGGGTCCTCTTAAGGGGGGGCAGTGGAGGAATGCCTCCCGCGTTCGGTACCAAGGTTAAGTGGTGCTTCTTAGAAGTTCTGGGTCTTATTCATGTGATGGACCCTGTAGTTCTTATATTTGATCATCATTCACTATTTTCCTTTGGCCACTAGGGTTCTTGGAACCCAGGTTATGTGTCTTATTAGCAACTGTACAGGGCTATTTATTATACATTTATGGATACTAACCTTACTCCTAGTTTCATTATCTTACCTCCCTTTATTTCCCTTCCACTTCAATTTCCAAAGCTACTTGTTTTATTCCTTGACATTGAACGCATTTTTATAAGTGGGGATAGAGAAACACATACGTACTTATAGGTGTACCGGTTAATAATGCGGATTTTGTAATCAAAGAAAACACGATAATTTCAAGAGAAACATCAAAAGTGCTTTCTTCAAAGTAATGACTATCGCTAGCTGTACATTTCCCCATCTTTCAGGTAATTTGTGGATACCGACCCAATAGAACTTTTCTTGTTTTGAGGCACACCATTCAGAGACCCAATTCTCCACTTCTTCGTACATTTTGAAGTGCTGTTCAGAAAGTGCATGGGCCATCATCGATCGGAACAAGCAGTCATCTGAAGGAGCAAGGCCTGGTGAATACAGTGGGCGGGTTCATACTTCCCAGGCAAGATCTTTTAATGTGTCTTTAACTGGTTTTGAAGTATGTGATGGTGTGTTATCATGAAGCAAAATTAAGTGTGGTTCAAATTGATTATTTGTTGTTGGTAGCGATCAGTATTTAACGGTTTCACCTGGTTTTAGAAGCTCATGATACACCACACCTTCCTGATCCCACCAAACACAGAGCATTGTCTTCTTTCTGAAGCGATTTGACCTTGCAGTTGAGGTTGATGGTTGACCTGGATCAACCCATGATTTTGTGCGTTTGGGATTCTCAAAATAAATCCACTTTTTATCGCCAGTCACAATTCGATGCAAAAAAAGGCTTTCTTTCGTGCTTTTGAAACAACATTTTACTGATGACTTCTCGGTTTTTCGTTCAGTTGATGTGGCCTCCATTTTCCTTTAAAATCTTTCCCATTGCTTGTAAACAATTGGAAATTGTTTGCTGAGGAACGTTTAATCTTTTTGCAAGTTTATGAGTTTGACACGCATCTTCATCCAGTAATGCTTGTCATTGTTGGTCTTTATGCTTTTTCAGTTGACCTGGACTTTCTTTGTCTTTCACATCAAAATCATCACCTTTAAAGCGTTTAAACCAGCACTCACAAGTATCTTGAAATGGAGCATTGTTCACCATAAGCTTTCCAAAGTATATGGTAACTTTCAGCAGCATTTTTCTTCACAATAATGAATTAAAACTTCCTGCAAATGCTCTTTTTTTTTGCCACGAAATTCGGCATTTTAAGGATAAAAATATCTATGATGTTAACACCTTCAGCAAATTTGACTTATGAAGTTCTGAAGCATGCTGTCCATACAACAAAATAGCATACATATCAAATTGCATATATATCAGCATAGGCCTAACTCCGTCTATTGAAATAAATCCACATTATTAACCGGTACACCTAGTAAATATATCCATCGTACATAAATAAAATATGAAATTGAGTCTACAACAGCGGCAGACTTGACCTCTCTTCAACCTGCTTGCCTCCTAGTTGCGCCATCAAAATGCTTTCAGACCCTCCTGCCCCAGACAGAGGTCAAGCAGAAAACCTCACCGTCTACCACCTTCACCCGGAGCAGGGGCAGAGGGAGGGGGAGGAGGGAAAGAAGGTGGAGGAGGAGCGATACTTGGGGGCCACATACTCCCCTGCATCAGCGACCCCCCCTCTGGCATCCTTCCTCCTGACATCTTTCAGCTGCGTGTTCCTGTCCCTGCCTCCCGCCCACCAGTGTTCCTTCGCCTGTGTGAGAAAGCAATTTGCATCGAACCAGCAGGATTAAGTAAGATGAATGGAGGCGGCCTGCTTTTGCATCTCAGAAACCCCTTTCATCTCGCAGAGGCCTCTGTGCAGACGAGAATAGAGCAGTTGCGCTTTATTGTGGCCCCGCGGGCTGAGTTTCAGATTTGTGATTCATCTGCCTTAGAGATGAGTGAACAGCTGGGAATGCTGCAGTCTGAGGACCAAACACACTTGAACTTTCCCCTGTCCCCTCCAGCTCCTGCGTGGGGCGGCTGCTTTAAGTCAGAGGGAGAATCAGGTCTGTGTGCAAACCTGGGGTGGGTGTGGGACGCCTGACCTGGGTTGTGGCAAATGGGATTCAGGACTCAGAGATGCACCTGGAATGCTGCAGTCTGCAGGGCTTCTTCTTTGGGATGGAAAGCTACCAGACCCTGGTCGGCAGACTGCGGCTCTTTGGCCCCTTGAGGGTGGCTCTTCCACAAAATACCACGGCCTGGGAGAGTCTCTTTTGAAGAAGTGGCGTTAGAAGAAGTTTAAGTTTAAAAAAAAAATTGGCTCTCAAAAGTAATTTCAGTCATAGTTCTGCTGATATTTGGCTCTGTTGACTAAGGAGTTTGCTGACCACTGTACCAGACAAAGGCTAGAAAATTGCAGGTAATTGCTTGGGCCTGGGCCTTTTCCAGAGCTGAGTGCGACCTGTAGGCTCCTCAGTGTCTTTATCTGCAAAATGGGTATTTAGTTCTACTGGACTCACAGGGTTGTCACGAGGGGGAAATCATAATAGTTATTGTTTCATTACACGTCAGTCATCATTCTAAGAGCTTTCTTTACACACTTACAACATGTTTAGTTCTCATTATCCCCATTTTTCAGAGGAGGAAAGTGAGGCTCGGAAGGCCAAAGTGCACACAGCTGGTGAGTGACAGAGCGAGGTTTGAACCCAAGCAGTAACACAGCCCCAGGGGCGGTGCCCTTCCGCACGAGGACTCCGAGACTTGTCTGCAAAGACCGGGTGGTGCCCGGCACCAGAGGGCACTCACTCAGAGGCCGGCCGCTGTCCCGGGCTGAGCCGCCGCGCTGGTCTCCCCAGAGCTGATCTAGCCGGCCCTGGCTCTCTCTGTGGCACCTCCATCGATGCTCTCGGCGCCTTGGACTTGGGTTACAACTCTCTGCATCTGTCTCCCTGCTCCTCCGCCGGCAACTTCCCTCCTATAGCCCAGCACTTGACACAGTTCTTGACATCCAACAGGTGCTTCATGTTTTCTGAAAGACGGTTTCTCTTTGGCACCGGGGCCATGCCATTGCCCAGGGAGGCGGTGAGCCTGTGGCTGGGAGGCCTCTCACCGGGGCCAGAGGCGTCCCTTCCAAGCTAGTCTGCTCTGTCTTCTCGTGTCTCAAGCGTGCTGCGTGGAGGGCCCTTTTAAAACAGCTGCTTCCTGGTTGTACCATCAAAATGCTTCAGAGGCAGAGGAGAAGATCTGACTGTACAACCTCTACCTGGAGAAGGGGCGGAGGGGAGGGAGAGGAGGGAAAGTAGGGACGAGGAGGAGAGAATTCCGTTGTTATTGCTTTCCATCACAAGAGCAAGTCATGCTTTTAAAAAGGGAATTCGAGCATTGCAGGAACTTTGAAAAATGAACGTCCTTCTAACCTGCTGTTGCAGGTGTGGTTCCTGGTTTGGCATCTTGTCAGGAATGCAGAGTCCTGGGCCTCTCCCACCCTGGCCTGCTGAATCTGCACGTGCATTTAACAGGGCCCCACAGGGACTCACAGCCACCGGAAAGTTCAGAGAGCTGGCCGAGGCCCTCCGCCCTGGCCCCAGCTAAGACAACAGCTGTCACCAGCTTGGGGGGCATGTGAGAGCCTTTAAAATACTCTCCTAACCTCTCAGCAATTACCTGCAATTTTCTAGCCTCATCTGAAATCAAAGTCATTCAGCAGGAAGCTAATTACCTTGTCTGTCTGCTTCTACGCTGGCCCCCTCTCCAACTGCTCCCCCCAGCAGCCATGGTGATTATCTTCCATATATATAAAAAGCCAGCCACTGTAACATGGTAAGGACCCTAACGACCAGTCGCTATGACGCCCACTGTGGCCAGCGAACGGCCCGATGAGGTACACGTCTCCTTTTCCCCCACTGACCCGAGAGCTCTCTGTGTGGTTCGCTGAGGCTGAGCCCTGGCCAGCATTGCAGCTTTACTTACGCCTGTGCTCAAACCTGCTCTTTCCCCATTCTTCCCAGTTGCTGTTCTCAAAAGTATCCTTTAATAAGTATGCCCACTACCAGACTCTCCCACCACAATCAAGGACAAGGCCAGCCTGCCAAACACCCCAGGCCCTTTTCCCCACTTTCCCAACACCCCCACCAGCCCTGCCTCCAATTGGCCTGCCCCACTAGGATAGGCCTGCATCCCCTCCTCATGGCCAGCCACGCCCCCAATCGGCCCCCCAATCCCCATCAGGGTTGGGGCCAACCAGCCAATCACCTTCGGTCCCTCCATCCAGCTGGCCAACCTCCCCCCATCTCCTCCTCCCGAGAGGCCCAGCCCCTATCCGCCCCGATGGGGCTGGACTGGCCAGACCCCACCTGTGCATTAATTCATGCACTTGGCCTCTTGTTTTAAACATAAATCAGATCATGTCCCTCTCCAGCCTGGAATCTTTCCGTGCCTTTCCATTGTCCTGGGAACACCACCAGCCTCTTCACTGTGCCTGTCACACACCTTTCCTTCCTGCTCCTCACTCTTGACACACTGACCTTTTCTCTTGTTCACCTCTGGGTCTCTGCATCCTCCCTCTCTCCTGATGGGTTTCTTCTCATTCTCAGCCTAAATGTCGCCTCTTCAGAGGTGTGAGAGGGAATGGGGGAAGATGCCCTTGCCTGCCTGTGTTCTCGGCCTTTCACTGGCGGTGGTGAAGACTGTGTCACTGCAGGATGTGAGCCCCATGAAGACAGGAACCACCTTTCCTCACTCTCCCTTCTACTGCGAAGCTAGGCACCGCGCCTGCACATGGCAGGTCAATACGCGGTGTGTTTGTTGAATGAATGTCTGCTTCCTGGAGACCAGGCATATTAACCTCATCACCCTGTTCTGTGTTGATGTTTGTTAATGCTCACCCAAGGACATTTTTCCATTGATTTTTAGAGAGTGGAAGGAATGAGGAGAAAGAGAGAGAGGCGGGGGGGGGGGAAACATCAATGTGAGAGAGACACAACAATTGGATTGGTTTTCTCCTGCACGTGCCCGCATGCTGGGGATCAAGCCTGAAACCGAGGTATGTGCCCTTGACCGGAATCAAACCCGGGATCCTTTAATCCACAGGCCAATGCTCTGTCCCCTGCACTAAACCAGCTAGGGCTCATCACCCTGTTTTTATTTTTAACTACAAAGATAATAGATGCTAATATATTTTTTAAAACTCTGCAGGAAGGAATAAAATGACAAGTATCACCATTTATCTTTCCCCTCAATTCCTTCCCACTGCAAAAGTAACCACTGACGGCAGCTGATTCTGTCTTCTTCCAATTGTCTAACCCTGAAAACACACCCACGATCACACCGCAGTATTGGTTCCATTCTGCAACTGGCATTTCTTTTTCTTGTTTTGGGGGTTTTTGCTTGTTTTGTTATTTGTGGGGTTTTTTTGTTTTTGTTTTTTTGTTTTGTTAATCCTCACTTCAGGATATTTTTTCCCCATTGATTTTTAGAGAGAGTGAAAAGGAAGGAGAGAAGTGCGGGGGAGAGAAAGAGAGAAACATCGACGTGAAAGACACATTGATTGGTTGCTTTCTGAACACACCCGGAACCAGAGATGGGAACTGAACCCGTGGCCCTGTGATGCGGGGGCCAATGCTCTAACCACCTAACACCACCGGCCAGGCTCTACAGCTTGTGTTTCTTTAAAATTTGGGTAAAATAGGTAATAATATAAAAGTTACCATCTTGATCATTTTTTTAAGCGTCCAGTTCGGTGACGTTAATGTTGTACGACCGATCTCCAGAACTCTTCCATCCTGGCCAAACGGAAACCCTGCACCCATTAAACAGCAGCTCCCCACTTCTCCCTCCTCGAGCCCCTGGCAACCACCATGCCCCTTCCTGTTTCTATAAATTTTAACAACTTGGTTTCAAACTTGACACGTCTTCCCGGGGGGGGGGGGCTCCTCCCCTCCAGCTCGTTCTTCCTGCAGCCACACAGGGTCTCGCAGTGGCTCCAGCTGGTTTTGATCCTGTCCGTGATACGGAGATTGCTGCCAGCATTTTGCCGGTACAGACCATGCTGCAGGGCCGGGGTTAAGTCCCCAGAACTGGGGGGTCAGGAAGCGTGCCCTTCCAGTTTGCAAAATTGCTGCTCAGGGAAGTCCAGTCACCTCCCACTCACAGAGGAGAGAGGGCTGTTTGACATGACCAGCTGGAAGCTAAGTGGACACGGTCCCATCATAGAGGCTGGTAGACGGGCCTTGCCCAGGGGGAGGGGGTGTTTAGTGACTCCCTATCGAGCAGGTTTTCCAGGGAGAAGCCTGGGAGGTGAGCTGGGGAAATCGAGCTGCTTGAGGGAAACACAGGAGGAAGTTCATTCAAAAGCCATAAAATGAGTGGACTTGGAAGGAGCTCGTTGCTGTGGCAACCAACCCGTTGCCAAGTGTGGGTTTTCTTCTTTCTTCTGCATCTGGCGGGAGCTCCTCTCCCTGCAACGTTACTTGAGAGAGAAAGATCGAGTTCAGCATTCTTTTGCTGAGGTCCATGCACGACTTCTGACAGTGACCCCCTGTCACTCACACAATGTGATGGCCTCTCCCGGGAGGGGCTGGCTGAGCCCCATCCCCAAAGCACAGGTACACCCAGGTATCCCACCCCAAACACCGATGTCACGGACCCCAACAACCTGCCTGCACTGAGGGGCCGGGGGAGCCAAGACCCCCAGGAGACTGTCCTGTTGCCTTCACAGGGAGAGGTTTCCTAGGCTTTTGTGTTTAAGAATGCCGAAGGTCAAGGTCAGGGGAAGCTCTCCGGAGCAGGCCTCTTGAATCAGTCCCTTTGCCAGAGTTCCTCCAGGACATTGAACCCTGAAAATGCCGACTACAATAGGGCTGAGGGGGACGCAGCAGACAGATGAGCAGAATTAAGTTATGTACCTGCTCCCAGCACAGGCTCTAGGGTAGGCATACACGTCCTCGTCCAATCCTCCTATCCGCTCAGTGACGTGGGAATTACTAGTATGATCCCCCTGTTCATAGCAATGAAAGCAGGGGCTCTGAAGCTTGAGTGGTTTGTCCAAGATCTCAGTGCGGGAATATGACCTGGTCTCAAGGTCATGGTCACCACCACCACCACCGGAAGATAGCTTGGTGATGTGAACTGGACAGAGGAGGGGTGGTCCCTTTTCTTGGATGTCATTGATAGCAGCCAACTTGAAATCTCCCTCTAATTAGGCAGAGACGTCTGTGAAAATTTTTAATTTGTTTTATTGTTTAAAGTATTACAAATAGTAGTACATATGTCTCCTTCCCCCTCCCCCTGTTTACCTCCCCCCGGCCTACCCTACCTCCAGCACATGCCCTCACCGCCCCCTGCCCAGTGTCTCGTATCCATTGGTGACGCTTATATGCATGCGTACAAGTCCTTTGGTTGATCTCTTTCAGCCCCCGCCCTCCAACTTCCCCTGCCTTCCCGCTGTAGTTGACAGTCTGTTCCATGCTTCTTTGCCTCTATATCTATTTTTTCCCATTTCTTTTCTTTAAAAAATCTTGCCTCTGCAGGCTAGAGATAAACATATAATAATAATAATAATAATAATAATAATAATAATAATAATAATAAAATGTTTGAGCCCCAATTTCACTGTCCAGCAGTTCTGAGTCCCAGTTTCAAGGTCAAACAGTTCCTTATGTGTGCATGTCAGCAGGGCTATCTGGATGGTGCGTCTGTGGGGATCTCACCCACCAGCGCCCCCTGGTCCCTTCCCCTGACCGTCTCCTCCTCCCTGACTCCCCTCAGCCCCCCTGAACCAGGCAGTGGGCTGCTGTGGGGAAACATGGCATGTGCAGGGTCAGATCCACACTAGCATGCACCCGACCACGTCTGAACGCCAGCCTCAAAGCAGAAACCGGAACCCGGGGCCTCTGGGTTTCCTTTATTTTCTGTAAGAGCACCTGGCGCTGTCGGGAGGATTAAGTGAGCCGAGGGAGAAGGATCTAGGACCTGACTTTTCTGTTAAACTCAGACAGCCCAGGGGCCTGGGAGCCTTTTCCACTTTCTCTTGCACAGCCTCTCTTGTGGGAAGGCTCCGTCCCTTCGCCTCCAGGGCGCATGACAGGACTGATTGATCTGTACCCTTGAATTTGATTTTCTACATCCTCTCTCAGAGGCAGCCATCCCTGGAGCCATCCATCCCCTGAGACTCTTGTCTCGCTGTCACACCCGTTTAGGCTCCACATCCTGGGCTCCCGGGGGACCCCTGTCCACAAGCCCGCCCCTCCGGCTGGCCGAGAAAGGCGGCCCTGGATGCTCTGTGCTTCCCCGCCTGTGTGTTTTCCGATGATCTTAGGCGCCCCTGCCAGCGGGTCTCAATCTGTGGGGTCAGAACCGCCGAGGGACAGTGGCATGGGCAGCAGGAGCACCGATCAACAGTCAAGGGCAAAGGCAAGGACAAATGTTGCTTCTCTGCCCCCTGTGCCTGGCCGGGGAGCCCTGCCCCGCTGCAGGGAAGTGGGAAGGAACCCTAATTTGCCACTTCAAGGTACTACAGCGTCTTCCAGTTTGAGTGGTCAATGCTCATTTCCCACTTCCGTTTCTTCTCCTTCCTGCTGCCTCTCCGTGATGGCCAAGGCCGCTGGGTGGTCACCCATGGGCTTTTGGAGTGCTCTGCTGACACCCGGTATTGAGACGGTGCCTGGGGCACGGGGGCCCCAGGAGAGGGGTTTCTTTTCTGAGCTGAGGCACAGGTCCCCCCACCCCCACCCCCCACTCCATGCCCCTTTCCAGATCCCAGAGGAAGTTCAGGATCCCCTGCAGCCATGCATGGGGAGCAGGGCCAGTTATCCAGCCGTCCCCCCACTTCCCCGCCCCCTGGCCTGTGGACTCAGCGTCTCGCCCCACGTGAATCTCCTCCTAGAGGTCCAGGCAGGAGAGGGCCAGGCATCGGTGCTGTTAGCTGTCCCCTCTCCCTCAACCCCTGGCTTTGGCGGGAGGAGGTGATTAACACCAGCTGTGGGGTGACCTGTGTCCCCTGCTCCGCCCTGCTTCACAGTTGTCCTGGGGCCACACGAATTGCATCATATCCTGATTTCTTTCTACAAAACTCGGCGATCTAGTCCACCGCCTGGCTCTTGATATGTTAATGTGTGTTTAAATTATTTAGAAAATTCTTTCTCTCTAGGCAAAGACTGGCTTTCAAGGCTAGTCCCTTGCTTTACACGCAGGAATATATTTTTTAAAATATATTTTATTGATTTTTTTACAGAGAGGAAGGGAGAGGGACAGAGAGTCAGAAACATCAATCAGCTGCCTTCTGAACACCCCCTACTGGGATGTGCTCACAACCAAGGTATATGCCCTTGACCAGAATTGAACCTGGAACCCCTCAGTCCTCAGGCCGACGCTCTATCCACTGAGCCAAACCGGTTTGGGCCACTCAGGAATTTTTTTTTGGAGGTCCGAAGCTGACCTGCCCTCTTTTTCTTTGCATTTCTAACCCTCTCCCAGGCAAACAGATGCCTCTGACAGAAAGGGAGGGAGGTCACTCTAAAAGGGAGTAAAAAGAGAAAAGCGCATGAACTGGTTCCCCAGGCACTCCGTATTCCATGCGCTTATGACCAGATGTGTTTAAGGGTCCTTTCAAGCCTGAGATTCGGTGAATTCTGCCTTCAGCCTTGTCGATGTGGGAGCTCCTTTTTCATCAAAGACCTTGCTTTAGTGACTGCCTTAGTTCTCCTCTCTTTATAGTCAAGCTTCCTGGAGAAAACACTCCTCCTGCTTTAGAAACCAAGGTCAACCAACAACCTCTTTATTTCTAAACCCAACGCTCCCTGTGTGAGTTTCCTAGGGCTGCCATAACAAAGTACCACAAGCTTGGTAGCTTATAAGAAAAAAGTGTGCCGAGACCGGTTTGGCTCAGTGGATAGAGCGTCGGACTGTGGACTGAAGGGTCCCGGGTTCGATTCCGGCAAGGGCATGTACCTTGGCTGCGGGCACATCCCCAGTGGGGGGCGTGCAAGAGGCAGCTGATTGATGTCTCTCTCTCTCATCGATGTTTCTGACTTTCTATCCCTCTCCCTTCTGCTCTGTAAAAAATCAATAAAATATATTAAAAAAAGAAAGAAAGAAAGAAAGAAAAAAGTGTAAGAGCTCAGCCAGCACGGCCAGTGGTTGAGCAGCGACCCGTGAACCAGGACATCACGGTTTAATTCCTGGTCAGGGCACATGCTGTGGGTTGCAGGCTCTGTCCCCAATAGGGGGCGTGCAGGAGACAGCTGATCAATGTTTCTCTCTCATCATTGATGTTTCTCTCTAAAATTATATATATATTTAATATATATATTTAATTTAAGAGAAATTTATTCTCTCACAGTTTTGTTGACCAGAAGTCCGAAATCAAATTGTCGGGCAAGATAGGTTCCCTCTGGAGGCACCTAGAGAATCCGTTCAATGCTTCTGAAGGCTCCCTCTGCATTCCTTGGCTCCTGGGTGCATCACTCTAGTCTCTGCCTCAGTCTTCACATGGCTTGTCCTCTGTGTTTCTGTGTCTCAAATCTCCCTATCTATCTATGTATATAAAGGCCTAATATGCAAAGTGTCCCCTTTGGAGTTCAACTGGCCAGGAATTCAATCGCTTACTATGACGTGCACTGACCACCAGGGGGCTTCACGGAGCAAAAAAAGGCCCCAGCTGGTAGCCTGCAGCCACTTAGGGACTCTACCCATGCGTGAATTTCATGCACTGGGCCTCTAGTCTTTTCATAAGTATCCGAGAATGCCAGTTCTTGGATTTAGGACCTACCCTAAATACAGGATGACCTCATCCTGAGATACTTAACTTAATCACACCTGCGAAGACCCAATTTCCAAATACGTGTTCTCAGGTGTTGGGGCTTAAGACTAAGACATACATTGTTGAAGGACACGATTCAGCCCATTGTACTATATATATCCTTTTCAGCCCTGAAATTGACCTTCCTGCAGCATTTGATGCTCTTGATCACTTACTTCCTTTTGGAAACTATCTTTTCCATTGGCTTCCAGGATGCCAATCCTACCTGTCTGACGGATCCTCTAGAAGTTCCTCTTCTTCTGCCCAGCCCTGAAGTGCTAAGCCCCCTAAGATTCTGTCCTGTCCTTACCTCTCTTCTGCTCTTAATCTTCATCAAGCAATTACATTCATTCCCATGGTCTTCAATAAAGACATAACAGAGACACCTGGGATTATTTAGGGCTGGAATGGGTCTTTGACTTAACCTAATGGCAATAGGAAAGGAATATTATAGGGTCAGAAGGGAAGCCAAAAGGAAAAAATATTTTAAGAAGATTTCTCTGGTCTTGGTATTTGGGACAGATGGATTGGAGAAAGAGGTTAGAAAACTGGGGACCCTTTGGGAAGTTACTGTTATAATTCAGGTATGTGATGAGGGGCACTTAGACTAGGATGAGGGGGGAGAGAGGGAGAGAGAGAGAGAGAGAGAGAGAGAGAGAGAGAGAGAGAGAGAGATATGATGTTTTTCATGGCAGCTATAATGTTTACAAAAGAACGTCCAAACATATAGAAAATTTTCATGAGTTAATTTGACCCAAAATTTTGAGGACATGTCCAGAAGCAAGATCTCAATGGATTAAGAAAAAGCTCCAGAGAATAAAGTTTTGCAGCAAATTTTGTACATTAGATTCAAAGGAGACTATATAATGAGAGTCACATGAAATCCATTGGAGGTAGATTAAGGGGGCAGGAGAAAACAAAGTGAAGAGATCTCTAGGATTGAATAAAAAGCAACGTGGAGAGACACAGGTGGTGTGTGAGCAACAAGATAATGAGGAGTTTCTTGGGCTCAAGCTCTGATGGTGTTGGGCTCTGGTGCCAGCAGTTGTGCTCGGAGGGAATTGAAAAGAAAAATGACACTGATCATTCGAAGGTATGTTATCCTAGATGCATAAGAACAATGGACAGGGCTCTTTTACGGTCAAGGTTGACCTTTGCTAAGGAGGCTATAGGCCTGGGACGTGACTACCCACCATGACCTGTCCAGTCACGAATTTATGATCAGACCATCCTGTGTGGTTACTTTAGGTCATTGAACTTGCCCGGCCTGCCATGTGGCTCCCTAAACTTGTAAGATTTTATTACAGAACCCCTCACATTCACAGTAGTGTGCCACTTTATGTATGCTTGAGTCTCAGAACAATCCTACAAGGAATATATTTTTACCTCCATGTTACAGATTAAAAAACTCAAGTTAAGTGATTTGCCCAAGGTTATATAGCAAGTTCATGGCCATGCTGGGGGAATAAACCCAGGTGACACTGAGTCTAGAAATCAGAGGGCAGACATGAATCTGCTAAATAATACGTCTTGATGGGACTTTATAATGAACCATATAGGAAGTTAAAAAAAAAAGTGCAAGGAACATAATGTGCTGGAGGAAACTGGGAAGTTCTGGGGAGTGGGTTAGGGTGAGGGGTGAGTGGTAAGAAGATCATGAAAATCTGGTTTTTGGTTTCCATCATACTGAGCCTGGGATGCTAAAGATATGTGGACAAATGGGAATATTAGACTGGGGGTCAGGAAGGAAGATAGGGATTGAAGGGCTTCAGTAAAAAGGGGGAGTGGCTGACTGAATGGTCAAGAGCTGACAAAGGCTGTGACTGATGATTTGTGGGAGCACTTCGTTTTATCTGAAAGGCATTTCAGGCTCCTGTCTCCAGTTTATTCAGAAAGGTATTGTCTTTTTAACTTATTTTTAATTTTTTAACTTAATTGATTTTAGAGAGAGAGGAAGGGGGAGGGGGAAACCATGGGTTTGTTGTTCCACTTATTTATGCGTTCATTGGTTGAGTCCTGTATGTGCCCTGACTGGAGATCAAACCTGAAACAGCGCTCTAACCAACCGAGCTACCAGGCCAGGGCCAGAAAGGTGTTTTCCTAACCTCTGACTTCTTTCTCTCCACGCCGTTTCCTGAAGAGTCTGCCAGCAATAAGCTCCAGCCAAGCTTGTTGTCTGGCGGCCAGGTGAGCCTGGGCACAGCCACTGATGAGCAGCCGCAGCTCACCTGGCTGCCAGGATGGGACACTGACACTCATCTCAGATGATTGGCAGCAGGGGCGGGGGCGGCGGCTGACCTGGGAGGGCTGAGCAATGGGGTGGTGACAGGAGAGGGTAGTTTGTGCTCAAAATTGTTTGTCTGGCCCTGACCTGTTTGGCTCAGTGGATAGAGCGTTGGCCTGTGGACTGAAGGGTCCCAGTTTTGATTTCAGTCAAGGGCATGGACCTTGGTTGCAGGCACATCTCCATGGGGAGTGTGCAGGAGGCAGCTGGTGGATGTTTCTCTCTCATCAATGTTTCTCTCTCTCCCTTCCTCTCTGTAAATATCAGTTATACACACACACACACACACACACACACACACACACACACCCCACACACACACAGGATAAAATTGTCTGACAAGACAGAGCTTTATCAGGTGTTGGTCATGGAGCTGGCATTTGGAATTTCAGCCTTTTCCCCCTAATGCAGTGATTGGCAAACTCATTCGTCAGCAGAGCCAAATATCAACAGTACAGCAATTGACATTTCTTTTTTGAGAGCCTAAAGCCCGACTTCTGCGCATGGGCCACCGAGTTTCAATCTCACTGTACATGCCCGCCCACACGTGGTATTTTGTGGAAAAGCCACACTCAAGGAGCCAAAGAGCCGCATGTGGCTCTCGAGCCGCAGTTTGCAGGCCACTGCCTTAATGAGATCCAGGAGGGACTGGGATGAGCCAACTCTCTAGTTCTTCCCTTTGGCAATGAGGTGGTCTGCCCCTGGGTGGCTGTCACAGTCTTGTCATTGCAGCCAGATTTCTTCCGTGTCACACGGTGCAGACAGAGCCAGACGAACGGAGAACTCGGCGTGTGGGGCTGAGACTTCGCCGGGTCTTACCCAGGTCAGGGCATCCGTCAGCATTCCCTTAACCACAGATAACTCCTCTGCCAGCAAGGCCCCCTTTGGCCCTCCGCAGCGGCAGGTGAAATGTCACTTCGCCAGGCTCCTGACCTGCCTGAGCAGCTCTGCCCCTCTCCCGCGGCGCTCATCCGCTCTCAGGCCTCTCCTCTGTAGAGTCCCAGCTGTGATGTCACCTTTATTTCTGAGTTTATCTGATGGATGTTTTGCTCCCCACTGGGGCTGGGCCCGCAGGAAGACAGAGACTCTGGCCGTTTTTGTTCTGATGAGGGGCACTGTGCCTGTGCACTTGGCCACGGCCATCGTGGGTCTAACTAATATCTGACGTTGCTGCCAGGTACCTAGATCCCGCACCCAGGGATTGCTCCGTTCCCGGGATTCTTCCTCTGGCGCCTGGGGAGGAGCTATAAATCCTCTAAACTTGCTTGCAGTATTTTACGTGCATAAGCAAATAAAATGTGCATTTGGTGGTGGGCGTAGAAGTATTTTCAGATTCAAGGTTAAAGATACTTTCCTGTGCAAAATGCCTACCAGCAATCGCTGGCTTCCTTGCTGAACTCTAAATCTTCCTTGATGCTGCTTATCTGTTCCTTAGCCATTCTGTTTTCCGTGCCACTCTCTCTATTATTATTATTATTATTATTATTATTATTATTTAAAATATATTTTATTGATTTTTTTTACAGAGAGAAAGGGAGGGGAATAGAGAGTTAGAAACATCAATGAGAGAGAAGACTTGATCAGCTGCCTCCTGCATACCCCCCACTGGGGATGTGCCCCAAACCAAGGTACATGCCCTTGACCGGAATCGAACCTGGGACTGTTCAGTCTGCAGGCCGATGCTCTATCCACTGAGCCAAATCAGCTGGGGCTCACCCTCTTATTATTGAAAACTCACCTGGTGGGATATTATTTTTGTCTGCCCATCATCCTTCTCTCTGCTTGCAATAATATAAATTCTCTTCTCTTACAAACTACATCACAGATCTACATACACACACACACATATACACACACATGTGAGTGCACACATACACACACATGCAGAGAGAGAGAGAGAGAGAGAGAGAGAGAGAGAGAGAGAGAGAGAGAGAGAGAGAGAGAGGGACTGCCTAGGCCCAATTAGGATGAACATGTGACCTATAATAGCCAATAAGAGTGTTTCATTTCCCTCGTTCTCAGGCTAGGTTGGGTGGAAACGGGAACTATGCAGCTCACACATGACCAATAGAGGCTTTTTGGGGTCTAAAACAGATGTTGAGGGGGAGGTGGCAGGACAGAAGTCCTGGCTAATTCATGGAGCTGCTGCCAGTGAAGACAATGCACCTGCTGGTGGCCGTTTATGCTACCACGTGGGAGGACATTCCCTGAGAAGGGAAACCGAGACAAGTGAAGAGAGAGAGAGAGGGTGTGAGGGAGAGAGAAAGGAGGAGTCTGTCCTGAAAACAGAGTCCAAGCCCTTGGATCCAGGCATGACTTAAAGCTTTGCCTAGCCCTGAGTGTTTCCCCTTAACAGGCCAATACATTCTCCTTTCTCGCTGAAATCAGTGGGAGTTGGATTTCTGTCACTTACAACCAAAAGAACACTTCCCGGCTGTCTGTTAGCTCGGGCTGCTGTACCAAACACCATAGACATCAGACATTCAGTGGTGTGTGCCGGTGGACGGAGCACGCCCTGCTGCTTACACAGTGGCACCTCTGATGTTTACTGCGGGATCCGTTAGTCTCATGATAGTCTCCTTGCTCTCTGACTTCCTCGCTCCCCCAATCCTCTCCCCTCTGTTCTGCTTTTATCACCGTTGAAAGGTTAAAGTTGGTTGTTCGAGGGCATCTATTGTTGGCTATTGATGATGGCGATTAAAGAAAATTTGGATTTATTTAGGGAAAAGGGGATGGGAGATGGGGATGTCCAAAGGGAAGGGCTACACAGCACTTGGACAAAGAGTGTGGGGCCCATGATGGCAGCAGGAATATACTGAGGACAGTGACATAAGGAAGGGCACAGACGAGCAACAGGAGAGCCGAGGCTGGGCTGCTCCGGCTCGCTGGGAAGTCGGAGAGAAGGGGGCCTTGGACACAGTTCGTGGAGTTGGTCTTGGATGAGCTGTTGCTGCCCATCTCTGCCCTGGTTGCAAGTTTCATGGGGTTCCTTAGAGGTTGGGAGATTCGTGCCTGTGGGGGAAGGGGGTGAGGAAGTAATGGCACGGGTGTGCTCCTTAAGAGAGCGCACACACTGGGTCCTTTGTCTTGAGCATATTTCTCTCTCTCTTGCAGAAAATCTCAGGGAAGCTCTCAGGGGAGGGTCTGGATAGACTATTCATCGGCTCTCCAGTGTGCTGGTTCAGGGTCCCGGTCTCCACTGAGTGGTGGGTGCCGGGGGGGGGGGGTCATTAGTCAGTGCAGCCTGTCTGGTTTGGCTGCTGTTCTGGGCCTGGAGCTGAAATACACGGAGGCCTGGACCTTATCTTTGGGGAAGAAAAGGTCAGGGGTCTACACCGCCTGATCAGGGATATGAACGATCTGGGGTCTGCATCACATGACCGGTGATATGAACGATCTGGGGTCTGCATCACATGACCAGGGATATGAACGATCTGGGGTCTGCATCACATGACCAGTGATATGCTGGGAGAGGATAGCTTACCCTGGGGGCTGGGTTCTTATTTTCCCAGGTTTGCCCCTTGCTAGGCCCCCGGGGCTCCCTGCCCTGGTGAGTTTCTGTGCCTGGCCAATCGCCCTCGCTCTGGGCATGTCGGCCTAACAACCACACGCTCACTTGTCTGGCTGAACCCACTTTGCTGCCGGTTAGGGTTTCAGATGGAGTTGGGGGCTGGAAGAAGGGGTGTTGCCCTCCCCGGGGTTGCAGGGCCAGCAGCAGGGGGGCCGTCTGTTGACTCGGTCACCTCCTGAGACAGGTCCCCTCACCTATTTTCCCTCCCAGCTTCCTGGCTGTGGGGGTTGGAGGTAGACCTGCGGGCAAACCAGCTTCGGGAGGACCTCCAGTGGCAGGAGTCGCCTCCAGGCTCCCCGAAGATTCTTTTTTCTTTTGTTGGATGTGCTTCTAAACTGTATTTGGAGTTTGCCTCTGGCAGCTAGAGACCCGCTGTGAGTGAGTAGGAAAAGCAGCCATCAGCTTCTCTGCTCGCTGGTGCCGGGTGGAGTGGGAACCAAGCTGAGAAATCGCTGCTGCTAATGATGGGGATAAAAAGAGCTCCCGGGACGGAGAAGCTGTCCAGAAGTTTGTAAAGCAGGCGACCTACCACAACGCTGGGGCGGGGGGGGGGGGGGGGGGGGGGGCAGGAGCAGGCCGTGCCCGCACACCTGCGTTCAGGAAGCATCTGGACCAGCTGGAGGCTCCAATTCGCACCAGCTCTCACCCACAGCCGCTGAGCCGTTTGCGGACTCGGCTCCGCTGCTCTTGGGGAGGCAGCAGCCTTGGCTGCCGCCCAGCGGCCCCGCCTGTCCTCTTCCCGCTCGGGGGGGGCTCACTCCAGGTCTCAGCAGCTGCAAGGAGCCGGCTCCGGCCGCCCCGAGGAAGCCAGCCCTGCACCCCGTGACTCAGCGGGGCCTGAGGGACCGGCGCCGAGGATGGGGAGCGGACGGAGAGCTGCGTTCTGACAGAGGGCACGGCGGGGAATCGCAATCTAATGAATTCCCGGCGACTCTGTTGGTGACGCCGAATCCTCCCTGTGGGCCTGGAAAAGCCGATCCCTGCCTTTTGCTTCCGAAGATGCAGCCTGAGCCAAGTTCTAGGTTCCCAAGCCAAGGGACCCCTCTTTCCTTGTCCGGCACCCACCCGCCCCGCCCCCCAAGCCCAGGCAGCTGCACGGCGGCATCCAGAGGGTTTATTCGGGAGAGGAAGGGCCACGACAGAAAGATGGTGCCGGCTCCCCAGGCATCCGAGACCCCGCACACGCCGGACCCCGAATGTGCCCCGTGATGACCACGTGCCCACAGCTGCAGAAACCCCCTTGTGACCTCCTTTCTTTTCATTTCAAGACACCCCACCCGCCCCAGTGGCCTTGTCCTTTTCAGGGGCATCTCCGAGCCCATCCAGTAATAAACATGCATCCCCTCAAGACACAGGGAAACCAGCACGGGAGGCGGGATGCAGGGAGGCGCCATGCCGCCTGTCTCATCGCCCTCCGGCTTGAGGGGGAGAGGCCGCCCCCATCCCCCCAAGGAGAGCCGGGAAGCGCATGGAATCTGCACCCCTTTCCCGGTCCCCGGGGCCCATGCTGTGCCTGGGGCCTCGCTGTCACGCCCGGGCCCTGCCTGGCTTTAAGCGAACCTCCTGTCTCCGGAAGAAGACTCCTGGGTGCTAGCCAGCGCGGGGCTCCACCGAGCATTTCAAGCAACATTTTCCTCTTGCTCAGCTTCTGGGCAGCCCAAAGGTCCCATCCTGCTCTCCCCAGGGGATCTCTGATGTGGAAGCCCCCCCGACCTGGCTTGGAGCCTTCCTTCCTAGCAATTTGGGGTGGGGGGGAGGGCTCTGTGGAAGGTGTTTTGGTAGCAGCACCCCTCCCCACCCCCAGCCTCCCTGCCTTCCATCAGCATCTCTCTCCGGCCGCCTGCTGTGCGGTCCTGACTCGGAGGTGCCGGGCTGGCGGGGGAGGTGCCGGGCTGGCGGGGGAGGTGCCGGGCTGGCGGGGGAGGTGTCAGGCGCCTTTGCTCTCTGTCCTGTCCTCGTCGTTGCTGACGGCCCGAAGCGGGCCCGGGCCGGCGGGCTTCACCGACAGGGCCAGGCGCTTGCGGAAGGTCTCGCAGAGCACGATGTACACGAAGGGGTTGAGGCAGCTGTTGGCGTAGCCCAGGCTGATGGCCGCGTTGTACAGGTAGACGAAGGTGAGCGTGGGGCGGCTGATGGACAGCTGGGTCAGCTGCAGCACGTAGTAGGGCGCCCAGCACACGAAGAAGACCAGGCAGATGGCGATGGCCGTGCGGGTGACCTTCCTGGTGCGCAGGCGGACGCTGCGCTGGGAGGCGGGGGCCACGGAGGACGCCATGCGCTGCAGGATGCGCGCGTAGGCGGCCGTGATGACGGCGAAGGGCAGGGCGAAGGCCAGGAAGAACTGGTACAAGGTGAACCAGTAGAGGTCCGTGTCCGGGTTGGGCAGGCGGATGCCGCAGCCCACCGCGCCCCCGGGGAAGGGGATGAGCCTGGCGTAGAGCCACACCGGGGTGATGCTGACGAAGGAGAGGGCCCACAGCAGGCAGATGACCAGGGTGGCCACCGAGGGCTTCCGGAACCTGGTGGAGGAGATGGGGTGCACGGTGGCCAGGTAGCGGTCGATGGCCATGGCGGTCAGGATGTAGGTGCTGGTGAACTGGCTGTTGGCGTCCATGGCTGTGATGAGGGTGCACATGGTCTCGCCAAAGTGCCAGACCCCGTTGCCCATGAGCTGGTGGATCATGAAGGGCATGCCCAGCAGGAAGAGCAGGTCCACCACCGAGAGGTTGATGATGAAGATGTCGGGCACATTGCTGCACCAGTGCAGCTTGGACTTCTTGGCCACCGCGAAGATGACCACGGAGTTGCCCACGATGCCCAGGAGGCAGATGGTGCCGAACACCGAGGGCATGATGATGTTGACGTAAGAGGCGCTCCCTCTGCGAGGAGGTGGCCCTGGGGACAGAAGGCCATGTGTCGGTCACTGGGCATGGACTCCGCTGTCTGAGGGCTGACAGCCTCTGGCCTGCTCCCCCTCCATCCTCCCTGCCACTCCGGCTCAGGGCCCACCATTTATCTAGACTCTCTCCTCCCTCCCCCTCCGCACACTGCTGCTCACCTCGGCCTCCTCTGCCAGTTTCCTGGTCAGTCCTAGGTGCAAACCCACTACCGTTAGTTCAGTGGTCGGCAAACTGCGGCTCGCGAGCCACAAGCGGCTCTTCGGGCCCCGGAGTGTGGCTCTTCCACAAACTACCACGTGCGGGCCCACACGTACAGTGCGATGGAAACTTCGCGGCTCATGCGCAGAAGTCGGTTTTCGGCTCTCAAAAGAGATCGCAGTCGTTGTACTGTTGATATTTGGCTCTGCTGACGGATGAGTTTGCCGACCGCTGTCAGCTAGTTGAAGGACCCAGTCCTTTGCCTCCTGCATTGTTTCAGAAGATACAGAGCCGACGCCACAGCTGCTGTTGACCGCAAAGGGCAAGGCAAAGGCCAGGGAACACTGGGACAAGGTGACCCAGTGGGGGGCCCACAGTGTCCGGGTTGGGAGGGCGGGCGCCACGGCCCCCAGAGCCCCCTGGGAAGGGGGTGGGCCTGGCGTGCTCTCCATGGTCCACGGTGGGCTGTGGGATACGCCTGCCCACCCCGGACACCGTGGGCCCCCGCTGGCTTCAGCAGAAGGACATGAAAGTGTGTGTGTGTGAGTGGATGTGAGTGTATGTGAGTGTGTGTGTGTGAGTGTATGTGAGTGTGTGTGCATGTATGTATGTGAGTGTGTGTGAATGTATGTGTGTGTGTGTGAGTGTGTGTGCATGCATGTGTGTGAGCATGTGTGCATGTATGTGTGTGAGTGTGAGTGTGTGCATGCATGTGTGTGAGCATGTGTGCATGTATGTGTGTGAGTGTGTGTGAGTGTGTGTGCGTGCATGTATGCACTTGCTCTTTTCCTATTTGCAGCCTTGACCATTTCATTTTAGAAATTGCTGTTGGAGCTGTGACTGCTTCCTGGGCCTCCCTGTGGGCGGCTGTCTTTGGTCCTCAGCCCCCCCTCCTGGGACTCTGCCAGGCATTTCCTTGCCCTGGGCCTCCCGAGCCCGGGCCCCACCCAGAGGACAGAGGCTGAAGTGGGTGCTGCAGCCTCCCCACCTGAGAACTGTTCTCTCTCCACCCCCTGCCCCCATTTCCCTCCTGCCCGTCTCCTTCAAAGCACGCATCTGGCTCTGGACATGCCAGGCAGCTTCACCAGGAAAGTTAATCCCTGGGAGTTACCCCTTCCCACGGCCCTTGGGGGCGGGGGGGGGCAGCCGGGTGGCTCAGACCCATTGCTGCAGTTGGAGTAGAGAGCCAGAGGGATCGGTGGATCGGGGAGCCTCCAGTCGCCCCCCGCCCCCCAGACTGTCCTCCAGCTCCTCTTGCCGGCTTCGCCAGCTTGGAGTCTCTGCAGAGCACGTTCGGGACTCATCAGCCAGCCCCCCATCCTCGCCACTTCCCAATGCGCCTTTGCTCCAGCCCCTCCTGCCCTGGCCCGCCCCGCCCCCTTCTCCCCTGCCCCTGGAAACCCAGCCCCGAAAGTTTCCCGGGCAGTTTGGCTCAGGGTCACTCCGGCTCCCTGGCCCTCCCAGCGCTCAGGAGGGTGCTCCGCTCCCCCCTCACCTGCGGCGGTGAGGTTGTCCTGGCCGGCCGAGGTGTTGCTGGCGTTGGGGCCAGCGGTCAGCAGCAAGGCTTCCAGGTCCATCCTGCGGCGCCGGTGGCCTCCTGGCCCGTCTGCCCACGCAGCCTGCAGCCTCGGTGCCCGGTGCCCGGGAGCCCTGTCCTGGAGCCCGGCGCCCGGAGGGGGGCTTCTTGGGCAGCTGGGCAGCCTGGCAGCCGCAGCTGCCTCTGAGCCCCACTGCTCTCCCCTCTCCCTCCTTCCCGGTTCCCACTGACATCACCTAAACACGTTAACCTCTTCCATCCCGGGCCGCAGCTCCGGCTCCTCACTGCCCGCAGAGCTGGACCCGGAAACCCGAGGGACCCCCGGTGGGCACAGGGCACCCCAGCAGGGAGGGCTGCCTTCCCCCGGGTGGGGCGGGGTCTCCTGTGCTCGCGGGGAGCGCTGCTCGCTCCCTGTGAGGTGCCTGCAGAGGACAACGGGCTGCCTCCCATCGGAGGACAGACAGAGCCTGGCCTGGCCCCCGACCCCAGGTCTGGGTGGCTGGCCACCTGGAGGGGACGGAGTGACTGTGCTCAGAGCGTGGAATGGAAGCTGGATCACAGCATGCCTGCCCGCAGGTCCCCCTCAGCCCCTTCCAGCCACCTTGCTGGAGAGACTGCCGGTGTCCTTTCTTTTTTAAAATACAGTTCATTGGTTTTGTACAGAGAGGGAGAGGGATAGAGAGTTAGAAACATCAGCTGCCTCCTGCACACCCCCCACTGGGGACGTACCGACCCGCAACCAAGTACATGCCCCCGACTGGAATCAAACCTGGGACCCTTCGGTCCGCAGGCTGATGCTCTATCCACTGAGCCACACCGGTTTCGGCTGCCAGCGTCCTTTGGAAGCTGAGGAGTTGCTGGCTGCTGGGCCTGTGACGGGAACTCTGGGATGGCTCTGGGAACGCCAGAGTCGGAGACCAGAGGGACAAACTCCCGCCTGCACGCCGTCAGCAAGGACTAGACTCTCAGAGGTTCATTTTCCTGAATGCTCGGCAGTCCTTGAGCCTTCTACCTGGGGTTCCTTGATTCACATTCAGAGCATCGACCCCCCAAAGAGGTAGTTCACAGGGAGCACCTTAGAGGGAAAGCAGGGAGTGAACGCTCTGCGGGGGCTTCCTATGGCCCCAGCCTCGGCGCCTACAGCGGCCGCCACTCCCACTGCCAGGCTCAGAGCCGGGGTTCGAGGTAACCGTCACCTGATCCTCACACACTTCTTCAGTCTCACTCTCTGTTTGCTTCATCCAACACACGCTTGTGGAGCACTTACTGCTTTCCCAGGACCGCTCCAGGCTCTGTCATGAAAAAGAGCGGTTGGAACTGGAGAGCATTGTGCTAAGCGAAATAAGCCAGTCAGAGAAAGCTAAGTATCACATGACCTCACTCATTTGTGGAATACAACGAACAACATGAACTGAGGAACAAAAACAGGTCCAGAGACAGAGAAGCACTGACTGTCAGACCTCAGAGGGAAGGGAGGGGAGGGTGGGGGTCCGGGGAAGAGATCAACCAAAGGACTTGTATGCGTCCATATAAGCCTAACCAATGGACATAGACACCAGGGGGTGAGGGCACAAGTGGTGATGGGGTGAGGGGGGGGTGGGGGGGTGGGAAGGGGTGATGGGGGATGAGGACACATATGTAAAACCTTAATCAATAAAGAAATTTAAAAAGAGCAAACGAGTCCCTGAGGCCTTGTCCTCATGGGGATGCCATGCAAACTGGGGCAGGGAGAGAGGACACAGGTGTGCCAGCACAGAGGACAAGCTGTGCCCCTGGCGGTCGGCGCTACGGGGAGCTGACGGCTGGGCCAGCGCCCGGGGAGCAGGGGGAGGTGGGGGTGCTGTTTGACGCGGGAGGGCCTCTCGGAGAAGTGTTCCGAGAAGAGTCCTGAAGGGAGCGAAGAGAATGTTTGGGAATATCTGCAGGAAGAATATTCCAGGCAGTAGGAACAGCCGCACAGGGGCCCTGGCGCAGGAGTGTGCTGGGCCTCTCAAGACCCGTCAGAGAGGCTGGAGGAGAGCACGGCAGAGCCAGCAGAGCCAGCAGAGCGGAAACAGTGGGAAGGGAGGGTCTGCCAGAACTCGCCAGCCACTGTAAGGACTTAGGCTTTCCTTTTAGGGGAAACGGGGCTCACTGGGGGGTTTTCAGCTGAGGAGGGATATGATCACACATTTTGTTTTTAAATATATTTTATTGATGTTTTACAGAGAGGAAGGGAGAGGGACAGAACGCTGGAAACATCGATGACAGAGAAACATGGATCAGCTGCCTCTTGCACACCCCTACTGGGGATGTGCCCGCAACCAAGGTACATGCCCTTGACCGGAATCGAACCCAGGACCCTTCAGTCCACAGGCCGACGCTCTATCCACTGAGCCACACCGGTTTCGGCTGGTCACACAGGTTTTTAAAAGATCAGTCTGGCCCGGCCTGTGGGATTGAGTGCCGGCCCACGCACCAAGAGGCCACTGGTCTGAAGCTCGGTCGGGGCCCAGGCCCAGGTTGCGGGCTCGATCCCCAGTGTGGGGCGTGCAGGAGGCAGCCAATCTATGTTCCTATCTCTCCCTCTCCAACAACAACAAAAATCAATAAAATGATCAGTTTGCTTCTTGGTAGCAAGGGAAACAAAAACACATTTTAGCTTGGGTTTCCTTGAAAGCAGAGGCTGATAGGCGAAATGAGCCTCTGAGAGAAAGATAAGTATCACATGATCTCACTTATGTGGAATCTAGTGAACAAAATAGACTGGATGAACAAAACAGATCCAGAGACGTACTGGTAGAAGCATGGAACAGACTGTCCAAACCACGGAGGGAAGGCAAGGGCGGGTGGGTGAGTGGGAAGAGATCAGCCAGAGAACTTGTATGCATATATACATAACACATGGACACAGACAATGGAGTGGTGAGGGCCTGGGTGGGGGTGGGGATGGGCTAGAAGAAGTAGGGGGGAGTGTGGGGGCGGGGAGGGGACCTATGTAATACTTTCAACAATAAGGATTTTGAAATAAAAGTCAAAGCGGAGACATGGACTTACGTTCCCATGGCTTTTCTGAGAATGGCCCAAACAGCCAGGCATGAAGAGTAGGGACAATGAGACAAGAAAGGGGAGAAAGCCAATATGAGGGTGTATTTTCATTGTTGCTGCTGTGGGGTCAGGAGCTTGAGTTCACCAGGGTTCTTGAACAATGCAGACTGTTCCCCAGAATCGCCCACCTGAGGGCTAGGAGGCAAGAGTTTCCCCAGCTGCCCCTCCCCCCCTGGTTGAAGGTTGCCCCTGGGACCTTAACTCTGCACATCCGAGCGCCTGGGCAGAGCCGGCTCTGAGAGCATCAAGACTCCACGGGCCAGAAGCAGAGAAACGTGCGGCTCACTCCTGAGGCGATAGGCTGGCAGCACAGGCGAGTTTGTGCTGGAGCCCAAAGGGCCCCAGCAGCGTTCACGGCCGGGGCAGGAAGCAAATGCACGTGAGGTGTCACTTGAGGCAAGACCCTATTGGCCCAAGACCAGCTGAGCCCAGCTGAGCCCAGCCACAAGTGCCCACGGCAGCCGGAGCTGAAGTTGGAGGTGGCCAAGGGACCGGTGACATGCGATACAGAAGACTTGCAATAATCCAGTAGGAAAATGGATGAGGGAGATGGAGGTGGGAGGAACCATTGGTTTCCTTACCTTCTGTAGAGCTCAGAGGATTTGCTGAAGTGTTGGATGAGAAATATTCAAGAGAAAGAGGCACCAGGGATGACTCCCAAGTCTTGGGCCCAAGTAACGGGAAGAAGGGAGTTGTCTTTACTGAGATAGGGGAGCCTGTGGGAGGAGAAGATTTAGAAGAGAAATGAAGAGTTCTGTTTTGGATACATGACATTTGAGATGCCTATTAACATCTGATTGGAAATGGTGGGTAGTAACTGGATATGAGTCAGAAGTTCAAGGGCGAGGTCATGCCTGAAGACATAAAGTTAAATTGATGACACTGGACGAGCTCACCTAGGGAGTGAGGGAGAATAGAGAAGAGTTTGGGGGACTTAGACCAGTCATTCCAGAGTTTACAGGTTGAGAGAATGAGTTTATGGTCCACTATTTTCTCCTCTTCCATCTGCCATAGTATTCCCAGGTCCGTCCGTCCATCCATCCATCCATCCACCCACCCATCCGTTATAGGTGGTGGGAACCACCAGGTGTCTGACCCATGGCATCAGACCAAACCCGAGCTCAGCAGCCTGGTTCTGGCTAGGACAACGGTTGGCAAACTCATTAGGCAACAGAGCGGCAAATCGAAGCTGGAGAGCCACAGTTTGCATACCACTGGGCTGGGAAAAAGACCCAAACTGTAAGAGAACATTTTCTTGGTAAATCAGAGGCAGAAGAAGGATCTCCTAGAAGAAAGGGCTAAGGGGACAAGTTCTAGAGGCAAAGGAGGGGCCCTGGAGCTCCAGAGCACGGTGCCTGAGGGTGCAGGGAGAGAAGGTAGGAAGGAAAGGCACTGGATCCCTCCAGCCAAAGGGTTTTAAGGGTGGAGATTTTAGGGGCGGTCCCAGGGGAGGATGGTGATAGAATATTCAGCAGATTTCCAGGTGTGTCCTTTCAGGGTGTGGTCTCCACTGATTGATTGGCTGGCGCCAGGGCAAGGACTTATTATGCAATGCAGCTGGTCCTGAGGTCAGCCATGGGGTCCCTGGTCTGATTTTGCCACTTTTCTGGGCCTGGAGCTAAACTACAACTAACCTCAGGATTCCTGCCTCCTAGCTTTCAGGTGGGTGACTCTGGGGAACAGTCTATGCGTTGTTCAAGGACCCTGGTGAACTCAAGCTCCTGACGTCACACCAGATAACAACTGAGGCCTGGACGTTATCTCTGGGAAGGAAAGGTCAGGGGGTTCAAAGCTATGTGCGAGGGGAGGAAAAGTCACCCTGGGGGTGAGGTTCCGCCCTACAATTGTCCTTTGCTAGGCACCTGGGCCCCCCCCCATTCTGTACCTAGCCTGTTGCCCTTGCTCTCATGTCTGTCCAACAGCCTGCCACATATCCAACAAGTCATTCTTTTTTTTCTTTCTTTTTTTAATGTTTTATTGATTTTTTACAGAGAGGAAAGGAGAGGGGTAGGGAGCTAGAAACATCTATGAGAGAGAAACATCGATTAGCTGCCTCCCAAACACTCCCCACTGGGGATGTACATGCCCTTGACTGGAATCAAACTGGGACCCTTCAGTCCACAGGCCGATGTCCCTCTGTCCACTGAGCCACACCGGCCAGGGCAAACAACAAGTCCTGCGCGAGGCGCTGTGGCTGCAGTGCAGAAAAGCAAACGGCGGGTGTGCAGAGCTCACACTGACGTGGGGAAAACACCCCGCGGATTGGCTCCGTCAGGCTGTCAGGGAAACACGGAACACAGGCGCGGGGGGAGCGGAGGGTGGCTGATAAGGGCCTGTCCCGGGGCCGAGGCGCGGCTGAGGGGAGTGAGCAGCGGCTGGTGTGGCCCGGGGGCTGAGCGGCCACCTGTGAGGCAGAGGTCACCGTCCACTCCATCAGGGCACCGGCCAGTGTTTGGGCTCGACCCCCAGCGGGGGCCGCCAACCAATAGTTCTCTCTCATCACCGACGTTTTTGTCTCTCTGTCCCTATCCCCTCCTCTCTGAAGTCAGTGAAAATGTGTCTAAAAAAGGAAATGAGGACGTTGCACTGTGCCCTGAGGCGGCAGCCTTCAGCCTGAGGGCCAGGAGCCGGGCTATCTCAGGGGCTGGACCTCCTAGCCACCTGGCAGGGAAGGCACGGGGGGGGGGGGGGGGGGGGGGGGGGGGGGAGTCAGCCACCTCTCACCCTGCCTCCGGGCTCTGCCCTCGCTCCGGCCTTACGGCAGCCTCCAGGGCCCGCAGCAGCGAGCAGAAAGGTGGGACGTGGGTTTTGGGGGTGCAGACAGCAGATCGGCCCTTTGACCAGGGGGAGGCACCCACACCGAGACAGGAATTTCACAGACATCGTTTTGTCATTCGTCCTCGGAACAACTAGGTATTGAAGGAGCCTCCTCTGACAGGTAGGGTTTTCTGAGAGCAGACACTGGCATGCATAATTGTCCCAATTATGCCGCAATTAATTTTTTAAAAAATATATTTTATTGATTTTTCACAGAGAGGGAGGGAGAGGGACAGAGAGTCAGAAACATCGATGAGAGAGAAACATCGATCAGCTGCCTCTTGCACGCCCCCTACTGGGGATGTGCCCGCAACCAAGGCACATGCCCTTGACCGGAATCGAACCCGGGACCTTTCAGTCCACAGGCCGACGCTCTGTCCACTGAGCCACACCGGTCTCGGCTCTGCCCCAGTTAATTGCTATCTGCCTGGAGTCAGCGGGACAAACGCTGTGACCAGAGTCGGCGACAACGGCCTGTCCCCTGGTGCTCCCGCGTCCTGACAGCCGAGCCGCCCCGGGACACACGGACACCCAGGGCAGACGAGTGCCGCCACACAGGGCGGCTCCCGGTAAATGACCCCTGGGCTCCGGCAGAGGCGCCGGCGTGCACACCGGAGGAATGACAGAGACGGAGACGACAGGCGGCCGAGGGGGCTGGGCTCACGCAGCAGAGCTGTCCGTCAGGGGCTGGTCTCCCGGAGCGACAGAGCCCGCCCCCGTCAGACGGGAGACGGAGACGGGACGGAGAAGGTCCCAGGCGCGCACAGACGGAGGCAAACAGCCCGTGTCCCATCGGTGTGGGCCGGACCCGGTGCCTTGTGCCAGGAGCAGGGCGTTCACCATCAAGATAGCGGGGCGGGCCGAGACCGGTGTGGCTCAGTGGACAGAGCGTCGGCCTGCGACTGGAAGGTTCCAGGTTCGATTCCGGTCAAGGGCGTGTACCTTGGTTGCGGGCACATCCCCAGTGGGGGGTGTGCAGGAGGCAGCTGATCGATGTTTCTCTCTCATCGATGTTTCTGGCTTTCTATCCCTCTCCCTTCCTCTCTGTGAAAAATCAGTAAAATATATTTTTAAAAATAAAAAGAAAGTGGAGTGGTGTTTGCCAGAGGCTGTTGCTGTCTCACGGGGACAGAGTTTCAGCTCGGGAAGATGACACATTTCTGGAGGTGAGCAGCGGAGATGGTTGCCCAGCATGAATGTTCCCAACGCCCCTGAGCCGCACACTGAAAGGGGCTGACACCTATGTCATGTGATGTACATTTCACCGGGATGGAGAGATGTGTGGGATCGCTTTTCAAAGGGGAGGCGTGTCGCCTACAGCAATTCAGTTCGAGACCCTTTTATAAGATTTCAAAAGCCCTATTCTTCACCACTGCAGCTTTGTTGTCTGTTCAGGTAAACATCTTTTCCTAATGGAAAATGAAAAAAACAAACACCGTCACACTCTGGGCCCCCAAAGGTTCCCAAACCTCAGGCCACACAGCAACCACCTCTGGGGCACCCAGCCCTGTGCTGCTCGAGAGAATCTGATGTGCCCCCTCTTTCAAGCACTAGGAATCTATACGGAATACCAAGTCACCCTAGACCACTGGTTGGCAAACTACGGCTCACGAGCCACAGGCGGCTCTTTGGCCCCTTGAGTATGGCTCTTCCACAAAATTCCACATGCGGGCACGCACGCACAGTGCGATTGAAACTTCATGGCCCATTTGCAGAAGTCAGTTTTTGGCTCTCAAAAGAAATTTCAATCGTTGTACTGTTGATAGTTGGCTCTGTTGACTAATGAGTTTGCCCACCACTCCCCTAGACCGTAGGCACTAGTCTAAGGTGCCAGTAACCAGGGGAGGAAAGCTGACTTTACTTGCCAGAAATCGTAAGAGTTGTACAGATTGCACACAGAAATAACTGTTCACAGCCTATTGTCCTTAAAAAGGAGCTCTGTAATATCGCCAAGACAATTCAGTGAGGAAAAAATAGCCTTTCAACAAAGGATGCTGGGACAACTACACACAAACACACACACACACGCACACACACACACACACACACACACACATCAAGTTGACCCTTACCTCACACCAAATGTAAAAGTGAACTCAAAACAGATCATAGATCTAATGAAAGAACTAAACTGAAAGAACTAAAACTATAAAACTGTCAGGATAAAATAGTACAGGGTAAATTTTCATGAACTTGGTTTAGATAAAAACCTTCTTAGATATAATACCAAAAGCACAATAACAGAAGAAAAAATAGAGCTCATCCAAATTTAAAACTTTTGTGGCCGAAACCGGTTTGGCTCAGTGGATAGAGCGTCGACCTGCAGACTGAAAGGTCCCGGATTCAATTCCGGTCAAGGGCATGTACCTTGGCTGTGGGCACATCCCTAGTACGGGGTGTGCAAGAGGCAGCTGATCGATGTTTCTCTCTCATCGATGTTTCTGACTTTCTATCTCTCTCCCTTCCTCTCTGTAAAAAATCAATAAATATACTTTTTAAAAATTTTAAAACTTTTGTGTTTCAAAGGGCACCATTAAGAAAGTAAAAAAAAATGGGAGAAAATCTTTGCAAATTATATGTCTGATAAGGGACTTGTATCTAGAATATATAAAGAAGTCCTCCAACTCAGTAATAAAGACAACAATCCAATTTAAAATGAGCAAGGGATTAGCATTTTTCAAAAAAGATAATACAAACCATTAATAAGCATATGAAAAGATGCTCAACACCATTAGCCATAGAGGAATGCAAATCAAAAACCATTCTAAGGCCTGACCAATTTGGCTCAGTGGACAGAGCGTCGGCCTGCGGTCTGAAGGGTCCCAGGTTCAATTCTGGTCAAGGGCATGTACCTTGGTTGCGGGAACATTCCCAGTACGGGGTGTGCAGGAGGCAGCTGATCAATGTATCTCTCTTATCGATGTTTCTGAGTATCTCACTCTCTTTCTCTCTGTAAAAAATCAATAAAATGTATTAAAAAAACACTAAGGAATGTATTTATTGCCACTGAATTATGCACTCACAAATAGTTACAGTGATAAATAATATGTATATTTTACTACAAAAAAATAACAACACCCCCATAATGAGCTACTACTTCACATCCATTAGGGTATCAATAATTAAAATGACAGTAACAGCAAGTATTGGCAAGGATGTGAAGAAATTGGAATTCTCATACACTGATGGTAGAAACGTGAAATGGCACAGCCACTTTAAAAACAGCTTAGCATTTTCTCAAAATGTTAAACATAGAGTTGTCACACGATGCAGCAATTCCACATCTGGGTCTATTCCTATGAGAAACAAAAAACATGTCCATGAAAACACCTGCTCATGAATGTTCATAGCAGCATCTACATTAATAAAAGAGAAACATGCAAATTAACCATCACTCTGCTACGCCCACCAGCCAATCAGGAGTGAATATGCAAATTAGGGGAAGAAAGATGGCAGCCACCTAGCTGCTCCAGGTGCAGAGTGGCTGACCAGGCCAGGATGTCTGCTATGAGAGGGAAGGAAGGGGGAGGCAGGGGGGTGTGAAGGGATCTGCAGGAGCGGCACTCTGGCCACAGCGAAGACGGAGACGGCAGACTCTGGCCTGAGTCTGCAGCGAAGACGAAGGTGGCAGACTCCAGCCAGAGCTAAGGCCTGGGTCCCAGGTGCCAGAGGAAACCCGGTGCTGGAGGCCGAGGGTAGGAAGGCCTATGGCACGCATTGCTTCGTACAACAGGCCTCTAGTTAGTCATCATAGCCAAGAACTGGAAACACCTCGAATGCCCGTAAACTGGATGGATAGAAAAAAAAGTAGCATACTCATACAATGGGATATTTTTCAGCCACTACAACACGGATGAACCTTGAAACCATTAAGCTAAGAGAAAGAAGCCAGACACACAAAGAACACAAATCTTACAAATCTATCTATATGAAATGCTAAGGATTGGCAAAATTACAGAGCTACAGAGTAGATTAGTGATTGTCAGGGTCTCAGAGAAGGTGGGGCCGGGGGAAAAGGAGTGACTACTGATGAGTAGGAGTCCTTTTATGGGGTGAGGAAAATATTCCAAAATGTATTGTGTGATAGTTTCACCACTCTGTGACTATACTAAAAAACCCTTGAATTGTATACTTTAAAAGGATATGCTTCCTGGTATGTGAATTATACCTCAATACACCTGTTTTTGAAAGGTGGGTGTATGGGTGGATGCTCTAGACATAAGAAGCACTGAGAAATGGGGTCTCTTCTCTAGTCCTCAGGGTACCCATCTGCTCTCTGTCTCCCTTTTTGCCCTGCCTCCTGGGAAGCTCATCCCGCTACATCTTGCTAACGATTTGGAGGGCACTGGGACAGCCCATGGGGAACCGCGGGGGACACTCTTTGCTGAAAGGGACTTCCTGGGAGCCCCGCTGACAGATGAACCGCAGGTGAGGCTGGGTGTCTGCGGACTCGCTGACCACGTTGCAGTCGGCGGTGGCTCTGCTGCGGACGCGCTGGGTCCTCCGGGAGCCGCCTGCTGGCTTCGCGCCGATGGCGAGTGGAGTACAATGAGTTTGCCTCGGGATTCTCCAGATTGTTTTTTTAAATATATTTTATTGATCTTTACAGAGCAGAAGGGAGAGGTATAGAAAATCAGAAACATTGATGGGAGAGAGACATCAATCAGCTGCCTCTTGCACGCCCCCTACTGGGGATGTGCCCACAGCCAAGGTACATGCCCTTGACCGGAATCGAACCCGGGACCCTTCGGTCCGTAGTCCGACGCTCTATCCACTGAGCCACACCGGTCTCGGCTCTCCAGATTTTCATTTGCTTAGTTGCTTTCTGTGTTTGGGGCACACTTACAGTAACTAACATTTGTACAGGCCCCACCCGCCCCCTGGATCCGTACTTGATTTCAGAGAGGAAGGGAGAGGAAGAGAGAGAGAAACATCAACGATGAGAGAGAATCACTGGCCAGGTGCCTCCCGCACACCCCACACGTGGGATCGAGCCTGCAACCGGGGCCTGTGCCCTTGACCGGAATCAAACCTGGGACCCTTCAGTCCCCAGGCTGGCGCTCTGCCCACTGAGCCACACCAGCTTGGCCTTAAGTATCTTAACGTTCCCGGAAAGCAATGCAAGCTCCTGCGACTCTTACACATGGGGGGGGGGGGACCCCTTGGATCTTTCTCTGCTGGGCTGCCTCCTGCCCTGCCTTTCAGAATGCAGCGGAATAGCCCTCTCCTCCAGGAAGCTGCCTGCCCTCCCTTCCGCTCCCCACTCTGTCCTCCACCAAACGCCCGCCCGGGGCCGCGGGTGCGATGGGCGCCTCCTGGCTCGCTGTGCCAGCCGGTGTGCCCGGCCCCCAGCTGCTGGGGGCGCTGGCTCCGAGGACTCCCAGGGGCCCCAGCCGTCCCTTCGCCCTCTGGCACGGGAACTCCTCGCCAGGAAGGAGGTGCCCCCCACCCGCCCCCCGGAGCCCTCAGCCAACATGGGAGGCAGGAGTGGAGAAGGCCATCAGGGGATGGGGGGGGGGGGAGTCGGGGGGGAGCCACTCTGGGCGCAGTTGTGCTTCAGAGCCCAGACCGCCCCCTCCAGACCAGGGGAGGCTGGACTTGAGCTGAGACGCCCTCCCGGCAATGTCGCCTTTGCTGAGCTGCTTGGCTCCCCGCTCAGGGGTCCCTTCCTTCAGCTCCGGCCCCTGCAATCACATGACATTGTCATTAAGGGTTTTCGTGTTGTCTCCCTCACTGGACTCTGCATGCAGGGCCTGCAGGGGCCACATCCTATTTGTTTCTGTGTTTCTCCCCCCCCCCCCCCCCCCCCCCCCCCCCCCCCCAGCTGACAGCAGTGCTCCGTGCTGAATGCAGCCCAGCTCCTGCGGGGCTGGACAGAGCACCCCACGAGATTCCCCATCGCGCCTGGGCTTCCTGTCTCTGTCGCCTTCATTTCCTCTCCTTTCCTCCGGGATCCCCTCCTAAGGGGGCCTGCCTGCTCTGCCCCTCCCCTCCCCTCCCCTGTCCCTCCCCTCCCAAGTGACAGATTCCCTCTGTTCCATTCCTTGCAACTTACATTTGAAGGGGAAAAATGGGCAGAGCTGGTCATGGGGCTGGAGCTGGGGCAGCTCTGAGCAGCCTCACCCCCACCCCACCCCCGGGCACTGGGCAGCACAGGACCGTTAGCAAAATGCATCCAGATGGGACTTTTCTCCAGCCCCCGTCTCTTCTCTAAGTGTGTGTGTTTGGGGGTCTGTTGCATGACTAGCTACTTATCGGCCGGGGGGGGGGGGGAGTCAGGGGGAGGATCTGCGCCTTCTCTAACCACGGCTCTTGACTTCCCTCACTGTCTTCCTGTGAGTCATTTACCTGCACAAATGCTCCAGAGCAGCCTGGCGCTCCCACTGCTTTTCATTCATTCCACCCACTCGGCACCGACTCGCCCCACGGGAGGAGCGTCTTGCCTCGAAGACTCATTGACTTTGCAGGCAGCATCCAGCTCACGCAGGAGCTGAGTCAGGGGCATCTCAGCGGCTGACAGGCAGGTGTGCCAGGCTGACTCAGCGCCGGGCATCTGAGCGGCGGCCCCTCCATGTGCACCGCGCAGGCAGGCAGGGGAGCAGGGATCAGATGTGCCCACGCAGAGGCCCGCCCCCGGCCAGGCTCGGGACTCACGGTCCCCGGTTAATCTTAGCTCATTCCCTGCAGCCAGCCCATAAGCCACAGCTATGGGTTCTGCTGCCTCATATCCGCTGTCCTCACTGCCCTGGGCTTCCAGCGGCTGACTCAGCCCTGCTGGGGCCAGGGCTCGCAGAGCCAGTGGAGGCACTGAAACTCGGATGAAACGTTCTGGGACGTTGCCCTGGCCGTCGCCCTGCAGACCGAAGGGTCTCGGGTTTGATTCCCTGTCAAGGGTTGGAGTGTGTGGGGAGGCAACCGGTCGATGTGCCTCGCTCACTCCCATGGATGTTTCTCTCTCTGTGTCTCTCCCCCAACCCCTCCCTCTCTCCCTGCCACTTTCTCTGAAAAGCAATGGAAAAAAATATCCTTGAGTGAGGATTAATCAAAAATTAAAAACTGAAAACAATTCTGGGACAAAGACGTCTCATTCTTTTCGGCTGGACTTGAGAGCAGAGAGGATATGGGGTTAGAGCTGCTGGCTCCAGCTGCCACCATGGGAAGCCTATTGTGGAAGCATCTCTGTAGGAGAGAGAGAGAGAGAGAGAGAAACGGCCAGAAACTAGTCCCGATTCTCTCCGGGAGTCCTGGATCCAGCCATGCCTGAAGCTGCTAACGGATTTCTGTGGCTCGCTTTACCCATTTGACTCAGGTCAGTCTGGGTTTTCTGTCACTCACAGTTGGAAGAATTCTAATCAATACTGGTATTTACTACCATCCTATATAATAAAAAGCTGATATACAAATTGACTGAATGGCGGACCAAACAGTCACTATGATGCACACTGACCACCAGGGGGCAGACGCTCAGTGCCCTCCCACAGGGGGAGGGCTGCTCGCCAGAAGCTGGGCTCACAGCTGGCGAGCACAGCCATGGTGGGGGAGCCTCTCAGACCTCCACACCAAGGCTAAGGATGCCCGACCACTGGGAGTGGGCCTAAGCTGTCAGTCGGACACCCCTGTGGGCTCTGGGACTGCAGACTACGAGGGGGCACAGCCCCGGCTGAGAGACTCCCCCTACCCCCCCCCAAGTGCACGAATTTCGTGCACTGGGCCTCTAGTATTTAACTAATTCTAAGACATCCATTTTCCCTCGGTTGTAACCTCTCTGGTGTTGGGGGGGGGGGGCGCACTAAGACAGGGAGGAAAAGGCTCGCCCTGCCGGGGTGGCTCGGTTGTAACCTCTCTGGTGTTGGGGGGGGCGCACTAAGACAGGGAGGGAAAGGCTCGCCCTGCCGGGGTGGCTCGGTTGTAACCTCTCACTAAGACAGGGAGGGAAAGGCTCGCCCTGCCGGGGTGGCTCGGTTGTAACCTCTCTGGTGTTGGGGGGGCGCACAAAGACAGGGAGGAAAAGGCTCGCCCTGCCAGGGTGGCTTGGTTGTAACCTCTCTGGTGTTGGGGGGGGGGCGCACTAAGACAGGGAGGAAAAGGCTCGCCCTGCCGGGGTGGCTCGGTTGGTTGGGTGTCATCGCTGCACCAGGAGGTCACCGGCTCTGGGGTTGGATTCTCAGTCACGGGCACATGCCTGGTTATGAGCTGGATCCCGGTGGGGGGCATGCAGGAGGCAGCCAATGGATGTCACACTCTCACACCCATGGTCCTCTCCCTCTCCCTTCTTCTCTCTCTAAAAAACAATTAAGAAACTATTTTTTAAAAAAAGATAGTGAAGGCTCAGGAGGGACCGGAGGGAGAACATCCTCCGGTGTATGAAATGTATATGAAAATCTCCATTCCTGTCAGAGTCTGGGGCATGCCACGGGACCCAGAATCAAGTCTCCGCCCACCTGTGTTCACCTTGAAACACAGACCCAGACTCAGCCAGCCCCACCCTCATGAAGCCCCACAGGGCCCAGCCCCTGGCCCAGCCTCATGTCCCTCAGCCCTGGCACCAGGACAGGGGGTGCAGCCTTAGGACCTCCAGCTTGGCCTCAGGTCCCCCAGGGATGAGGTGGGGGATGTGGCCTCAGGTGTCCCGTCAAGCTCCTCTGGGCGGGGGGTGCAGCCTCAGGTCCCCTGGCCTGGCCTCAGGTCCCCCGCTGCCACCACTGCTGCCCACACCTCGGCCCCGCCCCCCTGCCTCGTGCGGCTCGGCCCCCCCCCCCCAACTCCTGATTGGCTGGTAGCGTAGCAAAGGTACGGTCAAATCTGCATGTTTCTCTTTTGTTATACAGGAGGACTGATTTCAGAGTGAGGACAGGAGAGGTAGAGATAGACATCAGTGATGACAGAGAGTCATTGATGGGCTGCCGCCTGCACGCCCCTCACTGGGGATGGAGCCCACAGTCCCGGCCTGTGGCCCGACCGGGAATCGAACTGTGGCCTCCTGAGCTCGGGCCTGGCTGTCTGTTTTTAAACCCTCCCCGAGGATGTGCTGTACTGATTTTAGGGGGGGCGGGGGGGTACAGGGAGAGTGACATCAGCCGGCTGCCTCTGCCCACGATGGGCCACACAGTCCAGGTGTTGCCCTGACTGGGGACAGAATGGGCAGCCATCGGTGCCCCGGACTGCGCTGCGGCCCCCAAGCCGCCCTGCCTGGGGCTGCCTCTTAGCCACAGAGAACCCGCACCCCCGCCCGCTCTGTCCCGGCCTCGCCGGACCGTCCTGTTCCCCTGCGGGAGCCGGTGCTCGGGTGCAGCGCGGCCAGTCCGGCCGAGTCTGAGGGTTGTCACCGCCCGGGGCTCCCGTTGTGGGTTTCTGAGGCGCTGGGCACTGGGTGCTGGGCCTCCTGGCCACTCCGGCGGGAAGGAGTGACCGCCTCGGGCTGAGGGGCAGCCAGCAGCCGGGAGGCAGGGAGCCATGCCCTCAGGGCCCTGTCTGGCCAGGCGGGGAGGGGAGCCAGCACAACCCGACCCCCCACTTTGTGAGTTTCCCCCCAAAATGGCCACCAGCAGCTCCAAGCCTACCTGGTCTTCATAGCTTGTGGAGTTAGAATAGAAGAGAGAATATTTTTTCTTCTTTTTTAAAAAAAATGTCTTTATTGATTAAGGTGTTACATATGTGTCCTTATTCCCGCATTCCCCCCACCACTCATGCGCTCACCCCCTGTGTCTGTGTCCATTGGTTAGGCCTAGGTGCGTGCACACACGTCCTTTGGTGGACCTCCCCCCCCCCCCCCACCTTCCCCGAGGTCTGACGTTCTGACCGACGCGTCTCTGTCTCTGGGTCTGTCTTTGTCCGTCAGTCTATGTTGTGAGGATCTTGTTTCCTGATCACTGTGGTGGGCGTCCCAGGCCTGGTTTGGTTACGCCCTGTCCCGGGCGGGACCCCCTCTGGCCGGAACTTGGCCGTGTGGCCTCTGTGGGGGCGGGGAAGGGCTCACGCCCGCTGGAGCCACCTGGACAGAGAAGGCTCTCCGCGGGACGGGTGTGGGTTACTCCCCGGAAGGCTCACTGGACCGACAGGATACACCCCTGGACCTCACGCTGCACCTCCCGGCAACACGGACACTGCTGACCAGTCTGCTCGGGTAGATTCCTGCTGGCTTCAAATAAAACCCAAACTTTCAGCCGAAACCAGTTTGGCTCAGTGGACAGAGCGTCGGCCTGCGGACTGAAGGGTCTGGGTTCGATCCCGGTCAAGGGCATGTGCGTTGGTTGCGGGCACATCCCCAGTGGGGGGCGTGCAGGAGGCGGCTGATTGATGTTTCTGACTTTCTATCCCCCTCCCTTCCTCTCTGTAAAAATCAATAAAATATACTTTAAAAAAAAAACCCAAACTTTCAAATGGGATACACAGGAGAAGTGTGTTATGGCAGCTCACATCCCACAGCGGGTCGGGCTCCGGGCTGGTGTGGTCACTGCTGTACATGCCATGGGGCGCCAGGGGCTTCCCTCTCTCCCCCCCGCCTCTCTCTCTCTCTCTCTCTCTCTCTCTCCCCTGCCTCTCTCTCTCTCTCTCTCTCTCTCTCTCTCTCTCTCTCCCCCCTCTGCCTCTCTCTCTCTCTCTCTCTCTCTCTCTCTCTCTCTCCCCCCCACTCTCTCTCTCTCTCTCTCCCCCCCCCCCCCCCCCCGTTTCATTTGAAGTCTAGTTTCCCTCCTGGTCACAGGGTGGGGACGGCAGTTCCAAACAGCACCCCCAGCCTCTGTCTAGCCACGGAGCACCTCGTGCACCCCCGTCCGCAGGGGGAGGCTCTGTCGTGTCTCAGCTCCCAGCATCGGGCAACTTGCTCCCTCCGGAACCAGCGGCTGCCAGGCTCCCGGGACACGGCCGCCGGAAACTTCTCTGGGGGGAGGGGAGGCCGGCGCCAGCCCTGCCTGGCCACCTGCAGGTGGCTCACCATCAAGAAGCTGAAAGGCGGGGACACCGTTTCCCAATGCTGTCAAAGCGGAGCTGTTATCAGCGTGGAACAGGACGCTATAGTCTGTGCCCACCTCCTGGGACACGCGGAGGAGACGCTGGCGAGGGAGTCCGAGCACACGGCCACACAGGCCGCCAGACACAAAGGAGGTCAGCGGGGCCAACCTGCAAACCGGGAGCCGTCGCATGAAACCGTTCTTCCTAACGGCCCCAAAGGAGAAAGAGCCCGAATGGCCCCCACGTGCGGACAGATGAGCACGTCACCCGGCAGCTGGCTGCCCCCAGGGGGACGTCCTCACTAGAAGGGAATGAGAATATTGGTTAAAGGGTTAAAGGGTCTGGAATGACCAGCTGGGTGTCCTTCACACATCTGCTACCTGAGCCTCACCTTCTCAATCTACACAATTGAAGCAGGAATAGCGACCTCCGCAAGTGAATGCGAATTGAGTGAGGGAAGGTAGGAAAGGCATATGGCAGCTCCTCTGTGGAAACACATGCATTTTGACCCCTCCCTCACACCATACTGAAAATCATTTCCAGAAGGATGACAGATCTGAAGCTAAATACATTTTTAGACTAAAGTATAGGAATGTCTTTACGACATTGGATAGGCATGTCTTCCACAAACAGGAAACAAAAAGAATCATAAATGAAAAACAATTATTAATGAGCTGTCTTAAAGCTAAGACTCTCTACTCATCGAAAGATATCATTAAGAGATTAAAAAGAAAACCTGCAAAATGGGATGAGATATTCTCAAATCCAGAATTTAAAAAGAGCCACAAGTCAATAAGGAAAAGACAGGCAACCCAACAGAAATATGGGCAAAAGACCTGAGCGGGCACTTCACAAAACCGTTCCAACGCACAATAACGATATGAAAATGTTCTTAAACCATAACTTTACTCACCGTGGACATGCAAATAAACTACAACATGATACCATTCCACTCGACTGGATAAAAGAAAAAGGTTTGAACACATCAAGTCTAGACAGGATATGAAGCATCAGAAACTCCCAGTGAGTAAAAATTATTACACCTACTTGAGAAAGCCAACTAAAGCTGGAAATATGCCTCCCCAATGACCCAGCAAATCCACCCCCAAGAGAAACGTGTGCACGTGTGTTAACCAAAGGCCGTCCATGCGGACGTTCGCGTCGGCACAATGTGTGACAATCCCACCTGGAAAGCAGCCCGCATCCACAGAGTAGATAAATGGACTGTAATTTATTCATACAATGCAATGAGGCAGAACAATCACACACACACACACACACACACACAGTCTAATCTCACCAACAGTTTTGAGCAAAATAACCCAGATCATTCCATTTATATAAAGAACAAAAATAGGCAAAACTAATCTATGCTGCTATTCTATCTAATAAAGAGGGAATATGCTAATTGGCCCTCACTCCATCACAAAGATGGCTGCGGCCCAGTTCTCATAAGGAGCCTTGACAAGCAATCGCCAGGGACCTGAGGCCACGCCCCTCCCCACCCCCATGGGACTTCACTAGGGACCTCAGGCTGTCCCCCACCAGCAGGCCTTGACAGGGAACCTCAGGCTGTGCTCCCCACCCAGGGGGCTTGACAGGGGACTTAAAGGTGTACCCCCAGTGCTTGGTTGGGGAACTCAGGCCACACCCCCACCCAGTGGAGTTTGATGGGGGACCTAAGGCTGTGTCCCCCACCACCACCCCCCGTGGGGCTTGATGGAGGACCTCAGGCCATACCTCCCATCCTGGTGCTGGGCCAGGGGACCTGAGACGACACCCCCTGCCTGGCAGGGCTCGACAAGGGTGGGGTTGGCCAGGTCTGGATCTAGTCCAGTGGGGGGGCGGCAGTTGGGTCTGGGTCTCACAGGATTTTGAGGTGCATATGGGTGGGCAGGGACTTGACTCTGGATCCTGTAGTGTGCCCCAGACTCTAACAGGAGTAAGGTTTTCATATACATTTTACTAATTTTATTTCGTCTCTGACAGCTCTATTATGGAGAAAGGGCAAATAGCAATATTAAATTATTTCCTCTAATTAATCCCCTTTTAATGTGCACAAATTTCATGCACCGGGTCACTAGTCTATATACATAAAAAGTTGTCTATATATATATAAAAGGTTAAGTGGCCGAAATCAGTTTGGTTCAGTGGATACAGCGTCGGCCTGTGGACTGAAAGGTCCCAGGTTCGATTCCAGTCAAGGGCATGTACCTTGCTTGTGGGCACATCCCCACTGGGGGGTGTGCAGGAGGCAAGCCTTATAACCGTGGTTTTGAACTCTATGTCTTGTCGTCTTTTCTCCTCCATTTCTTTCACACCTGATTTCTTTCCATATCTCTGCAGGGTGGCTGCTTTATGTGGTATATGTCCTCTAAGGGTCAGTGGCACAGCCTCCCCAGTTATTTGAGGTGGGTACTCTTACTGCAATCCTTTATGGGTTGTACAGTATTTTTGAATTTAAACCCAGCTTGTTGTTGTTAGCCCTAGGAGGGTTTGACCTCCAGGCCAATTGGCTGTGAAGAGAGACTGTGTTCAGATTGGATGGGCGGAGTCTCTGAGCTGCGCAGGCAGCCTCAGGGTCAGCTACATCCTATGCGGTGCTTGCGTGCACGGGTCTCTGTTGGATGGGGATGGGTGTAGGCACCTACAAGAGAAAGCCACTAGTCTCTTCCCCTTGCCAGACAACTCTGCCTCTCCCCAAATGAGTCTGCACACCCAAAGTCTAGCCCAGGGTTGTAAAATAGGTGGTTTCCGGGACCAGGAGACAAGTTTCCAGGGGGCAAGTCGTGCCTTTGTGCGACACTTGCACGCAAACTTCTTTTCCCAGCTACCCGGTTTCTCCGCAGACTAGGAGACCTTTGCCGCGCCCGGCTTCCAGGGTGCGTCCCCCGGATCTCGGACCTCATCTGGCACTGGGGAATCCGTGTAGTGGGACGTCTCCGCCCTCCCCATTGGCGAAATCCAGTCGGGGTTGCTGCTCCAGCCCCAGCCCTCGCGCGCAGCCAGGACAGCTCCTAACCTGTTTCCGTCTTCAAGGCTGCGCTCCCGCCGCTCCTCTGAGTCTCAGTGTCCCACCTTTACTCTTATTTGTGGAGTTTTCACTCAGCCAGCTTTCTGGCGATTCTGGGTGATGTTTGTTTTGTTGTTATGTTGTAGTTTTTGAATCGTTGCGTGGGGCAGAACAATAGGTGTTTACCTATGCCGCCATCTTGGTTCTCCGGCCCTGTCTGTCTTTTAAATGTTGATTTTATTTTATTTTTTTTGCCAAAATCGGTTTGGCTCAATGGACAGAGCGTCGGCCTGCGGACTGAAAAGTCCCAGGTTCCATTCCGGCCAAGGGCATGTACCTTGGTTGTGGGCACGTCCCCAGTAGCGGGTGTGCAAGAGGCAACTGATTGGTGTTTCTGACTTTCTATCCCTCTCCCTTCCTCTCTGTAAAAAAAGCAATAAAATATATTTAAAACACTTTGATATTTTATTCATGTGGGCTTTGAGGGGCATTAATTTTAATTTTTTGAAATATTTCTTTGAAGTTTATTTATCGATTATTCGAGGGGAGATTGACATCCTTTTAAACTTCGTATCTGATTGTCCTCACCCTAGATGATGACAGCATGATCAGTTTTTATTTAAGAAAAAAGAGCTATTCTAGTTTTTATTTTTAAAACAATATGTCTATGTTCCCCAGGAATTAAGAAGTCGTGGTTTACCAGTGTGTTGCCTGTTCTTTAGTGTAGGGAGCCAAGAGGGGAGTACAGCTCCTAACCACGAGGGGGCGCCAAAGAACACCGTATGCAGCCACACTCCTGGGTAAGGGTGTCCCCCAGGAAAGACATTTCCCAGCCGGGGTTTCTTTTCTCTGACAAAAAAACATCCATTTTGTGATCCTGTGCCTCTGTCCGCTCCAGTCTCAAGTCCATGAGCCAAATTCAATACAAGTGTATGCTTGGATTCTATCCGAAAAGTACCCAAGTCAGATACTTACGTTGGCTGATCAGAGCGCCAAAATAAAACCTTACGGGGTTGGATTTTGTCAGAGTTGTGTTTATTTTTACTTATTGATGTTAGAAAAAAGGGGGGAAAGAGAGTGCGTGTGAGACCGAGGGAAACATTGATTTGTTGTTCCACTTATTTCTGCATGCATTGGTTGATTCTACATGTGCCCTGGCTGGGCTCAGACCCTCAACTTGGCATACGGGTCTGCACTCGAACCAGCTGAGCTGCCTGATAGTGTCTGTGCCCTGGCCCGAGTGCTGTGGTGCAGGGGATTTCATCGGCAGGGTGACCGATCTTCTTTATTTGACGGCGTAGTCTTGGCTTTAGAACTGAAAGACAGTCTCTGCAAACTGGGACAACTGGTCACCCTACTTGCTTGACCCTCAGCTTTTCTGACTATTTCCATGGAAACAGTGGTAGTACCTACCATTGGGAGAATCCAGTGAGACTATGATATATATAGCAGGTGCTGAATATAAAACTAGCTTAGTTTTGTTATCAAGAAATAATGTAGCCCAAACCAGTTTGGCTCAGTGGATAGAGAGAGCATCAGCCTGCGGACTGAAAGGTCCCAGGTTCGATTCCGGTCAAGGGCATGTACCTTGGCTGCGTGCACATCCCCAGTAGGGGGTGTGCAGGAGGCAGCTGATGGATGTTTCTCTCTCATTGATGTTTCTGACTCTCTATCCCTCTCCCTTCCTCTCTGTGAAAAATCAATAAAGTATATTTAATAAAAAAAGAAATAATGTAGATGGTTGCGGACATGACTAAGTTCCTATAAAACAATTTAAACAGAGGCCCAGGGCCCTGGCCGGTAGCTCAGTTGGGTGGCGTGTTGTCCCGGTTTGACCCCCGGTCAGGGCACATAGAATTAACCAGTGAGCCCAGCCAGCATGGTTCAGTGGTTGAGTGTCGACCTACGAAGCAGGAGGTCACAGTTCGATTCCCAGTTAGGGCACACTGCCTGGGGCTGCGGGCTTGATCCCCAGTGCGGGGCGTGCAGGAGGCAGCTGATCAATGATTCCCTCTCATCACTGATATTTCCATTTCTCTCTCCCTCTCTGAAATCAATAAATAAAAAAAGTCCTGGCTGGTTTAGCCCAGTGGCTAGAGTTGGCCTGCGGACTGAGGGTCCCAGGTTTGATCCCAGTCAAGGGCAAATGTTGGGGTTGCAGGCTCGATCCACAGTAGGGAGCCTGCGGGAGGCAGCCAATCAGTGATTCCTTCTCATCATTGGTGTTTCTACCTATCTCTCCCTCTCCCTTCCTCTCTGAAATCAATAAAAATATGTGGAAACAAAAACAATGAATCAACCAAAAAAAATGAAGAAATAAGTGGAACAACAACTATCAATGTTTTTCTCTCTCTCCCCCTTTACTTTGTCTCTAAAATAAATATAAATAAACAAACAAATAAACAAATAAACAGAGCCCCAGCATTTTTATCACCTCCATTATGCATCCAATTCAATTCCAGAAATATTTGCTGAGTGATTACCAGTGGTTTAGTGGTTGTGGGGGAATTTGAAAACAATGATTGACACTTCTCCGGATGTTATGATCTTTAGGGAACAAGGCGGGACAGAGAGTGTTTGCAGAGCACAGGGGGAGGTAATCCACATTTACTGCCTCCACTATCACAGGTCCTTATTTCCTGTGGGCGGATAACATATCCTGGCTTATCTCTCACTCCCAGTTCAGGCTCCCATCCAATCAGCTAACTACCAGGTAAATATTCTTAATCTACAGTTTGGATCCTGTTTTCAAAAGCCCAAAGCCAACCTGGCCTTTCTTTACCTTTTTACAACCGGGCCTCCACCAAGCTTCCAAGCCTTATCTCTCAAACGAAGCGGACAACTCCCTTGCTCAAACATGCGCCATGTTTTCCTTCCTCTCTCTTACTCACGGGGTTCCCTGAGTCAGGGTGCCCGCCCTCATTCCTGCCTGTCGCCTGCAAACTCCTGCACGTGGCCTTCCCGTGTTTCCCACCAGACGCGATCTCATTTCGACTGTCCTTACAGCATTGTTCCTAGGGGGGTCGTTTATGGATCCCGTTTTGGATTGTGGGCAAGCACCGTCTACCCCACTTTTTTATGTTTCCTCCGGCTCCTTGCGTGCAGCCCACACATGCTTATTGGGTCATGTCCGCTATGCTGATTTCAGTGTCTGTTCCCTGGCTTTGCTGGCTTTTAGACACCGCGTTACTGAGTTAACCTCTCTAAGTCTCAGCTTCTCATCTGGAAAAAAAAGGGGGATTGTACCAGCATCCGCCTCAGAGTTTCTGCAAGAATGAAATAAGGTAAGAAATGCACTTAGGGTGCTAGCGTTGTGCTTGGCACAGCAGAAGCTGTGGATGGTCCAAGAAGGTTTTCCTGTTTGGTCCGGAGAAACGGTGGAGGAGTGGGATGTGAGCTGGGATGTGAACAGGTCAGAAAGAGAAGATATTTAGACAGAGGGGCCAACCTGAACGAAGGCATCAGAGGGAACAGGGAAGAGCAGGATTTGCTGAGGACAGCGGTGGTCCAGTCCCAGGAGAGATTCCACAGGAAGAGAGACAGAGGAAAAGAATAGGTGAGCCCTGACCGGTTTGGCTCAGTGGATAGAGCATCAGCGTGCAGTCTGAAGGGTCCCAGGTTCGATTCCGGTCAAGGGCATGTACCTTGGTTGTGGACACATCCCCTATAAGGGGTGTGCAGGAGGCAGCAAATTGATGTTTCTCTCTCATCGATGTTTCTCTCTATCCCTCTCCCTTCCTCTCTGTGAAAAAATCAATAAAATATATTTAAAACAAACAAACAAAACCCTCCAAACAAACAAACAAACAAACAGAAACAAAAACTCAGCTGGAAAGGGAAAGCAGTGGCCCGTTTGATGGACAGACTCGAACAGCGCCCTCCCGGGTCTCGCAGGCCAGGGCACCCAGTCCCCAGCTGGTGCGGCAGCCAAGTGCCTGAAATTCCAGACATTCGCCCTTAGCTGAAGGGAGCAGCTTTGGTGGCCTTAACCCCTTCATGGCTCACAGCCAATGGGGTACACATGGGGGGACAACTCTGCGGTGTGTGTGGTTTATGCTCCAGAATTCTCCACTGTGGGTCCAGCCAAGGCGAGATCAGGCCCAGCCTTGCTTGGCTCTTTCACTTTCCCTTGTCTGCTCCACTTCCTCCCTTAGAGGTCCCCCCCCCCCCCCCCCCGGAAATCTGCATCTCTGTGTTTCTGCCGGCCCTGCCCTAAGACACCTGCAAAGTCAAATGGTCAGCCAATAGCTGGGCTCAGGGTCTCAAACAACCGTATTCCCCATGCGGCCTTTCTCTGGGTCTCCGCTCTGACAGCTCATTTTCTTTTTTATTATATTTTATTTATTTTTCACAGAGAGGAAGGGAGAAGGATAGAAAGTCAGAAACATCCATCAGCTGCCTCTTGCACACCCCCTACTGGGCACGCGCCCGCAACCAAGGTACATGCCCTTGACCGGAATCAAACCCGGGACCTTTCAGTCTGCAGGCCGATGCTCTATCCACTGAGCCAAACCGGTTTCAGCTGATAGTTCATTTTCATATTGGCCTTATCCTCAAGTGGATTCTTCCCCCTGGCCCTCCCTGTAAGCCCCAGGTGCACAGTCAGACAGCTCAGTAGCCCAGGGCAAAGAGAACGTCTCTGTCCCAGGGGTTTCACCAGAGGTTCCCGGAACCATTCCGATTGGCTGGCCTTGCTCTCAGACCTTCCCCCGAGTCGCTCACTGTAGATGCTGGTGGTGGGGAGCGAGAACAATGCTGGGGTTGGTTAAGACTGGGCCCCCGGCCTCCCCGCTGGGAAAGTGAGCAGCAAAGCCAGAGAGTAAGGAGGAGTGGTCCCCCAGAGAAAATTAGGCTCCCCTGACCAGGAGAAAGGGCACATTTGCTGGCAGGATGAAAATAACACCTGTCCTCCGTAGATCCTGGGAAACGGCAAGATGTCATCAAGAAGCCATCCAGGCAGGGAGGAAACCATCCCCTGAGGAAGGGGGGCGAGAAAAAGGGACTTGATCCCCACTGATTGGAGAGATGGGCAGAGGGGGTGTGAAAGGGCACAATCATCATCCTCCGGTATTTGGAACGTTGTCCTGATGACGTGGAATTAGACCTGCTCTGTAAAGCTTTTGGGGAAAGCGTTAGACTCGAGGGTCGGAGATAAGAGAAAGGCAAATCATCCACAAGAAATACATATAAACACTTTATAAATATACAACATAGACATGTCTGTATGTATGTATACCCAAAATCTATACAATATAAATTGTCCAACCCCCCCCCCAAAAAAAAAAAACAACCAAAACAGGCCGCTTGGCCAGTGTTGCTCAGTGGTTGAGTGTCCACCCATGGACCAGGAGGTCACGGTTTTATTCCCGGGCAGGGTCCATGCCCGTGTTGCTGGCTTGATCCCCAGTAGGGGGCGTGCAGGAGGCAGCTGAGAGATGATTCTCTCTCATTCAAATTTCTATCTCTCTCCCTCTCCCTTCCTCTCTTTGAATTCAATAAACATATATTTTTAAAAACATACAAAACCAGGCATATTTGAGTGGTGAGTCTGCCATGTCTGAGAGGCGGTGGATGGGCATACCCCTCTGCCCATGACTAATAAGATACTCGTCTGCTTCCTTCGTGCCTTGGCCTTTTCGCGGAGCTGTGTCCAGGCAGACTCTGGAAAGCTACACCTGGGTTTTATCTTGGGGAAATCTGCCCTGCCCCAGTCATTCCGACCAGCAGTGATTTTCCTGAGGTTACTTCTGCACCCCTGGTCAGTCGTGACTCGTGGTGAGGGTTAACCTAGTGGCCCTCTGGCAGGCCAAATAGCCGTCTCAGGTGGGGATTAAATACAAGTGAATTTATTTAAGGAGAGGGGGATAGGAGAGGGGGGCATCCAAAAGGAAGGGCCACACCAGAGAACAGGGAGCCGTGGAGACAGGTTCTGGGGGTAAGTTCTGGATGAGCGGCCGCTGCCCATTGTTCCCCTGGTTGCAGTCTCAGGAGGTCCCTTAGGGGTGAGGGCGGTGGTCGGCAAACTGCGGCTTGCGAGCCATGGTTTCCCGCTCTGTTGACTAATGGTTTTGCCGACAACTGGGATAGGGGCTTAATCACAAGGAACAACAGCCTGTAATGATTGGATTCAGAGTCCTGTGCCTGTGGGGGAGGGAGAGAGGGAAGGGAATGGCATGGGTGTGCTCCTGGAGGGAAATGGGACTGGCTTCGTTGTCATGAGTATATTGCTCTCTCTTGCAGTGGAAATCTCAGGGAAGCTCTCAGGGAAGGTTCTTAATAGACTATTCATCGGCTCTCCAGGTGTGCTGGTTCAGGGTCCCGGTCTCCACTGAGTGGTGGGTGCGGGGGGGGGGGGGCGGTCATTAGTCAGTGCAGCCTGTCTGGTTTGGCTGCTGTTCTGGGCCTGGAGCTGAAATACACTGAGGCCTGGACCTTATCTTCGGGGAGGAAAGGGTCAGGGGTCCACACTGCTGACCAGGGATATGAAAGGTCAGAGGTCCAAACCACATGACCAGTGATCGCTAGGGAAGGATAGGTTACCCTGCGGGCCAGGTTCTTGTTTTTCCAGTTTTGCCCCTTGCTCGCATGCCCTGACCCATTCTCCTTGTTCTGGGGGAGAGGGTGGGGGTGGGGTGAGGTGTCTAACACTATGGCCTGGCTTTATAGTCACCTCAGTATGTCCTTTGACTTTCCCCAGATTGGTGAAAGCATCAGGGCAGGGACATCTTACCCCCTACATTGCTTACTCAAGAAATGCATAATAATGTTGAATAAGTAATTTTATCAGGACTTGACATTTGTGGAAGGATTCTTGCCACGGGGGAAGGTATGTGACTAAGGGGTCATGAGAATCCTGCTCAACTCAAAGAATCTGACCACCATGTGGCACTGAACTTGAACCTGACCTATCTCATAAAAAAGCCCAGCAACCGAAGGGCAGAACAACCAGACAACTGGTCGACCAGCCGCTATGACGGGCACTGACCACCAGAGAGCCCATGCTCAGCGCAGGAGCTGCCCCCTGGTGGTCAGTGCTCTCCCACAGTGGGAGTGCTGCAGCGCTACCAGGCCCAGAGCGAGGCCGAGTCTCTGCACCTATCCATACCTGAGGCAATCCATGCTCTGGCCTGACCCCACCAGCTGATGCAGGACTTCTAAGGAGTGTTCTAGAGAGAGTCGGGGAGCTGGCATAGGCAGACGGCAAGAGGGGATGTGACTGTGGACCCCCTGGGGAGGCTGTCCCGATGGCTGAGGGTTCTGGAGCATGGCTGCCCTGAACGTCCTCGATGGTGTCACCGACCCGGCATGACACATCAAAGACATTCACTGAGTGGCTTTGGCGTGTAAAGCTCTCCGCCAAGTTCCTCCAGGACACAGAACATGCCTTTACCCAAGACATTACCCCGAAATATCAGCTCAGACTAACTTCCTCATTCGACAGCCGAATCCATGTACCAGGCCTTTAGTCTACAGTGGCCCTCCTGCCCTCGCTCTCACATCATCACAAGATGGCCACCACAAGATGGCTGGCAGGAGAGGGCAGTTGTGGGCGATCAGGTCAGCAGGGGAGCAGTTAGGGGTGATCAGGTTGGCAGGCAGAAGCCATTAGGGGCAATCAGGCAGGCAGGCGAGGGGTTAGGAGCCAGCAGTCCCAGATCGTGAAAGGGATGTCAGACTGCTGGTTTACCGACATCCCCCAAGGGGGTCCCAGAGGAGAGGGTGCAGGCTGGGCTGAGGGACACTCCCCCCCTCCCGTGCACGAATTTCATGCATGGTGCCTCTAGTCTATATATATAAAAGGCTAATTTGCAAAGTGTCTCCTCGAGAGTTCGCTCGCTCGCTATGACATGCGTGACCACCAGGTGTGGCGCAGACCACGGTGGGGTGGCTGAAGGAGGAGGGAAGAAAGAGGGAGGCGGGGAATCTGAATGGCCCTGATCACTGGCCAGGCCTAGGGCCCCTACCCGTGCATGAATTTCCTGCACGGGCCTCTGGTAGATGGACACCTGGGAAGACCCAGGGCCACCCTGGCTTTTGCAGCTGTTGGAGGGATTGAGGAGGCATTTCCCGCCCTTCTTCAGAGAACTGCACCAATGGGCAGTCCCTGGAGACCACTGGGGGAGGACAGGGAATTGCCGTAAGAATTTACCCTGGGTGTAAAATGAGTTGCCCTCTTTCAGTCTCGGTCCCTTCACGCTGCTCCTCCCGAAACCTGGAGGAGTGCGCTAGCCCCCTCTTCCTCTAGTTACTGTCCCTCCTGCCTCCAGCCCAGCCCAGTGGCTCCATCCCCGGGGAGCTTCAGGAAAGCTCTTCCCCTCTTCCCCACGCCAAGCTGACTTTATTTCTCCTTTGCTGGGCTCCCTCCAGAGGGAGGGGAGCGGGAGCCAACGGTCCGCCTCCACCAAGGCACTTCTCACAGCAGACCTCGCTCTACTTGTTTCTCCCCGTCCGCCTGCATTCTTCCTGTGGCAGCTGTGAGCCAGGCCCATGTGTGGGCTCCGTGCTGAACGCAGGACACACACACACATACACACACACACACACACACATACAGACACACACACACACACACATTCACACACACAGGCGCACACACACACACACGCACACAGGCACACACAGACACACACAGGCACACACACACACAGGCACACACACAGGCACACACAGACACACACACACACACATTCACACACACAGGCGCACACACACACACACGCACACAGGCACACACAGACACACACAGACACACACACACACAGGCACACACACAGACACACACACACACACATACAGACACACACACAGACACACACACAGACACACCGACACACAGGCACACTCACACACCACACACACACACAGGCACACACACACACAGGCACGCACACACACACAGACACACACACAGGCACGCACACACACACAGCACACACACACAGGCACACACACAGACACACACACACACACACAGACACACACACTCACACACAGCACACACACACAGCACACACACTCACACAAGGCACTAGGCACCAGACACACACAGACACACATACACACACACAGGCACACACACACACTCACACACAGAGACACACAGGCACACACACACACAGGTACACACACTCACACACAGACACACACACAGACACACACACACACACACACAGACACACACACACACACAGACACACACAGACACACACACTCACACACAGGTACACACACAGGCACATAGGCACTCAGACACACACAGCACACACACACACACACACACACACACACACACACACACACACACACACACAGACACACACAGGCACACACACCAGACACACACACACATTCACACACACACTCCACACAGACACACACACAGACACACACACAGACACACACACACTACACACAGACACACACACAACACACACACAAGACACACACACACATCACACACACGCACACAGGCACACATACACACACAGGCACACAAACACACAGGCACTCAGACACACACAGACACACACTCACACACACACACACAAGCACACAGACACACACACACTCACACACACACACAGGCACACACACACACACACACACAAAGAGACACATATACAGGCACACTTACACACACACACACACACAGACACACCCAGACACACCCAGGCACACACACACACACACACTCACACCTTCGCTACACGGGGTGCCAGAAAGCGCGGGACACCAGCATTTTAGAATTCAGAATCGCACGAGTCCAGAGTCATCTGGTGCAGCCCCCCCCCCCCCCCCCAATGCTTCTCCCCGCGTCTCCCAACACGAGCTTTCGGCTCCATCAGCCCCTTTCCTTCCCGAACGCAGCCCAGAGCACTTTCGCTGCGGGTGCCCGCGGCGTTCCAGGCAGGTAGGGAGGCGCAGGTGGGTGTCAGCGGCCTCCCTGTTTACCGTGGGGCGCCCTGCCTCAGGCGACGTCACCCTCGGCGGGGCGGGAGCGGTAACGGGAATTCAGGGCTCCGGGCCAGAGCCAAGTTTGCGGCGTATCCTTTGGGGAAGTGGGGAGGGGAAGTAACCAACTGACGAGTCCCGGGCGGGACCTTCCAGCCCTCCACAAGGACCGGAATGGGGTCGGCAGGATTAACGCAGCAGAGGAGCTCGTGGCATTGGCCCACGGGCAACTTTGCGAGGTCCAGCCGAGTCCTCCGCCCTTCGCGGGACCGGGTGACCAGTGGCCTGCGGCTTCTTTAAGGCCCCCGCGACCCGCCCGGGCTCGCCGCGGGCCTCCTCCCACCTCCTGGCCCCAGCTCCTCCAGTTCCAGACTTCCCTCGGCGATGAGGTCATCTCCCTGCTGCCCATTGGCTGCTCCGGGCCGTCAGTCACAGGAAGTCCCGCCGCCGTCCTCCTCTCCCTCGCGCTCCTCCCTTCCTCGCTCGCGCCCCTCGGCCCGCCGGCCGGCCTTGACGAGGCCTCTGATTGGCCAGCGCCGCGATCACTCCTCCAGCGGGCGGCGTGGAAGGCGAGAGGCGGGTGTGGTGGGCGGGCCCGCAGCTTCCGTGGCTGAGAGGAGCCGGCGGCGGCGGCGACCGTGCCTGTGTGGTGTCCGCGGTGGCGGCGAGAACGGGCGTCCCACCTTCCCCATCTCCTAGGCTTCGCGGGCCACACACCCTCCGCCGGCGCGGGCTTCTCCGCAGCTCCGCGCGTCTTCGCGGGACGTGGAGCCTCGTGAGGAGACGGGCGCGGTGAGAGCCGGAGCAGGGGACCGCCGCGGAGCTCGGGCCGGGCGGAGAGCGAGGCGGTGAGTGAGAGTCCGGCCAGGGACCCCTCCCCCACCGCGGCCCCGCCTCGCCGGAGCATCCTTTCTCCTCTGCGCCCCGGGGTTCGCGCGGGGCCGGCCGCGCCCCCTTACCCGCAGCCGGACCCGTCGCCCCCGCCGCCTCTCTTCGCTCCTCCAGGCCCGGGCGAGTGGCGCGGGGCGCGGTCGTGCACCTGTGCACCGCCTGGCCCGGCCGCAAGGGTGGGGAGACACCCAGGTTCCCGCCCCCGCGGCGCCCCGGGAGCGTGGTGACTGCAGGGACCGGGTGTCGGGCGCTTTCCCCGAGACCTTGTGCAAACCCGGGATGCCCAGGCGAGGCGGGCTCACCTGGACTTGTTGATGCCTGTTGGCCACTGGAGCGCCTCCAGGGGCAAGGGCTCCGGCAGATCGGAAACTTGCCGGCTGAGAACTTATCGACCCAGAAAGTGCCTGCCTGTCCGGGCGCTTCCCTGCCACCCCCACCCTGGCCGGGGCCGGAGGAAAGCATTGGTGCGGGAGGGTCTGGGCTGGAGCTTTCCAGGCAGGTGTTCAGGCCTGCCATCTGCCACCTGTGTCGTCTTGGGCCTCAGTTTCTTCATCAGGAAAGTGGGGCCCGGCCGGCGTGACTCAGGGGTTGCGCAGGGACCTGGGAACCAGGAGGTCAGGGTTCGATCCCCGGTCAGGGCCACGTGCCCTGGTTGCCGGGCTCAGTTCCCAGTGTGGGGTGTGCAGGAGGCAGCTGATCCATGATTCTCTCTCATCATTGATGTTTCTCTCTCTCTCCCTCTCCCTTCCTCTCTGAAATCAGTAAAAAAAAATATATTAAAAATATATAGTAAAATAGGGATAGCCGAAACCGGCTTGGCTCAGTGAATAGAGCGTCGGCCTGCGGACCGAGGGGTCCCAGGTTCGGTTCCGGTCAGGTCAAGGGCGTGTTTCTAGGTTGCAGGCACATCCCCAGTGGGTGGTGTGCAGGAGGCAGCTGATCGATGTTTCTCTCTCATCCTCTCTGTAAAAAAAAAAAAAATAAAATATATTTTAAAAAATTAAAAAAAAGAAAAATGGGGATAATACCTATCACATGGTATTGAGAACGACTGGGAGACCAATTCGTATGTATGTATTTTTCATACCACGTTTGCTTTATTGCTAAGCACTTCCGGTAGAGATGGATGAACTGGACTCCTCGAGCCTCACCACCAGAATGTTTTACATTCCGTCTCCAACCAGGCCACCAGCTGCCCTGTAGGGAGCTGAAGAGGGTCTGGGGGTTGGGACTTCCCCGCTGGAACTGGGGGCCGGGGGCGGCCAAGAAACAGGTGGAATGCGGAGGACCGCGATGGCACTCAGGCCCAGGCTGGACCCCTGAGCTGCCCGCTGCGGGTTTGAGATTTACCCCCCCCCCCCCCCCCCCCCCCCCCCGTTCCAATCCGGGCATGGCATACAGAGTCCAAAACGTAGACATTTTTCAGCTGTGGCTGGTTGGCTCAGTTGGTTGAGTGTCGTTCTGTGCACCAACAGGTTGCAGCTTTGGTTCCCGGTCAGGCCACATACCTAAGTTGTGGTTCCATCCCTGGGGGGGGGGGGGGGGGGGTCGCGAGTACTGATTGATGTTTATCTCTTACATCCATGTGTCTCTCTCCCTCTTCCTCCTTGTACTTGATCCCAAAAGAGAGGTCAGTTTATATTTAAGCACTAGCCCAACTTGGCTTTGTCAGAATTTCTTTTTCTCACTATTAGGTAGCATAACTAAAGGAGAGTTGGTGGACAGTTAACTGCTTACCAGCTGGTACTTGGCAGCAAGTGTGTACATACAGGAATGTGAAATTCATAATTTAAATGTAATATGAAATTACACCTAGCTTCATATGTTTTTACATACTCTAAAATCCATAAGTTGTCTGTCCCTAAGGTGCTAGTTTTTTCAGATCTTTTCTACCTAAAATCAAAGTCTATAACATAACCTTTATTTTTTTATATGTTTTATTGATTTTTTTACAGAGAGAGGGAAAAAGAGAGTTAGAAACATCGATCAGCTGCCTCCTGCACACCTCACGCGAGACGTGCCTGCAAACCAAGGCACATGCCCCTGACCGGAATCGAACCCAGGATCCTTCAGTCCGCAGGCCGACGCTCTATCCACTGAGCCAAACTGGTCAGGGCCATAACCTTTATTTTCAATAGAAGTTAAATTTGTCCATATTAAAACATTTAAGAGACAACCCCCACTCCTCCCTCAAAAACAAAAACAAAAACACCCCACCCTCCAAATCTTACTTACCCAGTTTTACTGTTGAAAAGCAGCCACCTCCCAGGGCTGAGGTGGTACAGCCAGCTGGTCCACAGCCCCATGACTGCAGGGTGGGGAACCTTTGGCTGAAAGTTATTAAACTGTTTTGCCTGTTGTCATTTGCATTTTTCATAGTGAATCAAAGGGCTTCATGATACTCAGTTTCTTAATCAATTTAGAAAAACCATTACTACTTTTTTCAAAGACACTTGCAAAGAAAAGTGACTGTATTTTAGTTCTAGCATTTGCAAGAACTGTTGAAGAGCTCTATGCATTAGGATAATTTTTAAATTTAGAGTAAAATTGTAAGATGGAAGAAGAATATGAATCCCATAATCCAAAAGTATTTATTGCAGACTTTCCATGTCCATACTACAGTGCTGGGTGGTATGAGGAAGAGTTTCAAAAGAGGCATAAAACAGCATCTCAGTCCATAAAGGGCAAAAGCATAAAGTTTGGGTCACCCAGTGGTAATTATGGGTACTCCTTACTTAAGTAATGACTTCATTCACTTATTTGCTTATTCACTCAATGAACTTTTGTTCCATGCTTGTAAAGTGCCAGGTGTTTTTGTATAAGATCAAGATAAGTGAGATATGGTCCCTGATGCTGAGGAGCTCACAATCTAATGGGGAAGCAGATAATTGTAACACACTGAAATTAACCCTTAAGTACAAGCCCAAAATTGTATGGGAGACTTAAGGGAGTTTTTCCTTTGGATTTCAAAGAGAAGGTGGTGTTTGAGCTGGTGGGGAGCCCCAGGAGCGCTGCGGCTACAGGGACTGGGTGTCTGGCGCTCACTGATGTTAACTCATTGATGAGGGATAGGAAGATCATTCCAAACAGATGTAACTGAACTTGGAAAGATTTCCTGATATTCTTCTGACCTCCTAGAGAAGGGGAAGGTAGTTGACATTCCTTGATGTCCACTATGTAACAGGCATTGAGTTAGGCTGTTAGTGTATTACTTAATCCTCACAACAACCCTATGAGGTAGAATTTTATCTTCACTTTAGGATAGGGGAACCAAGGCTCAGGATCATTAAATAATTGTCTCTGATTAGTGACAGAGCCACGGCTTGAATCTCAGTCTTAAAATTATAGTATTCTCTTTTCCTTTTCACACTGTTTTATAGAAGTAAATACAAACGAGTGAGAAAGTCCTACCTACATATGCCGTTTTATTACATCATTGACAAATTACATTCTGTTAAACGTTCATATTTGACTTAGAATTGCTAAAGCTTGCATAATAAACTAGAGGCCCGGTGCATGGGATTCGTGCACTGGTGGGGGGCGTGGCCTGTAGGATGGGCCAGCTGTGGGAGTGCTGCTCATCCTGCTCAGCCGAGTGGCTGTGGACCTGCCCTCTGAGTGGCTGCTCCCACTGTGGGAGCTCCTCGCATCCCGGGCAGCAGTGTGGTGTTTCCACTGTGGGAGTGCATTGACCACCAGGGGACAGCTCCTGCATCGAGCATCTGCCCCCTGGTTGTCAGTGCATATCATAGCAACTGATCGACCAGTTCTGGTCATTCCGCTGTTTGGTTGCTGGGCTTTCATTTTATATAGGATAGGATGAAGGCTGTCTTTAACAAATGGTATTTATTTTTATGCTTATAAGTGTGGCATTTGCTGAAAAGTGTGGTCCATAGAAAGATTAAATAAAATGGAAGACATGGATTGATACATACAGATTCTATATGGAGCACTTTACACAATTGTTAAACCAATATAGACTTTCCTTGATATTGCAGTTTAAATATCCTCCTATATAATGAGAGGCATATGCTAATTATCGGTTATGCCCTGAGGCATAACGACCGTCTGTGTAAAGACCAGATCCCAGATCTCCAGGAGGGCAGGGCAGCGGAAAGCTACAGGACGGGGCAGGGCAGCAAGCTGTGAGGGGAGGCAGCTGGTGGAAAGCTATAGGAGGGCGGCAGTTACCTACTGGCACACGGATTCGTGCGCAGGGCTGCTAGTTTAAGTATACAAAGTAAAGTATCAGAAATATAACCAATTAGTGAATGGGGTAAAGTAGTTTTGCATAATTAATTTTTACAAAGGGGAAATTAGAATTTTGAAGCCATATTAACAAAGATTATTGTATTATTTTTGGAGAGATCACTATAGCAAGGACATATACTAACTCTGTAAGCTCCACAGAGCAAATCTTGGGACATAATAGGTGCTCAGTAATATTTGTTGAATAAAAGATGAATATGAACAAATGTATATTTACAGTGTGTTTATGGGTATAAATACTAGGATTGATAGAATTGATTGACATAATAGGGAATGTTTTAACCTGCTGAAAAAAAAACTTTGTATAGGTTATATTTCAGAAGATCTTTGAAAGAGAAAAGAGAAGACATTAATAGATTAAAGATTATAGGTATGGGGAGTAGTTTACAAATGGATTAATTTGGGAAGAAAAGGAACATTGAACAAAGGGAATGGCCCACTGACACTGAGAAGCAGAAAGTGACAGATAATTGTACAAATATTGTACAAGGACAGGTAATTGACAGACAGTTCAACAAGGATAGGCAATGGTTCTTCCTTTTTTTTTTTTTTATCCTCATCCGAGGATATTTTTTCCATTGGTTTTCAGACAGAGTAGAATGCAGGATGAGGGGGGTAGGAAGAGAGAGAAACATCGATGTGAGAGAGACACGTCTATTGGTTGCCTCCCCCACTCGCCTGGGACCAGAGCCAGGGGATCGAACCCACACCCAAAGCACATGCCCTTGCCTGGGAATTGAACCCAAGATCCCTCGATGGGTGGATGCTCCAACCACTGAGCCAAATGGGCCAGGGCAGCACTGGTTATTCCTAAAGCGTTGTTGTAGTTTTAAGAATCAGGGAAACAGTTTCCTTATAGTTTCACAGAATAGTGTGCTAGCTAGCTGTGGTTGTGTAACAACTTACCACGAAAGTTAGTATTTAAGACAAGCATAAACATCTCTCACAGTTTTGTGGGTCAGGACTTTGGGATGGGTCGGCTGAGTGGTTCAGACTCAGGGTCTCTGAAAAGATTGCAGCAATATGTCATCTGGGGTTTAGTCATCTGAAGTTTTGAATAAGGCTGGCAGATTATTTTCCAAGGTGGCTACTCACTTGGCTGACAAGTTGGTATAGGCCAGTGGTCGGCAAACTCATTAGTCAACAAAGCCAAATATCAACAGTACAATGATTGAAATTTCTTTTGAGAGCCAAAATCTGACTTCTGCGCATGGGCCACAAAGTTTCAATCCCACTGTATGTGCGCACCCGCATGTGGAATTTTGTGGAAGAGCCACACTCCGGGGGCCAAAGAGCCGCAGTTTGCCGGCCTCTGGTATAGGCCGTTGGGGGGAGGTCTCAGTTCTCCATGTGGGCCTCTTTGTAGAGCGACTTGAATGCCTGCATGGCAGGGCAGCGACTTCCTGCAGGGCAAATAACCCGAGAGACCGAGGCGCCTTGTCTTTTATGATTTAGCCGCAGCGGTCGCACACCGTCTCTTCTCCAGGACTCCGTTGGCCACACGTGTGGGAAGGGAGTGCACAGGGACGTGGATGCCGGGAGGTGAGGGTCATTAGGGGCTATCCTGCAGGCTGACTGCCTCAGTGGGCAGAATAGAAAAATAGGTGCTGGAAGAAGGTACAAAGTGCTGGGGGAAGGGAAGGGAGGAATCAGAGGAAAAAAAGGTTACTGTTGGGGAGATGAGGGAAAGATTTACTTCTTTTAACAGATAGTCACAAATATTTATTGAGTGCTTACTGGGTTCCTTCCACATGGTCAGCTAATATGTGGAAGTGAACACTGAATTAGAGTCATTTGTTTCAAGTACTCTAGGTCAGTCAGCATTTACACTAAGGACAAATATTTGATCTTTGTGTGTAAGATGAGGGTGGAGTAATTTTTCTAATATTGAAGAGAACAGTAACTTATCAGAATGATAGACAAGCAGTTGCAGAATGCAAGAAGTTAAGAGCATAAGCACTAGACTTCCTGGGTTCAAATTGTGGCTCCGCCACTTGCTAGTTGTGTAACCTTGGGTTTGGAACTATGATATTCTTGCTATTTTTAAAAAATACATTTTTACATATTTTATATATGGGCCATCTCCGCGTGCTCCCCAATGGATAGTGAGCCAGCATCCTGCATGTGCCCTGACCTGGAATCGAACCTGCAACCTTGTGGTGCATGGGATGACACTCAACCAACTGAGCCCCACCAGGGTCTGCTTTATCTTCGCAGTGACTTACCAATTGTAAATGGGGATAACAATGCTGCCTGCTTTCTGTTGCCGCTGTGGGACTCAAATAAGTTAAAATTATGCCAAATCCTTGGAACAGCTTACTTGCATCACTATTATCATCATTAATTTTTGGTAGTAGCATAGAATATGAGTGAATGAAGTTGGATTCAGAGATGAATGGAGGTAGGGTGATGTGAGCATTCAGAAAGAGGCATTTAAATGTCAGTCATTGCTGCTTCAGTATCAGTTTTATTCAGTTCAAGTACCTACCTATGACTAATAATTTTTATTTCACAAAGTAGGGTGAACCAGTAGTTTCCCTTAGCTCAGTGGCTGGCAAACGCATTAGTCAGCAGAGCCAAATACCAACAGGACAATGATTGAAATTTCTTTTGAGAGCCACATTTTTTAAACTTAAACTTCTTCTAACACCACTTCTTCAAAATAGACTCGCCCAGGCCATGGTATTTTGTGGAAGAGCCACACTTAAGGGGCCGAAGAGCCGCAGTTTGCCGACCACGGCCTTAGCTGAACTCCATAATTAAAACAAGACCACAGTTGCTTGTTGAGGGCATAGCATATCTTCTTGGGCCCCTTTACATTACTGAGCCCTCTGTCTGCTAGAAGCAGTACTTGCAGGTGCATGTGCTTCATTGGGTTTAGCTAGAAGCAGTATTTAACAGGTGCGTATGCTTCAAAAGAGCTTCAGGGTGGAACCTAGGACCCATAGTCAAAATACCCAGAAGGAGGATTTTTGTGACTAAGTCACAAGACAATCTACAGACATTCTTAAAAATACTATATCACTAGAGGAAAGATCATTGAATTCCATGTCTCTGCAGGTGTTATCAGAAATTGAGTGATTTGCCAAAGTGCACTGGATGGAGCTAATTGCTTACATTTTCTTCAGTTCTGTGATTCTGTGAGTCAAGTCCAATTCTCATTGTTTATTTATTTATTAAGATATTTTGTTGATTTTTTACAGAGAGGAAGGGAGAGGGATAGAAAGTTAGAAACATCAATGAGAAACATCAATCAGCCGCCTCCTGCACACACCCCACTGGGGATGTGCCCACAATCAAGGTACATGCCCTTGAATGGAATTGAACCTGGGACCCTTCAGTCTGAAGGCCGACGCTCTACCCACCAAGCCAAACCGGCTTCAGCCAATTCTCATTGTTTAGTTGAACGAAGGCATTGAGAAATTAAATGGTTTGAGATTCCACAGCAGTCTTATGGCTGAGCTTGGATTAGGTCTTCACTCTGTGTTTAAGGCTGGCTCACATAGCAATGAGAGAACATTTGCAGAATCCTTCTAAGACTGAGTGTTGTGAAAAGTTTTTCTTTTTTTTAGATACCATATTTTCACTTCTGTGGCATATCTGGTTCATTTACTTCCTCACTCATGCTTGTTCATATGCATTTAGAAATCATTTCTTGTATAGATGAGTGCTGATAATAATAATTTGGATAGCTCATTTGGAAATTTGAAGTCTATCCTGTTTGTTACTGAACTTGCAGGTAGGCTACTTATGGTTTTTGACCTCTAAAATTGTGAGAATTATGGGTGAGTTTGGTTCTTTATAAATTTTTTTATTTACGTATAGTTGATATACAATATTACATTAGTTTTAACATGTACAATATGGTGATTTGACATTTTTATACCTTACAATGTGATCACCCCGGTAATTCTAGTAATCGTCTGTCACCATGCAAACTTATCACAATATTATTGACTACATGTGACTTTTTGGTTTTAAATTTAAAATAATAGTGGGCATAATTTGAAAAAAATTCTAAATTCCCTAGTATGATAGAGTAAAAAAATTTGAGAGGTAACATGTCAAGTTTAAGGGCATGAACAGAGTTAGGTTCTGACAGTTGTTAGCTATGTAACCATAGGCTCACTCCTTAACATTTGGTGACTCAATTTCCCGATCTGTAAAATGGAGTTAATAATTCTTACAGCATGAAGTTGTAAGGATTATGGGAAAGTGTAAAGGGAAGTAACTAGTGTCATCATCATGGTGCTGCCTTACTAACCTGCGCCAGCTCTGTGCGACACGCAGTAGTGTCATTTTGCAGATGAGGTGAGTGAAGCTCGGAGAGATGAATTTAGGAGGATCACTCTGAGGATCTGAACCCAGTCTGTCTTTGAGTTAAGAGATACTGACTCCCTACATTAATGTACACGAAGTGCCTAATTTTGCCACTAGTAAATGTCTGTTCTTGTTCACTTTCTTTTGCATAGTTGGTGAAAAATGTCAGTATACTGAGAATTCCTTATGGTAGTAATAAAAATATTCTTTCCTTATATGTATCTTGTTGCCATTCCTGGAATTGCTCAATAGTTACTAAACAAGGGCATACTATAATGTCCAAATTAAAAAAAAAAAAAGTCAGTGTTTCAGGATCTGTAAATGGTGAATCTCTTAAGTCTCTTAAGTATGGTGAATGTGTACATATTTCCACTACCACACAATTTACAGGAACTTGGAAAGTTGTCCTCTCCTTATACTTTAGGACACACCATGTCGCATTTTGGTATGAGTGTGATATTATCATGGCTATGAAACTGGCTTTATTGTTGATTTTATATTTTGTTATATGATGGATATATTTAAAGTAGTCTTTTAAAATTTGCTTTATATCTTATATCTTGCCTTTCCTCTGAGAGTTAGAAATGGGGAAACAATTTAGGAATTAAAAATAGGGCCGTTTTCTTCCTTATTCTTGATGCACTTTTTTTTTTTAAATCATCACCTGAGGACATGTTCATTGATTTTTAGAGAGAGGAGAAGGGACAGGAATGGAGGGAGAGAGAGGAGGAAGGAGAGAGATGCCTCCTATAAGTACCCCGACCTGGGACAGAACCTAAAATCTAGGTATGTGCCCTGACTAGGAATAGAACCTGCAACCCTTTGGTACATAGGCTAACATTCAGCCACCTGAGCCAGCCAGCTGGGGCTTCTTGATTCTCTTTTGATGAAAAGTCACTTGAACTAAAGCTTCCTTTCAGGAGCCTTTCACCCTTCATTTTTATTTAAAAAATATTTTTATTGATTTCAGAGAGGAAGGGAGAGGAGGAGAGAAGCATCGATGATGAGAGAGAATCATGGATTGGCTACCTCCTGGATACCCTGCAGGGGTCGGCAAACTCATTAGTCAACAGAGCCAGATATCAATAATACAACGATTGAAATTTCTTTTGAGAGCCAAATTTTTAAAACTTCTTCTAACGCCACCTCCTCAAAATAGACTCGCCCAGGCCGTGGTATTTTGTGGAAGAGCCACACTCAAGGGGCCAAAGAGCCGTATGTGGCTTGCTAGCCGCAGTTTGCCGACCACTGCCCTAGAGCAGTGGTTCTCAATCTTTCTAATGCCTCGACCCTTTAATACAGCTCCTCATGTTGTGGCGGCCCCCAGCCATAAAATTATTTTTGTTGCTACTTCATAACTGTAATTTTGCTGCTGTTAATGAGTCGTAAATATCTGTGTTTTCCGATGGTCTTAGGCTCTACCGCAGCAGTTCTCAACCTGTGGGTTGAACTTACAATACTATTAGTAACTTATAATACTACCAGAACCGCTAGCAGGGTCGCCTAAGACTCTCGGAAAACACAGATATTTACATTACGATTCATAACAGCAGCAAAATGACAGTTATGAAGTAACAGCGAAAATAATGTTGTGGTTGGGGTCACCACAGCATGAGGAGCTGTAGTAAAGGGTGGAGGCATTAGAAAGGCTGAGAACCACTGCCCGAGAGCCTGCATACCCCCGGGCACGTGCCCTGACTGGGAATTCAACTGTGACTTCCTGGTGCATAGGTCGGCGCTCAGTTACTGGGCCACGCCAGCTGGGTGGTCTTCACGCTTTAGTCCCAACATCCCAGGTGAATGCCCCGAGGCCGTGGCGCTGGAGCAAAGATGTTGGTATTTTAAACTCTATTTTATAGATTCAGTGAATCATTTCACATCTTGTTAATGTTTCCTTGTGGTCAGATTTTTTTTAGAAGTTAGGGGGAGTCTGGAATGGGAATAGAGAATCTAGAATATAATAAAATTGTGGGCTAATGATTATTTGAAATGAAATAAATTTTAAATATATATATTTTTTTACCCAGTAGAAGATCATGGTGTGGTTCATTTGTGTCATATCTATCAAGAATCTGTGTATACATTGAGTCAAATGATTACTTAATCATTTTCCTAAATCAGTTACTCTGTAGCATGATTGACATTATTATTACTTAAAAAATTTTTTTCTGACTTTTACATGAAAGCTGATTCTGAAGATGAACCTGGCAGAATTGATTTGTATGAAAACTGGGCATGATCTGTACAATCTGGATAAATTATTCATGACATTTTATTTTCAACATGTTTAATAACCTGTTGGGTGCCTAAATAAAACTGAGTTAATTATAGTGTAACCTTTTGTTCTATTTGGAGAGTGTTAAGGGATTTTGAATACCTTCCAAAATTCACCTTCATCAAGTGAGTTTAGAAAACTCTTTCTAGAACAGGGATCCTCGAAATTTTACCTGCATGACCCTCTTTATCTCTTCTGACCACTTCTTTTGTTTTGTTTAAAAACAAAAACATAGTAGATTTAAAGCATGGTAGATTCCCTGCTGTTTGGAGATAGTGATGTGTTTTGGAGTTGAATGCACCTGTTTCCAGTCCTGGCTCTACTGGTCACTGGCTCTGTGATCCTGGGCAAGAGAATTAATCTTTCTGAATCTCTCTTTCCTCATAGGATAGTTGTGAGGTAAATAAAATCACATGTAAAGTATTTAGCACATAATAGGCATTCTTTGCATGCTCATTTTCTGAGCCCCCAGAATTTTTCTTTTGTAGCTCTAGCTAAATTGCAGCTAAACAATTGTGTAATTATTTTATGTTTTTCTTCTTATAAGTTTCATGAGGCCAAGGACCATGTCTGTTTATTCACTGCTACATTGCCAGTGTCTAGCATAATGCTTAGCATGGCATAATAGATGTTCAGTAAATACTTGTCAAATGAATGAAAGTGACCCACTCTCTCTTTTTATCCTCTCCTTCCTACCTAAAGGACAGTGTACTGCATTTATTTTCTTTGGCACACTTGAGAATTAATTAACTTGTTCCTTGAATTTTAGTCTATTGAAGATTAGAACCAGAAAAAAGATAGATTAAAGCTATATAAAGGTAAGGACAATGAGTAGATGAATAATAACCAGAAAGAGTTCAGAGCAATATTCAAAATAACTTATAATATTACTAGAGGCCTGCCGAGACCAGTTTGGCTGAGTGGATAGAGTGTTGGACTGCGGACTGAAGAATCCCGGGTTCGATTTCTTTTTTTTTTAAATATATTTTTTATTGATTTTTTACAGAGCGAAAGGGAGAGGGATAGAAAGTCAGAAACATCGATGAGAGAGAGACATCGATCAGCCGCCTCCTGCACGCCCCCTACTGGGGATGTGCCCGCAGCCAAGGTACATGCCCTTGCCAGAATCGAACCTGGGACCCTTCAGTCCGCAGTCCGACGCTCTATCCACTTAGCCAAACCGGTCTCGGCTGTTTCTGACTTTCTATCTCTCTCCCTTCTGCTCTGTAAAAAATCAATAAAATATATTTTAAAAAAATATTACTAGAGGCCTGGTATACGAATTCGTACACAGGTGGGGGTCTCTGGGCCTGGCCGGAGAACAGGGCCGATTGGGGCTATCTTGCCCAGTCACAATTGGGGTGGGGCTGGTGGCTGTGGGAGGGACTGCAGGAGGTTGACAGATCTCGGGAGATTAGCTGTGGGAGCACACTGACCACCAGGTGGTCACTGTGCATCATAGTGACTGGTTGAGGTGTTGTTTGGTCAACCAGTTGTAATGGTTGCTTAGGCTTTTATATATATAGGTAACACATAGTACTTTGGCCTCTAACCCTACTAGAGGCCTGGTGCACGGATTCGTGCACTAATGGGGTCCCTTGACATGGCCTGAGCCCTCTGGCAATCCAGGACCCCTCCGGGGATGCTGGGGAGCTGGTTTCAGCCTGATCCCCAGAGGCCAGGCTGAGGGACCCCACCAGTGCACGAATCAGTGCTCCAGGCCTCTAGAATGCATGTAAGATCTTTGGTTAATCTCTTCCCACCTTGCCCCCTTCTCCCTTTCCTCTGAGATTCATCAGTCTGTTTCATGTTTTCATGCCTGTGTGTTGAGCATCTGCCCCCTGGTGGTCAGTGCTTGTTATAGCTACTGGTTGAACAGTCTGTCACTTAAGCATATATATATATATATATATATATATATATATATATATATCCTCCTATATAATAAAAGGCTAATATGCAAATTGACCAAACAGTGGACTGACTGATCACTATGACTTGCACTGACCACCAGGGGACAGACACTCAATGCAGGAGCGCCCCCCTGGTGGTCAGTGTGCTCCCACAGTGGGAGCACAGCTCAGCCAGAAGCCAGACTCATGGCCGGCGAGCTCAGCAGTGGTGGTGGGCACCTCTTCAGCTTCTGCAGCAGTGCTAAGGATGTCCAACTGACAGGTCAGCCAAGCTTTATCCCCGTCCCTGGAAGTTGGACATCCACTGAGGGCTCCCAGACTGTGGGAGGGTGCAGGCTGGACTTTATAATTGGACTGAGGGACACCCCTCCCCCCCACACCCCCAGTGCACGAATTTTGTGCACCGGGCCTCTAGTGTGTGTGTGTGTGTGTGTGTGTGTGTGTGTGTGTGTGTGTGTGTATGGATTATATCTGGTGTTGAGCCCAAATTCTAAACAGATTTCAGTGAGGCCACCACTGAATTCATGTTGCTGAGCCAGTGGGTTGTCCCTAGCTTAATAAGATGGTAACTCTCGTAGTTATACAGCAAGAACTTAGAATCATCTTCTCTTTCTTTCTTATTTCATGTCTAATTCATCAGCAAACTCTGTTAGACATATCTTCTAAATATATCTATAATCTGATCACTTCTTATGACCTCCACTATAATCATTCTTGTCTAAACTAGTCTGTGTTTGTTTGACTACTATAATAAAGTTCCACAAACTTGGTGGCTTAAAACAATCATATTTATTCTCTTACAATTCTGAAGGCCAAATATCTGAAGTCCTCTGGACCAAAATCAATGTGCCAGCTGTCTTTTCAGAATCTTTAGGGGAGAGTCTGTTTATTGGATTTTCCAGCCTTTTTTTTTTTTTTTTTGTGGTTGCTGTTAATCCTCACCCGAGGATATTTTTCCATTGATTTTTAGCGAGAGTGGAAGGAAGGGAGGCAGGGACAGAAAGAGAGAGAGAGGAAGAAATGTCAATGTGAGAGACACATTGACTGGTTACTCGGGCTGGGATTGAGCCTGTAACTGAAGTACATGCCCTTGACCAGAACTGAACCTGCCGCCCTTCAGTTGTTGGGGCTGACGCTCTGTCCACTGAGCCAAATGGGCTGTGGCACATCTTCCAGCTTCTGGTGGCTGTGCATTCCTTGGCTTCTGGCAGTATCACTTCAGTCTTCCAGGCTAGCCAGCATCTTCAAATCTCTCTGCATATCTCCTCCTCTGTATTTGTCAAATCTCTTTTCTACCCCCCTTTTATAAAGACATGTGATTACATTTAGGGTTAACCAACTCAATCCAGGATAATCTCAATTACAGGCTCAATCCCAGCCCAGTGTAACCAATCAATGTGTCTCTCTCACATCAACAAAGACCTCTAACCTCTTTTTTTTTTTGGTCATATATGATAACGTTCACAGGGATTAGGATATGGAGCATATGAATATCTTTTAGTGTGCCATTTTTTAGTCTACCACAGTCTGCCCTTTGGCCCCTGAAGATTAATATCTGTCCCACATGCAAAATACATTCATCCTATATTAGCATTCGCCAAAGTCTCGGCCCATTGCAGGATCACCTTAAGCCAAGATCTCAGCTAAATATTATCAGTTCAAAAGTACAAACATTTCATCATATGATGAGAATTTATGAGATTTAGTCTCTTAGCAACTTTTAAATTTGCAATTCAGTATTACTAACTATGGCCACCATGCTGTACACTGCATCCTCATTACTTATTTTATAATTGGAAAGTTGTACATTTTGACCCTCTTCACCCACCACCTCCCATCCCTGGTAACTACCAATCCATTTAATGTATTTGTGATCTCAGTGTTTTTTTTTAGATTCCACATATGAGATCGTTCATTATTTGCCTTTCTTTGTCTGATTTAGTTCACTCAGTTATTGCCCTCAAAGTCCACCCATATTGTTGTAAGAGTTCATTCTTTTATATGGCTGAATAATGTTCTGTGTGTGTGTGTGTGTGTGTGTGTGTGTGTGTGTGTGTCACATTTTCTTTATCCAATAATGCAATGGTGTACATTTAGGTTGTTTCCAAGTCTGGCCATTGTAAGTGCTGCAATCAACACTCTGGGGTGGGCATATATTTTTTCCCATTGCTTTTTTTAAGAGAGAGTGAAAGGGAAGGGACGGGAGGGAGGGGAAGAGAGAGAGAGGAGAGAGAAAGAGATTAATGTGAGAGAAATATGTTGATTGAGCCTCGGTTGGGGCTGGGGATCAAACCTGCAACCCAGGTATGTGCCCTGCATTGGGAATCGAACTTACAACCTGTCAGTACTCGGGCTGATGCTCCAATCACTGAGCCACACTGTCCAGGTGTTTTTAACTGATTGAGTCAGGCCCACCTAGATCATCTAGGGTAATCATCTTTTCTTAAAGTCAGCTGATGTGAATATTAATCACATCTACAAAATACCTTCATAGCAACACTTAGTGTTGAATACCTGGGGACTATAACCTAACCAAGTTGACATATAGCTGACCCCCAACCATAAAATTATTTTTGTTGCTACTTCATAACTAGTTTTGCTACTGTTATGAATCATAATGTGAATATCTGTTTTCCAATGGTCTTAGGCTCTACACACACACACACACACACACACACACCCTCATACAATTAAAGGCTAATATGCAAATTGTCCCCTCAGGAGTTTGACTGCTCACTATGACGTGCACTGACCACCAGAGGGCAGTGCAGATGAAGGCAGACCCTGGCTGGCAGCCAGGGCAAGGAAGGCCCCAATTGGCCCTGATCACTGGTCAGGCCTAGGGACTCTACCCGCGCACGAATTTTGTGCAACGGCTCTCTAGTCCTATCTAATAAAAGAGTAATTTGCAAATTGATTGTACCTCTGATCAAGCCATGCCCACCAGCCAATCAGGAGCTGGGGCGGAGCTAGCCAGCCAGCACGCAGCCTTGCCGGTGGCTGGGGCTAAGGCCTGGGCTGGGGGGCAGGGCTGAGGTGACCGGTGAGGGGGCTGGCGCATGTGGAAGGCTGCCGGTGAGTGCGGGGGGGTTGAGGGAGCCCGGGGCTGGGCGGCTGCCAGAGGCTGGGACTAAGGCCTGGGCCTGGGCAGAGCCAGCCATCGGCCCCATTGCGGGATGATGGCTGGGTGCCCAAGGTCTAAAGCCTCAGCCAGAGGCTTTAGGCCTTGGGCAGGCCAGGGGTGAGCAGTCAGGACATCCCCTGAGGGCTCCCAGTATGTGTGAGGGGGCGGGTTGGGCTGAGGGATCACCCACCCCCAGTGCACGAATTTCATGCACCGGGCCCCTAGTGTGTGTGTGTGTGTGTGTGTGTGTGTATGTGTGTGTGTGTGTGTGTGTATTTATTAAAGGACTTATCCAGAATATGTAAAAAAGGTTAAAGCTCAGTAACATGACAAATGGCCCAGCTAAAAATGAGCAGAAGATTTGAATAGACACTTCACAGAAGAAACTATATTTGAATATCCAAAAGGATATGAAAATATGCTGAACATCATTAGTCACCGAGGAAATACTAGTGAAAACCACAATGATATACTTCTTCATTTCCAAATTCTAAAAATTTTTAAATGGACAATTTCAAGTATTGTGAGGATGTGAAACAATTGGAATTCGTTGGGGTAACCACTTGGGAAAACAACTGGTCAGGTTTTTTGTGGCCATCGTGTCAAGGCTTTATTTTTACTTCATCATTGTCTCATGCAGACTCCGAGGCACCGTCCTGTGTTCTGGCCTGTACCCTCATGATGGTCAGTTTCTTATGGGTTTAAGCACATACATATTATGCATCCTCGCAGTCCTGCTCCTTGGTATTTACTACCTAAGAGAAATGAAAACATATGTTCACAAAAGACCACGTGAATGTTCATATCAGCCAAAAAAATTAGAAACAATTCAAATGCCATCAACAGGTGAATAGATAAAACAGACCGTGGTTAAACAAAACAGTGAATTATTGACACATGCAACAAAGTGAATGAATCTCAAAAACATTACGTTGAGTGAAAGAATGAGACACAAGAGAACTTATTCTATAGTTTCATTTATATTGAAGCTCTATAATTTCATACCTAATAAAAGTAATATGCAAATTGACCATACCTCCACTACACTAAATAAGCCATGCCCACAAAGCCAATCAGGAGCTATATGCAAATTAACACACAACCAAGGTGGCTGCTGCCCATGCCAGGCCGGGCCGGGCCGGGCGGGCAGTGATCAGCCCAGATCACAGGGCGATCACTTTGCTGAGTGCCTCAGGTAGGCTGGGTGGGCTGGGGGCGTGGCCAGGCAGCAATTGGCTTCTATCACATGGTGATCTCTTTGCTGGGTGCCCCAAGAGGCCTTTTCGCCCCTGGCCTCGGGTCAGACTGAGCTGGGGGTGGGGCCAGGCAGTGATTGGCCTGATCGCAGGGTGATTGCTGGCTGGGGTTCCCTGGCCAAGGTCCCCTGCCCAAGGACGGAAAGTCTTGGCCAGAGGCTTTCGGCCTTGGGCAGGCTGGGGGTGAGCGGTCAATAGGACATCCCCTGAGAGCTCCCAGTCTGTGAGATGGGGCAGGTTGGGCTGAGGGACCACCCACCCCCAGTGCACGAATTTAATGCACTGGGCCCCTAGTTTATAATAATAGTAATAGAAATTAGATCAGTGGTTGCCTGGGGCTGGAGTGGGAGGTGGCAATGGAGATTGGCTGTAAAAAGGGCATGAGGGGTAGTGGGAATTTTTTTTTCTTGATTGGTTTTGGTTACTGCATAAGAATATACATTTGTCAAAATTCATTGAACTAATTGAAAATGTATATTTAAAATACGTGTATTTTATTGTAAGTAAACATACCTCTGAGTTGATTAAGAAATACTGTGTGGGTCAATACTGTGGACTACACAAAACATTTTTACATGCCAGCTTTAGTTGAGATTAGTTTCTAACAGCTGATCTACACTTCAGGAGTCTTCATATTTCTGTTGAATGAGTGAGTGGATGTATAATGTGCCTTCTTGCAGCTCCATTGTAAGAAAATATCCCATCCTTCATCCTCCTGCAGTTTTCTAACTCCAATCATTGTATGGAGTTAATTTGTTTACTCCTGGCAGTAGTGTCTTGAGTACAAATTGGGCCATTCCTTTCAAATAGTTAGTGAATATCTATCATGTGTAAAACCCTGTCTGAATAAAGTATTTTCTAGCTGTGAGGAATTATACCAGTGACAGTTGATTATATATATGGAATTTACATTTTACTTATAAAAGGCTGAGCAAGCTGTCCTAGTTTGGAATCTGTTTCAACTATCATTTCTTTGTCTTCTGCATTTACACTCTATCTGGAAGAACAGCATAGGCTTAATAACAGACTCTGTATATAAGAACTTATCAGACGAGAGGAAGCAAACATTTTAGAATATCACCTGGTATAGCAGTAGAAATGGCAGATTTCTTCGTTTTCAGTTAAAATCTATGGGGATGAATGGACTGACTTAATTTGGTTGCTAGAAGCACATTGCTTCTTGGTCTTGTAGTAGTCTGTAGCTGTATGCTGTCTTCATGAAACTGGAATCAGGCTAATGGATACGTTTATAGGTCACCAAGAAGAATTATTACATTTTTTTTCAACCAGAATTTTAAAAAGCACTGGTTATCATTCTGTACTGGCAGTGGTTACTTTCCTGATTTTGATCAAGCTACTCTGAATTCTCTGAACAGCCTCTGCCTCTCATTCTCCAGACTCTATATCCTGGCCTATTTTTAAGTTAGCTTGAGCCTTAACTTCTTTACCGAAGAATTGTCTTTGATTAATACAACCTCAAACTTGTTTTCAGACTCCCCTCTCCCTATAATGCCTTTTTTTACTTAACATTTTTTTTCATCAAGACCTTTTCTTTCTATTAGTGTCATAGTTCTCTGGGAGGTAGTAGGTGCATTTAATATTATTTTCTCTCTATGTATCTAATAAATGGTCTGTACCATGTGGGTAAAGTAAATAAAAGAAGTTGGATGACACATTCTAGCTTGAAGGTGAATAGCATGCAGTTCTGAGTTCATAATGAATGAAAGTGCAAGTACTTAGATAGCTGTGGACTTGTGTTTTCTCTCCACCTTTTCCTGGCACAGGCACCTGAAAAGGAAACCAGGGAGATTAAGAGCTGCTTCTATCTGATAAAAGCCCAGAAATTTAAGAGGAGGCATTTCCCATAGCAGCAATCTGAATCCAGTAAGAGAGCTTAATGAAGTGCTTTTACCTGTGCGGCAGTCAGAGTTTGTCTCTGCTGAGATATCAAAGGAACTGACAGAGAATTTAACAGGAATATGGAAACGAGGGAAAAAAGAAGTGGGCATTGGGATTGCATATGTGTGTAATCTTGATAGCTTATTTTAATTTGGAAAGATCTGTTATCACTGACAGTTTGCTCTGGTTAGAAGTGTTTCCATTATGGCCACATTAGAATTAATATCATACCGCCGAAACCGGTTTGGCTCAGGGGATAGAGCGTCAGCCTGCGGACTGAAAGGTCCCGGGTTTGATTCCAGTCAAGGGCATGCACCTTGGCTGCGGGCACATCCCCAGTAGCAGGTGTGCAAGAGGCAGCTGATCGATGTTTCTCTCTCATCGATGTTTCTGACTTTCTATCCCTCTCCCTTCCTCTCTGTAATAAATCAATAAAATATATTTTAAAAAAAGAATTAATATCATACCAAAAAAGAGGACACTTGCTTATCTGCCTTTCAGAATATGCTTTTTCAAATACCTGTTATGTTTGATGGGTTCAGAATCTTGATTAATCACTTTCACAATCTTTAAGATTAAATTTATGGTATGTACTTTCATCTTACATTCCTACCAACAATTTATAAGAATTTCAATTCTTCCACATTTTAAAAAATATATTTTATTGTTTTTTTACAGAGCGGAAAGGAGAGGGATAGAGAGTTAGAAACATCGATGAGAGAGAAACATCGATTCAGCTGCCTCCTGCACACCCACTGCTGGGGATGTGCCTGCAACCAATGTACATCCAGAATCGAACCTGGGACCCCTGAGTCTGCAGGCTGATGCTCTATTCGTTGAGTCAAACCAGTGAGGGCATTTCTTCAACATTTTTACCAGTGCTATTTTCTGTTTTATTTTGTTTGCTTCTTTATGGTAGCCATCCTAATGGATGTGAGGTGGAAGTATTTTACATTTTTAGTGTTTTCATATAAGATTGGTAGCATAGCCCTGCCCATTTGATTCTCGGTCAAGGCACATGTTTGGGTTGCCGGCTCGATCCCCAGTAGGGGGTGTGCAGGACACAGCCGATCAGTGATTCTCATCATTGATGTTTTTCTCTCCCCCTCTCCCTCCATCTCTCTGTAATCAATAAAAACATATTTAAAAAAGATTGGTAGCATAATGTTGCTTCTGTAGTTATTTTCACATGTCTGTTTTCCTTCCCTACAGTACTTACCAGTCATACCTGAAGTGCTTATTTTTTTTGTTACCATAAACTCTAAAAGGGCAGTTACCTTGTCCATCTTCATCACTAACATTCCCTATGTTAGTAGTACCTGCTTAGCAAGTATTTGATAAATGAATGATGACTGAAAAGCAGAGAGGTACAGTGTATAATGGGTGAAACCAAGGATTTTGGCATCAGACAGATTTGGATTTGAATCCAGGTTTCCTCATTTATAAAATGGGTTTGATAATGCCTTCCTCAGTGGATTGGATGAAATTAAATGAGATCATCTATATAAAAGCCTAATGTGCTAAGTGTCCCACCATTCGACCGATCGAGCAGTCTCTATGATGCACACTGACCACCAGGGGGCAGATGCTCCGACAGGTAGGTTAGCTTGCTGCTGGGGTCTGGCCAATAGGGACTGGGTGAGATGGGCCAGACACACCCTGGAGCCCTCCTGCAGCAGTATCTCCCTGGCTGGCCAACCTCTGGTGGCCCCTCCCTAGCCAGGCCAAGGGACCCCACTGGTGGCATGAATCCGTGTACTGGGCCTCTAGTAAATATGTAAAATCCTTAATACAGCACCTAGGATATTGTAATTAACTGATTAAGTAGTAGCTATTATTATTAGAGATTAGCTGGCCAATGGGGCATCACAGACTTGGGATTTTAAAAACCTCATTATGGCCCTGACCAGTTTGGCTCAGTGGATAGAGCATCGGCCTTCAGACTGAAGGGTCCCCGGTTTGATTACGATCAAGGGCATGTACCTTGGTTGCGGGCACATACCCAGTGGGGAGTGTGCAGGAGGCAGCTGATTGATGTTTCTCTCTCATTGATGTTTCTAACTCTCTGTCCCTTTTCCTTCCTCTCTGTAAAAATCAATAAAAATATTTTAAAAAATAAATAAAAACATTATTTTGTTAATAAGCTGTGCAATACTGAGCGCATTTTCTCTAACATTTTTGATCTGACTTTTTTCCTATGTTGTAAAATAAGAGTATTAAGTTAGATAACCTAAGGGCCCTCCTATGATTTTCGTTAGATCCTTATAGCTATCAATATATCCACTCCAGCGATCATTGCCACTTCATACCATTTCAACTTTACAATGGGAGATGGTTAATCCCAGAGTTTGAATCTTGGAAGCATGTAAATGATTTAAAATAACTTTTAGAATTGATTTAAAATAACTTTTAAAAGAAAATACAATACAATTTCAAAAGTTAAACTATTGAAATAACTGAAGAATAATTTGGCCTAGTATGAGGTGTCAAGTAGTGATTTAATGTGCCAGGTTGTGTGTGATCACACAGAGGTTATAGAAATGAAGGAATGCAGATTGTAAGCAGGTTGCAGTGAGTTTGGTGGTTTTGCTGAGTTGTGTTGTGCTCAGCAGTCAGGCAGACCTGCTTTAAAGATACCTGTCTGCTGTGCTGCTGATTGCACTTACATGTAAGACGGGAAACCATAAAAATCTTAGAAGAATCCATAAGCAGCAAAATATCAGACATAAGTCGTAGCAGTATCTTTACTGATACAGCTTCTAGGACAGTGGGAATTAAGGAGAAGATAAACAAATGGTACTACATCAAAATAAAAAGCTTCTGCACAGCAAAAGGAAGCATCAACAAAACAAGAAAGTTTATTGCATGGGAGAACATATTTGCCAATTTATCTTCATAAGGGTTTAATTTCCAAAATTTACAGGGAACTCATACAACTTAACAAAAGGAAGATAATCCAATAAAAAAAATGGGTAAAGGACCTAAATAGACACTTTTTGAACGAGGACACACAGAATGTTAAGAGACATATGAAAACATTCTCAAAGTCACTAATCATCCGAGAGATGCAAATGAAAATGATAGTGAGGGTCCTACCTGGTTTGGCTCAGTGGATAGAGCGTTGGCCTGCGGACTGAAGGGTCCCAGGTTCGATTCTGGTCAAGGGCACATGCTCGGGTTGTGAACTTGATCCCTAGTAGGGGCATGCAGGAGACAACCAATCAATGATTCTCTCTCATCATTGATGTTTCTATCGCTCTCCCTCTCCCTTTCTGAAATCAATAAAAATATATTAAAAAACAAAAAACGACAATGAGGTACCATCTCACGTCTGTTAGAATGATTATCATCAACAAATGACAAGTGCTGGTAAGGATGGGAGAAAAAGGAGCCCTTTTGCACTGCTGGTGGGAATGCAGTTTCCTCAAAAAACTAAAAATGGAACTCCTATTTGACCCAGTAATCCCACTTCTAGGAATATATCCCAAGAAATCAGAAAAACCAATCAGAAAGGATATCTGCACCTCTATGTTCATAGCAGCACAATTTACAATAGCTAAGATTTGGAAACAGCCTAAGTGTCTATCAGCAGATGAATGGATTAAAAAAGGTGACACATCTACACAATGGAATACTATGCTGCTATAAAAAACAAGGAACTCTTAGCATTTGCAACAGCATGGATGGACCTGGAGAACATTATGCTAAGTGAAGTAAGCCAGTTTGGAGAAAGATAAGTATCACATGATCTCATTTGTGGAATATAATGAACAACATAAACTGATGAATAAAAATAGAGTCAAAAACATAAGCATTGAACAGACCATCCAACCAAAGAGGGAAGGCAGGGGATGGGAAAGGTAAGAGATCAACCAAAGGGCTTGTATGCATGCATATGAGCATAATCAATGGACACAGACAGTAGGGGGGTGAGGGTATGTTCTGGGGGTTGGGAGCGGTCAGGGAGAGGTCAATGAGGAAAAAAGGAAACTTATGTAATATTTTAAGTAATAAAGAATTTAAATTAAAAAAATCTTTAAGAAAAGACTCTGACTTCTGAGATGTAGTTGGTTGTACCCCTATCTTAGGAAATGTGGGGCCAAATATGCAAACTCAATCTGGCTGGATTTTAGAGAAAGAGCATTTCATCAATTTGTCTAATAAGTAAGATGATATGGCTCATCCAGCAGTTGTTTTTTTATACAGATAACTCAGAGCAGAGAATAGAATAAACTAGTTTTTATTGAGTATTTGTTTTGTGCTGACCGCTATTAGGTGCTTTCACTTATGCTGTCTTATTTGATTTTATTGACACATAGTTTTTCCATGTTTATGTTGCTCATCGTCACCACCCCAAATCATCACAGACATTTCTGGACTTCAGAATGGTCCTTGTATATACCTTCTGTCAGGAGTCACAGGTACTAGCCTGGAGAAAGTATAGACTGCCTTTAAGGAGAAGTTCTTTGGCTTCATTAAGAGCAAATAACACTAATAAAAAAATTTAAAATATATTTTAGTGATTTTTTTACACAGAGAGCTAGGAATAGAGAGAGTCAGAAACATTGATCAGAGAGAAACAACAATCAGCTGCCTCCTGCACACCCCCCACTGGGGATGTGCCTGCAACCAAGGTACATGCCCTTGATTGGAATCGAACCTGGGACCCTTGAGTCCGCAGGCCAATGCTCTATCCACTGAGCCAAACGGTGAGGGCAACCCTAATAAACTTTGCCACTAAACTCCCTCATCTCTTCGGAGGTGCCTTCTGGTGGTCTGTCTGCAGGTAGAATCCCGTACATTTCCTCCCCTGAAAAATATTACCATTGATGATTTGATCTCCAGATGAAATACACATGTACACACACGTGTATAAACTTATTTATCTATTAATACATTGGTCATGTGGCAGAATCTCTCTAATTTAGGTCTTTATTTGAACATTTGTTTAATAGAGGATGCTCCATAGAAGCCAGTTAATAGTTGTCTGACCTTGGGCTAGTGTCAGCTTCTGGGCTTGTGCCTCATCAGTAAAATGGGGGTATACTTATATTGTAGGGATGTTGTCAAGATTAAGTGAAATAACATATGTAAAACTCATGGGTATTTCATAGATATTGGTACTGTTTTACGTTCCTCCTTTCATTTTCCAATACTATCTAATAAAAGAGTAATATGCAAATTGACCATTATTCCAATACACAAGATGACTGCTCCCATGTAGACACAAGATGGCCACCACAAGATGGCCACAGGGTAGGGCAGTTGTAGGCGATCAGGCCAGCAGGGGAGGGCAGTTGGGAGGGATAAGGCCTGCAAAGGAGGGCAGTTGGGGGCGACCAGGCCTGCAGGGGAGGGCAGTTAGGGGGAACTAGGCTAGCAAGGAAGGAAAGTTAGGGTTGACCAAGCTGACAGGGGAGGACAGTTAGAGGCAATCGGGCTGGCAAGGGAGCAGTTAGGCGTCGATCAGGCTGTCAGGGGAGTGGTTAGGGGGTGATCAGGCTGATAAGCAGAAGCGGTTAGGGGCAGTTAGGCAGGCAGGCAGACAAGCGGTTGGGAACCAGCAGTCCTAGATTGTGAGAGGGATGTCTGACTTCCTGTTCAGGCCTTATCGGTCGGACATCCCTTGGGGGGTCCCAGATTGGAGAGGGTGCAAGCTGGGCTGAGGGACCGGGCCTCTAGTGACTGAATAAAACTGAGCGTAGGGTTGTTAGTGCCTTTATTAAGATTTCAGTGACAATGGGATTGACAGTGGAATTTATTTTTCCTTTCGTATCAATTACAAATGTTATTAGAAATTTATTCTTGTTCTGACTTTGAAATGAGGAAACTTTTTTTTTTTTAAATGTATTTTATTGATTTTTTACAGAGTGGAAGGGAGAGGGACAGAAAGTCAGAAACATCGATGAGAGAGAAACATCGATCAGCTGCCTCTTGCACGCCCCCCACTGGGGATGTGCCCGCAGCCAAGGTACATGCCCTTGACCGGAATCGAACCCGGGACCCTTCAGTCTGCAGTCCGACGCTCTATCCACTGAGCCAAACCGGTCTCGGCTGAGGAAACTTTTTTAAAAGCAGAAATAAATGGGAATGCTTTAGGCAGCTTTTAAAAGTTTTAAATGGCTTTCTGAGATAATTTGGACAGGAATATTAGAATTGCTTTCATGAGTGGAGTTCTCACCTGAAACATAGTTGGCAATGAGAAAAAAGGTTTTGCAATCATATTCCTTATCAGATGTTCAATAAAGTTTATTGTCTCCTGAAACACTTGAGGAGTCCCCTTCTCTCTTTCAGTCAAGATACTGATGGTAGAATAGAAGATAAGTAAATGAAAATTAATCTGACGAGCAATTGGAGAATGGGAAGAATGCTAACCCTCAGGCATATGGGCTTGTTTCAGTTTCACAGAGAGCGCTCAGACGTCATGGCCTACTGGTCGTAAGCATTAAAAACAAAAGACAAAACAAAACTGTAGGTGAAGCCTGGACTACATAGGCAATTTAAAAGACTTGGAGCACCGAAATCGGTTTGGCTCAGTAGATAGATCGTCGGCCTGCGGACTGAAAGGTCCCAGGTTCGATTCCGGTCAAGGGCATGGACCTCTATTGCGGGCACATCCCCAGTAGGGCGTGTGCAGGAGGCAGCTGATCCAGTGTTTCTGACTTTCTATCCCTCTCCCTTCTTCTCTGTAAAAAAACTCAATAAAATATATTTAAAAAAATAAAAATAATTAAAAGACTTAGATTGTTAATAGAACGTAGAGATGATCTTCACTGGCCAAAATCAGTTTTTACTCATCTCAAATCCCTCTTAGTAAAAATTATTTTATTTTAATCCATTATCTCCAGAGTAGCAGGAATGACCTTAAACACATAAACTGAATCATGTCACTTCTTTGCTTAAAACCCTCACTTTCAATGGTTTCCCGTTGCGCTGAAAATCAAGATTCCTCCCATGACCTACATTGTAAGCGCTTCATCTATGCTGACCTCACCACCTGGGCTAAAGTCCCGTCACCTTCAGCCAGCCACTTTATCATCCTTTGGTCTGCATTTGTTCAACTCTCCTTATCGCCGTATCTAAAAAGTGGATACTTTCTGCCCACAAAGTCCCTTCTTCGTTTCCTTTACAGCTTGGAGAAGTTTATAATTACATTTCTGCTTGATAGCTTCTTGTTTGTTTTTGTCCTGCCTGTGCTCAGATTATAAATTCCAGGAGGGCAGAGAACATGTTTTATTCTTTCAATCTAGCACATGCTAGTACATGATAGGTATTTAATAAGTATTTTGTTGAATGCATGATAATTTGATAATTTCAGTTTTATAGAGAAATGGATACTTCAGAAAGAAACCACCATTTCCTTATTAAACTGACAGTCTATGAGATTATGCTAAAGTCAACATGGACAAAAAAAGAAATGATTCATTTATTTGGGTTGAATCTGTCAGAATTAACTTGGTTGGTGCCGGAGAAGCTTCTCCCGATGGACAAGAATTGGATTAGATCTCCCTCTTGTCTGGCTTATGGCACCGTGTACTTGCCTCTTTCATGAGACAGTCCCCGCTCAGTTCCTTCAGGGAAAGAGAATTCAGTTTATCATTGTGTCCTTAGGACTCCGGTTGGTGCCTGGCACATGGTAGTTGTGATCAGTAAATATTTGTTCAGTGAGAAATAAGTGTTAGAATCGAGGTATTTCTTTAAAGTTTTTAAAAATTGATTTTTAGGGAGGAAGGGAGATGGAAAAGAGCACAACATTGATTGGCTGCTTCCTGCAATCCCCCCCCCACCCCCCCCCGTCCCCCGCGTGCGCCCCCCCCCCTCGGTGCAGCCCCCAGGGGATTGAGCCTGAAACTCAGGCATGTGCCCTATGTGGGAATGGAACAGGCTACCTTTTAGTTAATTTCCCTTAGTTAATTTCTCTGTTTTACCAACCAACTGAGCCAAAAGGGCCAGGGCAAGAGAAAGGAACGCTTTTCACTCGGGGATTGTTACTCGGGTAGACTGTGGAGCCCACTGGTCCCAGTCACCACTTTGTTCATTTGTTTCTCAAGTTCACTAGATCACGATATAGTTTAAAAAACTTAAATCTTTATTATGGACTATTTCAAACACATAAAAATAAAGAGAATAATGATTAAATGAACCTTCATCATGGACCTATCACCTAGTTTCAATAATTATCAGCAGTCCTAGCCAGTTTGGCTCAGTAAAATAGAGCGTTGGCCTTCGGAATAAAAGGTCCCAGGTTCGATTCTGGTGAGGGCACATGCCCGGGTTGTGGGCTTTGTCCCCAGTAGAGGCGTGCAGGAGGCAGCCAGTCAATGAATGATGTTTCTAACTCTCCCTCTTCCTCTCTCAAATCAATAAAAACATATTTAAAAAGATAATTATCAACACATAACCAATCTTGATTGTTAACCTTGCTCCCCTTTTCCGCCTCAATATTTTAAAACAAATCCCAGACATTATGTCATCTAATCTGTAAATACTTCAGAAATGTATAGCCAATTTAAGAACTACTCAAGTCTTGGAAAAAACTGATACAAAAATTCTGTCTCTTTGAATCTAATTGTAGATGCCAGCCAATTGGTGAATTTCTGTGTGCTAAACCACTTCCAAGGCCTAACTATTGAAGGCATATACTCCATTGTAATTGCTGAGATAGCAGCAGTTTGCTGGAATATGTGACTGTTGCAAAGTATGTTTCTATTAGAGAGGTTACCAATTAGTAAAAACTCGTATCAGAGATAAGTTTTTTCTTTTGGAGATGTGTAAAGACAAATGACACTGATATTGTGCATTATAGGCCTTTTAAGGTTTTGTCTGGTAAATGAAAATGACATGTAGTTTGTGAATTAATAGAGTAAGTACCTGTGGAGCTTTTTGGCCGAATTTCGGAGAGTATAATTAGCAGTAACAATGAAAAACGAGCCTGCCGAGGATTCAGAGTGAGAAAGACTCCTAAGCCTCGGGAGGTGGGGAGTTTAGAACTTGGGCCGGAGGAGAAGTCACGTGGCATTGGAAATGGTTATGGTTAGTTTTACTGTAGAAGTCAAAGTTGTAAATAGCCTAGGTTAAATAAAACTTCCTTTAGGATGGGAAGAGAAAGCACTATTTTCTTCCAGCAAGTATTTTCAAGGATTAAGTATTATCTCAAAATTTGGAGATTGGCGCTGAGAAAGTAATGGTTGGATTAAAACAATGTTTTGTTACGATCCCAGTTTTTGTGTTTTTTTTTCTTGTGGAAAAGGAAAGAAGGAAGTGATCACGAGCACCGTTAACTGTTTATTGAACCAAGCACATAATAAGAGAAAAGAACCTGATTCTGAGAGGTCGCAAGTCTCAGCCCTTTAAAGACTGCAGCCTCGCTTTCTCCTTAGCCTGGCTCACCACATGAGTCCTCTGAGTGCACAGTGGTAGGGCATGGTGGGTGTGGTGATCTCAAGTTAATTCTTGGCAATTTATTTGGAAAATATCCTTTATTCCCACCTCTATACTCTCATAACCCTTAGTTAATTTCTTTATTTAAGTACTTTCACTCACAAAGCCTTGAATAGTAATTTTATCATGATCATCTGTGTACGCTTAGCATTTAGCCATGGTTATTTGGGAAATATTTGTTGACATGTGATGCTTTCTTTCCAGCTCTCAGAGGCGATTTTGTGATTTCTCCAATGACCTTGAGTGTGGGAATAGTGCTGGTCCTGGGTAGGCTTCTCTATTGCTTTTCTTCCTAGATGCATTTGTTCCCAGGCTCTAGGCCGTTCTCTTCTTTTGGGATCTTCCAGGAAACAGGAGAGGGAAATTTGTGTTCTGGACAAGAGGAGTGTGTCAGACGGCAGTTGATCATGTTAGGACCGAACACCGGAATTCTTTAGTTGCTGTCAGGATGAAGAATTCAGTGTTGGTAGCAGTGCCAGAAGCTAAGTTTGGACCCCATAGCTAGGACTGTGAATTAAAATGGATTTCAGTCTTGATCTTTAAGCTTTACAAATATGGTCAGTCATTGGGAATGGATATCAAATGATCTAATGACCATCTTTTACCATGTATATTGTAACTATTGAAATTAGTTTGTTATAAAACTGTAGGTCCTAGGTAAGATAAAACCTATGGTTTATCATCTATTACAAGATAAAATAGAAATGTTAAAACCGTATTTCATCAACCTGATCCTGTTTGCCTCTTGGAAAAGTTGGAAAGCTAACTGACTAAAAAGACATATAAAACTGAAAGTAAACTATTCATTTCCTCCTCTAAACTTTTCCCCTCTAATTTATTTGATGACAACTCTACTCTTTTAATTGCTCTGGTCAAAACGTTGGACCCTTATCTTTCTCTCATACCCCACATCTAGTCTGCCAGGAAAGCCTGTGGGGCCTTTCTTAAGAAATATTCAAAAAGCAACTACTTGTCACTCCCTCTGCTGCTGCCACCGTGGTCTAAACCACTGTCCTCTCTTGCCTGGATTATCTCCCAGCTTCTGCCCTTTTTTTAATTCTCAACCCAGCAGCCTGAGTCATGCTTTTTTTTTTTTTAAATGAATGATCCGTTCTTTTTAAAATTCATACTTATTTATTTTTATTGATTTCAGAGAGGAAGGAGAGGGAGAGAGAGATAGAAACATCAATGAGAGAGAATAATTGATTGGCTGCCTCCTGCACGCCCCCTTCTGGGGATCGAGCCCGCAATCGGCCTGTGCCCTTGACTGGAATCGAACCCGGGACCCTTCACTCCGCAGGCTGACGCTCTGTTCACGGAGCCAAGCCGGCTAGGGCTTGGATCATTTTTTTATGCCTAGGTCAGATCATGTCACTTCTCTTCTCAGTGACTTCCCATTCCACTTCGAGTACAAGCCTGAGAGGTGGTGCGTTTCCTGGTCTTCTGTCAACCTGTCTGACTTCACCTCCTGCATTTCTCTTGCTCACTCTGCGGCAGCCACCAGCTTTCTTGCTATTTCTTGAACAGGAAAGCCTTGGTTCTGTCTTGGCTGCTGCCTTTGTATGGAATGCTCTCCCCTAGATATCTTCATGGCCTGGCCAGCTTTCTCGTGATTGTCAAATCTTTGCTGCAGTGCCCCTTTCTCAATGAGCCTACTCTAATCATCTTATCTAAAAATGATAACTCATCTGTCCCTAACACTTCTGACTCCCTTTATTCTGATCTATCTTTTCTTTTTTCTAAATATTTTAAGACTTATACACTTATCATATTTATTATGTCATATTTTAAGACTTATACACTTATCATATTTATTTTATTATTTATCGCCCTCCCCCTGCTCTGAAATAGAAGCTACATGAGAGCAGGGAACTAGGCTTATCTTGATCACTGATATAGCTTTTGCAACTACAGTGCCTGACACATACTAGGCCTTCACCAAATAGTTGTTGAATAAATGAATAAACGAATTGTAAACTATTGAACTGTTACTTTTGCTTAAACCCATGCTTTTACAGAACCTAGAGTTAATGCCGACAGAGCAGTTTATACGTTTGAATATACCACCAGGAACAGCTTTTCGTGGTCATTCTGCACGATGGGTGGTAGTGTATATCTGATTTTCAGGTGAGGAAATTGAGGCTTAGAGAAACTAAGTAATTTAGCTCAAGATCATCTATACCAGTGGTGGGCAAACTGCGGCTTTCAAGCCACATGCGGCTCTTTGGCCCCTTGAGTGTGGCTCTTCCACAAAATACCATGTGCGGATGCGCACGTACAGTGTGATTGAAACTTTGTGGCCCATTTGCAGAAGTCAGTTTTCTGCTCTCAAAAAAAATTTCAATTGTTGTACTGTTATTTGACTCTGTTAACTAATGAGTTTGCCAACCACTGATCTGTACTAATAAAGGGTAATATGCTAATTAGACTGGACATCTTCTGGACAACCTTCTAGACATCCTTCCAGACAAAGGCACGGTGCCAGGGCCGAGGCAGAGGTAGTTAGGGGTGATCAGGCCAGCAGGGGAGATCAGTTAGGGTGATCAGGCCTGCAGGCAGAGGTGGTTAGGGGCGATCAGGCAGGCAGGCAGAGGTGGTTAGGGGCATCAGGCAGGGAGGCAGAGTGATTAGGGGCAATCAGGCAGGCAGGAAGGGGAGCGATTAGGAGCCAGCTAGCCTGGATTGCAAGAGGGATGTCAAACTGGCAGTTGGACATCCCCCAAGGGGTCCCAGATTGGAGAGGGTTCAGGCTGTACATGAATTTCATGCACTAGGCCTCTAGTCTGACTAATAAAAGTAGGAAATGAGTTACAAGTCCAGATCTGACTCCAAAATAAACACCTTTTCTCTGCTGCCATATTTTCTTCTTTTTTAAAAAACTATATTTTTATTGATTTCAAAGAGAGGAAGGGAGAGGGAGAGAGAGATAGAAACATCAAGGATGAGAGGGAATCATCTATTGACTACCTCCTGCATGCCCCACTAAGGACTGAGCCTAAGACCTGGTGTGCGCCTTGACGGAATGGAACTGTGACCTCCTGGCTCGTGGGCCGACGCCCCGCCACTGAGCCACGCTGTCGTCTTAGACCCTCCCTTCAAAACGTGTCTGTCACGCTCCTGTCACTCCAGGCACTGTGGACAATTGAATAATAAATTGTTGTGCACTACTAAAAAAGTATTTTTAATTTTATCATCTTTGTTGTGTTTTTGGAAAGTAAGAAGTTTAATGTGTTTATTTTTATCTACAAGCTCTGCTTAAATGCAGGTAGACATAGACATGAAAATGCCTATGTTAAAACATTGGTTATCCAGAGACCAGCTTTCTGTCATCCAAATAATGCTGAACCCAAAACCAAGAAAAAGAAAAGCAAGTGCCTTAGATAGTTAAGCAAGAACTTTTGAGCACTGTTGACAATTCCTGAGAAGACTAAAACGAGCCCACAGTGCTGTGAGTGTCGGGTTCTTCCAGAAACTGGAGGGTTTTAACTAAACCGGTAATGTGGGCCCTGGCCCGTGCGGCTCGGCTGGTTGGAGGGTTGTCCCATGCACTGAAAGGTCGTGGGTTTGGTTCCCAGTTAAGGCACATACCCAGGTTGCAGGTTAAATCACAGGTTGGGGTGTGTGCAGGAGGCAACTGGTCAATGTTTCACTCTCAAGTCGATGTTTCTCTCTTATTTAGATCACTGATAGACAAACGGGCCACTTCTCCTATGACTCCACTTATACTAGCAGCTTTGCTGTGGTTTAGTCTTCACCCATTATCTCTGAAAATAACCATTTTTCAGTGTTAGGAGAATCACATAAGGGAATAGGAATGGGCCTAAACCAGCAGTTGGACATCCCTCTTGCAATCCAGGATAGCTGGCTCCTAATCGCTCCCCTTCCTGCCTGCCTGATTGCCCCTAATCACTCTGCCTCCCTGCCTGATGCCCCTAACCGCCTATAAATTCACTATAAAGTGAATTTTGCTTTGCAGTTTGAAAAAGTGGTAGCTATTTCTGCTTGTCTGGAGCTATGAAACCTGAGACTTAATACACAGTGAAATGGGAGATCTCCCCATGGCTGTTGTGGGGTGCTGGCAGAGGAAGGCAAAACTGGAAACTTTGATAGAGTTTGAAACTCTAATTAGTGGAAGGTCTGATGTTTTAGTTTTTGATTTGTGAAGTATGTATATTCTAGTGCCTTACCAAGCATGCTAAGTTGAATGCTGCAGCTGGATTGACAGTAGGGCTACATATATATATCTTCCTTAGGCCCTTCCTTCATCTGTGATATATATGGATTGCCTCCCTTTTCCCTTTGTCATCTTAATCAATGTTATGTCATGTTAACTGTTTTTTAAAATCTCTATGCAAGTTAAATTGATAATCAGAAAGGAAAGGTTTTGTGGATATGAAAGGGAGCAGAGTATGTTGTTCCCTGCAAGTTTCCAGTCTCTTCTGGAAGGGGTACGGACGTGTTTGGGAACACAGTGGTCTTTCTTGCCTCTACTTGTGAGACCCTCTGATAGCTCCAGCCAGCACCAGTACCTGAAGGGCTACACGGACCACATTTCTGATCCCTACTTTTTCTCCAGGGGCCCAGTCCACTTACCGCTGTTCTCTTTGGAAGTGAAGGAACGAACAAATAGAAGATTCAGGCAAAATGAGATTTGAGATTTTTTTCGCAGGTGTTCAGTTTGAGGAGGTTTGTAATCATATGCTGTTGATTGATTAACACCCACAGTTCATTAATTTAATTGAGAATTGTTTTTTCTCCTTTTTTTGATATCAGAGTCAAACCTTTGTATTATCTTCTTTCCCCCTTTTATTCCATTTTTTGGTTACTTTTATTTTTTGCATCTCCCCTAAACGGGGATCGAACCCACAACCTTGCTATGTGTGGTAATGTTCTAACCAACTGACCTACCCAGCCAGGGCCTGCTTCCCAAGTTTTTGAAGGGACAGCATTTCTAAATCTTTAGGGCACACACATCTAATTTTTTAAAAATTATCTTTTTTGTTGAAAGTATTACTGAAGACCCCTCCCCCCCCATTGACCCTCTCCACCCTGCACCCCTGCCCTCCCCTACCTCAGACCTACCACACTATTGTCTGTGTCCCTGGGTTATGCATATTTCATATAAATTTTTTGGAAGGAAGAAGGAGAGAGAGATTGAAACATCAATGATGAGAGAGAATCATCTGTCTGTTGCCTCCTGCACGTCCCCTTCTGGGGATTGAGCCTGCAACCCAGGCATGTGCCCTGTCTGGGAATTGAACAGTGACATCGTGGTTCATGGGTAGATGCTCAGTCTCTTAGCCACACCGGCTGGGCTAAAACAACCTTTTAAGATATATAAATATTTTATTGATTTTTTTTTCACAGAGAGGAAGGGAGAGGGATAGAGAGTCAGAAACATTGATGAGAGAGAAATACCAATCAGCTGCCTCCTGCACACCCCCTGCTGGGGATGTGCCCGCAGCCAAGGTTCATGCCCCCGACCGGAATCGAACCTGGGACCCATGAGTCCGCAGGCTGACGCTCCATCCACTGAGCCACACCGGTCAGGGCTAAAACAACCGTTTTATAAGATGGTTTCATGTAGAAAAATTTTAAAATCAGTTTCAAAATATATTCTCTGACAACTTTGACCTAAAAATGTAGGATCTCATTTTGAGACTAATAATTTATAAGAAATCTGTTATTAGCTTGATTCTTATTTCCATTTAGATATTTAAAAAAAATTAACTCGTCACTATTTATTTAGGAGTTGGTGTTTCGTGTTAAAGCTTCCATCGAAATACTATTGCTTTAGTCATTCTTCCCTAAGTTCTTGTTCCTGAGAATAAAGGATTGAGCTCATACCTTTGCATAATGCTCTAGAGAGTATTTTAAGCTTGGCATGTTCAAACCTGGCTGACTGGATTAATACGTGGACAAACTAACACATTAGAACATTTTTCAAGTCCAAGCCAAAATGAACATGGGCATGTATCAAATTAGTACTTAAGCCTGGCAAGCACAAACATTGGAAATGCCCGTTGCAGTGGGTGAGTGGTGTTAGTGAGGCTCCTGCCCTCCATGCCCGTTTCTCCCGCTGCTTTAAGCAGAGCCAAGAACAGTCAGGAGCGGGTTCGCCCCTTGGGCACTCCGCTGCCTTCTGCTGTCGGCAGAGCAAAAGGCTGCTGTTGCACTTCTTCACCTCTTACCATATGGAAAGTTTCTATAAATAAACTTTGGGTTTATGATTGAACTTCTAAATCTGTAACCGCAACTAAAGCCAATATAAATACGCAGTGAAACATGCATGTTGCCTACAGAACTGTGGCACCGTTTCCGTGAAAAAGGCACCAGCATGATTCCTAAGTGATCAGCTCTGTTCATTCCTCCTGTCAGCCTGGCTGAGGATCTTGTTTTGTTGTAAAGCAAGACAGCCGGTAGTTTTCAGTGAGTCTGCTTTGACTTTGTTGTGCGTGAATTGTTGGTATAATTACGTAGCAAACATGTTCATGAAAGTGTGAAAGTGGGTTAGATTGTTGACAAACTGAATCGTGTAAATGTACTAAAGGAACCGGCTATTTAGAAGAATTCTATCGTTTTGTAAATTCAAGTCAGTCGGGTCTTCAGTTAACAAGGACATAGTAGGTATCTATTATGTCCCAGACGCTGTGCTAGGTTTCATGGGATATCACATTGTGCAAAAGATGTTTCCTGTTCAGACAGGAAAGAGAAAGAGAAAGAGAAAGAAAAAGAAACCTGGGGACAATAAAATGTTTTACCATTCTAACAGAGAAACGGACAAAAGCCATGTGAGTGTGGTGGAGAGGCACTGAGTAGATTAACTGGGGAACCGGAAAAGGCTTCAGAAAAATGTTTCAATTGCATATCCTACAGAACAAAAGGCTGATATGCAAATCCACCAAACGGCAGAACAGCTGGTCGCTGTGATGTGCACTGACCACCAGGCAGCGGACACTCAAGCAGGAGCTGCCCCTGGTGGGCAGTGCGCTCCCACAGATGCCCTGAGCCAGGCTCATGGCTGGTGAGCACAGTGGGTGGCGGGAGCCTCTCCCGCCTCCATGTCAGCCGGACACCCCCCGAGGGCTCCCGGACTGGGACTGTGAGAGGGCGCGGGCTGGGCTGAGGGAACACCCCGCCCCTGCCCCCTGCCATGCATGAACTTCATGTACCGGGCCTCTAATTAAGTAATAATAAAAGTTTTATGCAACAGTAGTTATATTTTATTGAGTACCTACTGTATACTAGGATTAACGATACCCACCAGGGAAAGGGGGGAAATATAGTAGGAGAAACAGTGGAACCATTGGAGATTGAATGTCCTAGAAGTAAGAAGTTTGGTTTGGCTCATGGGCAGTGCGAGGGAGATTATGGCCACAGCAAAGGCTAGTTAAACCGGGTGGAATCAGATTGTGAAGGGCCTCAGGTACACTATGTCCCTTCCACCATGTGTCTGTTCCTATTTTCTTAGCTACAGAGCCTTTTTCCTTACTTCGGCAATGTAACCTATTATTAAAGGTCTAGCTTTATGGTACCTTTATGCGCAGCTTTTCTCCCTTTTACCAAAGGGAGGCTTGATTTTTTTAAACTGAATGATTGTATAAAGATAATGTGCCTCGTGATAGGGCATTTCACTTCTTGAACCATTTCTTGTAGTTTAGTCTGATCTTCCCAACTGCTTTCTCAATTCCTAAAGGGCAGAGAATGCGTCCTCTTTAACACCTGGTGTGTGCTCAAGAAATGCACAGTGAGCAGATGAATATGCAGCATAAATATCAGCCGTCGAGACAGTCCAGCTACAATGTTTGAAGTTGCCTACGTTTATTTAAAAGGCATTTCTCAATACCAGTAAGAACAATTTTCAGCTGTATAGGTCAGTTGTTATTTGGATATAAAAAGAGTTAACACGAGTATCTCACAGGATTGTTGTGGGTATTAAATTAATTAGTATATTTAAGCACTTAGCCTGGCATATAGTAAGTGCTCAGTCAGTGTTACCTGTCGTTTAACTCTTCCTCCCTGGACCTTTGTGCCAGTGACAGAGTTCACCCAGGGAAAGAGATAAGAAACAGCTATTACCTTTGAAACCAAATACCCTTTAGGAACTGGAAGAACTGCTCATAGTGCATGAACATTTATTTTTCCGTTTATATTTTAGTGACCGAAGGGTGTGGTTGGCATGGAATTGAATTTCATCTGTCTGTGGGAATTGTAAATAAGGTATCTCCTGGGTTTATTTACTCTTTCTTGCCCAAGGTGTTGTTTGTTAGTATTTTCAGTTTCACTGAACTAGAATAGATCAGATGTGATTTTTTAGGGAAATACTATGGTTTATTAAATATTGTGGACTACATCTAGTATATTGTTAGAATGTATTAAATGTTAAAGAAATAGCCCAACCAGTATAAAATTTTGGTGACCACAGAACAGAACCACGAATTTACTCCCTCCCTCCCTCCCTCTTTCTCTCTCTTACAAACCAGGATTAAATCCTTACAGGGCATAGTTCTTGTATTGGAGCCATTATGTTTATAAACCAGCCTTGGGGAGTGGGAAGTGACAGGCTAGCTAATTCTTCCGGCCACTCTAAAATTCAGTAGCTTCTGTGAATGGTAGACTAAATGCAACAAAGGACCTATCTTGACAGTAGCCAGGCCATCACTGACAACTATAAATTTTATTACTGAAGACAGAATCTGTCCATCTCTAACCACTGGAGTTTAATTTGACATAAGATGCTTGTGTTCCTATCGAAGCCCCAGGGCCTGAACAAAACTACACCAGATATAGCTTGCATCATATGTCTGTCCTGTGTCAGATGTCCACAAAAGAGATATAGACGGCAGCTTCACCAGCCCTGCAAACGTGTTCTGTCAGAGTATTTCGTGTCAAAGCAAGGGCTAGTGATGGTTCATGTAGTTCTAGTTTTCCGCGATTGTAGATATGTGGAGACACCATTGCTCATTGGTGCAGGAGACTTGGATTACTTGGAGAGTGGACTTGTTAGCAAAAAAAAAACGCCAATAACATGATAGTACTCCCCCAACCTCCAACCTGGAATCCCATGAACTTGTTTAGGGATTCCATGGGTTGATGATAATCTTTGGATTCTTGCTGCATCAACGATTAGAAAAAGGTAGGTTCTTGAGATTGGCTTTCTTTCAGTCACAAAAAACAGGAGCTGATAATACATTGCTATAAGGAAAAACAGATGAGCTACTTCTTATAACGGAAGGAACCATGGTCCTTGGAATTGACTTCCTAGGAAGGAGGCAATGAAGGTAGATTAAATTTTAACTTCTGCAAACGCATCCCTTTATCACCACCAGGTGGTCTGAATTTTTAGGGTCTGTTCTCCTGTGTAACATTGGGGTAATAATAGATAGGAAATATTTCATGGAAATACTATAAGAATTAATGGAAAGGACAGAGAGGGAACTAACGTTTCTTGAATACCTACTAGGGGTTAGATATGGTACTGTAAACGTTCATGACATGTTGTTTTGTTGAAATATATAAAGTTCATTTTGATATTACAATTTTTCCAGTCTAGGTGGAAAATAAGTATCACTATCTTGAACTATTTTGACCTTTATTATAGTCAATTAGAGAAAATATGTATTGAAGAGAAAATATGTATTAGAGAAATTATGTATTGATATATATTATTTATTTTGTGTCTGCTGGTACATTCTTTTATGGAGAAAGGAAGAAAATACCTACATGAATTAGTAGAGGTTTTTTTTTAAATTTTATTTATTTTTTTATTTTCTGGGCTTGCTACTGATTTAGCCAGAGGCAGAGTGGAGACTAATAGGTCTTAAATTAGAGACACCTGCGCTGTTTTGGGAAGTTGAGACTCTTGACCCAGGGTTTGCTGAAGTTGGTGCAGGGGAGGTCAGAGTAGGTTAATATTTTCATAGTTCAAAACAAACGTGAATTGTAGTTGCTTATAGGTGCAGTTTTGCTTGATCTCTAGTGCAAATGGAGTAAATAAAATACAGCACTGTTGTTTTTAAGAAACTGCAAAAGTCCCTGAACCAATGTAAATTAATCTACTTCAAAAATACCCCAAATCCCCCAATTGAATGTTTTGAATGTTGTCGTCATGCTTGTAAAGAAATTACCATACATTATTTTAAAATAGGAAATTAACTTGAAGTGTTTCTTCTCCTTATTTTACAGTTGAAGTTTCCAAATCTGTTGTCTTTCTACTCTTAAGATAGTAAGCTTTTGTGGTCTTGGTAAGATATACAGAGTTATTACCAGAGACACAATGCTGTCCTTTATTGGGCTGAAATGGAAATATTACTATTTCTTTATCTGTGAAAACTTCCTTTTTATTTTCTTGTCTGTTGAATGAATTACTATACTTTTCCTCTTGGCTGTTTTTTTATTGTATTTATTTTTTTAGATTTTAAAATAGATTTTTAGAGAGGAAGGGAAGAGGGAGAGAGGGACCTATCAATCCAGCTGCTTCCCAAACATTTCCATTTGGGTGTTCCATAGATATCTTAAATTTAACATGTCCGAACTTGACTAATCCACCTCTCCTTACTCCACTTCCTTCTGTATCTGGTGAGGGCAGCATAAATCACTTCTTTATTCATATTACTCATTTTAGAAACCTGGGAAACAACTTAGACCCCCCCACCCCCTGTTATCACCTCAGTTTAGGTCTATTTAAAAAATAGCTTTATTGAGATATAATTAAAATATCATATAATTCACCCATTTAAAATATACAATGTTTTTAGTATATTCATAGAGTTGTATAATCATCACCAAAATAAATTTTGGAACATTTTCATGACCTCTCAAGGAAACCCCATAGACATTAGCAGCCACTCCTCATTTACCCCCTCGTCTTGGCCTATCCCTTCTCCTCCAACCTTAATATAATTGCTAATCTACTTTTGGACTCAATAGACTTGCCTATTCTGGACATTTCATGTAAATGTAATCATCCTATATAATAAAGAGGGAAAATGCAAATTGACTGTCACCTTTTCACAAAGATGGTGATGCCCACAGAGGAGGCAGGCTATCCGTAACACAGGATGGCTGCACTCACAGTGGAGGCCGAGTTCCTGTAACGAGTCTTAATGAGCAATCAGCAGGGACCTGGGGTTGCGCCCACTCCCCTGCCCCTGTTGGGCTTGACAGGGGACCTCAGGCCATGCCCCCCGCCTTGGCACCAGGCTGGGGGACCTCAGGCCGCACCCCCTGCCCCAATGCTGGGCCACCTCAGGCTGCTCCCTTTGCCCTGGGCCGAGGGACCTGAGGCTCTGTCCCCCTCCTGGTGGGGCTTGTTGGGGGATCTGAGGCTGTGCCTAATCCTGGCACTGGGCCAGGGGATCTGAGGCTGTGACCCCACCCTGCAGGGGACCTCAAAGCGCACCCCCCACCCTGGCGCTGGGCCAGGGACTTGAGGCTATACCCCCCGCCCGGCGGGGCTTTACAAAGGTGGGAGCGGCTGGGTCTGGGTCTAACCCAATTAGGGGGGCCGCCCACCTGGGTCTGGGTCTCATGCGATTTTGAGGCACATGTGGGTGGGTGGGGACTTGACTCGGGGTCATGTGGTGTGCCCCAGAGTCTGACAGGAGGAAGATTTTCATATGCATTTTACTAATTTCCTTTCATCTCTGACACTTCCATTATAGAGAAAGGGCAAATAGCAATATTAAAATATTCCCTTTAATCCCCTTTTAATGTGTATGAATTTTGTGCACCGGGCCACTAGTATAATATATGTTTTTTGTTACTGTCTTCTTTCACTTAGCATGTTTTCAAGATTGATGGTTTTCAGACAAGTTCTTTCCTACTTTTAAAATCCTCTCCTTCAGTCTTCCTATGTGTGCCTTGAAAGAATACAGCTCTTAGTGAGGGCTCTGGAGTTAATCTGGGTTTGAGTCCTGGCTCAGCCACTTAATCACTAGGTAATCTTGAATAAGTTATTTAACCTCTCTGTACTTCAGTATTCTCCTCTGTATAATAGGGAGGATAATAATACTCTCAACAAGCTTGCTACGAGGATTAATAAGCACTTGCCACTGTTTCTGGTCATAAGTGTTCAGTAAATGTCACATTCTTCTCAATGTGATAAGATTTGTCACATATTACTCAGTGACTTTTCTCTTAAATCTGTACACTATATATATTTATGTATAAATATATAAATTACCCATAGATTTTGTTCAAGGAAATAATTTTAGACATTTCTTCTGTAATTCTGTGTCCCATCCTTTCTTTATGAAACTTAGGAGAAATGTAGGTTTCCTTTCCTTTTTTTCTTTTTTTTTTTTTGTTAATTCTCACCAGGGGATATTTTTTCCATTTATTTTTTTTTTAGAGAGAGAGTGGGAGGGTGTGGGGAGAGACAGAGAGTGAGAAACATTGATGTGAGAGACACATCAATTAGTCGCTTCCCCAGGATTGAGCCTGCAGCTGAGGTATATGCCCTTGACTGGAATCAAACCTGTCATCCTTCAGTTTGCAGGCCAAGGCTCTAACCACTGAACAAACCAGCTAGGGTGATTTACTTTTAACTTAGAATATGTGCAGAATCAACATATTTATTTATCTTTAGAAATTTGTACTTGAATAAGTGTAAAGTGTACAAACAATTAGGTAAGCTCTGAAGAAGCCGGCCCTTATACACAAATTAGAAGATATAAGTGTCCAGCTAAAAATTTTTAACAGAATAATTATTCAGGTTGTTTAATGTACAGTCCCTCACTTGTCACTTCCTTTATTGTAAAGATTGTTCTTTTATCTGATAACAAACAGCAGCCACATTGTTGGTGTTTATTCTGGGCCTCCACGTTGGATAAATTCAATTTTTTGAGACAAAGTTCCATACTGTGTATTTTTTCTACATTTGCCACATACCACTTTGAAAATAACACCCAGGGACAGCCTTGTGCCAGGAAGAAGGTAGTAAATGTTCTTTCTGCTTCAGACCAGATGATTTTAATGCTACTTGGAAATGGTTAAACTCATCTGTCATCTCTGCCCTGAATCTAACGCAGTTGATTATGCGCCAATCATTTGATGAAAGGAAGGTATCTGCTAAGTTCATCAGTGATTCTCAGTGGGAGAGGAACCGTATTTCCACAGAACATTTGGAAAGTATGGAGGCATTTTTGGTTGTCATGGTGACTGTGGGGAAGGGAGGAGAAGCACCATTGGCATTTGGTGGCCAGGGACCAAGGATAACAATCTAAAACAAAGAATTGCCCACCTAAAATGCCAGGAGCACTGCTGGTGAGAAACTGAGTTAATTGAACCTAAAAAGCTGGGCAAATTGGGTAATGTTTTATTTTTATCTATGTTATTAAAAAAAAAAAAGGCAGGAAGTTTTCCGAAAGAATCTTTCAGAGCTGTAATATATAACCTCTGAATTCTTTAAAGATAATTAAGCCGGTGCTCTGGAAGATGGCGGCATAGGTAAACACCTATTGTTCTGCCCCACGCAACGATTCAAAAACTACAACATAACAACAAAACAGACTTCACCCAGAATCACCAGAAAGCTGGCTGAGTGAAAACTCCACAAATAAAAGCAAAGGTGGGACACTGAGACTCAGAAGAGCGGCGGGAGCGCAGCCTTGAAGATCGCGCGGAAACAGGTTAGGAACCGTCCTGGTCGCGCGCGCGGGCTGTAGGACTGGAGCAGCAACCCCGGCTGGATTTCGCCAACAAGGAGGGCGGAGACATCCCACTGCAAGGATTCCCCAGTGCTAGGCAAGGTCCGAGGTCCGGGGTACGTGGAGATGTCCCAATGCACAGATTCCCCAGCACTAGGAGAGGTCCGAGGTCCGGGAGACACACCCTGGAAGCCGGCCCCAGCAGAGATCTCCTAGTCTGCGGAGAAACTGGGCAGCTGGGAAAAGAAGTTTGCACGCAAGTGTCGCACAAACCCGCTACTTGCTCCCTGGAAACTTGTCTCCGGAAACCACCTATTTTACAACCCTGGGCTAGACTTTGGGTGTGCAGACTCATTTGGGGAGAGGCAGAGTTGTCTGGCAAGGGGAAGAGACTAGCAGCTTTCTCTTGGAGGTGCCTGCAGCCATCCCCATCCAACAGAGACCCGCACGTGCGAGCTCCGCATAGGATGTAGCTGAAACTGAGGCTGCCTGCGCAGCTCAGAGACTCCGCCCATCCAACCTGAACACAGTTTCCCTTCACAGCCAATTGGCCTGGAGGTCGAACCCTCCTAGGGCTAACAACAACAAGCTGGGCTTAAATTCAAAAACACTGAATACAACCCATAAAGGATTTCAGTAAGAGTACCCACCTCAGGTAACTGGGGAGGCTGTGCCACTGACCCTTAGAGGATATCTACCACATAAAGCAGCCACCATGCAAAGATATGGAAAGAAATCAGGTGTGAAAGAAATGGAGGAGAAAAGACGACAAGACATAGAGTTCAAAACCATGGTTATAAGGCTTTTCAAGAGGCTCCTAGAAAAGGCCAATCAACTTAATGAGAATTAGGAGGAAATAAGACCAACCAGGAAATGAATGAGACTTACAAGGAAATGAATGAGACCCTCAAGGAAATGAACAAGGCCTCTGAGGATATGAACGAGACCCTCACGGATAAAAAAAGGACCAACTAGAAATCAAGCATACACAGACTGAAATAAAAAATATTACACAAAGTCCTAAAAGCAGTGCAGAGGGCCACAAGAACCAAGTCAAAGATTTGAAATACAAAGAAGCAAAATCCACTCGGCTGGAAAAGCAAGAAACAAAAAGAATTCAGATAATTGAAGATAGCGTAAGGGGCCTCTGGGACAACCTCAAGCATGCCAACATCCGAATTATTGGGGTGCCAGAAAAAGAGAGAGAGCAAGTTAATGAAAACTACTTGAAGAAATAGTGACTGAAAACTTCCCCCACCTGGTGAAAGAAACTGACTTAAAAGCCCAAGAAGTACACAGAACCCCAAAATATAGGAATCTAAAGAGGACCACACCAAGACATATCATAATTAAAATGCCAAGAGCAAAAGATAAAGAGAGAATATTAAAAGCAGCAAGAGAAAAACAGTTGGTTACCTACAGGGGAGCACCCATACGATTGTCAGCGGATTTCTCAACAGAAACGATGCAGGCCAGATGGGAGTGGCAAGAAATATTCAAAGTGATGAATAGCAAGAATCTACAACCAAGATTACTCTATCCAGCAAAGCTATCATTCAGAATTGAAGATCAGATCAAGTGCTTCGCAGATAAGAAAAAGGTAAAGGAGTTCATCACCACCAAACCAGTATTATATGAAATGCTGAAAGATATTCTTTAAGAAGAGGAAGAAGAAAAAGGTAAAAATATAAATTATGAACAACAAATACACATCTATCAACAAATGAACATAAAAATCAAGTGAATTGAGAGGCTGATGAACAGGATAAACTGGTGAATATAACAGAAACATGGACATAGAGAGGGAATGGACTGACAATTCTTGGGGAGAAAAGTGTTGTTGGAAGTACAGCAAGAGATTGGACAAAAATCTTGCAACAATGGGAGAGAACATTGGGGAGTGGGAGGTGAGGGTGGTGGGTGGGATAGGTACAGGGTGGAGGGGAGCTATAGGGGGATAAAAAAGGGGAAACAATGTAATTAATAAACTGAACAATAAAGATTAAAAAAAATAAAGATAATTAAGCCATGTTTTCTCACTTGGGAGAGTAAGATATTTTCCTGAAAATGCTGAAAACATTGCCATTATGAATGTGTGTTAGTAGTGTTGAACTTCTAAAATTAGTATTAGTTGAATGGTTGGAATGGTTTAGTAATTTTAAAAAATTGGTATTATATTTCTTTAGTAATCTGTACATCTCCTGGTTGGTAGAAGTAACGTAATTTGTGCCTGGCATTCCAGTGATTTTTCAATACTGCTTGCACTGTTCTTTTTTGTTCTTTTTGAAGACCAAATGGTATTTTTTTTGGCAGATTAATAAGATTATATTTGGTATGTAGTTATACTTGTTGTAGCTTGTTTCACTTGAACTTAATTTAGGATTTCAACAAAGGGAACTTAAGTGTTCTCAGCTTCCTAGGGCAGTGATTTTCAACAGTTTTAAATCTCATGGTACACATAAACTACTAAAATTCTGTGGCATACCAAAAATATATTTTTTGCCTGTCTGATTCATTCACACCAAACGGCTATTGTTGTGTTGGCTATTGTCATTTTTTTTTTTTTTAATTTGACAGTCTAAGGAGTCAAATAGTCAGGTATTGCATGTTTAAAAATTCTTGCAGCACACTGGGTGAAAATTGCTGTCCTAGGGCAGTGTTTCTCAAACTATTTTGCCGTAACCCATAATTGGAGACATTTTATAAAGGACCCATAAGTATGCAGATATCTGAACAACAGTTTCATAAAATTATGCTTACTACAAAAGTGTTATAATCTGTCTGCTTTACTACTGCCCGTGGCTAAGCCACCTTCATCTCTCTTAAACTTCTCCAATAGCCTCCTGCTTGTGCTTGCTGTCCCCCCCAGCTCTCTTCCCTCTCTGCTGCCTGAATGCTGATTTACAAATGTTATTCAGCCTGAGGGAGTGGCTCAGTTGGATGCAGTGTTGTCCCATGCACCAAAGGTCATGGGTTTGATTCCTGGTCAGGATGCATGCAGGAGCAACCGATAGATGTTTCTATCTCTCTTCTTCGCTCTAAAATCAATAATTTAAAAAATTAATTTAAAAATGGCTTTTGGTCATAATGTCTCAGGGATTATTGCTTCCGGTTATAAATCTAGCCTATGCAATTTTTAAACCTTATGTAATGTTTTGATAAAAATTTAAAAATTAAAGTAATTATTGACCTTAGGTATCTAGAACAAATTATACCATTGGTTCCTCTTACTTAGTGGCATTGAGGCCTAAACAGAGTCTTCTCTTCCCTGTTTTCTTGTTTGTTGTCCTCACAATCCTGCTCTATTCATTTCAGTTCCGGTGCATTTCCTGGTCCATTTTGTTGATCTACTTTTCCTTCCAAATTGGCAGAAATGATAGCTGTACTGGATTTTGTTGTAACTTTTATTTATAAGCCAGTGTGAGGCCGAAACCGGTTTGGCTCAGTGGACGGAGCGTCGGCCTGCGGACTGAGAGGTCTCGGATTCCATTCCGGTCAAGGGCATGTACCTTGGCTGCGGGCACATCCCCAGTGGGGGGTGTGCAAGAGGCAGCTGATCGATGTTTCTCTCTCATCGATGTTTCTGACTTTCAATCCCTCTCCCTTCCTCTCTGTGAAAAATCAATAAAATATATTTTTTAAAAAATAAGCCAGTGTGAGAAGATGTTTGTCATTTTAAAAGACAAGCTAGTTTAGATGAAAATGGCGGCAGAGTAGGAGGGTGCTGCACGGACATGCTTCCAGGAACAAGCTGGAATTACAACCGAAATACGAAAGGGCTTCCTGAATAATCAACGGAAAACTCACAGGAAAGAACCTTGATACCCAAGGACTGCCTCGAGACTGGTAGGAGGGGTGGAGGCACAAAAGGACTGGCTGGGCACCCACAGACAGCAACTGAAGTCCCAGAGCCCTATCTCAGCCGTGGGGTGGTGTCCCTGAGAACTCTGGGATCTAATCCTGAAGCTGGGCTCCCCAGCAGAGAGCACCAAACTGAGGAGGGTATCCACATAACTTCGAGCTGTGAAAAGCAGTGGGGTACTGTCTCCCAGGGAGTGGCAACTGAAAGTTCAACCACCCTCTTAAAGGGCCAAGGCACAAAAATTCCCTGTGGAGCCACCTACCTTGTGCTCTGGCAGAGGGAGTGTGAAGTGGACTGGAGCAGTGAGAGCAGAACCCAGGACTGGGGAATCGGGAGATAGAGCTCAGAAGGCAGACACCCCGTTTCCTGGGCTGAGTCATTCCCTCACAGAAAGGAGGTCATCTTTCCCCATAGACATCTGCCTTGCCTCGGGGGAAGACAGTCAACATAACCTATTGGAAAACACCTTGCCCTGAGGCCACTTAAGAGAATAACAAGTAGCCTCCAGGCAGAAGCAGCTGCCTCACCCATTGAAAAATCTCCCCACATCTGAGGATGATTACCTGGAGGCAGTTCAAGCTGGAATCCTATTCGTCTGCAGACAGAGGCGGCCTCTGGAGGTTTTGAGTTTTTGCCTGGTCCAGTTAGTCAGAAACTGCCCTTAGCGCACTGTCTTGCAGGAGAGATCGAGAGGCGTAGAGGATCTACCTAAAACATAGTCGAAAACCCAGACAACCAAAATGAGGAAACAAAGAACCCTCAAATGAAAGAACTAGAGAATGCTCCAGAAGAGGAGATAAATGAAGCAGAGATAAGAAATTTATCTGAAACAGAGTTGAGTGATGATGTTAAAAAGGCTCAACAGTATGAAAAAAGATATAGTAACTATGAAAAAAGAACAGTCTGAAATGAAGAATGACAACACGAATAAAGAGCACATTGGAAGGAATACATAGCAGATTAGGGGAAGCTGAGGATTGAATCTGAATTAGAAGACAGAATTGAAAATCACTCAATTAGAGAAAAAGAAAAATACAATTGAAAAACAGGAGGACAGCTTAAGGGAGCTGTGGAACAGTGTGAAATGTAACAATATTAGAATAGCAGATGTGCCAGAAGAGGCAGAAAGGGAGAAAGAAATAGAGAATGTGTTTAAAGAAATAATGGTAGAAAACTTCCCTTATCTAGTTAAGGAAAAAGTCACATCAGTTCAGGAGGCACAGATAACCCCAAACAAGAAGGACCTAGACAGACCCACACCCAGACACATGGTAATTAAAATGCCAAAAAATTAAAGACAGAGAAACTTAAAGACATCAAGAGAAAAGAAAACTTACCTACAAAGGAGTTCCCATAAGGCTGACACCTGATTTCTCATCAGAAACTCTACAGGCCAGAAGCGAATGGCATGAACTATTCAAGGTAATGGAAAGCAAGGATCTGAGACCAAGATTACTATATCCAGCAAGGCTGTCATCAAAATAGACAGTCCAATAAAGGGCTTTCCAGACAAAAAAAGACTAAGGGAGCTCACCACCACCAAGCCAGCATTACAAGAAAGTCTAAACGGATTGCTGAGAAGAGGAAACGGAGAGAAACCTAGCCATACAGAATTAAAGTGGCTATAAGAAATAAGTACCTCTCAATAATAATCCTAAATGTAAATGGATTAAGTGCTTCAATCAGAAGGTGGAGGGTAGCTGAATGAATGGATATGAAAACATGACCCAACTATATGCTGTCTTCTACAAGAGACCCACCTCAAAGCAAAGACACACAGGATGAGAGGGAAAAAGTCTTCCATGCAAATGGAAAAGAAAACAGAGCTGGAGTAGCAATGCTCATAGCCAACACAATAGACTTTACAAGCACCATGCTAAGCGAAATAACCCAGTTGGAAAAAGATAAACATCATATGATACCATTCATTTGTGGAATATAATGAACAACACAAACTGATGAACAAAAAAGAGCTAAAGGGGGGTGGGTATTCTAGAATATAATAGAAGTAATCCTGTTATTTGCAGATTTTTAATACTTCCTACAATTTTTGTGATATCATACTATGTTAGTACAGTTTGGGTAATATTATTATACATAAAATCCTTTTATTCTTGAAATATTAATGTTTATTGCATGTAATGTTTTATGTAAAATCATTTTTCTTGAATAATTGGTGTTTATTCTATTTAATATAGGCAAGATAATTTTTCTTGAATAATTGGTGTTTATGTAATATATGTCAGATCATTTTCTTGAATAATTGCTGTTTATTGCATGTAACATATTTAAAAGTTTTTCTTGAGGTATTAACGTTTATTGCGTGTAACATTATTATAGTTAAAATGGTTTTTCTTGAAATATTAGGATTTATTGCATGGAACATTATTATATTTAAAATTGTTTTTCTTGGGGAAGAAAAGACAAGCTAGTCTGCTGAGCCAGACCGCCTGGAATCCTCCACGCCTGTGTCACTGTTTGTCCACAGAAGAGGAAGGTGGTGATGTGGAAATGCTGAGTGGAGAGGCGGGATCGGGGCTTTCCTCCTGGCTTTGCCACTTAATTCATTTGGTGGCATTGAGCAAATTGCTTGTAATTTTTCTGAGCTTTGGTTTCTTAATCTGCTAAAATCATTGGATACTGCAGGTTTCTTCGAACCCTAAAATTCAGCAATTCTGCTATCTTTGTTTTGAGACAAAGGAAGAGTCTATTTTCCTGTTCTGCCCTCTTGATTTCCTCTCATCTGTTGTAATCTGAACGCCTAAGAAGAAAGTGAATTTTAATTGCTCGTACTCAGTTATTGTGATAGAATAATTACAGAATTGTGATAAGCAGTGTGGACATATAAAGTACTGTGCAGATGGCAAGTCATTCTATATGCCACTGTGGGGGTATATAACGAATACAGGGTGTGTCCATTTGCGGTCAGCTGCTCTGTGGTCACGGTCGCGCGGTCTGCCTAGAGAGCCTTTGGGCAGTGCTTCCTTGTGCTTCCTTGAGTGCAAGGCTGATGTCTGTGGCATCCTCTCTGCTTTGTGCCTTGAATGTGTGTTATTCACCCAAAGGTAAAGCTGGGAAATCCACTGGTTTGAGGGTTGGGGTCTCTCCTTTCATCTTGAGGCCGTTTTGCAGGAGGATCTAACGCCAGAAGAGAAGGTCACTGCAGTTATGACTGCCGTGTTGTGAGCAGGCTCCCTGGCGTCACATCGAGAGCCGTGGTTTCCTTACTTCACATTTTCTTTTTCATTAAACATTGTCGTTTTCTCTGAGGTGCTAATGAGCTGTCCTGTGCCTGTATTTGCTTTCAGGTTATTGGGAGGATTGGTAGGTAGCGTCGAGGTCCTGTGAAAAGAGAAAAAATAGGGCTCTGGCGTTTTAATCAGGGAGAGTTGCTTGGCGGCACTCAGATTCTTCGGGCTATTTGTTAAAGGCTTTCTACCTCATTCGGTAAGAGAGGCAGAACATGTGCCCTAAAATCCATTACCACTTCAGCCCAGGGCGGCGCTTGCCGTGACAGTGCCCGGCTAAGTCGTGTGTCCGGTTCGCCGCTTTGCCATCCTCACCAGACTGCCGTTAGCCTGTCTTCAGACAGAAAGAACAGTGCTGTGGCACTGGCTGCCTCTCTAACAAAATGAACTGAGTTTGGGGCAAGTGCAGTGGTCATCTCAAAGGAGCCAGTTCATGTTTTGTTGGGTAGGCTCACCCTGATTGTGAACACATTGTGCCTCTCCCCAATGGGCCAAAGTCACATAGTAGGGAAGGGGAAGCGCTCACCACGGACCGCGTTAGTACGCCAATGCCACGTATGTCGTGCTCTTCCTCATGAAGCGTGCTGCTCCTGGCACTGAGTCTGTATGAGATTACGTGCAGCCGTCTGTGACCAGAAAGGTGGAACAAGTAGTGACGTAAGCATGCTCTACGTTTATTATTCTTTTACGTAAAAGCAGTCCAGAGGTGGGGAACCCAGGCTGCGTGGTGCTCCGCCATGCCAGGGAACCAGTTCCTTTCTGGTCTTCTTACCCTGTCATTCTCCACGTGGCTGCTTTCTCCTGGTGTCAGATGGCTGCTTGCCCTCCAGCCCCTCACCCACATTCCAGCCAGCAGGCAGGAGGGAAGTCCAAAGAATGATGTACCCAATTCCTTTACGGACATTTTTTTGAAATCACACTTAATACTTTTATTCACGTCCCACTGGCGTGACCACACCGACCTGCAGGAGAGGCAGTCCTGTCCTGGCATCACTCAGGGACTGGCATCACTCAGCGATCGCTCGGGGGTCCTGTTATAAGGAAGAAGGAAAAGTGGGCATTGGCAACACCCTCCAGTACCTGCTGCAATGAGCCAGATGAGGTGTTTTTTTACTTCCTGCTTATTAGTATTCTCTAATGTCCGTAATTTTTTCCCCATTGTATTTTTTTCTTCATGCTAAGACCTTTTGAGTTACTACATTTAATGCTTTCTTCTTTTTCAGAAACAGATCATGAATGTGCTTCCCTTCTCCTTGGTTAAATTTAGAATCTTTTCACTTTAAGCTATGCTGCTAAGCTATTTGAAAATCCTCATGCTGGCATGCATTTACCTTTTCTTTTTTTTGCTATTCTTATTCTACTTGCTGCCCACGCAGATGCCTTCAGTGTGCACTGCACCGACTGCGGAGTGCTGCGGGGGGGCCTCAGCATTTTGTGCGTTCGGCACTAGTTGCTCCGAATGTCGCGGTCACGTGGGAGCGCCCTGCACTGCTGAGAGCACTTCGTTGTATTATTTGCGTTGTTTGAGGAATGGATTTCTTTGCCTCTACTCCGTCTTCCCCTTTTATTCTAAAGCTTTAAGTATAAATTGCAATAAAGTTAAAAAATTATAGTTATTAATCTCTGTTAGATTTTACTTCATCAGAAAATTTCAGCACCTCTTTTAGAAATACCAGTTCGCCGAAAGTAATACTGTTTGAAACAAGAGGCTGTCCGACGGGAAGGAAAGTGAGCCATGACTTAGAAGCTGTTTTTATTTAAGTTGCTGAGATTCATTATGTTTCCAGAGGTTCTATGTCGATTGAAGCCTTTAGTGACAGTCAGAAACTGAGCATGCGTTTGGAAACACAGACTGTGCCTGCATGCCGTGCAGGTAATGTGAAGAGCCAGAGCTTTTGTGTGGTAGCTGATCTTTCCCGAATAGACTGTTTTAATTAACAAGTGAGCTTATGTAATAAAGTGTAACCGGAGACTCAGACATTTTTTGTTCTTATATGTTTATCTCTAGTCTGCAGATGCAAGATTTTTTAAAGAAAAGAAATGGCGGAAAAATAGATACAGAGGCAAAGAAACATTGAACAGACTGTCAGACTACAGGGGGAAGGCTGGGGAGGGTGGGGGCCGGGGCTGAAAGAGATCAACAGAAGGACTTGTATGCATGCATGTAGGCATAACCAATGGATACAAGACACTGGTGGGGGGGGGGGGGCAGGTGAGGGCATGTGCTGGGGGGTAGGGGAGGCCAGGGGGAGGTCAATGGGGAGGGGGGGAAGGAAACATAGGTACTACTATTTGTAATACTTTAAACAATAATATATATATATAAATATAAAGCAATAAATAAGTAAATAAAATGTAACCAGAAAAATAATTGGTGAGTATGATGGTGATATACCGGGGTGTCTCAGCTCTAATGCTGCAGTGCTGTCGTGGGTGTCTGCATTGCCCTGAGGGTCCCTATTGGAGCACCACCCATTGTCTGGCCTCTTCTGCCTTCAGTGTATAAGTATGGCTGCTGTGTTTGGGTGTTCTACAAAATTGCAACAGTTTCTGGACTTTTTCCCTCTTTTTATGGCAAGATATTTCATTCCAGTGTTTAAAATATTTGATCAAGAATTTAGGAAAATATTCATGGCTCCTTTTATAAAAAGGGAGCAGAGTTTTAAGATATGGAAAGAGCTCATTGGGAAACCTAAGGATCTGAGGCTCAGCCACTGGAAAATAGGGCTTCTCTTCAAACGCTTCATTGTAGTGTGGAAACAAAGCACAATACCGTAAATGCCTTCCCTTTCCCCCAACTGCATCCTAGGTGAGGTTCGTCTCAACAAGTTTTCATTCCAGAGTTAGTATGTTCTAAAATATTTCACATTATTCGTTCCTGAACTGTGGCTTGTCAACATTTCAGGTTGTCCTGGCTTATTGAAGTGTAAGGTTTTAGTGTAAGAATGGAAATGACAGAAGGAAATTATCTCACAACACGTTACATAATTTTGTAGGCAAATACACAAAATATGTTTAGATCCTATTTAAATGTATTTAGTTTTTTATACATAGCATGTGGACTTGTAAATATTTATCATCCATTCTCTTAAGGAAGACATTTCTAAAAGACAGAATTACACATTTAAAAATTGGAAAGCATTTGAATGTCATAGAAGAGGGATTAGAAATCATAAGGAAAGCATGTCTGTAATGTTTGTAGGTATGAATATATTCAAGGAATGTAACCAAGTCATTTTGCCAAAATAATGCTTTACATTTCAAGCAGCCTTTTCTTCTTTTTTTTAAAAAAAAATATTTTATTGATTTTAAAGAGGAAGGAAGAGAGATATATATATATAAATATCCATGATGAGGGAGAATCATTGATTGGCTGTCTCCTGCACACACCTTATTAAAGGCATTCTGTGCCCTTGACCAGAATTGAATCTGGGACCCTTCAGTCTGCAGGTCGATGCTCTATCCACTGAGCCAAACTGGCTAGGGCTCAAGCAGCCTTTTCTTGGGAAGGGGGAGTTTGGGGAGTTTGGGCAGAGTTCTCAAATTTCTGTTAAATGTTTTAACAAAATACCACCTTATAGTTAAACTCTGTGTACTTTTTAGAGTAACTTTTCACAAGATCCTTTAAGATAGTAACAGCAAATTTTATTCAAAGTGACTTGCTCAAAGTCATATTTACCAAATTTGGTTATATGATGTATTGAGATATGGGTCACATATCATAACTTTTTCCAAAACATTATTGCAGTTGTTACCAGAGGGCCAGGCAGAATGGTAAATTATACCATCACAGTCAAAGTCAGGCTGAAGACTGAGGTGAACAAGTTCCCCTACAATCTGTTCTCTCCGCAGCTGCCAAATTGATCTTTTAAAAACATACGTCAGATTATATCACTCCATTGCTTATAAGCTCCCAGTGGAACCAGTTTTTCCTATTATATATTTCCCACCCCCACCCCGCCCTGTTCTCTGGCTGTGCTGGTCTTTCAGTTCATTGAAGATGCCAAGCTCATTCCCATTTCATGGCCCTTGAATTTGCACATGCTGTTTCCTCTGCAGGGCTGGCTTCTTGTCAGATTCTGGTAGAGTCAGATATGTAGTGTTATGGACACGGACTCTAATCATATTCCCGATTCTCACTTTTAACTTGTTTAACCTCACAGTGCCTTTGTTTCCTCAATTGTAAAAAAAAAAAAAAATGGGTGATGCAGGGTGTGGCAAAAAAAAATGGGTGATGCAGGGTTACAGTTGTTTGTAGGGGAAATAGTATAATTCTTAATAAATAATAATACAACAATAAACTTGTGTTTTGCATACTCACAGCTCTAAGCTTACTTTTGCCCCACCCTGTATCAGTGTGTATCTCTTCAGTGTTGTGAAGATTGAATTCATACAATAAAGTGCCTCACTTATAGGAAGTGTTCATTAAGTGTTGGCTGTTATTCAATCTCAGTTCAGATATCACCTCCTCAATGAGACCTTCCTTGATCATTTAATCTAAATTAGCCATCCTTCCCCCCACACATAATATAGTTACCTGAAATTATTTTACTGTGTATTTATTTACTTTTATTTGTATGTCTCCCCGCTGTCGTGTAAGCTTCCTCAAAGCAGGGATATTTTCTGTTTATTGCACTCCCAGTGCCTGGAACAGTGCTTGATCAATATGTACCATTGAGTGAATTATTGGAAGTCGGGTCCACTCGTAAGACCTTAGGTGACATTAGACTGAAAGGTAAGAGAAGATGTTAAGAGAAAATGTTCCCAGGTATACCCAAACCATTAGGTTATGTTCTAAGCCAGCGATTTTCAACTGGTGTGCTGCGGAATTTTTATAACATGCAATGCCTAATTGTTTCGTTAGGGGCGCACTGACGCTTCCTTTAGATTGTCAAATAAAAAAATGGCAACAGCCAGTACAACTATAGCCATTTAGTGTGAGGGAATCAAAATTATACCTTTTTTTGGGTCAGATTAAAAAAAATATTTTTTGTTTCGCTGCAGAAGTTTTGTAATTGGTTTATGTATTCCATGAGATGAAAAATGTTGAAAATTGCTGTCCTAAGTTATGGATATCTGGTAGGGACTTGTCAAGATGGCGTAGAGGTGCTAATAATCAATAGAGAAGGAATTGAGCCTGGAGATAAAAATATATATTTTACTTTTCTTCTGTTTTTATTTATTTTGCCTGCTTCCAGCTGCTAAGTTCATGTCCTTTTATGTAAGCCCTTGAGCTTTCTTGTGTCTTTAAGTTTGGGGACAGCTGGTTGCCCCTCAGCATTATAAAGTTACAGCTTTATTGAGCTTCTAAAATAGTGTGAGTAGAAAGTACTGATGTGAAATTAGATACTCAGTTGTATATGATAATTTTAGGAGTCAGAGGGATGGTTTAAGATCCAGAGTAGGCAATCTGAGACTGGGAATTCCTGAGTTATGGGCAGTCAGGTTTGATAGCAATTTTTTATTCCCTTATATTAATATCTCTGCCTCTTTCTTTTCCAACTGTTTTCTGTTATCTTTCTATTTGTATATTTTTGTTTGTTTCTATCATTGTGCCTTCATTTCCATGTTTTCCTTCTCATGTACCTAATGAAAACTCAGATGGCATTAAAATTCCTTCTTCTTTCCCCCCTGTTTCTATTAGCAGAATCATCATTCTGGCAGTCACTCCAGGTATCATCTTTGACACTTTCAGACACAAACCCATCCTATCACATACACATTTTGTCTCATTCATTCAACATTAATTCAACAAAAATGAGTTTCTGCTCTGTGCCAGGTGTGATTCTATGTTGTGTAGCAGTTCCCTTCTTCCATACATTTATTGCGCAAAATCAGGATCTCAACATGTTATACTTTGCCTGTTGAGGTAGCTTTGTAACTTTCTTCCCAACCTCATATCCCTTTTTCCAGTCCAGTATTGCATTTACTCCCCTGTCAGACTACTTTCTGAAACATGGCTTGGCCATGTCGTTCCCTGCTTTTTAGAGGTAAACTCAGGCGCACCTCATGTAACTTGTACCTGAGCCATGCCACCCGCCACATTGGATTGCTCTTTTAGAGCGCTCTCCACACTTGCTCACATCCATGTTTTTGTCCATGATCTTCTGTCTCCTGGAAGAGTACAAACTTCCTGAAGACAGGAATTTTGTTTTAATTACTGTATTATCCTCAGCACCCAAAACAGTATCTGGCATCTAGTAGCTACTTGCTATATATTTATGAAAGAGTGAATGAAAAATAAGTGAATCCGGTCAATCCTAACCACTTTAAATTATTATTCTTAAATATTAATCTTACCTACCTCAGGAGCCTTTTCTGGTCTTCTGTGTATTTCTGTTTTAAACATAAATATTTACCTGTGATAGACCCATCTTCCCTCATTTTTACAGAATCGGTGCTGACTTTGTATGTATGCTGTGGCTGCTGTGAGGATAATAGAGTCAGTAAATTAACAAATATTTACTGAGTTCCTGTTCTGTTTCAAGTATTTAGGTACTTGAGTCAAAAAGACAATTAAATGGAATTCCTTTCCTCATTTTTCTTACCATTTACTGGGAGATTAATTCACTGAAGTAGTAGTGAAAGCAAGCAGTGAGAGAAGCGCGGTAAAAACTGTCAGCCGTCTTCAGGTCCACGCCCGAAACTGGCACAGCATCACTTTCACTGTGCTCCGCGGGCCAAGCCACTCACTCGCAGGCCAGCGCAGACGCAGGGAGCGGGAAGTGTTAGCAAATTTGTGGTCGTCTTTTATGCCATACCACTCTCATTGCTTTCTGTTGTTTTGAGGTAAATTTTCTATTTCTCTGTTTCTCATATTCTTGGTTTTGGATGATTTCTAAGATGAAGAGGGAGGCCTTTTCTTTGCCATTTCTTAAAGCCTGAGTCGTTTTTAAGATATCTGAAGATACTGAGTGTGGTAGTGATGGAGATAAGGGCAGCTAATTAGTCAAGACTTGATATTTTTGTCACCTTCTGTGAGGAAAGTATCAAGTCTTGGCTAATGCCTAGTGTATACATATATAGTAAGCTCACAGAAAATACTTGTTCTCAAATTCCTTTGTGTCTAATTTTATATATATGTCTGCTTAGGTAGGAAGAGTTTTAAATATTTTGGTTAATTTACTATGTTGAAGATAAATTGAGGAAAACCAAAATAAAAAAATCTGTCCATCTTTAAGTTAATTAATTGATTAACAATTATTTTCATACAGGCAATTTTTCCACAAGAATCATATAATTTGGTTGTATGAAACTCACTCTTCTTTGTCATGGGTCATAATAAAGAATCTTGCTAGTATATACTTTTTTAGAGTTATCAGCTGTCTTCCATTTCTCTAACACAGTTTGTACTGTTGCTTTTAGTTGCATATGTGCTCCGCACCAGCAGAAGGCTTGCAGCCCCAAAAGGGGGTGGAGTGGAGAAAAGATGAGGTAGAATCAAACCAGCAAGAGAGGAAGCAGATGGCTTGTGGGAGATGACCCTGCCCCCATGTCGTTTTTTGTTCTGGCTGCTACTGATCATATGTGAATCAGCAGCCAAGAAACTGGAGTTGGTGATCCTAAGATGAAAAAGAAAGTTTGATCTTGACTCAATAGAATTATAAATTTATAATATTGAAACATGATGCAGATTTTTTTATTTTGCTTATTTTAAATGTTTCCTTTGAAACCTTTCAGAAAGTATTTTGTTTGAGATAAAACTTTAATTTTCTGAATAATATACCTAGATTGTGACATAAATATTACTCTTTTAGTTTTCTTGTTCATGCAAGTTTTACAGTAAGTAATTTTTTAGTAGTGTTCAGGAATTGATAGAGGAGACTTAATACACAATGGCTGTACCTCACATTTTTGGATCTTGTCCTAGATTGTCAGAGTTTACTAGGACTTTCTCCTGTGCGTTATTTAACAATGAGTAGAAAGTAGTGTGTTTGCTAGAGATATAAATCTTCCCAATATATATATATTATGCTAAATATTCTCATTTGTCAGTGCTTGTACTTGACTTTTGTTTGGCTCATTTTCTAAGATCAAGATAAAGGAGACCTTCCTGTATGTTTCACCAAGTCTTCACTGTGTTCTATGGAAGAATCTTATTTTTTTAACAAAATTATAAGAATACTAGGGGCCGGTGCACGAAATTCGTGCACTGGGGGGAGGTTGGTCCCTCAACCCAACCTGCTCCCTCGCACATACTGGGAGCCCTCAGGGGATGTCCAACTGATGGCTCACCCCCAGCCTGCCCAAGGCCTAAAGCCTCACCAGAGGCTTTAGGCCTTGGGCACCCAGCCATCACCCTGCTCAGCTCAGCCCCGGCTGCCTGCCACCACCCGGCCCCGGGGGCTGGGCGCTCCCTGCTGCTGCCACCACCACTGCTGCTGCTGTCACTTCCCTGCACAGTGCCCGGGGGGCTGGGTACTTGCCACCACCGCCGTTTCATCTCCACTCCCAGGCCTGGCGCTGATGCCACTTGGCCCCGTCCCCGCTCCTGATTGGCTGGAGAGAGAATCCTATCTAATAAAAGTAACATGCAAATTGACCATACGCTACCAGCCAATCAGGGCAGGGGGTGGAGGAAGGGGCAGGGCTAGCACACAGGGGGCAAGGCTGGCAGGGGCATGGCCACAGTGTAGTGAAAGCAACCACCATGCTATAAGATCTGCCCACAAGGTACTTAAGGGCCGGCCCTCCTTACAATTATGGTGACTGAATCACATGCAAATGAGTGCCCGGGGTCCCTGCATGTCCCTCAGCCCAACACCCACGATGTTAGTGGGGTGGCTGCTGCCAGTCTCTGGGTTGTGCAGAGACCCCGGTGGCCACCACTGGGTGGAGAAAATTCACAGTGCTCTTGGTTCGTGCAGGGTATTGGGAGCACCAGGAATTCTGGGAAATGTAGTTCTTCGCTTGAGCGTGGAAGCAGGGGGTAGGAGGGAAGGGGCGGTGGCGGTGCTTTTTTTTTTTCTTAGTTCACAGCTTTAATTGATGTTTTGCCTAAACCCAGGTCACAGCCCCAACATGTTCACCACAGAGCTCAGATTATTGGTCAATTCAATGAAAATGGGACAGAAAAACTCACTAAGGCACAGTAGCTCCCTGAATCTGTTCACTCATATCCTATCTCACCCAGAAAATTACCATCAGACACATCACAGGATCAAAGCCTTTGCGTCCAGGAGAAGCTTAAAAGGACACAGACTTTTCCATTTGCTCTGCTCTTCCCTCCACAGGATTATCTTCTGAAATCCCCAAGCGTCTACCCCTGACACAGCTTTCTCACATACCACGCTGCTCACCCTCCCATCCATCCCCATCCATTTTAAAGCACCTGGCAAACACAAGAAGGAGAAACAAAGGACAAATGCCAGTCTGTGGCCTCTGTCTGGACTTAGTCAAGCACGATATCTGTGGGATGGTGGGTGGAAGTTTCCATGGCAACAGGACTTCAAGGCAGGCAGGGGAGTCACGTATTCTTTCTACCAAGGTAACAGAAACACGGAGGCCTCCCAAGGGATGCTGAAGGGAGACACAGCGAGTTCAGAGTTCTCTGGTGATTGCAAGGACCTAGGTCCTCATTGCCTCCTCCTCCACCCTCTGCTGCTCCTTGAAATAACCGATCATCCCTCTTTTGGGGGAAAGGAAGGGACACATTAAAGAAGTCTCCTCTAAAGGAATGCTTATGAAAAAAAATGTAGAAAGAACCACAAGAGAAGAGTGTTTTCTTTGTAGACAAAGCAGCTCTATTAGGCAACAGGTTTGGGAGCCCTGACAGCTGAGCCCACGCTGGCTACCTACAGGGGCTCTTGCACTTCCACCAAGCTTCTCCGCTTTACAGTGCAACATGGTCTTCTTGGTGAACCTAATCCATAATGAAAATCTCCTGAGCTACACTGGGTTTTACAGATGGTTTTTCAAAATTGTCCAACTGATGGCTCACCCCCAGCCGGCTTTAGGCCTTAGGCAGGCTGGGGGTGAGCCATCAGTTGGACATCCCATAAGGGCTTCCAGTATGTGAGAGGGGGCAGGTTGGGCTGAGGGACCACCCACCCCCAGTGCATGAATTTCGTGCACCAGGCCACTAGTAATAGTATAATGAATCTTTTATTTTATTATTTTTTTTGAAATTCACTTTTTATTTTTATTATTTTTTAATTTTTTAAATCTTTATTGTTCAGTATATTAATTACATTGTTCCCTTTTTTCCCCCCTATAGTTCCCCTCCACCTGGTACCCATCCCACCCTCCACCCTCACCACCCTCCACTGTCCTCTCCCATAGTTGCATGATTTTGTCCAGTCTCTTGCTGCACTTCCCACACCCCCTTTCCCCAAGAGTTGTCAGTCCATTCCCTCTCTATGTCCGTGATTCTGTTACATTCACCAGTTTATCCTGTTCATCAGCTTATTAATTCACTTGATTTTTAGATTCATTTGTTGATAGATGTATATTTGTTGTTCCTAATTTACACTTTTATCTTTTTCTTCTTCCTCTTCTTAAAGAATATCTTCCAGCATTTCATATAATATTGGTTTGGTGGTGATGAACCCTTTAGCTTTTTCTTATCTGTGAAGCACTTCATCTGACCTTCAATTCTGCATGATAGCTTTGCTGGATAGAGTAATCTTGGTTGTAGATTCTTGCTGTTCATCACTTTGAATATTTCTTGCCACTACCATCTGGCCTGCATCGTTTCTGTTGAGAAGTCCGCTGACAATCGTATGGGTGCTCCCTTATAGGTAACCAACTGTTTCTCTCTTGCTGCTTTTAATATTCTCTCTTTGTCTTTTGCTCTTGGCATTTTAATTATGATGTGCCTCGGTGTGGTCCTCTTAGGGTTCCTATATATTGGGGTTCGGTGCGCTTCTTGGCCTCCTAAGTCAATTTCTTTCACCACGTGTGGGAAGTTTTCAGTCATTATTTCTTCAAATAGGTTTTCATTGTCTTGCTCTCTCTCTTTTTCTGGCACCCCTATAATTCGGATGTTGGTATGCTTGAGGTTGTCCCAGAGGCCCCTTACACTGTCTTCAATTTTTTGGATTCTTTTGGTTTCTTGCCTTTTCAGCTGAGTGGATTTTCCCTCTTTGTATTTCAAATCTTTAACTTGGTTCTTGGGGTGCTCCAGAGCACTTTTAGGTCTTGGTATAATATTTTTTATTTCAGTCAGTGTATGCTTAATTTCTGGTTGGTCCTTTTTCATATCCTTGAGAGTCTCCTTTATATCCTTGAGAGTCTTCTTCATTTCCACGTTCTTGATCATTTCCTTGCAGGTCTCGTTCATTTCCTTGTAGGACTCATTCATTTCCTTTGTGGTCTTGCTTATTTCCTTATAGGCCTCGACCTTTTGTTGGAGCCTCTTGAAAAACCCTATAACCGTGGTTTTGAATTCCATGTCCAGTCGTTTTTTTTCCTCCATTTCTTTCACATCTCATTTCTTTCCATGTCTCTGCATGGTGGCTGCTTCCCTGAGTTGGTCAATTAGCTTTGTGTGGTAGACTTCCTGCTAGGGACAGTGGCTCAGCCTCCCCAGTTACCTGAGGTGGATATGGGTTACACAGTCTTGCTGAAGTTAAGCTCAGGTTAATGGTTGTTAGCACTTGGAGGGGTTGACCTCTAGGCCAATTGTCTGTGAAGCTCAGCTGTGCTCAGGTTGGATGGGCAGAGTCTCCGGGCCAAGCAGACAGCATTAGCTCCGCCCTGTGCGGCCCCAGGGACTCTGTGCCGGGGGCAATGGCTGCCAGCACCTCTGAGAGAGAGCCGCTGCTGAGCTCCACCGACTGCCGAGGAATTCAGACTCTCCCCAAATGAGTCTGCACGCCCAGTGTCTCACCCAGGGTCGTAAAACAAAGCGGACTGACGGTTTTCCGAATGAGAGAGCGAGTCGCAGAGTGCTCTCTACGCGGTCACGCAGCTGAGCTGTTCGCGCAAGCTGCCTTCTCCACAAGCCAGCAGAGCCGGCAGCACCCGAGCTTCGGCGTGCCCTCCCACTGTCCAGTTTTCACCCCTTATGATAGTGGGTTCCCTGGACTCCCCTCAAAGCTGGTGAATCAGTCCAGTGGGACGTCTTTGTCTCCCCATTCGAGAAAACTGGCCGGTTTTCAGCCGCCCGCCCTCTCTACTGGCGCGCGCTCCAAACCTCTCTCCGCGCGAATCTTTCAACGCTGTCCGCCGCCGCTCCTTTGAGTCACAGTGTCTTATCTTCACTTTTATTTGTGGAATTTTCACTCGGTCAGCTTTCTGGTGATTCTGGAAGGTGTTTGTTCTTTCGTTAAGTTGTAGTATTAAAATTGTTGAGTATGACGGCAAGATAGGTGTTTTACCTATGCTGCCATCTTGGTTCCCCCAGTATAATGAATCTTTTATACCCAGTACTTAGCTTCACCATTCATAAATGTTTTGCCCACCCTTCTTTCATTTTCTCCTAACTCTAATTTTTATGGAAGAATTTTATTGTAATATAGTTTAATAGTAGCATTTATAAAGGACATCTCCTGAAATTTTTGAAATCTCTAAATTAACACCATAACATATAATTTACCCAATAAAACACACACACACACACACACACACACACACACACACACATATATAAATTTAAAATTTTTAAGTGATCTCTTCAAGCCCTTAATAATCCTATAAACATAGAACTCAATTTGTTACTGAGCTATTAAAATAAATTCTGAATGAAACACTAAAACAGTTTTATGAATTGCTTTTTCTTTCATTACATGCAGTGACAGGCACAGTTGTGACCCAAGTTACTACAGAATTTGATACTTTTTTCTTTACTAAAAATGTATGTTCTAAGAAACATTACTTTTAAACTTCTTCATTATCTCTTCATGCCTAGCACTAGGCTTGTATTGACTTTCTTTTGGGGTCATTTTCTACAGCTTCTTTTAAAAAATCATTTTCAAGGATACTGGTTACATACATTAAGTGCATACCAGATTACAGATTCTTGCAGTTTTAACTTCATATTTCATTAGAAAAATCACATTTATTGTCTCTTTGCAAGTAGAAACAAATCTGAATGTCAAATCTCTGAATCTCAGAAATCCTATATAATAAAAGGTTAATATGCAAATTGGTCCAACGGTGGAACTACCAGTCGCTATGATGCACAGTGACCACCAAGAGGCAGATGCTCAATGCAGGAGTTGCCTCCTGGTGATCAGTGCGCTTCCACAGGGAAAGCGCTGCTCAGCCAGGAGCCGGGTTCACGGCTGGCAAGTGCAGTGGTGGTGGCAGTACCAGGCTGTTCTGAGAACAGTGGCTTTGTAATATAGCCTGATATTTGGTATTAAGATCTCACCTATTTTGTTCTTCTTTCTCAGGATTGCTGCAGCTATTTGAGGTCTTTTTTTATTCCAGATGAATTTTTGGAAAGTTCATTCTAGATCTGTGAAAAATGCCATTGGTATATTAATGGGAAGTGCATTGAATTTATAGATTGCTTTGGGAGGTGTGGACCTTTTGATGATGTTGATTCTACTAATCTATGAACACAGTATATTCTTCCACCTGTTTATGTCTTCCTCTCTTTTTTCAGTATCCTGTAGTTTTCTGCGTAGAGGTCTTTTACCTCTTTAGTTAAGTTTATTCCTAGGTATCTTAATTTTTTTGGTGCAATGATAAATGGGATTGCTTTTTAAGTCTCTTTCTGTAAGTTCATTATTGGTGTATAGAAATGCCATAGATTTCTTGGCGTTAATTTTGTATCCTGCTACATTGCTGAATTCATTTAAGTCTAATAATTTTTTGATGGAGTCATTAGGGTTTTCTATGTACAGTATTGTGTTATCTGAAAATAAGGACAGTTTTACTTCTTCTTTTCCAATTTGGATGCCTTTTATTTCTTCTTGTCTGATCGCAATGGCTAGTAGTTCCAGGACTATGTAGAACAGGAGTGGTGAGAGTGGGCATCCCTGTCTTGTTCCTGATCACAGGGGAAATGGTTTTAGTTTATGCCCGTTGAGTATGATGTTGGCTGTGGGTTTGTCATATATGGCTTTTATTATGTTGAGGTATGATTCTTCTAGTCCCACTTTGCTGAGAGTTTTTTTTTAATCAAGAAAGGGTGTTGGATTTTGTCAAATGCTTTTTCTGCATTAATTGATATGACTGTGATTTTTATTTCTCAATTTGTTTATGTGATGTATCACATTTATTGATTTGCAAATATTATACCATCTTTGCATCCCCAAGATAAATCCTACTTGGTCATTGTGTATGATCTTTCTGATGTACTGCTGGATCCTATTTGCTAGAATTTTGAGGATTTTGGCATCTATGTTCATGAGGGATATTGGCCTGTAATTCTCTTTCATTGTGTTATCGTTATCTGGTTTGGGTATTAAGATGATGCTGACTTCATAGAAGCAGCTTAGAAGTGTTCCTTCCTCTTGAATTTTCTGGAATAGTTTGAGGAGAATACACTTTAGTTCTTCGTTGAATGTTTGGTAAAACTCCCCTGTGGGGCTGTCTGGCCCCGGGCTTTTGTTTGCTGGAAGCTTTTTGATGACTACTACAATTTCTTCCATAGTTATCAGCCTATTGAGATGTTTGGAATCTTCCTGAGTGAATTTTGGAAGGTTGTATTTTTTAGGAATGTGTCCATTTCCTCCAGGTTGTCTAGTTTGTTAGAATAATGTTGTTCATAGTATTTTTTTTTTTTTTTTTTAGCAATCCTTTGTATTTCTGTGGGGTCTGTTGTTATTTCACCTCTTTCATTTCTGATTTTGCTTATTTGCATCCTCTCTCTTTGCTTCTTGGGGAGCCTGGCTTGAGGTTCATCAATCTTGTTTATCCTTTCAAAGAACCAGCTCTTGGTTTCATTGATCTTTTGTATTGTTATTTTGGTCTCTATGTCGTTCATTTTTGCTCTGACCTTTATTATTAATTCCTTCCTTCTGCTCACTGTGGGCTTTCCTTGTTGCTCTCTAATTTTTTAAGTTGTAGAGTTAGATGATTTATTACCATTTTTTCGTTCTTTCTTTCTTTCTTTTTTTTTGAGGTGCCCTGTAGAACTATAAACTTCCCTCTTAGGACTGCTTTCATTGTGTCCCATAGCATTTGCATTGTTGTGTTTTTATTGTCATTAGTCTTCAAAATGTTTTTAATTTCTTCTTTGATCTCTTTGGTAACCCAGTCATTGTTTAATACCATGCTATTCAGCTTCCAAGTGTTTGGGTTTTTTGGAATGTTTTTATTGTAGTTTATTTCTAATATTATGCCATTGTGGTCTGAGAAAATGCTTGATATGATTTCAGTCTTATTGAATTTGGGGAGACTTTGCTTGTGACCCAATAGGTGGTCTATTTTTGAAAATGTCCCATGTGGACTTGAGAAGAACGTATATTCCATGGCTTTGGGGTGAAATGCTCAGAAGATGTCAATTAGTGCCAAAACATTTTAAAAAAATATATTTTATTGATTTTTTTACAGAGAGGAAGGGAGAGGGATAGAAAGTCAGAAACACTGATGAGAGAGAAACATCCGTGAGCTGCCTCCTGCACACCCCCTACTGGGAATGTACCTACAAACAAGGTACATGCCTTTAACCAGAATCGAACCTGGGACCCTTCAGTCCATTGGCCAATGCTCTATCCACTGAGCCAAACTGGTCAGGGTAGTGCCAGACCTTTTTTATTTTTATTATTTATTTATTTATTTATTTTTTAATCTTTATTGTTCAGTTTATTAATTACATTGTTTCCCCTTTTTTATCCCCCTATAGCTCCCCTCCACCCTGTACCTATCCCACCTTCCACCCTCACCTCCCCCTCCCCACTGTCCTCTCCCATTGTTGCAAGATTTTTGTCCAGTCTCTTGCTGTACTTCCCACACCCCTTTTCTCCCCAAGAATTGTCAGTCCATTCCCTCTCTATGTCCATGATTCTGTTATATTCACCAGTTTATCCTGTTCATCAGCCTATCAGTTCACTTGATTTTTATGTTCATTTGTTGATAGATGTGTATTTGTTGTTCATAATTTATATTTTTACTTTTTTCTTCCTCCTCTTCTTAAAGAATATCTTTCAGCATTTCATATAATATTGGTTTGGTGGTGATGAACTCCTTTAGCTTTTTCTTATCTGCGAAGCACTTGATCTGATCTTCAATTCTGCATGATAGCTTTGCTGGATAGAGTAATCTTGGTTGTAGATTCTTGCTATTCATCACTTTGAATATTTCTTGCCACTCCCATCTGGCCTGCATCGTTTCTGTTGAGAAATCTGCTGACAATCGTATGGGTGCTTCCCTGTAGGTAACCAACTGTTTTTCTCTTGCTGCTTTTAATATTCTCTCTGGGGAATCTGTGCAGTGGGATGTCTCCGCCCTCCCCATTGGCGAAACCCAGCCGGGGTTGCTGCTCCAGTCCTACAGCCCGCGTGCACGACCAGGACGGCTCCTAACCTGTTTCCGCGCGATCTTCAAGGCTGCGCTCCCGCCGCTCTTCTGAGTCTCAGTGTCCCACCTTTACTTTTATTTGTGGAGTTTTCACTCAGCCAGCTTTCTGGTGATTCTGGGTGATGTTTGTTTTGTTATGTTATAGTTTTTGAATTGTTGTGCGGGGCAGAACAATAGGTGTTTACCTATGCCGCCATCTTGGTTCTCCTGCCAGACCATTTTTAATGAAAAAACTCATTTGAAATATTTATTTATATTTTAACATTGAATGTGTTAGTAGTCTCTCTTGAAATCATGTAAAGAATGAGTTATGAGGCAGTATTTAATTTTTCTCTTACTCTGATAAACACTGTAAAATTGCTATACTCTTTTATTTGACAGACCCCTCCTCCTGCTTTAGCACATTTTACTTAATTTTAGACTTCATTGTAGTACCATAGATACCAGGTCAGTCTGAAATAATGGGGTTTTGCTGTTTGGATAAGAACTTTTTATATGAAACTGTGATTCTAGCCCAGCAGTTTTAACTAGCGTCCTTAAATGGAATGAAGTTTACTGGTTCCTTTCCTCGACTTTTCTAAACATTTTCTAAGCCTTTCTGTATGTTTCATGCAGTCTTTCCAATTCCTTCAGATTTTCCTCAAGATCTGCCTTGTGTTGGGTCCCAGATTGTCTTCATGTGTCTTTCATTTGCTTCTGTTCAGACAAGTGTTTATTGAGTGCCCCTTAATGTCCAAATGCAGCTAGTGTCTACAGGGCCCTCTACAGTTGTCATTGTCTCCGTTTCTAATGAGAGGAATGAACTCCTATTATCCATGATTGAATAACTTTCCCCCCAAGATTTATTGAGATATAATTGACATACAGTAGTGTGTAATTATAAGGCACATAGCATAGTGACTTAACATACATATTGTGTCACCTGTAAGTTTAGTTAACATCCATAATCTGATATAGAGACCAAAAAAAGCAACAACAAAAAACACAACTTTTTTTTGTGTGTGTGATGAGAACTCTTAGGATTTACTATCTTAATAACTTTCAGATATAGCATACACCCTGATATAATTGTTATACAGGTTTTATTTATCTTATAAAGTGGAAGCTTGTACCTTTTTACCACCTTTATCCAATGTACTCACAAATCTGATCTCTTTTAGTTGGGTTTGTTTTTGGTTTTTTGAGGTGGGGCTATTTTTTTTGTTTTGTTTTTAGATTCCATATATTAGTGAGATAATACAGTATTTGTCTTTGTCTGTCACACTTATTTCATTTAGCATAATGACCTCAAGGCCCACTCATGTAGTCATAAATGGCAGGATTTTCTTCTTTGTTATGGTTGGATAATGTTCCATTGAATATCAACAACTGTTTATTGAAAACCTATTACTGTGTGTAAAGCCACCTTTCCTATGTCTTAGGGCTAAAATTTTGATACTGTCCTTCTACAGCTCACTTAAGAGTGTTTGTTGTTTTTAAAATGAACATGTTAGTGTGTCATCCATGTGGTCACATATGTATCAGTGTGTGGAAGGGTATTGAGGACTACTGCCCTAAGGTGTTCAGGTCTCACGGGATCCTTTGAATATCATAAAATTGAATCGTTGTAGTTTCACAAGGCTGCTGTTAAGGAAGCAGACATGCTCTTAAAGGTGCTGTGGCAAAGATTAATCCAAATGGATTAATCATGTATAACAATTGGTTTTTTTCTCAGTACACACAGAGATAGGCTTAAATGATGGTAAGTCATAGGTAAGATGGAAAAAATTCTTTGAAGGTTAAATTCTGGATATTTTTAGTAGACATTTGTTGTTTTTTATTCCTAAAATTGTTCAAGCCCTTAAAAAAAGTCCATTTCCCAATTTTGCCTATATTTCCTCTTAAAGTATTGAGCTCCTAAATTTTTTTCTGTTAAACTTGCCTCACTTATGTCTTCTTCCAGGTTTTTTTTGAGCAGGGAGTTCTTCTAAATACCTTTATTCTTTAAAAAATTATACATATTTTTATTGATTTCAGAGAGGAAAGGATGAGAAAGAGATAGAAACAGTATTGATTTGCTGTCTCTTGCATGTGCTCTTGGCAGGAATCGAATCTGGAAACCTTTAGTCCGCAGACTGATGCTCTGTCCACTAAGCCAAACCAGCTAGGGCTATCTTTATTCTTTTTAATGCCACTTCCCCCCATCTTAATTGCTCTTATCTGGACCTTTTCCAATTAATTTTCTACTTTATGCAGTTTATCAACCAGAACTACACTCAGGTTTGGGCACACAAAAGCCTTACATGAAGGGCAATGTGATGGTCTTTTTAGTTTTCAATGCTTTTAAAGACTTCTAATATATTGGTTTTTCCATCTGAAGCAAACTAAAGTCCTCACTAAGTTTTCAGGGAGCTGACTCCTAGATCCTCCTTTCTAAAGAACTATACCGTTTTCATTATAAAAGCAATATATAGTTTGTTACCAGAGCACATAAGTGTCTTAGAGAAAATTTGGAAACTAAAAAAAGTAAAAAGCAACAAAACCTGTTTTGAGTGTTGGTATACTTCCTTAATCTTTTTAACCTGTATATTATTTTTATATATTAGTATGTATTTTATATCTTTTCTGACACTTAACTTTAGAAAACATTTTATGCATTTTAAATGCTTTATAAAAACTATCCTTAACTGCATAGGATTTGGTGTATTAACATATTCTTAATCCACCTAACCATGAATTCCCATGTTGTTAAAAATACTTTCCTGTTGTAAGTACTTTGTCGTTAAAAATACATTTTTTAAATTGATTTCAGACAGGAAGGGGGAGATAGAAACGTCAATGATGAGAGAGAATCATTGATTGGCTGCCTCCTGCATGTCCCACACTGGGGATCTAGCCAGGAACTTGGGCATGCGCTATGACTGGGGATCGAACCATGACTCCTGGTCCATAGGCTGCCACTCAGCCAGGCCAGGCTCTTTCATGTTTAAAGATCTTGTCCTTTCCCATGCTGCCATTTTTATTTTTGTTTTTATTATCCTACTCCTGGGTACTACGATTAAATATTCATGTAAGCTACTACCCATAATCAGACAGACATCTCTATGATTCTTTATGGACTCTAATGGCTCGGGAATTGTGTTCTTAAAGAAATTTTCTCCCCCAAATTGTTTTGATAGTATATGACACTTTCATGCCTGTGGATTCTCATTAAGTGTTATTTCTCAGGATACTTTCCCATAATAATTGGAAGGTAACACTGATCTCAGCTATTTCTCCTTGGCCACTGTTTCCTTTTGTTTCATTGTGTGTGTGTGTGTGTGTGTGTGCATGCTGCCTTTATTTTAATTGTATGTTGTCCTCCTGAGTGATGTAGTTGAGGACCGTATCAGACTTTCAATCTCATGCACTCTGTGTTAATGTAATAATGTTGCTGCCATATTTTACCAAAAGTTTTAAAGAATGATGGTAGCTTGCTAATAATATAGTTTATATTATTAGTATCTGGCTTATTCTCAGTAAAATAATCTCTGTACAGTGACATCTAAGCCTTTGTTTTTCCTTCCATCTCCAGGTTGCCATCACGAAAGCCAAAGTGGATTTCTCCAGTGTGGTGTGCCTGCCCCCTTCCGTCATTGCTGTGAATGGGCTGGACGGAGGAGGGGCTGGCGAAAATGACGACGAACCGGTGCTGGTGTCCCTGTCCGCGGCCCCCAGCCCCCAGAGCGAAGCTGTCGCCAATGAACTGCAGGAGCTCTCCTTGCAGCCCGAGCTGACCCTGGGCCTCCACCCTGGCAGGAATCCCAATTTGCCCCCACTTAGTGAGCGGAAGAATGGTGAGTAGACTGGGAATTGTTGCACTGCCTGATTTGACCCCAGGGTCTTATTTTATTTTAGATCCCTTAAAAGTTTCATATAATCTTACTAGAGGCCTATTGCATGTGCAATAGGCTTCCATCCCCTGGCTGCCAGGACCAGTTTTCCTCTGGAACCTGGACCCAGGCCTTCCCTCTGGCTGTTGCCTCCCATTTTTGCTTTGGCCGCTGGAGGCTTCCCTCCAGCCGGAGCCGTCAGTCTTCTCTGCTCTGGCCGGAGTGCCACGCGGCTGTCACCTCGTCTCCACCCCCGGGGCCAGGTGCTTGCACCTCTCGGCCCTAGCCCCCACTCCTGATTGGCTGGTAGCGTAGCAAAGGTACGGTAAAATCTGCATGTTCCTCTTTTATTATATAGGATTCTTTTTTGTAAGACAGAGAAATAGTAAGTTTAGGTGATCACTGTGAACCCAACATCTTCTTTCTGGGTTATTATAATTGCTTTTTAATTTGTCTTCCTACTTTTCTATTTCTCCTTCCTCACTCCTTCCATAAATTCATTAATTCGGGAAATATTTATTGAGCATCACTGTATTATAAAATGTGCTGAAATTAGGGAGTAATTTGTGTTGAATTATATGTAATTTATTTTCGTTGCTTTATAATTCATTTTATGAATATACTGTAATTTGTCTATTTTACTTTTGATGGGTATTTGGGTTGTTTTCATTTGGGACTATTATCAGTCATGGTCCTATGAAATTTTTGTATATGTCTTTTGATATACTTGTTCAAGTTTTTATTTGAAATATACATAGGTTAATGGGGAGAATACACATTTAAAACATTTTTAAATTTATTGAGTTTAGAGAGACAGGAATGGGGGAGACAGAGAAATATCTATTTGTTGTTCCACTTATTTATGCATTCAAGTGGTTGTTTCTTGTATGTGCCCTGACCAGGGGTCGAACTCACAACCTTGGTGTATTGGGACAATGCTCTAATCAACAGAGCTACCTAGCCAGGGGCCACATTTTAAATATTGGAAATTCCCAACCAGTTGAGTATTTCAATAAACTAGGCCTCCTTTAATGTATTTTTTGTTTTTTGTCCATCCTTAATCGAGGATATTTTTTCCATTAATTTTTAGAGAGTGAAGGGAGGGGGAGAGGCAGAGAGAGAGAAAAACATCAGTATGAGAAAGACACACAGATTGATTGCCTCTTGCCTGTGCCCCGAAAAGGGCTGGGATCAAGCCAGCAACCAAGGCACGTGCCCTTGACTGAACAGAACCCAAGACCCTTCAGTCCTTGGACCTACACTCTATCCACTGAGCAAACCAGCTAGGGCTCCTTTAATGTCTTTCAATAGTTTTATCATTTTCTCCATAAAGGTCATGCAAATGCTTTACTAGGTCTTTTTTTGGGGTAGACAATATAAGAAGTATGTTTTTATAAAATATTTTGGACTGTTTGGTGTTGGGAAATTGAAATACCAAATCTTTTTTTTTAATTTAATCTTTATTCAGATTATTACAATGTTGTCTCTCTCCCCCGCCCCCCCCCGCATAGCTCCTTTCCCCCCAGTACCCATTCCACCTCTGCCCTTACCACCCCCCCCCCCCGACGGTCCTCATCCATAGGTGTACACTTTTTGTCCAGTTCTCTTCCCGCACCCTTCACACCCCTTTCCCCAGTTTATTCTGTTCATCAGATTTTTAATTCACTTGATTTTTAGATTCACTTGTTGATAGATGTGTATTTGTTGTTCATAGTTTTTATCTTTACCTTTTTCTTCTTCTTCCTCTTTTAAAGAATATCTTTCAGCATTTCATATAATACTGGTTTGGTGGTGATGAACTCCTTTAGCTTTTTCTTATCTGTGAAGCACTTTACCCGACCTTCAAGTCTGAATGATAGTTTCGCTGGGTAGAGTAATCTTGGTTGTAGGTTCTTGTTATTCATCACTTTGAATATTTCTTGCCATTCCCATCTGGCCTGCATAGTTTCTGTTGAGAAATCAGCTGACAATCATATGGGTCCTCCCTTGTAGGAAATACCAAATCTTTTCAAAACTCTTGTGGCTTTTCTACACCTATGCCAGCTACTTGGCATAGACCCCTCTGCCCCCACCTCCTTTCTTGTTCAGGTATCACTTCTTTTGCAAAGCCTGTCCTAACTCATATTCATTGTTAGGTGTTTCTCTTTAGTTTGTCCAGTTGCCCTTTATCATCTTTATTACCCTATACTAGAGGCTCAGTGCATGAAAATTCATGCACTTGAGGAGGTGTCCTTTAGCCCAGCCTGCCCCCTCTCTCAGTGCAGGAGCTCTCAGGGGTGAGAGGCGACCCTGCAATCAGGGGAAGGTGATGCCCAATCACAGCCGACAATCAGACATGCCTCTCGAAATGTTGTTTCTGCTGCTGCTGCTGTTGCTCTGTGGCATCTCTCTGTGGCTCATACTCGCCATGCTGGGGTTGTGCCCCGGGTTCGTGATGTTCAAAGTCTGGCTCTGGGGGTTCAGGCCTCCCATCGCTTGCTGATGCGGAGGGATAGCAAGTCATGGCCTGCTGGCTTGCATGGCGTTCAGATTCAGCAGGCTGGGCTAGAGCTGAAGGCTGGGCTGGCTGGCCACTTACTTGGCTGTGTGCTATTGGTAAGAGCAGCCATCAGCTGAGAGTTTGACTTGAGGATGTTGAGCATGTGCTGCTGCTGGGGGAGCTGGGAGACTTCAGGGTCCGCACCAGCTCCTGCAGGGCACCTGGAGACATTTCTGAGGTGGCTGCACCTTGGGTTCTGCATAGACAGCCCGGTCTGGGCATGCCTCACATTGACTGTTGCTGGGGGATGGGTGCCGGCTGCCACTGCTGGAGCTCGGGGTGCAGAATTATAGGCTCACTGACCTGATGGGGTCACATTCAGGCCCATGGGGGCCATCTGGCTCTCAGGGTCACTATGCCTCAGGGGCATACCATTGTTGGTGCTCACCCAGTACAGATGCTGCTATTGCTGTGCCTCACATGCAGTCTGCTGGGCACCTCCATTGCTGCAGGTGGGCCTGGGCAGGGGTGATGGGGCTGGCACCTGGTTAGTGGGTTTCCCAGTCCAAACTATGGTGAGGGGCTGAGTTCTGGCCACGCTGGAGAAGCTGGCTAGTGACATGCTCACAGTCGAGGTCTGGGGCAGAGTCAGGGGCTGTGGTGTCCAGGGTGTGCTGGGATGCAGTGTGGGAGTTGTGCTGAAGGAGGGGAAGGCAGATGTGGGTGTTGATAGTGGCATCTGCTGGCACATGAGCTACGCGTGCTGCCAGCGATGCTGTGTCTTCTGCTGACGGAGCTTCTGCTTGATGTTGAGGTAGTAGGGAATGGGGCATGTGTTTTCTTGGCAGTGTTTGGCATCGTAGCAGCAAAGGGCCATGAACTGCTTGCACACTCTGCAAACCTCCATTGGTCTTGCGCTGGCAGCCCTTGGTGTGCTGCACAACCCATCTCATCTTCCGGCAGGACGGCTGCGGCAGTTGACATATCGGTACTGGCGGGCGTGCCTCAGGAACTGGATGCAGCACTGGATGGCCTGGCGCTGCCACTCCCAGAGGCTCACCTGCCACCACTGTGGGAGCAGAGGCAGCCCCACCTCCTCATCTTTTTAAAAATGTATTTTATTGATTTTTTTTTTACAGAGAGGAAGGGAGAGGGATAGAGCGTTAGAAATATCAATGAGAGAGAAACATTGACCAGCTACCTCCTTCACACCGCCCACCGGGGATGTGCCCATAACCAAGGTACATGTCCTTGACCAGAATCGAACCCGGGACCCTTCAGTCCGCAGGCCGGCGCTCTATCCACTGAGCTGAGCCAAACTGGTTTCGGCGACCCCACCTCCTCTGCTTCCGCTTTCCTGCCTCCTCCACTCTAGCTCCATAGCGGCGGTTACCGCCTCCTCCCCAATGGCTCCCTCAGCGGCCAGCAGGACCCCCTCCTGCCTGGACTTACCAAGAAACAGACTGTTTTGGAGCCAACTTTTATTGTACTTGCCATGGCAATGAAGCAAGCATTCTGCCAGGCCGGTCACGCTGCCCGCTCTCAGCAGCCACCCCCAGCGGGGCTGAGAGCACTGGGCACTTCCATCGTGTGGCTATGGGTGCCGTCATCTTTGTGACGGAGTGATGGTTAATTTGCATATTACCCTTTTATTAGATAGGATTATAATGGTAATTATCCACTCAGCAACACGAGTGACCCTTTGAAAACTGAAATCAGACATTGTTACACTCCTCTCAAAACCCATAGGGTCTTCCTAAACACTTACGATGAAATTATAGTTCTTACGATGAGGCACTGGTATCCTCTCTGGCCTGATTTCTTGTCTTTGTTCTCGCACTCACTCTTCTCTGTTCCAGCCACACTTGCTGTTTCTTGAGCACATCAGATACGCTCCTGTCACCGGTTTGGGCACTTGCTGTGCCTGTGCGGACGTTCCTGCACAGACGTCATTTCCTCCGGGAGGCTCTCCCTGCCTGCTCTACAAAATAATGCCTCCCGTCACTCTCTTCCAGGCCCTTACTACCGTGTGTGTATTTGTGTGTTTGTTGTCTATACCACCCCCGCTTGAATAAATTTCATAAGACCGGAAACTTTATTTTGCTCACAGGTCTAGATTCAACTCCTAGCTCATAGTGGCCACCAAATAAGTATTTGTTGAATGAATAAACGAATGGTTTACTTGTATTTTTACATCCACCGTGGGACAAGTAATGAAAACTCAAGCAGTTTTTATTTTGGGAAATAGTGGATACTCAAGCAGCTATTGTATGTTCTTTTCCTATTCCTAATTTCTACTTTTTTACCCCCACGTTGCATAGACTTTAACTTATGTACACATGGTAAGGGGAAATAGTCAATCCAGAGGGAAAAGCTGAACACGGGAGAGAGGAAAGGATCCCTGATGGAGCAGGGTTCCTGTGGAGAGGGGAGAGGATGGGGTCCAGGTACTGGCTTTGTCTTGAGCAGGAGTGGAGACCAGCGAGCACTCGCGGGGAGAGGAGGCATGGCAGGAGAGGTGGGGCAGTCAACAAACAACAGCCTCCTTATGTTTGGGCAGGGAGTGGCCACTCCCTCTGACCTGAAACTGTTCCTCCCCTGACTCTGTCACATCACTCTTTCCTGGCTCTTTAAGCTCCGCCTTCCCAGCCACTCTCTTTCCGCTCAGATCTTCTGCTGTCTTTCTCTATCCGTCTCCTAAATTGTGCTGCTTATGGGGCTTCTTTACTTCTTATTTGGTATCTTTTTTTAAAAATATGTATTTATTTCAGAGAGAAAGGGAGAGAGAAACATCATTGATGAGAATCGTGGGTCAGCTGCCTCTTGCATACTCCCTCGTTGGGATAGAGCCCGTGACCCAGGCATGTGCCCTTGACCAGAATCGAACCTGGGACCCTTTGGTCTGCAGGCTGACGCCCTAGCCACTGAGCCAAACGGGCCAGGGCTTATTCTATATCTTTACCGTGAATGATTTCCCCCAGAACTTTGGCTTTAACCATCGAAATCATATGCTGTCGATTCCCATTTTGTACAGAGGTGGGCATAGTAGGTTAATAATAATAATAAATACACTAAATAATCTATATAGTAAAACCCTAGTATGCAAAGGGGAGAGGGAGAGATTGATAGAAACACCACTGACGAGAGAATCATTGCTCAGCTGCCTCCTGCACGCCTCTCACTGGGAATTGAGCCCGCAATGCGGGCATGTTCCCTTGACCGGAATCTAACCTGGGAGTCCACAGGCTGATACTCTATCCACTGAGCCAAACTGGCTAGGGTTGCTATTCTTGACAATCATTTGTTTTACCTATTATATATTTATTCCTAAATAATATAATTTAGTTGAAGTTTATATGAATCTGTATTATTCTTTTGCTCAACATATGTGGTCTTCGTTCATATGTGTAGTTTTAGTTCACCATTTTCATTACTGTATAGTGGATGCTTTCATGGAAAATTATTCTGTAATTTTACAAAACTATTTTGTTGATGAACATTTGGGTTGTTGCCAGTTTAGGTTATTATATGTTGCTGTGAATGTTTTTCATGTATCTTGGCATATGGGTACAGGCATATATACATAGGAATGGAGATTCCAATTTTACGTCCTGTATAATAAAAGCCTAATATGCTAAGTGTCCGGTCGGCCAGTCGAACAATCAAAGCGTAATATGCTGATGATAGGCTAAGGCCACTCAACCACTCACTATGACATGCACTGACCACAAGGGGGCAGTCAACTGGTCGACCAGTCGCTATGATGTGCACTGACCACCAGGGGCAGATGCTCCAACTGGTAGGTTAGCTTGCTGCTGGGGTCCACCCTCTTGCTATCTGGGACCCCTCAGAGGATGTTAGCAGGTTTTGGCCCGATCCCACAGGAGAGGCTGAGGAACCCTACTGGTGCACAAATTCATGCACCAGGCCTCTAGTATTATATAAAATACTATATTTTAATGTAAAGTTATTAGGTAATACTAAAGTGTTTTCCAAAGTTCTACCAATTTATATACCCTCCAGCAGTATATGACAGTTTCTACTGCTCCATGTCCTTGACAATACTTGGAATCATTAAATTTTTAATGTTTACTACTCTGCTAGTTAGATAAAGGTATCTTATGACATTCTTGATTTTCAAAATACTGTTTTCTTTTGAGGTTAAATAGCTCCTATATTTACTGGCCATTTAGATTTCTCTTATGAAATGCCTAGTGAAATCTTTTGCCTATTTTTTTCTACTGTTGTCATTTTTTTTTCTTGTCAACTAATAGTTCTTTTTTTTCTTTTTCCTTTTTGTCAGTTTATTTTGTTCATTAGATTCCACATATTAGTGAGACTGTATGGTATTTGTCTTTCACTGTCTGGCTTATTTCACCTAGCATAATACTATCCTGGTCCATCCATGCTGTTGCAAAGGGTAAGTAAGAGTTCATTCTTTTTTACAGCCAGGTCATAGTCCATTGTGTAGAGGTACCACAACTTTCTTGTCCACTCATCTGCTGATGGCTGTTTCCATATCTTCACTCATAATTCTTCTTGAACTCAATTTCCACAGAATGAATTCTGAACTTTATTTAAATTTGTCAATTCAAAGGAGAAATGTACGAAGGTATCTATCTTCTTTTAACTATTTCCTGCTATTAAGGGGCATAGTCCTCCCTATCCCAAGGCTTAGAAGTTCTCCCTCTTAGCTTGACTTCACAACACCTGATCTGGCAGAAGCTAAAAAGGTGGAGAAGCCGTTCTCTTGTGTTGCCAGCACGTTCAGACGCCCTCCTTCTGAGCTCCAGTGCTGGGGCGGCAGCTTGAAAGGATCCAGGGACATATGGGGAGGATCAAAATTGGCATCGGGGCAGGACGGGTCAGCTTTCTCCCAGACACAAGTGGTTCACAGAGGTCATTGTTCCTATGCTGAAACCACCCCGGATGTAGAGCTGGCAGGCGCCATACCTGAGTTCCATCAGCCTGGCTCACCAATAGGATTCTTTATATGTTTGGAATACTAGTTTGTTGTTCTTAAATATGCTATAGATAGTTTCTCCCACTCTTTGTCTTTATCATTCTCTTTATGATATCTTTAAGAATTTCTAAATTTAATGTAATTGATTATGAGTCTTTTATAGTTAGTAAGTTTTGTGTCTTAATTTTTTGTATGGGGGTAAAGTAAGCTCCAATTTAAATTTTTTTTTCAAATGGATTCTCATTTATTGAAAATACTGGTCTTTCCTACTGATCAGCAGAGCTACCTCTTTCCTATATGAAGGACCTACCTACGTGTGATGTGTTTCCGAGCTCACTGTCTATTTGCATTGCTCCGATTTGTCTACAGCCACACCAGTGCCGCACGGTCTTAGTAATGCTGACTGTAGGAAGCCCTGTTATATGGGAGAAGTCAATCTTCCCATCTTTTATTTTCCAAGGGTGTCTTTCCATATGGATTTTTAAATTACTGTGGGGTTTGGTTGGGATTACAGTAACTCTGTAAACCAAGTTGTGGAGAATTAATATTAATATTAATATTAATATTTAGAATATTATACTGTGTGTGTACTATATTTCTTCATTTATTTATATTTTCATTAAGATCTCCCAAAGAGGTTTTATAATTTTCTCTGTGGTGGTCTTATACATCTGTTAGATTTATTTTAAAGGTTTCATATATTTTAATGCTGTTGTGTTATTTAAAAATTATTTTATAACTGTTCTCGATTTGATCCCAAATATTTGTCTGAAACAATGTATAGTTATCTGCTCTGCTAGTTGGGATGAGAAGTAAGGAGAAAATGGAAGTGAAAAGGACATGCTTGTTCCCCTTTCTTTAAAAAAAAATCTTTATTGTTCAGATTATTACAGTTGTTCCTCTTTTTTCCCCCCCATAGCTCCCCTCTACCCGGTTCCCATGCCACCCCATACCCTTACCCCCCCCCCCACACACACACACTGTCCTCATCCATAGGTGTATGATTTTTGTTCATTCTCTTCCTGTACCCCCAGCCCCCTTTCCTCCCGAGGATTGTCAGTCCACTCCCTTTCTATGCTCCTGATTCTATTATATTCACCAGTTTATCCTGTTCATCAGATTTTTAATTCACTTGATTTTTAGATTCACTTGTTGATAGATGTGTATTTGTTGTTCATAATTTTTATCTTTACCTTTTTCTTCTTCTTCCTCTTCTTAAAGAACACCTTTCAGCATTTCATATAATACTGGTTTGGTGGTGATGAACTCCTTTAGCTTTTTTTTTTTTTTTTAATCTGTGAAGGTCTTTATCTGACCTTCAATTCTAAATGATAGCTTTGCTAGGTAGAGTAATCTTAGGTTCTTGCTAGTCATCACTTTGAATATTTCTTGCCACTCCTGTCTGGCCTGCATAGTTTCTGTTGAGAAATCAGCTGACAATTGTATGGGTGCTCCCTTGTAGGTAACTGTTTTTCTCTTGCTGCTTTTAATATTCTCTCTTTGTCTTTTGCTCTTGGCATTTTAATTATGTGTCTTGGTGTGGTTCTCTCTGGATTCCTTTTGTTTGGGGTTCTCTGATTTTCCTGTACTTGTCTATTTCTTTCACCAGGTGGGGAAATTTTTCAGTCATTATTTCTTCAAATAGGTTTTCATTATCTTGCTCTCTCTCTTCTTCTGGCACCTCCATAATTCAGATGTTGGTACACTTGAGGTTGTCCCAGAGGCTCCTTACACTATCTTCATATTTTTGGATTCTTTTTGCTTCTTGCTTTTGTGGCTGAGTGGATTTTGCTTCTTTGTATTTCAAATCTTTGACTTGATTCTTGTGATCCTCTAGTCTGCTGCTGTATCTCTGTATATTATTCTTTATTTCAGTCAGTGTATGCTTAATTTCTAGTTGGTCCTTTTTCATATCCTCGAGGGTCTCACTAAATTTATTGGTGATTTCTAGAAAGTTCTTGAAAAACCTTATAACCATGATTTTGAACTCTGTATCCTCCATTTCTTTCATTTGTGACCTGTTTCTTTGTCTCTGCATTTTGGCTGCTTCCCTGAGTTGATAAGAGTAGCTTTGTGTGCTAGGTGTCCTATAGAGCCCAGTGGCTCAGTCTCCCCAGTTACCTGAGGTGGACACTCTTGGGGCATCCCTTTGTGGGCTGTGTGCACAGTCTTGTTGTAGTTAAGCCTTGATTATTGTTGGTATCACTGGGAGGAATTGACCTTCAGGCCAATTGGCTGTGAGGATCAGCTGTGTCAATGATGGGAGAACTTCTGTGCTGGAGACACCCTTATGAGGTAAGACTTGCTTCAGTGGGGCTTTGGTGCTCACTGAGTCTGTCCCCTGAGTGTGTCCCTTATGGATCTGAGGAGTTGTGGTCTGGATGGTCCCACTCTGACCCCGGGGTGCACTGGCTCTTGGATCTCAAGAAGGCGCTAATTTAGCCTCTGCCGGAGGCCACCCAGCAGGAGCTATGGAGAGATCTGCAGATTCCTCTTCTTTGTTTGGAGTTTGGAGATGCCCAGATGAGGCCCAGCTCTGAAGCAAGACAAGCTGCTGTGGGGGCCTTGGGCCTTCTTTTGGATGTTCTGGGTCCCTCTGTCTCAGCTGTAGTTTTTAAGGTAATTTTAGATTTCAAAGGACCAGGCCATTCATATGCAAAAGCCTTTGCACACAGCTTGGGTGGGGCGGGGTCTGAGGGTGGAGCAAACAGCAATGGCTCCCCATCAGCCTTGCCCTAAGAGGCCCCAGAGTCCCAGTGTCCCTCGGTAATCACTGCAAAAGCACCTCTGAGAGAAAGCTGCCCTCGAATTCCGCCCAGGCAGTCCAGTTTCTCCCCGAATGAGTCGGGGTTCCCGGAACTGTGTTCAGAGCAGTTGAGAGCTTGTGTCTCCCTCCCGACTGGAAAGACAGCCGTGTACTCAGTTGCCAGCCCTTTCCGCGTGCACCTCCGTACCTCTGCCTTTATTTCCGCAGCTCCTCTGAGTCTCTGTGCTTTTTCTCTTTCCTTCTAGTAGAATTTCCACCGAGCCAGCCTTCCTGTGGTTCGGTATGATGTTCGTTTTGTCTTTTAGTTGTAGTTTTGAAGTGGTTGTGCGAGGCAGCAAGTGCAGGTTTTACCTATGCCGCCATCTTGGTTTCTCTCTTGTTCCCCTTTATAGGCTTTTCTTTTCTTTGTGTAAAACTTAGGAAGTACTCGTTTGCTTTTCACATGTGTAGCCTATAGGAGAAAGGGCAGATAATGTGGTTTTGTTTTTTTCTGTAAGGGTACGCACTGTATCCTTTCATGCTTCAGTGTTTCACAGGAGGTACTAATTAACTGCTGGGAGAAGTAAAAATTTTGAGTAGGCAGTTTCTGATTCAAATTACAGTATTTTCTCTGGGAAGGGAAAGAGCTTTGTTACTTACGTTCTTCAGGCAGCTTAGTTGTCAGGGTTTCTGTAGATTAGGTCTCCCAGCCAATGTGGAAATGCCCACATCTTCAACATGTCAACTCATTGATTCTGTTTACAATGTGATTTATAGAATTTCATAACCTAATTCATTTCAGTACTTAAAGATAATCAATTTTCCGTTCTCATGCATTTGTCAAATGTGCTAGGTTCCTAGAGAAGAACAAATACCAAACAGACTGTCCTTCTTTAAAAAACAAAACAAGCAAAAACCTCCCAGTGGCTCCATCTCCCAGAGAAAATTGCCATAGTATGTGGTTTATTTCCCTCTTCTTCCAGATGTGTGTTTTTAAAATAATGTATTTTTTTTTCATTTAGCATTATGTAATTTAAGATTTTTCAAATGTCACTGCAAGTTTTATAAGTAGCCTTTTTAATGGGTGTATGACATTCCATTCTGTGCCATCATTTATTTCATCCCCCTCCCCTTCCCACCCACTGAATCATTTCTGTTTTTTACACTTTACAGAAATTTGATGAATGTCTTTTGATGCTTTTTTTTTGGTATTTTTTATTATTTCTTTAGAAGTAGAAATACGTCTTAAAGATTTTAACCATTTTAACATTGAAATCTTATCCAGTGACGTACGGCACCATCCGTATTGGATGAGGCAGTGAGGAACAACACAGATGAAGTTTTCATCATCACAGATCTTACAATCAGTGAGAGAAAGATTAAACAGACTATACAAGCCAGTTCATAGTTAAAACTTGGAGAGAGGCAGGGCATGAGATGTTATAACAGATTTAAGAGTGATGGTTCTAATTTAGGTAGGGAGGGGTTGGTCAGGAAAGACATTTGAGGGAGAGACATTTAAATCTGATAGCCGGAGCACAAGGAGCGCTAGGCAAACACAGGAGGGAGGACTAGCAGACATTAAGGCTAGGGGAGAGGGAGATGGGAAAGTCAGGCTTATTGTGGAAAACTTGGCACAACAAAACTGAGAGAATACCAATATGTCAGTGGAGGGATCGAGAGAGAGTGACATGAAATAAGTAGGTATATAGGGGCCAAATGACACTGGCCTTTGTAGGCCTTATTAAGAATTGAGGTTCTTGAGAAATACATTGTCTGGTTCCGTTCCACAGTGGCTTACCAATTTATATTTCTGTCAATCCTGTATGAGTGCCTGGCTCACTTGTCAACATTGATAGTGTCATTTCTAAAAGACTGCTGGTGTGATAGATGAAATATTTTCATTTCAGTGTGTTTTCTTTGACTAGAAGTGAGGAAGAACTTTTCCCTAAATGTTTGCAGCTGGTGGGTGTTTCGTTGTTTTTGACCATTCAGTTCCTTTCCTTACCCACTAAAACATTATTGTTAAGTTGTTCCACAAGCACTCTAGTCACACACGGGGAGCCGCGTCAGGAATTTGTAGACGAGTTCCTGCATGTATTTCTCTCTTAGTACTCTGGACCAGGTGCTGGATGAGGTCAAGACTGAGTTTCTTTTGGCTTTGTGATTGGGTATTCAAGTATACATGGCTATGGAATTGGAATTTTAGAAAGAACCTGATAAACTCTGGTGCCTTTACTTTTTTAAGAGACAGCTCACATCTTCCTTCCCCGGAATGAATTGCTGCTGCTTTTATATTTGTTTAGCTCATTGCTTGTACTTTTACTTAGCACTCCCTTTTCTTTTATTTAAATTGTTGGTTAGAGATTTTCTACCCTTCAGAGCAGAAGCAGTGTCAGTCTGGTTCAGCTGTCTTTGTGCCCCCATTGGCACTGCCATTGACAATATTTCGGACATACGGTATGAATGAATTGGCTGTTTATGTTTATGGCTATCATAGCTCTTAACATTTATTATACTTTGAAAAGTTAGCTGAAAATACAGCCTTCATCTATTGTGAGGCCAAGGAAGGGCATATCTAGAGTAGTTTTGCTAACTGTATCCCCTTGATGCTGTTTAACCGCGCTCGATGCCCTGTATTTGCAGTAACTTACTCAAAACCAGGACTGCTCGTCCTGACAGGGTTTCCCGTCAGGAGCAGGTTGTGGTCACAGGAAAGAGAGGCTGCCCTGAATCTGTAGCAACTTGCCTGGGTGTTGGGTTACGTTATCTTTTGGGTGTTTTACCTTTGCCCAACACTCAGTGTCTGGGGGAGACTTAACTGGTTAGAGCCTGCAAATTTTTAATATGATGATTAGATTTTTGTAGATCTGAACATCAGTAAACTCATATATGATTTGTGAGAACCCAAATCAGAAATGGACATAGGAACAAGGTTACACGTCAATGTTCTGAAATCCCACAGAGATGGTTTGTTATTTTGTGTATACCTGTTTATACTGCAGTCCACCATAGAAATTGATGTCGCTGTTAGTGAGGTTGACAGCTTTCGAAGGTTAAAGGATTAAAGGATTGCTTATTTTGTGGGCGAGATAGGCTTCTGTTTCTCTGGTTTCTCTTACTCATTCCCTACAGTTTGGACATTTTCATTGTCATTAGCACTTAACATTGCTGAGGGCATTATTGTGGATGTTCTATTTATGTTAACCCTGTGCTTCATCGCTATGGATAAGTTGTCTTCCTCAAGTAGTTTTGTTATAACACCTTCAGCATGTGTTTTAATGAAAACTGTAGCAAACTACCTGTCTTTTCTGGGTAGGTAGGGATTCTTTTATTATGAATTTTCGCCATGCTGTTAGAATTTTCTGCAATAAATAGGGCTTTCTACTTCATTTGGCATACATTTATGAATGCTTTCACATCAGACATTGTGTTAAATCTTTTAATGCAGAGGCATTAAATTATGTGGTAACGAGCAATATATATAGGTGGGCACAGGTTCTGGGGGAGCAGAAATGAGGGATATGTATCATATTCATGGAGGTGTGGAAAGTGCCAGGATCAGGGAAGGCTTTCTGGAGAAGGCAGCACTTAAACTGGTTTTGAAGAATGAATAAGAATTGGGCGGTAACAAGGGTAAGTTGTAATTGCGGTAAGGATGGAGAGAAAGGAGCCCAGTTAAGAAGCTGTTGCTGAAGTGCCACCTATGAAATATTCTTGTGAAAAAGAATAGATCAAGCTGAATTAGATCAAGCCTCTATATCTAACTAGTAATTTACTGCAAATACAGGGTATGGAGCATGGTTAAATAACATTACGGGATACAGTTAGCAAATTCCAAAATGTGAGAAAGCAACTTGTTTTTTTCAACAAAGAAGAGAGGAAGAGGGAGAAGAAATCTATAGATTAAGAAAAACTTGAGGCACATCAATGCAAGTGCAATGTGTTTTCCCTGTTAAGACTCTGATTTGAATAAATTAACCTTAAAACACTTATGAGACAATTGGGAAAACTTGAGCATTGATTGGATAGTTTATGATATTAAGGGATTTTTAAAAATTTAGGTGTGGTAATGGTATTGTGCTTCTGTTAAATAAAAGATGGAATTAGATGATGCTTAGAATTGACTTCAGAGAGATCCAATATTACCTGGATGCTATGTGTGTGGAGAAGGAACACTTACTTGTTGATACATTTTGAAGCTATGTATTGTGGTACATACAGCTTATTATACCATTCTTGCTACCTTTGTGTATGTTTGAACTTTTATATGTTTTTAAAAAGCTGTTGCTGTACTCCAGACAATAATTATCAAGAACCTGAAATAAAAAGTACTGGTTGTAGTGATGGAACAAAAAGGATAGATTTGAGGAATAAGTTACATGATAATTAGTCAGACTTAGATGTTTGGGGTTGGAGGGACAGGAGTCTAAGTTTATGGCTTCAGACTTGAGAACTGTTACTAAGCTAGGGAAAATGGAAGCAATGTCTTTGGAGGGGTTGGGACAGGGTGATGATATTGGAAGTTTGCTTTTGGACATACCGAGTTTTAAGAATCTGGATAGAGGTGCATAGTTGGTAGCTTAGGAGAAGTCAGAGCTAGATATGGATTGGTATGTGGGTGACAGTAATTTTGGATCAGTATGTAGGTGAGAGTAACTTTGAGAAAAGATAAAAACTGGCCAGGGAGAATATGTAAAAGGAAAGGAGGGTCCCTGAGAGGGACAGAGAAAGAGGAGCCACTTAGGATTCTGAGAAGAAGGTCAGAGAGTTAGGAAAGTAGGATTTTAAAGAAAATCAAGGAGATGAGTTTTCAGAATAAATCCAGTGGGAAGGTCACATACGATTAGAGCTTGTTTAGTTCCTCTTGATTATGAACAATAAAATCCTTTGAGGAGCTGGTGTGTGTGTGTGTGTGTGTGTGTGTGTGTGTGTGTGTGTGTTGAGAAAGCTTTGTGGGCAAACTGTTGCTATCCTGCATTTATCAAGTCCCTTTAGAATAGATGAATAGAGACTATAAATCAAATGGAACCTGTGTTGATTAGCCAGAGAGTTATGATTTAAGAGCAAAAGAGCTTTGGCCCTGACCAGTGTGGCTCCGGTGGTTGGAGTGTTGTCTTGTGCACAGAGGGGTTTTCAGTTCCTGGTCAAGGTACAGGTCTAGGTTGGGGTTCATTCCTGGTAGGGGCGCATATGGGCATATGGGAGGCAACCCTAATGTTTCACTCAGAGGTCGAATGTTTCTATCTCCCCCTCTTCCCTTCCTTCCCCTCTCTCTTAAAAAAGAAAAAGAAAAGCAAGAGAGCTTTTATTTTATTAGAAATTAAGATCATTATCCTTCATTACCTTGGTGCCATTAACTTGAAAATCATGTTCACTTGTGCACTTTAGTTCTCTATGAAAATTTTGTCAATTTGCACAAAAAATAGTGGAACTGAAGCTGCCATAGTTCAGAGTCTTGGAATTGTGAAAGCTGTAGTTGGGTGATACTCTGGGGTAAATCCAAACAGTCTTAGCAGCAGGCAAAGATTATGTTGCTTATTGTTTCTTTTTTTTTTTTAAGATTGATTTTTTTTAGAATTTTGTTTTAAAATTTGTTTTTCTTTAGCTCCTTTTTTTTTTGGTGTTAATCCTCACCTGAGGATATTTTTCTATTGATTTTTTTAAGAGAGAGTGGAAGGGATGAAAGGAGGGAGAGAGAGAGAAACATTGATGTGAGAGAGGCACATAGATTGGTTGCCTCCCACTTGTGCTCTGACTGGATTGAGCCTGCAACTGAGGTACGTGCCAGAATCGAACCCTGACCCTTCAGTCCATGCACTGAGCCAAACCAGCTAGGGCAGCTCCTTTTATTCCAAAGGGAAGATGAGATAGATAATGGATATGGAATTGTTGTGAAGAAGTTAATGAGTCAGTTGGAATGTGATGTATTACTGTTACTTCCACTATATGACCATCGGTATCTATGTTAGGGCTGAAATATTGTGGATTTCCAAACTCTTAAACAGCAAAGAGAGAAGTTTTGGCAGGTGGGAAATAGCCCTCTGCCCTTCCAACCATCTTCTGTGCAGTAATCTTACTATCTTCTGTCTATATATATAAAAGGCTAATATGCAAAGTATCTCCTCGGGAGTTCAACCAGGAGAATGGGAGTTCAGTCGCTCGCTATGGCATGTGCTGACCACCAGGGGCGGCATGGTGGAGGTAGGGCACTGAGGGAGCAAGGGAAGGGTGGGATTGGGGGGACCACATGGTGACAGTGTTCAGGGAGGCAGGGAACCTGATCGGCCCTGATCACTGGCCAGGCCTAGGGACCCTACCCATGCATGAGTTTCATGCACCAGGCCTCCAGTTTGTATATATTTTCATGTAAGTACAGAGCTGTGAGAACTTGTTTCATTTGAAAAACCCTCACACAGCAGATTTTACAGCCCACATAGGGACAAAGGGATGACTCAACCTTTTAGGGATGCTTTTCCTTTAGTTTCTAACCTCTGACCAGACTATCTGTATAGTATGAGAGTTGAAATGTATCCATTTTTCATAAGACAGTTTGTAAGCTTGTTTGTCAGAAGGGGCCAGCGGGAATGATTCTGTCTTTCCAGAGCAGCATTTAGCCCACACTGGCTGCCACTCTGTTGCCTGTTGAGTCATTCCCACAGTTCTATATAGAGCTTTTCTTTTAAACATGATGTTCTTGGAGTGAGAAAGAAAGGAAGTTTTTTCTCTCCGTCATAGAGTCTATCCTGCCCCCAATTTTGCATTGCTTTTTCCCCCTAAAAACAAAATATTGCCTTCAGTCATTCTGAAAGTTTTCTCTTTTAAAGTGTTTGGGTACTTTAATTTATCATTTGTTTGACTATGTGAGCATTTAGGCATTCACTGGGCTGAGTTTGCAGCAGTAGGCTCTCAAAATACAGGCTGCTACTCTACCAGAGAGAGTGAGGAATTCTAGGTAAACATACTAAACATGGATTTCTATACACATTTTAACCATTTATTTGAGGGGGGGGGGGAGAGAGAGAGAGAGAGAATTAAAAACATCAGTTTGTTTTTTTTCAATGCTCTAACCAGCTGAACTCCCCGGCCAGGGCCTAAACATGGATTTCTAGTTTTGAGCTATTTGAAACTTAATTAAATATGGTAAAAGCATCTGACTATTCTTATTGAGTATTTGTTAGTAAAAAGTACTGTGAAGGGAATCAATGAGCTTTTAATTTTGGATAACTGGAAATTGCTATAATTTAAAAGAATTTCAGTTTGTTTTTTTGCAATGGAAGGTAAAGTGCCCATGTTCATTCTTATTCAGAAGATCCTGCTTTGTGCTAGTAGAAAAAGAATTGAAGTTTCTTTATCAGGGGAAGGAAATTCTTATGTATTGAAACTGCCTTCTTGTGCGTTCCATATATACAGCAAGACCGTAAAGTATTTTAGAAAAGGCAAATAACATCAATAAGCTGTCACACTCTCACATAGGAGCAAGTTAGAGGCTCTTCTCGGGGACTGGCAGATCTGAAAGACAGATCAGTTTTGGAATGCATTCAGGTGACTTAAAGAAATTTAAACTTCATTGTTGAAAGTATCCCTTATGTCCCCTCAGATGACTTTTTGAAAACAGCTATTTTAATTGGAGTGGGGGTGGAGAAATAGTTGAGCTTCTCTAGTTAAATGTTCAAGTTCCTTAGCCTGTTATCTATAAATATCACAGATGAAAAAGCCATTGGAACCATTTTTCAGAAAACAAACTCACCATACATGCATATATATATATATATATATATATATATATATATAGAGAGAGAGAGAGAGAGAGAGAGAGAGAGAGAGAGAGAGAGAGATGTTTCTATATACCTAATCCTCATCCTCACCTCGTATCAGTGGGTCAGTAATTGGGCTGTCTCTTCCACAAGACTGAGGATTCTGTTTAATCTGTTGCTCTAAATTGCATAGAAGCAGAGTCTCTTATACTAAGATTTTGAATAAAACCTCAACTTCCCTTTTTAAAAAGAGGGGGGTGGAAAGCAGTTCATTGGTGTTCTGAAGATCTCTTTCTGTGTTTCTCTCTCCTCCCCCCAGAGACAAATAGCAGGGGGAGGAGCTCACTCACTGTTCTAACCACACTTCATACATCTTAACTTGAGAGCTTTCTTGGTTTCCTGTCGGCAGTAATTCAGCTCTGTGTCATCTTAACTTGCCTAAAGGGTGGATAAACTGGTAACTGCACCGAGAAGGGGAGTTCTCACAGTCTGCTCTGAGCATAAGGCATGAGATTGAATTTATAAAAGCTTCAGTCGCCTCTGAAAACAACGTCTTTCTTCTGCGACTTTGAATTTTTCATTGTATTTGTGGACTGTTGCTTTTGAGAAGAATTTGTCATGACTCTACTGGAACCTGAGATGTTAATGATGGCTGTGCAGTCCGGTAATTTCCCATATTTCCTGCCAATCCTATTTGCCATAGCTTTCTTAAAAAAGGTTGGGAATATTTGTGCTAGGATTGGATGGAAATGAGGAGGAAGATAGGCGTTAAGATTAATGTTCCAGTAAATTATATATTTTCAGATTTTTATTGCAAAAAAAGCTAATTATTTTTCTAATTGCAAATTCTGATTATTCAGACATAGCTTTGAATTAGATGTTTACTGACCTTAAAACTAACTGTTCAGTGAGGAGACAGACTTATGTGGGGAAAAAATAACTATTTTCCTTTAATCAATTATTTTATCATCTGTGGCACTGCTTTTAATGTAAGATAATTAACTTGTTTTTGTTGTTTTATACATTATTGTCTTCAGGCAATAATCTATACTCTATTTTTATGTCTTTATGTGAAAGCATATGTAAAATTTTTTTCTAGCTATTCTTTCTCTCTTGTGGTATAACCATTCTATTTCATGTTTTGGGTCTTTGGAAATGCTCTTGATAACACATAGGATTATGACTCTTAAGATGGGAAAGTTTGAGCAAGGAGACAGAAAACAAAGAATTTTTGAAATTATCTAAAAACAGTCTCTCCAACTCAAAAAAGATCTTAAAACATTTTGAATTCCTGTTTGTTTTTAATGGTTTGTTTTACTTTTAATGTTTTTAAACTTATAAGTTAGACATCTAAAAATAGGGAATGTTCTTTTGTTATTTTTAGACTTCTGCTAAAATGTAGTCTAGTGTTTTCCTGTTTTACAGCAAAGCTTGATAGATTCGTACAAGTGGCACTGGAGGATCTCTTCCCATCCACTGGCCTTCTCTCTGAGGAGAATGGGACTCTGGTTCTGGAAGATACTGTCTCTGGCAGAACTGGTCTCACTGTTTTCCTCGGGGAGTGATTAGATAGTATGTTGAAAGACACAGATATCCATCTGAAGATAGGATCAGATGCTATCTGGCTAAGCTTATGGACAGGTAAGGGACAAAGAGAAAAGATACTGCTGTTCTTTTTTTTTTTTTTTTTTTTTTTTGGTTTTTACAAAGAAGATCACGATGAGGCATTTAATTGAGTTTTTCTGATTATAATATGCTATGTGTTCCAGGTTGCCTTTCCTTTTCCTCCCCCAAATGTGTTGAGCTCTATGTTCTGAACAAGACAATGTGCTTATCTGCATGTTTCCCATCTGTCTTTGATGAAATAGCCCCGCGTTCACTGACTCAGTTATTTTCTCCTCTGCGTTCTGGTTCTCCGCTGTCTGCGGGCCGGGGCACGGCTCACCTTAGGGAGTAGGTGTTAGCATTTGAGTTCTCTCTCCCGTCTTGGATCATCTTTTACTTACAGATCACCTCAGTCTAGTCACTTTTCTTAACAAAGGTTAGAAGATTGTTTGCTTTCTCCTAAGGGGTCTGTCTCGCTCTTCCCCGCTGGATAAGGGAAAGGGATTTACTTGTTTTCTTGTCTTGCCTAAGAGCTGTTTTTCCTATGACATATGTTGGGCAGAGCTAGCCACCCATCTGTTGGACCAACTAGCTACTTCATAAATCTTTCAAAGGATAATAGTATGTAAGACAAGTATAGATGAAATTGACAGGGGTGTTGGAAACAGGTAGAATGAAAGGTCTGCAGAGAACAGCATGTATGTGGACCTTTTTCTTTCGCCCGTGTGTGTAAAAGAGAAACGGTATAGGAAGGAATAATAGGAAACCTATTTCTAGAACAATTGTGATTTCTAAATGTTCAAAAACTTTAATAATGTGTTGGTTTTGTGAAATTGTTACTGTTTTCTTCTGAAGATCTACCCTTCAGAAGAAGTTATGAAATATAATAGTAATCTGACAGTTATATTTATGATGGAAAGTGAAAAAGCATCTGTTATGAAGCCTCAATAAACCAAAAGCCAACTTTTTTTTTTAAGTCGACATTTAAACTCTGTGAGCCATAGGTTTTCTAGCAGTAAAATATTTGGGACCTCCATTAATATATGCTTTATAGGGGAACGTACTGTTTAATAAGATTTGAAAATAGTTAAACCTCTTTAAAACAAAATTTAAGATGCAAAAGTTTTAAAAAAAATGTATTTTATTGATATTTTACAGAGGAAGGGAGAGGGACAGAAAGTCAGAAACGTTGATGAGAGAGAAACATCAACCAGCTGCCCCCTGCACACTCCCCACTGGGAATGTGCCCGCAACCAAGGAACATGGCCTTGACCGGAATCGAACCTGGGACCCCTCAGTCCGCAGGCCGATGCTCTATCCACTGAGCCAAACCGGCTTCGGCGAGATGCAAAAGTTTTAACCACACATTAAACTTTAGGATACTGAATATTATATAGCAAAGTTCCAGGGTTCATTGTATACTTATTGACAGTTTTCATTTAGTATTTAGAGCCTGGGGTTTTGGTGAGGCATATTTGCACGGAAAGACTTTCATCTTGCTTACTGGTGGTGGTTTCTCACTGACTGAGAGCCAGTCAGATACTGCCTTTCTATGAAACCTCTCTCAACAGAGGCAGCCCTTCCTCCTGTTTGTTCCCTAGCACCACTTTTACAGTGTGGACGTCATTTTTTCCTGCCTCCCTGGTTAAACTATTGACTTCTCAAAGGCAATGTGTTAATCTATGTACTGGCTCCTGACACTGGCACATATAGACCCTCAGGAAAAAATTTTTAAATGAATGAAAATGGTTCGGCATACTTCTAATAGGCACAAGCCTTTTTAAATCAGGAATTTATTGAAGTGTTTTGGAATCTGTTTTTGCATTAAGAAATAAATCCATTTCTAACTACCATCCTGTATCTTAGCCAATCTTTGTCCAAAGCAGACGCTGTTGAAAGCAGGACTTTCAAAATTGAGATTCTCCTGCATCTCAGGACGTGCAGTGTGCCCTGTCTGTCTTCCTATGAAGGCGGGCACGCTGCTAAATCTGAGTGTTCTGATCCAGCCACCGCTACAGACTAAGCATCTGTTACCACGCTGGCAGCCTGTCGAGATCCTGGTGATTAGAAAACAGGACCTTAGATGGATATTTGGGGTTTCTGAAGCTAACATTAAGGAAGTATTGGGACACAGTACTCTGTCTCATGTATTTCAGAACAGAGAAATTCTGGGGTTCAGCTCTTCTCAGCTAATATGTAAGGCTTTGACCATGCAGGCCTTATCTCAGCATTCAGCCAGTGCAGTCTTATGAATTTACTGGAGTCCTGGAACATGACATTTGTGTACTGGGGAGGGGGCCTGGGGGGTTCCCGCAGCCTGACCTGCACCCTCTCGCAGTCTGGGACCCCATGAGGGGTCCTTAGCGCTGCCTTTGAAGTGGGTGAGGCTCCTGTCACCGCTGCTATGCTCGCCAGCCATCGCTGCTGCGTTCACCAGCCGTGAACCCGGCTTCTGGCTGAGTGGCGCTCCCCCTGTGGGAGCGCACTGACCACCAGGTCTGCCCCCTGGTGATCAGTGTGTGTCATAGTGACCAGTTGTTCTGCCATTCGGTCAATTTGCATTAACCGTTTATTATATAGGATAACTCTAATAGTGAGACGGGGTTCCCTTGTAGAGAAAAGTATTGAAGCAGTTTCCTAGGTATGCTCTGGACCCTGACATACACCTGATCTTGATGAGGCACAGTCCGGGAGTAAGTTTGTTCTTTCTGTCTCTTCTGTGCACATATGTGCACACATCCACCCACTCCCATGCACTGCACCCAGACACACACACTACCCACACCCTACCCTCCCACCCCATGCTTATCTATGTATAGGATATCTCTGAAAGTAACTAGTAACAGTGACTACCTCATGGGATTGGAATAGAGAATTTTTATCCCACAAATCAAATCAATTGAGTTCTCTTTTAAGTTTATTATGATTATGGAACACCCTGTAAATGCGAAAGAATAGAGTCCAACAATATACACAGTGCATGAACCCATGGACACATTATATAACCTAAGCAAGAGTACACCATACCCTGAAATCTCTAAGTGCCCTCTTTGATTTATCCCTTAGAAACAGTTTTGTTTGCTTAAAATTTTTTTTAAATCTTTATTGCAAGTATTACATATGTCCCCTTTTTTTCCTATTGACCCTCTACCCCGACCCCCTCCTCAGGCACTCACCACGCTGTTGCCTGTGTCCGTGGCTATATGTATACTCGCGGAAGCTCTTTGGTTAATCCTCCCCCCCGTTTCGGTTGAGCGTTGACCCATGAACTAGGAGGCCATGGTTCAATTTCCAGCTGGGGCACAATCCCCAGTGTGGGTGTGCAGGAGGTGGCTGATCAGTACTTCTCTCTCATCACTGATATTTCTCTCTCTTTCTTTCTCTCTCCCTCTCCCCCCTCCCTCCCTCCATCTCTAAAATCAATTAAAAAATGTTTAAAAAACCCAAAAAACAAATGAACAGTGCCTGGGTGTCCACTTCCTGCCCTTAAGAACTGGAGTCAGATGCTGAGGCCTCATGGTTCTGTGGTGGGCCCCATCTTGCCCTGTGTCTCCGACTGGGGGTGATCTCATTCCTTGATGATGGTCTCAGAAGACAGGTGGGCAGACAGACAGCTGTTGTCGTCAGTGTTCTGGATTACATCTTACTCTCCTTTCTCTGACTCAGTGATTTATCTGGGGTCCACTTAAGAGTTAGGACCCAGATCAAAGGAATCTGAATTTGTCTGTCTCTATCTTTTTTTCTTCCCTCTTGTTTCCTTTTGGATAAGGCAAGCTGTCAAGACCATGAACCACAGTTGTAGCTTTATTAGAACAGTGCCAGATTAAATAAAGATGAGTCTCCTAGTTTTGTGGGTATGTGTTTTTTTTTTCCGAGCTTCATTTTTATGATTACCACATGCATTATTTTTTAAAGGATTTTCTTTTTTTTAAAATATATTTTATTGATTTTTTAGAGAGGAAGGGAGAGGGATAGAAAGTCAGAAACATCGATGAGTGAAAAACATCGATCAGCTGCCTCCTGCACACTCCCTACCGGGATTGTTCCCGCAGCCAAGGTACATGCCCCTGACCGGAATCGAACCTGGGACCTTCCAGTCCGCAGGCTGACGCTCTATCCACTGGGCCAAACCGGTTTCTGCAAGGATTTTCTGTATATTAACAAGGAAAAAATACTAAAAAACAAACAAACAAACAAAAAAAACCATCAACAACAAAAGCCAGCTTTCTCTGTCTTGCTCTCAACAAACTAAAGGGCAGTATTTGGCTGAGCTCACGGGGTCAGGGGTCTTGGGCATCCTTCATGTCATGGCAGTCACTACTGCCCTGTGTTCATTCACATGAAAGTCAGATCAGGTCCTTTCTCACTCAGACCTGCCAGTGTTCTCATTCACAGAAAAAGCTCAAGTCCTTGCAGTGCCTACAGAGTTCTATGTGGTCTGCCCCCACTCCTATAACTCTGCTGCATCCCTCCTCTTCCCTGTTTATTCTGCCCTAGCCTAGTGCTGTCCCCTGAACCCTTGGGGAATGCTTCTGTTCCAGGGCTGTGCACTTGCTGTTTCTTCCACCTGGAGCACTCTGCTGGTAGCCTCATGGCTTGCTCCCTCACCTTCAGATCGTTGTTCAAATGCCATTTCTCAGTTAGGCCTTCCCTGACCCACCCTGTTTTTAAATCCTGCTTTCATTTTTCTTCATGCTAGTTACCTGACAGAATATGTGATTTATTTGTTTACTGATTACTGCTCTCTCCCAACTAGAATAAAAATACATCAAAGCAGGGGGTTTTTCTCTCATTTTCTGCTGTTTCCAATGCCTGTATGGGTACCTGGCACATAATATGTGCTTAATAGTAATTCTTGAATAAGTGATTTCCAAAAAATGTGGGATATGTTTTAGGCATGTATGTTCCTATCACATGCATTGCACTGACTAGTGTAGTATAATTCTCAAAATGTGGTCTCGGGACCTCTCTGGGTGTCCTTTTCAGTGTGTGCAAGATTAAAACTTCATATATTTATACTAAAATTTTGTCTTTTTTTCAATTGTTCTCTTATGAGTGTACAATGTATTTTTCTAGAGGTACATGATGTTCAGTATCCCAACAAATGGAATACAGTATCATGTGAAAATACAGCTGTCTTTTAGTAAATTATATACGAGATTAGCAAAAATGATAAAAGAATAGCATTCTTTTCCCTGTTGTCTTTTCATTTTGGAAAATAATAGTATTTTTCATAAAAATCTGTTAACATGTAGTGGGTTTATTGCTAGTTTTAAAAGAAGAGTAAATCTTTTAAATATTTTTCATTTTTATTTTTTAATTTCTTACATGAAAAGCATTGATATGTATAACTCACATAAACAAGTGTGTTATACATTAGCTTTTTGAAGTTCTCAATAACTATACGATGGTAAAGGATTCCTGATATTAAAAAGTTTGAGAACAGTAGGGATAGTGTTTAAGAGCATGAACTTTGGAGTCCAGGTTTCTTAACTCTGCCACTAATTAACTGTATGACCTTGGTAACATTGAGTAAATTACTTAACCTGCTATTTCATCTGTAAAACAGTAATCGTATCTAATAAAGAGGGAATATGCTAATTGACCCTCATGCCATCGTAAAGGTGCCCACAGCCATTAAGGATGGAATATGCTAATTGACTATCACATCCTCAAAGATGGTGGCACCCAGTTTTCTCAGCCCTGCCTACCTCCAGAGTCCCCCAGTCCCTTCAGCTGCCCAGCCATCCAGGGCCAGCCAAGGTGCAGGCAAGCCTCAAAAGGTGGCTGCCCAGCCCCCAGGGCCACCCGAGGCTCAGGCAACTGGGGCTGGCTCAGGCTTGCGCTGCCGGCAGTGGCAGCAGCAGAGGTGTGGTGGGGCATCACCTTCCCCTGATCGCTGGGTCACCTCCCGCCCCTGAGGGCTCCTGGGTTGTGAGAGGGGGCAGGCCAGGCTGAAGTACTCCCCTACCCCTCCAGTGCATGAGTTTTCATGCACCGGGCCTCTAGTATTATAATAGGAGAGCGAGAGAGGGAGAGAGAGAGAGAGAACATGCGTGTGTGCACACACGTGTGTGTGTTGTAGGTATGGATAAAAGAGAGAAAAAATGGCTGAAAACATAGTATCTTGGATTAGGAGCTAGAACTGTTAGTTTGGGACATCTGTAGTCAAAGCACTCCACTCACTAAACAGTGTGTGATAAAGAGGCACTTCATCCCATTAAGTTGTTCCTTCTAACAGTCTAGTTTGTATAAATCCCTTTTTCATTTTTTCCCTTTGTTTCTATTTTGTAAGATTTATTGAAATTTATCTTTGCAGTGTTTGTATTAGGCCATGTTCTTGGCAGAGCTGTAGATCCTGCCTATGCATTCTAACTTACTCTCGATTTGCTGAACCTTTCAGATGTTTTTATAAAGTAAAAACACTAAATTGTTTTTTTGTTTCTGATGGGTTAGAATAATCTGAGATCTCTTAGGCATAAAGAGTGGTGTTAGTATAAATTTTAAAGAATTATTTGGAAGTAAATTTCTGTAATATATTTTGTTTTTTGACCTGAAGGTAGGGTGAAAATCCTTATAACAACCCATCTACTCTTTCTTTATCATAAAGCCATAACTCATATCGCCTCATCTTTGCTTTATAAATAGGACCTAGAGCACTTAGTTCAGGCATTAAAATGTTAATCAGCCCTGGCTGACGCAGCCCAGTGGTCGAACGGCAGCCGGAGCGCCAGAGGGCCGTTGGTTTAATTGCTGGTCAGGGGTACACACCTGGATTGCAAGTTCCTTTCTTCCTCCGCCCTGGTCGGTGCGTGTATGGGAGGCTCCAATTGATGTGTCTCACATTGCTATTTCTCTCTCTTTTTCTCCCCCCAACCCCCTCCTCCCTTCTTCCTCCCTTCCTTCTACTCTAAAAATCAATGCAGAAAATATTAACACAAAAAAAGCTAAATTGACTTTGACTTTCTGAGTTGTTATATTTAATATCTTCTCTTGAGACTTAATGAGGTTATATTCCTCAAATCATTGCCATAAAACGAATTTGTAAAATATTTGGCTGTACAGAGTATTGAAAACTTGTAGTATTAATATTAATTAGGCTGTCCAAATAGATACTATGAACTCAGTACTCTAACACCTTGCTACTTACTCATATTGTGTTTCAAGAAGTGGCAGCATCTGTATCACTTGGGAGCATGCACTGTCTCAGGCTCCACCTTAGGTGTGCAATCAGAATCTTCTCTTTAACAAGATCCTCAGGTGCATATTAAAGTTGAGAAGTATTGTTCCAACAGATATTTTATTGACCTTTTTGTTGTTGAGGTGAACAGGTGAAATGATGATGTATTGATGTATTTCCTGAATAGTAAGCACTGTTCAAAATGATAAAAATAAAAAAATAGAACTACAATGGTTGGAAAGATTCTGTGATGTCTAATTACTATGGAAACATTAGGTAAAATAGGAAACAAACAAAAAAAGGAAACTTGCTCTTAGTATAGTACTCACCATGTGATAAATGTTCACAATTTGACATCTTTTTAGGGTAAGTTTTCTTGGCTTTTGGAAGAAAGAATAGGTAATAGCTTCAGAAAAAAAAACCAAAAAACATTTACTTGTTGTCTAGAAGTTAGGCTGCTTCTTCTCTGAACCATTGGAGCTTGCTGTTCAGGCCTATGCGGTCTAAGGTGGGAATAGCAGTGGTTTTGAATATTTAGAAGTAGTGTTATTTTCTTTTTCTTTGTTTAAATAAAAGTTGATACATCAGGAAGGAAACCTTTTCGACAAAGAATGCTGAAAGAACTAGCTGCTTATGTCCCCCCAAACTCCAAAAACAATAAATCAAAACAAAAATCCATTGATCCGTATTTCATACCATACATAAAAATTACCTTGAAATGGTTCACAGACCTAAATGCAAAATCTAAAGGACACAAAGAGCATTAACTATAAAAGTAAAATTCTTAAATTGGATGTTTAAACACATTGTTTCATCTTTGTACATTGCTGAAAATAAAAAGACAAGCCATAGAGTGTGGGAAAGTATTCACATGTATCTGACAAAAGGGTTGTATCTATAATACATAAAAAACTCTTAAAACTGAAAAATAGGAAGACTTGATTAGACACTTCAAAAAAAAAAATCCAGTGGCCAATAAGCACATGAAAAGATTCTTCAAAATCATTGGACACTAGAGGAATTTAGATTGCAACCATGAGATACACAACGTGTCCACTGGAGTAATTAAAATAAAAAAGACTGACAGCACAGCAAAAATGAGACTGACAGTCCCTAGTGGTGGGCAAGAATCTGGAGCAATGGGAATTCACACACGGCTGGTGGAATGTAAAACAGTATAATCATTTTGAAAAACAACTTGTTATTTGTTAAAAAGTTAAACATATTCAATAAATGGTGGTGGGAAAATTGGACATATGCATGCAAAAAATGAAACTAGGCCACCACTTTACACCATACACAAAAATAAGCTCAAAATGGATAAAGGACTTATTAAATGTAAAACGGGAAATCATAAAAATCTTAGAAGAGCCCATAGGCAGCAAAATATCAGACATATATTGTAGAAATATTTTTACTGATACAGCTCCTGGGACTACATCAAAATGAAAAGCTTCTGCATAGCGAAAAAAGCCATCAACAAACCAAGAAAGCCCACTGCATGGGAGAACATATTTACCAATGTTATTTCCGATAAGGGTTTAATCTCCAAAATTTACAGGGAACTCATACAACTTAACAAAAGGAAGATAAACAATCCAATTAAAAATTAGGCAATGGACCTATATAGACACTTTTAGAAAGAGGACATACAGAATGCCAAGAGACATACAAAAACATGCTCAAGGTCACTAATCATCTGAGAGATGCAAATCAAAACGAGAATGAGGTACCATCTCCCACCTGTCAGAATGACTATCATCAACATATCAACAAATAACAAGTGCTGTCCAGGTTTAGCCACTGTGGAAAACAGTAGGGAGTTTCCTCAAAAATTTAAAAATGGAACTCCCATTTGACCTAGTAATCCCACTTCTAGGAATATATCCCAAGAAATCAGAAACACCAGTCAGAAAGGATATCTGCACCTCTATGTTCATAGCACAATTTACAATAGCTAAGATTTGGAAACAGCCTAAGTGCTCATCAGCCGATGAGTGGATTAAAAAAATGGTAGCACATCTACACAATAAAATTCAACATTGCAGTTAAAAAAAAAGGAACTCTTATCATTTGCAACAGCATGGATGGACCTGGAGAACATTTTGCTATGCGAAATAAGCCAGTAAGGAAAAGATAAATATCACATGATCTCACTCAATTGTGGAATATAATGAATAACATAAACAAATGAACAAAAATAGAGCCAGAGTCAGTCATCGAACAGACCATTCCAACCTAAGAAGGAAGGCAGGGGTGGGGAAGGGAAAGAGATTAACCAAAGGACTTGTATGCATGCAGATGAGCATAACCAGTGGACACAGACATAGTGGGGTGAGGGCTTGTTCTGGGGGTGGGAATGGCTGGGGATAGGTAAATGGGGGTAAGGGGAAAGGAGACTTGAAACAACAAAGAATTTAAATTAAAAAAGAGAATAAAGAAAAAAGTTAAATATATTCTCTTCCCAGGTCTTTACCTAAGAGAAATGGAAACATAGATTCATTTGTACATGAAGCTTCATAGGGGAGTTTTATTTTTAATGACCCCAAACTATCAACAGGTGAATTGATAAATTGTGGTGCAACCATGAAGCAGAAAATTACTAGCAATAAAAATTAACAAAATATTGATTCATTTTTAAAAAGTATGAATTTCAACAACATTATGCTGAATGTAAGAAGCCAGATTCAAGTGAATGCACACTGAATGTCCATTTATATAATGTTCTTAGGAATGTTATTCAGCAGTTAAGAAATTTAAAAAAGGATCATACTGTCCTATATAATGAAAGGCCAGACCATAAGCAGAACAACCGGAACAACCGCTCAACAAGTCGCCATGAGGTGCATTGACCACCTCTCGGTCCCTTCTCCCCCTGCCCCGCAGGCTCTGATCGCAGTGTGGTGAACAAATGGGGAACCACGGTGAACGGGGGAAGGGGGGTGGTGGCGGGACAGGACCGGGTACTATTGAGCAGCGGTGAGCATCCGGTGGCGAGCATCGCAGGGCGGCAGTGGTGATTGTCGCAAAGTGTCACGGGGCGAGGAGCGTCACGGAGCGTCATGGGGTGGCAGCCGGGAGCGTCGTGGGGCAGCTGTGGAGAGTGTCATGGGGCGAGGATCTTTGCAGAACACCGTGGGCAGCAGTGGCAAGTGTCGCAGAGCATCACAGAGCAGCCGCAGGCCGGGGGCGGGGCAGTGGCGCGGAGCTTTGTGGGGCAGTGCAGGGCGCCGCAGAGCATCGGACACGGCGCTAATCGCAGGCTAGGCCTAGGGACTCTATTCATGCATGATTTTGTGTGCTGGGCCTCTAGCTGATACGTAAAATACCTTGGGCGAGTCTCCAGAGAAGTATGCTGAGTGAAAAAAGCCAGTCCCAAAAGATTACATACCATATGATTCATTCATATCGATACTAATAATCTATACTAATAAAAGGGTAATATGCTGATTAGACCGGGTGGACTGGCCATCTTCCAGACATTCGACTTCCTTCCGGACAAAGCTATGGTGGTAGGGGCTGAAGCAGAGGCAGTTAGGTGTGATCAGGCGGGCAGGGGAGGGCAGTTGGGAGTGAGGCCAGGCAAACAGGGGAAGGCAGTTGGGGGCAAGATCAGGCCTGCAGGGGAGGGCAGTTGGGGGTGATCGAGCAGGCAGACAGAAGCAGTTAGGAGTGATCAGGGAGGCAGGCAGAGAGGTTAGGGGCAATCAGGCCAGCAGGGATGGGGGGACAAGGTAGTGGCAATCAGGCCAGCAGTGGGGCAAGGTAGGGGTGATCAGGTTGGCAGGGGGGTAAGATAGGAGCTACCAGGCTGGCAGGCAGAGGGGTTAGGGGCGATTAGGCAGGCAGACGAGTGGTTAGGAGCCAGTCGTCCCAGAATGCGAAAGGGATGTCTGATTGCCAGTTTAGGCCCAATCCCTGTGGTACATCCCCCAAGGGGTCCCAGATTGGAAAGGGTGCAGGCCAGGCGGCGGAACCCCCTGCATCCATGAATTTCGTGCACCAGGGCAGTAGTAACATAACATTATTAAAATTACAAAGTTATAGATATGGAGAACAGATTGATGATTGTCAGGGGTTAGGGCAGATGTGGCTATAAAAGATCAACATGAGGGATCCTGGTACTGTTGGAAATGTTTTGTATTTTGACTCTTATCAATATCCATAATATCCTGGTTATAATGTTGCACTATAGTTTTGCAAAATGTTGTAATTGTGGGGGAACTGGGTAAAGGATACATGAGATGGGATCTCACTGTATTATTTCTTAAAACTGCATGTTAATCTATAAGTATCTCAAAATAATAAGTTTAATTTAAAAATGAAGATGGTTTGGCACCTTTTTAAAAATCTAAACAGAGTTACTATATGACCCAGCAATTTTACTCCAAGGTATAGACCTAAGAAAATTGAAAAAATTTGCCCACACAAAATCTTGTACATGAATATTTATAGCAGCATTAGCCAAAAGTGGGAACAACCCAGATGTCTGTCAGCTGATGAATGGGTAAACAAAATGTGGTATTTCCTTACAGTGGAATATAGTATTCAGCCATACAAAGGAATGATGTACTTATATATTCTGTAAAATGAATGAACCTGGAAAACATGCTATGTGAATAAAGATAAGCACACATTGTACAATTCAATTTATATGAGATGTCCAGAATAGGCAAATTCATAAGACAAAGTAGATTAGTGGTGGAGGGCCTTGTGACAGGATAGGATGGAGAGTGACTGCCAATGGATGAGTTTCATTTGGAGGTAATGAAAATATTCTGGAATTAGATAATGGCAGTAGTTGCACAGTTTGGGGAATATACTTACAACTACTGAATTATATATTTTGAGTGACTGAATTAAATGTTATGTGAATATCTCAATAAAAAAATTGTATGAGAAAAAATGCAGGTTCCTCTAGAGCAGTGGTTCTCAACCTTTCTAATGCTGTGACCCTTTAATACAGTTCCTCATATTGTGGTGACCCCAACCATAAAATTATTTTCGTTGCTACTTCATAACTGTAATTTTGCTACTGTTAATGAATCATAATGTAAATGTCTATATTTTCCGATGGTCTTAGGCTCTGCAGCAGTAGTTCTTAATTTGTGGGTCAAGACCCACAGGTTGACAACTGCTAGCAGGGTCGCTTAAGACTATGAATGGGTAAACAAAATGTGGTCTAGGCCCAAATCGGGTAGGATCAGGCCTAAACGGGCAGTCAGACATTCCTCTCACAATCCAGGACTGCTCGCCTGCCTGCCTTCCTGATTGCCCCTAACCGCTTCTGCCTGCCAGCCTGATCACCCCCTAACCACTCCTCTGCCAGCCTGTTTGCCCCTAACTGCCCTCCCCTGCAGGCCTGGTTACCCCTAACTGCCCTCCCTTGCAGGCCTGGTCCCCTCCTACTTCCCTCCCTTGCAGGCCTGGGTCCCCCCCCCCCTCCAAAAAAAACTGCCCTTCCCTATAGGTCTGGTTGCCCCAACTTCCCTCCTCTGCCGGTCTGGTCACCTCTAACTGCCCTCCCCTGCTAGCCATCTTGTGGTGGCCATCTTGTGTCCACATGGGGGCATTCATCTTTGACCACCTAGGGGCAGCCATCTTGTGTGCTGGAGTGATGGTCAACTCACGTGTTGTTCTTTTATTAGATAGTATTAGATAGGAGAGAGGCCTGGTGCACAGGTGGAGGCCGGTTGGTTTGCCCTGAAGGGTGTCCTGGATCAAGGGGGGTTGTGAGGCAACCTGGGTGAGGGTCCTATGATGGTTTGCAGGCTGGCCACGCCCCCCAGCAACCCAAGTGGGGGCCCTGATATCTGGGATTTATGTATCTTCTGTAATTGAAACTCTGTAGCCTGGAGTGGAGGCCTGGGCCCACCAGGGCAGGCAGAAAGCTTGGCTTCCTCCATTTCCGGAGGCAACCCAAGCCTCCTGCTCTCTCCAGCTCCTGGCTGCTGCCATTTTCGTTGGGATTTATTTATCTTCTATAATTGAAACTTTGTAGCCTTGAGTGGAGGCCTGGGCCTGCCAGGGCAGGCAGAAAGCTTGGCTTCCTTTATTGCTGGGGGCAATCCAAGCCTCCTACTCTCTCCATGGCTGCAGCCATCTTGGGTAGGTTAATTTGCATACTTGCTCCTAATTGACTGGTGGGCATGGCTTGTGGGTGTGTGGTGGAGGTACTGTCAATTTGCATATTACTCTTTTATTAGATAGGCGATATATGTGTATATATATTAGAGGCCCAGTGCATGAATTTGTGCAGGGGTGGGGCCGGCCAGCCTGGCCAGGGGGAGGAGACATGGGTGGTTGGCCGGCCTGCCTACTGGTTGAACTCCTGGTTGAGGGGACAATTTTCGTATTAGCCTTTTCTTATATAGGATATACACTGAGTGGCCAGATTATTATGCGTTCAGAGATCATAATAATCTGGCCACTCAGTGTATATCTTAATTGTCATAGTGGCTGTGGTAGGTGAATATTTGTCAAAACACATTGAACTATATGCTTTAAATGGGCAAGGTTTATTATATCAAAATTAAACTTCAATAAAGTTGAGTTTAAATTTTATAAAAATTATCTCTAATTCTTACAAGCTTAAAGTGACCTTTAGTTTAAAACTGTTTTTTATTAATATAGGCTAATAGCTGTTATACATACTAACAACTTAGGGATTCTGACTTATGTTGCTAATTTCTATCTCCTTTTTTCATCTATTCACTTTACAAAGTGAAATTAGATAAATCAGTTTTAGTCAGACTGAGCCCTTACACTTTTGAACTGGCATAATTCTGTTGCTGTGCTTTTTCAAAATCTGTGAGTGGGTGTAATTGTTCTAAATATTTTTAAACTTGTGGAACATTCTATTGGCTTTTGCTTTTTTTCCTTTTATGTACAACAGAATAATGTTTCACTGGGTGTTAAAAATCAGGCTCATTGCCTTTCACCTCCACTGTGGAGTACCTGGAGCTAATTTGGGCGCTAGGAGGTTGGCGTTAAAGTGACTCTTCAAGGGAGTAAGCAAACGATGCAAAGGAGGTAGCACAGCTAGGTAATGCTAACAAACAAAACTAAGAAAACCCCAAGTGTGTGAACTTCTTTTCCACCTACTTCACCTGATACCTTACCAGGAAATGTGCTATGAGTACACAAAACCCTCCCAGGTTTGAGAACAGGTCTAGAAGCTCATCGCCCAGTTAGAAATACTAACGCTGTAGGTGGCTCCTGAACTTTCTCCCTGAGGTTTTCTTCCCCTGCCCTCACTCATTTTGGGGGCCTGATCATGCCCCAGACCCGGGGTTTGAGTGTTTCCCACTTAAAACCTGCTCCACAGGTGGACAAAATAATTCATTATTTTCCTTAAGCATAGCTGAGGCAGCCTTATATTTTAAAAACAAACCATTAAAAACTAGTAGAAACCAAATAGGAAAGTGCAAAAATATGTAAACGCCAGACACATTTCTAGATTATGGAATTTTAAGTGGATTTTGTAAGGATTATAGCAAAATATAAATATATTCCTATATAATAAAAGGCTAATATGCAAATAGACCGAACAGCAGAACAACCTGAATAACCAAACAACTGGTTGCTATGACATGCGCTGACCACCATGGGGCATGTGTGGAACATGGCGGGCATCAACTGCAGCGGGAGAGTGGAGCAGGTGAGTGGGGTGCCAGACCATGCTGGGCACTGGTCGCTGTCCTCTGGGCAAGCCTCTGGTGATTACTGAAAATTCTTTGCTCCCGCGCACTGAGGTCCTGCCTGGGCCAGAGCTGCCGCTTGCACCTACTGCCAGCACTGGCCCTGCTCACACCTGCAGCCAGTGCCTGGCACTGGTCCCGATCGCTCGGCACCATCAGTGGGTGTGAGCAGCGGCTGCCAGCCCTGATCATCCCTGAGGGCTGCTCCATCTCCCTCTCTTCCTGAGGGGTGATTGGGGCAGGAGCTGCCTCTTACACCCATTGACAGCACCTGCCCCGCTCGCACCCGCTGCTAGCGCTGGCCCCAATTGCTCCGCACCATTAGTGGGTGTGAGAGGGGCCGGCACCATCAGCACATAGGAGCAGTGGCGGGAGCAGGGCTGATGGCAGACAGGACCGGGGACCCAGCAGGAGGGGCCAGGCAGGGACATGGAGTATGGGCCGAGACCCGCCCCTGTGCCTACCCACAGCCTAGGGACCCACAGTTCCTTTCAATGTGCACGAATTCGTGCACTGGGCCCCTGGTATTAAAATAAAATAGTAGCTAACACTTAAATAGGATTTACCATATGCCAGACAGGGCCCAAACTTCTTATATAAGTTAACTCTTTTAGTCTTTACACAAAGATGGGAAATGGATGCTCTTACTACCTCTCCCTCTTTTTTCTTGTTTTGTTAATTCTCTATCCCCTTTTGATTTTTCGTTAATCCTCACCAGAGGATATTTTTTCCATTGCTGTCTAGAGAGAGTGGAAGGGAGGGAGTGAGGTTGGGGTAGGGAGAGAGAGACAGACAGGAAGAGAGCAACACAAGGATTGGTTGCCTCTCGCATGCATCCCTACTGGGCCTGGATCCAACCTGACACCAGGTACTTGCCCTTGACCAGAAATCGAAACAGTAACCCTTTGATGTACAGGCCGACACTCTAACCATTTAGCTACCAGCCAGCGCTTATTACCCCTTTAACAGATTATGAAATTGGCGGTGCACAGTAGATAAGGAATATGTGAAATGCTACACACCTGGTAAGTGATAGAGCTAAGATTCCATGTTCTTTACCACTACATTATATTGCTTTCCATGTGAACTCAAAATCCTTTTATCCCCAAGTAATTACATAGTAGCCCTTGACAGGCTACCCAATTTGGCTAAGTTCCTTTGTCCCCTTCTCTCAAGACATAGGCCTACCTGTCTTTTTTGCCCCCTTCCTCCCCAGCCTTATTTCCCCCAGGACACTATGACATAATAGTTAAGAACAGAAAATACCTCTAACCTTTTGCTCTTTCTGAATACCTATATTAAATTCTGTTGTCCTAGACCTCCTCTCTGTACAGAGATGGCCTTTTTCCTTCTTCCTGCATCCAACTTCAGAAAGCTTTCCTACCAGCTCTAACTTCTGCCTAGAGCTTTCCTGGCTTTACCAGCGATTCTTGTACCTGTTCACAGCGATGAAAAAGGCTGCATTTTGAGTTACACAGCAGTGAGATTTCTAACTCTACCCGGGCCCAAACCAGCGTCGTATGTTTGACATTAACTAAAGCCTCCTGAGGGTCTGCCATAAACATGCGTTAGACTTTTTTTCCAACTTAGCAAGTAGTTTCTGTGGATAGGAAGTAAATTTAAGGGGGTAAGGGCATGAGTGGGGGTGGGTGGGAGGGGCAAAGGGGGAGTGAGGGCATATATGTAATACCTTAACCAATAGAGAAATTGTAAAAAAGTAAATTTAAACTGTATCTATAGAATAGGAACATTTTCCATGTGAAGGTCCTTGCTGGCTCTGGAAAGAAGAAAGGTCCTGGCCCCGGATCCCCCTTTTCCTCTGAGCCTGTAGCACCGGGCTTTCAGGGCCTTCTGAACAGCCCAGTTTATTTCTGCTCAGTCAGTCCATGAGACGTTTGCAAATCTTTCACTAGTTTTATCCTGATCATCACCTTGGAGTTGGGCTTTTGGTCAGCTGACTTGATGTTACTAAATTCATATTTACTTCCAATTAAGGTGGCTAGTATAATTTTTTTTTTTTTTTAGAAAAGTCTGGGTGAATTTAAAGAAAAAATGTGCTTTTGATGTGTGCATAGAATTTGCTAGGTGTTCCATGAAAGGTGTTTTAGAATCTAGAAAAGCATATGGTCCCCACCTGCCTAGGAGTCACATTGTGGTTCAGGCAATATTTAGTCCTGAAGTCAGTATTTGTACTTAGGGACTAATAGGCGAGTGTCCCAAAGTGCCGGTCCCACTTTTTCTTTTCCTGCCTACCTCTTCAGCTTCACTTCCTGTTCTTTGCCCTTTTACTTTCTAGATTCCATTCAACGTATTTTCTTCCCTCCTATTTCCTACCTGTCTTTATTTATTCCTATTCATCCTTCAGGTCTCAGAGAACGCCCTCCTCTCCAGTGGCTTTCATTCTTTTTCTCTTTTCTTCACACACTTTGAGATTGTACTTTATTTATGGGTGTTTTTTATTTTTTTAATGTGTATTTCCCTTACTAGATAATAAACTCTATGAATGCAGGTATTATATCTGTTACTGTTCATTTTGTTTTACAATTTTATATCCAGCATCTATCTAGTTTGATACCCAGTAGATGCTAAATAAATGTATGTTACTGAATGAATGAAGAGAGCATGCAATATTGGAAAGACTGGGAAGAAGAAAGACATTCCTGGAGTATTTGGTGTTCAGGTCCCCCAACCAAACTATTTCTCACAAAGCAAGTACAAACGCCTTGCTAAGGATGACTCTAGTTCCTTTATAACGATGTAGCGGTCATGTTTATTTGTGTCGTCTGTCTCTGTCGCTTATTCATTTTGAGAAAGGTGGTCCTCAGTGTTCATGAAATGGCCAAGATGTATAAGCCTACAGAGTGCTCATATTCCTTTCCCTAGATACTGTTCTGCTCAGGGTTGAACCAGAAATTGTATCTTATTTCAAGTAGGGCGCTGGCACATATTTGAGAGCCCTCTGTTCCGGTAATTGATTTGAAATTAGTTTTCTTTTTAATATACTTAGTTTTGACTCAGGATTTGGGATATCATCATGGCATATTTAACTCAAGTGACTTAACCATTTTTATTAAATGGCAAGCATTCATTTTGAAACTTAATCACGTAATCTCAAATCAAGAGTCTTAGTGTCTGAGTACTTCTGCTCCCTGCCCACTGATTTCTTACTTCCTGCATCTCAGAGCACTTTTAAGGTGAAGATGAACAATTTTTATGAGATCTGTGGTGCTTCTGAAAGCTCTTGGCTTAGTGTACTCAGTTTCAAAAATTCTTTTCATAAGGACGTCAGACAGCGTTAAATTTGGTGTGCTGGTGGTAGGATTAAAGTACCACAAACAGACTTTATTCCTTGGCAAACTTCCCTCCTAATTTCTTTTGTTACTTTAAGCTTTCTGAGCTGTCTTTGTTCTTTAGAGGTGCTTAGAAATTTCTTTTCCTAACAAAAGAGTTACATAAAGTAAGATTTAGAAAATTTGTAGTTTAACAAATGCTCTCATAAACTATTCATAATAAAGATGGGTTGGTTCAAGTTTACAAATTACACTTAAGATTCAAATTGCTAAGTGGTGGTGTTATGGGTATGAGGTTCTTGGCTTTTCAGGATGTCATCCTTTTTAGCCCTGTAGCTAAATATCAAGAGGCTACATGTTCAACCATAAAGCTTAGCCTCTGCCAGCATGACATCAGTTCCACAAAACCTCACTGGCTAATTATCCCCTGGGACTAGGACATGGATTTGGCAGCTTGTGAAAGCTGCTCTTTCCAATTTCTCTCTTCCTGGCTGTGACATATCCCAAAGGAATGAAGTTGAGAAATAATCATCTTCTTTTGATAGTTCTCAACCTCTCATTCCCACAGTGGTTCTCAGGGCCAGGGATAGGAGATTCCTTATTATTCCACTTGAATCCTGTAGTTGATGATGTATTCTTTAAGTCGTGACCAGTAAATGAGCTGTGAGAAAGGTGAGTGGCAAAGGACCTCTTGTACTTTGAGGTGTGTTTCTGGATGGTTGTCTACAATGATCCTAGTGCTTTTGTTAGGGTCCTCTTCATGTTACCTATTGAAAAGCTGAAAGTCCTGTATTGTCAACCAGTGGGGTCATCCACTGTGTTAGTTGACATTTGGTATAAGAATTAGTATAGACATTTAACATTTTCTTTAATGAGCACCTATAAAATAACTTTCTTGAAGGCAACCTTGGATAGTAAAAAGAACTGTATGACCTTAAGCAATCCTCTTAATCTTAGCCTCAAATTTTTCATTAAATAATTATTCTAAAAATAAAGATGTAGTACCTGTTTTGTCTTCCTCAGAAAGTGTTGTAAGGATGCAATGAGATAACACGTGGACAATTTTACCAAGATTACCACTGATCTCCTAGTCATGCTATTCAGTGAGCCCATTTTAGGCTCTTACTTGATTTTCCTTTACCATTTGACTCTATTCGATGCTCTCTCCTCATTCTATATTACTTGGGATTCTTTGTATAATCTTGATTAACCTAAGCACAAAATAATTTTTTTGAAAAGTATTGGATAGTGCACAGCTTAATAAAAAGGCTGGACAGTAAAGGTCAGAAAGTGAGCAGAGGCCCTGGCCAGGTAGTTCAGTGGGTTTAGAGCGTCGTCCGATCTGCCAAGGTTGAGGGTTCAAACTTTGGTCAGGGCACATACAGGAACCGACAACTGAATGCAACAAGTCAGTGCCTCTCTCTTTCTCTCTCTCTCTCTCTCTCTCTCTCTCTCTCTCTCTCTCTCTCTCTCCTCCTTTCTCTAAAATCACTAAATAAAAATTTAAAAATAAAATGTACAGAAATAAGCACATTTAAAACAGTGATTTCCATGTCACAGAACCAGCCTGCTGAGGACTCTTTCACTGGCACTGCTCACTGGATCTTCTTTGCCGTTGCTGCTGGCCTGGTCTCCAACGAACTCTCGTTGCTGTTGGCATTGCCACCAGTAGACACCTGTGGCAGTGCCATGAATAATTTCTGATTATATTTTCCACCTTTGTGTCATTCCCCCACTTGTTAAATTTCTAAATGGGAGGAGTTTGTTGGCCAAACTTGGGCCGTGTTTGTGAGCTAGATGCCAGGATGCTGAGAAGGGAACTCTCTGTTCCGTAGTAATAAGGAGGGCCTGCCTTCCCCTATCGTGGAATGCCCCCCGTGGGAAAGGCATTCACATCCTGGGCCACTAAACTATGGACTCCATCCTCTCTCCCGTTTGCCTTCTGTCTCTGTCTTCCTCATCCTGCTTCTCCAAGTATTTCCCAGGGCTTGTCCCTGACTCTTTTTTCTTCTCAGCCTGTACATTCTCTCTAGCAATCTCACCCCAACTTGCGGCTTCAACTATCACTTATCAGGATGTCTGAATCTGTATCTCCAGGGCATCTGTATCTGTGTCCTGAGCTCTGGGTTCTTTTAATCTGGGAATTCTTCCCACGTAGACATCTAGATGACTCATAAACACTTCAGCCCTTTCCATAGTTAAAACTGATGTCACCATTCCAGGACTACCCCTGCCTGCATTCCCTAACTCCTCAGTACCAGTTGCCTAACCAGAAAATCAGGAGTCATTAATTCTTCTGTGTTCCTCACATCCATTTAGTGTCTAAGTTCTGTAGATTGTACCTCTAGTTAGACTTCTATTTTGTCTCATTGCCCTAGATCAGACTCTGATAATTTCTCACTGTGGTTTCGGTAGCCTTCCGATTGGTCTCCCGCCTATAACCTGACTCTTCTAACCTGTCATTTATACAGCTGCCGACATACTTTTTCCTACAGTCAGTTCTAATAATTTTCTTTTCAGAATTATTTAACTTCCTGTAGGGTAAAATTTAAACTATTATATTTGTCTATTTGGCTTCCGATTATTCAGTCGTTTCTTATCGCTTACAACTTCAGTCCCCGGCGGTGCTGAACTGTTTTTGTAAAACATCCTGTGCTTTTTAAATTTCTGTTTCTTTTCATATAATCTCCCCTCTGCTTTGACCTGTTCTCTCTCTGCCTGCCAGACTACTAACTTCTACTCATCTTTCAAGTCCCAGCAAGGGCTGCCTCTTCCGAAACGCATGCTGTGTTTGATTCCAGACATACTCAGGTACTCCCGTGCTCTCCCCATACTTGGTACAAACCACCAGAGCAATTGCTTCATCACGTTATTGTGCCTGGCGGGTCTCATCAGTTCAGGGGAGGCGTCTGATTTCTGTTTCCTCAGATCCCAGTACATAGCAAGTATATAATACTTTTTCTTTAAAGTGTTGTACACATGTAACAGTATTTTTAACATAGGAATTTTCTTATAAGTAATAAGCTCTTTCCAACTCTAAAGTTTTGTGATCTATGAATCAGTTCCAGCAGCACATTCTGATTTTATTTCACTCATTTTTTTAAAATGCTGGGGGCCAAAGGTTCAAGACCTCTACCAGCCCTCAGATGAGTTGACCTTCCCTGTGATCAGCCTTCTTCTCTTTTCCCAACAAGTCAATTAAGCAGACTTTCCTTTAGTTTTTCCAGTCTTCCACCTAATGCACATCTTAATTCTAAATAATGATTCGCTTCATGTGTGACTCCATTTTCTTCCGCGACCACCGATGCAGTCGCTGTGCTTTAATTAAAATTACACAGTGGCTGGGAACATGTGTGTTAGTTAATATTCTAGAGGTCCTCTAGAGAACCTGGAACTTCACCTGTCGATGTGGCCGGATGCTGGTTCTGTAGTAGCTTTTTCTCCCAGTCCACAGTTCTCATCCTGTGCTCCTGCTGCGGGCCTTAGCAGAGCCAACAGTATATAGTTTAGCTTCACCCACATCTTATTTTTTAGGAGTTGGCTACTCTCTCTTGATTTACTGCACTGGGAAGAGTAAGTCTTGATTTTTATTTTTCCCTCGTTCCTCCCTCCGAGGGAGTCTGCGTCATTGAGAAATGTCTAACCTCATGGCCTCGCACAGGGGCTGGACCTTTGCCTGAGGGAACTTGACGCTGGCAGTGTTTTTACTCAAATTCCCCTTCTTGGGGAGGGGGATTTCAGCGGGGCCTGCCAAAACAGGAAGATGTTGGGAAATTTTTTAGTAGCAAAGCGGTTGCCATTAGGTTACTGAAAAGTATTTGAAGAGTTTTCTGGAAATAAGCTTCAGCATTTTGAAATCCTTCTGGGAGAAAGCTGCAGCTTCTGGCAGGTATAAACAAAAATTCAGACTGAGGGACTCAGCGTTTCAGTGGTGTGCTATGTTGTTCTAAGGAAACTGACCATTTGGATGAGGAAGAGACGCTAACCAGGGAGAGTTTTAGGAGTTTAGAAACTCTCAGGGAAAATAGCTGTAGGCCGAGGCAGATCTCTAGGGATTATGAGAAAAACTTGGCTTTTTATCAGTTCTGGATTATACTAAGAGTAGATCATCACAGGGATTTTCTTTGGCAAATCTCTCTTTCAAATTCTTATTTTTATTGTCACTGTATTCTGTTTACAAAAGCACTTTATTGATACAAACGCTCAGAGTTAGAATAGATGATCTCCCTATTAGGAGAAGGTGTGAACCAGCAGATGTTTGGAATATGACTGCCTCTGCTTATTTTTATCTTTGTGGCTCGGATGAGGAAAAGTTACACAGTTGTTTGCCTTTATGGAATGAGAAGCTGAGCAGGCGCTGGGCCCCGACAGTGGGAGAGTTGTGCAGTTAGGCCATCTGTGGCAGCTCTGTAACTTTCTGGGAAATTGGGAACAAGTACACAGTATTTTTTAGAAATACAGGCTTGCCTGCCGAACCGGTTTGGCTCAGCGGACAGAGTGTCGGCCTGCGGACTGAAAGGTCCCGGGTTTGATTCCGGTCAAGGGCATGTACCTTGGCTGCGGGCACATCCCCGGTTGGGGGTGTGCAGGAGGCAGCTGATCGATGTTTCTCTCCCATCGATGTTTCTGACTTTCTATCCCTCTTTTGTGCCTCTCTGTGAAAAATCAATCAAATATATTTAAAAAAAAAAGAAAGAAATACAGGCTTTCCTGCCCGCTCTGACAGATGGTTGCACTCATCCAGTAGGTTGTCCTGTGCAATGGCTTCTGCTGTTAGCGTGGGTGGTTGAGAGTTGATAATATGTATGGCTACTGTGAGATTTCTCTCTTAACTAGTGAGTATTTATTATTGATTATATACTTAACACTCTGGTAGATACTCTGAGGGATTTCTGAGAAGTAGAAGGAATGATTCTGAGATTCAGAAAACATATCCTTTTTGGAGATAGGGGGATACAGAGCATTATAAATTCCTTAGAAAAGAGAGAGAAATGAGGTCAGGAAAACTTTATAGAGGAAGTAAGATTAGAGCTGGACCTTTGAGAGAAAGTGCGATTTGGATAGGCGGGAGGAGTCAGAGAAGATAAGGGTGAATGAAAGGTGTATAGGTAGGAAGAGGAACCTTAAGGCAAGATCTGGAAACTAGACTAGGCATGGTATGCGAGGAAAAATAAGGTTTTCTCCTTGATTAGAATTATAGATACGGGATCGTTGGAAAAGAAGATTGAGTTGCATAGGGTAATAAGGAGTTGGATTATTGAGGACCCTGAGTATTAAATTGAAGAGCTTGGCCTTTATTAGGAGTGGGGAGTCATTTTAAACTCTTAATTATCAGTCCATTTCTTTCAGTTATTACTGTTAAATTGATTTACAGGCATCTATAAGAAATAATAGATACCTTATTTATACATAATAATTATTAAGTGCTAAGTTTGTGAAAGTCACTCCAAAAATTTCATAAATATATATTGTACCTGATTTTTACAAGCATACAGGAAAAGAATACATGCGTATACATTATTTTAATAGATATGTAATAAAATGCGAAGATAGAATCTGTGCCATGGGAGCAGGGTTCTTAGAGAAACAATGACTTACTTTTAGGACGGGGTAGGAAAGGCCTCATGGTGCTAGTACCGCAAGGTTATTCACTCAGCCCCGCATGTGTCCTAGGCCTGTGGTAGGTGCTGGGGGTGCCGCGGTGACCAAGATAGACAGTTCCTGTCGTCATGCAGCCTGAAATTTATTGGTGAAGGAAGACAAGTAATTACAATAAAATAGAATGGGAAGTTTAGGGTGCTATGGGAGAACAGAGCAGGGGATCCAAACAGTTCTAGGGAACATGGCAGGAAGGCCTTGCAGAAGAAGGAAGAATGTGGAAGGAAGAAGAATGTGGAAGCCGCGGCCTGAAGCCTGTTTCAGCATTGAGAACAGTGTGAAGACCTGGGTGTGGAATGAAAGAGCACGTTTGAGGAAGTGATGGGCTTTTGTTACAGTTGATGCGGAGAGACAGTGTAGAATACTGGATACGAGTGAGGGCTCTGGAGCCTGACTGCCTGGGTTACATCCAGACCTCACCACTTACTAGTTGCCCTTTGACAGGTACTGCTTTGTGCCTCAGTTTCCCCATCTGAAAATAGATATAACAATAATTACTAGTTTACAGATTAGGACTAAATTACTTAGGACCTATAGTGCCCTTAGATTAATGCCTGGCACACAGCAGGTGCTCAGCACATGTCAGCTTTACTGATACTGCTATGACTGCAACTATTAAATGTGAGAAAATGGCCAAAATTGGTTTGGCTCAGTGGATAGAGCGTCAGCCTGTGGACTGAAGGGTCCCAGGTTCTATTCCGATCAAGGGCATGTACCTTGGTTGCGGGCACATCCCCAGTAGGGAGTGTGCAGGAGGCAGCTGATCGATGTTTCTCTCTCATCGATGTTTCTGACTTTCTATCCCTCTCCCTTCCTCTCTGTAAAAAAATCAATAAAATATATTTAAAAATAATAAATGTGAAGAGAATGGTAAAGGTAACTTAGAGGTTCATGGAGGCCCAGAAAAGGCTTAGGATTTTGGTCTTTGTCCTCATTGGAGGGTTTTGAGTAGAGGCATGACATTAGATTTGTATTTTAGGAATTAGTCGTTTTCAATGTAGAAGATTAATTGAATGAGGCTAAGACAGGTGGCAGAGAGACCAAATAAGCAGTAGTTGCAGAAGTCCAGGTGATCTGTGGTATTCATGAGAAGATGCTTATATTAAAAAGATGTTTGCTAGTCTAACAAATATTTATTGAATGCTTATTATGTGCTTGGTAGATTTCTCATTTCTGAAGATAGAGCTCCCATGGAGCTCATGTTCTGTTGGTGAGAGGGGAGTCAGTGACAGTGAGCAATGCAATGTGTGTAATATTAGGAATGAGAAATGCTATTAAGAAATATAAAGCAGGGAGAGGGGATAGATGGTAAAAGTCTGTACTTAATTTAGAAAGGGTGATTAGAAAAAGCCTTTCTAAGAAAGTGACATTTGAACAGAGACCAGTTCAAAATGGAATAAAGACCTAAATGTGAGAATTGAAACCATAGAAGAAAATGTAGGCAGTAAAAAGACAACCCACTGAGTGGGGACAAGATATTTGTCAGTGACATGTCCGAGAAGGGGTTAAATTTATAAAGAACTCATACAACTCAACACCAAAAAAAACCAAACACACCAATCCAATTAAAAAATGGGCGGAGGACCTGAGTAAACACAGGGCATAGAGATGGCCAATAGATTAATGAAAAGATGCTCAGCATCACTAATCTTAAAAAATACAAATTAAGGCCATAATAAAATATCACCTCACATCTGCCAAAATAAATGACTGTCATCAATAGATTAACAGATTACAAGTGTGAGGATGTGGAGAAAAAGAAACCCTCATGCACTGTTGGTGGGTTGCATACTGGTACAGCCACTATGTAAAATAGTTTGGAGGTTCCTAAAAAATTAAATATGGAATTGGCTTATGACCCAGCAATTCCACTTCTGGGTATATATTAAAAAAAACACCAAACACTAAAAGATGTAATTTTTTTATTGCAGCATTATTTACAGTAGCCAAAATATGGAAGCAACCCAAGTGCCCATCAATTGATGAGTGGATAAAAAAGTTGTGGTACATACATACAGTGGCATATTCCTTGGCCATAAAAAGAATGAAAATCTTACCATTTGCGACAGTATGTGTGGACCTAGAGGTTATTACGCTAAATGAAAAAAGTTAGACAGTGAAAGACAAATAACATATAATTTCACTTATATGCTGACTCTGAAGAACAAAACAAATAAAACAGGAACAGACTTATAGCTATTGGAAAACAAACTGATGATTGCCGGAGGGGAGTTAAATGACTCCTTTCCTATGCTTCCCCTTATCGTTTTGACTGCCTGAATTTGTGGGGATGATGTTTAACTATGTGATCTGGATTCAGAAGATAGATTTTGGCACTCTGTTGCTTTTCATGAAAATATATGGGTTAAAGCAGTGGTCGGCAAACCGCGGCTCGCGAGCTGCGGTGTGCCACTCTGTTGACTAATGAGTTTGCCGACCACTGTACTGAGAAATCTCTGTTGAATAGTGTCAGAGTCTCAAGGTAAGGTGTCTGATGAAGGAGACCACTCTTTTTAAAATTATGAAGTATTCCAAATTGGAATTGACTCTTAAGTATAGTACCATTAAAGGGGCTCAATAAATGTACTGTCTTTCAGACTCCCAAATTACAGACACATGGAGTTAAATGGGACTCCCGTTTGTACTGCCCTGCGATTGAAGCTTGTGTGTGTCCTTGTAAAACCAGAGGATTGATGTGTGTGAAGAAAACATGTAACCCTAGTGAGTGAGTGGCTGCCGGACAACCTGATTTCTAGGGGAAAATGCCTGGATTTGCTGAAGAATTAACGTGACTTACTCTTGCTGCAGAGAAGATAAGTGGAGGGAGATGGCCTTGTCCTGGAGCAGCTTTTGACTTTGAAAGTTGCCAATAATAAAAAACAAAGAAGTCATGTGGAAGAGCCGGCAGAAATGTAGCTTGATATCATCTAAATCGTTTTCTCCTCGGCACTGTGCACTTCTAATCTCATTGCCAGTTCATAATGTGCAGAGCTTACTTGCTGGTGACACTGGGCCCCTGAGGAAAGAGCCCATGGTGGTATGTAACGGGGCTCCCACAGCGGTGCCGGGAGGCACGCGAGAACGGGTTTCCAGCCTCGTTAGCTCAGCTGTCCTGTAGCCAGAGGGCTTTGTGGTTCCTGTAGGTCTTCTTGCCTGAAGTTCAGCCGCAGACCTTTAAGAGGAGCAGAGCGTAGCCGGGACGCTCGGGTGGTTCAGAGGCTCACAGCTGCTGGCTTCCTGTGCACTGATGACAGAGGGAGAGTGGAGGGACACAGCAGCATGTGTCCTCCGTAGTGTTAGGTCGGCAAAAAGCACCCGGGCTTCCCCGGGTCCATGCGGAGAACTGTCTTTATAAAGGAGATGGTACTCCACTAGTAAGAGAACGGGTGTAAAAGTATGGTATTCTTTTTGTTTATAGATGGAGACTTTTATTTCAGCATAAAAAAGTTATAGACTGAACTTGAAAATCCTGTGTAGGCCCTAACCGGTTTGGCTCAGTGGATAGAGCGTCGGCCTGCAGACTGAAGGGTCCCAGGTTCGACTCCAGTCAAGGGCATGTACCTTGGTTTCGGGCACATCCCCAGGAGGCAGCTGATCGATGTTTCTCTTTCATCGATGTTTCTAACTCTCTATCCCTCTCCCTTCCTCTCTGTAAAAAAATCAACAAAATATATATTTAAAAAAAGAAAAGAAAATCTGTGTAGGTTCTCCTCTGCTTCTTAAATTCTTCTGTTTGAGCTGAAGTATTTCTGCCTGGTTTCATTATGAAGGGAAGTTTTGGGGGAAAGTTTAAATAAAATTATTTTAGCTCTTACAGGTCTCAGATTACAGAGAAGACATTTTTGTATATTCTGCCTTCAAAATCTTAAAATGACTACTATTGTTTTCGAAGCCATTTGTAAGAAATAAACATTTTTATTTTTAAAAAATCGTTATTGTTGAAAGTATTACATATGTCTCTCTTTTCTCCCTATTGACCACTTCTAGCCACCCCCACCCACCAACCTAGGCCTTCCCCACACTATTATTTGTGGCCATGGGTGATGTGTATATGCATACAAGTCCTTTGGTTGATTTCTTCCTATCCACCATACCCACCCCGCCTTCCCTCTGTAATTTTAATTTGGCAGTCGGTTCCATGCTTCTGTGTCTGGAATAATTTTGTTAGTCTGTTTTGTTCATTAAATTCCAGATATGGGGGAGATCATGTGTTACCTGTCTTTCTCTGACCGGCTTGTTTTGCTCAGCATAATGCTCACCAGGTGCCTCAATACTGTCTCAAAGGGTAAGATGCCCTGCCTCTTTACTGCTGCATGGCGCTCCCTGGTGTAAGTACGCCACAGCTTTCAGTCCACTCCTCTGCTGATGGGCACTTGGGCTGTTCCCAGATGGGGGTGCATACGTTCTTTCGGACTGGTGTTTCCACCAGAAAGGTATCTTCCTTGAGGTGGGATTTACTAGTACAATAATACGGTTAAAACATACTGAGTGTATGAGCACAGGGGAGGCAGCAGGGTCTGCTTTGTTTGCTGGCGTGAGAAACAGTTGCTTCACCTCTTTTCTCTTGGAGGCTGTGATTGCTCAACGGCACCGTTAGATGACTCCCCGCCATCTTGGCTTTTCTGTTTCGGCCTGCAGCAAATGGTCAGCCTGCAGGAAATGGTCAGCCTGCAGCAAATGGTCAGCCTGCAGCAAATGGTCAGCCTGCAGCAAATGGTCAGCCTGCAGGAAATGGTCAGCCTGCAGCAAATGGTCAGCCTGCAGCAAATGGTCAGCCTGCAGGAAATGGTCAGCCTGCAGCAAATGGTCAGCCTGCAGCAAATGGTCAGCCTGCAGGAAATGGTCAGCCTGCAGCAAATGGTCAGCCTGCAGCAAATGGTCAGCCTGCAGGAAATGGTCAGCCTGCAGCAAATGGTCAGCCTGCAGGAAATGGTCAGCCTGCAGGAAATGGTCAGCCTGCAGCAAATGGTCAGCCTGCAGGAAATGGTCAGCCTGCAGCAAATGGTCAGCCTGCAGCAAATGGTCAGCCTGAAGCAAATGGTCAGCCTGCAACTGCGTGTGCTCTGGCAACTCTGCCCCACATTTGTGTTCAGACTGCTTATCAGCACACTGCGTTTTCTCTGCTCTTTCAATGACTCAGTGCTAGGTCAGAACGATGACTCCCAGGAGAGATTGTGACTGGCTCCCTATTTTGGGTGATAGTTTTTATTTGATTTACTAGGGTCTGTAATTTAGGCAGATATTAACAGCTTGAGAAATGCCAAAGGAATGTTAGTTCCAAGCATAACATCTTTATAAGAAAACAATTGTGAAATCACCAATATGTTAATTTAGTAATGTCAAATGGGTTTTTATACCTCGTTCCTCCTATTTTCTATCCTGTATTTTTGCCTGTATAGTGAGAGATCATGAGCTGTCCTGAAGGTGAACAATTACAGTGAAACCATTCTATATAATAATAATAATAAAAAGGTAATATGCAAATAGACCAAACAGCAGAACAACCAAACAATCAATCAAAGCGTGATATGCTAATGATATGCTAAGGCTGCTCAACCGCTCACTACAATGTGCACTGACCACCAGGGGACAGTCGACTGGTCGATCAATTGCTATGATGTGCACTGACCACCAGGAGGCAGATGCTTCAACTGGTAGGTTAGCTTGCTGATGGGGGATCTGGCCGATTGGGACTGAGCAAGATGGGCCGAATACTCCCTGGAGCCCTCTTTTGGTTCCTCTCCGGCTTGATTGTGCACTGGTGGGGACCTCAACCTGGCCTGCACCCTCTTGCAATCCGGGACCCCTTGAGGGATGTCGGAGAGCCAGTTTCAGCCTGATCCCATAGGCCACTCCCCTTGGGAGGGCACCAAATGCAGGGCTCATAGCTGGTGAGAGCTGACAAGGCACTGTGAGCCTCTCTTGATAGGGAGTGATTGGACGGCAGGCACAGTGGGGCGGGGCTGAGCGTGAGTGGCAGGTAGGAGCTGGAGGTGGCGTTGCACTTCAAGTTTAACCCAATCCCTACAGGTAATCCAGAGGGACCCCACACATGCACAAATTCGTGCACTGGGCCTCTAGCTATATAATAATACTATATAATAACAGGGTAATATGCAAATTGATCCTAAGGCAGAATGACCAGGAATGACCAGTTGCTGTGATGCACACTGACCACCAGGGGGCAGATGCTCAATGCAGGAGCTGCCCCCCAACCCTCTGGTGGTCAGTGTGCTCCCACAGTGGGAGTCTGCTCAGCCACAAGCCAGGCTGGCAGCAATGAGTGCAGCAGTGCCAGGAGCCTCTCCCACCTCCTTGGCAGCACTAAGGACGTCCGATTGCAAGCCTGAACTGTCAGTTGGACATCCCCCAAGGGCTCCCAGGCTGCCAGAGGGATATCTGACTGCCAGCTTAAGCCTGATTCCCTGGGGAGCGGGCCTAAGCTGGCAGGTGGACATCCGCCAAGAGGTCCCAGACTGTGAGGGCACAGGCCAGGCTGAGCGACACCCCCCCACTCCTGAAGTGCACGAATTTCTTGCACCGAGCCTCTAGTATGCTATATTTATAAATATAGTGAAGAACATTTAGACTAATATTTATCAGGTTTATTTGTGGCATATAGAGACATTTGAATAATAATAAAACAGTCTCATATGCTTTCTGGAGATCATCAATGGTCTGAATAAACAAATGCTCATCTCCCTCTTTCTAACCAGCCTTCCTCCTGCTGGTCTTGGCCCTCCTTGTTTCCATATTGCTATCCTTCATTCCAAGAAATTGCTATTGGCACACCTTTTGCTTTTGTACATTCCTATTCCCTTGGTTAGAATCTCCTTCTCCATCTCTTTGGTTGACTTTTTTTTTAACCTTTCAGTTCTTGGCTCAGGTGCCTTCGCTCACTCCTCCAGCCCCAGCTAGTCTGCTTCTGTGTTCCCTTCAGAGCGCTCCTGCTGACTGACTGAATGATGGGGCTTAAGCCTGTCTTTGTTTGAATGGCTTGTACTATAAGCTCCATAAGGACGAGGACTTTTTATAAGTGCGTGCCACTGTGCCTTGTACATGGTAGGCTGATGGCAAATATGGACAGAAAAGTGAGACAAAATAAAGGGTATAACTCACCTAATGCCACCGTAAGTCCTAGAAAACTATTTCTTTTTAGAGAGAGAGGACACCCTCTCTGCTCTGGCCCTTCCTTTTTAGAGATGAAGGTGACACCCTTAGGTCATCCAACTAAATAATAATTAGCACAGCTGAAAAACAGGACAACTAAATCAGAGCCCAGTGTCCTTTCTTTTATTGTTTTTTGAGAAAATCATTAATTTTTACTTATTATAAAGGCAAGTATTCTTTGATGTAGAAAATACAGATAAACAGCAGGGAGTGTGGAAATAAAATCACCCTTTCCTACCAATCAGATAGTGGCCATCCTTCCACTTTCTTCTGTGCCCAGAGATGTATGTGTGTGTGCTAAATAATTGTGTGATGACAACAGCTTGCATGCACTGGATGCTTACAGAATAGGCACTGTTCTAAGTGTATGAGCACATTTATTACAGCAACCCTTTGAGGTAAATACTATTATCCCCACTAAATGGAGGCATAAAAATGTTCAGGTTCTCGAAGTAACACAGCTAGTAAATTGGAGAGCCAAGATTTAAACACAATCTAATTCTAGAGCTTATACTCTTAACTACTATTCCATTCTGCCTCTGTGCATACTATTTCATAGTCTGCTTTTAAAAAATTTGAGATAAGTTTATATGCAACAGTGGTCACCCTTTATAGGGATACAGTTCAGAGAGTTTTGGTAAAAGGTAAACCACTATCACAATCAAGGCATAGAATATTTCCCTCAAAAAGTCCCATCATGCTGTTTACAGGCAGCCTCCTTCCTATTCCCAACTCCTGGCAACCTCTGATGTTATTTCTGCCCTTATAGTTTTGCCTTTTCCGTAATGTTATGTAAATGCAATCAGTCTGTGTGTAGCCTTTCTCTTTTGTCTTCTTTCACTGGCATAATGTTTTTGGGGTTTGTATATGTTGTAGGCAGCAGTAGTTGGGGGTTTATTTAGTCACTAAGTAGTATTTCATTGTATGGATGTACCACAATTTTTATTCTGTTCACAAGTTGAAGGACATTGGGGTTGTTTCTAGTGTTTAGCTATTAAAATAAAGATGCTATGAATATTCATGTACAGCTCCTTATGTGGACATACTTTCGGATTTCCCTCTGTGTAAATATCCAGGAATGTGATTTGCTGAGTTGTATGGCAAGTGTAAATTTAACTGCATAAGAAACTTCTACCCTGGCTGGTGCGGCTCAGTTGGGTATTATGCAACAGAAGGTTGCCAGTTGGATTCCTGGTCAGGGCACATGCCTGGATTTCAGGCTGATCCCTGTTGCAGGGCGTGCAGGAGGCAGCTGATCAATGTTTTCACATCAGTCACTCTTTCTCTCTCTCTCTCTCTCTCTCTCTCTCTCTCTCTCTCTCTCTCTCAAAATCAATAAAAAATATATTTTTAAAAAGAGACTTCCAAACTGTTTTCCAGGATAGCATTATTATTTTGTGTTGTGCCCAGTAATGTCTGAGAGTTCCATTTGCTCCTCATCCTGGCAGCGAACTATTTATTGGAAGTATTTGTATTCTAACACTAGCCAAGTATAGTTAAGTCTTCACCTAATGTCGCAGATAGGTTCTGTGACTTTCCGCTAAGTGATGTATAATGAAACCAGTTGTACATAGGCTAGTTGATGAAATAAGAGTTAAGCTCCTATGGCATCTCAATAATGTTGTGACAAAAAAATGTTATCTTGAAGACCTCCTATAACAACTATCTCAGCGTGGTCTTGGTACGGAAACATATTGGTTAAATTAATGATTGCTGATATATATACACTGAGTGGCCAGATTATTATGACCTCTGAATGCATAACAATCTGGCCACTCAGTGTATATCCTATATAATAAGAGGCTAATATGCAAATTGTTCCCTTGATCAGAAGTTCAACCAGCAGGTAGGCCAGTCAAGTGCCCATGTCCCCTTTCCCTGGCCAGACTGGCCAGACCCCACTCATGCACGAATTCATACACCGGGCCTCTAGTGTGTGTGTGTGTGTGTGTGTGTGTGTGTGTGTGTGTATTAGCGACCCAGTGCACACAATTCATGCACGAGAGGCAGGGGGAGTGTCCCTCAGCCTAGCCTGCACCCTCTCCAATCTGGGACCCATTGAGGGATGTCCAACTGCCTGTTTAGGCCCAATAGTACCAGGATCGGACCTAAACAGGCAGTCGGACATCCCTTTTACAATCCAGGACTGCTGGCTCCTGACTGCTCGCCTGCCTGCCTTCCTGATTGACCCTAACCATTTCTGTTGGGATTATGTATCTTCTGTCATTGAAACTTTGTAGCTTTGAGTGGAGGCCTGAGCCAGCAAGGGCAGGCGGAAAGCTTGGCTTCCTCCATTGCCAGGGAAACCCAAGCCTTTTTTCTGCTCTCTGTGGCCGTAGCCATCTTGGTTGGGTTTATTTGCATATTCGCTCCTGATTGGCTAATGGGTGTGGCTGGTGGGCATGGTTTGTTGATGTAGTGGAGGTACAATCGATTTGCATGTTTCTCTTTTATTAGATAGGATACACACACACACACACACACACTCTGAGTGGTCAGATTATTATGCGTTCAGAGATCATCATAATCTGTCTACTTAATGTGTGTGTGTGTTTCTTTTCCTTTTCCATTTTACAAATATTTATTGAGCATCTTATAATGCAAGGGGGGGGGGATAAGGATGAGCGACTTTATTCTCAAAGCTCCCTGGTTTGGCCCCCGTGGGTAGGCACCATGGTAGACGATGGTGACACATACAGTTGATTCTTATACTTTACCTATTTTCCTACTGGAATAAATTGCTCTGCATAGCGGTGTTTGCTTCCATGTCTCTACGCTGTGTTCCTTGCTCAGCTTCCAAGTGCTAAGGAACCTCGTAGGGAGAGGAATCTGGTGGCACATCTGGCTCTAGCCGTGTTGCCAGCCTTATTATCTGCCACCGCTACCACCCTTAGGTGTAAATGCTAGTGAGTGTCATGGTGGCAGCTGTTTCCATAATTAGCTGGGTAGATTTTTCAATTCATTCTTTTGGCGTAGCTGCCCTGGTTGCCTACCCAGTGATTTGAATGACGGGCCTATGATATAAGGAATAAAATCAAATTAAGTGGACAAGATAAGGATATGACTCATATTTTTGGTGGGCTGCCACTGTTGTTACAATCCTTTGTCTCTGGCACTAGTCAGCATCTAATAGCCTTTCTTTCTAAATGAAAAAGTCAGATATGTACTGAGCTATATCTTCTTTTAGAGACTTTATCAGCAAAATATTTGCACATTAAGTGTCCATCTGTTTACTCATTTGTTCATTCATTGAATTGCCAATTAACCATTCTGTTTAATGGTATTCTTCTCAATGCTGAGGTATGGCTTAATTCAAAGTAAATTCTTCCTGGTTTTTCCATTGGTACCCTCCCTCCCAATTTGCTATGTCTCATCTGTAAACATTTAAAAAACAAATGTCAAGTGAAATAAAATAGTGCAGTGTTTTAGCTCTTTGTTCCACCTTGGTGCAGACTTTGCACCAAAAGGGAGGGAGGCAGAGCAGAGGAGAGGGAACCTGGTCATGTGATACCGCTTGTCTGGCAGACGTCTTGGTTCTGAGCAGAGAAACCAACTGTTTACTATTTTGGGTGAATGAGGTTGGTTGGTTGCTACGAGCATTTTCTCTGAGGGAACCCTCTTGTCTCCAGCTCTACACATTGAAGTCAGTCCTGCTTTTTGGCGTGGGGGCAGAGGAGGGAGTGTCTGTGTCCGGGCCCAGTGCTGACAGGAAGAAATGTTTTCCAGGAGGCTGACTGACCCTGACCTTCTGCTGCCACTACTTTTAATGCCGCACTCCCTAAGGAAACTTGGGACCTGGCTGTTCCTGCAAACCTTAGTACTGCGGAATGAGTCCCCACTTCACCCTAAAGAGCAATGCTGGTCAGATCCTCAGCAACTAGTAAATGGCCTCTTTAAGGAGTGAGGGAAGGAAGACGGGCTTATTGCAACACTGGCCTTGGGAGTCTCCCATCTCCCCCAGCATGCTGGCGGAGAAGACCAGGATTCGCCACCCCACGTGCAGGATTCTGCCACTCTCCTGGATTGTCCTGAAGCCGGGAAAGGACACCTACTCAACAGTGTGCCTGGCCCCTTCTCACAGTTTGCGGGAAGGTTGGCATATTTCTCCCTCTGGGATTTGCATGCTTTTCCCCCTCCTCAACTTACTGCTGTCTTTTGTCCCCTCCCCATTTTTCTGTAGTCTTTCAAGCTTTGACTTTTGGTGGTGTATATTGTCCCAGGGTTTTTATTGAAGCTTTTTTGAGCACTCAACAGATAGATAGCTGGGCATGGTACTTTAAAACATATTTCATGACCTGATCAGTGTGCAGGATGTTTTACTTCCTTACTCCTCTCCTTCCACCTAGGCAGAGCTCATGTTACCAAACTGAGATCACGGAAGAAGAATGAAAAACTTTTTCTCAGTAAGGTGGGATTCTTCTCTATTTGGGTCCAATAAAACATAATTTAGCCGCAGGTATTTTACAAATACACAAGGAGCTATTGATGATAATGACTTCAGTTTCTCCTCTGCTAAATACTAAAAGTATATAAAAGTAGGTAGATAGCCTTTAAGATCTCATAACACTAAGATAACATTTAAAATAAAATAACACCTGTGTTCCATGTTAGTTTTGGTTTGGGTGAACAATTTGGACTGGCCTTAGCAAATCTTTCTAGTAACTGTAGAATTACATTGGAATTACACTCAGGTGTGTGAACGACAGCAGGAAACTCGTCATCAGGTTGACACCCATCCAGTTTCCTTTGTGACCACCCCTCTTCGGTATTCTGAAACTGGCACGAAAACGTCTTTCCTGGCACATTTGAGTTCTGCAAACAAAGTTCAGTTTTAAATTTGAGGCAGATTTTTTCAGAAGGATTTTGGATTATGGAAAAAAGGGGGGAGATAGGGACTTTATCCAAATTCTATCAAATGTGAATAGAAAATAATTATTGACATTTCCCTCTCCTATCTTGGAGACCCTCTCTTTTTCATTATTAGAATTTATATACAGTTTTATATATTGATACATAAGTGCCACTTTCCTAGAAACTTAGATAATTCTCTGGAATTTCTGAGATCTCCTTGGGGCTTTTTGAACATTTGACAAGATGAGTTGAACATGGAGAACTGGCCAAGAGTGGACCCACTGAAGAGGAGATGAGTGATTATCAGTGCCCGATTTGCAAAAAGAATTTAAAAAATGGTTGAGAGAACTGGATTTTTCTTTAACTATGTATTGCGCTGATGTCGAAACCCAGAGCTAAGGTAGAAGGAAGATTGTCTGAGAGTCAGCCACAAGGTGGGATGGCTGTTTGTTACTGCTGGCTTTTCTGTAATTCAGAGGAAAGGACTGCAGTGTTTTAGATTCCCAACCTGATCATTAAGAATGTATTTGTTTTACTCATAGATATGGATAAGAGTTAGAAATGCAGACTTGTTGCCATAAGTAAGATCGGAATGGTAATTTTAGACAACTACCCTAAGCAATTGACTCTGTTGTTCTGGTTTTATTCTGTGCTTAGAGCCTGTATTTAGAGTTCTGAATGTTTCCTGGATCTTCAGAAGATTCACATTAGCTTTCTACACATTGTCGGGGTTTTTTAATGGCTGTCATTTTGTAAACTGCGTAAAAGAAAGGTTGTGCATTAGAGAGTGAAAAGTATAAAGGATGACTGATGTCACTCCTTTGAAGCCAAAGCAGGTGTTTGAGGGATAAATACTCAAATAGTTGCTTTAAATACTCAGAGATACCATTGGAAATGACTCCTCTTAGTCTTCTGTTTTATCATTATAGATAAAGCCCTAATAGTCTTTTCCTTCTTCCATAGTCTTCTTAGTTCCTAATGAAAAAAGAAAAATATTCTGAAGGCTGGAACACTGTTTAAAATACGATTGTTGAGGGTTATTAGGAGCCACGTGTGCTACTTTTCTCTTTGCTTTAGTTGACAGTTGGAAATGCCCAGAAGAGTAGGAACCAAACTTTTAAATTTACCTCTTATGGCATTAGGACCTATGGACTTCTTTATTCATGGATTTTGGCAAGGATCAGATATGCAAATTTTAAGACAAGTAAGCCTTGAAAGATGGATGTTTTGTGATTTAATACAACTTGCTGGTACAGCACTGCTCAGGACTATATCTGTACTGTCCAGTATGATAGCCATTAGCCACATGTGGCTCTTGAGACTTGAAACGTGACTGGAATGATTAAGAAACGGAATTTTTTTATTTTGATTGAATTTGAATGGTATACACTTCAAGTGACTACAGTGTTGGATAGTGCCGTTCCAGACCTTTCCCAGCCTAACCATAGCCAGCCAGCCTTTCAGCCACCTTCTGCCACGCCCTCACAAGCCAAATTGGAGCATATTAGTTATTTTCCTAACCTTATAGTGTTTCCTACTTCCAGGTCTTGATTCATGCTGTTCATCTCTTGTTTATGAAGTCCTTCAAAGATGGCTTATACGCTGCTGATCCCATGAAGCTTACCTAATCCTTTTTGTACTCTAGTAACTTATTATCTGCCAACTCTTAAAGCATTTATAGCACTCTCTTTGATTACAATGATTTATTTTATGTTTCTTATATTCCCCATTATGTTTATAAATTCATTGAGGGGCCTATATAGTTTTTATGATTATAGGTGTGTGGTAGGCTTAACCTTTTCTTCACCTCCCATCCCCCACCCCCAAGTGCTTAGCAAAATATGTTTATACATAGTAGGTAATTAATATGCATTAGCTGAGTTAGTCTACTGAAGTTACTATGTTTCCTGGCACTAGAGGGCAGTATAATGCCCATAAACAAAATGTTTATCCCAAAGTGACATATATTTTGAGCACTCTGTCCTAATTTAGTTTTATTCAGTCTCATATTAGTAATTCTAACCTTCATAAGGAGCTCACATCTTTTAATTGTTAGTGTTAATGAATAACTTTGTCACATAACTGTCTTAAATTCACTTCAAAATATGATGTTGAACCAGGACATCGGTGAGATTCGTACTAAGAAGAAACTTGGTACATCTGAGAAACACTGGCTAAGCCATTAAGTGTCAGAGATTAATTCCTTGAGGGCAGAAGCCTTTTTCTAAGTAGCTGGTGTTCCAGCACTGAGCTGATAGTCGGGAACCTGAAGTTCTGGGATTGATCTTGCCAATGATGCGCTTGGTTAAGTTGCTTTAAGCTTGGCAAACCAGTTTCTTATGTTGTGTGTGGGTGTCATGTCTGCCGTCCTAATTCATTGGGTTAAATAAGATTACATGTGTGAAAGTAGCTTTGTAAAGCATTATATAAATGTATAGGGTTATTTTCCTTCTCAATTCCTTCCTTGTACCTAGTGCCAAGGCATGTACCTAGTAAGTGATTGATTATAAATATTTTGATATTCATTTTTTACATTTTATTTATTTTTTTAATCTTTATTGTTCCATTTTTTACATTTTAAGTAAAGAATGTACTTTGTTAAAGGTTGATGAGAGCTATCCTATCTAATAAAAGAGTAACATGCAAATTGACCGTACCTCTGCTACGCTACCAGCCAGTCAGGACCAGGGGGCGGGGCTGAGTGGCAGGGCCGAGCGGCATGAGGGCTGGGCTCCGGGAGTGGAGATGAAGCGGCGGCGGCGAGCGCGGAAGTGGCCGGGGGAGGGGGAGGGCAGCTCACTGCAGAAGAGGCGGTGAGTGCCCAGCCCCTGGGGCCGGGTGGTCATAGGCAGCTGGGGCTGAGCTGAGCAGGGAGATGGCTGAATGCCCAAGGCCTAAAGCCTCGCTAGGCCTTGGGCAGGCTGGGGGTGAGCCATCAGTTGGACATCCCCTAAGGGCTCCCAGTATGTGAGAGGGGGAAGGTTGGGCTGAGGGACCACCCATCCCTAGTGCACGAATTTCGTGCATCGGGCCACTAGTGCTGATATAATAACTCTCACCTAGACTGCATACACTGAGAAGTGTTACAGTCACGATAGTTTGGTTAGCATATATCCTGTCCTTTGATGTTATACAGCCTTAAAATGAACTGTACCTGATATGTGTGTGTGAATTATATATAGTTTCGACTCTTTTTTTGGTTTCCTGTCTATTGGATTTATTTTTTATGCCCTCTACCCTCCTTAATAGCAAACTTAAAATATTCAGAATGACCTAATTATTGTAAAGTCTTTGGACTTGTTATAGAAAACCACGTTCAAATACAGATACTTGGCTAAACTGGTGTCATTGGAAAATATTCATGAGCATGTTTTCCTGCCAGGTTTGTGGGTTAGAAAATAATCAAGCCATGCCGAAACCGGTTTGGCTCAGTGGATAGAGTGTCGGCCTGCAGACTGGAAGGTCCCAGGTTTGATTCCGGTCAAGGGCATGTACCTTGGCTGTGGGCACAATCCCGGTAGGGGGTGTGCAAGAGGCAGCTGATCGATGTTTCTCTCTCATCGATGTTTCTGACTTTCTATCCCTCTCCCTTCCTCTCTGTAAAAATCAATAAAATATATTTTAAAAAAATAATCGAGCCATTCTAGAAGAGGGTATTGCAGTAGTTGCTTTTTATTGAGGCCAGCCATCAGCCTAGAGCAGTGGTCAGCAAAGTCATTAGCCAACAGAGCCGCAGTTTGCCGATCACTGGCCTAGAGCCTTCTCTAGTAAATCATTGTATGCATTAAATAAAATATTCAGCTGAAGTTCATGCAATCCCAAGTTACCAAACACTCTTGCCAAAGAGAGTTGCAGTCATAATATCTGCAATCGAATCATTTCCTGTTCAGACTTGCAGGTGGGGTGCTGTCTGGAACTGAAGTTCTGTAAGATTAGTTATAAAGGGAAGGCTTTGGTGTGAGAGGCTTTGGTGATACTAAATGACAACCTAGCAAGTGTGGAGATGGGGAAGGTACCCCTGGATCCTGGGACTAACCAGACTTTAAGGCATAGGCCAGGCTATCCAATCTCACTCCCATGGGGTGATCTGATTAAAGCTTTGCTGGGGCACCAGATATGTGCTGATCATACTCCGGCAGTGAGCCCGGAAGATGGCACATTCCTGTAGCGGCCTTCGGAAGCCTGCCAGGTTACACAGCTGGCACTGGAGGCTTGGCTGTCCTCTGGCACGAACCACTCGGAGAGCCTGCATTTCATCTAGTGTTTGGTCCTCTCCAGTTGAGGGAGTGCCCTGGGACTGGGTTGATCTCCGAGTGCACTTAGGGGTTGGCGTATATCCTTACATCCTTTGCCCCTACCCCATCTTGGAGTTGATTGTCACTGTCCGCACAGCCCCAGGACTGACGCGGTGCCTCCAGACTGGGGTGGCCCAAGGTTAGCCTTTGCCATGTCACAACTCTGCTCCCCTCCCACCCCAGCCTGTCTTCACTGACCCACAGTTTTAGGTTTGACCAAACCTTCCATCCAAGAACAGGTGGGGGCTGGGCAAGTTAGACTGTAGTCACTTGCCCCCTCATTTGCTTCAGTGAACCCCTTTGCAGTGGGCAGAAGGAGAGTTGGGTATGACACACTCCTTACTTAGGCTTCACCTTTTCTCTCCGCCCCTTTCCTGTTGCCCTTTTGATTTTTTAAAATCTGATACTCTCCTCCCCAACCCCACCCCCCTCTCACACCAATGGAGTCTCAGACATAAGCTATTTCTGTCGGTTTAATGATCCCCAGCTGTTGCTGTAGTTCTGGCTGTTTTCATGGCCGGGAGAGGCAGAAAAGCCACAAAACGACGGGGCTGGCCTGTGTCACCCAGGGTATCAGCCAAGTCTAACGCATTTTTTCTGCAACTACCATCTTGTGGCTTCTGAGGGAGGGATGTTAATACTGGGATAATTAATGCAGGAAGAGGGAAGCTGCAAGCTACTATCAGAACATTTTAAAAATAAGCATTCTGCTGATAGGTGTGGCACTGTCTGTTTCACTCAAAATTACGCTAGAAAAGTGTGGTATGTGGTAACTGAGTAATAGTTTGACCACTTTGCCTTCTACTTTTTTTGTTTTTAGCTTTAGAGCTTGAATGTTCCCTCCACCCATGGTGTGTGTTGAAGTAGCCAAACATCAAAATAAAAAGGAGAATTCTGTGATAGGAAAATATTTGGAAATCATTCCTGAAGTGGCCAGAAAAGGCATTGATTTCAGTTCTGCTTTAACTTAATGCAGGTTTGTTTCGTAAAATTTTGTGCAAAACCTGCAGTAATGAAATGTTCCACTTGCAAATTCAACCACACAAACTTCAGGAAATATAAAGTTGAAGTTCTAACAACATGAACTCCTTTACAATTCCATGTACATTTACTTTTAAGATATCTTTACCTGATCTAGGGCAGTGGTGGACAAACTCATTAGTCAGCAGAGCCAAATATCAACAGTACAACAATTGACATTTCTTTTGAGAACCGAAAACCGACTTTTGCGCATGGGCCACGAAGTTTCAATTGCACTGTACGTGTGCGCCCACACGTGGTATTTTGTGGAAGAACCACACTCAAGGGGCCAAAGAGCCGCATGTGGCTCTCAAGCCGCAATTTGCCGACCATTGATCTAGGGGATGGGAGTGGGAAAATCCTGTCGTTAAATGGGCTGCAATATTATAATAGACTTGAGAATTTTAACCCAATAATTTTAGCTAATAGACTTTCACATTTCATATGCTGTGTGAAGTTTAATTTTATGAATTTCATTCTATAAAGAAGGAAAACTTTGCTGTAGCCTTTACCAACATTTTATAGACAAATATATAAAATTTTATATCAGGATTTGAGGGTGAGAAATTATTGTTTTTCTCTTTACATATCCATAGATTACTATACACATAAACATTTGAAGAACTTTAGATTGTGTGTGTGTGCGTGTGTGTGTACGTGCGTGGGTGTATTTTTAACCCATTTGGCCAAAATTTTAATTTCTTAAACCCTCTTTACTCCTTAATCCTTCCCCTAGAAAAAATTTCCTCTAACTTAATTATTTTTATCAGAATTTACATTTTTAATTTTCTTAATGTCAGTTAAATGAAATGTCATTAATTAATACAAACACTGTAAATTTCAAAATCATCAAGAAACTAAATAGGAAAGCCTAACCCTGACCAAGTGGCTGGAGGGGCATCCTATACACCAAAGGTTTCAGGTTTGATTTCTGATCAGGGCATATAGGTAGGTTGTGGGTTCGATCCCTGATAGAGGCACGTACATGAGGCAACTGATGGATGTTTCTTTCTGTCTCTCCCCATACCTTCCTCTGTCCATCCCTCCCTCCCTCTCTAAAATCAATAAACATATTAAGCATATCCTGGAGTGAAGATGTAGTAGTAAATAAATAGGTAGGTAGGTAAGTAGGTAGGTAGATAGATAGATAGATAGATAGATAGATAAGAAAGCCTATCAGGAGAGTTAGTACTGATTATTCTATCATGCTATATGTTTTTCAAGTCCATATTATAAAGCTATAGAAAGAGTAAGTACCCCATTATAGTTTTAAGGGAAAATTTTTGGTCACTTCTGGCTTGCTGTGGAGTAACTACCCTCTTCCAGGTTTTAAATCTGCTAACCTGTCCCCTACTCTCAACAAAGATGAGTATAAAGTCATCAGTAATAGCAGAGGGAATAGCATAGAGATTCGAGACTGCCCATATTTTCTGGGCAAACATACAGAACGAATGCAGCTGGGAAAATGCTGTCCCTGGTGCTTTGACTTTGGAGGGATCCCTGGGATGGCCCTGCCAGTTTAAAGGAATGACATTAGTGTATCTTCACCCCATTCATACATCTGGCACAGGTACATGTTATGCTCACTCTCATGCAATGATGTTGTTTGAGATTGTCTTTTGATCCTCTGAATAGGGACTCCTGACACTGAAGCAGCTGGCTGTTTGAGATCTGTCTTTTGCAGTTAGAGAAGGAAATGACTTCTTTTCCCCAAGGTGGAGATGAGCAGTTACTTGAAATGATATGGTAGCCCCAGATTTTTGAGAATGTGGGAAAGAGTTTGATTTATTTACTTATATATAACTAGAAGCCCGGTGCACGGATTCATGTACCAGTGGGGTCCCTCGGCCTGACCTGCGGGGATCAGGCCGAAACTGGCTCTCCAACATCCCCCGCAGGATCCTGGATTGTGAGAGGGCGGTTCTCTGGTGACACACCCCAAAATCAGGCTCCCTCCTCTGTGGTTCTGGGCGCATCACCCAAGAACCGCAGCTGCCAAGTCACCACAGCTCCTGCGTTGTGTGTCTGGCCCCTGGTGGTCAGTGCACATCATAGCTACCAGTTGGTCAATCAAACCGTTGGTCTGTTGGCTGGTCACTTAGGTCTCTCTCTATATATACTAGAGGCCTGATGCATGAAAATTTGTGCAAGAGCAGGCCTTCCTTCCCCCAGCTGCTGGCCCTGGTTTCCCTCTGGCCGCTGGCAGGCACCCGGGACCTGGGCTTCCTTTGCAGACCAAGCTTCATCCGGAAGGTTGTCTGGAAGGATGTCTGAACTAATTAGCATATTATGCTTTTATTATTATAGATTATTAATATTTTTTGCTATGACTCTAGGATTAAATAGTAGAAAAAGCATTGACTTTGGTATTAGGTCAATCTGTGTTTGAACACTGGCTCTGCCTCTTATTAGCTGTGCAAACAGTTACTTAATCTCTTTGAACCTTTGTTTCTTCATCCATAAAATCAAGGTAATACATAGTTCAGCTAACTGTTGAGATTAAATGAAAATTAGTCACCAAAGTAGTACACCCAATCCAGTGTGACTGCATAATGTAGGAATTCAGCATATTAAATTCCTCATTTTATATCTGAGTTTCTTTCTCAATATAAGCCTTTTTTCACCTCAGTGCCTTTGCATTTGCTATTTCTTAAGATCTTTTCATGGTTTATCATCCTGTTTAGGTTTCTACCTAGGAGGCATCTATCTGCTCAGAGGTCTCGTCTTCCCTGTGTACTCTGTCTGAAATTACCACCCTCAGTCCCTCTCTCTATTCTCTTATTACATTGTAACTTTCTTCACATAATGTACCACCAACAATTATAATATACATATATTTGTTATGCTTCTCCCACTAAAACGTGCTTTGTGAGGGCAAGGACTTCATCTGCTGCTCATTTCACTGCTACATCACCTAGCACAGTGCATATAATAGGTGCATGATAAATAATAGTTCAATAAAAGAATTAATGAATTAACCTAGAATTTCCCTAGTACCAGAGAGCAACCCTGGCAGAATTCAGAAAGGTAGTTGTTCCAGGAAGGGAGTGCCCTTTGCCTTTTCGTGTGGGTGTTTCTGCGTTGAGAACCAAGAGGCAAGTAGGCCTGTGAAGCTCTCTTTAACCTTCCGTAGTGTCTCCTGTCTCCGGGTTAAATCCCTCTTGTGACCATTGTTACCCTGTTAGCGTTCCTGTTCCTTTTGGAATATAAATGTAAGAATTCTTTTCTGATTGTAGAGTTGTGAAATGTCAAATACTGTTCACTGAAATCACCTAGATTTTCTCCTAGTTAGTAAGTATATAGGTCTTTTCAAGCCATTTCATGCAGATAGCACTACTAGTGTAGTGTCATTTTTAAACACAGGGAACTGGTGTGTTTTATAAAAGGAGAAGTGCCACATTTAATAGTGGTTGAGGGCTCAGGCTGTAGATTGCGATAGATATCTTGGGCACATTGCTTAATCTCTAATGCTCAATTTCCTCATCTACAAATAGGATGATAATAATAGTGTCTTCCACAAAGCCTTGTTTTAAGAATTAAATAAAATGATACTTGTGTGTTTTTATCAGTAACTAGAGGCCCAGTGCATGAAATTTGTGCAAGGGCCTTGGACCAGCCCCCACCTGCCACCGTAGCGGCCAGGGCCTCTGCCACCTCTGCCTCGGCCTGCCTGCTGCAGCTTTGTCCGGAAGGAAGGATGTCTGGTCTAATTAGCATATTAGCTCTTTATTAGATAGGATGGGTAGCATTCTGCTCCTTTCTCCAAGTCTTCCTTTATAGGTACTAGCTCGCCCAGAGCCTGGGAGCAGAGAATGCATCTTGGTTGACTACATGTTCCAGAACTACCTTCCTAAAGGAAACAGTTCTCCTTTCCCTTCTTTTCCAGTTCGTCCCTCCCCTCCCTCTTTCCCCTGTTTTCCGATTCTTTCTCTGATGTTTTTCAGTCTCCACTTAAAGGTCGATTCATTCTGTAAGTATATTGCATTCACTTGGAACTTATAAAATATTCATATAATCAACTCAATATACAATGCTTGCCCCTTTCCCCAGAAATCATAGTTAGGTTGACAGTAAATCTTTCTGCTTAAGGGTTAGAGCTAATTATAGAATACGCAGAGCCTTTAAAATGCGGTTGTTTATGTTAAAAGCACAAGCCAGAAATACATTTTTGGTGTAGTGTGCACTGTGCTAACCCATTCAGGCTCGCTTCCCAAGTCGATGGAAGAAAATTATGAAAAGGATCAGAGAAACTTAGTTTAGAAAGTTTGAGAAAATTATATATAAGAAATAGAAAAAAATCCAGAGATGCTGTAGGATGGGTAAGGATTGAGAACTAGGGAGCATCTTTCTAGGCTGTCTCAGGAAAGACATGTGAGAATTTATAGTAAGTAAGTGCCCAGAGTAATGTTACTTCTTAGGAATGATATCAGGGAATTACTTGAAACTTTAATAAAACTGACCCTGAGGATACAATGTTTTTTAAGGCCCTGTGTAATATGTTCATCAGTCTTACCCCACACAGAAAGGATCTTGTGTATTTTTCTTTGTGACTTCCAGTGTTGGTTAGTATCACCTTTGCACCTAAAAACTAGATAACTATTTGAATTTTTATTGCTTTTAAGAAATCAACTTTTTATTATTGTTTATGCACATATGTGTATCACACATAAGACCAGATGATTGGAATTTGGCAGGGACCTTTAGTAGTACTGCATATGTGTTAACTAAAATGGAATTTTCCTATGACTTTCTCAGTAAACTCTGTATTACAGATAACAGTATTTTCCTTATAGCATTGTAAATTACTCATTTGAGTCTCTTTTCCCCATTAGGTTTAAAAATTCAACAACGATGAGAACAGTGTCGTAATCACATAAGAATCTCTAGCATTCAACCCTGGCTTTGAGAGCACAAAAGATATTGGGACACGTGAATTGAATTGGGAACAAACTGCTTAGTTAGGATGTAGTGTCTGAGTATGTTTTGTTTGAAAATACTTTTCACTCTTTTAAGTACTTATTTGATAGTTGTTTCCCCCACAAAAGTATGAATTCCACTGAAGGCAGCTATTAAATTTGTCCAGTCACTACTATCTCCCCAGCAGCAATCAGTGTCTGACGCGTATAGTAGACACTCAGATTCTTGAATGAATGCCTAAGGAAAGTTTTGACAAGGAAGTAAGATCTGAATAAGGAATGATGAACATGAAGTGAATAGATGTGCTGACCAACTAGTGTGTGAACTCTAGAGCAACTAAGCAAGTATGTATAAAGAATAAATAAAATTGTGTGCCTTCTCTTCTTTTCATTCAGCTTACTGAGCTGTCTGTTTTTCAATGAGTTTTAGTATCTTAAACAATTGACTGTAATGGTAGTAAAGAGGAAATGTGAAAAGTTAATTATCACAGAATATTAAAGGAGGGCCCGACCTCTCTAGTATCCTTCATTCTTTTCTTATAAAAGATTGATCATAATTTGTACTTACTTATATATGATTTGATGTCTTTTACCCCAGTTGAGCTGAAAGCTTTGTGTGAGCAGAGACCACAGGTGTACCCAGCACCCAGCATAGGGCCTGACACATAGCACAGGCACACCCCAGAGATGTTACGGGTTCGTTTCCAGACCATTGCAATAAAGTGAATATCACAATAAAGTGAGTCATAATCCCTTTTGCTGGTGGAGGGTCTTGCCTTCAATTTGTAAAAAAGAAACACAACCAGTACCATGTGATTTCATTTATATGTGCATAGAGAGCGGGCTCACAGCTGTCAGAGAGGTGGGAGGGGGGTGAGGAAGGGATTGAGAAAAAACCCACTACATTGGTGAAGTGCAATAAAATGAGGTATATCAATAGTTGTCTAGTAAATATGTGTTAGATGAATGAATGGAGAAGAACTCTCTCCATCCCAGCTCCCAGCTCCTATTAGGTGGTGATGCTGTAAAGTAACTCAGGCAGCAGAACATGAGGAATACCCTCTTCTGTAGGCACCTTCACCTACTTTTAATCATACATCCTAAGAATGAAGCTAGTTGGGTGGTCAGAGAATGATAGCTTTGGGATCTGAGGGATAGGTGATGTGGTTTTACAATTGGGTGTCACTAAATGGTTTTTCAGACACGTAGGATAAACTGAAGTGTAAACTGTAGGATAAACACCAGTAAAGTAGGTATAATTCACTACTGCAAAGGTGAACATTCTGTCATCAGCATGCTCAGCTTTAAGGCCAACACGTCCACACTGTTCCTTCTCCCACCTTCCCAAGCGGAAGCCACAGAGTTGGGCTGGAGAACATTGCACTTACTTTTTCTTTTTCTTTCCAGTCCTGATTGACCCCATTGTTTTTATGGCATTACCCCTTGACTACCATCAAGGTACTTCCTTGTTCTCACAGAGCAGAAATATGTGGTGTTCATTCCTTTGCTTTGGTTTCTCAAGAAGCCAGTTATTCAAACAGCAGTTGATTGCTTTTGTTTGAAACAGGTGGAAAACTTTATTATTTCCACTTTATGGTCCAGTTTCTTTTCTTTTCATTCCAATCCTTTCTGGCAGGCAACTCAGTTGATTTACCATCCACTAGCTTGAAAGACATCTGCTCATCTATATATAGGCTGCTCGCACAGAATCACTTAGACAAGTGATATATTAAACTTGTGGACTTCAACAGTGAACATAGAAAGACTTGTACACAAATAGGTATTTTTGTTTAGTTTTTATTCATTTGAGGAGTGGAGAAGAAAACTAAATGTTAAATAGGTTTCGTTGAATTCTTACTTTTGCGGATCTCCTTAATCTCGCACTGTCTGTGGAAATGTTAATTTGAACTAGTGTTAGGTAATTCTTGGTGAGGGTGGATGTGCATTAAATGTATGGCCTCTGAGATATACTTATGATTAGGGTACCTTCTTCTACAGCCAATACAGAGCATATGCCTTGTAATGTTATTTACTGAACGTGAGTTACTAAATGACTTCTTCTAAAACGAATAATCCTTAAGATCTGGAAACAAAGGCATTTTATTTAGTGTTTAAATTAAGAGAAAGTAAGATATATTAAAGAAAGAGGATATTCATATAAATATTCATTTCTTTGTAGTTGAAATGTTAGAAAAAAGATCGGGGAGAGGGGGGAGAGGCATACATTAATAAGATGTATTTCCTGCCCTCCAAGAGTGTATACACTGGCAGGAGAAAGAAAATATATTCAGAGGGTAAGTATTACACAGGGCAAAAGGTTATTATAACTTTTATATCAGATAAAAAGTAACTCACAGTAGGCCCAGAATTCTGAATGCTGGGGAATGAGTTGGAAAGCCCAGGTGAAGTGGGTAGACATTTTCAGGGGAAGTGAATAAAGAGTTGGAAAAGTGCATGGTACTTGAGGAAGAGAAAATTGGACAACCTTCATTGGGGTGACTTAAAAGGAAGACACACAGCACAAGGAAGGACACCAGCCAGTGAGCTAATACTGCCACACAGGAAAACATGTGCAGTAAACCTCATAAAATAGGAGAGTTACGGAGGGGAAGGAGATGAAGTGGCTCAGAAATTTTAATATTAGTACTGGGAAGGATAGTGATTCCATTAAAGAGAAAAAGAATGGGAAGTGGGTTAGGCTTTGGGGAGAAAGACAAGTTCTACTTTGGGCCTGCTGGATTTGATATCTAGTCAGAAAGAAACCTAGTTACAAGTGTCGGAGGCCTTCGAAACGGCTCTGTGGATGGAAAAGAGAGATTTTAGGGTAATATGGTTCCCAATAGAGGCAGGGCCCTCTTAGATGTCACTTGCAGGGACCTTATAATTAAAGAATTACCATGTAAGAGTACTGTCCTTGGCCCATGGGGCCCTTCTGTGAAATGTTTGAACATTTTCTCACCTGGCCTCTGAATGCAGGCCATGATACGCATCACCCTTCTGCACCGTGTGCAGTGACAATGCCCTGTAGGTTTCATTGGCGTTTGAAATACAGATCATTGAGTTTTAAGTTTAAAAAAATTCTTAATAAGTTGTCCAGTTAAGTGGTGTTGCCAGAGTGGAAATAGGAGAAACACCTGTCACCCTCCCCTAGCCTCTGTGCTTTAATCATCTAGTCCCGTGGTCGGCAAACTGCAGCTCGCAAGCCACATGCGGCTCTTTGGCCCCTTGAGTGTGGCTCTTCCACAAAATACCACGGCCTGGGCGAGTCTATTTTGAAGAAGTGGCATTAGAAGAAGTTTGAGTTTTAAAAAATTTGGCTCTCAAAAGAAACTTCAATTGTGTACTGTTAATATTTGGCTCTGCTGATTAATGAGTCTGCTGACCGCTGAAGTTGGTTGGTGTTTCACCTCAACAGAAAAGGCTCTAAGCAAATAGGAAGAAAAGAGTGATATTAATGGTAAAATATTTTCTGGTGGAAATAGGTATGATTTTTAGATGCAGGTGAAAAGATGTTACCAATACTTCCTGGTCTGTGTGAATAACTGTGTCGTTCACTACAGTGTGGCGGCAAACACTTGCTAACGGGCAGGAAGTGTAGAAGGGCTGGCACGCTCTCTCTGGTGGGCAGTGGCCCTCAGGTTTTCTGTGAGTGAAGCATTTGTGTGTTTTCAGCCTTGAGAGAACAGTGTTGTAGGAGGGTTTTGAGCAAGAGGCAAGCAAGAGTTTGGTACTTGCGGATTGTTATCGCCCTGCAAGACCCTTTGCAACTTCCTCTCGCCGCCCACAGCAGAATACGGAAGCCTGCTGTATCAGGCCACTTCTGCAATTGCAGTCACAACTCAAGGGGATCCTTCTCTGACACTACACCCTTCTGTTCTGAGACTTTCTTTGCATTTGAAAATGTGCCTTTCCTGGTGGAATGCCCGCCTGAGCCTTCATCTCTCCTCTCTTTTTGCTGCCCTGCAGTGCTACAGTTGAAGCTCCAGCAGCGGCGGACACGGGAAGAGCTGGTGAGCCAAGGGATCATGCCTCGTAAGTACCTCCTCTCTCCTTTCAGCGTTTGATTGAGCTGCTTTGGGGACATAATTGTGTGTGCCCAGTATGCATCCAACTGAAAACAGGGGCAACAAGTTCCATCTCCCACTCCTCTTGCTTGTGTTTTTCCAAGCTCAGGACTCTTCATCAGTGAGAGTGAAGGCAACTGCCCTCATTGATTGAGTTCAGAGAAAGCAGCAGCAGTAGTTTTGACGGTGTCAGCATTAGCTTTTGAGTGCACCTATAAAAGGTTTACACTTACACGCCCTGTTACACTTCCCTTTATTGGAGGAGCAGATCTTGAGCTGAAGTATTGGGAGGAAGAACCTACTTCGTGCATATGATTCGCTTTGTGTTCAAACTCTTTTCTGCCTGGTGTTTTGAAACAACAAGAGGTTTCTGGCTTTTAGAGTGAGGTCCTCAGGTGCTCTAGGCTGGCCCGGGGTGAATGTGCTTGAATGAGGCTTAGATGGGCTGTTGCAGAGCTGGAGGTGGAACTGCATTACTCAGGGAGGAATGAAACCAGCCTTGGAATCTGTTCGAAGAATAGTAAAATTTGCTTCTAACATTAATAATATTCATTACAAACTGAGTGGAAGCTGGAACCAGCAAGATTTTTGCTCTTTTTTTTTGTTTGTTTTAGATTTTGCTCTTTTTGACATTTTTTTAAGTCATCAACAGTGGGCTTAGACTCTTTCTTTTTTCTTTGAATGTTATTGCTATTTGAATATACCCAAATAAAATAAAATAAAATAAAATAAAATGTCGGACAATTCCTAGCTTCACAGTAGAAAAACTCATGAATTCAGTGCCTGCTCACCTACTGCCACTGTGTTTTCCTAATTCTCATTCATTCATTCACTCAAAATATTTGAGTGTCTAGTGTATGCCTGCTGATACAGCAAGATAAGTCCTGGTCTCGGGAGTTTTTTATTTAGAAGGATACTGGTAATTAACAAGGAGACCAATAAGATAATTTCAGAGTATGGGAAGTGCTATGAAGTAAATTAACTGGTTGGTATGTTAAGCAAAAGAAATGAGATGGGGTCGTTTGGAGAAGATGGTCAAGAAAGCCCTCTGAATAGGAACTGTTTGAGCCGAGATCTGAAGGGTGAGATGGAGTGAGCCAGTTAAGAGTAAGAAGAGGCCCCGGGAGAAGGAGAAGCAAGTGTAAGGGCCTAGCACAGGAAAGGGCTTGGCATATTGAAAACCTCAAGGAAGCTGTTGTGGCTGGGGCTGGTGAGTACGAGGCGAGCAAGCAAGGCCAGTTAAGATTGGTGAGGTGAGCAAGACCAGAGTGAGGGCCTTACCGGCCACGCAGAGGAGGTGGGTTTTATTTTAAGTACAATGATAAGCCATTGAAGGCTCTTAAGCAAGTGAGGGTAGGATTTAGTTTATGTCATTGTAGTGGCAGGTGCATTTCTGAACGCTGGAATCATGTGACAGGTTTAAGGAATCTGGGCTCTGTTTCTGTCCTAAGCATCAGCCAGGGGACTTGAGTGTCAAATTCACCTTTCTGTTTATTGCAATGAACTACCAAGCCATTCACCACGTCATGCTGCCTTCTTTTCTGGCCCTCCGGTGAAGAATTCCCTACCCCAACCTTTAAAGTGCCAGAGAGCAGATAGCTTGTGCAGTGGCTCAGTAATGGGATGAGGTAGGGCAGTGTTGTGCTTTACAGAACACTCCAGATCTGCCAATCCACAAACCTTTGTAGAGGAACAAGTTACCAAGAGTCTCATCTACTTGTTCCATGCACAAAGGACACCAGGTGTTGAGCAGCTCCTTTGTGCCCGGGGTCGTCCGTCCTGGATGCTGTAGAGCGGCGGGCGCCAGCCGGTGGTCCGTGAGTATGAGAGGCTGGCGACCGCCGCTCTGGAGACTACAGAAATGTGTCATGCGCCCGCCCTCAGACATTGGTTTATCTGGTGGCTGAAGCTCCCCGCACACAGTTTAAGGAGCAGTCCATTGCTGATCAGTGGATGTCGACTCTCACTGCAGTACTGGATCTGTTCAGGACCTAAAAGCCACGCAGAGGCGCCCTGCCTGCAGTCTTCTTCCTGCCTTTCATGTGATTCCAGGGCCTATTGGAGATCAGTGTGTAATGGGGTTTACTGAATGTGATCTCTTTGCTTAGGACTAATCATGCTCCAGCTATTGCAGTTATATCTGCTTGTGTGTTTGTTTCTCCAACTAGACTGGGGGCTCCTTGAGAAAGTGTCTTATTTGTATTTCTGTACCCAATGTCTGGCACCAAATGAATGAATAGGTGAAGACACACAGTTGCAAAGTGTGGAGAGAGAGAGGGAGGGAGGGAGGGGGAAAGATAGATAGATAGATAGATAGATTGAGAGAGGATAGATACTGCTCTGTTGTAAACTTGTTGAATTTCTGGACAGGGAGACATGGAATTTGAAACAACTCTCTAGTTCTTCTGTCAGGGGGACGGGTTCTAAAAGGTTCTGAATATCTAATTGAATACTTTGGGTTATTCTCTGTGTCTGTGAAGTGAGACTGGTCGTCCTTCCGACAGGGATGGAAGTGACCGGCTCTGTGAGAATACTGCGTTTTCCCTCAGAGCAAGAGCCACCGTCAGCTGGGGGCACAGGCTTGGTTTTCAGCTTTTCTAGAGAAGGAAGTAGGTAGCCAACACTTAGATTGAGAGAGAATGTTGAGGTCTCAAAATAGCTTCCGGTATGAAATACTCTGCTCGTCTACATACCCGGTTATACAAGATAGGGTCCCGAGTTCCCAAAGAGGAAGCTCACTTTTTGTTAGCGCCCCCTACCCCCCCCCCCCGGCCCCGCCACACACACACACACACACACACACACACACAGAGTCAGTAACCCTGCTTCCTCACCACAACCCTGCACCTGCTACCTTAATTCCTATTGTAATCTCCAACATCGTCCACCTCCCAGACATCATCATGTGCCATCTTCCACCAGTGTCTCCAGTCTTTCAAAGAAAATGTGAGCAGTGCTGGGGCAAACTGTAAATGACCAGAAAGTTGTTGATTACTGGAGATTTGGAACCCTGAAAAAGTAACATTTGGTTTGAAGGGCCCACGTCCATTCCCATCTTGCTGGCCTCAGGAGTTTCTGGAAAGTGCCTTTATATTAACCTTGGTTTTACAAATTAGGCGGTGGGTGGGGCCCTCAAGTTGGCAGAAAGGAGCAGTGTAGTCATGGCTATATTCTGCCCCTCATTATTTATGTGTTCATATCTTTTATCAAATTTTTCTCATCCCAGTTTTTCTTTTTTCTAGTTCTGGGAAGAAAAACCCACCCACCTAATCTCCCAGAATGCTTGTGCACAGTTCCCATGTAGGACTGGCTCTCAATTCCATCATGTCTGTGGGATACAGTGTCTCCAGTGGCTCTCTTGCCTTCAGGATTGGCCATGCTTCTCATACCTATCATTCAAAGTTGGGATATGGCCTTTCCATAAAGTTCAGGGGATTAAAGAACCTCTCATTTCTGACACATTTCTCTCTGCTGCTTGATAAGCTCTGTTCATGGCATCCAAACTATGGGGTATAGAAGTTGATTTCTGACGTATTTTTAAACAGGATCATTTCCCAGAATCCTTCATTCTCATCATGTAAACATACGTTTCATTTAACACCACTTAAACCCTACCAAATACAGAGCGCCAGATAGCGAAGGATTACATATTCCAGGCCCTAAGCTTTCTTTAATGATGTCTGAAGCTCTGCATGTCTTGAGGGAGAGGAGAAATGGCGCAGACAGGAAGCTGGTGTTCAAATCCAAAGATCACGATCAGGAATGCTCCTGTGTTCGGAGTGGAGACTCGGAGAAGAGGCGGCTCTCGTGTGGCACACTCTGTTCTCAGACGAAGCCTCCCCACAGCCTTCTTGTTGATGTTTAAAGGGGCACAAGATCATAAGGTTAAGGTGAAAATTAAGAAAAATGTTCTGGCAGTGAACGCTGCTGTAAAGGAATAACCTTTTAAAGGAAAACCTGGAAGTTCTGACCCAGACAGCTGAGAAAAATGTCCTGTAATCTTTCTGCTTATGAGGGAAGACGCTGTTTCCCTCTTCCTCCTCTACCTGGTGTTACTCCGTTGTGAATCTTTGAGAAAAGCACAAAGTGACATGCTCCTGATGCCATAGCTAACTCTCGGTTTACTGTTTTATCAAGTGCATGTAGTAGAAAAATCTTGATACCTTGGCACGCACATGAAGAAATTGTTTTTTGTCTTACAGATTCTCTAAGTTCTTGAGTGAGCTTGTTTTGTTGTTGGCTCTCATTTAAATGGTGTTTCCGCGCCTCCAGCCAGTGTCGTTAGTAATGTTTTCTCTGAATGGTTGGGAGAGTCCAAAAGTCTGCGGGCAGCACAACTCGGGACAGCCAGTCGGTGTCAGTCCCCAGCCTTCCCAAACTGCCTCGCCCTGAAAGGTGCCCACACAGCTGCTAAGTGGAAAGGGAACAAGTCGGCCAGCTCCTTGTCTGTAAGTTGGCCCCATGTACCTTAACATTGAAGCTGAGAACAATGGCTTCGTGTCATGAGTTCTTGACAGCTCTTTTTCAATAAACCTTGCCACATCTTCACTCCCTAACCCTTCAGTCCTACAGTTTGGTCTCAGTGTCACTCCAGCTGTCAGCGGAGCTGAGTGGTCTACGCAGAGACGGTGTGGCCCAGTTGCACTTACAGGCAGTCTAAGCTGTGGTTTTACTGGACCTCAGGGTTGGCTGGGAGCCTCCTGTCCATCTGCCCGTGGTCTTCTCTGCACCAAGAAAGAGTTCCTTCTCATCCCTGAGAGAGGCTATTTAATGGCTGGAAGGAACAGGTTTGATTACTGTGATTGATCCCTTTTTCTCTGACTCTAAATTCTTCAATAATGTTTTTATCGTTTATAACTTGGGGGAATGATTACTTATTCTTCACCAAATATACAAACCGCGTTTCAAGATGTTGCTTACACACGGACCAAACGTATTTTGGTAAATATCTTTTTAAATGAGTTTCTGCTTCGGCCCGTGCGGCTCAGGTAGTTGGAGTGTCGTCCCATGCACTGGGAGTTTGTAGGTTTGATTCTGGGCCAGGGCACACACCTGTGTTGCTGGTTTGATCCCTGATTGGGGTGCATAGGAGAGGCAACCAATCAATGTATCTCTCTCACATCGATGCTCCCTCCCTCCCTCCCTCCCTCCCTCCCTCCCTCCCTCCCTCCCTCCCTCCCTCTTTTCCTCCCTCTCTCCTTCCCTCCCTGTCTCTCTCCTCCCTTTCTAAAATCAGTTTAAATTTTTTAAAAACTAATTTCTGTTTTTATAATTCTTAAGATAAAACAACCTCCTGAAGTTTCCGAGTTTCTTGTAATGAGAAAGAGACTGATTCGTGACTTTCAGTCCGTTTTTATTAAGCACTGGGATGCCCTGTGATCTAGTCCCCAAGTTTCCATGAATTTGGAAGAACTAGCCTCTAGACCAGCCCTCCCCAAGAGCACCCTCAGAAATGATAGAAATATTCTCACATTAGGCACATGTGCTGTTGAACACTTGAAATGAGATTAGCTTGAACGAGGAGCTGGATTTTTAAACTGAGTTTAATCCTATTGAATTTAAATGTAAATAGTCACAGGTGGTTGGTGGCTATTTGATTAGCCAGTAGTTTTAGACCTTACTCTGCCACTGGGGAACAAGGTGACTTTGGGCAACTCAGTTAACTCTTTTGAACTCAGCTCCAACTTTTATAAAATGGGGATAATAATGCCTGTCTTACCTACCCCATAGAACTGGTTTGGAGATATACAGCTGACATGTTGTTCATGCTTTCTGAATACAGCCATTGTTATTCTCAGCAAACCAGGAGAGGAGCATTAGCTTTGATCTGCCATCTTGTGAATCTGAAAGCGGCTTTTAATGCACACACACACCACTAATTTCTGTCAAAACCAGTGTTTGGGAACTAGCTATTTTCAATAAACCAGATCCTCCTTAATTCTACTTTTCTCCCTACTTGTGGAATTAAAACAACTGCTGAAAATTGTCAAGAATCACAGAACCACTAATCAATAAGTTTCTGTTAAAATTGTTGGCTTTTGGGTCTTTTAAACAGGACTCGTTTTATTTGCGTGCCCTCTCTGGTGTGGATGCTTTTTAAACTCTTAAATCTAACAAGGGGCTGGATTAGAAATAATGGCTTTCATTCGCTTGTTTGTTTCCGGGCCACTTGCCAAGAGACAGAAATGTTCACCGGGGGGCGGTGAGTCCCGAGCAGATGAGATGGTCTCGTTTGAGGCCGAGCTGCCCTTTAAAAAACTACAACTGACAGGTTTAAGATGACAAAATGGAGGCTTCAAGGAGCTGTCATTTGTTTTGCTTTTAAGTGAAGTGTTAATAGTGTTGAAGAGATGTGTGTCTCAGCGGAGATTTTGTAAATTAGGACTCTGGGTGGAGACCAGAGCGCGGGAGCAGACCCTCACCTGGGCTGTGGGCGGCTCCCGTCGGCTCCCGTCGCTGTGCGGTGGTCTCCGAACTGCTGCCCCTGGGACTCGGAAAGGCGGCCCCCAAGCTCTGCAGTTGGCTCGCTGCTCCCTCCGGTCAGCGCCCTCAGGCTCATGCTTCTCTCAGAGCCTCACCCACACGATGGTGTCATCCGTGTGGCGCTTTTAGGCACACAGGTGTCTCTGGATGAAAGAACTAGTGTCGCCCTAACTGGTGTGGCTCAGTGGACAGAGCGTCGGCCTGTGCACTGAAAGGTCATCCAGTTCCCTAGACTCGAAGCTGAGAGAAAATTGTTAGTTTAGGCATGTGCCCTCAGAAATCTTCCCTTTCGTCTCGGGCGACAGCCAGCTGGGTACATCAACCCCAGGCCTCTCTGATGATGTCGTCGTCCTTTCTCTCTCGCTGCTGTTGGGCACCCTACTCGGTGGTCAGGGACGAGGATAGAGCCGCCTCCCTGGCCAGTGCTAACGAATCCTAAAAGGACTCTTGAGTGAGTTTGTTCACATTCTGAGCATATTCATTGTTTAGTGCAAAGAAGGGTCCAACGGGAGCTCTGTTGAATAAGCCCTCGAAAGTAGTTTTCTTTTTAAAAAAAAAATTTGATTTTTTTTTATAGAGAGGAAGGGAGAGGGATAGAAAATCAGAAACATCGATGAGAGAGAAACATCGATCAGCTGCCTCCTGCACACCTCCTACTGGGGATGTGCCCACAACCATGGTACATGCCCTTGTTTGGAATCGAACCCGGGACCTTTCAGTCCGCAGACCTACGCTCTATCCACTGAGCCAAACCGGTTTCAACAAAAGTAGTTTTCTTGATAAGAGTTCCTGATACAATTGAATGTCTAAAAGGTATGGTAGGTATTCAGTTTCACTTAATTATTAGTAAATGAGGTAAAGGAATTTATAGTCATTTGTCAAAACTACTCACTGATTTTACCTAAACAATATAAATCTTAAAACTTTATACACCCCAGGGGGAGCCCTGCTGGTATATGACAGGGTTGGAAATGTAAAATTCTTCAGTTTAACCCTGGCTGGTTGGCTCAGTGGGTTGAGCATCGGCTTGTGGGCTGAGGGTCCTGAGTTCGGTTTCAGTCAAGAGCACGTCGATTGGCTGCAGGCTCCTCCCAGCCAGTGGCTGGGACGCAGGCAAGAGGCAACCGATTGCTGTGTTTCTCTCACATCGATATTTCTCTCTGTCTTTCCCTCTCTCTTCCACTCTCTCTAAAAATCAATGGAAAGGAATCTCTGGATGAGAATTTAAAAAAATCTTCAGTTTAGAGGGATGGTACTTGCAGAAGAGCCAGGCGATTTGGAGCTCGTATGTAAACAGATGCCGCAGGCATGTTGGTTACAGGGCTTCAGGGAGGGAGCCCGCTGCAGCGGCTCGGCTGGTTGAGCGTTGTGCCGGGCCCTGAACGGTTGTCCTTCAGTTCCCAGTCAGGGCGTATGCCTGGGCTGGGGGTTTGATCCCCAGGTGGGGAATGGGTGGAAGGCAACTGATTGATGTTTCTTTCTCACATCGATGTCTGTGTTTGTGTCCGTCCGTCCCTCCCTCCTTCCTATCTTTCTCTCCTTTCTTCTCTCGCAGCATGTTTTAACACGTGTGTGTGTGTGTGTGTGTGTGTGTGTGTGTGTGTACTGGGATCACGATTGATCCGGAGCATTGGACTGGGCAATAGTTTGAAAACCAGATATTAATGGGACTGGCATATATGTCGAAGAGAAAATTGGAAGTCAGGCTTAAAATATTTGGGCCCTGATACGTAGGAATTCACTGTACCTGTTGATATTCATGCTATACAAGATTGTGCACTGACCTTTTCTGCCAGTCTGGAGCTTCTCTCACTGTCAGTGAGTCAGGGGTGTGAGACTGGAACAGCTTGCACTTCTGGGAAGGTAAAGATTTAGCATCCTCGAGTCTCTACTTTTTATATTCATTCTTGGTGCATGGCTTTCTTGCTGATTTGGGTGCCAAAACAGGGTGGTGGCAAGTCTGAGGACAACAGGATGTGTATGAAGCAAGTTTTCTGACTGGGTCCTTGCTTGTCTCAGAATGTGGGGTCCCCGCCCCGCACTCCGCTGCCCAGCAGATCTCATCCAAGTTTCGGGCTCCAAATTGCATGCTAATCACTGAAGACCATGGTTTAATGGTTGTTAATGACATAGGAATTTTATGAGGATAGGCTGCTGTACTTTCACCAAAATGTCAACTTTGAAAGTAGCATCAGCGGAGGTGCGGTGAGAGTTGGTAGTGGGGTGAGGGTAACCCCGTCATTTTTAAGTCCTAAAAAAATTGCTGCTGAGTTGCTGCAGTTGCTCTTGTCTGCTGGTTGTGAGGCTTAAAGGCCACCGGCATGCACGCATGTTTCCACATCTGTCGTGTAACCCTTATTTAAATCAGAGGTTCTTGATTTCTTTTGTGCCATTATCGCCCCTTGGAAAATTTTACACAACCTGTCACTAGACATTGCCCAAGCAGGTACCCCAAATTCAGCGCCCAGTTTCTAGGGATTCACAGATACTCTAAAGCTGGTACAGTGCACCCAGCTTAAGAAGCTCTGCTCTGCCGGGATACGGACTCCTAAGAAAAATCATCTACATAATGGCCATAGTCCGGACCCCTACCCACCAGTGACACAGCCGACCCCTGTGCTTCATGCTCAGCGGGTGAGGGGCTCTCCCCGCTTCCTGTGCGGGCACCGTGAACCCTGCTCCTCGCTCGCTGCGTGCTCACACGGAGGACCGCGTTTCTGTCTGCCTCCCACTGATGTGACCGTCCCGCCCTCGGTTCTGAGCAGCGCCGAGCCATCCCGCCGAGCCATCCCGCCGAGCCCGGCCCGGCCGGGCTTGTGAGGAAGAGGGCGGAAGCTTGGATCCACTGGCCCTTAGGAACAAACGACTCAAAGCGCTGCTCCTGAAAGGGGCTCAGGAGACGGAACTGTTGGCGAATGTGCGGGCCCGTGCCGGCCAGAGTGGGGTTCTGAGTTAAGCTGTGAGAAAGGTACTTTGTGGTCACATGGCCTCTGGTGGTAGAGAAAGAGCAAACGAAGGTCTTCCCTTTCTTGCCAGCCGTGTCACCTTTCCTCCGCATTTTGGACGAGGAAAACTGGCTTTTTCACTCTGGGTGGCATCAGAGATCTTACTAAAGATTTAAAAAAATTTTTAATCCTCATTCCAGGGTATTTATCCATTGATTTTTAGAGAGTAAAAGGGAGAGGGAAAAGACAGAGGGCGAAACCTCCATGTGAGAGAGTGGTTGCCGCCTGAACTCTTTATCCACGGAGCCAAACCGGCTAGGGCAAGAATTCTGAAGCCCAGGAATCGCACTCCAGAGACATTCTACTGCAAATGGCTCTTGAACTACACTTGGCGAAACACTGTACCAAGGGTTGCTGGTATCTTTCCCTTTTTCATTTTTACTGATGGCTAGACTACGTTATTCTCTTCTCCCCAGGGGTTCTGAAGTAGAGAATCGCCCTGTCCACATAAGTCAAGAGTTCATGACAAGTCTCTAAGACAGTTAAGGCTGCATCATATAAAATGAGTAGAGGCCTGGTGCATGAAATTTGTGCACTGGAGGGGGATGGGAGAGGGGTACCTCAGCCCGGCCTGCACCCTCTCGCAGTTTGGGACCCCTCTGGGGATGTCCTGGGGGGATCGGGCCTAAGCTGGCAGGCAGACATCTCTCTCGCAGTCTCCGATACCTCTCACAGTCCTGGACCCCTCACCCTTACTGCCTGCCTGCTCGTTACTCCTTACCGCTCACTCATTAGCGCTTCTGCGGAAGCAGAGAGGCTCCTGCCCCTGCCACTGTGCTCGCCAGCCACGAGCCGCTTCTGGCTGAGCAGCACTCCCCCTGGGGGAGCGCACTGACCACCACGAGGCAGCTCCTGCATTGAGCGTCTGCCCCCTGGTGGTCAGTGTGCATCATAGTGACCGGTCATTCCACGGTTCGGTCTACGTGCATATTAGGGTTTTATTTTATAGGATTGGGTATAGAGAACTTATGAACCCTGTCTTCAGTGCTGGGCAAAGCCTGCCTTTTTTACGGCCTTGTACCACGTCTGTGGCCAGTGGTCAGTTTGGCAGAGCTAACAAACTGCCTGGAGCAGTGTGACAAACTTCTGAGCTCGGGCCAAGCGATGTGGCAAAAGACTCAGTTAAGTTTGGAAGGAGTTTGATTATTCAGTGACTCCCTCTTCTGTGTCCTTCAGGAGAGGCCAGAGGGAAAAGGGGTGGGAGAATGTGGGTCCCTCGACTTGCTGCAGTCCTCCCTTCTGGTCCATTGCCAGCATTAAAGAAAAGGAAAGGCAGCATTTCTTTCCAGAGGAATAACGGAGAGAAAGCAAAATGTGCAAGACCAGATTAAAATCAGTTGGAGGTGTTTTTTGTTTTCTTTTGGTAACTGTCACATTTGAGGGGGGTGGGGTCAGGGACATATCTCTTTTCCACCCCCCCCTCCACCTCCTTCCTTCCTTTTTGCTGAAATACATATAAATAAAAGGTCTGGATTTTGAAAGCAGAAGAACCAGAGTCTAGTCTTCGTTCTGCAGCTGATGAGGATGTGATGTCGTCGGTTGTCCGTTATATAACACGGAAAATAACAGCTCACTAAGGTAATGCCCAGCAGCCCAGGCAACCATGGGGCGGGGCAAGGAAGCGGTTCACACGTCTTTCTGTCAGTGGCAGGGTTGGTGACACAACCCTACTTTCTGACGCGGAATTTTACTTCCTTTGGCACTGCTTGGGGCAGAGTCCTACAGGGCCCTGTGCGGCTCCCCCGCCTCCCCCCGCTCCTCTTTGTTCTCTGTGCTCTGCCACTCTGGCCTCCGTGTCCCCTGTCACTCAGGCCGTTTCCCACTCAGGGCCCTCCTTGCTGTTTTCCTTGCCTGGACGGCTCTTCCCCGGTGGCTCAGGACTCACTCCCTTCCTCCAGGCCACTGCTCAAATGTCACATCAGACATTCACTCCCTATGAATTGCTCCCACTCTGTCCCTATAGCCTGCTTTATATTTCATCATATATGTATCATCTACCACTGCATTGTATCTTTGTTTTATACTAGAGTGTAAGCTCCACAAGAACATGGGGATCCCAGCACCAAAACAGAGTCTGACACATATGGGCTCTCAGTAAATACTTATTGGGAGAGTGAGTGAGTAATTAATTGTTAGTACAACTTAAGCTCTCAGGGACATAAACCTCCGGACTCCACTTCCTCACCTCTTACTCCCAACCTGTTGTGGTTAGTTTCTCCCTCCACTACCCCAACTGGCATAGCTCTGAGCCTACTAGCCATGTTAGAATAAGTAATCCTCAGGACACTTAGCAAGCCTTATTTCATGTGCCTGCCCACTGTTAGCATCTCTCTTTTTCTTCCTACACTCTTTCTCTTTATGCTTACGCTTTGCCTGGTCCTTTCCTGTTTCTGTGAGCACCAGGTTCCTCTGCTGGACTCTCATGATAACCTAAGGGAGTTCTGGGATTTCCTTAGATTCAGCCTGGGAAGTATTGTCTTCTGTCCTACATATTGTGTCTCATTATCCCTAGATCAGTGTTCAGCAAACTCATTAGTCAACAGAGCCAAATATCAACAGTACGATTGAAATTTCTTTTGAGAGCCAATTTTTCAAATTTAAACTTCTTCTAATGCCACTTTAAAATAGGCTTGCCCAGGCCGTGGTATTTTGTGGGAGAGCCACACTCAAGGGGCCAAAGAGCTCATGTGGCTTGCAAATCACAGTTTGCCGGCCCTAGATGACCACATGCACGCACGCGTGCACGCGCGCGCACACACACACACACACACACACACACACATCTGTATATACACACACAACACTTGTACATCTATCTAATAAAAAAGCAATATGCAAATTTGACCGTACTTTAGCCATGCCCACAAGCCAATCAGGAGCAGATTATGCAGATAAACCCCAACCAAGATGGCTGCCACCACTGAGAACAGAAGAAAGGCTTGGGTTTCCCCGGCAACAGAGGAAGCCAACCTTTGTGCCTCCCTAGGCCTCCACTCAATGTTACAAAGTTTCAATTGTAAAATATACAGAAATGGCGGCAGCCACTGAGCTGGAGAGAACAGAGGCTTGGGTTTCCCTGGCAATGGAGGAAGCCAAGCTTTCAGTCTGCCGTTGCTGGCCTAGGCCTCCACTCTAGGCTATAATGTTTCAAACAAATGGCTGCCACCCGGGAGAGAGCAGAAGGCTTGGCTCCGCTCCAGGCTACAAAGTTTCAATTGTAGACATAGATTAATCCCAGATCCCAGGGCCTCTGCTTGGGTCGCTGGGGGGCGTGGCCGGCCTGCAAACCTCCACAGGCCCCTCGCCCAGGCTGCCTCTCACCTCAAGGGAACCCCCACCCTGATCTGGGACACTCTTCAGGGCAAACCAGCTGGCCCCCACTCATGCACCAGGCCTCTATCCTATCTAATAAAAGAGTAATTTGCATATTGACCATCACTCCAACACACAAGAGAGCTGCCTCCATGTGATCAAAGATCCTGCCCCCATGTGGACACAAAATGGCCACCACAAGATGGCCAGCGGGGGAGGGCCATTGGAGGTTCCAGGCCCTGCAAGGGAGGGCAGTTATGGGCGATCAAGCCTTCAGGGGAGGGCAGTTAGGGGTGACCAGGTCAGCAGAGGAGGGAAGTTGGGGTCAAATAGGCTGGCAGGGGAGCAGTTAAATATCAATTAGACTGGCAGGGGAGGGGTTAGGGGGTAATCAGGCTGGCAGGCAGAAGTGGTTAGGGACAATCAGGGAGGCAGGCAGGTGAGCAGTTTGGAGCCAGCAGACCTGGATTGTGAGAAGGATGTCCGATTGCCCGTTTAGGCCTAATCCTACCAGGATCGGGCCTAGACAGGCAGTTGGACATATTTCGAGGGGTCCCAGATTAGAGAGGGTGCAGGCTGGGCTAAGGGACATCCCCCACCCCCTGTGCATGAATTTTGTGCACTGGGCCTCTAATATATATATATATATATATATATATATATATATATAGATTATATATATATATAAAAATATATATATATAATAAAATCTTAATACGCAAATAGACTGAACAGTGGAACAACTGAACAACTGGTTGCTGTGAGAGGTGCTGACCACCAGAGGTGTGCATCGGCGTGGCGGGATGGGGGAGCAGATGAGCGGGGGGGCCAGACCAAGGCGGGCGCTGGTTGCTGTCATCGGGCGAGCCTCTGGTGGTTACCAAGGCGGGCGCTGGTTGCTGTCATCGGGCGAGCCTCTGGTGGTTACTGAAAATTCTTGGCTCCCCCACACACAATCCCACCTCATGCTTGCCCCTGTTGCCAATGCCGGCCCTGTTTGCACCCATTGCTGGTGCCAGAACCACCACTCATGCCCGCTGCCGGCGCCTGGCACTGGCCCTGATTGCTCGGCGCTGTTGGTGTGAGTGGTGGCTGCTGCACCAGCCCCACTCACATCTGCTGCTCCTGGGGGGCGTTTGGGGCAGCAGTCGCCTCTTGCACCCACTGATCGCATCGGGCCTGCTTGCACCTGTTGCTGGCGTCGGCCCAATGGCTCCAGCACCGTCAGAGTGTGTGAATGGGTCGGCGCCATCAGCGTGTGCAAGCGGCAGCAGTAGGAGAGGGGCTGCCAGCAGATGGGACCAGGGGCTGCAGCGGGAAGAGCCGGATGGGGGCGGGGAGATGGGCCGAGACCCACCCCGGTGCCCACCACAGCCTCACGGCCCATAGTTTCTTTCAAGGTGCACAAATTTGTGCACTGGGCTCCTATTCTCTGTATAGGACGTCTCACAATCAACTAATGCCCCAGTCTCTCATCATCCTGTGTTCCTTGTCTGGGGGTGTTAATGGCACCATTCACCCAGTCATTCCATTTTGTTCTTCTGAATGGCCTCTTGATCACTACTAAGTGATCTTTAAAAATGCAATTCTCATTATTTTGCAGTTCCTGCTGTAAGAATTGATTTCTTGCAGGAATCATCAGTAGATGCTAAAACCATTAAGTAAATGGTGGTTAGGGAACAGGATTTTCACATGTCTTCAAATGTCACCCCACAGGTAATGTGCTCGTTACGGACGGTGCACGCTCTGGCGTCACCTAAGCTTGCAGGCACCATCAGTGGTCGCAAGACGAGATGTGTGTGCCTCCTGGGACTCAGAAGGACACATCAGCTGTGTGGTCCTCATGCCAAAAACGTTCAGCCTAAATCTTATGAGGAAACAGACTCAAAATATAGATGTTCTTTCTGCAAAACAACTGGCTTACATACTTAATTCAGGGCCATTAAAAATGGAAAAGGTAGGGGTACTGTTGTAGATGGTGACTAATAGACAGCTAAACGTGGTGTGGGGAACTCGTGACTAAGTTTAGAGAGAGCGGGGAGGAAGGGGTTCAAACAGCTAGGAAAGACATTGTGTGGGCAGTTGAGGAAATTCAAATGTGGACTGTAAATTAGATTAGATTATTGAATTATTGTTAATTTTCTTAGGTGTGATAATGGCAGTTATGAAAGAGTATTTCTTATTCTTAGGAAATATGCACTGAAATTTAGGGATGAAATGTGATCATTTTCTGCAGTTTACTTTCAAGTGATTTGGTAAAGAATAACAAAAGGTGGGCATTCCTGTGTGCAGATGAGAAAGAGGTAAAACAAATACCGCTAAAAAAGAATTGGTGAGTCTAGGTCAGTTATAGGGCTATTCGTTATTTGTTCTTTTGATGTTTGGGGGTTTGAAAAATTCTAAATTAAAAGAGGGCGTGGGAAGGAGAGCATATGAATGTAGGCATGGGGGTGACACAAATATGTGCCCATTATCAGGTGTATTTCTGCTCATTTTGTTTTTTAACAACAACAAAAAAAATCAAGTTAAAAATAACTTGCCCCTATCGATGCCGTTCTGGCCTGTGACACGGCCGTGGCAGGAGTATTGGGGTGGGGAGAGGCCTGGATTCCGCACTTGACCTTTCCTGGTAAGGCTGAGGCCTCTTGTTTTCTTCTGGAGCCTGGCGGGAAGAGAACGGTTATGTCTAAGGGGTTCATCTGCTAGGCTGCCCTTTCCTGGTCCCCTGGCAGTGAGTGGGCTTCGTGCGGGCTTTTCGGTCCAAGTTGCTGACTTTGTTCAGCTCCGAGTCTAGTTTGTATGAAGCCAAAGGAAATCAGAAAACTCACCGCTGTGTTGTTCTTCGGGCCCCAAGGCCCCTGGCCAGTCTGCCGTCTTCTCTCCACCTTGCAGAACTTGCTTATGTTTGTTTTATGTACAGTGTGCAGTTTGGTTGTGCTCAGTGTGAGGAATAGAGGGAAGTGTGTCAGCTACATCTTCCCAGTCAGAATACTGTACATTAAAGCTCTTCACGGCTGGTCACTGCCTCCCTTCCCAGCCTCATGGTCCCCCCAGGAATTCTAGGTCCATCCAGGCCAGACTGCTCGAAATTGCGTGCTGTCACCCCTTCACGCTCTTGCTCCTCTGCCTCGGGTGACCTCTGCACTCTCCTCCTCGTCTGCTGTGGGATTGTATTCCGTTCACATGGATTTTCTCTGTAAAATCTACGTGGTCACTTCACACACTTCTCGCGAGCCGAATGCTGCCTGTCCTCTCCTCGGCAGCACTTTAAATCAGCTGACAATTGCGCTTTCGTCTTGTATTGCGATTATTTGTCTTTTTTCCTAAGCAGACCCTGAGCTGCCTTTGAGGGATCACCTAGTACTTTTTAATGATAATGATGAGGAAATAAGTCTTGATGGTCAATTGCTATCCTTCCTTGCTGAGACTTATTTCTAGAACTGCTTTTGGACCCTAGACTTTCACTTGCCTTCGTGTATAAATAAATCTGGGGATGGTGATGGGAAAGTGCTGTTTCCTGTCCTAAATTAACATGATAGTTTGGGTTTCAAAGATTCCCACTTACTCGTCAGTGCTAGATTAAACCAAGGCCAGTCGATCACAGTGCCCTCCCTGCGCTGGGAGCCACAGAGCCTGGGGACACACTGACCGCATCTTCGAGCTCCCCCTTGGATGGCAGTGCAGTCCGTCCTTACATCTCCGGCTTCTGCATCCAGGAGTTCAGCCATCCCTGGGCTGAAAATGTTCAGGAAAAAATGTTATGTGGTTGCGGATGAGTGCTATATAGTTAGGCCTGTGCTGGTTACATCCGTACAGAACAGAGTAGGTACAGACTGTTTTCTCTTGTCACTCCCTAAACAATGTACTATAGTAACTATTTATATGGCATTTGTATTGTATTGGGTGTTACAAGTAGCCTAGAGTTGATCCTATATAATGAAATGCTAATATGCAAATTGACCTAACAGTGGGACGATGGTCACTGACGCGTCCTGAGCACCAGGGAGCAGATGCTCAGGGCAGGAGCTGCCTCCTGTGGTCAGTGCCCTCCCACAGCCTCTCCTGCCTCCCGGCAGCGCTAAGGATGTCCGACCGGCGGACACTCCCCGAGGGCTCCCGGATCGTGAGAGGGCACAGGCCGGGCTGAGGGGCTGTCCCCCTTCCCGCTACCCCCCTCTTGTGCATGAATTTTGTACACCGGGCCTCCAGCTAAAGTCTAATAAGGAAGGATCGCCTCAGTTATATGCAGATACTACTTTATATAAGGGTTTGGTACCCAGGGAGAGTCCTGGAAACAGTCTTTCACAGATACTGAGGGGTGACTGTGTTTTCTATTTATTTATTTATATTTGTTTATTTCAGAGAGCGGAAGGGAGAAGAATGGAGAGATAGACACATCAGTGAGAGAGAATCCTTGATTGGCTGCCTCCTGCACGCCCCCTACTGGTTATTGTCTAAGGGTTTTCCATCTTGCTAAGCTGCCCTCTCCTGTCCTCGGTAGCACTTTAAATCACCCGACAATTCCGAGCCCTCAACCCGGGGATGTACCCTTGGCCGGAATAGAACCTGGGACCCTTCAGTTCGCAGGCCGACACTCTAGCCACAGAGCCAAACCAGCTAGGGCTGACTGTGTCTTTAAAAAGAAAGTGGAAACCATTTCTCTCTTTAGTTCCCAGTGGCCTCATTTAAGTAATGCAGCCAACGTGTAGGGGAGAGAGGAAATGGGCGCTGGAGGGAGGGAACAGGGTGTTATTGGTGGTTTTAGCTGCCGGGGGCGGGACCTACATCTAGAACTGAAACACCTCTTGGCCACTTCTGTGCATCTGACTGCCGGGAGCCGAGCCGTTGTTCCCTCTCAGAGTCTGCTCGCTTCCCTTTGCTCACACACAGCCTGCGGGTCCCAGCAGACGCTCCCACAGAGTGGGGGTGAGGACAGCACTGCCCTCCCTCCATCAGCACAACGTTTTCCCGTAAACAGTGTGCGCAGCGGGGGGTGCAGTGGTTGGGGCTTCTCTTCCAGAGACCGCCTTCCAGGGGTTTCTGGGAAAAGGAGATTTCTGAGTGATGTCCTGCTCCCCGGGATAACCAGCGAGACAGAGGATGGGGGTCCAGGACGGACGCGGCCCTCCTGCTCAGACACGCTTATGGTTCACGTTAAATCTTTTGGATTTTTCCACAACAGCAGAGGCCTCAAGTTTATAACCTATTTTGTGCTCTGCCGGGCTTCCTCGTGTTTCACTCCCTTAGCATGGAAGCTTGAGGTGACTGTCATTTGGTCCTGTGTCAAGAAAGCCAGGGCCTACCTTTTTATCACCCCTCCATCCCTTTCAGCCCTCCACAGCGGTGGCTTTTAACAAAGCTGTCTGGACAAGCATAGGGGTGCCCTCGTCCCTGCACCCCAGTGTGTCACTGGCTGGCCCAGCTCTAGTCTGTCCCCAGCTAAACCTGAGCCATGCCTTACAAGTCTTGACAGAGCCCTGAAGGGAGAGGGGCCCTCACTGCTTCCACCTGCTGGGGTTGGTTACGGACCCCCGCCCTCTCCTTCCACCTGCTGGGGTTGGTTACGGACCCCCTGTCCTCTCCTTCCACCTGCTGGGGTTGGTTACGGACCCCCTGTCCTCTCCTTCCACCTGCTGGGGTTGGTTACGGACCCCCGTCCTCTCCTTCCACCTGCTGGGGTTGGTTACGGACCCCCGCCCTCTCCTTCCACCTGCTGGGGTTGGTTACGGACCCCCGCCCTCTCCTTCCACCTGCTGGGGTTGGTTACGGACCCCCTGTCCTCTCCTTCCACCTGCTGGGGTTGGTTACGGACCCCCGTCCTCTCCTTCCACCTGCTGGGGTTGGTGACGGACTCCCGTCCTCTCCTTCCACCTGCTGGGGTTGGTTACGGACCCCCGTCCTCTCCTTCCACCTGCTGGGGTTGGTTACGGACCCCGTCCTCTCCTTCCACCTGCTGGGGTTGGTTACGGACCCCCGTCCTCTCCTTCCACCTGCTGGGGTTGGTTACGGACCCCCGTCCTCTCCTTCCACCTGCTGGGGGTGGTGACGGACCCGCCCTTGCTGTCAGGAAGCAGGGACGCGGGAAGAGCTGCACAAAGTGAGTGGGCTGTTCAGCTGACACCGGCTCGGCTGTCGGAAGTTTGAGAGGAGAAGGAAAGGGCGACAGAACAACCACGGCTGGGCCCACCACTCCGATGCTTCTCGGCTGGCTGATTTGTCGCATGTGAAACTGGAATGTTGGAGCCCCCCGCCGGATTGTTAAGAGGATGCGATTGGAATGTGTTCTTGTTACAAAATGAAACTGTCTTTTGTGATTGGTCATCATTGTCTGAGTTATTTTCTTGGTCCTCATTTCTGGTTTTCTTAACCAGGCCCGGAACAGCTGATGAATTCAGTTCTGTCTCCTCATTCCCGTCCCAGCTCAGCTGGTCTCAGGGCTGAAGGCTGCCCCCTAAGTTCTACAGTCAGACCCGCGTTTTGAACCCTGGCTTTCGGCGCCTGTGGTCATTTTGACCCCTTGTGAGCCTGCCTTACACCGGTTGGTGCTCAGTGTTGTGGTTGAACTGACCTTTCCACCTTCCTGCCCTCAGCCCTCCCTCTGAGCTTGTGTCTGAGGCCTCCTCGCCTCCCTGTCTAATAGGGCGGCATGTCCAGCTCAAAGGCTAACACGGACCAAACATAGAGGCCTGCGGCCAGCAGGCCCCAGTGCGACAGGCTTGTAATGGGGTCTTTCTTCTCTGTTGTCTTAAAGCAGGTAAGAAACCAGCCCAGAGGAGTGGAAAGAACTAAGGTTGTCATCCGAACTGCCATTTGCTAGCCCTTCCTGTTCTTATCTGTAAAATGGAATGTTACCTACCACCTGGGGTCTCCAGGAGTATTAGAACAGGCCTGATCTTTAGGAATTATCTAGAACAGTGCCTGCCACATAAGCAGGAGCTCAGTGGATATCAGTGTCTTCCTTGCTATTGTAGGTGGTCGTCTGCACTGCAGCCAGTGAGCCCCGTTAGTGCTGATCTTCCTTGTCCATGAAGATGATGCACTTCCCTTCCACCAGGGGCTGGGCCCCAGGAGTGGGCTTCTCAGAAGCTGGATTGTGCCTTAGCCCTGGGCACAGCCAGTGTAGGTTGTTGATTCAGCGAGTCAGCGGATTTTCAGACATAATGTGTGGCTGTGGTACCGAAACTAGCTGGCTTGTTTGGGACTCGAACCCATGATTCAACCCAGACTCTGCGTTTGATGACAGCAGCACTCGAGGCGCCAGGAGTGCGCTGTTGGCTCCGGAGCGCTCTCCCTCTCCTTCGGCTCTCGCGAGAGTTCTGGGAGTGGACAGTTTCTCACTCTGCAGAGGAGAAGATGAGACCCCAAAGCAGTCATACCTGTGTCACACCAGCCGTCACTGGTAGAACCCCAGACAAGAACGCGGATGCCTTGATTTTTCTGCAGGACTTCCTTGAGGTTTTGAGCCCATATGACAGCCATAGTTCTGGCTGTCCCAAAGAAATTTAGTGCTTCGCCACAGAATCCTCCAGTATTCCTGTCACGTGTGTACGCGACATCCATTTCTCACAGAACATTCACTCATTCAGTGAATGATTGTGTGCTGGGCACTCGAGGCACTGAGGACACTGTCAGAAATGAGAGACGTGGAGCAAACCGCTGCCTTGCCCTGACGAAGCTTCTGTGGTGGCGGCTGATCATAACGAGAGAGAGAGAGAGAGAGAGAGAGAGAGAGAGAGAGAGAGAGGTGGTATTACTGTAGAGTCAGCCCTGAGGAGTGCTGTGGGGACAATCAAGGCAGAAATAAAGCTGGGGTGGGGTGGGGTGGGGTGGGGTGGGGCAGACCAGACCCTGTGAGTTTTCTCTCATTCCTTCTGCTTATTGTCTTATCCATGTGATAAGCTCTCCAAGGTGAGAGTAGGGTGCGTTTCCTGCTGGCCCATCATGCCTCGTACAGATTTCTGCGTATCCGGGCCTTTGGAGATGGATGTTGCAGTTGAGTCAGCCTAACGCAGTGGAAACTGGCACAAGGACTGTTGACTTATCCTGAGATGCCCAGGAACTCCCAGAGCACAGCTGGGCACCCTGGTTTGTTGGGGCTGCAGCCTGTGCTCTTTCCTTCCAGATCATTTGTTAAATCTCTAGCTCCCCCTGCTGTTCAAAGATGGGATGGTCTCCTAACTTGTCTTGAAATAGAGGTGTGTGTGTGTTTAATGCTAAGATTTAATTATTATTACTTTTTAATAAGTACTCCTGGGGCACTTGGAGCTTTGTTCTGGAACTGCTATTGCTGAGCCCCAGGGTTAGGATGGAGGGAGGAAGTGAAAGGCCCAGGCAGGATAGGGTCACATCTGCGCTCTGGCTGCTCCCAGCGCCTCCCAGCCCAGCAGAGTGTCTCCTCACAGTCTGCAGCTGTTCTCACATCCCAGGGCAGCCGCCGTGACACTGACCGCTGTTTGTAGAATGTTCTCTTACTGCTAGTGTTCCCTCCTGGGAGTGAGGCAGGCCTTCCCCCTCTTGTCCTCGGGGAGTCCCAACTCGTCATTTGTCTCTATAGCCAAGTTTTGGACAGAAGTCTCTCCATGGTGCCGAATTTGTAGAGGGTCCTGCTCGGGTCTCCCCACCCTTGGTGTTGTTCGCCGAGTTGAGAGCTGTGGTCCCGGCGGCGGTGGTGGCGGCGGCCGCCCCAGAATAGTCGAGTCTGACAAGGGCCGCAGAGGCCCTTCTTGCCAGCTGCTGGTTGTGTGTGTGCACCAGGGTCAAGCACAACCACCGTGAAGTTCCTTTAGTCCTTAGAGATGAAATTCAAGTTTAATTTTAGCAGCACTATTAATATCAGCTGAAATGAAGAAGGAAATGGCACCCAGTAGACATGTCTTTTTTGTTTAGAACCCCATTCAGTTTGGTCACTTAGTGGTTCCTCCTGAGGTAGAAGTCAGGGGGACCCGACTTCTCTGACCCTTCCCGAGTCCCCGTCTCCCCGAGAGTAAGGTGAGGCCCAGCAGCTGTTTGGGGAGGTTGACGGACCAATGGGGATTGTGCAGCTGACTGTCCAGCTAGGGTCCGGGATATTTTTTAGTTACAGTTGATGGTGCACTTTATAGAGCTTACACTTAGGCCAGTGACGACTCCTCTTAGGCACAAAGTAACCAAAATTATTTTAATGGGGCAGCTGAACCATAAAGGTGTATGCTTACTCGTGTGCCATTTTCTTCGTTTCAGCTGGTATGAATAGTACTGCTAAAATTAACTTGAATTCAAGATGCCTTCTCCATGGTAAGTTGTGGCATAGACATGATGCTTCACTAATAGAGTAATTCTTTTATGATTCCTCTCCCAACAGCTTTGAAAAGTCCAGCTGCGTTTCATGAACAGAGAAGGAGCTTGGAGCGGGCCAGGGTAAGGCACGCACTCTTCTGAGGACCTGCGGGGAGCATTCCCAGAGCCCCTTCATTGCCGGCCATGTTCCTTCCGGTCTGGCATTCCCCAGGCCCGGCCCGGCCCTCACAGTTCTCATGAGCGAGCTCTGCCCTTTCTGCCTCCTCTCCACACGGCCTTCTCCCAGCGCAGTGCCGCAGGCGAGGTCAGAACGAGTTTTCTCCTTTATCGCCTGTAAGAGCACGTGGTGCTCACGGAGCTTTTCTCCGGCTGCTTTGGAGACCACCCTCTCTTCCCTTTACAGCCACCGTCACCTGTGGGTGTTAGGACACGAGCAGCATCGGTGGCCCTCCGTGTCCGTGGCCGCACTGCCCACACTCTCCAGGCTGCGCCCACACTGGGCTCCCTGGCCCCCGCGCCAGCGGCCACCCGAGGCTGTGGGAGCAGAAGCTGGGCCCCTGAGCGGGCTTCGTGCTGCTGCACCTGGCTGGCTGCCTGTTCCCCTCGCTTTCAGTTCCCTCAGGGGCCTCGGGGGACATTCTGCTGCCCAGTGTGGGCGGAGATGGGGAAGTGGCCGAAACACGCTTCCCTCTCGCACCCCCTCACTTTGGTCTTCCACGTAAAAGCCAGAGGAAGAGAGCCTCCCAGAGGGAGAGCCACAGACTGAGGCACCCTGAGGCCCACGGCTCTTTCAGAGACGAAAACGTTTACCTCCAAGACTTCCCTTACTACCTCCTCTTTTTAAATAATTTTTTTAAATGTTCTAAGGAAAACCATGATTAATGCTTAGAACGAGAAGAATGAGGTCATGGGTACTGGGAACAGTGCAGAAACAAACTGCACTGTTGTGGTGCTGGGAGTGTTAGAGAATATGGGGGTGGGGGACCAGGAAGGGCATTGCCTGTGCCCCCAACCCATTGGTAAGGCTTGGCACCACTTCCTGGGTGCTTCTCAGGCAGGGAGTAAATATTGAGCCAATTAAAGCAGCTGTTCCCTGAGTACTTTTCATGTAACATTATATCATTTTCTTGTGTATGTTCACATGAGCGCTTAGGAATTAGGTATTCTTATCTCCATTTTCATTTTATAGTTGCAGCTAAGAGAGGTTAAGTAATGTGTCCAGCTAGCAAGTGGCAAAGCTGGGCCTCAGACCTTGGTCTGTGGCCCCAGGTCTTTTCTTAATCAGAACCGCATTCTGCCTTGGCCCGGTCACCACTCAGAACCTCAGGTGGCTTCCAACAGTGGTCGGCAAACTGCGGCTCTGTTGACTAATGAGTTTGCCCACCACTGGCTTAGAAAATACGCCTGCTCTGATGGCTGTGAAGACCTGCAATGTCTGACACCTGCTCTAGCATTTTCTACAGCAGCCAGAGCAGTTTTCCTGCCCGCTGCAGATGGGGTGATAGATCCAGAGCCCGCAGCCGCTTCAAACCTCTCCCGAGAGCTCCGCGCCACGCCCGACGGGCACAGGCTGCCCAGTCAGAGCCCCGGCAGCCCACAGGGCAGGCGGCAGGAGCCAGGTCTTTTCTCACTTTCCCACGCGCAGTGTGCTCTCATACTTTCTCTGTTTCCACTCTCCTCTGCCCTCCCCTCCTGCACCTTGTCCTACCCCATTTCCTGCTGATCGGGAACCACTCATGGTCTCCATCTGCCGTTTGAAAGTTTCTGGGGCAGAGGCTAGAGCCCCGGTTCTGGAGTCAGACAGCGCTGGGGTCACGTTGTCTGCGTTATACCATGAGCCCCAGGCCGCGGGGAGGCTGGGGACTGTGGAAGGAATGGTCTAGTTTGCCTGGGGCCTCAGAAACGCGGAAATGATTACGTTGGGCTTTAAGGAACTCGAGCTTTGACACCACATGCCAAAATTAGTATTCCATTTGGCGGTCACTCAGAATGAGCGGAGCCCTTACTGGTCTGGCTCAGTGGACAGAGCGTCGGCCTGTGGACTGAGAGGTCCCAGGTTCAGTTCCGGTCAAGGGCATGTACCTTGGTTGTGGGCACATCCCCAGTAAGGGGTGTGCAGGAGGCGGCTGATGGGTGTTTGGTCCTGTCCATGCCATAAAGCTTGTGGTCTGGGTCTGAGAGCTTCTTGGTGTGTGTGTGTTTGTGTTTTTTCTGTAGACAGAGGACTATCTGAAACGGAAGATTCGTTCCCGGCCAGAGAGATCGGAGTTGGTCAGGATGCACATTTTGGAAGGTGTGTTAAAGTGGCAGTGCTTCTAAACCCTCGATCTCACTGTGTGTTCACCGCCTCAGCACCCACATTTCTTCTTCCCTTTCTTGTCGCTCTGGTTTCTGAAGGCAGCGGGTGAGCCAGAGCCTCAGCACGCTGCACGAGGGCTGGGGTGTGGGAGTTCCCGGGAGCGCCCTCTGCTGGGCTGGCTTACCCTCTCGCCTGTGGCCACCAGGTGGCCCTGGGGCTGGTCATCTCTTGATGTGAATTTTCCCCTCTAAGATCTGTTTTCAGATGCGTTTGCTTTCTCTTTTTCATTCATCGATCCATTCATTCACTCAGCCTCTCCTGTGATGTAGACACACTTCCCCTGGCTCCAGCTCACGCTTCTGCTCACCTGCTGGTGAAGCCAGTGGCTGCTGAAAGCAGTGTAATCTCCATTTTTTTAGTGTTGAGCTACCTTTGGGGTTGGAAGAGAATTTTCCTAGGGTGAACCCCACATTTTGCTGATGAAGACTCGGAGGCCCCGAGCAGGGAGGTGAACTGCCCCTGTAACAGCAAGCTTGAGGTGCTCTTTTCCGCTCTGTAGCTCCACCTCAGGGAGTCCGCTGGCCTGGTGGCCATTGTTGTGGGAGTCCGCTGGCCTGGTGGCCATTGTGTGTGGCCACACATCGCCCAGGGTTGGGGCCCCTTCTGTCCTCGTGAAACTTGAAGCTGGGCCACCCTTTCCCTCCTGGGATGCGCTTTGTGTTCTGATGCTCTCTGCTCCTTCCCCAGAGGGAAGGAGGCTGCTCTGGAGTTCCCAGGGCAAACCCAGGCCCATTTCTACATCCTCCTGCACTCCATTCTCTCCCACGGGCAGAGACCTCGGCCGAGCCCTCCCTTCAGGCCAAGCAGCTGAAGCTGAAGAGAGCCAGGCTGGCCGATGACCTCAACGAGAAGATTGCGCAGCGGCCCGGCCCCATGGAGCTGGTGGAGAAGAACATCCTGCCTGTGGAGTCCAGCCTGAAGGAGGCTCTCATCGGTGAGGAGCCGGGCCCTGTGCGCTCCAGGCCAGCTGCCGAGCATGGGGTGGGGGCGGCTCTGGGCTTCTTGTCCCGCAGCTTCCTGCTCTGACTTGGGGACTGAGGTACAGAGCACGAGAGCCTGATAAACAGGTGCTGTTGGCTTGGGACAGTGCCCGGGGCCACAGGGCTCAGCGCCATGGCAACATAGGTGCGGAGCAGAGAGGCCTGTCCACCTTCACCCCGAAAACTCGGCTGACTCCTCTCAGGGCAGGTGGGGGTCAGGCGGGAATGCCAGAGGTTAGAAAAAGGACCGCTGGGCTTCTGTTGGTGACATCTCTCTCGGAGCCTGGCTCTTCCCACAGGCGTGTCACTCAGACGTGGCTGGCCCGAGTGGTGGCTGGTGCTGGCCCTCACGGCGAGGAGCAGACGGGCGGTGAAACAGGCAGACACGTTCTGTGCCGGAGGGGCTCCCAGGGCGCCCCAGCCGACCGACAGTGGGTGTGGCGTCAGGCCGGGCTGGGCTGCAGGGGAGGGCGGCAGAGTGCGATGCGGAGCTGGAAGGCGGCAGGGCTTCGTGTGCCCGCCAGGTGGTTGGACACAACTCCCTTAGACGGTGGTGGTGGTTGGTACAGATGTGTCATCTCTGCAACACTGGACCCAAAACCTGAACGTGGGCGAGGCTGTATGCTCCTCCCCTCGGGGGTAGCTGTGCTTCAGGGGGAGGGAGCACAGATGCTCCTGCCTTGGGCAGAGTACGAGAGAAGAACCACAGGGGCGGACCCCAGGGCATGGCGGACAGCGGTGCAGAACCCACGCCCACCCCCCCGCCCCCAGCTGCGCGAGGCCGTGCTGGCCCCGGTTACTGTCCTTCCTTCCGTCTGCATCCTGGGACTCCTGTGCCAGGACCCTGCCTCCTGTTCCTCCCGCAGCCTGGCTTCAGCCGGCCCAGGAGCCCCGCGCTCACGGCCACCGGCCCGGGGCGGGCGGGAGGGATTAGCCCACAGGATGGGCTTTCTGCTGCCCGGGGACTGAGTCCCTGATGGGAAGCCACTTCCTGTGGCCCGTCTCCCTAGTGCAGGCGGGAGTCCTTTTCTAAGAAGCGGCTGGGACTGTCCCTGCCTTGTCCAGGCAGCCGGGGGGGCTCACTCTGCACACCCAGGGGAGAGAGTGTGTGCAGCCGCCGGGTGGAATGAAATGCCTTTAACAGCAGGGGATCTGGGCAGAGGAGGCCGCAGGCTGTGGGTTGGGGGGAAGGGGGCGCGTGGAGAACTTGCCTTTTAAGACTGAGGGCAGTGGAGAGTGAAACCAGATGGGGACCAGGCCTTTCCATCCCGGGGAGACTTGACTGGCTCACAGGACCGCCCAGCCCGTGTCTCCGGGCCGCGATGATGAGCGCCGGTCTCCCTTCTGTCTGCCTCGCTGGGGGCGGAGGGAGGAAACGTGGGGGCTGAGGGTGTGGGGCTGAGGAGCGGCCCCTTGCCGGGCACCCCTCTCGCCTCCCCCGGGGCCGGGAGAGGAGGCTCACTCGGACTCTGGCTTCCAGTGGGCCAGGTGAACTACCCCAAAGTGGCCGACAGCTCTTCTTTCGATGAGGACAGCAGCGACGCCTTATCCCCTGAGCAGCCTGCCAGCCAGGAGTCCCAGGGCTCAGTGCCATCCCCCCTGGAAGCCCGAGTCAGCGAGCCACTGCGCAGTGCCACCTCTGTATCCCCCACTCCGGTGAGCTGACCTCGACTCCCTTCCTCTGCCCCTCAGGCCCCACACTGGCTGAGCTGCCAGTTCAAGGCCCCTCACCCGGACCCGGCGGGACGGGGGGTGGCGGGGGGGGGTGGCCCTGGGAGCTCGGGGCTGGCTGCTGGAGGGAAGGGAGGTGTCGGCAGTGGACGCAGTTTGTTCTCCTCCCTGGCCCGGCCCGTGTCCACTCATTCAGTCTGTGACCTTTCACCACCCTCGTCTCCCTTTCTGTCCTCTGCCCCTGGCAGTGATGGTGTCCGCGGAAGTGGCTGCCACCCACCTCCGGGCAGGGCAGGGCTGGGATGCACTGCCCCCGGGAGAGGGTCCTCACCCCCCTTCTCTCTCAGGCTGTGTCTCAGCCCCCAGTGGGCCCGGAGTCCAGAGAGACGCTCTTCCTGCCAGAGCAGCCTCCTCTGCCCCCCAGCCTCACCAACGGGACCACGGTCCCCGCCGCCAAGCCCGCCCCCACGCTCATTAAGGTACAGTTCTCCGCTGGCACCCCACGCCCCTCCGTTCATCCCGGGCTGGGGACAGCGGCCGGGGTCAGGGCTCCTGTTCTCCGGGGTGCTGGCTGCCATGTTACAGCCCCGTTTTCGGAGCACAGGGAGCGGCTCTCAGGCCTGTAGGCCTGCCTCCCCGGGAAACGCCCACCGTCCCCTCTGGGTCGCGGGCAGCCTGAGGCAGTGAGACCCGCTGAGAAGTGCGGACGGGACCGAGGCCTCTGCTCCCCAAGGCCTGCCCTGGAACCCCCGCTGGGGCGGCCGGGTTTGCCGTCAACCCCACGAGACACCTACTGGGGACCTTGTGTCGGGGACACTGTGCTGGGCACCTCCCTTCCTCCCCGGCCGCCTGCCTCCCTGGGCGGCCTCATCTCTAGACGCCCGGCTTCAGGCCTGGCCCGGGGCCGTCCATGGTCCTCCTTGGTCCTCCGTCCCGGTCCTCACAGCTGGGACCCCACCAGGGGCGTGTTCTGTCCCCATAGCTGAGCCCACTGCCGCCTCATCGGTGGACTTCCTGTGCCTCCTGTGGCCGAGCCCAGGCCGTGGCCATGTCCCTGCGAGGCCGCCCCCAGCCCCAGAGGCAGCGCCAGCCTCGGCCGGTCGCAGGCGCCCCAGACCTCGGCCGGTCGCAGGCGCCCCCAGACCTCGGCCGGTCGCAGGCGCCCCAGACCTCGGCCGGTCGCAGGCCCCCCAGACCTCGGCCGGTCGCAGGCGCCCCAGTCCTGGGCCGGTCGCAGGCGCCCCAGACCTCGGCCGGTCGCAGGCCCCCCAGACCTCGGCCGGTCGCAGGCCCCCCAGACCTCGGCCGGTCGCAGGCCCCCCAGACCTCGGCCGGTCCGTCACGGGCGCTTGTCTGGCCTCGGGTGTCAGTCGTTCCCCAAACGCCTCCTTCAGGCTTGCACACGTTTGAAAGAACGTCTGTGTTTGTCTCCACTTCCTCTTCTCTGGGGAGAGCCCCCCAGCCTTGCCAGTGAGCCCTCCTCGAGGCTCCCTACCCGCCCAGCCCCCATCTGCCTCTGGCCCCCCCGGGCATGGTCCCCGCTCCCCTCTCGCTTTTTCCGCCCTCGCTCTGCGGCTGCGCTTCCCTCTCAGCGGGCGCCCCAGCCCGCTCGGCCTCCATCCTCTGACCCCTTCCTGCAGCTGTGCTGGTCACCCCCCCGCAGGCCCGTCTCCACGCACAGCGCTCTGCCGGCTCCCCCGCCGGCTCCCCGCCGGCTCCCCCGCCGGCTCCCCCGCCGGCTCCCCCCCGGCTCCCCCGCCGGCTCCCCCGCCTTCTCCTCTTGCCTCGCTCCGCAGCAAACCCGAACCTCTTCCTGGTCACCGTTGGCACAGCTGCCAGAGCTCAGAGCCGTAAACCCTTGAGCTGCTCACGGGCCTCATGCTCCTGTTGTCCCTCTTCCTCTGGTCCGTCCACCCAAACCTCCGTATCGGCTCCCACTGCCCCCTGGTCAGGCCCCTGCTGATCACGCCGCCTGCACCCTCTGCCTGGCCTTCTGCACTCAGAGGCGCCTCGGCCCCCCCAGCCCTGCCTGTGCCCCTGCCGCCTCCGCCCCGTCCGCTCCCCCTTCCCCACCGGACACAGGCCTCGGGCAGGGCTGCCGGCCCCTCCTGGTGCTGGTCCTGGTGCTGGTCCTGGTGCTGGTCCTCATGGGCGCTCCCGTGGGGGGCTGTGGTGCCCGCTGGCGTCTCGGGCCCGTTTGGAGAGGGAGCAGGTGGGAGCCCCAGCTTCACGCGGTGAGACCAAGCTCACTGGGCCCTGGGAGGACCTCACGGGCCTGTGTCGTCTGCAGGTGGCCTGGCTGGCTCCGCCCGCAGTTCTGGCAGGTCCCGGGCCTGCTCTCTGACGGGCCTGGTGTGGAGGGCACACGCCCCAACCCGCTGTCTGACTCTCGTCAGGTGTCCGCTGCTGGGGGTGACGGGGCTTCATTTCTGGTTGATTTTCCCTCCAGCCGAGAAGCAGCTGCCTGTCGGCTTTGCCCCTTCTTGGGGCACCCCGGCACTGATTTTGGAGGGAGAGGGGGGCTGGGCAGAGGCCTCCTCAGAAGCCACTCGGTTCCGCTAGGACGGCTTCGGCCTCCCACGGGGGCCCTCTGGCAGCCCGGACGCCCCTGACGCCCCGTCTCCTGTGCCCTCAGCAAAGCCAGCCCAAGTCTGCCAGCGAGAAGTCGCAGCGCAGCAAGAAAGCCAAGGAGCTGAAGCCAAAGGTGAAGAAGCTCAAGTATCACCAGTACATCCCCCCGGACCAAAAGCAGGACAAGGGGGCGCCCCCCATGGACTCCTCCTACGCCAAGATCCTGCAGCAGCAGCAGCTGTTCCTCCAGCTGCAGATCCTCAACCAGCAGCAGCAGCAGCACTATAACTACCAGACCATCTTACCGGCCCCCCCAAAGTAGGAGCCCCTCCCACTCCTTCCCGTCTCAGCCGTGGGGACCCCAAGGCAGATAGATGCCAGGTCTGGGGGAGGGGGGCTGGCGTGAGCCCCAGCCTCGGAGGATCCTTTGGTCTGGATCCTGCAGGAATGGCCCCCGGCAGGGCCTGTGGGCGGCCCCTCACCCCACACCATCTCGCCCAGCCCCGGGGTGGGGGCTTTGGTGGGTGCTCATTTCCGCCTTTTCCCCGCAGGCCGGCAGGTGAGGCCCTGGGAAGCAGTGGGGCTCCCCCGATGCGCAGCCTTTCCACCACCAGCACCGGCTCCAGCGCGGGCACCCCTGGGCCCAGTGGGCTGACGCGTCAAAACAGCACCTCGCTGACTGGCAAGCTGGGAGCCCTGCCCGCCAACCTGGACGACATGAAGGTAGGCGGTCGCCCCAGGTTGGGGAAAGCAGCCGGCGCAGGGCCCGCGCTCCCGGCAGGCAGAGCGGAGCTCCAGACTCCGGCAGAGGCACCGGAATCTGTTCACGGCCTGGCGCTGGTCCGGACTCGGCATCATGGTCATGGCCACGGCCAGCGCCGGCCAGCGCCTGTCCGGGCCTGCCGCACCGGCCCTGTGTCCTCCTCCGGCCTGCGTCCCCCTAAGGATGAGCTGGCGGAGGGGCGTCAGGGTGGAGGTCTCGCTGTGGTAGAGCCGGATTCAGACTCGGGGCTGCCCACTTCAGCTCCCCCACCTTCTCCTCTCCCCTGTCCGCGGGGCAAGTGCTGAGCCACCTGGGAACCGATGGCCCATCCTCGTGTCCCGGGACCTTGGAGGGCGGCTCTTGTTTGGGGCCTGGCCTGTTCTCTGTGCCCGATCAGCATGCCCGCGGGATCGGCTTCCCTCGGAGGGTTTGCCCCTGGACTGGGCAGGCCCCTCCCGGGCAGCCTGATTGCAGCCAGTCCCAGGCCTGGGGAGGGGGGGCATTTGGGCACAGGCTTCAGAGCCCATCAGCCTGGCCACAGCTCCTAACTGCCGTGCATTAGCTCTGCGGCCTCGAAGAAGGTTTTTTTCTGTGAGCTGTTTTTTCTTCTGTAAAATCCAGTCACGCCATTAACTGTGCTGAGCACCAGCAGCATGCTGGGGCAGCGGAGGGCGTGTCCCGCCCAGGCCGGGTGGGGAGCATTTTAACCAGCCCCTGGGCGGTGAGGCCGGGGACAGGGCAGGGGCTGAGCCTGTCTCTCCCTCCAGGTGGGAGGGCCAGGCGGCTGACGTGACCAGTGAGGCCTAATAGACGAGGCCCAGCAGACAGAAAGCTCATCCCTCCCTCCCTTCCCTGCTGCCCTCTTGCCTGGGCCCAGTTCCCTTCATCCCCTGCTGCCCTGACTCTCCGTCCCCTTGCAGGTGGCAGAGCTGAAGCAGGAGCTGAAATTGCGGTCGCTGCCCGTCTCTGGCACCAAAACAGACCTGATTGAGCGCCTACGTGCCTACCAGGAGCAAGTCAGCCCTGCCCCGGGCACCCCCAAGGCCCCCGCCGCCGCTTCCATCCTGCCCAAGGCTGGCGAGGTGGTGGTCGCCTTCCCGGCCGCCCGGCTGAGCACGGGGCCGGCTCTGGTGGCCGCAGGCCTGGCCCCCGCCGAGGTGGTGGTGGCCACGGTGACCAGCAATGGCGTGGTGAAGTTTGGCAGCACGGGCTCCACGCCCCCCGTGTCTCCCACCCCCTCGGAGCGTTCGCTACTCAGCACAGGAGATGAGAACTCCACGCCTGGGGACACCTTTGGCGAGATGGTGACATCACCACTGACCCAGCTCACCCTGCAGGCTTCACCGCTGCAGATCCTTGTAAAGGAGGAGGGTCCCCGGGCCGGGTCCTGCTGCGTGAGCCCCGGGGTGCGGGCAGAGCTGGAGGGGCGGGACAAGGACCAGATGCTGCAGGAAAAGGACAAGCAGATCGAGGAGCTGACCCGCATGCTCCGGCAGAAGCAGCAGCTGGTGGAGTGGCTCCGGCTGCAGCTGGAGCAGGAGAAGCGGGCCCAGCAGCCCCCAGCGCCGGCCCCCGCCCCTCTTGGCGTCCCAGTGAAGCAGGAGAACAGCTTCTCCAGCTGCCAGCTGAGCCGGCAGCCCCTGGGCCCTGCTCACCCCTTCGGTCCCGGCCGGGCAGCCCCCGCGCCCCACCATGTGGACACTTGTGCCCCGGCGCCACCTCCGGTGGTGAAGCAGGAAGCCATGCTGCCCGAGCCGGAGCCGGAGCCGGAGCCGGAGCCGGCCCCCACACCCCAGCTGCTGCTGGGCCCACAGGGCCCCGGCCTCATCACAGGGATGGCACCCCCCACCGTCATCACTGACTCCACAGGGACCCACCTTGTCCTCACTGTGACCAATAAGAATGCAGACAGCCCTGGCCTGGCCAGTGGGAGCCCCCAGCAGGTACCTGGGTGTGGGAGGGCAGGGGACAGAGTGTGTGATACTTCTAACGACAGCCCTGTTTACCGGGCGCCCCATGGCGGGCAGTTAGGCTTCCTTTAATTTTCCCTTCAGCCCTCCAAACTGAGGGATCGCCATCCCCGTGCCAGCAGGAGGTGCTAAGATCTGGGATGTCAAGGGACGGGGTGAAGCCGTCAGACTGCCCACCTCTGGCCGTGGAAACCAGAACATTCCTGCACCTGGTAGAGGGCTCTGAGCAGCCCCCCCAGGCCAGGGCCCACTCTTGCCTCTGCTCCATGGGAGTGGGACAGGCCCCAGATGACGGTCAGGGAGGGGCCGCTGGGCTGGGCCTGGGGTGACCTTCACTCCTTTCCCCGCTCAGAGAGGCCAGCTGTTCCCACCAAGGCGCCATTGGCAGCTGACTCGCTGCCGCTGCCCCTGCACAGCCCAGACCCTGCACCCAGCCTGCTTTAGGCTGTGTGGCCTCAGCCTGCAGAACAGGTGGAGGGGACAGTGACAGGAACCAGGCACCTCAGGATGGGAGACAAGGGCTCCGAGACAGAAAGGGAGGAATCAGCCCAACCCCCCTCCCTCCCTCCCACGTGGCTTGCACCAGATCCCGTGCTCACCCCACCCGCTGCAGGGTCAGAGGTCAGGCCTCCCCCAACCCTTACTTCTTCCCCGATGGCTTTCCTGAAAGCGCCCCGAGCCAGTGCGGCCGCCAGGTTGGCCCGGCCTAGAAGATGGGCGCCTCCTGCCCGCACCCCTGGTGTGCAGAGCCCGGGCCGTTTCCCTCCGCCACTCACTGCCTCTCGTTCCTCCGTCCAGCCCCTGTCCCAGCCCGGCTCTCCAGCCCCTGTCCCGCCGGCCCAGATGGACCTGGAGCAGCTGCCACAGCCCCCATTTGGCACCCCCACGTCTCTGCCGAAGAAGGAGCCGCCCGGCTATGAGGAGGCCGTGAACCAGCAGCCCGGACAGCAGGTGAAGAAGGTAGCCTGAGGCCTGGCCACGTGGGGCGGCGCCGAGGCCGCTGGGTCCCCGCAGTCCCCCGAGTCCAGCAGGAGGAGGGGTGGGCAGGAGCCAGTCTTGTGAGGTCGGGAGGCCTGAGGGAGCGGGCCGTTCGGGCAGGTGGGCTTTTGGGGTCTGGCTGCCGGCTCGGGCAGAGGGGACATGGCCGGAACCTTGAGCCTGGCTGGGGGGTTCCCGTTACAGATTTTCATCTTTTTCCTTTTCTTTCTGTTTTCCTCCCCCAGGAAAATGCTTCCTCGAGCCAGCAGATGGATGACCTGTTTGACATTCTTATTCAGAGCGGAGGTAAGGTCCTGAGCTGCCTCCCCAAGCTGCCCCTTTCTCCATAGTCGTCTCCCTCACTGGGTTCATCTGTTTTTGTACTTTAGACGCAGCCAGGGCTGAGATGCACGCTCTCCGGGGGCTGGGGGTGGGGGTGTAGCAACACACGTTCGCTTTTCCCAGCACCGCTGCCTGGCAGCCACTGTCCCGCAGCCCCGGACACAGCAGTGAGCGCCTCTGGTGAGATAAACACCAGCCACGCACACTCTGTCACGTTAAGTGCCGTGAGGAGGGAAGGGAGGTCTGAGGTGCCGGTGGTTGGTGGTTGGTTGGGGAGTCGGTGCAGTCAGGGCAGGGGCGGATCGCAGGCCTCTGGGGTGCGGGGCAGAGGGGCTTGGACTCCGAGGCCAGAACCGCATAACTCTGAGGAACGTTCAGCTGGAAGGGCAGGAGCAAGAGGCTTGGGAGGCGGTGGTGAAGCGAAGGCTGGAGTCGGGGTGTACTTCGGAGTGCCAGGGTGATTTCCCTATGGATCAGGAGTTTGGCAGCCAAGGATGACACCCAGGGTCTCAGCCGAGTCACTGGGATGCAGCTGTGTGGCTGCGGGGGAGCTCCGGGGGGGGGCAGCCTCAGCGGGCTGGTGTGTCCCCAAGCTGGAGGAACCCGTGTGGACGCCGCCCAGGTGGTCTGGGCGAACAGAGAATGGGACGGAGTTGGGGACACAGAGACGAGGCTGGGCAGTGGGGTGTCAGGAAGCCAGGGACGTCACCCCGGTTACAGTGTGACTGGGCACGTGCCTGTGTAAGCGGTGGAAGGTGTGACCCGGAAGCGGCAGGTCTGGAGGAGTCTGGCACGGCGATTTCATGGGTGGCGGGAAGTTCTCTCTCAGCTGCCTTAATAATTACGCTGGCCGGAAAAGGATTAAGTAAGATGGTAGTGGGAGCTTAGCCACGGAATTGTACACTTTAAAATAGTTTTATGTCGGGTTTTTTTAAAAAGCTCAAAAGCGGACATTACTCTCAAAGTCTCCGATGCTGATGTCAGGGAGCCTCCCGGACGCCAGGGTCTGCAGTGGGACCTGGGGCGCATCTGACAGGCAGGGGCAGGGAGGCTCCTGGGCCGGGAGTGCCCGGGGCAGCTGGAGAGCCCTGGCTGTGAACTTCGGAGACACTGAACCTGGGAGGGGAGATTGTGCAGGAAGTGGAAAGGGAGCAGGCCCCGAGCTCCGGCCCGAAAGGTGGCAGAGAAAGGAGGGCAGTGCCGAGAAGTGGCCAGAGACGGTGGTGAGGACGCCAGGAGGAGGACGTTTGAACCAGATGAGTCGGGTGGCAGCGTCCTCAGTGGTGGCATTTGGGCAAGTTGACAAGCTGCCTCAGAGGGAGCTGGTCTGGCCAGGAGCGGAGGGGTGGGAAGATAGGACCTAGAGGGTCAGGGAGCAAGCCTAGTTTCTGCATAATTTCAATTTATTGTGGTAAAATACACATAGGATTTTCCGTTTAACCACTAAGTACATTCACAGTGTTGTGCAACCATCACCACCGTTCTAGAGCTTCGTCTTCCTGTACTGACACGCCTTTACCGTTCCACAGTAACCTGCCTCCCCCCCCCACCCCCCCAGTTCCTGGTAACCTCTGACCTATTCTATCTCCACGATGTTGACTCCCCTAGGGAGTGCTCAGTAGAATCATGCAGTCTTTGTCCCCTTTGTTTCTGGTTTGCATACACATGGCATGTGCCAGTTTCCTCTTTATGGCTGAATACTTCATTGGGGGGTGTATCACATTGAGCCACTGATGGACAGACACCCAGGTTGTTTCCACCTCTCGGTTACTCTGGGCAATGCTGCTGAGCACACGGGTGTGCAGATCTCTCAGCCCAGCGCGCTTTTCACTGCCTTTGGGGCTATTCCCAGAAGTGGGTTGTTGGATCATAAAGTTTTCAATATTTACCTTTTTGAGGAACCAAAAAACTTTTCCATAGCAGTGTACAGGGTTCAGATTTCCCTGTATCACTTAATACGTATATTCTTCATTACAGCCATCCCATGGGTAAGGGATACCTCATTGTGGTTTTGATTTGCATTTCCCTGATGACTAGTAATGTCAAGCATTTTTTCATGTGCTGATTGGCCATTTGTGTTTCTTCTATTGGAGAAATTCTGAGTCCTTTGCCCATTTTTTAGTTGGTTTTGTTGTGGAGATGAATCACTTACCAGATGTATGATTTGCAAATATTTCCTCCCAATCCCATGGGTTCATTTTCTTCTTTATTAAGGTTATTACATATGTGTCCTTATCTTCCCATTGCCCCTCCCCCCCAATCCCACTCCCATTCATGCCCTCAACCCCCTGGTGGCTGCGTCCATTGGTTATGCTTATATGCATGCATATAAGTCCTTTGGTTGATCTCTTCCCCCTTAACCCCCTTCCTTACCTTCCCTCTGAGGTTTGAGCATCTACTCGATGCTTCTGTCTGTTCATCGGTTTATGTTCATTATATTTCACAAATGAGTGAGATCATGTGATACTTATCTTTCTCTGACTGGCTTATTTCACTTAGCATAATGCTCTCCAGCGCTATCCAAGCTGTTGCAAATGGTAGGAGTTATTTCCTTTTTATAGCAGCATAGTATTCCATTGTGCAGATTTACCAGTTTTCTAATCCACTCATCTGCTGATGGCACTTATGCTGTTTCCAAATCTTAGCTATGGTGAATTGTACTGCTGTGAACATAGGGGTTCATATATCCTTTCTGATTTGTGTTTCTAGTTTCTTGGGATATATTCCTAGACGTGGGATCACAGATGGAAGTTCCATTTTTAGTTTTTTGAGTAAGCTCCATACTGTTCTCCAATGGCTGCACCAGTCTGCAGTCCCACCAGCAGTGTATGAGGGTTCCTTTTTCTCTGCATCCTCGCCAGCACTTGTCATTTGTTGATGATAGCCATTCTGACCGGTGTGAGATGATATCACATTGTCGTTTCGATTTGCATCTCTCGGATGATTAGTGACTTTTCATATGTCTCTTGTCCTTAGGTCCTCTTTCGAAAACTATCTGTTTAGGCCGTTTGCCCATTTTTATTTTTATTTATATATATATATATATATATATATATATATATATATATATGTGCATATATATATATATTATTGATTTTTTACAGAGCGGAAGGGGGAGGGATAGAAACATCGATGAGAAACATCGATCAGCTGCCTCTTGCACACCCCCTACTGGGGATGTGCCCGCAGCCAAGGTACATGCCCTTGACTGGAATCGAACCCGGAACCCTTCAGTCCGCAGTCCAACGCTCTATCCACTGAGCCACACCGGTTTCGGCTCGTTGCCCATTTTTTTATTAGGTCTTTTCAGTGTCTTGATAGTGTCCTTTGATGTAAATTTTAAATTTTACTGTAGTTCAGTTTTCTTTTGTTGCCAAGAAATCACTACCGAATTCAATGTCATGAAAATTCCTCCCAAGAATTTGGTAGTTTTAGGTCCTGAATTTAGATCTGTGACCCATTTTGGGTTAATGTTTGTACATACATGGTGTAAGCTCGAGTCCAACTTGAGGTCCTATCGAGGCCTGGTTTCTGACACCCTTTCACTTTGGTAGAAATTTCAGCGGACTTCAAGGAGCCACCATCCCTGCCAGGGAAAGAGAAGCCCTCCGCGACAGCAGCCTGTGGATCGCCTCTGGCCACACAGTCCCCACCCTCTGCTGAGCTTCCCCGGGCTGCCCTGCCCTCATCGACCTCACCTGTCCTTCCTGGGCGCCTGGAGGACTTCCTGGAGAGCAGCACTGGGCTCCCCCTGCTGACTGGCGGACACGAGGGGCCAGAGCCCCTCTCCCTCATTGACGACCTCCACAGCCAGATGCTGAGCAGCTCTGCCATCCTGGACCACCCCCCCTCACCCATGGACACCTCGGAATTGCACTTTGCCCCCGAGCCCAGCAGCATGGGCCTGGACTTGGCTGATGGCCACCTGGACAGCATGGACTGGCTGGAGCTGTCATCAGGTGGCCCCGTGCTCAGCCTGGCCCCACTCAGCAACACGGCCCCCAGCCTCTTCTCCACGGACTTCCTGGATGGCCATGACTTGCAGCTGCACTGGGATTCCTGCTTGTAGCTCCCAGGTTTGCCAGGGGACTGGAGGGCTGGAGGCTGGGAAGCCTCAGGAACAATGGGGAGCTCGGCTCTCTCCTGCGGGATCCAGCTCTGTGTGGTCATGAGTCCTGACAATCAGGCCCTGCTTTCCCCTCCCTGGCTCAGGGTCACCCAGGGGTTTGAGACCTGGACAGGCCAGGGACTTCCTATTTTGATCTCCTTTTGTGAGGTTGGAGGTACCCTGCCTGCTCCAGTTTGCTCAGGTGGGCAAGGTATGAATTCCCTCCCTTCTCGGGAAAGAAACAAACTGGGCCTCTACCTCCCCATTCCCCGTGACCCTAACCCCAGGTCTCCTAGGCTGGGGGAGGCGCTGCCATGTTAGTGTCTTGCTGTAGAGTAACCATTTAGTGGTTCGAGGCAAACGTGCTCTGTACAGGTGTATATACCTCTATATTATATATCGCCATACATATATATACATATATTTTTGGGGGGTAAGAGGTGGATGAAGTTCCCTCCCATCCTACTGTGCACATATAGAAGGGTCTGGAGACCCCTGCTCCACCCATCACGTGTGTTTGACATGTAGACACCCCATCACAGCCTGTACCCCACCTGTCCTGCTCGTTACCAGTGCCACGAGGGCAGAGGTGCTTGGCCCCCTGCCCACATTCCGTCCTGCCTCACTGCAGCCACCACCCTGGGACAGGAGGGGCATTAGCCCCACAGTGGGGCCAGACGTGGCCCTCAGCCATGGCTTCCTCCTGCCCTGGGGCCCAGCCTCCCCTTCTGGCTGTCACTGTTATTCTAGGGGTTGGGGGGGGGGGGCACCAGTGCTGGGACAGAGGTGGGGAAGCTGTGTGAACTTTTTAAATAAAAGCAAAAACACCAGCTTATTAGTCCCTCTTGGTCAATCTATGGACAAGGTAACCCTACACCCACCCGCCCAGCCAGGCTCTCCATTCTAGGCCACAACCTTGGACATATGGCCCGGATTGAAGACAGGAGGTGGTTCCTCAAAGACCATTTATTTACAGGCCAGGAGGCCTTTAGCCACCCCCACTCCCCTCCTGAGCAGAAGCCGACAGAGGTGGCTACCTCCTCGTGAGGATTTTGGTCAGCACAATAGTAAGGGTGGGGTCCGGAGCCGCCACACACACTGGGAGGGTAGAGTGAGCTAGGCCCCATCTGCTGCCACCAGGGTGGGGTCCCCAATCTCCCTACCAGGTGCCAAACTAGTGCCTTCTTTCTTCCCTTGATCCTGTAGCTTGGGTTAGGCCTGGACCACGTCAGCCCATGTCAGCCCCATCCCAACGCCACTCTCTTCGTAAGGAAGCAGCTGCCTGGCGGCCGACGGGCTGGGCGTGACGGCCACGGAGGGGGCGGTCACCCGTCTATGTCCCAGCTGAAAAGGTGGTGCTTCACCAGCATGTCCTGGACGCCCTCCTTCAGGGGCTTCTTCTCCTCCTGCAGGGACAGCACCCACTTCACAGGCTGCACAGCAAGGAAGCCCCAGGGGGCAGGGCCCTGCCTCTGCCGCACCCCGTACCCCTCCAGGAGGAAGGCGGGCTAAGGCCCAACCCCCGCCACCCACCTCTCTCCTCATAGGAAGCTCCCAGTCCTGAGAGAGGCTGAAGGCAAAGCAGCAGAGGACACTAGAGAAGAGGAAGGGGAGGCGGTCAGTCACCGTCAGGTCGGCTCCTGTCCCCCTCCCCGCAGAGCCGCTGGCCTGGGCACTAGAAGCCCAGCACCAGAGCAGGTCCTCACCGGAGCTCACACTTGATCTGGACCCAGCCGGGACTTCGCAGGAAGGACCAGGGCTGGTACCACTTCTCCACGGTGGGCAGGCTGGAGCAGAGCACCTCCAACCACAGGTGTAGGACCTGCTCGCTGGGGACAGGTGGGGTAGGACCATGGGTGGGCTTCTCCCCTCCAGTGCTGGGTTGGGGTTATCCCCACTCCAGGGCTCTCTAACCCAGCCCCCTTCCCTCCACTTCTCAGCCTTCTCACGTGACCCCACCTCCCTTACTCTCAGCCCCTGGCTCTAGCTCCCTCACACTGGGAGACACTGCCCCAGAGTCCTCAGTCCTGTCCCAGCTCTCTCCTCTGCAGCTGAGAGTGAAGGAGGTGGGGTCACTGCCTGCTGCTGGGCAGAGGGGCCTGAGCCCGCAGGTTAGTCCAGAGTGAAGTGCATGCTCACCAGCCTGCTGGGGCCACAGCCACATTCTGAGCGTGTCTCTGCAAACCACTCCTCTTCCCACCCCACAGGGCAACTCCAGAAACATCTCCCTTACCAGCCCGAGCCTCACTAACGCCCAGGCCTCTCAGCAGACCTCCTCCCTCATTCGGTGCAGTCCTCATTTCTGGGAACCCCCTCACTGGTCACCTGTGCTTCACAAACCCTCAAGCATTTTCCCCATAAAGCAGCAGCTGGTCTCGTGCTGGAGGAAGGTCTTTGGGGGTTACCTTGCCACTTTCCATTTGTCTGTCCAACTCCTGGGGGCCTGGAAGGCCCAGCTCACAGCCCCTGCCCCGCCCCCAGGGCCAGAGTCAGGCTGCCACTCATCCGACTGCGTGCTGTCAGCCCACGGTGGGCACAGACACTCACTTGAGCCCCACACAGATGAGCGAGCGGAGCTTGACATCCATTTGCGCGTGTGCGGCGTCGTGGGTCACGTTCACAGACTGCACAGCCTGGGAGGACACAGCTGTCACACCGGTGCCCCGGCTGCCGGCCCAGGAGCCAGACCCACCCGTGGCCCTGCCTACCCGATAGAGCAGCTCCTCCGGGGTCAGAACTTTGCCATCTTCATCCAACCTGGGGAAGGGGGGAGCCCAAAGCTGCCAGATGTGCGGGCTTGGGCTGCTCTCTCCCTCCATGGCGCTGCCAGGACCCCTGCCAGGCTGGGGCTGGGGGCCGGTTACGGGGGCCGGTTACCTGTACGTCTTACACAGCACCAGGCGGGAATACACCGAGTCGAAGTCTCTCTCCACCTCCCGGCCTGCCGCCTGGAGGGTGAGGAAGAGAATGTCGGGGACAACAGGGTAGGGTCCCGGTCAGTGCACATCACCCCTCCCCCCATGAGCCCTCCTGCCAGCTCCACAGCCCCGGGACCTGGGGAAAAGGGCAGTGGAGGACACGGGTCCAGCCACAGACTCACCTCCTCAATAAACAGCCAGGGGTGGCAGGCGCCCCCAAGCAGAGACGGCCTCTTCAGTCCGTGTTCAAACAGGGCCTTGAGGGCTGGGCAGAGGGTCCCTCGCACAAGGTCTGTGACGCCCTCGGTGACGGTGTCATCCCCCGCGATGGAGTACTGTTGGGGGGCGGGGTCTGAGCCCCAGCCCCGCACCTGCAGCCAGTCACCCTCCCCTGTCCTCACACCCCTTGCCTCGGGCCAGAACTCGCTCAGGACACAGGCCCCGGCCAGGACGGTGCAGGCCTTGCCAGGGTGGAGACGGCAGCAGCTCCAGAGGCAGCCCTGCCCTGTGCCCCTCTTACCTCTTTGCTCCGTTCATCCAGGACTTCCACAAATTTGGCTGGAAACCAGCCTGTGAGAGAGGCAGGGTCCTGTGAGGGGCCTGGTGTCCCCACCCCCACCCCTCACCGCTCCCAAGGGGCTGAGGACAGGCTCAGCCGTTCCTGGGGCGGGGCGGGGCCAGGCGGGCTGCAGTGAACAGGGACCGGCCTCACCTCTTAGGCCGTTCAGCTCCCCGACCCAGCAGTGCTCGTCCTTTTGGGAAATGATCTGTAGACGAAGAGCAGGAGGCAAAGCTTTGATGGCCAGTGCCCAGTGCCTTGCACATCCCGGTTTCACCCTGGCCGGTGGATGGAAACCCTCGGCGGGGACAGGGCTGGTGTGAGGTGGGATAACCGGGCTGTGCCCTCGGGGCCAGCAGGTGGCAGGACCAACAGTACCTGCTCCCAGCCACCAGGCCGCCCCTGCCTCTGAGCACCCACCCGAGCCTCGCCCCACGCACCGTGATGATGTCATTCTTGCGGAAACCCAGCTCGTCGTCGTCGTGCCGCTCGAAGTCCAGCAGGGCCTTGGCCCTGCGCCGGGGGCTGCGCGAGCAGGCCACGTAGTTCTCGTGGTCCCGCTGGTGGCTCTCCATGCTGTAGTCCGGGGTCAGCTCCTGCCGGAGAAGGAGAAAGGCCCACAAGGCGAAGGTGCCTCAGGACCGGACAGGGCTGGGAGAGGAGAGCCCCCCCCGTCGATCCATGGGGCACGGGACTGGGAGCATGCGACTCACCACGTGACAGTTTTTGGGGTCCGTGCACTGGAAATGGCGTGCCACGCGCAGGATGGCTTCCCGGAGGTCAGCCACCAGTTCCGTCTGCTTGATGTTCTTGGCCTTGAGTGCCTCTAGGTCGTCCTCCCCTGAGGGTCCAAAAGGCTATGACAGCCATGGCTCCTGCCTGGTCCCCTTCCCAACTCCAAGGAAGTCAGGGTCCACCCGGAGTATGAGGATGACGGACACCCCCTGGTCTTCACCGCCCTCCAACCCCAGGCTCCAAGAGCTTAGACTCGGCAGGCCCGCTGAACCGGGCCAGGACTCACCAAAGAGCAGGGAGGCAAGGCCAGACTTCCTCCGCTGCGTCCTGCGGCGAACCACCTGCAGGCACGGGAGGGTCAGCAGCAGGAGGCTCCAGCGCCCGGCCGAGGGGAGGCAATCTCGGCACCAGAGGAAGGAACGGAGCCCTTCCTTGGGGGCAGCTCAGGCCTCAGGGATCTACCTCCTGGGGAATGGCCTCCAAGGCCAGCTGGGTCTCCCTCCACCCAAACGGGTCACTCCACAGTGGGGTCTGCGGGGCGGTGCCGAGCTGGGGAGGGGAGGGCACAGCGGGGATCCCCGTGGCTCCTCCCTCACAGGCCCACCTGGGAGAGGTTGGTGGTGGTGCCGGTCCCTAGGAGCTGGCCCTGGTCTGCCAGGAGGTAGGCCAGGTGCTTGCGGCGCTGGGTCTCCACAGCCACGTCCGTGAGGGAGCCGGCCAGCCGCATGGCCTCCCCCAGCAGCAGCTCCGCGTCCTCTATCTGCGAGGGGATGTCCGACAGTGTGTTGAAGATGGAGGCCGAGTTCTCTGACTGGATCAGCTCCTCCTCCTGGGCCACGTGAGGGGAAGGGTAGTCACTGCCCGGCATCAGGTCCAGGAGCTGACCCCCATCAGCACCCCCAGGCATGTGACATCCCCGAAGATCAGCTGAGCACAAGGGAGTCCCAGGCCCCAGAGACACCCGCAGCCCCCAGGGGCTCTCAGGAGGGGCTCGAGCTCAGGCCACAGGATGCTGAAGCGTGGACCCCACTGCATCCCCAGGGGAGGAGCACCAGCTTGTCTGGCCCACGGGCTCCTCATGGGCAGCTGGGCGGGGGAGGGCGGAGGGTTGGAGGGGGATGCAGCCGCACCTTGAGGCGCAGCATGCCCAGCGTGGCCTGGAACAGCACCAGGGAGCCCTCGTAGAAGAACAGGTCCCAGAGGCGCAGCAGCAGCCTGATGTGCACCACGCTGGCGAAGGCCGTGAGGAACCAGTGCAGCGTGATCAGGGACAGCTCTGCGGACAGACAGGGACACTGGCATGAGACAGTCTGAGAAGGGCTCTGTCAGGAGCTGGAGAAGGGTGGACAGTCTCCCAAAAAGCAGGAGACCTGCCCTGTTCCAAGGGGAGGGAGGAGACAGTTCGGCGTCAGAGAACAAGAGCAACAAAGAACTAAGTGCCGCCTCCTTCCCCGAGGCAGCCAGCTGCTGCGCCCCTGCGGGCTGTCAGGAAGCCCCAGATCCAGCCCTCCACCCTGGAGAGGACAGGGCCCTTACCGATGTCGTGCTCCTGCAGCAGCTTGTCCAGGCGGGGCAGGTACTGGACAATGAGGTGGCGCAGGACCCGCTGGTCGGTCTGCACGCCCAGCAGGGTGGTGCTGAAGTAGGAGGCAGGGAGCAGGTCCTCGATGATGGAGCACATCATCCAGAAGGTGTCGTCCTCCTCCAGGAACAGCAGGAGGCAGGCGGCCACCTGGCCAGGGTAGGGGGACAAGGGGCCTCGACCCAGGTCTCCACACCGTGAGCAGCAGCACCCTCTGAGGGTCATGTCACGGACCGTGTGCCTTCCTCAGGATGGAACCACCGTATCGGGCAGCCACAGCCCCCGGTATTTCTACCTCCACCCCTGCTCCGGGCCTACTGCCCCGATTGGCCCCTGGGGCCTGGAGAACACCCCTGGGGACACCCCCTCCCCTTCCCGCTGTGCTCACCATGCCTGTGCCCTGGCAGTAACCAATCTCAGGATAGAGCCAGGCCAGTGCTCGGAGAACCCTGCGCAGGCGAGGCACCCCGATGCTGCTCTCGTTGGCGAAGCAGGCGTTGCTGGGCATGGTGCGGAGCAGGTCCTTCTCAATCTGTCAGCAGCCCCCCAAAAGCCCCTATGAGCCCGCTGCACGCTGCGGGCCACCCCCTCCACACTGCTGACACTGACCAAGAGGGCACTCCCAGGTGGGCTTCTCTCCCAGGCATGGGGGTTCCTTGGCTCCTCTCCTCAGGGGTAGAGCTAGCTAGTGTTTGTAGCCAATTCCACCAGATTGCTTGGGGGAACCAACTAACAAAAGGCAGATTCCGGGACTTTGGGCCAGATCTATGGAATGAGGACTTCTGGGACGAGGTCTGGAAAGTGTATTTAAATCTCCAGGCGACCCTTATGAGCACCCGGTTAGATGGCGTTTTTGACAATCCCCTGCTGCCTACAGGGAACCGGGAGGGAGCCAGAATGCCAGGCACACACCTGGGTGCAGGACTGCCCAGGCCTCTGCAGCTGCGGTGCTTCCCCCACCACCCTTGCCAAGGAGAGACCAGCAAGGGACTCCTAGAGGCCCAGGCAGACCGCTGCCTGCCTGCAGGACCGCCCCTTCACCTGTTTGGCAGCAATGGTCTCATCGTTGGAGCTGTTCTTCACCATCTCCCGGTAGGACAACTCCGAGTTCCTCTTCTTCTGCAGGGCCCCCGAGAGCCGCATCCACAGCTGAGGGGAGGAGCCGATAAGCATTCAGTCTGAGACACCTGAGCCTCCTGGCCCGCTGTGCCGTGGCTCCGTGGCCTCACCTGTGGCCTCATGCTGTGTGGGATGCCGGCCAGCACCAGGGAGCGGAGCTTCTCCGAGCGGGGCAGGGAGGCGGCAATCTTGTCCCAGGTGAGGTCGCCCACGTCGTGGTTGTGGGTGAATTCCAGGTGGGCCTGCCACCGCAGCCGCTGGGGAGGGTCCTCCATCAGAGACACTGCAGGCAGCCTGCTGGAACTGGGGTCCGCACCCTCTGCCGGGAGGGCAGCCAGGGCAGGGCGGTGAGCCAGGAGGAAGGAAAATGTCTCTGGGCTTCCAGTCTGGGGCCCAGATCCACCACGGAAACCCAGAGCCACAGTGTCCGCGGCCCAAGGAGCATTGGATCAGCAAATATGAGCTCTTCTCTCCCCCAAAACCTGCCCTTCCATGATCTCCCACACCCACAGACCCCCCCACTCCCATTCTCCAGATGCTCAGGCCTAGACCTCAGAACCACCTCCACTTCTATCCCAGGATCAATCCCTCAGCAAATACTGTTGGCTGGGCCCTCAGAGCACAGGCAGAATCTCTCCATTCACCACCTCTGACCACTGCCCTCCAGGCCATCCCCTTCCCTGCGGGTTACCACCACAGCTTCCTCCCTGCTCCGCCCTGCCTCCTGAGGGCAGTCCTCCACAGCAGTCACAGTGCCCCTGACAGGCAAGTCAGATCACCTCACTCTGCTCAGAGCCCTATTTATAAGAGTAATTTGCAGATTGGCCATCATTCCAACACACGAGAGGGCTGCCCCATGTGGTCAAAGATCCTGCCCCCATATGGACACAAGATGGCCACCACAAGATGGCCAGCAGAGGAGGGCCGTTGGGAGGTTCCAGGCCAGCAGGGGAGGGCAGTTAGAAGAGATCAGGCCTGCATGGGAGGGCAGTTAGGGGCAATCAAGCCTCCAGGGGAGGGCAGTTAGGGGTGACCAGGCCTGCAGAGGAGGGAAGTTGGGGGCAAACAGGCTGGCAGGGGAGCAGTTAAACATCAATTAGGCTGGCAAGGTAGTGGTTAGCGGGTGATCAGACTGGCAGGCAGAAGCAGTTAGGGGCAATCAGGGAGGCAGGCAGGTGAGCAGTTTGGAGCCAGCAGTCCTGGATTGTGAGAAGGATGTCTGACTGCCCGTTTAGGCCTGATCCTACTGGAATCGGGCCTAAACAGGCAGTCGGACATCCCTCAAGGGGTCCCAGATTGGAGAGAGTACAGGCTGGGCTGAGGGACATCCCCTGCCTCCCGTGCCTCCAATTTCATGCACTGGGTCTCGTGTGTGTGTGTGTGTGTGTGTGTGTGTGTGTGTGTATAAAAGGCTAATATGCTAAGCATCCCTCCAACCAGTTAGTATACTATGACACACACTGACTACCCAGGGGCAGACGCTCAAGGCAGGAGCTGCCATGATACGCACCGGCCAGTTACAAAGAAACGGCACTGTGGACCTGGTGCCCACAAAGCAAAACTCAGCTTCTCCCAAGTGGGACACTGGCCCCACCACCACCCTGGAACAACAGCCTACCAAATCTCAGCCAACGCTGCCGAGACCCAATGACGCAAAATGCAGCCCGCAGCCCGCAGCCCGCAGCCCAGCCCGGAAATGGTTGCTGTGGGCACCAGGTAATGACATCATGTAGCAATGCCCAGCTTCTTCTTCTAGCAACTAGCCCCCTTGGAGTTTCTTCAGTCCAGGAACATGACTTGCTTTATAGCCAGGTGCAAACATTTTACACTTTAACCAAATGTCTGTGAAGCATTTTCCTGTGCCTCATCTCATTTGATCCTCACAGAAGTCTAGGTAGATAGGAGACTCAGTAGAATCCTAACTTCTTTTCATTAGCCAAAAAACAGATTTAGAAAGTTTAGAAACTTCACCCAATTGAAAAGAAGAAATGGTGGACCTTGAAAATGACTTCAGGTTTTCTCACTGCTTAGAATATAGTCAAACACTGCTGCAATTAAATATTTTACCCTTTAGTCAAACACTGCTGTAGTTAAATATTTTACCCTTTGTGTGATCTACAATAATAATTTGCTTCATGTTAATATTTACTGTTGTATTGCTGACAATTACCTGAAAGAGAAGTTGGGGTGCTTTACTGGGCTGGAAAAAGTTTAGCTAAATCAGAAAGCAGGTCTAATTAAGGAAGTTTATTCTATATATATAAAAGGCTAAGTTGACTCATACATGCACAATACATATAAAGCTCTCGCTGGTGCCAATTACATGCGTGCGTTTTAATCTGCCATTGCTGATCATGAATTTGGTTGACACTTCTATTACAGAGAAAGAATAGCGATATTAAAATATTTCTTCTAATTTCCTTTCAATGTGCACAAATGTGTGCACTGGGCCACTAGTCTAAAAGCATAATATGCAAATTTACCAAATAGCAGAACAAATGCCCTGATGACCACACTATGACTGGCACCAGGCCAGCGAAGGTGGGTGCAATGCATTGGTTGGGGGGCTCACAATCGCCCCATGATCGCCCTGCAGAGAGAGGCCCAGGCCACCGGCCAGTGGGGCAATTGATAGGGGGAGTGGGGGGACTCTGCAATTGCCCCAAAGAGGAAGGCCCAGGCCACCACCAGCGACACTGTGGCAGGTTTGTGGAGCCAGCCAGTGATTGCCCTTAGAGGGAGGCCCAGGCCAACCAAGCGATCGCACCCATGCCAGCAGAGGGAGGCAACCAGGGGTGGTGGTGGGAGGTGCGACACCGCACAGACAGCAAGCAGTGGCAGGCCCAGCTGCTGGCAGCCGGGAGGAGGAAAGCTCCGATAGGCCCTGATTGCCAGCCAGGCCTAGGGACCCTGCCTGAGGGGTCCCGGATTGTGAGAAGGCGCAGGCCAGGCTGAGGGACACCACCCTCCCACGCACAAGTTTCATGCACTGGGCCTCTAATATTGTAACAATTATGTATGGTGCCAGGTGGGTCCTAAACTTACTGAGGTGATCACTGCATAAATTATATAATGTTTAACCATTATGCTATACACAAGAAACTAAAATAATATTGAATGTCAACTGTACTGAAAAAACAAATTTAAGGTAAAACAAAACAGTCGGGCTGGAGTGACTTAATGGTTGAGTGTCAACCTCTCCTGGTCATGGTTCCATTCCCAATCAGGGTACAGGCCCAGGCTCTGGCTCAGCCCCCAGTGCGGGTGGCATGAGGGAGGCAGCCGATCAATGACTCTGTGATCACTGATCTCTCTCTCTTTTTCTTTCTCTTTCCCTTCCTCTTGAAGTCAATAAAAATATTTTTTAAAGTAAGGTAACACAAGACATAAACATAAGTGTATATATAGTTATAAACACAAAGCTAGAAATGGATACACTAAAATGTCAGCAGTTATCTTCTGACTATCTTGTGGGATTATAGGTTATCTTAATCTTTATACTTTTCTGTCTTTTTAATTTCTCTACAAGGAACATTGTTATTATCATATAAAGATTAATAAAATTAATCTAAAATAATCTTAGGTCCCTTGAACAACAGGTTAGGGGCACTGTCCACCCTCTCAGTCAAAAATCAAGTATGACTTAAGCTGGCTCTCTGGGTACAGATTGCCAACCGACAGCTGACACCTAAACAACTCGGGCTTAAACAGATCAGCTAAACTGCGTGGGTCACTGCATAACGAGAGACCCTGGAACGAGGGTCCTCGCCAAGAACACCTGCAAGATGACACGCAAGGGGCTCAATCTCACCTTCCTTGTCCACCCGGAAACCAAACTCGTCGTAGCAGCACTCTGGTTGCTCCACTGACTCTTCCTTCTAGAACCAGGATTAGGAAGTCAGTCATGCAGCCTCCAGTCTAGGACCACAGGTTCTGGACATGCCACCCATGATGCGGCCAAGACTCGGATCAAAGACGGAGTGTTCCTCTGAAGCTCTGTGTGCCCCTACCATCTCGAACTGGCCTAGTATTTTCTTTGTTTTCCCCATATGCCAAATGAACTAAGATCAAGGCATTGGTGTCCTCATAATACTGAGTACGTAATGCCATATTTGTCTAACCTCACGACTCATCCACAGAGAATGTGGAGCTAAGATGCATCTCTGATGGTGGCCTGTGACCCTGTGTGAACAGGATGGCTTGGCCACCCCCGGGGCACTGCAGCGGCATGCCCCCTCAGCACCACAAACTGGGAGCACAGCCATGGTCCCTGCTGTACCTGCGTGTACTTGGCCAGGAGCTCCTGGGGCCATATGCTCGGAGTCAGGGCTGAGAAGGGGCCAGAGGCAGAAGGTATGTGGCTTCCTGAAACCAAGGAAAATAGGCAATACAGAGCACACGGAAAATTCTAGGTGAGATATCCACCCTCCACCACCCACCCCCCACCCCAAGAGCTCCAGCATAAAGGGACTGACGGCACCATCTAAGCGAGACAGGTAGGGAGAGGCAGAAACTCAGGAATGTGCACACTTCTAGAGGAAGGGAAAGGAAAAAAACACACAAAAACCAGCATGTTAGAAGCACCACCAAACTCCCTCTCTTTGCCTCTGCCTCCACTCAGAGTGAGGATTTGCAGCTGGCAGGGGGGAAGAGGGCAGGGACTTAAGGAAAACCAAAGAGCTGAGCTGAGAAGAGAGCTGTAATTCTTCCAGCTGCTCCGTCTGAAGACTTCCTCCTTCCTCCTTCCTCCACCTCATGGATGGCCACGACCCTCAAAAGCATGTGAAAAACAAACAAGCCCGCTTCGCCACACTGAGTGCGTCCCGGATCAGAACTCTCCTTCCTTCTGCAGAGCTGCTCCCCCACTGCCCGGCCCAGGCCCCTCTTCCCACCTGACATTGTGAAGAGGTGAGGCAAGTCTGCAGATCCAGACTCAGAAGTGTTTCCTTCCTAATGTCTTACAGCTGGGAGGCTCCGCAGGCTTCATCTGGTCCAGAAACATGTGCCCTGGCAAAGCAAAGGGGAGTCATTCTGAAGCAGCCCCTCCTGAGTCCTTTTCACCCCCACTCTGAGTCTGCCGGCCCCACGGTGTATGGAGGGGAGGAGTCCTGGCCACTGTTCAACAAGGGAAGGGAGAATCACACTGGAAAAGGCCTTTTTCTGACCATTTCATCTGAGAGAAAACACTCTGAAGGAGCTACAAAAACCAGTGTTCTCACAGCTTTGTGAGCCAAGGGGAGGGTTCGCTCAGTTCCCATATTAAGGAAGGAGAAAATCACACATCCAGACTTCCTGATGCCCGATACTCAGACAAATGTTTAATTAAGAAAATAAAACTCAACACCATCAAAACCTCCGTGAATAGGTTTTCCTGAGCCAGAATATTTGAGGATTCCTTTAGAGAGAATACAGCTCAGCTTCTGAGTCAACACCCACACATTCCACTTCCTCCAATAGTGTGCTCTACCACATTTTCCACTGACCTTACAGCTTGGAAACTAGAAAGCTGCAATCTAATTCAGATTTCTACTGTCGCTGTCTCACCCCTGCCTTCCTCCCCTCCCTTCTTCGCTCACTTAAAAAAGGAAGCCTTGCCTGGCTGGCGTGGCTCAGTGGTTGAGTGTCGACCTGGTCAGGTCACATGCCCAGTTTGAGAGCTCCATCCCCCACAGGGGCATTCAGGAGGCAGCTGATGCACGATTCTCTCTCATCGTTAATGTTTCTATCTTTCTCTCCCTCTCCCTTCCTCTCTGCAATCAATAAAAATATATTAAAAAAAAAAAAAAGACTTGCCTGGCTGGGTAGCTCAGTTGGTTAGAGTGACGTCCTCATACACCAAGGTCAAGTGTTCTATCCCTGGTAAGGGCATATACAAGAATCAACCAATGAATGCATAAATAAGGGGAACAACAAATCAATATTTTTTCCCCTTCTCTCCCCATTCTTCTCTCTAAAATCAATTTTTAAAATGTTAACCAAAAAAAAAACAACAAGAACTCAACAAAAAGAAATAGCTCAATTTAGAAAACAGATAAAAGATCTGAATATACATTTCTCAAAAGAGAGAGAGAGAGAGAGAGAGAGAGAGAGAGAGAGAGAGAGGGAGGGAGGGAGGAATGGCCAATGAGCAGGTAAATAATGCTTGACATCGTTAGTCATCAGGGAAATGCAAATAAAAACCACAATGTGAGAGAGAGATACAGATCGATAGAGAACCAAGATGGTGGTGTAGGTAAAAGCCACTGCCCCCCACAACCACATCAAAATTGTACCAAAAATACATTAACAAGCATCATTCAGAACCGCCTGAAAACTGGTGATTCTACAACTAGAGAAATAAAGTACCTCGAGACTAGCAGGAGGAGCAGGGATGTGGAGAGGCTGGTCTGACACCACGTGGCATTTTTTTCAGTTGGGAGGGATATTAAGGAGTCCCAGCCCCACCCCAGCCTCCCAGCGCAGCATTCCAGACCTGGGAAGAGAAGTCCTCGTGACTCTGGGCATAAAAACCAGCGAGGACTGTGGCTGAGTGACACGGAGGCTGCTAGAACCCTAGGCAGTTCTTACACTTCCGCTTCTTCTGAGCTCCAGGACCAGGCCACAGCTTTGAGATCCAGGGCACATCTCCTATCATCTATCAGTCAGTCTGTCTGTCTGTCTGTCTGTCTGCCTGCCTTGCCTGCCTGCCTGCCTGCCTGCCTACCTATCCACCCACCCACCCATCCATCCATCGTCCATCATCCATCCACCCACCCACCCATCCATCCATCGTCCATCATCCATCATCCACCCACCCACCCTCCATACTGTCTCCCTTCTTTCCTCCCGCTCTCAAATAGCCGAGAACACACCCTCAAGTGAGGATTAGAACCGTGTTCTGGCCCCACCCGTGTGGGTCAGTGGTTGAGCGTCGACCTATGAACTAAGAAGTTAAGGTTCAGTTCTCAGTCAGGGCACACACTGGGGTAAGGGCTCCATGCCCAGTAGGGGGCATGTGGGAGGCAACCAATCGATGTCTCTCCCGCTCCCTTCCACTCTGTCTAAAACTCAATGGAAAAATACCCTCGGGTGAGGATTAAAAATGAAACAAAACAAAACAAAAGCTCTCTCTGGCTGTGGTGCAGAGACAGCGAGGCAGAAGGGGTTGGAATGATGTTGGCTTCACTATCGTGAGAAATCAGATTCTAGTTACATTTTAAGGAGCCTCTGCAATTGTGTGTGTGTGTGTGTGTGTGTGTGTGTGTGTGTGTGTGAGTGTGTGTATGCTTTAACTCCCATCAACTGTCCCTTCTCTGAATTCCCAACAGGAGCCGGATATGATAGTGCTAAGCTGGGCAGGCAGGTTTTTCCTGCCTCTGGTCACTATGGAAACCGGCCATCTGTGAGCCTTCAGAAGCAAATGAGGAGTTAGCCACGTCACTCACTGCCCTGCTGTTGTCACAGAAGTACTGCAAGGCAAAAATTTTTGAGAAACAGAATTGATGCAAGCAACTTTGAGGTGCACTAAAACAAAAACTTTAAAAATGAAATTTTATTTAATGCTTAAAGGTATCAGTCTTTTTACTCTGTCTCCAATATCTTTCTCCCTAGTTTGTTGATCCCACATTTCCTACAAGATAAATTTTGTTCACAAAGCGAAGATCAACAGGTGTCATTCTAAATCCTTGGGGTGTGGGGAGGCAGGGGGTGGGTAGGGTCCTCTGATATAAAGAGGTCTCGTCCTTTATCTACTCCTGACCTATAACCTGTTCTGTCTCCTAGTTTTCTTGACAATACAGCGGTTGCCCCTGCTGCACAGGCAGTCATGCATTCTTCAGGGGACACAAAAGCTGTAAGCAGCAAAAGCAGAAATACTTGCATTCTAAGAGGCCTCCGATATCCTGAAGACTATTTTTTGTTCCGGGAAATGTCAGGACACTGAGAGCTATCGCTAACAATAAACTGGGAGAGAATACAAAAACAGGAAAGTCTGAAAAAGGCTGGAGAAAGATGATAATGTGGCTTCTAGAAATGCTTTTAAAAAGTAAAATCAGACAATAAATGTTCAACAGAATATGAACATTTTATTGGAAATGAAGGAAAATACATGAGTGCTTTATGAAGGTAGAGTAGAAAAATAAGGAAGTTCTTTCTGTTTTCTCTTCCTCAGCAAATCTCTAAATGGGTGTGGGCTCCGCCCTCTGCCCTTGCTCTTCTCACTGGAGCTATTCCAGGGCAATATCATGACCTGCCAGAGCTTCCACAAGCACCTATCAGACTCCTCATCCAGACACCTTTCTTGCAAGCTCCAGACTCCTATTTCCATCTACTTCCTACTAATAACATTATCCTCCTAATGCAAATGCGAAACCTGCATCTCCTGCTGTACTCTTTCAATGGCTTGTCATTATCACCAAATAAGGGCCACATTCTCTAACAATATGAGATTCTAAGATCTGGTTCTCTTTCTCTCTTACCTTCCCCACAGCTACCTTACACAGTCAAGGTGGCCTATTATCAACTGCCCAACGTCTCCACTGTTTTGTCCCTAATGGTCTTCTTATCTGCCAAACAGAGTCCTATTTATACTGTAATACTCAACTCAAAGGACACCTGTCACTGAAAGAAGCCTTCTGTGGTAGCCGGCCTCCACGATGGCTCAAATGATCTACCTCCTGGCATTCATTCCCTGGGTAGGGCCTCTCCACCCCGAATCACAGCTAACCTCTGCGACCAATAGAACACAGCAGCAGTGACCGTGGATGACTTCCAAGGATAGGCCATAAATGGCATTACAGCTCCCATCCTGGTTTCCTGTCACTGGCTCTGGGGGAAGTCAGCCATGTCCTGTCATGAGAACACCAATGTGCAGCCACATGAGTGAGCCCCCTTGGCAGTAGATGCCCGCATCCCAAACCTTCAGAGGACTGCAGAGCCAGCCAATGTCTGACTACAATGTCATGAGAGAGACCCTCCTTTCTCATGATCCAAAATCTCCGGAGATGCTCCCAAACTCAATTCATAGAAACCATAAAAATATAATAAATGGTTATTGTTGTTTTAAGCCACTAAATTTTGGGGTGATCCTTTACACAACTAATACACCATCATGACTCTTCTCTGCCTATAGCTGAGGTTCTCTGTGCTCCTAAAAAGCCCTGTGAGAAAATCCATCACAGAACTCACCTCAGAGCAGTTTTATCCCTTTCCCTCTCTTTGGCCAAACGACTCCACTAGACTCCCCTGCACCTTGTTTCTCGGCACCCTTGGCACTCAATTGTCTCTCAATAAACATTTATTACATAAATTAGATGAATGAATGGACACCAACAGAAGCTATGCAAGCCAGATGGGAGTTGCAAGAAATATTCAAAGTGATGAATAGCAAGAACCTAAAACCAAGATTACTCTATCCAGCAAAGCTATCATTCAGAATTGAAGATCAGATAAAGAGCTTCACAGATAAGAAAAAGCTAAAGGAGTTCGTCAACACTAAACCAGTATTATATGAAATGCTGAAAGGTATTCTTTAAGAAGAGGAAGAAGAAAAAGGTAAAGATAAAAACTATGAATAACAAATACATATCAAGTGAATCTAAAAATCAAGTAAATAAAAAATATGATGAACAGAATAAACTGGTGAATATAATAGCATCAGGGGCATAGAAAGGAAGTAGACTGACAATTCTCAGGGGGAAAGGGTTTGTGGGGTGCGGGAAGAGATTGGACAAAAATTGTACACCTATGGATGAGGACAGTGGAGGAAGAGGTAAGGGCAGAGGGTGGGGTGGGAACTGGGTGGAGGGGACCTATGGGGCGAAAAAAGAGTAACAATTGTAATAATCTGAACAATAAAAAATTTATTAAATTAAAAAAAAGATACAATCAGAGGCAGAACCAATGGCTTTGCTGCTGGGTTGATGTGGGGAAAGAAGAGAGGGAGCAACTGAAAGCGAAGCCTAGGTTTCAGGTCTGAACTTATGGATTTATGGTGATGCCACTTACTAATATGGGGGAGAGGGAAAAAAAACAGGTTTAGGCAAAGAGGAAGTTAAGAGTTGTGGGATAATTTCCATGTTGCTTAGAAAACCAAGTGGAGATGTTAGTAGACGATTGGATACACAAGTATATATACATCTTCAGGGAGATGCAGTACTACAGATATAAATTTGGAAGTCTTCCCATCTTTACTCAAACAACAAATATTTTTTGAGCAGCTACTATGTGCCAGACATTGTTACATGTGCGAGGGCTATTGTAGTAAAACAAGATAGACCAAGTTCTTACTGTTGTGAACTGCAGTTTCCTCATCTATAAAATGGGGGTGACAAAATGTAAATGTGTGCTTAATCTGGCAATTAATATTAGAAACAGACAATAAATAAGTAAACAGTGAAATAAATTAGGTAGAAAAAGACAAATACCATAAATTTCACTCATACGTAGAATGTTAAACAAACAAACAAACAAACGAATAAGTAAATAAATAAAAGCCAAGCTCATATAGGAAACAGATTAGTGGCTGACAAAAGCAGGGAGTGGTGGGGGGAAATGGGTGAAGGTACACACTTCCAGTCTAAAATAAGTAATTCCTGGTGACTGTAGTTACTGATACCATATAGCATACTTGAGAGTTGCTAAGAAAGTTCTTAAAACACTTCATCATGAAAAAAAGTGTTTTGCAACTATGTAAGGCAACGGATGTTTCCTTGTCTTATTGTGGTCATTTCACAATGTATACAAATACTGAATCTTGATGTTATACACCTGAAACTTATATAATGTTACATGTCAATTAGAACTCGATTTTAAAATTTTGCAATAAAAACAGGTAAATAAGTAAAATAATTTCAGAGTAATAATATATGCCATGAAGAAAACACAGAACAATACTTTACAGAGTGACAGGCAGTGGCAGGACTATTTTTGACAAGTGTCAGGGAAAGCCTCTCTGAGGGGTGACATTTCAGCTGACGGCAGCTCTGACACGGAGCCAGCTCTGCAAAGACCTAGAAGGGCATCCCAAGCAGAGGAAATGGCTCCTGCAATGCAGGCCTTAAAGAACAGAGTTTATGGCACTGGAGAAATAAAAGGCTAGTGTGTCTGAGGTAGAGCAATGAGGGGAAATTGGCAGAAAGCACTGGAGAGACAGGCAGGAGCTAGGTTAGGCAGGGCCTTCTGCCCATGGCAAAGACTGGCTTTTATTTTAATGGGAAGCCATTGGAAGGGTTTGACAGGGTCTCTGACTTAGGTGTTTAAAGAAATCACATTCGCTGTGGTGAAGAGTGAACTGCAGAGGGGTTAAGACTCTAAGCTATTACAATTGCCCAGGTGAGGATGCTATCTTGAGATGGTGACAACTAACTAGATTCTGGATATAATGTGGAGGCAGTGCAGAAGTAGATAATGGAAAGCAGGAATCAACAGGGTCTCCTAAGGTTTTAGACCCCTCAACCAAGATGAGGGACGACTCAGGGAAGAGCAGGTTTCAGGGTTAGAAATCTGCCCAGCTGGCATGGCTCAGTAGTTGGGTGTCAACCTATGAACCAGGAGGTCATGGTTTAATTCCTGGTTGGGGCACATGCCTGGGATATGGGCTTGATCCCTAATATGGGCCATGCAAAAGGCAGCTCTCTCATCATTGATTTCCATCTCTCCTTCCCTCTCCCTTTCTCTCTAAAATCAATAAAAATATATTTAAAAAAGAAATCAAGAGAGCTCACCAAAGTCAGAACTGAATATGTGAATTTAGGAATCATTAGGAGTAGATGTCATGGCTGAGGAGACAATGCAGAGTAGTGGCCTAGGACCAAATCTTGGAACTTTCCGAGTTTAGAGGTTAGGCAGAAAAAGAAACAGGAAATATAATTGGAGGAGTAGCCAGTGAAGTAAAAGGAATGCTCACAATGTGCGGTGCTGCAGAAACAAAGAAAAGAAAGTGTTTCCAGAGGGAGGGATGACCATCAGCATCACATGCCACTTGGAGGTCACTGGTTCGGCAAGCTGGAGATTGCTGGTGATCTGGACAAGAGCTCTGATTGTTAATGGTGAGGGAAAGTCCAACAGGAGTGGGTTGAAGAGGGAAAAGAAGAGTGGGGTTATCAGCATCAAGACAGCACATGATTTCTTAACTATTTAGAATATTATACATATTGAAGGTAATATAAAAATGAACATGGCTGGGTTAGGTGGTAGGAATATGGTTTACTAGTCTTGATTTCTAATGTTTTCTTTTTTGACAAAGTACAGAAGTACTGTGTTTAAAAGTAATTATATCACATAAAACCTGTGCACAAACATTCACAGCAGCATCCTATATAATAAAGAGCTAACATGCTAATTAGACTGAACAGCAGAACGACCGTCCAGACAACCTTCCAGATGAAGCCAGGGCTGTGAGGGCTGGCCAAGGCAGCTGGGGCTGCAAGGGCTGAGTCCCTTACACAGATTTCATGCATCGGGCCTACAGTTATTTATAATAGCCTAAAAATTAAAACAATCCAAATGTTCATCAGTGGACACATGGATAAACAAAATGTGTATATCCATGTACTAGGCTATTTTTCAGCCATAAAAAGGACTGAAGTACAGATACACACACTACCTAGATGAACCTTGAAAACATACTCATGAAAGAAGTCAGTGACATTTCTATGATTCCATTTATATGAAATGCCTGGAATAGACAAATCCATAGAGACAGGAAGTAGATTAGTGGTTGCCAGGGGCTGTAGGGAGGGGAAACAGGGTATGCTCTTAATGGGTATAGCGTTCCTTTTTGGGATGATAAAAATATTCTGGAATTTGACAGTGGTAATGTTTACACAACAGTGGATACACTGAAAACCTCTGAACTGTCTACATTAAAACGGTGACTTTGTGGTGCATGAATTATATCTCAATTTTAAAATTACATTTAAGTGCCGAGACCGGTTTGGCTCAGTGGATAGAGCGTCGGACTGCGGACTGAATGGTCCCAGGTTCGATTCCGGCAAGGGCATGTACCTTGGCTGCGGGCACATCCCCAGTAGGGGCGTGCAAGAGGCGGCTGATCGATGTCTCTCTCTCATCGATGTTTCTGACTTTCTATCCCTCTCCCTTCCGCTCTGTAAAAAATCAATAAAATATATTTTTAAAAAAATTACATTTAAGTATCGTAGAATAAGAAGTGTCCTGAGTGTGTTCTGAGGTCCACAAATGAAGTCCTGAACACACAGCACCTGTAGCCTCAGATCTTCCCTGCTCTTTCTCCATCTCCTCAAGGGATTTAATGTTTATACAAAACCAAGAAAAGCACAAGTGAAAAACAAAAAGGTGTAAACTGTTAGCAATAGCTTTTTTATAACTGTGAAAAGGATCCTTTCTCTCTCATTTGTAACTAACACTTTACTTACACTCCTCAGCATGAATTTGACATATTAGCAACCTGTGAAGTCAGGAACTCCCTGAGCTGCTAAAAGGTAAAAATAACAAAAGACTGTAACAAGTTTCCCAATAGTATCAGTCCGTGGTCGGCAAACTGTGGTTCTTCGGCTCCTTGAGTGTGGCTCTTCCACAAAATACCACGGCCCGGGCGAGTCTACTTTGAAGAAGTGGTGTTAGAAGAAGTTTAAGTTTAAATATTTGGCTCTTGAAAAAAACTTCAATCGTTGTACTGTTGATATTTGACTCTTTTGACTAATGAGTTTGCCAACCACTGGTCTAAGTAATCGCTGGAAAAAGAACTCACAACACTTTAAAACTCAATATTGAAGAACCTAAAAAGCAATTTTTGCAATAAAAACAATGCTGTAAGGTACTCTCCCTCTAAAGATTTTTTAAAATATTAACACATCTGTCTCATTTGGGAGAGGATTTGGATTTTTAAAGTCTGCTTTCTTGACTTTAGTGTCAATTCGTTAATAAAAATCAAAGTATAAGATTAGGTTAGCAACAAATGACTGGTAATGGAGTTTAACATGATGCCAGTTGAAGCAGACAATAAATCTAATGATCCCTAACCTAAAGTGAACTTAAAATTGTATAATTATAGCAGAGTGGAAAATTGCTTTCTAATAGTTAGCTACAGAAGGCTTCTCAGAGAAAGAGTTTATCTTTGTTTGGGAAAATAAACTCCCTAAAAGTGGAGGGTAAACTTTGAAGGCATAAGAGGAGAAGAAAGGAAAGATTTATCAATGGCCTAGCAAAAGAAATCAAGAGAAATTTGGAGACAAGGGAGAATGGACCATGGAGGTGGCCTGGACTCTGGGGGCAGGGGTGTTAGAAGACAAGGTAAGGAGCTGCATCCTGTACTACAAAACCACCTACGAGACATTAACATGCTGTGCATCTGGGTTTGAGGAGGCCTCAGAGTGGGGACCAAAGAAATGCTTTTGAAGAAAAGGATAAGCCCAAACCCCATGACTGTGATGTTTGTTATTCCGTATCTTCAGTAAAGCCTGCCTCACTCTTAAGAGCCTTGACCCATGACAGAGGTAGACTCTCAATGGAGGGAACACCAAACTCCTGGTAGATCTCCATGTACAAGATCCTTTTTGAGTTCCTGTGCCTGGCTCCTTGAGCTTCCTTTGTAATGCCCTCCACTTTACCTGACTTCTCCTTCAAGGCGAAGCCCAGGCAATTCCTCTGGAAGCCTTCTCTGACACTCGCCACTCTGGCTGTGTCAGATGCCCCTATTCACTCTATCTGTAACATATTGTACAACCCATCTATAACACATTCATCTTAAGAGCTATCATTCATTGCAGACTTTCTAAGTGCCAGAAGCCTAATAAGCAAAGCTGTATTAAAACATTTATAGACCCTATGATCCAGCAATTTCCATTTCTGGAAACTTATTCTGCATTTCAGCAAAACGATTCATATACAAGGACACTCCTGCCCTAGCACGTTTGGCTCAGTGGATAGAGCATCAGCTTGCAGACTGAAGGGTCCCGGGTTTGATTCTGGCTAAGGGCACATGCCCAGGCTGCAGGCTTCAACCCCAGTAAGGGGTGTGCAGGAGGCAGCCAGTCAATGATTCACTCTCATCATTGATGTTTCTCTCTCTCTCCCCCTCTCTGAAATCAATTTTTTTTTAAAAAAGGACAATCATGTACAATACTGCTTGTGATAGCAAAATATTAGAAAACCTAAATACCCATTAAGAGATTAAATAAAGGACAGTACATGTATATAATAGAATAGTGTGCACCTGTCAAAAAAGAATAGGTCAGCTATTTATGTACTAATAGGGAATGATCTTCAAGATAGAGTATTAAGTGAAAAAGGCAAAAGGAAAAACAGTGGTCCCTATCTCAGGAAACTGGCATTATCACTTACCCACCCACTCTCCTCAGCCTCACGGCTAATGGATTCTCCTTCATCCACCCCCAACTCTTAGGCTTTTCCTAATATTTTCTGAATTTCCTTTTTTCCCCTTCAATTTGTTGCTAGTTTTCATTTCTCACCACCATGGTTATTATAAATCTCTCAACTGGGATCCCTACCCTCTCACCCAAGCCCTATCTACTCTCTGTTCTGCAGCCAGAGAAATCCTCTAAGAATGCAACTAGTGATTTCCTTCTCTTTAAACCCCTTTTGCTTCCCTTTGACTTTAGGGAAAAGTCCAAATTTGATAAGTTGGCTTATAAGTCCCTGAATGACCTAGTAATCCTTGCTAACCATTCCAGCTTCCTCTCTCAACACCTACCTCTCATTCGCCCTCAGCCCGTGCTCTATGCTCCAGCCATAGAATACTTCTTTCTGACTTTGGAACCCACTACTTTCTCTCAGAGCATGTTGCTACTTAATGAAACAACAGTATGTAAAAAAAGTCTTGAACCTTGGGCCCCAACTATCACCAGGATAAGGCAGCTAGTGGCACCCATCTTTCAGAACTGGTTCCCTGTTCCAGTCACCTCAGTCATTCTTTTTGAAAACATCTAAACTATTCATATCACCCTTTATCTCCCTTATTGCCAAAGACATATCAAGTAAACACCCACTACATCAAATTCCTCAACTGACTCCCCCAAAACTGGCACCAGCAGAAGAGCAAAACGACTCCAATAATCAACTATTTTGAGCTCCACTCCTGCTCCTGCTCTCACAGGTTTACAGCTAGGCCCGATTTCCCTTCCCTGAGTCAATATTTCCTTTGTGACCAGAGATAGTGTTTTTTAGGCAAAAGTTGGGGGTGATTGTGCAAGGCAGAGCAGACTGTGGAAGAACAGACCATGGGAACAGGAACCTCACCCCAGAATTCCACAAGCTCAGGTACAGCTCCCCCTTTCCTGCACAGCAGCACCGGTTACAGGAAACTGCTGTGCTGACTTCTGAACCCTGCTCATCCACTCTAGGTCTTCCTGTCAAACAATTAATCATCCAAGGTAATTTATTACCTCCCTGAGTCCCTCTCAGGATCACTCCCCTAAGTTCATAGCCTGACAGTACCCGGATAGTGACAAGGAAGCGAAAGCAAGGTGCTGCATGGACCTTCTGTCATTCCCACAACCAGGGGGCGGGGGGCAACCACCTCCTTAGAAGTAAAAATGAAACAAATAACGTTAGCTAACTGCAGCTCAACATGCAGGGAGCTCTGAAAAATGGCAGGCAAGTGTCTGAGGAAAATAAGCTCCTTGAGGGGCAAATGGCAAAAAAAGGGCCACGAAGAACTTTATATTTAAAGTTTTATATTAACCTAGAAGCATATAGTACTTAGCATGAGATCATAAATGAAGTTGATAATTAAACCATACAGGTCTGCAAACCATCTTATCTTTAAGTCATTCATTTGGCCATACCACCTATGTAATTACTGGGGATGTTTCAATTGCAGATATGAAAATAACTACATAACAACCCTAACGTATGGCAATCCAACCCTATTTACTCTGTGGCAGTGAGCGGACTGAGGTATTATAAGGGAGGTACCAAGGAAAACATTTGCTGAGCAGTTACCACCGCGCTAAGACACCTGAGAGCGCCAGGGCTCAGAGAGGTTAAGCCAGGCTCCCGTCCAACACTCAGCGACTCCTGAGCCGCCCTTCCGTACACCACATCGACTAGCACAGCTGCAGCTGTCAGACACATCACACAGAGTTCATTTAATCTTCAAAACAGCCCTAGGAAGTAGGAGGTTATGAGTACAAACGCTGGAGTCTGACTAGCCAGGTTCGAACGCTGTCCACCACTTATCTGTGCGGCCTTGAGCAGGTTACTCAACATTCCGGTGACTCTCTCCTCATAGTAAGTGGGCATAATACTAATAAATATACAGGGTGGTTGTAAAAACTGAGTTAATATAATAAAAATTCTGTGCCTAGTATATAGTAAATGCCCAATAAACATTAACTATTATTATGAGTGGTGGTGGTGGTAGTAGTAATTATTCCAATTTTACAGAAAAGGAAAATGAGGCATTGGGAAGTTATATAAAAGTTTAAAGTAGTAGAGCCAGATTTGAACTTAATTTTTACATGCTCCTAATTATTATATTCTACTAAGTTCAGAGTTACACACACACACACACACACACACACACACACACGCACACACACAGTGGTATTTGGACTTTAACCCTAAACTCAAGTCACACAAATTAAGAATATTTACAAATGAAACTCAAACACAGGAAGAGGGAAATGAGTTGTTTCATGTCTTTAGAATGTTAGCTAGAAGGCTAACCAGATATCTAGAGAGGCCCAGATCATATCATTTTGTTGAGAAAAAAAAAAAAAAAAAAAGGAAGCCCTAATTGGAAATCAGGCCCTTCCCAAGAACAAGCTTTCTGATAACTGGATTAGTGCGTACAATCTCATTTCTGATGTTACTCTTTTTTATTTTTAAATCCTTCCAGAGGAAATTTTACATATATATGGAGAGAGAGAGAGACAGACAGACAGACAGACAGACAGACATAGAGAAAGAAACATTGACTAGGCACCTCTTGTATGCACCCCAACCAGGAATCGAACTCCCAACCCAGGTATGTGCCTGGTCAGGAATCGAACCCGCTCCAATCGAGACACCCGGCCGAGGCCTGATGTTACTCTTATTGATAAAGCTATTTAATCATGCCAAAGAAATTAACTTTCCAAAAACAATTCACACCATTAGCACAGAAAAACCCTACATCAGTTAGAAAAAGCATGACCGTGTTTATAACTGCAAAAGAGGCACAGTGTGAGAAGTGAAGACACAGTTAGCAGTGCCTATCGAAATGTAGTGAATGTCTCGCTCCTCATTTATGAATTGTGACCAGAGGTAACAAGCCTAATTGGTCAAAAAGAGGGAGAGGTGCCGAACCGGTTTTGCTCAGTGGATAGAGCATCTGCCTGCAGACTGAAAGGTCCCAGGTTCGATTCCGGTCAAGGGCATGTACCTTGGCTGCGGGCACATCCCCAGTAGGGGGTGTGCAAGAGGCAGCTGATCGATGTTTCTCTCTCATCGTTGTTTTTGACTTTCTATCCCTCTCCCTTCCTCTCTGTGAAAAATCAATAAAATATATTTAAAAAAAAAAAAAGAGGGAGAGGTGATACTCTTCAAACGATGGTGTCTTCAAACTCAGTTCACAAGCCACACGGAAAGCCTGCCTCCCTTTCCAGTCACACAGTATCACTAGACAGCACCTACCACGTGCAGAGAGCACAACCTTCTAGGAGGTGTTCGCTCCGCAAATATTTATTGATCTCTTACCACTAGTCTAGGAGATAGAAGTGAGGTGGCGAAAAAGACAGACTCTGCTTTCATAGAGCTTACATTGTAGGCACGCAACATGAAGAAAAAAATTAAGGATCAGTTCCCGCGTCAGACTCAAAAACCTACATTGTATATTTCAAGTGTATCATCTCTCCCTGGCAAGATCCAGTTTCTCCTAAAAGCACACACACCGCAGTATGCAGTCCCAGCACCGTGTCTCAAGCAACGTGGGTTCTCCCTGTTGGCAGAATGGTGTCACTCTCTCGGGGAAGTGCTCCTCCCCCAACTCCCAAGAGCAAAGATTGCTCCATCAGCAGTTAACACACCACACTGACATGTACGAATTTCTTTTTCCTCCTCCTCAGTCCCTCAACAGGGCAAGAACCACGTTTTGGCCTCTCTGTACATCTAGAAGATGGTACGTACAGTAGGTGTTCAATAAATGGTTGGACGGAGCTCAGGAGAGCAATTTCAAAAGATGAGGGTGGAAGCCAGACTGCAATGAAGTAGCAGCAGCCGTCAGCCGGTGGCCACTGACTGGGGGTCCGTGAGGTCCGAAAGGTTGGCGACTGCTGAACTAGGGAGAAAATGGAAGAGAAGGGCGTGAAATGACAGTAGTGTGAAGGAGAAATGTGATCACAGTAAAGTTTTATAGATTTTTAAGAACGAGAAAGACGTGAACATCTTTGTGGTAAGGTGGTACAGCAAGCACACCAGTCAGACTTGACGTTGAATTCTGGCCCTGTCACCATCACTGCAGGCCATTCTCTGAGTTTCTGTACTTCAGCTTACCCTTACACATGCAATGAGAATAATACCCACACCTCGAGGTGACAATGACAGCACTTAGCAAACAGATGTTCACTGAACGTCATCAATGCTTTGTACGGTATGCGGAAGCCCGGCTAGCTGCACCCCATACTGTGTGCTCCGGTCCAGATTTCCCGTCTCCAATCTATGTGTGCTGTGTGCCGGCAAAGCGACTGGGTTCTTGTTTCTTCCGTGTGAACCACCCTCTGTGCCACTCCACTTCCTCGTGACAGTGTGCGTGAGCTCACGAATGGCTGCTGCAGCAAATTACCGATGTCCCCGGCTGAGGAGCAGAGAGGATCTGGAGAATAACTAGATGACATTGACGTTAAATCATCAAATGCACAAGACTTTGGGCTCCTGCCAAAACTCTCATTAAGAACTACCCTGTTTCCCCAAAAATAATACAATGTCTTATATTAATTTCTGCTCCCTAAGATGCGCTAGATCTTATTTTCGGAGAGGGGGTGTGTGTGCCTTATATTACAGTAAGTAGGTCTTATTTTCGGGGGGGGGGGGTGTGTCTTACTTTTGGGGAAACAGGGTAGGAAGAGAGAAACACAGAGAACAGTGAGTGGCTGCGACAACAGGTGTTCCCAGCACCCCCTCCAGGCACAGAAGGACAGTGTGTATGATAAGAGATTATTCTCTGCTGAGTTCCTTCCTCAATATTTCACCCTGGTGTCAGCTTCATTTCTGTGAGGTTCCGCTCTAGTTGATGGGCTTTTCTGTCAACCTGACAAGATCCCAAATTCATTAGGCTAGTAAGCCCTTTTACAGTTAAACAATTTTTGTTCACAGCCTTTTACCTTAAAGTTAATGCTCTGGTCACTCTCCTGTTCCCTGTATCTGGTCACCACCAGCCCTCTCCCAGATCACACTCCTCCTCGCTTAGAAAGGGACATGGGACAGAGGACTAACGCCAGGTAATGCGACAAAAAGGCTGCAGACACTAAGGATTATCAAAAGGCAGGAAAGACACTGACCTTTATTTAGAGTCCCTTACAGGCTCAGCCCCGAGAACAGAAACACAGCTTTAAAACAAAGAAGGCACAGCGATTGTGTCGCGTTCAGAGAGAACTGGGAGAAATGAGGAAGAAGTAGGAAATCTATGTGTATCCACAAAGAATCACACACAGAATCACAAAAGCTACAAGTAAACAAGTCAAAATAGAAAATTCAGTTTTCAGTCTGATGAGAAACCTGAATTTACAAAAAAAAAAAAAAAAAAAAAAAAAAAAAAAAGGAGACAGAAGGGTAAACACTGCCGGACACCGTTAGTACCCCACCAGAACCGAACCGGAGACAGCCCGAACCGAACCGCAACCGGGCGTCAGCACTGGAACTGCAAAGACACTCAGCCTCCACCTCTCACCCCAATAGGGAGCATCTGGATCAGTAAACCGGGTCTGGGGGTGCATTTCCAAATGCCAGGCCTGAGCCCCTGGGCGATCCTGCCTTACTCTCAATTTCCCAAAATTAAAACACCTCAATTTCCCAAAGTTAAAACACCTCAATTCCCCAAAGTTAAAACACCTCAATTCCCCAAAGTTAAAACATCTCAATTTCCCGAAGTTAAAACACCTCAATTCCCCAAAGTTAAAACACCTCAATTTCCCGAAGTTAAAACACCTCAATTTCCCGAAGTTAAAACACCTCATTCTCCTCAAAGTTAAAACACCTCAATTCCCCAAAGTTAAAACACCTCAATTTCCCGAAGTTAAAACACCTCATTCTCCTCAAAGTTAAAACACCTCAATTTCCCAAAGTTAAAACACCTCAATTCCCCGAAGTTAAAACACAACGTCACGGTGCGTGGACCGACCAGCATGTGCACAAGTTACACCTGAGGGAGAGTTTCTGCGCCGAGTGTGCTCCGGGCAGCTGTTCTTTCATAAAATAAAAATAAAAATAGGCAACACCCCTCCCGCCCGCGTTTCGTGCAGTTTCTGTAAAACTGCTCCAGCTGCCGGAGGGGAACGCACGGATTCGGGTTCGAGGCCCGTCCACTCGCGCCCGGCCCTCACGCTGGGGACCCGGCGGCCCCATCTCCCGCGAGGCCAGGCGGACCCACGTGGGGGGCCGGTCCCCTCGCCTTCGGAGGCCGCCCCGCTCGGAGCAGGGACGAGCAGAGACGCGGGGGCTCGCGGGTCGGAGCATCGTCCCCGCCCCGCCAGCCCCGCACCTGACCGCCCCCGCCCCCGCCCGTTTGGCCCCAAATCAGGCGTCGCACCTGCGAGGCGCGGCCCGGGAGATGCATCTCCCTCCTCCGCCCGCCCGTCCGCCGCCGCCCCCGCGTCCCAACCCGAGCGGCATGTGTGGGCCTCGGCCCCGCAGACCCAGCCGGCCCCGTATGCCTCCCCCGGCGCACGCACCTGCCCCACAGAGACGTCCAGCTGCCTCGCCGCCGCGGGTCCCCGCCACCTCAGTGCCGACCGGGGTCGGGCTCGCTGCTGCGCGCCTCGGATCCAGTCAGCGCTCAGCGGCGCCACTGCGCACGCGCGCAGGACCCAGCCGGGCGGCCGCGGGGCATGCTGGGGGCTGTAGTCCTCAGGGACCGGTGGGCGGGAGCAGCGAGGCTTACACGCTCCCAGCCCCGCTTTCGAGCCCCCTTTCAGAGCTGAAGACCCTCGAAGCCCATGTTTAACCTAGCAGTGTCCCCCGGCCTCCTGTCTGCACTGCAGCCCGAGGAACTTGGAGCAAAATGGGGTGAACCGGCTGTCAGGGTGGGGGATGGACGCGGCAGGTCTCTGGGAAGGACCGGGCACTTACTTGAGGCTCATTTTCTAAATATTAAGTGCCTTCTTTACGGGTGTACAGAAGTAGTACGAGACCAGCCTGAGCCACGCTTGCACGATTCACAAGCTTTGGAAGGAGCTCCAAACTGGAACAAATTGGTTGAGGTCGTGCCCAAGAAATGTACGCTCCGGCAGTGGGTGTAGTCAGAGGCCTGCATTTGAGCCACTACCCCACGCTAACACTGAGCTCACCCACAAAATGAGAATGGGAACTTACGGTGGTGAGAACCGAGTGCTATTTGAGAAAATGTTAATGCACAGGACAGACTAATAGTCCAAGAGGGTGGCAAGCCCATCTCTATCCGAGTCCTAGCCGACACCAGGCTCTAGGTTGGATAAACGACCCGATTGCCACACTTTAGAAAGGTCACCAAAAGCTACAATGGTATTACGGGAATGTTTCCTAGAAATGTCACCCTATTCTGAAGAGATTCATTTGAGGGCTGCTTGCTAACCTAAGCACGGATCCCTAGTGGTGCTCCATCCAGGATGGTGATGCCCAAGGTAAATGAATGGAACCATAGGCAAAGCCCACAAAGCACAGGAAAGCAGTCCCAGTCATCTGACTGTATGTGCTCACTTTATAAAGCACTTCCATGCAATTCCCAGCACTCAAAGCACGGTGAGTTTTTCATTTGCATTTAGAGGGCTTGGCCACAAGAATGAGAAGCACTGACAGAGCTGGGACCTGAACTGCTTGTGTGGCCAAGTTCACTTTCCTTCCCAACTACCCTAGCCCTTACACACTCTGCTCTTTAAAAACTGCCTTCCTGACACACCAAGGTTGCAGGTTTGATCCCTAGCCAGGACACATACAACAATCAACCAATAATGTATTATAAGTAAAACAAATCAATGTCTCCTCTCCCTCTCTCTTCCCACCCTTCCCTCCTCTCTCTCTCTAAAACCAATCAATAATTCTTTTTAAATGACACAGACTCTATGGCATAGAGCAATGAATTCCAGCCTTTTTGGTGTGGTAACATCCCTTTTCTCTCATAACACAACTTTCAAGGGCTATTATTTAGTAGGTATACCTTCATAGAAAAAAGTTTAATTGTAAGGTAAATTGAAGTGTCAAAACTCAACGGCTGAGTAATGCTAGTTTCAGCATAGGCCCCTTAGATTTTTGCAATAAAGCATTAGCATTTTGTCTTTGCCTACTTTCCCTACAGACTTAATAGGGGACTAAGGACTTGTCTCCCCACATTCCAGTGGAACATTTGTTAGATTAATACCTGGCAGGTCCAAAGGCCACAGGAGATAGACTACCAATTCTATAAAACGTACTTATTTATAAATGCTGTGTAAGAATAGAGCATACAGCCGGAACCGGTTTGGCTCAGTGGATAGAGCATCGCCCTTTGGACTAAAGGGTCCCAGGTTCGATTCTGGTCAGGGGCATGTGCCTTGGTTGCGGGCACATCCCCAATGGGGGGAGGGGGTGTGGGAGGCAGCTGATCAATGTTTCTTAGCAATGTTTCTGACTTTCTATCCCTCTCCCTTCCGCTCTGTAAATAATCAATAAAATATATAAAAAAATGGAAAACCAAATTCTGCTTTGACTTCTAGTTACATTCAGAATTAGCTAAATTTATGAGCTAGATTTTGTGTTCATTAGACTACATCTCTTATAAAGAACATACCTTAAGTAATATATATGAATATTTATATTTATTTATATTTATATATGTTTAAAATGTTACAGATAAAATGTAATTTCTCTTCCAAATGGGATCTTGGAATAGAAAAAGGACATGAGCTAAACACTAAGGACTTTAATAACGCATCAGTATTAGTTCATTAATTGTGACATTGGTAACATACAATATATCAATAATAGAGGAACCCAACTAGGGGGTATATGGGAACTTTGTACTATCTTTGCAATTTTCCTGTAAATCCAAACTTTTAAAATTTAAAGTTTATTTAAATAAAAATTGAATTAAGAACTTGAAAAAATACACAAAAACAAAATGAAAACCACCTGAACTCATTAGCTAAGAAACCCCACTTAGTATTTTATGTAGCTTTCCAACTTGTTTAAATTTTTACTTTTTTTCTATTTAACTTCTGACTCATTCCCCAATCTCTAGCTGGTTCCAGTTCAGGATACTCCCTTCCAGCGTGGGCAAACCAAACCAACAGCAGCGCCCTCGTCTCAGCCGGCTCCTGGACTGACCACAGAGAAGAAAGTTGGTGAACCCTCCCGGGCTCAGAAAGAAAAAGGACGTGTTCAGAGACCCTTCTTTTGTCGGACTCGGCTGTGTCACTGCAGCCACTGAACCTCATACCCGCCCAGGATGTGTGCCCACTCAGGAGGCACCTAACCTGTGCTTCCACTTGTCACCAGGCCCTCCTGTTATTAAATGAAATCTACCATCTGCCAGGGGGGAGGGGCAATAAAGTGTCCAGGACTCTGAATGTAGCTGAACAGAAGCCGGTTGTCCTGGGGTTTGTCCAGACCCTGGTTTCTGGACGGTTCAGATCCCAGTTTGCATCACTGGGTAACTGAATCCAACCTAACTGTGAGAAGGCATGAATGCTCTTCTCAAACTTCAGCCCACCCAAATGCCTTTAGTTACAGAGCTTAATGGGAAAATAAGAAAACAACCTTGCACTTAAGAGCACATCACATATAAAAATGAGCATGGAAGAGGAAAGAAGAAACACACAACAAACCAATGCACCCAAATAGCCCAGGATCACCAATCACTTCAGAAATCCAACAGAATTGTCAGAACAAGATTGTCAAGATCTTACTTCCTCTGAGGAAATCTATTAACTCCATGGTATCAGATATCCCCAGTGTATCTATGATTACAGATACACTGATGGTAGGCGCTTCCTCTGAAGTGGCCCACACTGGAGAAGGAAGCAGTGATTGATCAGAGCCCAGTGACTTAATTCCTTGTGCCAGACCCGATTTAAACATCCGCCCAAGAGGAGTAACAAATTGTTTCCAAGCTGAAATGTCATATGGTTCCATACCATCCATGCTTGCTACACTGAACTGTATCATAAATTTTTTTTCTTCAAAATTGCCTTATTCTCCTTTCCTTCTAGTAAGTTGAGCTCTTTTACCTTTGACTAGCTATAATCGGAGGCAATTAAGCTTCTCCCCCCTCAAACACTCCTGTTCCTGACAACTAGGGAGTCTTCTATTTGACCTGAAAGGGCGGGGAGGGGGTAGAATCACTAACTTTTAGCATCTCCAATGTCTGGGTACAAATCAGCCTCAGACTCGCAACAATGGATACAGGTCTGTTGTGTCTCTTGGGACAACAGATAATTCAGTCATTCCTCCTCCTCACAACCCTATTGGAAGCACTGAGTTTTCTCTCAGGATGAAGAGCCCAAACATGCCTCCACCACTCACTCTTTGGAGCTGGCTTTCCAGTGAATGTTCCTCAAACTGGCTGTCCAAAACTGAACATAATACCTAAGTGTGGAACAGTAAGGCTGGTGAGTTCTCTGGACACATACCATTAACACATCCTAAAACAGTCTTACCTCACTGGCAACCCTTTCTGGTTTATACTGAGTCTAAGGTTAACTTATTCCCATTTATCTTAATTTTTTCTTCTTAGTTTTGGCCACATATCAGCCTATTTAAAGTTAGATAAAATCTTATTTATCAAATAAGTGTATTGGTTGTCCTGGTTTTGTGTCATTTGCAAATCTTATAAAAGCAGCTTTCTTCCCAGCTATGCTGAAAAAGTATGTAGCGGCACAGCTAGTGACAGAGAGCTGCGACCTAACACTAGTACCCTCCCTCCCGTGGAGACTATCTATAATCTATCTTCCTTAGCTACAGCTAATTCAATAAACTACCAGTTGGTGTAACCAGGACTAAAGATTGTCAAAGGCCTTGATGAAATCCATATTCCCTATTGGCTTTTACTTGATATATAAAAGCCTTATCGAAAGATGAAGTAAGGTCAGGTACAATCTGAGCTGAGTAAGCCTGGTGATCAAATCAGTTTGAGAATTTATTATATCTCCAAATTTCATTACTTATTTTAGCCAAACATAGCTGAAATAAAGATATCCAACCATACTGAGTCATTGAATCCAGGTTACTTTGTCTGAGACCCAGATCAAATTTACCTTCAAAAGAGAGGACCAGGAGCTTGCTTACTAACTTGAAATCAAGTGAACACGTGAAAAGGACGAGATTAGAGGGAAAATTCGCCTCAGAAGAACAGAGGGCAAACTATGAGCTACATTTATTATGTAAGTCTGTTTTGCTGTAAAGAAAACAGAGTCCAACTACAAGGCAGTTTACTTAGGAAGTAAACCTTGAGAAATGTGAAAGAAGGAAAAAGTGCTATATTCACTTAAGGTAACAATTTTTTTATATATATTTTATTGATTTTTTAGAGAGGAAGGGAGAGAGACAGCCAGAAACATCGATGAGAGAGAAACATCAGCTGCCTCCTGCACCCCCCTGCCACTGGGGACGTGCCTGCAACCAAGGTACATGCCCTTGACGGGAATCGAACCCGGGACCTTTCAGTCTGCAGGCCGACGCTCTATCCACTGAGCGAGACTGGTTTCGGCAAGGTAACAATTTTTGAGGTAAAATAAGAAACTAAAATTAACACAGCCAACCATGACTTTTTGTTTAATTCTCTTCCAACTCTATAGACATAATTCTGCTTTCACCTTCATTACATGTTCATATGGTTTTAACAGGGGATAAACCTCCTCTTCTAAGAATCTCCGTACCTGCCAAAAAGGAAAGCAATTATGAAACGACACATTAGAATGTAAGTTTTGATAATACTTTTTCAGTGTCAGTTTATATCACTGAGACCTAATTTGATAAAAAATTTACTCCACCACTGAGCTATTTTTCTCAACTGCTTGTCAGAATCCTCTCCCTAGACACAGGCAGCGTAGCCACCATGCCCACATATGCTATCCTTCCAAGCTGGGTTTTTAGTGGGTCTCACCATTCTCCACCCAGTTACCCAAGCTAAATCATCACTGCTTCTTCCCGCCCTACATTCAACCGGCTACCAAGTGCTTACCCTTCCAAGAGCTCCCCAATCTCTCCCCTCACCTGTACCTGCCACTGCCTTGGCTCAAAGCCCTCATCATCCAGTGCTGGGCCCAGGCAGCAGCCTCCTTGCTGGCCTCCCTACTTCCTGTTTAAGTCTTTCAAATACTCCAGAGTGATCTGAATATAAATGATAAGCTCTTGCCTGTCTTCAACTTTAAATCCTATAACTACTCCCGGGGCACTTGATATGCCAGCAAATGACTGCGGTTTCTCTCTCCAATGTGGGACGTATCCTCTCAGCCTGGTGATCCCAGGTTAACTCTTACTGGCTCTAAGACTCAGCTCAGATGTCATGCTGTCCAAGAAGTCTTCATCACCTTCTACTATTCTAGAGTCCTATCATCCTTTGTGATCCCTGAAAAGATGTGCTTCCCTCCATTCCTGTATGTACTGCTTGGTATTATAGTGAACTATTTACAAGCCTTTATTAAGTTTTGAGCTCCCTGAAGAATCTACACATCTTTAAAGACCCCGAATTAAACACTTAAGAAATGCTTCTGAATCTACTCTTGTGGTCCCCAAAAGTCCAAGAGGAAAGAAAAATGGCAAACAGTTGCTGAATACATACTATGCACCAAGCATCATGCTAGGCCTTTCAATCTCCCATCTCTTTATGAGATGTGTATTTTTATCTCATCAGTAAATGCCAGAAATCAGGACTGAACTCAGATGTACTGGATAAAACCCTATCCATTATAGGGTTGTCCATTATACCACATCATCCAGGCCAGTGGTTGGCAAACTCATCAGTCAACAGAGCCAAATATCAACAGTACAACGATTGAAATTTCTTTTGAGAGCCATATTTTAAAAATTTCTTCTAACGCCACATCTTCAAAATAGACTCGCCCAGGCCACGTTATTTTGAGGAAGAGCCACACTCAAGGGGCCAAAGAGCCTCATGTGCTTGTGAATCGGTTTGCCGACCATGGGTCTGAGCAAAGGAGAATTCAGAGAAATCCATACGGAAAATACTTAAGACATCTGAAAACAACCAACATTTTATAGTCCAGCCAGCAACCTGCTTTGATTTCTAACTGGCCCCATTTTCACCAAACCCCCCTCCCCCACACCCACACAGACTGGAAACATTCCCACATTCCCGCAGCCCAGCAGTGTAAAGAGATGGCATTCGGGAAGCCTGCAGCTCCGCTGAAGTGCTCCGATGCTTACCTGTTGGGATGCACGCCCCGTGAAAGAAGAAGGATCCAGTAAACGGTCCAACTGGGAGTGAATGGGACTGAAGTAAGCATCAGCGAGGATTCGCTCGATGAGGTCATTGTCGCCTCCTTCCTGCTTGACCACAGCCGCTGCCTGCTGGGAGAGCACTCTAATTTTCTCGTGGCAATCCTGGAAGACAGGGAGGCCTTGCTGGTTCACTACTAACAGGGCGTCTGAAAGCCTTGATAAGTCACCCGACACTTGACATCCATACTGTCTCTGGCTGGTACACAAAGCCCCTCGGGGCTGAGGTGGTTCCCCTGATAGTCTGGCTCCACCAAGGTCTTGACTCGAACCACAACCCAGGACAGGGCAGGCTCCTTTAAAGCCCCTGAGCCATCTGTGTCCTGCCTGCTTCCCATCACTTCCTTTGGACATTCAGACCCAAGGCCTTCACTAGGAGTGGACCTTTTCTACAAGGGCTGTTCGCTCTTAATAAACTGAGTCTACACAATCACCCTCCAGAATAAGCTTATTTTACGACAGAACACGGTCACTGTTCTGTACCAATACCGTGACCGAAGGGAATGACAGAAACTCCCTCCTTCATCCACTCCTCCTCAGGACGAAAGGTGCACCCAGTTGACCCAGGAGCCAAGGAGTCACAAACCTGGCGGTTGCCCCCGGCTTTCACCATGGCCATGATGATGTTCTCGGTGGCCATGAAAGGCAGCTCTTGCCGAATGCGCCGCTCAATCACCTGAAGAACGAACGAAAGGCCCCAGCCACAGACACAGTAAGATATCAACTATGACCAGCAAAATGCACACCAGGGTTATGAGTTCAATCTACACGCTATGTTTAATTTTTCTTAAAGTTTTTACATTGATGCCGGGGGGAAGAGAAACGCCGACTTTGTTGTCCCGCTTTATTTACGCATTCACTGGTTGGCCTGACCAGAGGCTGACCCGCCACCTTGGCGTATCAGAACGCCACTCCAACCAGCTGAGCTATCGGGCCAGGGCTTAATTTTTCTTAGTAATCCAGGTATTTCTCTGATGTAAAAAAAATGCTGAGTAAACTTTTAAACGTTGCTTCACTGAAAACAATTGCCCTCCTAACTGACGTCGGGCTGGCATGCGCCGCAGGTGCTTAAGCACAGGCAAAGGGGGTCCAAGACGGCGGCGGGTGGCATGGAAGCCACACTGATAGTCTCCCGCGGCCAAACTGGAATTACAACTAAGACATGGAGGAACCATCCCGAATAACCACCTGAAGACCAGCGGGAGAGAACGCTTCCAGCCAAGATGTACAGAGGCCACACTGAGAATGTTTTGTACAGGAAGCTTGAATGTTGTTTTCGAGAAAAAAAATGTTACTTTATGAAAATAACCGAAAGTAAAAACAAAACAATAGGCAAAGGGAGGCCCCGGCTGGTGTGGTGAAGTGGTCAGCGCGTCGGCCCGTGTACTGAGGGGCCACAGATTCGATCCCCAGGCAAGGGCACCTGGACCTGCAGGTTCCCGCCCTGGCCCCAGTTGGGGCGCCTGTGGGAGGGAGGCAACCAACCACTGTGCACCTCTCACATCGATGCTTCTCTTTTTCTCTCCCCACCATCCCCCGTTCCCTCTAAAACTCCAAGGGAAAAATGTCCCTCAGTGAGGATGAACGAACAGGCTAAGGGACAGTCTACTCTGCCAGTCACACCAGACCTGAGGATTCTTGCTGGTAGATTGTCTGAGCCAATGCAAAGTACTTCGCCCCATTTTCTAGAAACATGTCTATAAATTCCACGCTTGTTCCTTAGATTTCATGTCACAACCTGAAGAAAGAACGAACTACTGGATCACACCACAGCTCCCCCCGCGGACCCGCTCCAGGGCAGGAAAAAGTTACATTCCCCCTCCCACCCGCTAACCCCTCCCTAATATTTTGCTTTTTTTAATTGAGGCCTCTTACTTTGGGGTACACCACCAGTCCTTCAGAAATGTTCTGCAATGTATTCAATATAGTATCTGCAGTGAGAAACGCTTCGGCCAAACAGATACGTCTAGAAAACAAACAGCCAATTCAGTTATCTCTTTAAACAAATAACAATTTCAGTGAGATGCAGGGTGCGTCCCAAGCAGTCCTATTGACTTCTCATGTCATATGTGCTATTTGGACAATTTCCTTCATTCTCTGACTTCAACTACCTCAATATCGTGACGACCCTCAAATCTATTGCCTCTTGTCTAGACCACCTGCCCCAACGCCAGACCATACACTCGGAGCTCCACCCGGTTGATCCATTGGTGTCTCGAAGCCCACACTAAATTCAGCCACCTTTCCACTGCCTCCTGCTCACCTTCTCAAAACTGCTCCCCTCTCCCTGTGGCTTCTGGCTCAGTAAAGGGCACCAGCATACCAAGGCCACCACCTTGTCACTCTAGTCAACCACCGGGGCTGGCCCAGGCTCACCTGCCACTGTTTTATGTCTGCATCCTTCCCCTGCTTTCAGTGGCCGCTGGGCCAGTGTGGGTTTGGATTTTTAAAACAGCCGCCTACCCGGCTGGCGTGACGCAGTGTTTGAGCTTCAACCTATGCACCAGGAAGTCACCGTTCAGTTCCCGGTGGGGTGCATGCCCAGGGTGCGGCTAGATCCCCGGTATAGGGCGTGCAGGAGGCAGCCAGCTGATGCTCTCCCTCATCACTGATGTTTCTAGCTTTCTTTCCCTCCCTCTCTGAAAATCAATAAAAAAAATAAAAAAAATAAAAGCCTCCTAACTTGTTCTGACTAGATTAATGTCCTCTTATGACTGAATGTCCTAACTGTCGCAGGGTGCTTTAGTGGGCATATCTCACTAGGTCACACCCTGCTAAAAAGCATTCAGTGGCTGATTTCTGAGTGAGTACACATGTCACATTCCCACAGGTAAACCCTGGGGTACACAGGTATCCCCAAAAGCTAGCTTTAACTATATAGCCTCTACTTGAAATCCCAGTACAATGCGAGCAAACCAGTATAATGTGACATCTGCTTTAAGTAAGTACATACATACAATAGAAAACCACATACATTGTTGAAATTATTTCTGACCCACCTCATTCGCATGTCATTGTGCCAGGCACCACAGCTGACATGTGCCTGCCTTCAGAACATTACCTCCACTCCTTTCAGGGCCTCTACCGCCCGTCAGCAACCGGCTACAGTCCCTACCGGTCCCACACCATTTCTCGCCACGTAGAGACTTCCTTTCCCAGTGCTGCCTATTAGTAACTCAGTTTACTCCGTACAAGGTCCTCCTTCTGTCTTCGGGTTTTTATTTTTTTAAAAATATATCTTATTGATTTTTTACAGAGAGGAAGGGAGAGGGATAGAAAGTCAGAAACATCGATGAGAGAGAGACATCGACCAGCTGCCTCTTGCACGCCCCCCACTGGGGATGTGCCCGCAGCCAAGGTACATGCCCTTGCCGGAATCGAACCCAGGACCCTTCAGTCCGCAGTCCGACGCTCTATCCACTGAGCCAAACCGGTCTTGGCCTATCTTCGGGTTTTTATACACGGTCCTGATCTTGTCTTAAATGTCTTTTAAAAGTGTCTATTTCTTAAGTCTTAGGCATCACCTCCTGAGCAGCTTTCCCCGACTCCTCACAGAGCACCTTGTACACACTGCACCCTAACACTATCACACCGTTTTCTAGTCTTGCCTCCCCGCAAGACTCCGGGCTCCTTGGGGACAGTGAGAAAGTGCAGAGATGCTCAAAACACGCTCCCGTGACACCCGCACGCCACTGACCGATTGGCACTGTCATCCAGCGTGCGTTCAAACCACTGCACAGACGCCGTCTGCAGCGGGTCCATGACCAGGGCCATGAGGTGACGGGCAAGGCTGCAGCACCGCTCTGCGCGCATCGGGTTCCGCTTGTACGGCATCGCGCTGGAGCCTGCCGCGGACGAGGACAAGAAGCAAAGGCGGAAGACTCAGCGAGTGACAGCCTGAGCGTGCTGGCGGGCGGGCAGGCGTCAACACGTGCCCGCGAGCTGGCAGCACCGCAGTGCGCGCCTTCACACACACTCACCGATCTGCTGTTTTTCGAAGGGTTCCTCCACCTCCTTGAGGTTTGCCAGGAGTCGGATGTCGGTGCAGATCTGAGGAAAAGCAGGGGTGGAGGCATCACCCCACACTCTGGAAGGCAGGAATGCAGGGACGAGACCGCTGAAGGGGGACTGCTCTCTAAGTGTGCTACTGCTGAGTCCACAGAGCTCATCTCCCTCATCGGCATGTCCTCCCAGCGCGTGGGGAGAACTGACTCAGACGTCTCTCGACCCCTGAAGAGCCGGGTAGACAAGCTCCGGGAGCACGGGGGAGCTTCTGTGAAACACTGTGTAAGATGTTGTGGAAAGGCAACGGCAAGATGAACTTTAACGAGAACACCACAACTAGTCCTTCCCTTCAACACAAATTAAGAGGCTTCGTTTCTGGGCCCCAAATTGTTAAAAAGGAAACCTGACACCGCTTGAGCAAAGTGAGTGAAAGTCTGAGGCCGACTGGTCTGTCTGTGGTGTCCAAAGCTCCAGTCCTACCTCACCAGCTACCACCACTCACCTTGTGCACCGACGCCCCCAAGCTCGCCAGCACAGACAGCACCTCAATATCCACTTTTCGCGTATAGGTCTGTCCTGTGATGATGAAAGCTCTAGAAGTAAAGAGAAAAGAGCCTTATGTGGAAATATTTCAAAATGTCACTGTGTCAAGCAAATGAACCAAAGCAGACCCCAAGTGACAGCTTGGTCTCACTGGTACTAAGTCACACTCGGCCCAGGACCTCACTGAAAACTAGTTCCTGAACCAACTGTCCTCCACCCTTTCACTAACACCCCGGCAGCGCCTGACCCAAGCAGGAGTGCGGCCCATGTGCCCGTGTCCTGCTGCAGCTGATGGGTGTGCCCGCAACGAGCCACAGTGGAGCCTGGTGGCCCCCAACGGAAATGCACTGGAGGCCTCAGCAAATAAATAAAAACAGCAACATGTAAGGCTATTATTCTAAAGATCTCCAAAGTAAAAGTTTCCTTTTTCTTTACAGATCACAAGAAAACAGAATCCAGGCTATAAGGAAACAAATCCCAGACAAGCGATGGGAGGAAACGGGTGGAAAGAAAAAGCCAAAAAAGTTAGGGTCAAATCTACAGATGCAGTGACACAGGCTGTTCATCATTTAATAGGGAGACAAACACTTTCCCCATTTACCTACCTCTTAAATCCTGCCTTTTCGGTCACCAACTTGTCGAGCTGCTCTACCTGGAAAGAAAAGACATCGCTGTAGTAATCCAGGGGTGTCTAGTCTGAGAATGTCTCACCCCGCTCAGACTGCGCTCCCCGGACCTCTTCCGGTGCAGATCCCACGCATCCCGAGATCAACCCCCTACGGCCCCACCACCGAGTTTCTGTGTGCCCAGGTCGCTCTCGGAGTACCTTCTGGTCATCGTCCTCGAAGAGCTGCAGGAAGCTGGCCTGAGTGCCGGTGGTGCCTTTCACTCCTCGGAAGCGCAGGTCGTCTCGGACACGCTTCACGCTCTGAAGGTCCATGCAGAGATCTTGAATCCAGAGACAGCAACGCTTCCCAACTGTGGTCAGCTGAGCAGGCCTGAAAGCAGCCCACAGAGAACACAGGGACGCTCCAGACCAAGCACTGGCTCTCACGACAGCTTCCCTGCCTCCTCTAGCCATCCCTGTTACCCCTGGGGAGAATTAAAGTAAGAGATGGAGAAACAAGTGTGGACAAAATGAGCTAACATTTTTGAACAAATAATAGTTAAGGAGATTTTATACCACTTATAAATATCCAAAGATCATAAAGTTAAAGGGCTCCCAACACAGTTGTCTCTTTATCATCAAGAGGAAATGTAAGGGCAGAGACAATGTCTGTTTTGTTTATCACCAGACTTTGGTAAGAAATATACATGTACTCATGTAAAAACCATTTGCCAAGTATCTAACGTTTTCTTAATTTTGGAAATAAAACAACAAACAAAGCAGGCATCCTGTCCAATGGAGTGCACACTGTAGTCTAAACAAACAAACAAGGTAACTGTTGATTTGTTGTGCAAAATAGGAAAAAAGAAAATGAAGACAATGGAGAAAGCTACTCTAGATTGGCAACCAAGGAAGGCCTTTCTTTGTAAGGAGTCAAGACATTATAAGGAACAGCCATACTGTGGGGATCCCCAAACCACACACAACCAAAGGACTCAAACAAACAGCTAATGGCTTTGTATGTAGTCTGAAGTCTAAACCAATCCACTGCAGGTCTGTTTCTCATAGATGAACTAGCCATTCCAGATGGCATTTCTCTCTTAGGCTGATGACACTGACAGCTGGAGAAATCAAGAAACACCAACAGGAATGTCTGTAGCAGACAGGCCACATGCTATAATATATTTCCAAATTGACTTCAAGTAGTTTTCTTTGCTCACTCCTGCTAACAGATTACAGGCACAAGCAAAGAAATAAATGAACTTGCATGGATCTGTTCACAGCAGCATTTTACGTAATAGCCACAAATGGAAATGACCCAAATATGGTAGAAGTGACAGGAGTAACACTAAAAGCATTGTGCTAAGCTAAAAAAAAAAAAAAGTAAAAACAGATGAATATTGTATGATGGTTGTCAGGGGCCATGGAATGGGGGAATGAGTGACTGCTAGTAGGTCCAGGTTTTTTGTGGGGTGATGAAAATATTCTGAAATTATTTTCTGGTGATGACTGTATAACAGAAAATATACTAAAAACTACTCAATTGTACACTAAAACGGATGAGTTTTATAATACGTGAACTATATCTCAACACAGTTGTTTCTTTTCATTGCAGGGACTGACACATACCGAGGAGATGCCTACACAGCTACACCGTTTTCCGAGTCCCAACGCCTCTACCTGTGGCAGCAGACACCTCTCACTGTGCTACCCCCAGCGGAACACTGAACGCCTGCAGGCCCTGAGCATCTCCCAGAGGCAGGAGAGGAAGAGAAGCTGCAACACAGGAAATGCCAGCTCGTAGGGAAGCAGCAGAGAGGAACACACAGAAACTGAGCACTGACTCTTTTACATGGACAATTTCTTCAGGTTTCGACCAATAAATACAGGCCCTACCTTTTAGGAAGATTAAACTCAACTTGGGCTTTCCTAAATTGATGACATAAGAGATGACAATCTTGTTACCATAGCAATACCCCATCAAAACATAAGGTACATGCTAATTCACCACTTCTGAACTATTATCACTCAAAACCTGCTACTCAATTCCAAAAACCACATAATCAGCCTTTAAACAGGGTTTCTTGGAGTAATAATAAAAATGTTTGCACTTTTTAAAAATTAAAAAAGCAGTAGAAAAAAAGATTAATTACCCTACTATCTCCTAAACCACTGGTCAGCAAACCGCAGCTTGGGAGCCACAGTTTACCACTCTGTTGACTAATGAGTTTGCCGACCACTGTCCTAAACTATAGCAATCCATATTTTCAGCTGGGTATAATTTCTTCCAATTTTTGTGCTATTTATATACTGTCTTTATCCCCTAACATTATCCTAAGCATGTTTCTGTATTAGTTTTACCTTAATAATTTTAATGGCTGCATATTATTCCAAAACGTGGATATACCATATAGCTTATTTAATTATCCCCTTATTGTGGGACATTCAGATTGTTTCCTATTATAAATAATCCTATATAATAAAGAGGTAACTTGCAAATTGACCACCATACCCTCACACAAGATGGCCACCCCTATGTGATCACAAGATGGCTGGCAGGGGGGGATACTTGGGGGCGACTGGGCTGGCAGAGGAGGGCAGTGGAGGTGATCAGACCAACTTGGGAGCAGTTAGGTGTCGATCAGGCTGGTAGAGGAGTGACTAGGGAGTGATCAGGCAGGTAGGCAAAAGCAATTAGAGGCAATCAGACAGGCAGGCAGCAGGTTGGGAGCTAGCAATCCCAGATTTTGAGGGGGATGTTCCAGATTGGAGAGAGTGCAGGCTAGGCTGAGGGACACCCCCTATCCCAGTGCACAAATTTCATGCACCTGGCCTCTAGTATTTTAACAAAGATCTTTGTACGTAAAACTTTCCCTATAATTTGGATTACTTTTGGTCTAGATTCCCTAGAACAGAAGTATTAAATCAAGGGGTATGAATACTTTCTAAAGCTCCTGATACTTATTTCCCAATGCTTCCCAAATGAACTATTATATTACATTTACTCTCTCTTCAGTACAGCATTTAGGATCGGTATCAGGTATCTGCCTAAGCTATGTTTTGAGATTATCCACCTCAAGGTTTCCCTGCAGAACTGAAAACTAAATGAAAGGCAGGTGCACATAAACAAGCCCCATTCCCAAGATGTAGTCATATCACTTACTGGAAATGTGTGAAACCTAAGGTGGGAAGATCAGCTCGTTCCTTAGCAAAGTCAGCAAGCCGAGAGATCACTCTGGCAAGCTATAAGAAAGACCATGTGGTAGAAAGAGGGTGAATTCAGGTTGAGCTTATTACATAATCAGGAACCAAACTTTTATACAAGTTAATATAGAATTAGACCTGCAGCTCATGGAAGGCACAGACATCTTTTCATTTTTGTATCCTCAAGTGCCTTAAAGAGTTCACAGCAATGAACATTTGAAAAATGAATTGATATAGGATCATTCACCTGAATAAATGAGCATTTATTTAGATGACTATTGTATTGATTTACTAGTAAGTGGTGCCCAGGCTGGTAGGAAATTTCTGTCAACTCACCTTTGGCAAAAGCAGGTCAAATGCATTTTTAAGAATAATCAGGTCCTGCAAAGAAAAATGCAATGGTTTAATATTAAACAGCTCTGCCCAAACATTATTGCGTAACACTCTCTGGCCATTATAATCGGGTTTCTCAGTTAGTCGTCAACCTCACGATGAGCGACCTACTGTGCAAATCAGAATATGCTAAGGTGTGCTGTTTTCTGATCACTGCTTGAAGAGCACACCGACTTAGAGAATGGAACATTGGAATCTGTAAGGAACAAAACCTTTATCCTCATAAAGCCCGATTTATGTGGTATCTAAAATGACTGGAAAATACTTAAGGAGTCACTCCTGAATACTGTGAAGATGCCCAAGTCAACAAGGTCTGTACTTTCCCACAGAGTGCTTGAGTCTCGAGAAGCTTCCACAGGGCCCATTCCATTAGTTTCCCATTCTTTTCATCATGTCTATCTTTGCTAACAGACAAAAAAAGACATGAACCAGAACATGAAGGTTTAGGAAATTAAAGCTGTTTTTGAGGGAGATAAGAGATGTATTTCTGACAACTCTGAAACATACTTATACAAGACAGTAATTGTTGAGCCCAACTACATATTGGGTACTTTAAAAAAGTACCTTTGAAGTGACAGGATTGTTCTTCCGTTGACTCATTAATTACACACAGGTGCCTTCACTCATGTGCCACTTAAGACTAATAAAGTATTTGGGGCAACTTAAAATTTGGTGGCTTGCTTATGAATTTGAAGTGTATCTGGAATGTAACTTCTGTTCCCATGGGTGCACTGGGAGTAAGAGCACAGCTTTGGAGCCATTCTACGGGGTCTCCTATCATTTCCAGCTATGTAACCTCTCTTTAAGTTTCCTGGGCTGCAGAGATGGGGATAAGAAAGCCAGATTCCAAAGACTACATATTATGATATATGAAATTTCTAGGAAAGGCAAAACTATAAAGCAAGCAAGCAGGCCAGTGATAGTATGGGTCTGGAAGCAGGAGTGAGGGCTGACTGCAGACAGACATGCGAGAACTTCTTGGGTTGAGGGATGTGCTCTAAAACTGGAGTGTGATGAAGTCTAACTTTAATTGTATAAATTTACTACAACTCATTGAACTGTATATTTAAAATGGGTAAATTTATGGTATGTAAACTATACCTCAATAAAGCTGTTTTAAAATGGAGATAATAGCATCTACCTCTTATGACTGTCATAAAGAATAAATGAATCCTATATAATAAAGATACAATTGCTATTTAGACAGAACAGCAAAACAACCTTCTGGACGAAGACGGGGTTGCGAGGGCTGAGCTCCTTGGACAAATCTTGTGCGCTGGGCCTCTAGCATATACAGAAAGTGCTCTCAATAGTGCCAGGCACCTCGTAAACTCTTAGGAAAATATATGCTGATGCTTTTTCTAATCAAAGGTTTTGTTTAAGACTTATAATGCAACCCTCTTTTCTTTTGTGATGTCACAGTAAAGAATTGTAATGGACTTGGGAAAAGAAAAATCCCTTTGGAAAATCACCTTGGCCATAAAAATGCTAAGACCTTGGTTTACGTCCAGCATGCCAATGAGTAAGCAGAATCTGCAGGTCTTCGTCTATGGAGGTGAGTAGGGGCTTATAGTTTAGATTGGAAGAGTATCAAAAGCAGAAAATTCCTGAGCATTAAGTTATCCCTACAAGTAAAGATCTATGGAATCACTTTCTCAAACTGGATAAAGTAAAATGCAATTTGTAAATGCATTATAAATAGTGACGGCTGTGTCCTAAGTGGATACAAAACAACACGGGCTCCTACTGTATTGTCTCCAACATAGCAGGAGGTGGCCCCGAGGTGTATAATGCCGGCCGCCTTGGGACAGCAGTGGCCAAACGTGTGCACATGCGCCATCACATCATGCCGTAATTTCTTCTCTTCCTCGGCTGCCATCTTGAAGTCGATGTTGTCTAGGTTTGATTTCATCTCCTGGATTTGTTCATCTGTGATAGGCAAACCCAATGTCTGCAAGACACACAAGATAAACTAACATAACCTCAGGTGTCACAATTATTTGAAGTGAAGTAACACTGAGGAAAAAAAATTGGTTCATGCTATCATTTATGCTCTGTCTCCCAATTCTTAGAATTTGGTGTACCTCAAAGTACATGGTTAGGAGGGGATGGCTTTCTCAATGAATCTTAGTAAACTATATTCTAAGTAAACTCCAATATACACAACAATGCAATTCTGATCAGTGTTCCCTCTGGCCCTATATCTCTGTTCACTCCCTCATATATTTTGGTTTCTGGGCTCAAATGTCACCTCTGCAGAAAGATCTCTTTCCTGACTCAATGTGAGACATAGTTCTGTGTCTCTCTATCCCTTAGCCTGGTTTTACTTAGAGCACTCATCACCTGACATTTTTACAAATGTCCATCCTAACTATTAGAATATATACAACAACGTTGTCATATTTATTGCTTACTCCTTAGTGCTTGGCATGTAAGAGCCCAAATTGTGGGATCCAAGCCACAGCTTTACATTTGACCCAGATGGATTTATTCAGAGAAAGCAAAATTATGAATGCTGTAGGTTGTTTGCCCAACAAATTAGATATAGAAATTCAGTGCAACTAAAAGCAATTCCAAAAGATATTGATGGGAAAATAAACACACCATCTTTTTTTTCTTTATATTTTTATAGATTTCAGATTGGAAGGGAAAGGGAGAGGTAGAGACATTAATGAGAGAGAATCATTGCCTCCTGCACGCCCCCGCGCCCCCCCCCCCCTCCCGGGGATAGAGAGCCCGAAACCCAGGCATGTGCCCTTGACCGGAATCGAACCCAGGACCCTTCAGTCCGCAGGCTGACGGTCTAACCACTGAGCCAAGCTGGCTGGTGCTAAACACCAACATCTTACATTTACATTCATCCATCACTGGAAAAGTCATGCTGGCAAAAACAGTTGGCTGCCCAGACAGCTCGGAACCTTGAATGTGGTCAAATTTATTCAAACCTCATTCGAAACTCCCAAGCCTTGGTTCTGGGGAGAATCTTGCATCTTAGAACTATCTTGTCCAAGAGGGTAACTAGCGGTCAGATGAGACTATTTACATTTAAACTGATTAAAATTAAAAAGAACAAGTTCAGTTCCTCAGTCACACCAGCCACATTTCAAGTGCTCAGGAGTTACACGTGGTCCCATGCTGCACTGAATATTAGGGGTACCTCTGACATTTCAGGGCTCCCCCCAAAGCAAAGCAGCAGGGGGCAGCGTGACCAAACTGCTTCCTACCCGCAAGCAATGTATCTTCTCAAAATTCATTTCAGATTCCAGTCTCTCAGTCCTCATTCCCACCCCCTTCATTACTCAATCATGTAATTTATGCTAATTTTGACACCCGAACTTATAGGTAATCTAAGTTTAGGGGATCATATCAAAATGATATGCATTTCAGGCAGTATGCAGCCTGGGCAGAGGAAAGAACACATATTCAGACAACTCTCCAGTTCAATTCCAGCTCGAAGCCATTGATCAGCCATGAGGACCCTGCAAAGTCTTGGAATGCCGCTACCATAACCTGTATGATAAAGTGCCAGAGGCTAGAGAACGTAAAGTCCATGCTGGCACATGCCAAACCACAACACGATTAATGTCCTCTTTTACTATCCATTAACGGTGCTTGAGCCAACCGTTTGAAACCTCTCTGCGCCTACACTCCAACACCGGTAAAACCTTATGGATTGTTTTGAGGATTAATGTGCTATTAATATGTAAAGTCTTAAAGGAGGGCCCAGCACATAGTAGGCCCTACTGAAATGTCTGCTATTATTCTGTCACTTTATTTCCTTGAGCACAGAGGTACGGAGGGGGTAAGATAAGACGAAAATTTCCTTTGGGGGGAGTTCCACTGTACCACCGTCCTAGTCACCTCGCTGGGACTGTTTCCGTGTTTACGTATGCCATTCAGAGGGCACGGCCGTTTGCTTGCTAGGGCGATCTCCTCTGAAACTTGACAGCTCTCTGCATCACCTTCCGTTTCCCTTCACTCCTCTGGGAAGGCCCCTCTGGAGCTATTTCTGAAACCTTTGCCCCAAAGAACTGCTACATGCAGTTCTTTAAAAAAATAAAAAATAAAAAAAATAAATAAATAAAAAATATATATATTAACTATATTTTATTGATTTTTTACAGAGCGGAAGGGAGAGGGAAAGTCAGAAACATCGATGAGAGAGAGACATCGATCAGCTGCCTCTTGCACGCCCCCCACTGGGGACGTGCCCACAGCCAAGGTACATGCCCTCCACTGGAATCGAACCCAGGACCCTTCAAGTCCGCAGTCCGACGCTCTATCCACTGAGCCAAACCAGTCTAGGCTTAAAATATATTTTATTGTTTTTTTTTTTTTTTTACAGAGAGGAAAGGAGAGAGACAAGAGAGACAGAAACATCGATCAGATCAGCTGCCTCCTGCACACCCCCAACTGGGGATGTGCAAACCAAGGTACATGCCCTTGACCAGAATCAAACATGGGACCCCTGAGTCCGCAGGCTGACGCTGTAGCCACTGACTGAGCCAAACCGGTTTCGGCTACATGCAGTTCTCATCAAACAAACCAGAAGTCCCGTCTAATAAACCTCTACTTGGACTGCTGGGAGGCAAGACGCGGACTGGTGAAGAGGAGAGTGGCCCAGGACACGGAATCTGCAGTGACAGGCCAGTCCCTAGAGACACGGTGGAAGACGAAGTGGCTAGTCAAGCGCTCAGGTTGGGCTCTGAACCCAGCCAGGTCCCCATCCCAGGTCCGTCCCAGCGGTTGGGTGGCCCTGGGTGGCCCGGAGCACAAAACGCCTTTGGGTATGATCGAGGCTTGGTTTTCCCTCCTCTACTGGGGGAAGAGCATCACCTGCTTTGCAAGGGCTTTGTGGGTTAAAAGAGAAAAGGTACGTCAAGAAATGGGTACAGCCTAATCCGGTGTGGCTCAGTGGATAGAGCGTTGGGCTGCGGACTGAAGAGTCCCAGGTTCGATTCCGGTCAAGGGCATGTACCATGGCTGCCGGCACATGCCCAAGTGGGGAGTGTGCAGGAGGCAGCTGATCGATGTTTCTCTCTCATCGATGTTTCTAACTCTCTATCCCTCTCTGTACAAAATCAATAAAAAATATATACTTTCAAAAAAAGAAATGGGCCGAGACCGGTTTGGCTCAGTGGATAGAGCGTCGGACTGCGGACTGAAAGGTCCCGGGTTCGATTCCGGTCAGGGGCATGTACAGTGGCTGCGGGCACATCACCAGTAGGGGGCATGCAGGAGGCAGCTGATCGATGTTTCTCTCTCATCGATGTTTCTGACTTTCTATCCCTCTCCCTTCTGCTCTGTAAAAAATCAATAAAATATATTAAAAATAAAAAAAATAAAAAATAAAAAGAAATGGGTACAACAGCAGGTCACGAGCGCTCGGGGATCAGCGGGGCACTCCCGCAGGAACGGCCAAGTTCACGACCTGAAATCACAGACTGCACTGCACTCCTCGCCGCCGCCTCCTTGTCTCCAACCTTCCGAGACCGAAGGCATGTGAGGCGACAGGTGGCGGCGCCCCGGCTCGTCCCGAAAGGGAACACCCGGCCGAAAATAGAGGGACAGCTGTCCCCCGGCGGCCGGACCCACGTGGGCGCGGAGCCCGGCACGCGCTGGAGCGGGCCCGCCTCCCCGCGCGGGTCCCTCAGCTCCGCGGCCCGTTACCTGCTCGGCCTCCGCCAGCCACAGCCAGAGCTGCCGCCACGTCCGGAACTTGTACTTGTCGCTGAACAGGAAGCACATCTCCGGGCTGGCGTAGCGGGAGGCGAGCGGCGAGCGGTAGCTGTCGTGCTCGCAGCCCGCCGGCTGCCCGCCACAGTCTCCACGCGCAGCCATGCTGACCACGCGATCCCACCGGAGTGGACCCGAGAGTCGGAGCGGAAGCAGTCGTCTGAGGGCGGGACTTCCTCTGCTGGGGGCGGGACTTCCTCCACGTGGTCCGGTCCGTGGCGCTCCGGAAAACCTGGAGGGTCGAGAGTGCGGAGTTTCGGCTGGTTAGCTCGCTGTCTAGGGCTAATGATTTTCTCTTCGTTTATAAGGAACGTGGTTAGCGCTTCATAAATCACTCAGCCGCTCTTCCTCATTTCCTCATTCGAAAGGTATATTAAGACCCGCCTTTAGCCGAAACCGGTTTGGCCCAGTGGATAGAGCATCGGCCTTCGGACTTAAGGGTCCCGGGTTCGATTCGGGTCAAGGGCATGTGCCTTGGCTGCGGGCACATCCCCAGTAGGGGGTGTGCAAGAGGCGGCTGATCGATGTTTCTGACTTTCTCCCTCCCTTCCTCTCTGTAAAAAATCAATAAAATATTTAAAAAAAGACCCGCCTTTAAGACTGCTGTGAGGCTGCCTGGCTTGGCTCAGTGGATAGAGCGTTGGCCTCCGGACATAAGGGTCCCAGGTTCGATTCCGGCCAAGGGCACAGGCCTGGATTTCGGGCTCCTGATAAATGAATCTCTCTCATTATAGGTAGATGTTTCTATCTCTCCCTCTTCCTTCCTCTCTAAAATCAATGGAATATATTAAAAAAAGGAAAAATTGTCACCTCCTCTCCCCTCACTCCTACTGCCTGTCTGGTTCTGGGGAGAAATGAAGATGCCTAAGAGGAATGGGCATTTATTGAGTTGCAAGTGGTCCCCTTGGACTTGGACTTGGACAAGCTTTGGGGCTGAGACTCAAAGCTGAGGGTCGCTGAAATCGGTTTGGCTCAGTGGATAGAGCATCGGCCTGCGGACTGAAAGGTCACAGGTTCGATTCCAGTCAAGGGCATGTACCTTGGTTGCGGGCACATCCCCAGTGGGGAGCGTGCAAGAGGTAGCTGATAGATGTTTCTGACTTTCTATCCCTCTCAATTAAAGAAAAAGAAATCAATTAAAAAAAAAAGAAGCTGAGGGTCACTCACCCAGCTAAGTGGAGCCGTCCCGCCTGAGATTCTACCCTCTTAGAGGCGAAGCGGTACAGTTCCCAGCACACACCATGCCGGGTCACCCCCCGGATTGGTGAAGGCATTCCCCGGCTCTGGAACACCTCTTTTCTCACTATTAAGGCCCAGTCCAGAGAGTGTTCCCTGGTGGTCCCGCTCTGGCCTCTGGTTGGCTAATACTAATAAACGCTCCTCAGATTGTGGAGGTGGCACTGCTTTAGCTAAGTGATGTCAGTGAGTCCTTGCGCTCCCGAGTTGCTCAGGTATTATTAAGTGAAATACTACAATAAAGTCCCTGGAGCAATGCACAGAGTAAGCACCCCATAAATGCTAGCCATTATGACCTCATTTTGCAGATGACAAAACAAAGGCCTGGGCAGGTTGAGTGTCTTTTAGTTTGTTCATGATGAAGGGAAGAACTAGGAGTTAGTTGCAGGCGGATCATCTCCAGACACTTGGTTCTTAATTCCAAATGTACCCTTTCCTTGGTACTCCAAAGGTACCAAGCTGCTTTAAAATGACCCGTTTCTGGCCCGAATGCATAGGTCAGTTAGATGAGGCAGCATAAGGGTTACCAGGTCAGTCTCTGGTCAGGGTATGTTCTGGAGGCAGCCAGTGGGTGGCTCAGCAAGTTGAAGTTTCTCCCTCTGTTCCTCTCCCTCTCCCTCGCTTATTCTGGGGGTGGAATCAAGGATGCTCCTGTTTCTAGGTTTTGTCATGGCCATCTGGTAATGCCATCTACCATGGGGTGGGAGGAGAGGCAAACAGGCAGGATGGACTTGAGTTTGCAGTGCCATTAAGATATCCAGTTGTTTTTGCCTAGCCAGAGGGACTTCAATGGTTGAACGTTCACCCGTGACCCAAGAGATCATGGTTCACTTCCCAGACAGGGCACATGCCCGGGTTGTGGACTTGATCCCCAGTAGGGGGAGTGCAGGAGGCAGCTGATGGATGATTCTCTCTCATCATTGATGTTTCTCTCTCCCCCTCCCCATTCCTCTCTGAAATGAATAAAAACATATTAAAAAAAAAAAAAGAAAATAAATAGAACCCAAGGTATCCTTTTGGCAGTGGCAGGAGGAAAAACAAATAAAAATTCAAGTGTTCTGAAATGCTGAGTAGACAATTACATAGACAGGTGTGGCGCTCCGTGGTAAGGGTTGGAAATACACATTTAGCAGTCTTTAGCATATAGATAATATTTAAAGTCATGAGGGTTTTAGGCCTTAGAGCTGGTGAGCAACACAGAAGAGAATCGTCTTTTTTGGTCCTGATGCTCCAGTGAGGGAGAAAGACAATAAAGCATAAGCAAGTCTGGACGATGTGGCGCAGTGGTTGAGTGTTGGCCTCCGATCCAAGAGGTCATGGTTCTATTCCGGGTCAGGGCCCATGCCCGGGTTGCAGTCTCATTCCCCAGTGGGGGTCATGCAAGAGGCAGCCAATCCAGGATTCTCATCACTGATGTTTCTATTTCTTTCTCCCTCTCCCTTCCTCTCTGTGACAATAAAAATATATTTAAAAATAAAGCAAGATAATTTTAGAAAGTTTTTAATTTTATAAGTTCTACGAAGAAAATATACAGGCCAAGAACATGGAATATTTTAGGGTATGGATGGGGGAGGTAACAACCATTTTTTTTATAAGATATTCAAGTAAGAGCTCACATTTCATCAGTGACTAGACAAAGATGCAGAGGAAAGTGCATTCCAAGCAATGGGAAAATAAGCATAATGGCCTGGAGGCAGACATGAGCTTGGTGGGATTAAGAAAAAGGCAGGCAAATCGGGCTACTGTCAGACCGAGATCAGGAGTCAGAGGGGATGACAGCGCGTGTGGGATTTGGAAGGGTTTACGGATCATGGTATGGAGTTTGGGTTTTAGTTGTAAGGAGAAGGATTTGGAGGATAGTGACACGAACAGAGAACAGTCTGGGGTGGGGTTAAGGGGAAGATGACAGACTGCTAGGAAGCCGGTGCAGTGGTCCAGGTGAGCGCAGAGGGTGATTGGACCCACACGTTGGTTGTGGTGAGGTGTGAGATGTGGACATACATTCAGTACAGACCGAGAGGACTTTGTGATGGACTACCTCAGCCACGTGAAGCAGCTATGGATTTGGACAGTTGGGTGAACAGTGGTGTCATTTACTAGTAAGACTGGGGGAGTAGATTTGACAGGCAAGGTGGAGGGACTTTTCCATTAGACTTACAAGTAGATAAGCAATCAGGTAGACAGACAGAAAGGCCAGGGTTGGCAGATAAAACTTAGGCAGGAAGGAGACATGCACTGTATTTAAAAACACTGGGCTGACTGAACTCATCTGGGGGCTGGCGGGCGCAAGTTGGACAGAAAACAGAACTGAGGACTGAGCCAGAGGCACTTCAAAATTTAGAGCGCAGAGGAAAGAGGAGCAAGAAAGCAGGCCAGTGAGGCGGATGACACTGCCTAGGATTTTAGCATCAACAAGGAAGGGCCTGGGTGCGGACACTGATGAAGCCCAGTATTTCGTGACCAGATAGAAGCGTATGTAAGGGACGCAGGAACTAAAGGAACATGTTAGAGAATGAAAGGAAATCCAGAAGTTACGGTGTCAAGAGGCAAATGGTCATGTCCACTGGACTGGGGAGGTTTTCAGTGACCTTGGAGACAGCTCTTCTAGGGGAAAGACAGGCAGAAAACAGATTGGAAAGAGTCAGGAGGGAGGGGAGAACATTTTTCCAGGGGAAATGGGGCAGTAGCTGGTGAGGCAGGTGTTAGAACATGAGCCCAAAGGGGAGTTCTTACCAGGGGATGGACTTGAGCAGGTTGACAGGCAAGAACCCCAGCTGGACAGAGAGAATGGATAATGGCGCGTTCAAAGTAGTCAAGAAGGCAGGAAGGAAAAGCACTGGAAGGGGCAGCATTGCTCTCTGCTCCTGGTTGGGAAGCAGAATGTTGGTGAATTTTTCTGATCCCTGCAATATTCTCCATGTATTAGTGGACACAGGGCGTTTGCTGGGCATTCAAGGTTTCACTGTGGGTTACAGTACACTTATTAGGAGCCTTATTTGTCCCACAGTGACTTTTTTTCTGCCAGCAATGTTGCTTTTGGGTGCTGGTGAAACATAGAAAATGGGGTTTTTCCAAAGTGGGGGATTTTATCACAGGTGTCAACAAAATGGGAGGGGAGTGGGGGGCAAGGGAATTTATAGGCATTAACAACCATGTTATTGAAATTATCCTAATAAAGAGGGAATATGCTAATTGACCCTCACACCATGGCAAAGATGGTGGCATCCACAGCCAGTAAGGTGGGAGTATGCTAATTGACCGCCCCACCCTCAAGCATGGCAGTGCCCACATCCAATGAGGGAATATGCTAACTAACTGCCCCACCCTCAAATATGGTGGTGCCCAGTCCCCTCAGCCCCACTGGGGCAGCAGGTGCACATCTGCCTCTGGAGTCTCCCAGTCCCTTCAGCTCCCCAGCTGCCCAGGGCCAGCCCAAGGTGCAGGCAAGCCCTGAATGGTGGCCGCCCGAGGCTCAGGTAACCAGAGTCAGCCGAGGCTTGCACTGCCGGCAGTGGCAGCAGCAGAGGTGTCATGGGTTGTCGCCTTCCCCTGATCGCCAGGTCACCTCCCACCCCTTACGGCTCCTGGACTGTGAGAGGGGACAAGCCAGGTTGAGGGGACCCCCCCTTTCCAGTGCTGAATTTTCATTCACGGGGCCTCCAGTTGTATGATAAAAGAACTGGGTGGTGTGTGGTCTACCACTGTGGACAGTAGGCTTGTTTTAAGACCATTTCCTCAGAAGCCCAGGTGTTTGCAGCACAGGCCCTTTGATAACTTTTGAATCCTATCTGCGTTCCTAATATGGGTTCAGCAGTGACTGTGACAAGTTTCAATTAAAGGAACACAGACGGTGTGCTCAGAGCAGTGCCCAGCTGATAATGAACAATATTACCTATGATCAGCTAAACAAATTATTCTGAGCCACGTTACAGCAGTTTCAGTGTGAAATGTGGTTTGCTATCCATTCACACAGCATTCTGAGACTTAAGTCAAGCACAGTACCTGGGAGTTAAGTCAAGCACAGTACCTATCTTCCTCCCCTTGACCATTCTAGAGGTGTTTCATCATCCCGTCTCAACACGTCTCTGTTTTAGCAGCTCGCCTTTAGAGGAAGGCTCTGATGCTCTGGGCAGTGTGATTTCGGAGCAGGATGCAGCTGGAAAGCTGGTTGGTTCTCTTCCCTGTGTGCAGGGAGGAGGAGGGGGAAGGAGGGAGAATGCAGCCCTGGGCAGGCGTTGTCTTCTCTCTACTCTAGTGCTCTCACTCAAAATGCAAACAAGGATTAAAGGGGTCAACAACAAAAGGCAGGACGACATCAATTTCTGTTAGAGAATTTGAATTCTGCTTTGCAGCAGGCAGCAAGATCAAGGAGCAGAAATCACCACCAACCGGCCAGTCCCAACACAAACGTACCAAGGCAGATGAGGTTGAGGCCCAATGTGGATGCTGAACTTTGGATAGCTTTCAGGTGTGGCGCAGAGAGAGCAAGAAGAGCAGCAAAATACAAATATTCAACAGACGAGCAGATTAAATTGGCAGAATAAAACAGGAAACCTCAATAAATGCTTAGCAGCCAAACACATTTATTAGTCTTTTTTCTTTTTTTTTTTTCCAGGAACCCAAAAATATTTTGTAGTTATAATGTAAGCAACTGAGTTGCACATAATACAATCATATCTTTCCAAAATAAAATAAAATACTAAACAAAAACAAAAATAAGCTGTTTAAAAGCCCAAAAAAACCCTTCAGAAAACTCTTAATATATGCATTACATCATCTCTCAGCTTTAATGAAATGACGAAGACTTAATTCCTTATTATTCAACCTGTCACAATCCAATAAAACACCACCCTTTAGTTTTTTTGTTTTTGATATATATATTTTTTTGATTTGTTTTTGAAATCCAGCATGAGAAATACAGTACCTGCTATGGCAAAAAATACACATAAAATGCAACTTTTCAGCTTATTTGTACATTAGTAGAGTTTAACATTTTATTGTTTTTTAAGTGAGCCAGTGATTTTAAGTACCACTATACTAAAAAAGTAAAATAAAATGGAGAAAGGGGGGCCCAGCCTGCCATGCAAGTGCACCTCTAAAGTGCCTAGTTTCTGTGTCCATGTAAAACCAGTAATATGAGGAGCAATTTCAACACATGGGAGTTTGATTAAACCTCTATGTTTAAGGAAAAAAAAAAAAAGACAATGCCACATCCTTCCTTTTCTCCCCTCAAACTTCCTTTACATCCCATCACCCACTTGTCTCTATTGCCCACTGGAAGAGAGGAAAGAAAGCCACCAAAATAATATTGTAAAAGCTATTTCAAGTATAAGAAAAACAAAACACTTCTAGGTAACCTGCAGAGAGAGCATCAAGGTTGTGCAGCTATTCAGTCATGTGACAGGTTCGGTTTCTGCCGAGTTTCAGAGGAGAGGGTTTTCACTGTACCTTCCTGTTACCTGTTTGTGTGCAAAGGTGGAAAGCTGCCTTTTAAAAGTCTAGCCTCTTTCGGATGCCCTCCTCTGCACCTTCTGTTCAAAGGGGCAAGGAGAGCAGCGAGGGGAGGAACACGGAGGAAGGGAGCAATATGTCACAAGTCATTGAAATGGGACTTCCCCGCCTGTCCTCCTCGGCACCCCCCAGCCCCTCGATTCTCTTGCTCACCATCAGTGACCTAACTCTCACTGCAGAGGTTCCATTACTCAGTTTCCTGATTTGGTAGGATGTATTTTACTCTGTAAACATAGCCCCCTAAGATTATGGAACCCAAAGCAGCATTTATATCTCCATCTAAGTGGAGAAAGACAAAATAGTCCAGAAATCTCTCCTCAGGTTGCTTTTGTCTGTCTTTTTTTTTTTTTTTTTTTTGGTTACTCAGAACAAGGATGGGAGTAGGGTGGGCACAGAATTTGAAGCTGTAAGCAAATAGTGAGAGTTAGGAGCCGGCACAGCTGAGCTCTTGTGTCTGCCTCCCCCGTGCCCCCCACCTCCCAGATGGGTATTTTGTTTTAAAACCTGTTAAAAACGTTCCTGCACCTTAAGTCATACTGAGGTTAAGGCCAAGGGTGCAGGATCCTTGTGCACGTGTCTCTGTGAGCACATTCACGGTGCAGGCACCATTTTTGATGTCTTCGGTGAGACCACTGGACACACTTTGGTCACGGGTGTGTGTGTGCAAAGGTGGTGGGGGGGGAGTGCGTGCCCCAGGGGAGAAGTGCAGAGATCAACAAAGCCCTTTGGGAGGATTGTAGAGGGGTCAGAGGAAGGAGACTGATGGAAAAAGAGGTCCCCAGACAAACAGAAATCAAATCCCAAGGTCAACATAGCCAAAAGCAGAAGGCGAGTGGTGAACATGCAATGCGTTTACAATCAGCTTCTTCCCCTCAAAGGAAGTCGTCACTGTACAAGTTAAAACTAAAGGGGGCTTCCCGACAGATACAGCGTGTCTTTAAGATGGAGGTGAGCGGGGAGGGAGTTTGTGAAGAAGCGGCCCTGCCTTGTAAGCGGCCAAATCGAAGAGCGCAGTAGCTGACGGAGCGCTACAAGCAGCATTTGTTCAACTCGGTCCCGGCCACGCCTGATGGAGGGGGCGAGGTCTGGGGGCGCACAGCCTTCCAGGGCAGGCTGGCTGGCTGCACCTCTCAGAGAAGCTCCTGCATAAGCAACACTTCAAAACATGTCCAGAGCATCACAAGACGACAAGGTTATCAATTCAACAGCGCCAAACTGAAATGCCAGGGACTAACTCCCTTCGTGAACTACAGAATGCTCCTCAGTGACTGTGAGTGTGTGTGTGTAAATCAGAAAGGCTCAGAGCTGAAGGTCTCCCCCGGAGCACATTCTGCTTCCAGAAGAGAAAAGTTCAGACTCTCCCCACCCGGAGAGAGAAGGATGGAATAGATGTCATCTATGCAAAACAGGCTTCAGACACTGGCCTGCTGTCACCGTGAATGGGGGGGGACGGAGGGAACACCAGCCCACAAATGCAAGTGCACACCCTGACCGGCTCTGCTCTCTCTTCTTCAACATGAAAGAGTAAGATCCAAAACTTCTGATGACTTAAACGAAGAAAAGTGTCATATTTTAGGGTTACTTTCACAGCAAAAAATAAAAAGGTAAAAAAATTACAGAAGTTATCCTGCTATTTACACGTTCATATTTTCAGAAGGATGACCCACTGCTGTCAGAAGAGGGGAGTCAAGGCCCACACTGCAGGGAAAGGTACCTTGAGGTATTATTTGTGTGAGACGGCTGAAACATCAGGATTTTCGTGTTTTTCCTTGGTTTTGCTTTTGTGTGTGTCTGAAGGCAACCGAACAGATTGGAACCCTGATAAGATCGTGCCCACGCAGCCTCGCCGGGCACCAGGAGGCCGGGCACCGGGAGGCCGGCGCGCGCGACTCGTTCCAGTGCTGAGGACAAGAGCTGCGCCCGGAACACCGAACGCGGCAGAACCGCCGCCTGCGCCGGGCACTGTGTGCTGCCAGCGGCGCTCCCCCCCGCCCAGCCACGCCGGGGCCGCGGTTCCCCACAGGCCAGACCCACGAAGGAACTCTGTCAGGACAGAGAAGGCTGCCGACTTGCCCTGGCAAACACCTGGCTGCTCGCTAGCGATGCGCAGCTTCATGAATGCCAGGGCGGCCGGGACCACGTCCGGCTGGGGGGCAGTGGATGGGGCGGAGAGCGCTTTCTGCCCGCCAAGCAACAACCCTTGTCCCCTTCGAGCGAGACAACTTCCTCATAATGAAGTTCACTTAAACATGATTACGAAGGAAGAACAACAAATTAAAAAGGAACAAAGAGGAAGAGGAGGAGGCTTATGAAGTTGACATAAGATGAACTTGAAGGTCAGCACAAGTGAGACGTGGTTTCCTGAGCTTGATAGGGTTCTGAGTTCAGAAAAGGATGAGTACTTTTCCCCAGAGAACACCGGAGCCCGGGGTTAACACTGCTCGGCTAGGATGGCGAGCCCGGCACCGCGCTGGTTTTGCTGGGCTGCCAGGCCTGCCAGCGCCCAGAGGACCCGAGGTCCCTGCCCCCGCTGGGCAGACCGGTACAGCTTCTCGCTCTCACTCCCCTTCCCCGCCAGGACATGGGATACCATGGACACAGAAACCATAGAACAAGATGCAAAGCGCCTTCTTCCCCCTTTCCGCCCTCTCCTCCCCCTTCTGCAGAATGCATAGTTACAACCCACGTTACAAAAGAAAGAAGCAATGATCACCGCGAAAGGGACCTTTTTTTTTTTTTTTTTGGAAAAAAGAAAAAAAAATCCAACAACCTCTTCTTAAATTCAGTATCAAAATTCACATTTGCATAATAATACATTTCAAGGCCATGAGAGAGGAATGGGAGCGAAGCACAGAGCGCACCCCCCCTGTCTTCCTGAAGGAGTGGCGGCGGGGAGTCTTGCGGGAGGGATGGCTGAGGAATTACGGAAATGGCCCTTGGTTTTCATTTGATATTTCTTTAGAAGATCGGGAGTGGGGAGAAGAGGTGGAATCGTTTAAAACAAATAAAAACAAATGAAGACACGCTGCAGGTTTACTATGTTTCAGCTCGAATAGTCCCGAAGAAATAAAACATTATTTCAGATTTTTCTCTCTTCCTTCTCAAACACTTCAATCTTATTCTTTCAAAGCCTTTGCCTTGTGTGGAATACCCTGTTTGCAGAAACAGCGACACGCAGTGACCTCCATCTGAGGAGAGAACTGCCTTCTCGGGACAGACTCAGAGGGGGGACTGCGCAGACGCTGGGCAGCGCCGTCCCGACATGCACGCATGTGTCACAAACGTCACCGTATCTCAGCTCTCCAGTGCTGACAGCAAAACACAAAGTGAAACCACCAGACGTCACACACACACACACACACACGAAGAAAACTAGATACCGCAGATCAGAAATTCAACCTGCACTCCTGGACGAACCTGGGCCTGTCACCTGTGCACCTGCACCTCCCTGCCCCTCTCCCAGGCCCCGGAGCCTCGTCCACCCTCCACTGTGCAACATCGATGCGGACCAACACGCCAACAGCTGCCCCGGGGGCTGCCAGGAGAAAGGCTGACTTCCCTACACACCAGGCTGACCGTCTTTCTTGTTTTATCCGAATGGACGGCTTCTTCCCAAAACAGATGGGTCTCTGGACTCACAAAGGCACATTCAGAAATATTACACAAGAGTATAACTAATTCCTTGGGCAAAATTTAAAAAAAGGAGAGGGGGATGTAGAGGTGGTGTTTTAAACACATTTATTCTAACTTACCCTGAAATTTCTGGCAAGAAGTGTATGCGGAAGGCATCACTAAGAGAGAAACTATACTGCCTTTAGAAGGTATGTGACTTTTAATGGTTCCAAAGGTTTTTGTCCTTGGTCTCTAGGAACACCTTCCCCTTTTCATTTCTGGCAAACACAGGCAGGACACCTGTCTTGCTCTCCAGTAAAGCTCTGCTGTCAGGCTGGTCCTGCAGGAAGGCTGCTCCCCCTCACTCTGGCCTCCTCTTCCACCACCAACCCCACCCCAGGAGGGTGCAGGCCTTGCAGCAGCCCCAGGCCTGCCACCTGCAGCAGGGGCCCCGAGAGCAGGCGAGGAGGGAGAGCCCCTCACAAGTCCACCACGTACTGCTAGTCGCCCTCACTGCTCACTCTTAGTTGTAAAAAGGAATTTTACTTCTTTAAAACACAGTCCCAACTTCTTAATGTTGCCTCAAAATGGGTCAATTACAATTGGGATTTTATTTCCAAAGCAATGATTTACTAGGAAAACACTTTCTTTTTAAAATTTAAAACGTTTCTTGTCTTTATCTGACCTTTCCCCTCCCATGATCAAAACGGATGTTGGCAGAATGAAGACCCAGCCCCCTGAGGCTCGCAGAGGCCCCTGGACCAGGGTAGTACCGTTTTTTCTGGTGTGCAATTTCTCGTTAAAAACAAGTTCAGGGGTACAGCTAACTGAAAAGGGAATGACCGAAATTCTGTGAGGCAAACACTGGCAGTTTCGGTCACTTTTGCTATTTTTGGTGGTGGTGGCAGGTTCCTGTAAGAGGTTGACAGTTTAAAAATCACTCACGTTACAACACTGGGCAGTTCCTCCAGATCTAGCCAGAGTGACCACCCGCAGGAAGCATCAGTGTTCCTGACCAGTGTTCCCTTCACCACCTGTAGGTGCTCATGGCCTCTTGGCTTTGGCGGTGCGGGCAGGAGGAGGCATTCTGGGTGGGGTAGGAGGGCACAACGTTCAATTTTTAAGTCAGTACAATGTTCACAGGTTGGGAAGTTGATAATTATTTCACATCTAAAGAATGTGATGCCAGCACCTCCTTTGTCAAATTTAAGGTCAAGAAAACACTATCGTTGACAAGTGGGAACCACCGCTGAAAATGCACACACCTTTGGCACTGGCCATGTCTTACAGACCACACTACAGGGCATGGTCTCACTGTGAAGCTATGTTTTGTTTTTAATAGGCTGAGGATATCATTGACAACGTGATGTATAGTTGTCTGTTTCTGGACTGTGTGGACACCCTGTACTTGCAGGTAAGAAAGCAGAGGGGGTGGCCCAGGGGGTGCAGCAGAGGGCAAGGGCATGGGCACCCTATTTTTTACATGATGCTGAGGCCACAGACGGACAGTTCACTGTATACACACAGGCTAGACTATGCTCATTTGCACTACCGCATGCGGCCTGGCTGTTGTACATCACAGAAGGGAAAACGAAGAATAAGATCTCTTTTTTGCAGTAACACTAAGAAGTGTAGTTAATGCACACACAGGAAGTGTTGACAAAAACTTGGCAAAAATACTGGAGAAGAAAAAGGTTGATTTTTTTTTAACAGCTAAAAATATATCTATACTCCTAGCTAAAGATCTTATAATTAAAACAAAAGGAAAAAAAAAAAACCCTCCAAATCCAAAACAACAACCTACAAAGTGTCATATGTTGAATCTGAATGCTGAGGACGGGGGAGAAGGGCCTTTTCTACATAAAGATTCAATTGTTCCCTAATCTGAGAGATGGCTGCCTCGGCCAAGTCCGCCCAAAGCATCCTGTTTACACCGCAAGGAAAACAGGCTTGGCTGAAGCATTCTGCCCCGCGCACAGACATCTTCATTCTGTTTCAAGAGTCAAGATGCCAGAATATAAAAAAAAACATCAAATTAAAAAGTACACAGCATCTGAGGTCGATATGGAATCTGGCTGTTAACGCCACAAAAACTATCCCCTCTCCCCTCCAAAAAAAGTGGTGAAAGTGAGAGTGAATATTTGCAACAAGTTAATCGCCTGTGAAAATTTTAGTTTTTGCTAGATGAATTAGTAAAAGCTCTTCCAAATTCTCAGGCAGGAATTTATTTTCCGTTCTTCTGTCGCCTATCTTACACGCCACATTCAGCCCACAGGCACTTGGAAGAACCCACTGCTAATTTGTGCGCTACATTCATGTCAGAAGAGGTGGGAGAGTTCTTAGAACAGGAGCCATCGTGATAGAAAATCAAACTGCTATGAAGCAAACAGACCGAATGGCAGTCGGTGGTAATTCGGAGTTACTGGGGGACGGTGATGAAAGGATTCTGTTCGGGCTTTCACTGCGGCACTGCCCGCTCACTTCTCTGACTGTCGTAAATGGAAAACACCAAGGGCTCAGGCCTGAGGGATCAGAGATGCCACATCCACTTTGTCACAATGTCTTGGAGAGAGGAACTTTGCTATTTTTTTTTTAAAAACAATAACACCTAGAATTAGGTAATGGCACTGGATCTTGATTGCCAGCAGAGGTCCCCAGTGTGATGAAGACATCCCTTTCCCTACTAGGGCTTCTTTTGTTTTGGCTAGTCCTGTGGTAGACAGAAACCAAGTTCGTGATGTCTGAGAGATGGACATCTCTAGCCACTAGTAATCAAGTGTTTAAAGAAATAGAGGGGAACTAGTAAAAAATCGGGAAGCTCACATTTACGTGATGAGAATGTTTCTGAAGCAAATTTATGGCAGGAGAGGTGCCCAGCAAGCCTCTGAGCTCATGCCAGAAGTTGGCGGAGGAGGAGACACACCCCCTGGATTTTCTGAAGTGTTTCGAAGCCGCACAGCCTCTCGGCAGACAGGGCCCTTTGCCAAAGAACCCCATGGAAAGCGGAGTTTTTCTCCTCCGTTACATCTCACTCTATCCTGTTCTCAAGTCACTGCCAACCAGTAAAAGCAAAGCTTCCAGCAAGTTGATAAAAGAAAAAAAGAAAAAAAAAGGAGAAGAAATAAAAAGGGCAGGGAAAGGGAGGAGAGGAAGGACAAGAATAGAAAAATATGAACCCCTTTCTACCGGCCTGACACAGAGACTTTCCAAATCATTCCAGTTGTCACACTGGCACACCTGGAGAGGGCAATGCCCAGGAACACAGGGCACCACAAGGAAGGACCTTGGCATTCCACATTTCCCAGACATAAAGCATATTTAACGCCCTTGATTTCTGTTCATTTATTTCCTTTACATTTAAGCCCATTGCCTCTGGGGCCTGTCCAGAGCCACTCCAATGTCCTTAGTGGGCAATCGTCTTAACGTCTGTGGAGTGACCGGACCACAAGCACACACACGGGTCCCCCTGCTTAGGGTGCCCTGTGTATGTGCGAAGGCACTAATGCGGCTTTAGAGAAATTGCAGGCAGCAACCCCACCCACCCCCTGTACCTGTCGAGCGGGAGTTTCTTTCCCACTGGGAAGCTTAGATGTTTAACAGAAGCTGTCCTCATGCTTGGGAGTTCTGACCCCAGGCCTCAGGAGGGAATCCAGAAGAATTCCACATCACCCAAAACTGAAAGGAAACACTCCAATCTCCGGCTACGGGACGGGGATAGGTAAGCAGCAGATGTTTAAAACAGCATTTAAAATGAGCACAACAGTGGCTGGGAGCAAAAAAAGTAAAATCACTTGTTCCTTATTAGATTCTATTATTTTCTCCTCCTGCCATAACAAAGGGAGGTAAGACAGACATTCTTCACTAATAGAACAGTCCATAGATATTTTTCCTCTAGTAATGCCTATATTTAAAATTTGTTCCAAAAGTTATTAACCTATATTTCCTAACTCTTCACATAGATTCTCAGCAATCCAACGGCACTATTTTACAGATTAGAGTTACTTTTTTTTTTAGCTGTTGTTTTTTTCTTTCTTTCTTTCTTTTGTTGGTAGGGCTGGGGGAAAGGGAGAAGTGTTCCTTTAACAAAAATAAAAAATTAGTAGGGGAGATTCCAGTTCAGTCTTAAATGGAAAAGAACAAAGTGATGGAATTTCCATTTATATACACCAAACACTCTCCCACTAAATTACACACACTGTCAAATAAATCTGTGATTGAGCACTTATAAAGCTCAATCCTTCTCCCATATTTTTAAAGATAATGAATTTACCTGTTGCTGCTAAATTGATCATTTTTAAAAAATATTTATTTCTACATGTTTTAAAAGGTGTGATTCCCCAGTATGACAATAACGTTTGGAGACTTTGCTTTTTACATTTTTTTTTTTTTTACGTAAAAATCTTTTAAGCTTTTTGAAGTTTCAGGAACTTGTAAAAGTTTATTAACAGGAAAGAAACAGCTGTCTATCTAGGATAAGATACGGTTAAACAAACCCATCCTCAAAACACTGGCTTCCTACCCTAGAATTCCTGAGAATGCTTGCAAATTTTAAAGCAGGAAAATAAATGTTAAAAACGAAAACAAAACAAAACAAAACACTGTTAAATGCTCCCAGAGTTAGTCTTCATCTAAAATATATATTTATATGTATATATATATGTATATGTATATATATACGCACTTTTTGGTCTTTTTAAAAAGTTTTAAATTTTTTCCCTTTAAGCTTATGGATGGAAGAACATTTTAGCTTCTCGTGTGAATTTTACGTATTTCAGATCCCTCAGTATATCTTGTAAACAAGAGGGGCTCTAGCACCCGGCTTTCACCGTAGTATCGTAAGGAACTCAACTAACCCATAGTGCAGGTCAAGGACCCAACAGGCTGGCAGGGCGGGGGTGGGCAGGCCTCGGCAGGAAACCAGAATGGCGGGGTCACCGCTGGCTCTCGGGGGGCCTCGGGACTCGCTCCTTGCCTCGCCCAGGGATGCTAAGAGTTAGCCTTCGGGAGATGTCTGGGCACAGCTGCTCACCTGGAGCTCGCCACATGGCACAGAGCAGCAGGGGGCTGGGAGGAGCCACTGTGCAGGTTGGCAGCGGTGGAAGGGGCATGGTGGTGCTGACACCGAGAGCAGGAGGTGGGCACGGTGAGTTTCTAACAAGGCATCCGACGGACCGAACCAATGCTGGCGACTCAAGTTTGACCACCTCCCCGCGAAGGGCTCATAAAGACTTGTCTGCGCGGACGCTCGCGTGAATGATGCGTGTCAATCTCTTTAGAGGCTGGGTTTATCATCAACAGGGCAAGCCGAGAGGACGACAGGATTCCCGTGCTTTGTCTCACGAAACCACTTACATGAGTTTTTTGCCTTTTCCTATACACACCCACCCACCCGCCTACACACGTACACAAGCTAAAAGTCAAATACATTAGGCATTGTTATATCCTTCACTGAAGATGCTAAAGAAAGAAAAACTCCTTTGTCCTCACTAGCAGCAAGTTACGGAGGACAGTAGAGGTCTGCTCCCACCAAGGGCTGGAATGGGCAGGTATTTGCTGGTACAGAATGTCGGCACTTTATGTTCAACAGTATAATGCAGATTGGGATGTCCACACAAGTGCTAGCACGTTACCGGCATACGACTCCCCTCCCCCCGCCCCACCCGCCATCTGCTTTGTATGAAGGGGTACCCCCCTCAGGGCTGCTATAACTCTTCACAAAAAGTAGTTTGATACATTTTGATTCCAACGTAAGTACATACATGTTGGTGATAACTGCAGATTAAAAGATGCCTCCTATTCGGCCCAGAGTACTACTACATTGATACTTAAAAAAAAAAAGGTCTTTAAATACCAAAAAAAAAAAAAAAAAAAAAGCAACATTATAAGGAGAAAAAAAAAAGAGGTCAAAACCAAAAAAAGGTGCAATACTTAAAAGTCTTTGCTAAGTTATACCTGCCTAAGCAAAACCACATACACAGGAAGTACACGAGTACACACGGAGGACAGAAGGAAACGCTTGAAGTACACACTGGTTTAAGAACATTCGTAAGTAAACGTTTCTGTCAGTGATGGCCTGGTGTGTGGCACGCCACGGCCTGGCACAGGTAACGCTCAGCAAGAAAGGAGCAGAGGGGAGGGGCTGCGGATGCTTGCCGGAGGCTGCCCACAACTTCCTGCTTTCTGTGTCCGTAAAATGAAAGGGACTAGAAATGTTGAATTCGGCATCTCCTGACTTTCTGATGACTCGCTCAGACCTGATTACACAGGGAAGGAGGGGGCCGCAGTTTTTCTGCTTTCGAGACATCCCACAATTAAAAACGAACTGATCATCTGTTCCCAAAGTCGCGAAAAGGCCTGCGTAAAACTTTAACAGAGATTCAGCTGTGCCCAGTGGCCGCTTGTTTTAAAAACCAGAAATAAACGAACACACAGCTGCTCCCAGAGGCACCTCCTGCTCGCCTGGTGTTTTTGGACTTGGCAGTGCTCCGCGCTACCGCTGGGGCAGAGGAAAGCTAGAGGAAACTCACACCCAGGGCTCCCTGCTTTCAGCATTAAAAAGCACTCTGCTCGTCTGAACGCAGCCCAAAGGAGTTGCTTTCGTAGCAGTGGCTCTCTGTGCTTGTGTGTTCTCATAGTTAAAAAAGAATAATAATAAAAGTGAAAAGCGGATGGCCGGCCAGCCAGCCTGCGGACTGTCAGCAACGCAGCTTTCTGAGAAATCGGGGTCAGGAAGGAGGAGGAGGCGGAAGAGGACACAGGCGCGCACACACGCACACATACACACACACAGAGACACAGAGAAGGATGCACACGAATGCACATGAACACACGTGCACACACATACCAGAACGAGCATGCCTGGGCAGTTACATGTGCCAGAACACACTGGTATTTATCAACCAGCCAATCACAAATTTTTCCTTTTTTTTTTTTTTAGGTTTTTTTGTTTTTGTTTTTAAAGTGAGGCTCCGTCAAGTCTTCCCTCCCCCCACCCCAACAATTCTTTTGAATTCCCCTCCCTCCCAAACATGGTAGACCTAAGGACGGAAACACACCCAGTGCAAACAAAGTTAAAAAGCTATTTTTCAGTATATATGTTTCTTAGCAACAACTTCCATATAACATGAAAAAAGTGAAAAACTAGAAACTAATTTTTTTAATTTTTTTTTTGTGTTTAAATTTAAATGGTATGTGTACTTGCTTCACATTGTCTTTCTAGGTTGGCGTTCATGATTCAAGTATTTCAAGAGTGATATGTTCTCTTTTTGGATTCATATTCCAAACGAAAAAACTGAAGTTATAAGGGAGGCAACTATGTGCTCAGACAGTCTGTCAATGACCCACCTTTTTTTTTTTTTTCTCTCTCCGTTTTCTTTTTTCCTTTTAAAAATGTATTTATTGCAAGTTGAAAAAAAAAACGAAAAGGTCAAGTTAGTGCTGCTGCTGTTCCAAAAAAGGTCACGAGGTCAGAGTTGAAAGTTCAAAGTTCAGATTGAATCCGACCCTCCTCCGAGAAGGTCACCAGGTAGTAAAGGAGCAGGGCTGCCCATCCTATGGGGATCTTCCACAGTCGGGACTCCCCATAAGCTAGAAGAATAGTTTGGGGGCCCCCACAACGAAGCGCCAGCAAGATCCGCCCCACTGCTGCCACCAGCACTGCTGCTCCATTGCCCGAGCCCTGTGGACCCACCAAAGAGATTCAGAGCAGGTCCGACGGGATCTGACTGGGTCTGGCTGGTCTCCAGCGACTGCCAACCTGCTGCCGGTGCACTTGGGGTTGCTGCAGGTGTAGGGGGCTGAGCTTGTGCCAGAAAGCGGCTGACTTCATCATCGGTGGCGAACTCAGCCAGGATGGTAGTGTTTCCCAACACACACCTGGAAGAAAGGGAAGAGGAGAACTATGGATTTGAGGAAAACCCTAACGCACGCAGGGACCGAGCATTTTGAGTCCTTGTTATTCGAAGTGCAGTCCTTTGACCAGAAGCGTCCACATTCCTTGGATGCTTTTTAAAATGCAGAATCACAGGACCAGAACCTGCATTTTTACCAGGCCACCAGGTACTGATTTAAAGCAATAAAATATCACAAAATCTCAAGATAGCCAAAGACTGTCGGAGGGACACTACAGATCGATAAGCCTTGATGTGTGAATTTATATGCCAAGAATAATGTCACCTCTCCCCACCCCCATGGGAAGTAAAAGATCACACATCAAGCATCAAGGTGACCCAGCTACAGGCCCTGGAAATGCTGCTCCGTCTCAGCGGCAGCCACACTGAGACGCCGCACCGTTACTTGCTTGTTCTGTGTGCAGCTGTTGGTTGTGGCTACGCAGCCACAGGGAGCCAGCGTGTTCTTGTCCGCCCGTCTCAGAGTGGCAGGGAGGGGGACGGTCAAAATCCGACCCAGTCCCACCTACTTGATGCAAAACCCCTGCTATCCATCAAGACCACACTATTCCATCACCCACAAAGAAGCCAGAGAAAGCAGTTAGATAGGGTTATAAAAAGAGACAGTAATTATGGTTTTACATTTTCATAGATATTGACCTTTGTTTTATAGTACTTAAAATTTATTCATTACTTCACTAATTTTTCACTTAGTGAATCCTCATTCTCGACCGGAGATGCACACAGGACAATCCAGGCTTAGCAGGTAAAGAATAGCCACCTTCCCCAAACAACCGCTATGCGATGGCGTTGTTTTGGGCGTGTTCTCGCGCATCTTTGTTTAATTAAACAGGTGCCAGAATGTTCATGTGTGCACATTCCTGCGTACTGGTCTCCATGAGCAGACGGGACGGTACTCACATGTGCAGTGCAGTTTGGGCCTTGGCTGCCTCCTGTTTGGTGCTGTATCGGATCAGGGCGGTGCCCTGGGTTAGGTTCAGGTGGAATGTCAGCAGTGGGCCATGCTGCATGCAGATGGTTCTCAAGGTTGACCCATCAATCTAAGGAGTAAGACATTTGTGAGATAAAAACCGGAGGTGGGTGTGAAAGGAAGTGAAGTGACCTTTCTTATATGTGGGAATGAGAAGGGCTTCTGGCTTATAAAGAGTATTAGTACTAAACAAGTCTCGGAGGAATGAATGAAGAACTCAAAATAAAAGCGTGCATCGAATACAGAGATCTTACAGGAAAATTTTAAGATGCGCAAAGCACTGGGCAGAGATCTAATGTGCCCACTTTGCAAATTAAAAATATGCACAAGTGCAGCTCGAAACAAGAGCATATGATTCCACCTGTGGTCTATATTCTTTAAGGTGCAAACATGTGCTAATTTGTAGAGCTTTAAAAAGCATAAGAAAGATGCTACCCAAAGATGAGTTTAAGAAAACACAAAATTCTCAGCATCATTACTAATGTAGTAGTCGTCCACTCCCCAGTTAACAACCTCACACAGAGCCAGAGAGAAAGTCACAAACAAAAAAGCAGTGCTAACCATCTGGTGATTTAAAGTACCGACAGCAGCCCCAGCTCACAGACTATTCCGATGTCCTCTTTCTCCGACTTTGGCCATTTCAAGGTGAAGCCATCTCTACCTACTGCTCTGTCCTCTGCTGCCCACTGCCAATGGGACCAACGGCTGTAGCCGCTCACCTCAGCCAGGACCTCACCACTAAGATGATCAGAGATTGGGGATAACTGCCCTCACCTATGACTCAAGCGAATAGATCTACTTATTCACTCTGATTAATTTATTTGTATCAAGGTCTCAACTATGCTTCTTTAAGCTACTTAGTCCAACATTTCAGTTCATTTCTTTGGAAGAGAAACATTACTTTTGGAAGAGTCTCCAAAAGTGCTACTGGTGGCAGCAGTGGGAAACACTCTGTGGTTTTACCCTGGAAACCCTGCAGGATGAGACTGGCACTTCCCCATTGTTCTTTACAGAAAACGAGTGGTCCAGTGCACGAATTCATGCACTGTGAAAGGAAATTAGAAGAAATATTTTAATATCGCTATTCGCCCTTTCTCTATAACAGAAGTGTCAACCAAATTCACAATCGACAATGACAGATGGAAACACACAAACACATGCGTGCGATCAGCCCCAGCAAGGGCTTTATGTTTATTTATATTTATATATGTATGTGTGTATATATATATATATATATATATACATACATACATATATATATATAAATAAAATAAACTTCCTTAATTAGACCTGCTTTCTGACTTAGCTAAACCTTTTCCAGCCCAGTGAAGCACCCCACCTTCTCTTTCAGGTAATTGTGAGCAACACAGCAGTAAATATTAACCCGAAGCAGATAATTATTGTAGATCCCGCAGGGAGAACAAAAGATAAAACAATGAACTATAGCAGAGTTTGATTATATTCTGCACAGTGAGAAAACTTGAAGTCTTTTTTTTTTTTTTTTAGTCAAATGAAGCAGTGGGAGTGGAGAAGGAACAAAGAAATCTGTAACTGGCTGTGATCAATTAGTTGTATGAAGTAATTTTCAAGATCATATATATTTTTTTCTTTTCAGTTGTGTTCTAGACTTTCTAAATCTCCATTTTCTGGCTAATGAAAAAAAAAAAAAAAGATTCCACCAAGTCTCCTATCTACCTACTCCAGGACTTCTGTGAGGATCAAATGAGATGAGGCATGGGAAAACGCTTCACAGACGTTTGGTTAAAGTATAAAATGTTTGAACCTGGCTATAAACCAAGTCGTGTTCCTGAGCTGAAGAAACTCCAAGGACGCTAGTTGCTAGGGAGAGGAAGCTGGGCGTTGGTATGTAACGTCATTACCTGGCACCTACAGCAACCGTTTCTGGGTTGGGCTGTGGGCCGCATTTTGTGCCAAGGAATCTGCAGCATCAGTTGCGATTTGGGGGGCTGTCACCTGTGTCCCACTTGGGGGAAACCAAGTATTGCTTTGTGGGTGCCAGGTCCTTGTAAATGGCAGCTCCCGCATGGAGCATCTGCCCCCTGGTGGTCAGTGCGCATCACAGAGACGGTCGGACTCAGCATATTAGCCTTTTATATACATAGACTAGAGGCCCGGTGCATGCAATTCATGCATGGGTAGGATCCCTAGGCCTGGCAGGCAATCAGGGCCATTTGGGGCCTTCCAGCTGCCAGCCAGGGCCTTCCTTCATTTCGCACCACCCCCTGGTGGTCAGAACATGTCATAGCGAGTTATCGAACTCCTGAGGGGACACTTTGCATTTTAGCCTTTCATATATATAGACTATAGGCTTGATGCATGAAATGCATGCAAGGAGCTTGGCTCTCACAGTTGGGGCAGCTTGCCTCAGCCCTTGCAGCCCCAGCTTCGTCTGGAAGGTTGTCCAGGAGGACGTCCGAAAGGTTGTTTGGCTGTCCAGTCTAATTAGCATATTATGCTTTTATTATTATAGATGATTGGAGAAACAGCTCTTAGCATTGTTTTTAAAGTGACAATTGACTACAGAAGCATATCAGCATATGCCACTAATGACTTTTCAGGATAGAGGTCTTCCAAAAATATTTTAGGTTATAAAAAGTAAATTTAACCAGGCACCAAAGATTTGACCTTATAACCTTCTTTTAAATTACAACCTAGATTAGTCTGCTAATCGGCTGGTGTTGATGTTTAAATACAAACACAGCCAACCCCTATATTCCTTTTACAAATATATACACACACTATTTCTCACATTATAAGATAGGAGTGAAAATAAAATAAAATGAGGGTGAACAGCTGGTTAGCTTGCCCAGTTTCATTTCAATAGAGTGTATCCCTTTTCTCATCCTAACCACATTACACCCGCCACACTGTGTGACTACTTAGAAATAAGGAGGCAGATTTAGTTTTGAGGATGGTTATAAAAAATCTTCATGCTTTTGTCAATTATTAGCTAAATAACCCGGGGTTTTGGCTGAGTTACCAGATAGAGCCAATCCAGAGTCTTCCTCATATTAACTGTATTTAGGAAACTGCCTTCCTCAGCATGCACCATGCAATACAAGCCCTGGGTTTACTCGCAAATTTCTGTGTATTTGGTGACAAAAGTGACCTACCTAACCTTAGCTAAGTTCACTGGGCAAATAAATTTAGGGGAAGCTCTATTTCCCCACAGTGGATCGTTTAGCATATTAAAGGAACTAAAAAGTCTCAGAGTGAAGAAACATGCTTAATTTTGTTTAATCAAGTATACAGTCCCAACATATCAGGCCAGACACCTACTACTACCCTATGGGAACCACTCTGGAAGTGCTAGCTTAGCAAAGCGTACACAAATTCATTTTATGAATTCAATGCTAGACAAATCATTCTGTGCGTCAAAGGCAGGGAGGCCTAATCTCTCTTTTTAAAAAATCTATTTTTATTGATTTCAGAGAGAAAGGAAGAGGGAGAGACAGAAACACCAATGATGAGAGAATCATCAATCGGCAGCCTCCTGCACGCCCCCCTCTAGGGATGGAGCCCGCAGCCGGGGCCTCTGTCCTGACTGGGACTAGAACCACGGTCTCCTGGCTCCTAGGCCGATGCTCAGACACCGAGCCGCGCCAGCCGGGCACCGGACTGACCTCTTTTAACAAGATGCCGTAAGGGTTATGCTGGCGAGTCCAAATGAGGGGTGTGGGCTCAGTTTCGCTGTGTTCATTTAACCTCATCTGAATGCTTACCACAATGGTGCTGCAAATTGTCAGTGGCCAGAGCGCCCAATGTGAAGGGAGGTGCTCTGTACAACCCAGGCCCCGGCACCCTACAAACAACCCACAGGGCATGTTCTGATGACGGAACGGAGGGACGCCGTCTACACAGAAGAGCGTAACACAGAGAAAATCACAAGTACCCACGAAGCATTTAAGCCTCGTGAAATAGAGACAGATGGTTAATTATTTATGAAGCAGGAAAACAGTGAATATGGAGTCTCAAGTCTTTAGTAATTAAAAACAGGTAACTTTCTGCATGTGGTTAAAACACTTAAATAGCTGTCTCCCACTTAGTTCCAGATTCTGACAGGCAAATCTATATAGCAAGTTATCTCTGCTACACAGAATTCGCCAGGTAATAACGCCCCACTGTCACCATTTTATAAACTACACACGTTAAGGGCACCATGAGGGCAGGCGCGAAGCTGAGTGGCCAACGTCCCCCGTTCAGCACTAGGCTTTGAGGCTTCTGTGGGAAGACACACCCTTGCAGGCTAGCCCCCTCTGCAGTGACAGGAAATAAATTAGTTTTTGTATCTGCCCCCATCTCTGAGGTTCTCCCTCTTCACACAATTAAGTCCCAGCTAGAAAACCGCAGGACAGCATGATTGATTACCTGTGGAGTGAGATTATGAAGAACCAGCCAGTAACTAGGACGAACGGAACCACCATCACTCCAGGTAGAGCCTAAAAACAATCGAAAAATAAGATTAGGAAAAAAAGATCACGAAATATAAAAAGGCACGGGTGAGAAACAGTCACATGGCCCACACGCTCCTTCTCTCCTCGTATGAATCAGTGTCTCTTTCCCACCTCACTCTGACCTTTCTCTTGTCCCCGAAGAGCCAGCTCTCTTCCCCGAGACCTGGATCCCTGTGCGTTCTCACGCCTTCTCCACAAGACATTCTCCTCCCAGAGCCCCCCTCTGCCGCCCGTCATCTCTCCTCCATCGGCATCGTGGGGGTCCTCGGTCCCCTGCCTTACACAGACTGCAATCCTCCACTCAAGAGACACTTCCGCCTCCACCAGCCAACCTGCATTTCCTCTCCCGTGAAGGCTCCACAGCGTCACGGTTTGTCTTAACGCAAGACCTTTGTGTCTGAACAAGGATGCTCCTTTAGGCAGTTCCTTCTCACCCGAGGCCAGCCGTGAGTCCGGTGTCCCCCACCCCCTGACTGATCGCGGCGCTGTGCTGCTCCAGGGAGATGAGGGCTTGGGGTTGGTCAGACCAGGCGGTGGGCGGGGCAGCGGTGTAGTGTTCCTGGAGGAAATATGGTTCTTCCACATCTTGTTGGAGAGATGAGTGGGGTTGTGTCCTATGGGATCTGGGGACCATGTTGATTTGTAATCAGGGAACTTTGCTGTAAGAAAATTGAGGAAGGAGTAAGGTTAGATCGGTTACTCTTGTCACCAAATACACAGAACTTCTGTGTACGCGTGCGCGTACACACGTATACACACACACACACACACACACACACACACACACACTTAAATTCTAAAAACAGTAAGTGCATTTAAAAAGCAGCAGTACAAAATAATAGTTTTTGAGCTTACTAAATATAAAATTTTCAATGACTATTACTCTGAATTGACAAGTTAACAAATGGAGTAAAGCTTTAATAAGATATCCAATTCCCTACTGCTTTCTTAACTAAACACAGCCCGAAAGGAAGATAAACTCACGGACAGTATTCCTAAACCCATTAGACTTCTAGATATTGAATGTGAAACCTAGCAGAACTAAAACATTCCCCAAATACTTAATGACTTAATGGAAATTACATTTTTCTTGATATTACATGTTAACATTTAAACAGATTTCTAAAAATACAACCAACAAATATTCTCTAAGGGCTTACTAAGCTTTAAGACGCTAAATCAGTGTGTGGGTAATATAAATAGCTATTCCCAAGAACTTCAAGGTCAGATGGGAAGACAAAACAGGTGAACAACAAAACTGGTAACCCCTGGCAACACCAGATATGCTCAAGAGACTGAGAAGAAAGGCAACACTGGACCGTCAGCAAAGGCTTTGCAAAGACAGGTCTGGAAAGATGTACATACACAGACGGGCTCAGCGTTTACACCCGTTCTGTACCAAACACGCTTTCCCCCAACTCCGGCTGAACTACCTTCCACCGGGGCGGAGAGGGAAAGGGGGCTGTGAAGGCAGGCTGGGGGCCGGTGGGGCTATCGGAGGAGATTTCGCAGCGGATTCAGTATGTGTGTTTAAAGTAGGAGCGGAAACCTGGGTGACAGCAAACAGAATGGAGCAGACATGGGTGAGGGAGGTCCGAGGCAGACTAAACCACCTGGGGACGTCATCACTGCCGGGGTCCGGGGAACAAGGAGGAAATGAAAGAGCAAAACAACACTGGCATTTTGTGACTTAGTGATACGTGAGCGCATCACCACGAAAAATACAGGATTTAGTTAAAAAGGAAAGATGAACTTTGGAGGTGGGACAGTGAATGTTCAGTTTTAGACATATCTGCGCTAATTCTTGGGCCATTTCTCAGGTGAATGTCCAATTATAGACAAAAGATAATCAGATAAAACTGAGACATGGGCAGTTGTAGCGATAAAAGAGTTAGGTGAAAATGAGTTTTTACATGTAAGGAAGAAGTCCTCCAAGAGTATAATGTAGGGCAGTGGTTAAAACATGAAATATTGAGTTGGCTCCTTTATACACTCAGACCTGAGGCAAATTACACTAGCTCTGAACCTCAGTTTCTTCATCTATAAAATGGGATAACACTGGCACCTCCTTACTTTTAGTGCGAGATAAAAATTCATGCTGAGCCCTGGCTGGTGTGGCTCGGTGGCTGGCTGGGTATGGGCCTGCGCACTGAAAGGTGGCCGGTTTGATCCTCAGTAGTGGGCATGCAGGAGGCAGCTGATCAATGTTTTGTATTACATCAATGTTTCCTTTTCTCCCCCCTTCCCTTCCTCTCTCTCTCTTATTAAAGAAAAGGCCTAGCTGGTTTGGCTCACTGGATAGAGCATCAGCCTGCAGACTCAAGGGTTTCAGGTCTGATTCCAGTCAAGGGCACATACCCAGGTTGCAGGCTCGAACTCCAATAGGGGGCATGCAGGAGGCAGTCAATCAATGATTCTCTCTCATCATTGATGTTTCTCTCTCTCCCCTCTCCCTTCCTCTCTGAAATCAATAAAAAAAAATTTTTTTTTAATCAATGAAAAAAAGACATCAAAAAGAAAAAAAAAGGAATTTATGCTAACAACAGTGTGGTGATAGCAGGGGGTTAGGTGGAGGTGGGCAAAGGGGCTAAAATGGGGATGAAAGAGATTTACTTGGGGTGATAAGCACATGATGCAGTGTGCAGATCATGTTTTCTTAAGTTGTACACTTAAAACCCATATGGTTTTGCAAACGTATGTCACCCCAATAAATTCAATTTAAAAAAAGAAGCTTGAGATAAAATTCTGTGATGAGGCAGCACATGCAGTGAGAGAAGGCACACTGGGGAGTTGGACAGGTAGCATCTGAGGGAAACCTTCCAGCTCAGCTCCGCCGCCAGCGACTGCAGCTTCATGAGATCCCCCAGCTGGCCCAGCTGCAGCGGGAAAACTGGCCAACTAGGCCCAACCCCCGAGTCATTAGAAAGGAATAGGTCATTGCCTTTTTTTTTTTTTTTTTTTAAAAAGGAATTATGCTGAGGCCTTAGCATGCTGCCTGGTTGACAGGGGCACTCAATAAAATGACAGATTACTGTTGCACTGTTTGATCTGACAGAGGTAAAAATAAAAAAAACAAACCTGAAAATAATCTGTAAGGTCATTAACCTGCAGTCTTAGTAGATAGCTACTTTTATTTACTTTTGCCTAGACAAAGAACAGAAGCCTTAATGACTTGAATGGCTTAAGGTCCAACTTTTCCAAGCCCAAGTGACAATTACTAATGATTTCTCTCCCAATCTGTAAGGCACTGTGTTAAGTGAGTGACTTCAAAGGCCCTATTATACCCATTAACTTTTCCATCCCCGTCTTCCCCCAAAAACAAAACAACAAAAAGGAACTCAACAAAGGCTGTTGGTAGAATTAATCCAGGTCCTCTTGTTTTCTCTTAGCCTTTAAAAATTTATTTACTTATTTTAGAGAGAAAAAAGGAGGGGGGAGGAGGAAACCAGAGAGAGAGAGAGAGAGAGGTGTTGTCCCACTTATTTATGCATCACTGGTGATGCTTGTATGGCCCTGACTGGGGATCAAACCTGGACCGTGGTGTATCGGGACAAGGCTCTAATCAACTGAGCCTCCCAGCCAGGGCTGCTTTGTCTGAAAATGGAAGGATTTTTAGAGAAAAGTAAGCTATAGTTGGCTGCCTCAGGAATAACAACCTGGTCTTGCCTGGTTCTTCCCATGGCCCTTGATTCTCCTGGCAGACTGGTTAAAAGAAAAGCACTTGTGCCATCAGGATATAACCTCTGACCTCTCACACCGACAGCTCTCTGTGAATATGTCACCGTTTGCTTTGTCCTAGAGCTGTGTCATCCTGCCCTTCTGACACTGGAAGGTCCCCCAGAACAAGGTCAATACAAGAGCTGTGCCTCCATCCATGCTGACATATTGCTGCTATTCAGCTACTATGAAAGCATTTGCTAAGAAACACACGCCAATTCCCTGTGTAAAAGGACACAGACAGGTCACACTTATACCTGAAGTGCTATGAACGTTGGTAAAGGAGTTGTCAGAGGCACTGTAGGGCCAGGCACCAGGTGAAGGCAGCGAGGTGTTGAGGGAAGAATTAGACCCTTTGAGTGACAGATGAAAATATTGCAGATAAATGTCAGTATAACAAATGAAACTTCGAAAAGCTTTATGTTCGTATGTTTTCTGGTTAAATTACTAGATAGTAGCAAGTATAAATGAAGCAACAGGCGGACACATTTGAAAATGTGTTGAATCATCAACACAGGGATGCCTGACTGACTTACCTGTGGTGTTATCCCGCAGAAGTTGGTGGTCAGTATCTACAATGGGAGATGTGGCTGAACCCCCCAGCACACTTCCTGGGGTGACATAGGGATCAGATTCAGGGTCAATGTTTTGGATACCTTTCCATGGCACTCCCGGTTGGAATTCTGAGAGAAGAAGAACAAGTATTAGAGATTTTTGTTTTAAAATATGTTTTTATTAATTTCAGAGAGAAAGAGAGAGAGAGAAACATCAACAATGAGAGTATCACTGATCAGCTGCCCCCTGCATGCCCCCCACTGGGGTGGAGCCCACAGTCAAGGCACGTGCCCTGACTGGGAACCAAACAGTGACGTCCCGGTTCAGAGGTCAAACTCAACCACTGAGCCACACTGACCAGGCAACAGGTAGAAGGTTGTTCAAAAAATGGTACAATAAAGTTGTTTTTTGATATAAGAAATTGATCTATAAAAAGTCTAAATAAACTATTTTATTTCAGATTTTCATCATAGAATTTTTAAAAAAGTCATCCTGAAAATATACTCTGGCAGGAACCTTTGTGTTATCACAACATGTCAATCTTCTGTCTCCATGGTTGTGAAGGTAATGCCAGAGCTCATCAGTGTCCAGTCCTAATACCTGCTCTCCCTGCTCCCAGGGAAATTCAGGCCTGGGGGCAGCATTAAGGCCTGGTCCTCATGAGAACTATTCGGGCCTCTAGGACAAGAACTGAGAGAAAATCTAGGTTGGGGATCAGTGGCTCCTCCCATTTACTTTTCCGCACACGGCCCAGATGCACGAAAGAAAACACAGTACGAATGTCCACTACTGCACGGAATGTGCAGGGGCCACTGGCGGGAATAAGTAGGCTTATCATGAAAAAGCCTGGAGTATTTATAAATAGTGTTTACAATTTTTACTGGTGAATTTCAATCAGACTTAAAGTTATGTGATGTGTTAATAAACTTTTATTTTTCTAATCATGATGAAGGAAAGCCATATGCATTATATATGAGCAACAGGCATTATACAAGCCTACTTTAGTAAACTGAAACTCAGTATACTCATATCACAAAGAGGTTTAAAAGGACATATACCAAATATTCTTTTTACTTTTGCTTTACTACATTAAATTTTTTTTCTATAATGAATAGGTTATTTGTATCGAGAGAGAGAGAGAGAGAGAGAGAGAAACAAATATTCTCATTCATTCACTACTGTGAACCTGACACTAAATAACTGCTGAAAAAAAAATTCAGTGGCTATTTCAGAAGAATCCAGGTTACAAAGCATCCTATGACAAATGCATATCAAGCCCCAGCCCAGCTCCAGCTCGCCTTCTTTTATCTCCAGATTCCCCTCCTCTGACTTCCTTCAGCGTATCAAGGCCACGCAGTATTTACCACTCAGTAGCTTATTACCTGCAGGCGATCAGTGTCAACACCTTACTTTCCTGACCGAACGCTACAGAGCAGAGCCCGTATCTAATGAAAATTTTCTGTCTTCCCACGGCACATCACATACTTTGCTTTTATCAGGCAATAGTTACTAAATGAAGCAAATGAAAGTAGATGCCTCAGGAAAGTGGGTGGCAAAAAGCATTTGTTCAGAATTCCTGGACAATACCTGGAGGCCAACTGGCATTGCTGGATTTACTTCCGATTTTATTTGTTGGTGGAGATTTGGCAGGTAACCAGCTATCACCAGCAGGACCCGTATGGCCACCCAGTGTGTCACCTGGGATGATATCAAACTGGTTGTATGGTGACCCTCCTCGGGTCTTACCAGGGGCCACTATAGCGCCTGACAAGAGAGACAGGAAATTAATTCACAGTTGGAAAGGACTCCCGTGAATAGAACTTGTCAATCTTTTATGTACAGAAACTCAAACAAATACAGTATTATGAAGCTTATGAAGTAGAAAAAGCACTAGGATGAGGGGTCACACTAGAAATCCAGTATATAATTAATAAGAGGGATGATCATGAACAATTCATTTCACTTTTCTGAGCCTTTTAGTTTCTCTCATGCACATAGCACTATTTTCATTCTTGAATGTTCCTTTCAGTTTTTTTTTTAAATATTATTGATTTTTTACAGAGAAGAAGGGAAAGGGATAGAAAGTTAGAAACATCGATGAGAGAGAAACATCGATCAGCTGCCTCCTGCATACCCCCTACTGGGGATGTGCCCGCAACCAAGGTACATGCCCTTGACCGGAATCAAACCTGGGACCTTTCAGTCCGCAGGCCGACGCTCTATCCACTGAGCCAAACCGGTTAGGGTGTTCCTTTCAGAATTCCATGGTCTTATGAAGATAACTAAACTTTCATAAACTACAAATTACACCCTTATCCCCACAGTTTCTATATTAATGACTCAAGAGAAATAATAAAAACATTAAACAACTTGCAGCACAGAAGAAGGCTTTTTAACTATATTTGTATCGACCCTCCCCACCCAAGTTCTTCGGTGCTGACCAGGCCTAGCTTTGCCGGCACAGGGAAGGCCACTGGAGAGAAAAGCATCTGCAATTGCTTTAAATTCCAAAGCCATGAGCTGGAATTCCGGCCTCGGGTCGCTGCCAGCACAAGACCAGCAGTGAACCCTGCAGCTCGGAGACCGCGGCCACACACACACACACACACACACACACACACACACACACACACACACGAAGAACAGCAAAGCCTTTGTGAGTACTTTCCGGAGAGCATTTCAGCGGTTCGGTCAGTGCCCGCTTCATACATTTTATGTGCCACGAGGCAGGAAAAAAGTCAAATGCTTAAAATTCCCTTAAACTAACAAAAAAACCGAGCTTTACTTAAAATGACATTTTTAGTCTCCATGAGATAGCATTCTATCTATTTCTCAAACAAATTTTATATGCTGCATTTCATCACTTGATCTATTCTTAGGGTCCTATTTATGAACTGATAAAATTAATTCAAAAGCTATGTATTAAAATATCTATGTATAAATATTGGTTAAAAGAAATCTGCTTGGGCCGAGACCGGTTTGGCTCAGTGGATAGAGTGTCGGACTTCGGACTGAAGGGTCCCGGGTTCGATTCCGGTCAAGGGCATGTACCTTGGCTGCGGGCACATCCCCAGTAGGGGGCGTGCAAGAGGCAGCTGATTGATGTCTCTCTCTCATCGATGTTTCTGACTTTCTATCCCTCTTCCTTCTGCTCTGTAAAAAAATCAATAAAATATATTAAAAAAAAAAAGAAGAAAAAAAAAAAGAAATCTGCTTGGGCCAAAACTGGTTTGGCTCCGTGGATAGAGCGTCGACCTGTGGACTGAAGGGTCCCAGGTTCGATTCCAGTCAAGGGCATGTACCTTGGTTGCGGGCACATCCCCAGCAGGAGGTGTTTAAGAGGCAGCTGATCGATGCTTCTGACTTTCTATCCCTCCCCCTTCCTCTCTGTAAAAAAATCAATGAAATATATTAAGAAAAAAATAAATAAATAAAATGAAGGATGGTTTGGCCTAGCAGGAGTATCATCAAAACTGTCTTCATGCTCAGCTAAGAAGTCAGTGACTTTCTGGGGCCTCTGAAGAAATCTGACTCGAGGGCACAGTACAGTGCAGTCTAGAGCACGAAAAGCTCCAGGCCCCCGGAGGCCGCTGAGGAACTGGTGGGGATACTGCCTGTTAGCTCTTTTTGTACTGATGGTCACGCACCTAATCAAGTCTTTGGGGGAAGGCAGCAGTGTAAATGTCTGAAGCTACAGATAATGGGCTTGGATTAATATTGGGTCCAGAAACAGATCTTACCGTTTCTACAAATCGGCCTTCATTTGGGGGCACAAAATCAGATGACGTGCTTTGGGGTAGCGGGCAGAGCGCGCCAAGTGGCCACCTGAGCGGCCGCTGGACGGGCCTGTTTCTAAGAGTGGCTTCCAAAGGAACCACGGGAGGCTGACGGGGCTGAGGCCTGCCCGGGAGCTGCAACAGAGTCCCACTCCTATTCCCACTTGCTTCTCACAGAGTGGAGTCCAAGCCAATTACTATCATTGACACGAATATTGAAACGAAGGCTGCAGGAAGACCCCAAGACCTTCTGTCTGTCTTACAGGGAAACGGAGGAGCCCTTACAGCGGATTGTGGAGATGAAGGGCTGACCACATCACAAAGCCTACACTGCCTTCAGCTGCAGCGGTCCGGGAAGAGCAGACACCTCTGTGGGGAGTCCAAACCGTACGCGCTAACCTTGGGTCACCTTTTGGAGGCTGAAAGGTTCAAAAATCAATAGATTTGTTGTGGTCTCTGCCGGTTCGTTAGGGCTTTACCCTACACGGATGATTAAGTTTGTTCCTACTGTCCTCAATCCCATCCCACCGCAGGTGGGGAGTTTTGCTCCATTTCTTTATTTTTAAAAATATATTTTATTGATTTTTTTACAAAGAGGAAGGGAGAGGGATAGAAAGCCACAAATATCGATGAGAGAGAAACATTGGTCAAGTGCCTCCTGCACACGCCTTACTGGGGATGTGCCCGCAACCAAGGCACATGCCCTTGACTGGAATCGAACCGGGGACCCTTTGGTCCACAGGCCGACGCTCTATCCACTGAGCCAAACCGGTTTCGGCAAGTTTTGCTCTCTTTAAATTAGAACTAGCATTCTTATAATTTGAATCTTCCTTCACAGGCAATCAGAAAAATTTCCTAGGAGAAATGAAGAGGCTTGCTGAGAAAAACCTAAAAGGCCATGCTTTACAATAATTTTATAGGACACTTCAGGGCCTGCTGAGAGCCAGAAGAGCTCCAGCTCATGATGCTTTGCTTGCTCTTACCATTTTTGTGCATATTGGCTTCCTGTGTGGCCACAGAGGGCAGCCCCTCCATCATGGAGGTCCACTGCTTAAAGCGAGACTCCGTTCCGGCCTCTTTCCCGCCGACCATGCCGTAGTCCAGGCCGCCGGAGCCGAAGCCTAAAACAGAGAATCGCATTTTATGTCTTTCTGTCTGCTTCTAGCATCCGTGACAAGAGTGCTGAGGCAGAACCCAGGAATGGATTCATTTGTAACTTAAAGACTAATTGTCAAGGAGTTTCATTCAGAAACAGGCATTTTAATTCAAAATACTGATCTAGGTTCGTGCTTGCTAAAAACGTAACGACTCTGTTAAGGTATGACAATGTGTATGACTGCCATATAATTCAGACCATCTCACCCACCTATTCCTTTAGCTGACATTGGTGCCAAATAGAATGTGGGGGCCAGTGATTCTCCAATTGAGGTGGCGGTGTCCCCGGATTAACTAATGCAGAATAAGAGCAGCTATGAGGCGTGGTAAGGGCACCTGGGGAGGAAAGGCTTTGCAGAAGAAAGGAAATTTGACCTGGGGCCTAGGACAGGCATGTGAGGAAACCAAGGAAACCAAGCACAAAGCTCTAACTCAGGACAATGTTTAAGAAAGGAGAGTCCGGTGTAATTCCAACGCGTGGCTCACTGTGGATGAAGTGAGGCAGTAGCAGGAGACGGGGGAGAACCGAAGAGTCCAGTCATGCAGGGTCTTTATGTAGCAGGTGAAGGAGTTTGGACCTTTAAGCAAGTGAGAGAGCAGTAGCTAGGTTTGTATTTTAGGCAGAGAACTGGCAAGGTGAGAATGGGCAGATGAAGGTCAGGACAGAATCTGAGAGATCAGTTTGAAAAAAGTTCTTATGCAGGGACGCAGACCCCACAGCCCCAACAGGTAATCAGTAAGAGGCTCAGAGCTGACTTTGCCATGAGTCCCCGGGGAAGCCGCCGGTGTCGGGCTTTTGGCAAGAGTTTGGGTGGGTAAAGCTCTCCCACCGCAGCCGGCGGCACAGGAGAAAGTCAACGTGAGAGACTCATGGATGGAGTCTCACAAGGTCCACCACCCATGTGGGAATCGCAATGTACTGAATGTTTCTTCAAACCCACTGGCATAAAAGTACAACAGAGGACTGAAACAAAGCAATGAAACAGAGAAGGGGAAGAACAGTGAGTAACCAGAGAGACGATTAAGAGCTATAGTAAGTGCAGCAACCCAGAGAGGTGACCAGGGCTCCCCACGCCGAAGCTCAGGTGGCTTGTAAGAGCCAAAAGGCAATCTACTCTCCCGCTAGAATGTGCAGCGCTGGCCAGGCAAGACCGCGCCGCACCCATTGTCCGCTCCTGCCATCCGCTGGTGTCTTATTGGTCCCTAAATACCATTTATCCAAATCCCATTGAGGGTCCAGGACATGTTTCTTTCCCCCTGTGCTTCTCCTAGTTGTCAGGGACAGTTTTACAAATGCATACTAAATCAAGTTCAAGTCCATTTCTAACACCCTCTTGACATGTTCAAAATGTTGCTATACATACAAAGATCTGTTCTTCCACGCTGTTTGTAACTGACTACACTAGTCTAAGCAACTGAAGGGTGGAGAGTAGAAATCTTTGGTATGAGCTGGAATTATTTCAAATTAAACATTTTTAAAAAAATAGGGTTTAAGATATTTTCATCTTTTGTCCTATGTAGCTGAGATGAAATAGGACTGGAGGGCAGAGAAGTTGAACGGAACAAGAGCTTTCTCTGACATAAACTTTAATGGCCTAAGTGTGTTGCTCCTTGGGCAAATTACACCTCTACCTTTGACAGAGAAAACCAGCCCAAGGTGCTTGGATTCCAGGCCATCTGAAAGCTGGTTCCAGTCATTGAGAAAGAGCTTTTGAAAATAACTCAGGATTCTGGTGAAGATTAAAAACAAGAATGTAGGGATTAGTAAAAGGATGAGGAACCATTCCTTACACATTAATTTTCTTTAACGTTGCTCTAAAATTTCTCTAAAACTCATAGTGAATTAAAGGTATTAAATTTCAGCTGTTTAGAATTCTTTTGTGACACATGAAGTGTAGAAAATTAGTAAGAATTATGAATCATAGGAGAGGGGAGAGTTTCAGGAGTCCATCTAAACCTTAAAGCAAAGTGGGCATCATTCTCATTAGAAACTTGGGGATCAAATGCCACCAAAAAATATAGCAGCAATGTAACTAAATAACAAGGTTTGGTAAGAAAAAAAAATTAAAGGGGTGATAGGAAGGACAGAAGATGAAACTGCCTTGAAAGGTTCACCCTACAAACCCAAAACCACTGAGAGGAAAGAAAGTCAGTGCGAGGTTGCACGTGACTCTGTTTTCTCGGTGTCATGCAGTGCTGGCATGACGTCGGGCTACAGAACGCGCTCAGCAACTCTGGAGGGAGGGACTCCGGCGCCGTGCTCTGTGGCGCACAGGGGAGCACACCACCGTGATCTCTGGGCCACTAATGAGCGGTCATGCCCCGAAACCCAGCAGGACACTGACTGTGTTACCTGCCATTTCATTAGAACAGACTCGCTCAGTCCACCAAGTGGCCTCGCTGCAATTCTCCAGCTCACCAACACTTGAACTCAAATCAAACAAGCCATTTAGTTCAGTTTAATGAATATTTATGGAGAGCCTAATTGGTGCCAGGTCCTATGTTAGCAACTGAGGTACAGAGCGATAAGACAGGCCCCTTGCCTTCCCAGGGACTCATTTCTCCAGTACATCCTTTTAGCTATCTTACCGTTCTCACAAAAACAACCTTTGTGTATCTTATCTGTCCTTTCTCCAGCTCCCAGGCCCCTTCACTCACCATCTGTTCATCACTACCACTTGGCTCAGTGCTTAGCATGGGAAGGAAACGCTCTCAGATGAACTTGTCCTTCATTGTTCCCTCCTTCACTCCCTTTGTAGTTCTCTATTTTTTGCTACTCCTTCTATTGAAGATTAAATAACAAACTACTGCTTTTGTAATAATTATAATAAACACATTACAAGAGAAACAAATCACCCACAGTTGCCCATTTGATACAACAGTTCTAATCCATGTCCACAGGTACAGATGTTGTGACATTTATAGATACAAATGACTGTCCTGCTATTTTAATATTCATAACTTTATTTTTCATTAGGTATGCACACATAAATATAATAAATTTTGATACATTTTAAACACACAAAATACGATTTTATTGGAAATGCATTTTCTATTAAGATGTGTGACTGTTTTAACGATTAGTTCAGCTACTAATGACTGTGGACGAAAGGGGCCAATGCTGACCTGACAGCTCAGGGGAGGCCTGCATGGTGGTCCTGCAAACTCAGAGCCCTAAAGTCACCACAAAGGATGGTCTGAAATTAAACTTGAACTAAAAGCAGTGATGGTGGGCAGTTACGTCCTAGGCCGGTATCTTCACTGACAAGGTCAACTTTTACCTTAGCTGAGCCTACCTGTCTTTTTGCATCTATGATAGCATACCCTTGAAATGTCTGGGTAACTTGTAACTTCCTTTTTTCTGGACCCCTGGGGCACAATCTAATGTGCTGGGACAGATACACAAAGTCATTCATTCCTGCACTCACCTATTTGCCCATCATTTTACTTTTTATCCAATCCCAGGGGTTTCCCCACTTTGCTTTCTCCCATCTCTCTAGTCTATCACCAATGGATTTCATGTAACCCACTGATGTCCCTTACTTTGATTGCAGTGTATAAATACAGATGTAACCTGCCATTCTCCAGAGCGTTATCTCAATTCATTGAGGTTCTGCTTCTCCGCAAGTGTCGGCAGTTCGGCCAAATAAACTCACAAACATTCTTTACAGGTTTCAGTTTTTTTTGGCATTAATATGACTTATTATTAAAATGAGATCAAATTCATCCTACTTTATGAATTTTTGTACACATAAAGCACTAATAAAATTTATATGAATAAGCAAATTGGAAAAGAAAAAGTCTTGGTATAACATTACTTCTCTCTTTTACTTTTAAATAACATCACTTACTTTTTTGAATTCTTTTTAAAGTATACTTCTCCCCTCCTCCCACCCCCAGGGTTTGATAACTTACATACTAAAACATAACTTTTAGGTAGGTTATTATCAACTGACAGTTTAATTTTTCAATTTTGCTACAAACAGAGAATTTAATAAAACATCTATTTTACAGAAACAATCAATTAAAAATTAGTTAAGCCGTCAAAAGTCATTTAACAACTTTTTAATTTTGAGAAAATGTACCAAAAGAGGCTTTACCAAGACTTAAGATACTTTTAATTACTCCTACTACTTTTACCCACAGGCCATCTTTTTTAGGTTGAAACAGCATTAGAAAGATTAAAATACTATTCATTTTGTTACATCTTTGCCATATAATCTTTTTTTGGAAAAAAAGTTTAATCTCTGTATAAACCTGAAATATTTTTATCAAAATTTATAGCTACAGATTTATTCAAAACAGGCAGCCAAATCAGGCTTGAGTCTCAAAATATGCTTTTCAATTTTAAAAAATAAGGTAATATACATTAAGAAAAATTATACAAAATGTATCTTGTAAGGAAGATTACAACTGGTCAGATTATAATATGATAAAGTCCTAAGAAAATTAATTTAGCTATCTATGTATATAAAAGCCAAGTGAACGAGGCAACCGGAATGACCGGTTGCTATGACGCGCACTGCTGCCTGCCAACCTCCTGTGACCCCTCCTCCTGACTGGCCCAGTCCTGGGGTGGGCCGGCTGGATCCCACACATGCACAAATTCATGCACCAGGCCTCTAGTTGTTTAATAAGTTATCAAATGTAAACAGGTTAATAAGTCAATATGTTCTTTCTCCTTGTTCAACAGGATTTCAATACATAGCTAAATGTTTAAGTTACTTACGAAACAGGAATATAAAACAAACTTTTTTTCATAAATGCATATGTGTGTGTGTATTGAACTCTGATCCTTTAGCCATTAAAAATAGTTAAGACAAAAACAATAATCACAAATAACACCATTAATCTAACAAGGCATCATGATAAAATTTTTCAATATTCTTAATAAGTAAGAAAGGTATATGTGCTAAAAACAGATTCAAAGTCAAAGTATAATTTTACTTTTTAATAGGAGGCAGAAAATATTAAAGCTGTTCTAAAGACTGATTGTCACTGAACTAAATACATGACTTGGATCTTACTAATATACAAGAAAATCACATAATAAAGTTTATCCACAGGCTTTATCTAGTGCATTGTGAAAACGTGTTTTTAAAAAAATATTTTTACTGATTCTTAGAGAAAGACGAAGGGAGAGGGAGAGAGAGAAACATCAATGTGAGAGAAATATTGTTTAACTGCCTCTTCCACACCCCAGCCTAGGATCGAGCCTGCAAACTGGGCATGTGCCCTGACCCAGAATCAAGTCAGAAACCTACTGGTGCACAGGACGATGCCCAGCCACTGAACCACAAAGACCAGGCTGAAACGTGTTTTAAGAGTACTAAGTGTCAGTAGCCTGTATGTTCAAGCTGTTTGAAGGTGCCTTTCCTTCCACCTGAGACATGCTCGAGGGATGAATACTGAGAAGATCTGAAAAGACCCATGTGCACTTAAATATGTGGAAAAGCTGCTTGCAACTTTGCAAATGCTCTCTTTGTTTTGAACTGCCTGGACTCTACTTTGAGAACTACATATTCTCTGATAAAAAGAAACGGAAGCAAAGTTGTCCTGCTTTATTACAGCATATGGCAGGGGTGGGGAGAGGCCAGCTTGTGGAATCATTTGGTCTGGCTCTGCCAAGGCATTAGGGGTGAGTTAATTAAATGTTTGACCAAATACAGCAGGCTGATTTTTAAGTTGATAATTTTGTATGACCTGCGAGTGATGTTATAAATATCCAAATGGTCCTCGGCAGAAAAAAAAGTTCCCTACCCTTGGCATATGGTGTCTAAATTCAGAACAACTCAACACATACCAAAACACCCAGGTTCTTATGTCAAGCTTCATCCTTAACAGAAAGCATGACGAAGCAGCAGACTAGAAACCCAGGAGACAATGACACCTTCATTAGTGATTACAGGAGACTTCCTCCTTGCTTAGCAACCTGGTGTTCGATACTCAGACGAGCATGCCCTGGTAAGATATGGGACGGTGGAGAGTCTGCCCTTCCGTGTCAAGTGGTAGAAAGGATATATAGAATTTAAGTCAGTTCTCAGGTGGGTCATTTTTAAAAATATATATATTTTATTGATTTTTACAGAGAGGAAGGGAGAGGGAGTTAGAAACATCAATGAGAGAGAAACATCCATCAGCTGCCTCCTGCACATCCCCTACTGGGGATGTGCCTGGAACCAAGGTTCAGGCCCTTGACCGGAATCGAACCTGGGTGGGACCTTCCAGTCCACAGGCTGACGCTCTATCCACTGAGCCAAACTGGTTTAGGCAGGTGGGTCATTTTTAAGAAAAGAGTATAATTGAGACTGGCCAGAACTGCAGTGGTGGAGCGTCCCCCCATGAACCAGAAAGTCCTGGTTCAATTCCTGGTCAGGGCACACAGCTAGGCTGGATCCCCAGTAGGGGGCGTGCAGGAGGCAGCCAACAGATGATTCTCTCTCATCATTGATGTGTCTAACTCTCTTTCCTTCTCCCTTCCTCTCTCTGAAAGAAAGAAAAACATATAAAGTAGGTGCCTCACACACAGACTAGAGCACAGAGAGCAAGGTCATTTGTCCAGGTCACGCTGCCACCTAGGAGCATGGATTTCAGGTTTTCTTGCTTTTGAGTTGGCATAGTAGATAGAGTACCTTCTTCACCAAAATAAGATCTAAACACGAACCTGAGAAGAAACCTGCTGTGGTGTGTGGTACGCTTTTAATTTTTGAAATTTATTTTTAAATCACTGCTGCCTCACTGATGGGATTCTGCTTACATGTTCCTCAGTTCTGAAAGAGCTATGATTTGCCTGCCAAGAAATTCTTTATGAATGTCAAAGGTGTAACCTTACTTGTGCTAATTCTATTTAAATCAGATGAAATACAAATGTCAGAAGAATTTTATCAGTTTGCCTTATAAATTTTAGTTCTCCATTTTTTCAAGAGAAGGTAATTTTATCAGTCAAGTTAAACACCTCAACTTGTATATATTTTAATATGTTATAACCTCAGGTACCTGCAGCACTCACCACATGTACAAATATTTAAACCAGTTTTTAAAAAAATATATTTTATTGATGTTTCACAAGGGAAAGAGACAGTTAGAAACTTCGATGAGAGAAAAATATCGATTAGCTGCCTCTTGCACACCCCCCACTGGGGATGTGCCTGTAGCCAAGGTACATGCCCTTGATCGGAATCGAACCTGGGACCCTTCAGTCCGCAGGCTGACTCTCCATCCACTGAGCCTAACCAGTTTCGACTAAACCAGTTTTTAAAAATTCCTACTTTTGGGGAAGGAGATTGCCATTCATCCATATAAATAAGATTGCTTTTTGGTCAGAAGTTGGAGTCCTGTCTGCTATTTACGCATTGTGTGGTAAGCTTCTGAGACCTACAGAAACTCTCAGACGTTATAACTCATACCTCTCACCTGTAAGACAGAGGTGAGACTACATACACTTTGCATGGCTGTTATGAAAAAAGGGTGATGTAGGGTCAATCCTTCCCACGGGCTTACAAAAAAAGGTAATTCTCATCATTAACAACTTACCGGAACCATATCCAGGTATTGGCCCTTTGGTCTGAAGGTCTGGGAGCCCCACATTCAGAGTGTTGGGTACCATGTTGTCCAGATGTGGCTTGGGCCCGACAGGATGAGACGGTGAATGCTTCATGCTCGGCTGCCTCTGCTGCTGCTGCTGCTGCAGGGCACTCACCATCCGGGCCAGCTGGGGGCGGGCGGTCCAGAGCAAGGAGGCCCAAGGGAGAAGAGACACACGGTAAGGCAACGTCCTGAACCTCCCAGGAAAAGATCACATATGATTCGTTTTTGCTATCAAAGAGGTTCTGTAGAAAGGCACTCCTTACAAAGCACACCAGAGGGGGGACCCTTGCAATTCCATGTACCTGCTGCTCTTGCTGCTGGCGCACAGCTTGAGAGATCTTTCTCTGGTTCTGTAACAGCTGCTGCTGCTGCTGCTGCTGCAAGAGAAGCTGACAGGCCTGCAGGGAAGAAAGAGAGAGGCCCTAAGCTTCTTGAATCAAGTGTCCACGAAAAAAGCACCACCAAGTTCTTGGTCTATTGGTCATTTTTTAAAAAATATATTTTTATTGATTTTTTACAGAGAGGAGGGGAGAGGGATAGAAAGTCAGAGACATCGATGAGAGAGAAACATCGATCAGCTGCCTCTTGCACACCCCCCACTGGGGATGTGCCAGCAACCAAAGTACATGCCCTTGACCGGAATCGAACCTGGGATCCTTCAGCCCGCAGGCCGATGCTCTATCCACTGAGCCAAACCGGTTTTGGCAATCTATTGGTCATTTTTACCCCGTAGGTGAGCGCACATAAAATGAAGCAAATCCAGTTAAAGAAAGAGCACACAGCCCTTTTCCTTACAGGAGGAGAATCTGCTACTCACCAACTGAAACTGGGGGATCTGTGGAAGCTGGCTCAGCATGGCAATTTGTTGAGGAGACAACTGGGGCCCCACGTTGAAAAGACCTGGGTTCAGGCCACTGTTGGGAAACTGCTTGAGCACTGAGGCAGAAACCTAGCCAGAAAGATAAAAGAACAAAAAAGTTGAACTGTCAGAATTTATCAAAATAAATTATTCTTATGTGGAAATAATCTTAATAGATCTAAAACAAGAGTGAATTTTTTCCTTGAAAACTATTACATGATTGGGAAAATTACATCACAGAGTTAAAATGGTTCTCTCTGAATGGTGATAGTGTATGAGCTTTTTAAGTTCTTTTATTAGACTTTGCAATTCTTTTACAACAAAAATGATAAATCAGAAAAACATCAGCAAGATCAGAAAATTTTAATGACAATAAGGCGTTTGTTTGAGAAATTATTACTCAAAATGTGCCATAAAATGAAATATATCAAACCGTATAAAGCTACTAAATAAGTGCTTAAAAGAATTTGTTATACAAACAAAAACATACATATCAACTTATAAACAAGAGACATTGGCTGGCTCAGCTGGTCGCTGCTCCATGGTTCTATGGAGTGAGCTAGGCGAGGCTGCAGGAGCCCCAGGGGAGACCCCGGACTCCCTCCCGTGTCCACACCGCTCACGTGCGATGTTTTATCTGCCCGGAACTGCGTTCCTCTGCACGGCCCTTCACTGAACCCACTGAATCAGCTGGTGCAAGGACAACAAACTTAATACCTCTCCCGTGAGCGGCAAGAAGCACACTGACACTGGTCAAGCGTTTCTTTAGTTCTGGAGGCAGACTGCACAGGTCTGCCATTTCTGAGGTGTGTGACGCAGGGCAGCTACTTATTTAACCTTTCCGAGCTTCATTTTCCTTACCTCCAAAACTGGAGTAATAATATTAACTTCAGTGATTGCTTGAGAATTTTATGAGTTAATTCATGTCAAATGCTTAGAAATGCACCCCATAAATGCTGATTCTTTAGGATGGTTTTTCAATGTCTAGAGACAACGATTACAGTTCTCTTGTGTCTCATCTTTAGGCTAAATGTGTTTTGTTTTGTTTCCACTTGTATCTCATTCAATTTCTCAATGCAGAGCCCACAATAGAAAGCCATTTCCTAGAATAGTCTAGTACTGAGTAGACCTGGCCACCACTAACCCTTGTTAAAAGCCATGCTTTTGTTAATGATGCCTAAGATCTCAGTTTCTCCGATGATTGCATCCTAACTCCCAATTCATATACTAAGCTTACTGTCAATTAAAAGCTCAGGATTTAAAAATAAAATTTACAATACTTTAAAATGTTTTGCTCCCCTATATAATATTTAAGCAGCTAGGTGTTAAAATTTTATTAATTTATGATTTGATCTTAGGACCTTACATTTATCTTTATGTGGATGGCACATAGTAGATGTTTGAAAAATACCTATTAAGTGAACACTATATTTTAACTTATTAACAGTCACTCCATCAAATTCTTTCTGCCTTATTATTCTACTTACTAGAGGCCCAGTGCATGAAATTCATGCATGGGTAGAGTCCCTAAATGGCTGCAGGCTGCCAGTTGGAGCCTTTCTTTGCTCCGTGCAGCCCCCTGGTGGTCAGTGCACGTCATAGCGAGCGATTGAATTCCTGGCCTGTTGAACTCCAGAAGGGACACTTTGCATATTAGGCTTTTATATAGAGAGAGTCCCAGCTTGGGAATAGTAGGTCAGTCATTTACTAATCCACACAACTGTTTCAGCATTTAGCCTACACTTTCCCACCTTGTCTGAAACAAAGAGATAGCTTGACAATTTGTCAAAACAGAGATATAACTGTATCATTCTTATAATCCAAGATATATTTTTTTAACCAACCAAAGAAGAAAATGAGTTAAATCAAAACTTGTTAGCAAGCTACGATTCTTTTTTTTTTTTTTTAACAAATGTTTTTATTGGTTTTGGAGAGAGGGGTCTGGAGAGAGAGGAGGGGGTGGTGGTGGTGAAAGGGAAATATTAACGTTAGAGAGAAACATCAATTGGCTGATTCCCAAATGCACCCCAACCAGGGCTGGACCCCACAATGTGTGTGCTCTGACTGGGACCCGCAACCATTTTGGCATTGGGGCTGGGTGACAACCAACTGAGCACCTGGCCGGGGCTCTTTTTATCTTTTTAAACGTGGCCACTGAAAACTTCACATCACATTACGTGGCTCACTTCTATTTCCATCGGACAGCGCTATTCCAGACTATTGTTTTTAACTTGGTTTCCAGCGCTTTTTTCTATGATTCATGGGAAATCCCCTCCACTTGTTTCCCAATCTACTGGCCGCCAAAATAAAAAGCCATTGTCTGAACTCTTATTTCTCCCCACTTCTTCAGTCAGTTCTAAAAGCTCCACTGAACAAATCCGCTAGTCTCCTGACCAACGCATTTCTCTTGAGAATGTACGCCTTCTCCTGCCAAGAGTCTATTATTTCCTCCCCTTACTCTTCCTACTACTCAAAATTAGCAGAAGAAACCACCATTCCAAGTAAAACATGCCCATGACATAGCAGTAACCTAAAGAAATTCATCCTAGGAGAGAAATATAAGAATGTCCGTAACAGCACTGCCCACAATAGCAAAAATCTGGAAGCGGCCCAAATGTCTACTGATAGAATTGATAAGTATGTGCTGGTGTTTTCATGCAATGAAACGCTGTATGAACTGTAACTGCCCAAATCAACACGGGAAACCCTCAGAAACACTGCCGCGTGAAAATAGTCAGAGAAAGCTACACACTAAGGTTTCATTACCTAAAGTGTAAAAAAGGCAAAATGAAACAATATATTGTTTATGGATGGACAGATACAGAGACTACGAAGTAAAGAAACGCTGACACAAGATCATGTTATCATTTAATTTAAATACAAGGGTTATAAAAGTTACACTTCGAGGACTTCCTAGTTAGCTTTGCTCAGCCGTTCCCTTCTGCAGACTGCACGCATACAGCCCCTCTCTGACGACACAGAAGGACCTGGGCTGCAGAGTGATTACAGTGCAGGTCCGCACACGCCCATGGCAGGGAGTTAATTACTCTGGCTGAAGAGCCATCAATTTCCAGCTGGGCTGGAGAAAGTGCCATCTAGTTGGAGCCAATACGGCAGTTAATGAAGCACTGCAGGTGCAAAATGACAGCAATTTAAAAGCAAGACAAAAGCTTGCTAGAAAATGTTACTTTCGGAATATCTGAGTAAGGCAGAAAAACCCAAAGCCTGGAACATCTGTAGTAACAAATCGTAAAGATTAGTTTCAATGTCTTCCTTCTATTGTGTACGTTAAATACTGACTGCCCCTACGTTAATCCCTTTTGCTAAATAAATAAATTTCAAAAATGTAGGAGAACACAAGTATTTTTATTTTCCAAGCAGAACACATACTTTGGTCATAACGAAATTTGCAGCCTTAACTAAGTCTCTTAGATTAATTTAATGGTGCTTTCCTAACAATCCCATTTTCTAAATCATTCAGAAATGCATCTTTGCATGACTTGGCATAAATTTACTGAGCTCAAAGCCCATGCTCAGGGGAGGGAGAGTAGCAGTGGAGGGGGGGAGGGGGGCCTGAGAAAGCCCCTCTGATAAGGGGGCACTGAAGCGTGGATCGAAAGGAAATGAAGATGAAGTCACGTGGCGATCTGGGAGCGGGATCCAGGAACATGCTCAGTGCGCTGGGCTGCTGGCAGGAGAGGCCTGGACAAACGGGAGCGTGGCAGACAGAGGAGGGGACATCACCAAGAGCCTCAAAGACCCCAGCTAAGAGTTGGCTTTGTGCCAAAACCGGTTTGGCTCAGTGGATAGAGCGTTTGCCTGTGGACTGAAAGGTCCCAGGTTCAATTCCGGTCACGGGCATGTACCTTGACTGCAGCACATCCCCAGTAGGGGGTGTGCAAGAGGCAGCTGATGGATATTTCTCTCTCCTCGATGTTTCTGACTTTCTATGCCTCTCCCTTTCTGTAAAAAAAAAAAAAAAAAAAAATCAATAAAATATATATATATATATATATATATATATATATATGTATATATAAAGAGTTGGCTTTGTGCTCTTGGTGAAAGAGAGCAGTAAGAGGATCGATACCCAGTAAAGTAGTAACTTGATTTACGTTAACTTTCTACATTGACATAATGTTCTATATCTGTACAGTCTGTATAGTAGCCACTGACTAGTTGTAGCTATATAAATTAATTAAAATTAAAAATTTAGTTTTTGCATTTGACTAGTCACATTTCAAGTGCTCAGGTGGCTAATGGCTGCATTACATAGCGCAGTTTTAGGAGTCAGGAGGCCATTTCTAGGGGAGATATGGTGGTGACTTGGCCCCGGGTCATGTTAGAGGAAGTGGTAAGAATTGGTAAGATTCTAGATAAAGTTGTGAAGGAAGGATTTGCTGATGGACTCGATGTGCACAATTAGGGCTCAGGTCTGTGACTTGAACACTTGCAGAATGAGAGTACTTGGAGGAAGATAAATGTTTTTGAGGGGTCAAGTCAGAAGCTCTGTTTTGGACATGTTAATCTGAGATGCCAAAGGCATCCTAACAGAGATCCCCAGAAGTCTGTGGAGTTAAGAAGAGAGATCTAGGCCAAAGACACAAGTTTGGAATTCTAAGTATTTCAAACCATTCCACTGGTGAGATCACCTAGCAATCACTGTAGATGGTGAAAGGAGGTTCCAAGTTTGAGAAAGGGGCACTCTGATGTTTGAAGGTTGAAGAGTGAGAAGAAACTTATAAAGGAGATGGAGAAGAGGTAGCTGGAGAACCAATATAGAAAGAGTCTGAAAGCCAAATGAACTAAGTGTTTCAGAAAAGGAAGGAGTGCTCTGAGTTCCAGTGCTGGGGTAGCAACTTGAAGGCACCAGGAATATACAGGGAGGAAATGAAGTGTCTGGCATTGGGAGAGAGCTGGTGGGGCAGCTTTCTCCCAGACAGAAATGCTGGCAGAGGCCACTGTTCTCTGCTCAACCCCTTCCTGCGAAAAGCATATCTGCACCTCCTTCAACCTGGCTATCACTGTTTGCTCTGCCCTGGTGATTCCCTGAGACACCACCCCATCAATTTGCTGAGCCCACCCAAGCTATTTCCAGTGACTTCTGCATTTGAATGGCCTGTCTTGGCTCATGCTTCAGACTTTTCTAAAATCTCTCAAACAAGCAACATCTCATTTTAGCGTGCACCGTACCTCTAAGTGGGCCCAATCCTGGCACTAGTGCAGTAAGCCTTGGTTTGCAGCTTGGCCTTTACTGGATACTTTCAAGTCCAGCACAGATAGCAGCCATCTGCAAATCACTTTGTAGCTCATGCCAGGTGGCCCCTGGCAGAACATAGGTGGTGGATAAACTTGGCTTATACCTTTTGGGAGGCCCCAGATCAAAAGCTTCAGAACACAATGAAGCTCCACCAATGAACCATCTCCACAAGCAACAAACTCAAGGGTGGACTCAGCAGGCACCAGAGCCCCAATAAAGTAAGTGCTGCTCTGTGGGGTAGGCTCTTGCACAGATGATCCCACTGATGTGCCAACAGCAATCAAAGCACAACTGCAACAGGAGGGTGTACAAAGCTCACACAATGGGGGTTTGGAGGAAGAACTTGAAGTGTGCAGCTCAGATGATGACAGGGAGGCTGTGCCAACGGACCTCACAGGACACCTACTACATTAGGCCACTCTACCAAGCCCAGGAGGTGTAGCAACTCTACTGAATACATAGAAACAAACACAGGGGAGCTGCCAAAATGAGAGACAAAGACACATGTCCCCAAAAGAAAGAACATAACAAAACTCCAGAAAAAGAATTAAATAAAAATGGAGATAGCAATGTACTAGATGCAGAGTCCAAAACATTGGTTATAACGATGCTTAATGAACTTAGTAGATGAACTTAGAACAAGATGATCTCAAAGAGGCCCACACCAAGACACATCATAATTAAAATACATAGGTTACAGACAAAGAGAGAATCTTAAAAGCAGCAAGAGAAAAGCAGTTAGTTACCTACAAGGGAGCTCCCATTAGACTGTCAGTTGATTTTTCAACAGAAATTTTGCAGGACAGAAGGGATTGGCAAAAAAATATTCAAAATGATGAAAAGGACCTACAAACAAGATTGCTCTACTCAGCAAAGCTACCATTTAGAATTGAAGGACATATAAAGAGCTCACCTGCTCCCCCCGCAAAAAAAAAAAAACACAGCTAAAGAAGTTTATTACCACCAAACCAACAGTATTTGAAATGTTAAAGGATCTTCTGTATAAAGAAGAAAAAAAGATAAAGATATAAATAATAAAATGGCAGTAAGTACATATCTATCAACAATTGGATCTAAAAAACAAATGAACAAACAGAACAGAAACAGACTTATAGATACAGAAAACGATTTGGGGGAGGATAGGGGATTGGGTGAAAAGGGTGAAGGGATTAAGCCAGTGGTCGGCAAACTCATTAGTCAACTGAGTCAAATATCAACAGTACAATTGAAATTTCTTTTAAGAGCCAAATTTTTTAAACTTAAACTTCTTCTAATGCCACATCTTCAAAATAAATTCACCCAGGCCGTGGTGTTTTGAGTAAGAGCCACATTCAAGGGGCCAAAGAGCCGCATGTGGCTCTCGAGCCGCAGTTTGCCGACCACTGGATTAAGCAATACAAATTGGAAGTAACAGGACAGTCATGGGAATGTAAAGTACAGCATAGGGAATATCTATAATAATGAAGGCGTATTATGCTAATTAACCTGACGACCCCCTGCTGCCCCGCTGTGGCAGGCAGGGACCAAGGCAGCCACCACGGTGGCAGGGGCCAAGCCCCTTGCACGAATTTTGGGCACTGGACCTCTAGCAGCTAATAATATTCTAATACCTATGTAAAGGGTCAGATAGGGACAAGATCTATTGGGATGATCACTTGGTAAGTTATATAATGTTGCCGAAACCAGTTTGGCTCAGTGGATAGAGCATCGGCCTTTGGACTGAGAGGTCCCAGGTTCGATTCTGGTCAAGGGCATGTACCGTGGCTGCGGGCACATCCCCAGCAGGGAGTGTGCAAGAGGCAGCTGATCGATGTTTCTCTCTCATCGATGTTTCTGACTTTCTACCCCTCTCCCTTCCTCTCTGTGAAAAATCAATAAAATATATTTAGAAAAAAAAAGTTATATAATGTACTGGGATGTACACCTAAAACGAACATAATATTGTAATTCAACTGTAATTGGAAAATAAATGATTCAAAATATAAATAAAAATGGCTTCCTAAGTTAAGCCCCTTTTTGCTAGAATACATACTTGATTGAATCCCTAGTACAAAGTGCTATGCCCTTCTTTCCTTAACAACACCGACTATTCCCCAGAGAGAAGTATCTCCGACTATCGCTACCGTAGTTCATGCTTGATGTCAGGTGAGGTTCATCAGGTCTTGTATTAAACTTAAGAGCACAGAATATTATTTCTGTGAAAGACTGAGCAAAGACGGTAATGAGAAATAAAGGCAATTAAAACATTTTTTCCTTTTATTATTATACATATATTTTTTTATTTCAGAGAGGAAAGGAGAGAGAAAAACATCAATGATGAGAATCATTGATCATCTGCCTCCTGCACGCCCCCATTGGCGGCCGAGCCTACAACCCAGGCATGTGCCCTTGACTAGAACCAAGCCTGGGACCCCACAGTTTGCAGGCCAACGCTCTATCCACTGAGCCATACCAGCCAGGACAATAAAGGCAATTTTTATTGTGACTGGACAGAGAATAAATGTTTACTTGCCATTTATTACTTTTGAAAATAAGAAAAGAGATAAATGAGAAATTATAATAAAAATAAACAATTAAAAAAAAAGAGGGAGTGACCGACTGTGTCAAACGCTGCTGGAGAATAGTCCATTGTATTCCAAACACAAAGATCCTTGATGACCTTCACAACAAGGTCTGAATGCCCACTGCCACTGAACTCCTGGACTAGCCTCGTGACTGATCTCCTTTGTGCTAATAATTCTGCCAAGCATGTCGTCTATGTTGTTGCTGTCAGTGTTAACTTTCTAAAACGTAAGTTTTCCTACACTGTCACGCAGCTAAATGAACCTTGCCCAATAGTATATGACCTATAGCAGTAGCAGCCAAACTTCAGGGTATACATCAAAATCACCTGGGGGTAAATAGGCTCCAATACCCAAGTATCCTGGGGGAGACCTAGGAACTCAAGTATTTTTTAAGGAATAGCCCCCAAAATGGTTATAAACCATGCAGACCAAAGGACAAAGTCCAAACTCCTTAACAAGGCAAAGTTTTTCCAAATTTGGTCCCAAACTTCCTGATTAGCTTCTTTCTATTCTACTCCAGATGACAAATAGATGCTTCCACAAGCTCAAACTAATCATTCAAATTAAATGCATTTCCCTGAACACGCCATTTTCTTCCAGATAGTCCTGTCTTTTACACAAGCTGCTCCTGACCCTTAGAAGACACCGTTAATCTGGCTGTGCCCAGCAAGCTGTGACTCATGCTTCAAGAACTAGCTTAAATGTCACTGCTAGTGTGAGGCCTTCCTTGTCCAGCTCCCCAAACTCTGTTAGCATTTCTATACAACTTTTATCACACTTTCTGCCTACTCTTCAACTCCAGGAGGCAGAGTTGTGCATTGTCAACACACTATCTGGCACACTGCAGACATTCAATAACCACGAATGACTGCTGACCGGCCCTAAGACGCATATACTGGAAAGCGCTCCAAGGATCGAGGCACTGTCACTGCAAGGCCTGGGGAGGCCAGGGACAGATTTGTCTGCAGGACACTCCCTGTGTGCCACATGAAATATGACTGGAGCTCAGAGAGCATAAAGGAGACGAGAGACACTCAGAGGGGGCCACACAATGAACAGTTCTTCCTCTACTAAGACAGATACAGACTTAATGTGAAAAACAGGATTTGAAATCTATAGGTTATGGTTTCAAATAAACATTTTAAGCTTTTGTCTTAAAAGACATTTCCAAAAACTAAACAAAATCTGGCCTTTTACAAACAGTTTGCTGGATCTAGTAACTGCCTCATCCCTTTTGTAGGATGGGACTCAAAGCTCTTGCTCTAACTTAGTTCATTGAAGTAACATTCTAGAGAGACTAAGATCACACACTAGACCGTTACACAAGCTTATCAGCTTTTACTTGTTCCTGAGGTATCAGGGACAGTATGTGGTAGAGTGGCACAAATCTCTCACCTGTACCCCCCAAAGAACTTACTCCATATCTCCTATTAAGAAATGGACCTAGAAAGTTCCCATGGTCCCCAGAGACTGCCTTCCAGAGCTGCTCCATGAACAAGTCTCGGCGACGTCTTTAGTTCTACAACTTCCCCCAGAGCGCCTAGTCTGTATTTTAGCAGATAGCTCCTCAAAACTTTGCAGAAAAATCAGAACCTGGCAATTTTCTGGTTCATCTGTGGGTGAATCCTTGAAGGCAACCAATTTCTGAATACTGACACAACAGAATTTAAAAGCAGCTTTAATAATATATACAATTAAAAAACCAATACAGTATTAGAAAAGTATATGATGTAAAAGGAATATAACCATAATGCTTTTCATGCAAAAACATCTACTTTGTATGTACAATACAATAAAAAAGACTTGATATTTGTTTTAAAAATCTTGATCTTTGGATTTTTCAAATTTAAGACTACTATTATTCCTTTTATGCCCACAAAAACCAGTCAACCACCTGAATAAGATCTACTTTGGAACTGTGGACACACACAATCGCTTACCTGGGGGGAAATAAACTGGGGAGGCACTTGCGCCCGGAGACTAGGAGAAGAATTTAGCGGCTGCACTGGTGTGTGCATGCCTCTCGATTGTGCTGTGCTATTTCCAAACAGACCATGATTGCCACCCTGCAAACACAACGCAACAATAAGGCTTGTTAATATAAGAACATGAAATAAGAAACAGTCCAGACTTTCTATCCCTCAGAAGAATCACATCTTATTTTCCACTGAATCACAGAATTTTGTGCCTGAAAAGTTCCTGATCTGGGAATGCTCAGGAATATTTTTCAAACCCAATTATAGCCTTATCATCACCATTCTTGTAATCTGATTAACTCTATAAACCAAAAGGGTTAAATTTAGTCAAATGTTAGAAAAGGCACTCGTTTTATTCTTTATTTTTTGTATTGAAAGACACAGGCCATATACGATTTATTTCAACTTGTTTAAGATTGGGTTTACCATATTTATTCTCAAGCCTTATAAACTGAGATCCATCTTGAAAGGCAACTGAATAAAAGTGCAGGCTTATGAATAATATCACTGTGAAACAACACATGATACTAGTTCTCTGGTTAGTTCAATCATCAAATCAGTGTCAACCAACCATGAGCCTAGCCCCGCCCAGCTCCACGAGAACCCTACGCCAGGTCTCAATACCCTTCTCTGCATTGGGTCTGCTTAGTCCCTTCTTTGCCAGATGAGGAAATCTGAATCAACCATAGAACGAGATGAAAAGAAAGGGGAAAAGAGAAAAAATCTTTACAGGGACACCAAAACAAACATTACTCACCTGTAGCTTCCCATTCAAACGTGCGACTATTAGTCTAGTTAATAAACAAACTTAACTGCCTGGTTTCTGGAGGACCAACTCACTGGAGCACTTCTAGACTGTTCCACAAAGCTCTAGAAAGCGGGGCTGAACGGCCCCTTCCTTCCTGAGAAAAGTCCTTCAGCAAAGACCCCGCACACCACCCTGGACACCGTGTCCCCCTGCCGGAGGCAGCTTTCCAGGCCCACGCAGGGGTCGTGCTCACTAAGAAAGTTTTCCCCAAAGCCTTCTTCCTCATTTCTCACTCAAATTAACCCAGCCCACCTCTATGTCCTCAAAACACTTTAAAGCTCTCTGATAATGCCCATCATCAAATTACATTTTAGTTATTGTCCATGTGGTCTTCCCACCACATGTCCTTCTTTGTATCCCCAAAGCTCCATAAAGCCCTGGTCTGTAGGATGAGCACATCACCTGCAAACATCCACGACCCACCGATTTCGTCTCCTTGAGGATGTCCCACTGAACGTCATCAGCGAAGACAGCTATACCACTGCTTATACCAACCATGTGTAAATGAACTGAAGAAACTACCATCATCTTATCCCTGGAATCGTGGGAATAAGGTATTTAAAAAATTTTCTAATGGCATAAAGTTCTAGGATACCGAAGATATTTTGATGGCTTAATGATTTAAAACAGGTTAAGAGAATGCTACAAGGAAATTAATAAACTTGAAAGCATTGAAAATAAAAATGATTATGAACATAAAGTAGAAATGGCAATAAAAAAATCTGTGTCTATCTAAAAAGAAAATCAAAGATTCACCATAAATTTTAAATCTCCCAAAGAATTGTTTAAATAAGAAAATACTAATTCTAAAAACGTGAATATCTCTTTTTCTCCTGTTTTAATAATCAAGTGTCACCCGAAGGTGAAATGACTCACTCAGCTCTAACTTTTCTGTGGCCATGGTAGCAGTCAATAGCTTAGCTACTCATCATTCCTAGAACACAGGAAGCGTTTACTTTACTGAGAACATTCTGCGAGGCCAGGATGGCTGAGTGGTCTGAGAGGCCGGGCGGTCTGGGGGCGGCGGCCAACCAGAGGCGGTGCCCAGAGGTCTGACAGGTTGGCGACCGCTGGTCTAAGGAATATTTGGCTAAAACTGTTCTCACTGACACTTTACTATCGAACTAATAATCTTGTATTACATGTGAATTATTCATATGGACCGGTCCTTGGATGGTGGGGTTTCTGGTAGATAAGTCCTTGCCATATTCCATGTTTTAACAAGTTCAAAGCTGCTTTGTGAGGGTCATTTTAAATTTTAATCTCTTTTGGTAAGAAGTATTAGGAACTTGCTGCCCTAGCTGGTCTGTCTCAGTGGATAGCGTGTCGGCCTGTAGAATGAAGGGTCCGGGGTTCGATCCCAGTAGGGGGTGTGCAGGAGGCAGCCAACCAATGATTCTTTCTCATCATTGATGTTTCTATCTCTCCCTCTCTATCTCTTCATCTCTGAAATCAATAAAAATACATTAAAAAAAGGAACCTGCAATTTTTAGTTTTGTAAAATCAAGCCCTCCTTTCTACGCTTAGTGTCTCTAAAGGTACACCAAGCAGTTTGATATATCTGATGTGTCACTATTATAGAGAAGTCAACAGTATTCTATCAACACACACCTTCTGTATTTTTTTTATATGAAACGTTGGCTTTACATGCTAGTCCTTTTCTTGGCTCAGAAGTAGCTACTGTGCCCAGCAATGTACTTCGTGGCAATCTTACAGGCTGAATCTTTTAGAAATTGGGAAAATGGTCACCAAAATGTACACACTAATGATGTCTAAAACTTTACTGTGATATGTGAGGCTTTTATGGTGACCTGAGTTCTCATAAGTATTGGTGAAATTTGCCACGACTTCACTGTTTAACATATAAAGGTACATACATTACAAAGAGCTACCAAGCTGATTGAAATCTTAGGTGATTTGAAAAGAAAAACCTTACGTTTTACGTCTGTATTTAAAAAACACACGGAAAAACCAGGGCCACATCTGGACAGAGTGCGTGTGTTGCCCTTGCTCATGATGGGCTTTGCAGCACTCCACAGACCAACGGGACACAGAGGCCGGGGCACAGCGGGCGGCCAGCCTGTGACACTAATGCTCATGGATGACGGCATTTGATTATCATGTGATCCTGGACGGGTGTATAATTACCATTAATGAAGAGTGTTTTGACCACTTTGTATTTTCTGCACCTCAACCGGAGACAAAAAGGCACCCCCCCAAACACCGATATAATTGTTCTTCTATGTTAATGTAAGTTATACATATCCATATCCTCTGTGGAAACATCAAGAGAAACAATGAAATATAAAGGAAAAATATAACCTGTAACTCCCAAACTAAGAAATAACCAATCCAAACACGAGGACATAGTATAATCCATTAAAAATGTGCTTTAACCAATATGAACACATGGATATAAAATCCATTTTTTAAAATATGCTAAGGCAATAATTAAGAAGCATACGAAAGAACTACATGCATCGTGAGGACTATGGCATAAGAGATGTTTTACTAGCATTCTTTATGTGTGAAGAATCATGTGGAAATAAAACGAGTGCAACTAAAAACTCCATGCCCTTCCCTGGCAGCCTGCGGCGGAAGCCACAGAACTGTGACTGGGAAAACATCATTGTGGAGTCACTGCCATAAAGGGGTTGCCTCCAAATTCCTGGTTTTCTCAACAAAAACTGCAACAGAGCTCCTGCAGGGGGACAGACAAGGCCTGCTGAAGCCCCTCGGTCCCACGCAAGCAAGTGGGCATCACCATGCCAGCCTTGCCCATCTTGTTTCTATGGCACGGCCTTCCCCAGAGACTCCGGATCAGACCCTAGCCGAGAGGCTGCTCCAGGTGAAGGAAGCGCTGCGGCAGCTGAGCAGCATCATCTTCTCAGAGCTCAGTTACCTGATAAAGTTACCTTCCTCTGGCCAATTGTATCTCACACTGTACAGACACTAGATTTTAAGATGCTGTCGCCCTCAATTAGCAGTTTTATTAAACTGGAAATACCTTAAAAGTATAAGTACTTGACATTCAATACGATGTTAAAAATGGCAAATATGTTGCTAAATTAGATGATGTAAGTTACCTACGTAGCCTCTCAACATTTTCCGTAGGCAGTTATTAGTTAACTAGAGAGCGGGGAATGAGAAGACAAAAGAAACAGATTTAAAATAAAATCCGTGTTGAGAAACATGAAGAGAGATGGGTTCTACGGGCTGAAAGATCTCAAGCCTATACTTAATATCATTCTGTGCATTCAGTAATCAACAAATTTCCCAAGACAGACAAATGATGCAATCAACTTCAGACCAGGGCCAAGGCGAGGCCACAGTCAAGCAGTTTTAAGTGTGAGAGGCCTCCTTACTTGTCTAGCAGCGAAGTTTTGGGGGTGGAGCCCTGTGCCGATTGCTCCAAGGCTGGCGTTGGGCAGTGTGGAACCAGAGGGAGACAGCTTGTAGCTGGAAGAAGGGGAGAAGGGAGGGCAGGGAGCCTCATCGCCAAGGCACCCGTCTTGATTGGAGAAAGGCAAAGTCAGCTGGAAAGCAGTAGTTAGCCAAGCACCAGGGTTGGTTAGTGAAGCCACAGAATGCAAGAAGGGAAAAGAGAGAAAACACTAGGAGTAAACGATGTTAGAGTATATTAGCAATAAACAAGGCCAGAATTTGGATCTGATAATCATCATCACACTTTGCCCAACAGACACCATCTGTCATCGTCTTTGACGTAGATTTTTATTATCCTCTAAGTTAGTAACATATTCTGTCCGCTGCACTAAGGCAAAAATTGCCAGATACTTTATTTTTATGCATCTAATACTGATTAGTCTTTGCAGCTGCAGAAATAGAAGCCAGAGTAAGTCTTCTTGTGAATATGTTGGGCCAGCATCAATGGTGTCAAAAACGTGCCAGATCTAAAAATTTTGGTTTTAACTGCTTTCTGAAGACCATGAACACCGCAAGCTGGTATTCTGAATTCAGGAATAATCTCCTCCATTAGAATTGTTAAAAATCAAAACAAATAGCCGAGACCGGTTTGGCTCAGTGGATAGAGCGTCGGACTGCGGACTGAATGGTCCCAGGTTCGATTCCGGCAACGGCATGTACCTTGGCTGCGGGCACATCCCCAGTAGGGGCGTGCAAGAGGCAGCTGATCGATGTCTCTCTCTCATCGATGTTTCTGACTTTCTATCCCTCTCCCTTCCGCTCTGTAAAAAATCAATAAAATATATTTTAAAAAAATCAAAACAAATAGGTATACATGATTTATTTAAATCAAGGTAGTTAAGAGTTTGAAATTATGTCACTGTAACTAGATCACTAAAGAAATGAAAAAAGATCAGCAAAGAATACTTAGAAATAGCAAAGGAGAAAGTTCATCGTGACAGCTAGAAGGCAAGGCTTTCAGAGATAAAGTTTGCATAAGATATTGAAATTTAATTTTCAACTGCACAAAAATCAGCAGAAAAAATAATTCAGAAATGTCTCTAAAATTTCTTCTACATGCTTTCATTTCTCTCACTATGTAGACAGTCAGACAGACAATTTCTCTTCTCCAAACTCCATACATTTTCTGAAACTTAGACCTTCACATGCTCATATCGATACCTAAAGACATGGTTCTAGCTCCTGCAACATCACCGGTTGAAATCAACTGTTTTCATGTCACCACTTAAATCAGATGATGTTTATGTTTTGTTCATTAATTTAGTTCAATAATTCTATGATTCCTCCTGGAATTACCAAAAGACAAACAGAAACCAAAGTGGTTCTCATGATTATCTTAAATAAAGGATTCAACTCACCTTCTCAAAATAAGGCCCACTATCTGTGGTTCCCATGTCTTTGGAATTAGGTGGACGGAACCCAGATCGATCCTTCCTCATGATATCATTAAAATCCCCGAGATTCATTGCTCGCTTGTCCACATCAAATTTTTTATCTGTAAGGCTCCCTGAAAGGTATCACAGGAAAATTTCAAGAATCAATGTCTCCCTTATGACCAAGAGTGACCTGCCCCATTCTCCTCCCTGGGGCGCTGGGTCTGAGAACAGAAGAGCTCTCAATAGTTCCGGCTGCTGGTGACCCTCCCTGGAAACACGGATCCTTTTTAAAAGGACACCACCACAAACAAACAAACCCAACATGCATCAGTTGTAGTTTGTTTCCTACGGAAGACTGAAAGACAACCTTAGGGCTAAGCTGGTAAAAATCTGACTCAAAAATTTACTCTGGCTATTGACATGCTTGATGAGTATGTCTTGCTCATACGTTCGAACGTCCTCAGTGACAGAATTTGTCTTTTGATGCTAGTATAGCATCTGTCAGAGACAAAGGAGTGGGGTTGTGAAACACAGGTGTCTATAACAATAAAAGTGTAATATGCAAATGAGACCGGACGTCCTTCTGGAAAAAGCCAGTGGCCAGAAGGAAGCCGGGGTCCTGGGTGCCGCTGGTGGCTGGAAAGAAGTGATACACACACAGCCGGCTGCTGGGAGAAGGAAGGCCTACTCTTGCACGAATTTTGTGCATCGGGTCTCTAGTTACGAATAAAAAAATCAAAGCAGCATAATTGTTGCCTCTAAAATTTAGAATTTGCCCTAACTAGTTTGGCTCAGTGGATAGAGCGACGGCCTGCGGACTGAAGGGTTCCAGGTTTGATTCTAGTCAAGGGCATGTATCTTCGTTGCAGGCACATCCCCAATGGGGGGTGTGCAGGAGGCAGCTGATTGATGTTTTTCTCTCACTGAAGTTTCTAACTCTTTATCCCTCTCCCTTCCTCTGTGAAAAATGAATTTAAAAAAAAGTTTAGAACTTGGAACACATGAGATGGTGTGCCACGTGACTTGTGCCATGTAACTCCCAGGTGCAATGATAATTTCCACTTCTCTTTCACAGCGTTATAAACTTGCTATTGTGCACTGACATGATCAGTGCCCCTGAAGATTATTCCTAGTTATTCTCATATTTAAAATATCACAGATCAAAGACTATGTCCTTATTATGCAGGGCTGTTTGCTTTGTTCTTGGTTTGATTCTTTTTAAGAAGGTGAGCAGCAGCGTCTTTCTGAAGGTCCCACAGACAAAGGGCTGCCCCTGCCTCTGCTCCACTTGTAATGGGAGAGCCAGTCAGTAATGAAACATCCCAGGGCAGGCAGGACTGGCAACCTGAGAGCGGAGTCTGGCAGGGCCACAGACATACTTTGTTTGGCCACACACAGCATTTTTAAAACTGGAATGAGCTCCCAAAATTTAAAAATCAGAATATCAATATACATCTGAAGGTCTTCTGGCCTCTCTTCAAAAACCGAAAGATCTGGCAAAAGTATTATTGCTGAGCCTGAGCTCCTCCATGGCAACAACTGCTAAGAGCCGAGCAAGGCTGGCTCCTTTAGGTGGTCCGTCCCCTCTCCACAGCTAACCAGTGGCCTCCAAACCCGGTTCCTGATTCTTGGCACACATCGCTCATTTACATCACTTTCCTGGCTCTTGCAGTCATCTGGGTTTTCAAGCCCTACCTCGTGTCTGGCACAGTACCTTCCACAGAGTAAATGTTCAATACGTGTCTACTGAACTACGTCCGTCTCAACTCAAACTGAGCAGGGGATCCCAACAGGATGTCGTTAAGAAAATTATTCCATTCAGATTGGTGGAGTGATACACACCTACAGACAAATCCATTTTGCTGCTTGGATTATCTTCAGTTTGATTCTGAAAAGTAAAGAACAATGGGGGAAGATGAAAGGTTTGAATTGAATGTTTGAATCAGTGAAGAAATGGCATTATTCATGTAAGAGTCCCATGTCACTACTGGCACTATACAAGGACAATCACACTTGGAATAAAGACAATATTTTTGATCGCTGCTGGTGCCTCTATTCCTAAATTCAATTTTCGCATAGAATTAGCTTCAGTAAATCTATGGAGCAATAGCTAAACAGCTGCTTGTAGAAATAAAGCCCTGTCCTCAGGTTCAAGTCAACTCAGGATCAAATTTCATAAGTGGCAGCCAAATGATGACAACTTCTTCTCGTGACTTGTCAAGTCATCAAACTGGAAATGTGCAGCCCAGTCAAAGTCATCTGTCTTTTGGCAACCAGGGCCAGGGTGTCCCCAGAGCGTTCCCAAGAGATAAAAGAAATGAGAAATTCTACAAGAATTCCCTAGATAATTAGTCACAAATAATCTCTCTAGTTATTTTGCTATTGATATCTTTTGAAACTAGTACAGTAGTTGGGAAAACTGTATCATATTTAAGTGCCTGTTTTTTTTTTCCCCTACTTGCATAAAGAAAAAAATACAAGGACTACAACTTAAAAACATACATATAACCTTTAAATATTGGAGTATTTGATTAAGAATCAAAGAACTGAAAACATATCTAATCCAAACCAGGAACACTGTTTAACCAGTTTCTAAATCTGTAATTTTATACTATATGTGACAATGGTCTTAAAATTTGTACTAAAATTAAAAGTCGGGATACATTACACATAGGAAAAAATAAAACTTACCAGCAATCCCATATTTGAAAACTGTTTGGCAATAGGATTCATCCATGAATCATTGTTTCCTCCTTTTAGTGCGCACTACAGAAATGAAATATGTAACCTCAGAATCAAATCATTTATTTTTTTAACTTCATATCTGAGTTACATAAACACAGAATGAAAGTAGAGAAACAAGAGTTTACCTTTTTGAACCATAATTATTCCTCTTTGTTTATTTGCATATTTTATATACTAGTCTAAAAGAGTAATAAGCCTTAGATATATCTATGTTTTCATTCTTATTTTCTTTTTGTCACACTGAATTAAAAATAACTGGAAAAATTTGGTCAATATCAGATTTTATAAATTATAATGTTTGCATGCTTGTACCTTCCCTTTTCCTATCTCCTTGTAACCCATGCCAGTTGGTAAAAAAGAAGATGTTTGATGCTAGTGCACGAAGCCATATTACACTGGCCATTATTCTGTGTGGATACAATGAAGAACTTGTCCATGTAGTACTTCGTCCGTTTGCTTCATGGCATAAAAGACATGGGTCCCCAATGGGAAAGAAGCCCAGCAGAAGACACCATCAGCAATTTATTGCAAAATAAGGCACACATGAGTTTTTGTTTGTTTCTTAATGGGTCCAATTAGTTTCTCCTCTGAACAAAGACACTAATCACCAGCTCCACTTTTATTTCTGTGGAGAAAGCAGGTGGAACTATGATATGGACTTGCTGGGGGTAGGGGTGATGTGATGGGGGTTTGTGCACTTGTACATTCTAGAGTTAAAAAATTCTGTTTGTATTCTGATGTTTTTCTCATCAATTTATTTTTTCATGTGTGTGTGAGTTGTTGTTTTATACATATATATATACACACACACACACACACACACATATATATATAATCATTTAAAGTGTTACAAATAGTAGTACGTTTCCTCCCCCCATTAGATCCCCCCTACCCCCCCACATGCTCTCAGCTGCCCCCTCCCGTCTTGTATCCATTTGTTATGCTAATATGCATGCATACAAGTCCTTTGGTTGATGTCTTACAGCCCCTGCCCCCCACCGTCCCCTGCCTTCCCACTGTAGTTTGACAGTCTGTTCAATGATTCTTTGCCTCTGTATCTATTTCCCCCCCGCCCCATTTCTTTTCTTTAAAAAATCTAGCATCTGCATACTAGAGATAAACATATAAGAACAAAAAATGTTTGAGTCTCAGTTTCAATGTCCAACAATTCTGAGTCCCAGTTTCAATGTCAAATAGTTCCTTGTGTGTACATGTCAGCAATGGTATCTGAAGGGTGGACAAATGGTGGCAATGCAGGTCCCACCCTCTCTGGTTTGGTTCTGGACAACCTGCAGCGACGCACAGCTGCTGACTGCTAGCATGGCAAGGTGTCGTCAGCGTCCTATCAATTTATGATTCTTGACAGCACTAAGGTACTTAAGTTCAGGTACATGTTTAAAGGTAAAAACGAACAAACCCACCCCTCACTGGAGGGAGGGGAGAATCGGTAGTTACTGTTTAATGGGCATAGAGAGTTTGTTCTGCAAGATAAAGAGAATTTTGTGGATGGCAGCACAACAATGCACTGTATTTAATGCCACTGTTGGGAGGAGGGTCTGGGCCTTGGAATTTCCTGCGCTGGAGAGAAACCAGCCGTGCTGATGGCCACTGCAGAGGCCACCTCACTCCGGCTTCTGTACACACTCATGAGGCGCTACTCTGAGGACTCTCTTGGCTTCAGAGCGCAATAGCACGAGACATTTATAGAATAATTTATAATTATTCTTTGGAAGCCTTGAAAGCTTCCAAAGAATAATTATAATATCGAAATTAGAAGTAAAAACAATCTATCTTTGAAAATTCCATTTTACCCATAGCAACAGTTCTGTGGTTCGTGGTTTCAAAGTCATGGGGAAGGAACATGAGGGGTAAAGAGGAAGCAGTTATTTGTTCCCAAGAAAACATTTTTCTCTCTTACTTAGGACCTCAGGGACTCCCGCTGCCCTACTTCTTCTACTAAAAAATTCTCAGCTCTGCCTTCTGTGAATGAATGAGCACGCTCAAACATTCCTAAAGCAGACTACCTTCATTTGCTTCTTTCCTCCTTGTCCCCAGCTTGCCGAGTTGTGGGAGGAAGCGCTTCCCTGAGAGCCGGCAGTGTTCCAGACTCCTCCATCGTCCTCCTCTTCCCAGCTGGAATGGCGCGCTCCTGTCACTGGCCCGTCACTCTCCCCCCAGCCGTCTTGCATAGATTTGGAATCTTTAATAAAAGAAGGAATCAACTGTATGTGATAGCTATAGAAAATGACACAATAATCGTTCCTTGTAAATACAACATATATGTAACAAAAGCTACAACAATCACTGTTAATACATACTGTAATTTTACCTATTGTGTCTTATATGACAAGAAAACATTGTTCATATTTTAGAAAGCAGAAAATGGAAACCCGTGAAGGTTTAATGACACAAAGTTAATAAGCCACAGAATTAAGATCTCCTGGCTTCTGGTTTAATGATGTTCCCTTATACAAAGTTTTAGGAAAGTCAAACTTGAAAAGAACCCATCACTACTTTATAAGAAATTTCACATCTCTATTGCTCTTAATGAGCATGGTATACTACAGTTTTTCCTTCTAAAAATACGTTGTGATTGACAATAGACATTTCAAATATGAGGTATGATAAAGAACACCCGTCTACCTTGTTTGGGGTGAAGTTAAGAACATGAAAAGGGGAAGAAAAAAGATTTTGTTAGATTCTGAATATCAATATTATGGTGAAAGAAAAATTCACAGAGAACCGTAAAAATGTGTAATTTATTAATATACTAGAGGCCCTCTGCGAGAAATCACACGGCCCCACCCACCCACGCGCCACTGTAGGACTCCAGACCCCACGGCACCCTCTGGTGACTAGTTGTTTGGTTGTTACGGCGTTAGGGCCACTGGGCTTTTATAATATAGACTAGAGGCCTGGTACATGAAATTCATGCAGGGAGAGTGTGTGTGTGTGTGTCCCTCACGCCAGCCTACACCCTCTCCAATCTGGGATCCCTCTCACAATCCAGGACTGCTGGCTCCCAACCGCTCGCCTGCCTGCCTAACTGCTCCTAACTGCTTCTGTCTGCCAGCCTGATCACCCCCTAACCACTCCCCTGCCAAACTGATCAATGTCTAACTTCTCCCTTGGCAGCCTGGTCACCCCTAACTGCCCTCCTCTGCCAGACTGCTCGCCCCTAACTGCCCTCCCCTGCTGGCCTAGTCTTCCCCAACTGCCAGCCCAGTCACTCCTAACTGCCCTCTTCTGCTGGCCTGATCACCCACAACTGCCCTCCCCTGCAAGCCATCTTGTGACAGCTATCTTTGACCACATGGGGGCAGCCATCTTGTGTATTGGAGTGACGGTCAATTTGCATATCACTCTTTTATTAGATAGGATATATTTGAAATGTGTTAGACACTAATAAAGATCCTAGGCAAAGACAATGTGCAAGCAATGATTTTTAAAAGATAGGTGGAAAAAATTGGAGATAAGACAATGGGAAAGGAGGATAGGAGGGAGGAAAGAAGGAAGGGAGGGAGGGAGGGAGGAAAAGAAATCAATGATGAGGGCTCTAATGTTAGAGGAAGTAGAATGTCAGTATCCATGATGTACTCTACCAACATCCCCTTCTAAATAAAGACCTTTAATCTGGAAATTGGGATAAATCCTTTACTTCCCTGTAAAAATACTGTATGGAACTGAAGGATACATTTTGTCGTAGTGAGACTACAAACTGACGGAAGAAGGGAAAATTCACAAGATATCTTGCCTACGCACCTCCATCCATACCTTCACTTTACCAAATGACAGGACATTTATGGAAGGGGTAGCTATTTGATTTAGATAGCTGCATATGGAGAGTCTAAAGCCAAAAAAGTGGCTCACTCCTTGGATGACTGTTGCATTCTCTAGGACCAGGCCTGTGACAATCATGAAGGCACCCATGATGTACACAGGGCACAAGGATGTTGCTTTCTTCTAACTGTGGCACCCCCACCCCCACACATATGGCCCAAGTGAACCTGATGGACCCTCCATGGGGTTCATCCAGCCTTACATGAAGGGCTTTCTCACTGGACAGTAGAGGCAAGGCTTGGGGGCTATTTTCCCTGCTACTGAAAATGTCATTGAAAATCAGGATGGTTTCTTCTGCATGAGACATTTCATTATTATGTAAACACTAGAGGCGCGGTGCTCAAAATCCATGCACTCGAGTGGGAGGGCGGGCCCCTCAGCCTAGCCTGTGCTCTCTCACAGTCTGGGATCCCTGGGGGGATGTCAGGGAGCAGGCCTAAGCCTGCAGTTGGACATCCTTAGCGCTCCTCGGAGGCAGGAGAGGCTCCTACCACCACTGCTGTACTTGCCAGCTGTGAGCCCGGCTTCTGGCTGAGCAGCGTTTCCCCTGTGGGAGCGCACTGACCACCAGGGGCAGCTCCTGCATTGAGCATCTGCCCCCTGGTGATCAGTGCATGTCATAGCGACGGGTCAATCTGCCAATCTATCTATTTGCATATTAGCCTTTTATTATATAGGACAGGCCTTATGTCATCCTCTGACAAGCAATAGGAATTAAAAGCCCAATATAAATAACATACTGACCCCTTTATAAAAACAAAGACATCCATGCAACCCTTTTTTCAGAGAAAGGAGCTGAACTTTCAAAAAATGTCTTCTTATAAGAAAAATAAAAAGAGAGCTTATTTTTAGTCATAGATATTTGTAGTCTAGAAACAATGATAACAGGGTAATGACCAGCATCAATTAATAGGCTGTGATGGTCTAAGATCCTTCCTCTGAATAGTACATATTCAAATTACCCCGAGAAAGGGGAACTATAACTACAGCTATGACTACAGATATTCCTGAAGAGTAGAAAACATTTTTTATAAAATACATTTTATTGATTTTTTACAGAGAGGAAGGGAGAGGGATAGAAAGTCAGAAACACTGATGACAGAGAAACATCGATCAGCTGCCTCTTGCATACCCCCTACTGGGGATGTGCTAGCAACCAAGGCACATGCCCTTGACCGGAATCGAACCTGGGACCTTTCAGTCCGTGGGCGTACGCTCTATCCACTGAGCCAAACCGGTTTTGGTGAAAACATTTTTTAAAAGTGGAGAAAAGTGAGGGTTTTATGATGAAAGAAAGGTGATTCTGAGGTTGGGGAAGACATAAAAATCCTGAAAGTACTGCTAGAGTACCCCCTCGTGCCGAGGGCCTGTTAATGTCTTTCAACAGCTTTTTGGATGTATTTCAAGTCTACAGAATGGCAGCTCCCATGACAATACAACCAGTTTACAATGAAAGTCAAAGTCTTTATAAAGTGTTTTTTATGAAGTGGAAGAGATCCCTAATTTTAAAAATGTACTCAAACCATAATCCAATACAATTTTTCATTCTTGCTCAAATGTTGAGCATTTAGGATGGCCACGCTTTTAAATCAAAAGACAATTCCTTAAGTCTGCAGCATGGTAGGGAAGAGATGTTGGAATACTTTTTAAGAAAACTACAAACAAATGAAAACGGGCATTTACATTTCTCAACTGAGGAACGTCCACCGAGACATTCCAAAGCATCAGTTTACAAAGTTTTGCAAATTACTGTGACTACATATTGCCAGCTGGATCAAGTATAGCTTAGATTTTCAAAGTATGACGTGCTTTGTTTAAAAAATTCAAATGAAGACATCTTTGCCAGGTTCTATGTGGGTGGATGTTGCGTGAGAGACAAAGGGAAAATAGGAAGGAACAGAAGATTGCAGTCACTGGGCAGCAGAGACTATGTCCCACATTAAAAGCCAGGAAACTCTTTATAATTATACTAAAAGAAGTAGAAATGCAAAATAGATGAGGAAAGCAATATTTCAGTTACTGGGAAAGCAAGCAAGAAAGCAAGCAAGAAAGCAACCAAGTCCCCACCCACCATTTGCTCCCAACCATTTATTAAAGGTTCAACGTCCTGAGTCTCACTGTAACAACAATTTAAACACTAAACAGCCCTCCCTAAAATGTCTGACCCCCCAAATTAACAGAGAATCCCTAAAAAATAACACTGTATACTTACTAGGTTTCATGGCATTTGGAGCGCTGGAAGGTGCATTCCCCCAGCCTGTGGTCGCCGCTCCTGTGTCATCCATTTCGCCCCACCCGGGACTGCTTTCATTGGGCTCACCCCAAGCTGAAGTACCATTATCCGGAGCAGGTGGTGTGCTTTTGCTCCAGACTGTAGAGACAGGAAAGGTGGCTCTCAGAAGGATGTGTCAGACAGCACACTACCCACGGGGCTGGTGGGGGAACAGGCACTCTGAGAAATACAAGCGGGTTCCATGGTCATGGAGAGCATTTGGTGTTATCACTGTTGGCCCGGGAATTCCACTGTCAGGAAACTACCATAAACTTATGAAAGTAGATGAAATTACATGTACAGCAATACCCACTGCATCACTGTTGGAAACCATCTGGAAGCAGCCCAAATATCTACCAGAAAAGGACTGGTCACACCAATTGTGGGTCATCCATAAAATGAATACTACATACAAAGCAATTAGAAGGACAAAAATGTATGTGGTAACATGGAAAGTTTTTAAGTATAATAAAAACAGCAAGGTGAAGAACTATGTATATAATGCAATACCTTCTGTGTATAATTATTAAAGGACTAGATGTATTTTGCTATAGGTATGAACAAAATGTTTGAATGAGACAGAAAATTCTAAAAGGTTACCTGTGGGAAGAGACCCTAAGACTAAGATTCTTTTATTACCCTTTGCTTTTCTGTATAGTTTGAAGGTTTTTACTATAGTCATCCCTTGGTATCTGAGGAGAATGGTTCCAGAACCAAAATCCATGGATGCACTAGTCTTTTATGTAGAATGGAATAGTATTTGCATATAACCTATGCACATTCTCCATCATTCTTTAATACCTAATACAATGTAAATGCTAGGTAAACGTTATACTGTACTGTTTAGGAGATAATAACAAGAAGACAAGCTTGTACATGTTCAGTACAGACACAACCATTGTAGGCCTACATAGTACACAACAATGTAATTCTTTATCTCCCTTCCCCCAAATATTTCTGATCTGTGGTTGGATAAAATCTGTCAGCGGGGAACCAGTGGGTCCAGAGGACCGACTATATGGATAAAATTTTTGTTTGTTTTTTAATATATTAGCAGGTTTTATTCTAGACAAGGAATTAATGAACAATCTGCCTTTCCTTTCTCATTCTTTTTAATATTTGAAATAAAAAAGAACTGGTTAAAGTAATCATTTTCTAAGTGGCCATAATTAAATTCACTGAACACTTTGGGGAGTGGAAAACTGAATATTGTGATTAATACTGACAAAATTAAAAAACAAACCAAAGGGGAGAAAAAAGCAGTTGAACAGTGCACCCCTCTAGTTTGTTGAACTATATGCTTTATGGGGGCATTCCAGGTGACAATGCCAAACTAAGAACGATATTACCAGCACTACTTTTCATATCCTAGTTAGAGTATTTCCTACTCGAATAAGGTGGAGCAGTGATTACCATGAGATAACAACCTCTCACACAAAGTACTCTCCTTTCAAAGGTGACCATTAAAATTATCTGGAGAGTGACCAGCCCTCCGGATCCCAGCTTTGCTCAGCGTTCTGCTGGCCTCTGCGAGAGCGGCACAATACTTCCCTTCACCGGGAGAGAAACAGAGGACGTGGCCATGTGCAGAACCAGCATGGAAATCGGGTCTATTTCTGCTACTATTTTAATTCCTCATTTTTAAATCTAGAGCATAGTTTGTTTAGCAAGATAATATGTCTTTAGGATTCTGCAGGCCAATACAACTGCAAAAGTATTAATTTTGGGAAGCTAACACTGGGATACCATCTTTTTCTTTTGCCAAGAAAGAACATTAAAATGTACTACTAGCATCTGTTATCACTATCATTTTATAAAAAAAAGAGAGAGCGCTTGTTAATGTAGGAAAGATTCCCAGAACACAGCCCAATTGAATACATACAGTTAATAAAAATACCTTGGCTTAGGATTTATCTTCAACAAAACCTGCAAGAAAAGGATCTGCCTACCTGATGCTGATTTACCGGCCATTGGGGTGGGCAGATTTGGTTCTCGAGGTGGTGGGCCCCCTTGGGCATTCTTATCCCACAGATTCACGTTCTTGTAGTTATAACTGTTGGGGTCTCCCCACGCGGAAGTGCCATCATCAATGTCCATCTTTCTACTAATTGACTGTGGTGATGGCTCTTCCCAACCGCTGGGTTCCTCATCCTTAGGGGTCACTGGCTGCGGCCCGCTGCTCCAGTTGCAATTGGAGGGTCGTCCGTTGCCTGGAGGTGGTGGAGGTGGGCCTCCCCAGGAACCCGAAGCCTCTGGCTGTGGTGGCGGTGGCTGCTGTGGGTGCTGTTTGTTCCAGGAGTTGGGCTGTCGGCCTGTCTCGGTCCATGCTGGAGACCTTTTGCAATCTTCCCACCCACCTTTGGAAACCAGGCTTGCGTTCCCACCATTCCCCCAAGTTCCAATTTCATTCTGCCCTCCTTCGCCCCACCCAGACACAGGTTTGCTTGCAGAACTTTCCCAATTGCTGTTTTTTGCTTGATCAATTTCCTCTCCCCAACCATTCTTCCCACAAGTCCATCCTTGGTTGGGCTGGCGCCCACCTCCCCACCCCTGATCCTTGCTGGAATTCTCATTCCAAGAGGAAGATGCCTTTTCATCTGGTCGACACCCTCCCCAATTGGAAGAGCTGTTCTTGTAGTCATTCCAGCCTCCTGTGTTCTTGGGGTCTTTCCACTCTGTAGAGGCTGAGAGCTCCCCCCATCCAGACTTCATTTGATTGCTTTGGCTGGGTGCGTCTCCCCAGCCCCCTGAGTTCTTGGTCTGTGTGGCAGCGCTCTCCCACCCCTCAGTTCCTTTGTCAGATTTCCCCTCGGGCCTTGGCACCTCTTCAATGTCCCACACCGTGTCCTGCTTAATTTGAGTCTGGCCCCAGCCAGTGTTTGAGAGCACCCGGGGGTCCAAATCAGTTCGGCTCAAAAGAGTCTGCAAGACAGCCTGACAATCAGGATGTGTGGGCCTGTATGAGCGACGGCCAGAGTTATGACTGTCACTACTTCCTGCTTTGTGGTTGCTTCCAGTGCTTTGACCTCCAACTTCACTTCCTGTGGAGCTGGAAGATCTTCCCCAACAGGGAGCCTGGGCATTGCCTTGGTTTTCAGGGAGGGGGTGGCCCTTTTGATTGTCCCATGCTCCAGTGCTAGAATTTGGTTGGTTTGGACCACTCCATTCTCCAATTTTCAACTCATCAGACCCAGTCGGCTGTTTCCATTCTCCCTGAGAGACCCCAGATGTCATTTTGTTCCCTTCACCCCATTTGCTGTCATTAGAGTCCTGAGGGCCAAAGTTCCAGGACCCACCCGTAGACCTGTTACTGTCCCAAGAATCATTTTTTGACCCAGCTGACTTTTGAACAGAAGCTCCTTTCCAGGAGTCCTCTCTCTCTTTTCCATTGTTCCCATTGTTTCCAGAATTGCTTTGTCCAGAGGCTGTGTCAGTTCCAGAAGGCCCCCTAGCTGCACCCCAAGATCCAACACTCCCAGTCTTTCGATCTCCAGTGCTTTGTGAAGGGCCATCAGTGCTCCTGGAGGCGTTCCCCAAGCCCATCCCAAAGGGCATTCCCTTATTCTCCATGGGGTTTGGTGAACTTAAGTTCAAGGAGTTAGTGTTTCCATTTTTTGGTCCATCAGTGTTATGAATTTGAGCCTGTTCTCTGCCAGAGACAACAAAATTAACACCCGCATTTTCCATCTTTGACTGCTGTTCCCTGGATGCCTGACCTACTGTGCTAACCTGTGCACTGGAATTACTAGTATCTGTTTCCAATGCCCCTTTCCTAGAATTTCCTTCTTGAACCAGTGCTGGCCAGGCAGATGGGTTGCTATTTGGGTTAAAGTTGCTGAAGCCAGAGCCAGGTCCAATTCTATCCTGACCACTCACATTCCTCCAGTTTCCTAGTCCACTGTTGCTCTCTGCAGTAGAGTTGGAAGATTGAACAGATTTAGCCTTGGGGTCAGATTTCCAGACCCCAAGATTACATTCGTTCCCGGAACTTGCAGACTGGCACTGGCTCCCTTTTCCTTTGTTATTAGTGGTGCTTCCTGGCAGAGTGCTCTTCTCCGAGCCAGGGTTCGAGGCACTGTTGTCATCGGTGGTGTTTTCGGAAGAAGACTCAGTGTCTTTGCTGGCAATACAAGGCCACCCTTCCATGTCAGACCCGTCTACAATCACCTTGTCCCAGATGTGAGCGGGGTGGGGGGAGGCGCCGTTGTTGGAGGAGGCTCCCGGGCCCCGAGTGGAATTTGCATAATTTGAAGCAGCAGCACCTCCAAGGGTTGACTCTGGGGGAAGAGATTGTCTTGTCAATCACAGATACATAAGCATGCTCTAGTAATATCTCAAGCTCAAACTGCCCCCAAGAGAACTCGTCACATTTCCCCACAAACTAGCTTATCCACCCAGTTGCCTGTCTTAGTGAACTGCACCACCCGTTTCAGTCATTCTTCTCTTCCGTCTTACCTGGTTGGTGTACTGGCTAAGTTTAACTCCACAACATCTCTCAAAGCTATCCCTTTGCCATTCCTACTGACAGAAAAGGCCTTCTTGTATTGGGACAATGCCACGACACCCTGCTTGCTCTGCATCTCCAACCTCCTCTAAACACTCGGGCTGGCGGGACTCTTCTGAAGCACATCACTTTGTTGCACAAGAATAAAGCTGAACTCTTTGGTCTTTTGATCAAGATACTCCATGACCTGGGACCAAGTGACTTTTCTAGTCTCATCTTCCACTATTTCTATGTAGACATCTACATTTCATACTACTTGACATTCCACAACTAGCACCTTCTCTCCTCGACATTATTCCACATCAGAACTTACTGCTTTTTTCATCCTGAATTCATACACTGAAATTTGCCCATTTTTCTGGGCCCAGTTCAAGTGCCACATTTTTGACTGAAGTTTTTCATGAGCTCATCAACCAAAAATAGTCTTTTCCTGTCTAGAGCCATTTTGCTCAGTGCTGGCACACTGTGTTCATGTCTTCCCTCCTCTATGTTAGTGCTTTCCAGGCAGAGGCCCTCTCTTGCTAACGTTTGAATTCCACAGTGCCCGGTCCATCGCTGCTCAGTGAACATCGGCTGAATAATAAATGCCACCCAGCTGGAGGCCAAGGGCAGACCAGCACGAATCAGCGTGTATGCCCAAGGAACTTAATCTGATGAATTAGTCTGGCTTAGCACATATTTTGGTGGAATTTACCTTATTTGGTGGTGGTGGTGGGGAATGGCATGTTTTAAGACTGATCATTTCTTCTAAACTTATTTAACTCCTTTAACAAAGCAGCTTAAAATCAATATGACCCGGAAAAAAATATTATACGAAGTGATATAAAAATCAGGAAGCACAGACTCTCATATTCTTGAAATTTAGGGGCCTTCTTGGTTTTAAAAATGTAAACAAGAGATTCTGGCTCACACTGGACCTATGTCCACATGAAGACCTGGCTAACCTGGGCTGCAGAAATAAATGCCAAACACAACTGGCCCTCACACACTTCCTTTTGGATTTGGTTATAAGGGGCCAGGAGACCTTCCCTGAGAGCTTTGGGCCTGGCCTGCTGGTTACCACAGGGAAGACGCATGCATTGGGGTCATCTCTGCATGAAGCCTATGTCACTGGAGGTTTCTTTCCACCCTTACTCTGCACATGAGACAGTAAGAGAATTTCTGGGCAATTCTGTATTCAAACTTAGACTAGAATAAAGCATCCTAGAATAAAGTGTCCTTGTCCGGTTTAATTGCGCTCAAGTTCTGAGTTTTAATACAATCTAAAAAAAAAAAAAAACATTTTAAGAGATAAGCTGAAATCTGTTAACGAGCTAAAAAAATATATTTAAAAGTTCTTAGCTATTAACTAATTTAGTATTCACACATGGGGGGGGGATCACAAAACTTCTAGCAGAGCCCTTCAGCAAAAGACCCTTGTATCTACATATAGTTTTTAATTATGTCCAAAATCAAGGGCCCTCTAAGGGAATACTTTAAATATTTTTTTAAAAATCGAAAAAATCCCCAAATTCTAGAGAGTAATCTAAGAGACCATTCTTTCTAGCTGCCTAGCACTCTGGGAGCATACACATGAGCATCCAAGCTTCCGAACACGCTCTTGAACTAGCCCCACTTCCAATCATACTCGGAGCACATACTTGTGGTGACAGATACAACAATGGAGGCTTACATCTGTGACGCTTTCGTCTGAGAAGGGAAAAAAAGGCTCCAAAAAGCGAACCAACAGCAGCTGTGCTAACCTCTCATGCCAAGAGCACGCACTCTCTGGACACTAAAGCCCAGCCTCAGCAGAGAAATGCGCATGTACGTTTCCACTGGGATCCTCTCCCGTCTTTTGAATAACTTCAACAGTCTTTGTAATGAATGTTTTTGGCGGACTGTCCACCAGGCAGCGTGAGTGCTCTCCCTCTCGAAAGCTGCCGCGAATTCCCACCGGCGACCCCGCTTGCTCACCTGGAACAGGCCCACTCTCACTCTGCAGCAGCGTGCCCGTCACTTGTGCGTGGTTCGGGTTTGCTCCGGGGGCTGTGGAGGGAGGAGGCCCGGCCCCGCCCCCAAGGAGCATGCAGGATGGTGGAGGGGGCTGCCCACGTTTTAGTAACACTTTGTGGTCCTGCTGGCAACGGAATCGCGGAGGCACCTCCCGAGGCATGTAGCGGGCGGCGCTTGGCGGTTGTCCGTTCGGCACTGCCACCCTTTTGGCATTGTTGCCACCATTGACTGGTGGCGATGGAGAGCTGCCAATTGGGCTGGCGGCCGTTGGTTGGCTTAAACTTGGTTTCGTCACTTCGGGCACTGAAAGAGATTGGGAGACAATTTTTGAAATCAAATGTTTTTCTAAAGATTACTTTTAAGAATGCTTATGTGGGACCAATTACAGCAAGACAACCCAATAATCCTATTCCTGATGGACACGGTCTTTCCAAATTGCAGCAGCTTTCCGTTTACCGAAGATAGGGTGGATGGAGGTGGGCGAGATGGTGACAAGTATTCAAAGACACCAATATCATGGAATTCCATCTCACTGAGAGGGAGAGGGAAGCAATAGTGGAATTTCCTGAAGGGCTGGCGGGCCACTGTCTAGTATTTTTAACACCGTACCCTCTGCTGTCACGTGGTCCCCAGGCAAAGTCTTTGGTAAAGGTTTAAGGCTTTTAGCACAAGGGGCCTTTGCTGTCATCCACATTCTTAAAGACCTGCCTCTGAGAAATTTTTCTCAAAGCCCCTGGACTAGGCAGGCTCAGCACCCTCCACCGGCGCTCCTGGACCACGCTGTCCATCTCTCTTGACTACCGAGTTTGCCATATTATATCGAAGTCCTCCCTTTCCAGGCTCTTCTTCCTCACCAGATCTCAAGCCCCACACAGCCAGAAACACACCTTCCCTCCTTTTTTCTTAAGGTCTGCCACAGACAGCCTCAATCCAGAGGATCACAAAACCCACTCGCTGGTTACTACAGCTCCCTGAACTCAAAGACTCTCGCTTGGCACTGTGTGGAAATATTAGAAAAGTTATAATCATTTTGCTTTTGCCCCATCTCTTCCCATTTTAAGTGTATCATGTATGTTTTTTTCCAACTCTTTAAAATAAAAATCTCACAATGTAGATACCTTTCCTATTGATTTTTTCACTTACTTTGAAGAAAGGCAAAAGAAAGTGTGGGGATGTGTTGGGTAACTGTCAAGCTATACTCTGCAGGACCCTCGGCTCAACACCACGGGGGCTGTTCCTCTGGATCTGCACCTTCCTTGCTTCATCCTACCAAAGACTGCCACCCTTTCCAGGAGAATTTACCTGGCAAACAGAGGCTGGCAGTAACACAGAAACAATCACTGAGCCTGATAATTCAGATGATTCGGAGGCCCAAACCCCTGACATCCAGAGTAATGTTAGGGCCAGCTCTGGCGGCAGTACCGTTCTGACTGCTGAAGTGATGCTGGGCCAGCATGTCACTCGGTGAACTGGCTCCTTTATAAGGAGAGAGATATATCATCAGAAATCAGGGGGCCTCCATCTATACCACTGGACATTGGTGAGTACTCTGAGTAACAGGAGAAATGAGCAGATGCCTGCAGTGATGTCAAAGCAACCCTGGGGTCTGAGCCCACCAGGAGGCCATACTGGACCTCCCAGTAAGGAAGACAGGTCAGAATAAACATATGACTTAAGAATATTAACTGGTCATTGTGTAACATTTTTAACACAGTACCCTCTGCTATAATAGCCAATGGATAAATAACTGATAAATTGATACATAAAGAATTATTTAATGATCCATTTTCTATCTGTGCCTGGAAGACTCGATACTGCATGGAATTCCCAGTTCACCATTATGGGAATACACAAGAAGCTGGCAAAGGCTGGAGGACTCTTCCCAAGTGGTTTTTAGGATGGAAGGAGGTAGCTTCTATGAGGCTGCTCTTCCACAAAAGGGCTAGTCTTTACGTTAGCAAGTCTGTTACATGCCTTGACTCACTCCCCTAAAACAGAATAAGACACAGTAAGGCGAACCTACTGGATTGAGGTCTGAACACCAGTTCAACTAACTTCACAATACTCACAGCACAACCGGAAAAATCTAGTGGGTACCACATACTGTGCAACATTCCCTGCTAAAGCTCAAAGAAGGAAAAGGTTATGACTTACTGCTCTGGACAACAATATCTACATTTTTAAAATTTATATCGAGCTGGGAGCTTTTCTGTGTTGCTTTCACTCATCACTGGTACTTTTGGGATGAGAAACGGTCTCAATGAACTAAACATCCAACAGACACTTACCAAGGAACCGCTAAGTGTTAGGCACTGGAGGAGCCCTTCAAATCTTTGAAGACAGATAGTGATCTCCCCCAGGTGGGAAGCCTTGCCCTGGGTTCAATATCACCGGGTGTTTAACTTTCCCAGCGGTGATACAGGTTCACATTTCTTAACCAATCAGGCCCAAATGCCACACCGTCCACAAAGGTTTGTCTCTGTTCTTTCCATAGTGTGGTGCCCATTACAGGAATTGTACATCTCTTACTAGACACCATATTTTTACTAATGCAGCTAAAGTCAGGTTAGCTTTTATAAACTAACTAGAGGCTCGGAGCACGAAATTCATACACGGGGGTGTGTGTCCCTCAGCCCAGCCTGCACCCTCTCTAATCCAGGACTGCTGGCTCCCAACTGCTCACCTGCCTGCCTTCCTGATTGCCCTTAACCGCTTCTGCCTGCCAGCTTGATCACCTCCCTAACCAATCCCCTGCCAGCCTGATTGATACCTAATTGCTCCCCTGCCAGCCTGTTTGCCCCTAACTGCCCTCCTCTGCCAGCCTGGTCACCCCTAACTGCCCTCCTCTGCAGGCTTGATTGCCCCCAAATGCCCTCCCCTGCTGGCCATCTTATGTCCACATGCGGGCAGCCATCTTGTGTGTTGGAGTGATGGTCAATTTGCATATTACTCTTTTATCAGATAGGACCATTTCATAGATAATGCCCATCAAGACAGCCATCACCTGAATAGTTTTTTAACAAAGCTAAATTGCTATGTCTAAAGTCCTCCATTACATAGTTTATCTTTTTAATTTCTAACCTTATCCTTCATGCCTGTTAAATCTACTGCATGAATCCCAGAAACTCAATGCTAATATCCAACAAGGGGGATATTAGCTTCTACCTGAAGTGCTTTTTATTATCTGTTACCTGCGTAGGAGGACCAACTCTAGTCCATACCTTCATATAACTTTCAACAGAAATCCCTGTCCTGCTCTCGCCACAATTTTCACTTTAAAAAGAAATGATTAAGAAAAGTTTTGAAAAGCTTTAGTTCAAGATCATGACCCATATGCTTTTAAAACAAGTATCACTTTTTCTAAACTTTACTTCCTGAAAAAAATGTAAGGCTACTAGAAAGGTCACTACAAACACCACGACAAGTACTTTTTATTTGTCACTACTGCTCTTCAGTGACTTCAAACCAACAACTTTAATTACTCTAGACCCACTCTCACTTATCCAGTGCACTGGATGCTCAGTCAGCAAGGGTGTAAAATTAGAACACAAAATATTCTAATGACTTAAAAAGGAAAAAACAAAAACAAAAACAAAAAACCCTGCAAACAAAACCCAATTTACCTTTGGTTTTTTGTTCCGTGACCTGCAAAATAAATGAAGAGTTACAAGTCAATGAGATTTGCTTTCTAAATTGATATTATAAGACAACTTTAATTCCAGTAACTCAAATAATTCTAGCTACCAAATATACAGACATAGTTAAAAACTCAGAAAAAGATGCTGGGAGTCAGCTCAGACATCCTTCTAAAGACAGTGGCCATCATAACTGACATGGCATCATTATGAAGGATACCAAAAGTTTAGAACAAAAAGCATTCCACTCTCATTAAATGATGAAGTCCTTAAACCAGGAATACTGTTTGCCATTTTGCTTGTTAATGACTCGAGAAAAGCAAATGGATGTGGCCCAGAAACTAAATTAGCCATCAGAAAGATTCCCCTGTGAGTATGGACTCACACATTTGATCTCAAATCTAGAAAGTGAAAGTTCGGAGGCCCATGGGTCATGGGAGGAGAACAGGATTCAGAACCAAGCTGTGTTGACTGGAGAAAATAACAGCCTCTCCTTTACAAAAGGTTGTTGTAAAGATTAAACAGATATGCTATGCCAATGTTCAATAAATGTTGGCTATTTTTATCACAGTTTATGTAAATCAGTATGAAATACAGCAAGAGTGAAATATGTAAATTTTGAACAAATAAAGATTCCTCTGTTAAAAGTATTTTTTATTAGTCACTGGTATATCTTTGGAAGGGATTAACCTAAAAGGTTGGACATGCTGAACATACTGATGGGTTATCAGAAAGCTCGGAAATTATGATCAGGATACACATGGAAAGCTGTCTCTGCTAATGAGAGAGGACAATGAAGAAGGGTGCCTAGTTACACATGCTCCATAACACTAAAACCAACCCACCGACGGGCATGCATAAGAAAACATCCAAAAGAAAATGCTCAAAACAAAAAAAGTCCTCCAGAATTCCAATAGTGGTTACCTTACATTACTGAAATCATAATTAATTTTGAATCCTTTTCCCAAGTGTCAATCTTCCAAAGCATTTTTGTATTGTTTCTCTGACTTTTACAATAAAAAAAAATCATATAGAAGAGATTTATCTGTGACTAGTAATCATGCTAAATTTCTGCTATGGGTGTTCACACAAACATGTTCAACTTTGGAGGGTTAGGCCCTGTAGGCAACCAGCCCATCTCACAATAGACTCCAGCACACCAGGGTCAGACATTGCATCTGAATTAAACAATCCACTGTGTGACCTCCTGGAGTGTTTTTTTACATCCTTGCATTAAAAGATAAGCTAATTTTACTGTATTGAATTTCCGGTAGACAGTGTTTCCTAGTACTAACTATTACAGAGCTCAATTCAACTGTATGCTTTTTGTATAACCCCATTTAACCAAGAAAGAACATTTTTATATCCACATACCAAATCCATGGCAATTTAAGGCTTATACTATTGTAAATATTTCTTAGAATGCCATTATGAAGATCAGTTGTACAGAAAGTCAACGTCTTCCCCAAATGGATAACGTCCATGTGTCTTATGATGCGGGTTGTTAGCAGAGACGCCCCCTTATGGTGAAAAGCCAACACTGACAATGATCCTTTCGCAGCATCGGCCTAATGAGCGCTAATGGAATCCTTCTCTGACACCTCTCTCCAGGATGGAAATCTAACAGCTTACTCGCTGATGGCTCTAGGAAGAACAAACTGCCACAAACACTGAACCCAATGGGAAAAGGTCATGTTTAATTTCTGTGTCCAAGTAATTTAATTTAGGTTTAAAAGTTAAGTCTTCAAGAAAATTATGCTGCCAGAACTCATTCTTGACTATTCATTTATCAAATATCTTTCTGTGTGACTCGTATGCATCAGGCCCTTACTATCCTAGTTACTGGAAATGTAAATATGAATAAAATCTTGAGAAACTTAACAGTCAGTCTAATGGGGAAGACAAAAGCGAAGAAATGATTATAAAGCAGTGGGCCGGGCAGCAGAACAGATGTGGAAGGGCTAAAGAGAACCACAAATGTTTGCTGACTGACTGAAGGACTACATAATAGAACCTCTGGCATGTTCCACACAATTCTTTGCATCACAGCACATTTCATGCCTCCCAGCGGAGGTGTCATCTCTATAACAAAGTTCAAAACTACTAAGACAATCAGTCACATGATAAGCTTTGCAGTCTCTCCTTAAAACTGCTAAGTCACAATTTCATTCTGAATTTCACAACAGTTCACTATGATAAAACAATATCAAAGGTCATGTGTTGGCCTAGATCCCATGTCGGGCAATCTAGAACATTTTTTTGAACAAAAGGACTGAATTTTTATTGTTCCAAATTAACCATCTGAAATTTTACTCATGATGATTTTCCTATTTACCAAAACTTAACCAATTTTTGATGCAGATGCAAGCACAAAGAGATAGACTGTCCAACTGAATAAACTACATTCTCTACACAAATCATCTCAACTCACTCTTTAAAAATTTTTAAAAATTAATTGATGGGGGGAGGGGAGGAGGAAGGAAAACGGAGAGAAACACTTCTTTGCGCATCCACTGCTTGGTTTTTGTATGTGCGTTGGACCAGGGGACTGAACCCACAACCTTCGTGTATTGGGACACTGCTCTGTCCAACTGAGCTACCGGGCCAGGACCCCAATTCACTCTTGAATAAATCCAAACCATCTTTAATTCTGATCATTTTTCCACTGTAGGATCCACAATGAAAGCTCACAGATGCTCCTGTATTAATTGTTCCTAGATACTGACATTTTCAGGTGATGAGAACACTACTGTCGACATGAGGGACTAGAGTGGACTGCACACATCCTGGCCAACTGCTCTAGTGGCATCTTCTTGTTCGCAGCCTCTGCTCAAGTTCCCTAGTGTCCAGCCTACTGACCATCCACTCCCACAGCTGCAAAATACAATTTCTGTACCAAGTTAGTCAATGAAATGCAGTGGTTGGCAAACTCAGTCAACAGAGCCAAACAAATATCAACAGTACAACGACCGAAATTTCTTTTGAGAGCCAAATTTTTTAAATTTAAACTATATAGGTAGGTACATTGTTATCAACTTAATTAGGGTACTCCTTCAATCGTACTGTTCATGCACGCTCGCATGTGGTATTTTGTGGAAGAGCCACACTCAAGGGGCCAAAGAGCCGCATGTGGCTCTCGAGCCACAGTTTGCCGACCACTGCCCTACAGGAAAGGAAGCCTTCACTGAGGTTCACTTTCCCATCACTCCAGCTGGAGGGTCAGCGTGTGCGGGACACGGGGACAGTGCCCATGACACTGTATGACTCGGTGTGAAATGTGGCTGCATGTCCAGGAGAAAATCTTGAAAAAGCATCCGAGTCATTATCTAACAACTTTGCTCATTCTTTACTATCAATTCAGACAGTTCTGACAAGCGCAGGTTAGAAGGAACACATGAGGAGCAGGTACGCTATGGCAGGAAGATGTGATGGACAGCACAGCACTATAAACAGAAACACGAACAATTAAAAGCAGACAAAACCTTAAAGAGTACAGCAATCTATTATAGCACCAAACAGGAATCAATAGTCCTTTTGATGAAGAAAAGAAAAAATACATTTCACAGGTTTAATGTGGCAGGATCACAGGCATTCCAATTCAGAAAATATTTCCAGTATTGTTTTTATAGCTGACATTCATAAGTGAACTAATTTCGATAATTCAGAAAACTGAATTATGGGAAATGCTATATCCAACAATGCTGGGAAAACCTGCAGTGTCCCTTTTCCCTTATAGAGCACTGGCTGTGTTTGCCTTGAGTTTGTTCTCAATGTTCAGCTCCCTCCAAACCTTTTAACAGATGGGCTTCAGATAGTAGGAACAAGAACAGGAAGAAAACCAATTTTGCCTCCAAAAAAGAATCAAAGAAAGCAAGGCTGCCTAGCCAAAGCCCACATCCGGTGATGCTTAAAGGTGTGGCAAGGTGAGGGGAATGAGCTCAGACAGCGTCCAGGGCAGAGGGGCACGCTTTGCCACCAAGGGAGCCGGGCAAGGGGCTCGAACCATCTCTACTCCCACAGCCCCGTGAAGACTTTTCAGTTGACAGCTGTCTGCCCTTTTTTTCTTTTAGCATCTCCTTCCCCCTAAGCAAACCCCTCAAAGCTGTGCACCACTCTCTCCCCCAAACATATAAGCAGCCCCATTAGACGCTCTTGGAGGGAGGTTTCTTATGCACTTGTCAAAAGGCAGGCTCATGCAAATGACAATGCTGGAGGTGGCCAGAAGAAGAGCAAACTGCGGTAACTTTGAAGTTATTCTATAAGCTTGCTTATGAAAATGGAGATTAATTATGATACAAATAAGGAAGTATGACAGGAGTTGACGTGTCAGTAAATGTCCTGCCTTTCTCAATAGAGTAAACCCTTGATTTTATGGAATTTGATTTAATGAACAAAACTTCTGGTCCATATGTCACATGTGAAAATCAACACCTGTTAGTTACAAAATGTTTTTTAACCAAGATTTGCTTATAATTAACAGGTTACTTGTTGTTATTAATTTACTGTTATTTTTAACAAATTTTAGTGAATGGGTCATATGTTGGAAAAAATAGCAGTAATTTCACTAACATAAATGAATATTACAAACCTATAACTATAGTCTACATACTCAAATCAAGAGTCATGGCTTTTAAACAAAGTCGGTGAAGGATTAGCACGTGATCACACCACATTCTGAGCATGGTAATTGCTTCTATCGTCAAGGAGCGTGACTTTCTGCAGTGGTTGTTTTTTTAATAGTGTGAATGCCATTTTCATTCACAAATATGTATGAGTCCAGAATATACCAGTTTTTTGCATAATGAAAATCCAGCATTCAATTCAACCCAGAGAACACTGTAATTATTAAAAAAAGAACTCTAGGACATAGCTTCCCTCTCTAAACCGAACCCAGAGGAGGAAGAGCAGGCACCACGGAGGTGACGTCTGTGGAGCTCACCTGGCACGTTTCCACCGTCCAATGGCTGTACTGACTAGTCAGGTTACATGGCAGCTTATTCAAATGGCCAGAGCTTGGAATTAGACTTTGCAATTTCTTGTTGTGATATCTTTTTAGCTAATATCAAAGGTTAACTACGAAAGAAAAGATCATGGGCCCTCACAGGACTGAGTGTCTAGTGCCCCTACCTCTCTATGCCGCCCTTTGCTGCAGCTTCACTCAGGATGTGCTGTTCAGAGCTGCCTTATTCGAACTAGTTTCCTGGCACAGTTGATTGGTCCATGCGTAGGCATGTGAGATAAGCTGGCTTCCTCTGTAGCAGTTTAACTTGAGCTGCAGATGTTCAGACCTGCGCTAGGCCACACCCCAGCTGTGTGCATTTGTTTACTTGTGGTGACTAATAAATTCATGCATTACTAGACCTATTCAGTATAAATTTAAAATTACTCTCATATATATAGAAAACTCTTCTCTGAAATTAAACTTTTCATGCATACTTAATTTTAATTACACAGAAGTGTCTACACAAGTAAAAACATGTAAACTAATTTGTCAAATTTTTAACATACACATTCAGAAAACCTACTTTATTATATAACAGACTTTTGACTTTAATGGACACCCCCTTGTCCAAATTAGCCCATTATATTGAAGTTTTACTGTATTGTTTACTGCTGTTTTAATAAAATCAGCTGCAGCATTATTTAATAGACTTAATTGGATAAACCCACCTTCTGAGTGGCTTCTTTTTTCTTTTTATCCTCTTTCTTCCTTTTCTTGTCTTCCATTAACTGTTCTTCCCTTTCTTGCTCCTTCTCTCTGTTAAAGTAATGTCAGAACGCAAAGTTAAATATCTGCTGGTACATGGAGTGTATGCAACAATTCATCTCTGTGACTAAGAAGAACACGGTATTTTACTTAAACTGACAGAATGCAAAAACCTAACTTAGTTATCCCTAATTTTAGTTTGTCTCCCCTTTTGCAAAATATAACATTAAGTCTGGCTTCAAAGAAGTCCATTAAAGTGAGTTTTTGTCTTTTTTGAGATCTTCCTGAAAGCGCATGCATGCGCGCGCACACACACACACGATTAGTGTATTTCCATTCACCAAAGAACATGATGTGAACATATGACAATATCCAATTCACTTCTGGAAATAGTCTTCACAAATAACATAGAATATATTAATTCAATTATGGCAGTCTCAGTGTGGATCTCCTGGTGAAAATCCACCTGCAGCCATGCATTAGGAAATAATGAATTTATGAAAACTGGCAAGATGGATGCTGACCACCTAAGGCAGGCTGACCACAGATCCCGTTCTATTTGGTTTCTAGAGCCGCCTGCTTCCTCCAGATGCGAGCGGGAGAAGATGGGATTCCTCATGACCCAGACACTGTAACTTGGTTTTCATATTTTAAAGTGCACTGATTACTGAGAAAGAGCAAACACAGCATAAATATCTCCTACTTAAACATACAATGCTTTAAAAAGTATTAAGTTGCACTTTTCTAAATCTACTCTAAAATTAAAAGTTCATTTACAAAATGCAATGTAAAAGAAGTGGTAAGTCTTTAATGAGACACATTCTTAAAAAACAACTAACCTTTTCAAGTATTTTTTCCTATGAACAGGTAATTTAGGGAAAGGAATTAAAATTCATGTTCACTACAAGCAGATTTACTTCCAAAACAAATATTTTACAAAGCTTTCCAGGGACAGACTGTGCTTTCACTCTGACCTTTTACTGTGTATATTGGTAGAATTGAGTCTTCTCTTTAAATTTCACTTCCTTCAGAAGAATTTATTTTCTAAAACCAAACCCAAATTAAAAACCTGCCAATCGAGGAGAAACCAAGATGGTGGCATAGGCAAATACCTGAACTTGCTGCCTTGCACAACAACTTCAAAACTACAACTAAAAGACAAAACAGACCTCATCCAGAACCACAGGAAGGCTGGCTGAGTGGAAATTCTACAACTAGAAGGGAAGAGAAAAGCACACTGAAACTCAAGAGGAGCTGGGGAAGTAAAGTGCAGAGATATGGAGGCGTATGCGTGCGGAGAGGGCTGGCAACTGAGTATGCGGCTGGCTTTTTCAACCCAGAAGGAGACATATGCTCCCGACTGCTCTGAACTCCAGTTCTGAGTGAGATTCTGGGGACCCAGACTCATATGGGAAGAAACTGGATGTCTGGCATCAGGCGGAATGCGAGGGCAGGTTTCTCTCAGAGGAGGATGCAACAACTACTGAGGGACACTAAGACCCGGGGGTCTCTTAGGGCAGGGCTGACAGGATGCCATTGCTGTTCGCTCTGCCCTATCCAAGCTGTGTGCAGAGGCTTTTGCATATGAATGGCCTGGTCCTTTGAAATCTAAACTTACCTAACAAACTGCAGCTGAGAGACCCAGAACATTCAAAAGAAGGTCCAAGGCCCCACAGCAGCTTGCATTGCTTCACAGCTGGACCTCATCTGGGCACCTCCAAAACCCAAACAAAGAGGAATCTGCAGATATCTCCTTAGCTCCTGCTGGGTGGCCTCCGGCAGAGGCTAAATTAGCACCTCTTTGGAGATCCAAGAGCCAGTGTACCCAAGGGTCAGAGTAGGACCATCCAGACCACAACTCCTCAGATCCATAAGGGACACACTCAGGGGACAGACTCAGTGAGCACCAAAGCCCCACTGAAGCAAGTCTTATCTCATAAGGGTGTCTCCAGCACAGAAGTTTTCCCATCATAGACACAGCTGACCCTTACAGCCAATTGGCCTGGAGGTCAATTCTTCCCAGTAATACCAACAACAATCAAGGCTTAACTACAACAAAACTGTGCACACAGCCCACAAAGGGGTGCATCAAGAGTGTCCACTTCAGGTAATTAGGGAGGCTGAGCCATTGGGACCTATAGGACACCTAGCACACAAAAACACTCTATCAATTCAAGAAAGCATCCAAAATGTGAAGACAAAGAAAAAGATCACAAATGAATGAAATGGAGGAAAAAGACACAACTGGATAGAGTTTAAAACCATGGTTATACCATTTTTCAAAAATTTTCTAGAAAACACTGATAAATTTAGTGAGACCCTTGAGGATATGAAAAAGGACCAACTAGAAATTAAGCATATACTAATTAAAATAAAAAATTATATACAGAGATCCAACAGCAGACTAGAGGATCACAAGAATCAAGTCAAAGATATGAAATACGGGAGAACCAAGATGGCGGCATAGGCAAAACACCTATCTTGCCGTCATACACAGCAATTTTAATACTACAACTTAACGAAAGAACAAACACCTTCCAGAATCACCAGAAAGCTCGCCGAGTGAAAATTCCACAAATAAAAGTGAAAATAAGACACTGTGACTCGGAGGAGCGGCGGCGAACAGCATTGAAAGATTCGTGCGGAGAGAGGTTTGGAGAGCGAGCCGTGGAGAGGGCGGGCGGCTGAAAACTGGCCAGTTTTCTTGAATGGGGAGACAAAGACATCCCACTGGACTGATTCTCCAGCTCTGGGCGAAGTCCAGAGAACCCACTATCATACGGGGTGAAAACTGGACAGTGGGAGGGCATGCAGAAGCTCAGGTGCTGCTGGGTCTGCCGGCTTATGGAGAAGGCAGCTTGAGCGCGAACAGAGGCATGAACATAGAGAGGGAATGGACTGACAATTCTTGGGGAGAAAAGGGTTGTGGGAAGTACAGCAAGAGACTGGACAAAAATCTTGCAACAATGGGAGAGGACAGTGGGGAGGGGAAGGTGAGGGTGGAGGGTGGGATAGGTACAGGGTGGAGGGGAGCTATAGGGGGATAAAAAAGGGAAACAATGTAATTAATAAACTGAACAATAAAGATTAAAAAAGAGAGAGAGAGAAAAAAAACCAAAGATATGAAATACAAAGAAGCAAAAAACACCCAACCAAAAAAGCAAAAAGCAAAAAAGAATCCAAAAATATGAAGATAGTGTAAGAAGCCTCTGGGACAACTTCAAGCACACCAACATCCGAATTATGGGGGTGCCAGAAGAAGAGAGCGAGCAAGATACTGAAAACCTATTTGAAGAAATAATGACAGAAAACTTCCCTCACCTGGTGAAAGAAATAGACTTATGGGTCTAGGAAAAGCAGAGGACCTCCCAAAAAGGAATCCAAAGAGGACCACACCAAGACACATCATAATTAAAATGCCAAGAGCAAAAGACAAAGAGAGAACATTAAAAGCAGCAAGAGAAAAACACTTAATTACCTACAAGGCAGCATCCTTACGACTGTCAGTTGATTTTTCTTTTTTTCTTTTTTTCTTTTTTTAAATATACTTTATTGATTTTTTACAGAGCCGAAGGGAGAGGGATAGAAAGTCAGAAACATCGATGAGAGAGAAACATCGATCAGCTGCCTCCTGCACGCCCCCTACTGGGGATGTGCCCGCAGCCAAGGTACATGCCCTTGCCGGAATCGAACTCGGGACCCTTCAGTCCCCAGTCTGACGCTCTATCCACTGAGCCAAACTGGTCTCGGCTGTCAGCTGATTTCTTAACAGAAACTATGCAGGCTAGAGGGGAGTGGCAAGAAATATTCAAAGTGATGAATAGCAAGAATCTACAACCAAGATTACTCTACCCAGCAAAGCTATCATTCAGAATTGAAGGTCAGATAAAAAGCTTCACAGATAAGAAAAAGCTAAAGGAGTTCATCACCCCCAAACCAGTATTATATGAAATGCTGAAAGGTATTCTTTAAGAAGAGGAAGAGGAAAAAGGTAAAGATAAAAACTATGAAAAACAAATACATATCTATCAACAAGTGAACCTAAAAATCAAGTGAATTAAAAATCTCATGAACAGAATAAACTGGTGAATATAATAGAATCAGGGGCATAGAAAGGGAATAGACTGACAATTCTCAGGGGGAAAGGGTAGTGTAGCGGGTACGGGAAGAGACGAGAAAAATCGTACACCTATGGATGAGGACAGTGGCGGGGGTGGGGGTCAGGGCAGAGGGTGGGGTGGGAACCTGGTGGAGGGGAGCTATGGGGGGAAAAAGAGAAACAATTGTAATAATCTGAATAAATATTTATTTTTTAAAAAAGAATGAGCAAGTAACCACAACAATATATAAAAAAAAGCCAACTAAACAAAACTGCCATTCATTCAATAATGGATCACAGAGTTGTACTCTATCTTAGCTGCACAGTAGCATTGTTTGGGGAGCTTTAAAATATCCCAATGCTGAGCCTGAGCCCAAGCTGGGCGAAGAGGGCATCCATGCAGGAAGGCATCTAGGTGGTGGTGATGCAGGATGAGAGGGAAACATCAATTGGCTGTGCCCTACTGGGGATTGAGCGCACAACCCATGTGCCCTGACCTGGAATCGAACCCATGCCCTCTTGGTGCATGGACAACACTCAACCAACTGAGCTACACTGGCCAGGGCTTAGTTTAACTTCTTAAATGGCTGTATCTTGCTTCACAACCTGGACAACAGCTTTAGAGCAGCAGCCTCTGTTCTTGCGTACCAAGTCTTGAATATGTGAATTCATGGCTTATGATAATCAAGTAGGAAATCAACTTCATTCCACAAACTAGAAAACCAAGACCAATGGTTCTTGAATTCATGTGCCCAAGTCCATGATGCCTCAAACATCAAGCAGAGGCAGGGCTGACAATTTCTTACTTGAAAGTAGTAATCACCAATATGCAGACTGGAGTGGAAAGATTTTGAGAGGCTAAATTCAGCTAAACAACCAGGACTCATCGTGACCGGAAAATGTGTTCAGCTGTAAAGAGAACTTTCCTTTTCTTTAGTTATCACAGCATCAAAACCCATCCCTCATCCTCTGATCAGTAAGTGTGACACCTTTGGACCCACACACCTGAGGTAGACAGAACTGAACATACAGAACCAACCCACCCAACGCATGAAACATTGCCAAAAGCAAACCAACACGGTGAAAGAGCAAACTATTAATACATCAGCCGTTTGGATGGATCTTCAGATAATTATGGTAAGTGAAAAAACCAATCCCAAAGACTGCATACTGCAAAATTCCGATTATACGACATTTCTGAAATGACAAGTGTGGCTATCAGGGGGTGAGGGGGAGTGAGGCAGCGTGGCTATATTAAATAAATAAATAAATAAATAAATAAATAAATAAATAAATAAATAAATAAATGGCAACACTACTGATTCTTGAGATGGTGGAATGACTCTTTATCTTGATAGTGGTGGTGGATATATGAATGTACATGTAATAAAACTGTAGAGAACTAAACACTCAGACACAAATAAGTAAAGTAAAACCGAGGAAACATAAATAAGACCAGTGAGCTATTTCGAAGTCATATCTTGGTTATGATGTTATACTGCAATTTTTCAAGAAGAACTCGCTGGTGGAAACTGGGTCAAAGGCACGTGGAATCTCTGCTATTTCTCACAAGTACATGTGGATCTACAATTATCTCAATACACTTTTTAACTTTTAAAAAAGCCTCCAACATTAACTCATCTTCTAAAATTTTTGTCAAGGACTTCTACTTTAAACAATTTTTTAAAAATATATTTTATTGATTTTTTACAGAGAGGAAGAGAGAGGGATAGAAAGTCAGAAACATCGATGAGAGAGAAACATCGATCAGCTGCCTCTTGCACACCCCCCACTGGAGATGTGCCCGCAGCCAAGGTACATGCCCTTGACCGGAATCGAACCCAGGACCCTTCAGTCCAAAGGCCAACGCTCTACCACTGAGCCAAACTGGTTTCGGCTACTTTAAACAATTTTTAAATAGCTCTTAATGAAAGCGACATAAAAGTCCAAAAAGAATTTCAGAAATCGTTTAGTCCTGACATTCACAGAAATGCATTTCCAAAAATATTCTAGAAACTGTACTTTAATATGTTCAAATCGCTACAGTTTTATCAATCACGATTCCTTGACGCAAGTCCATTATATGATAAATATGATACCACTGGGGTATTTAAAATGTCCCTCTACCACATCATTCACAATATAACTCTTTAATTGGTGATGTAATAGTAATAGGAGCTAGTGTTTACTTTCAGTAGGACATGCGCATCTATCTGCTTAGTCAACTCCATTCCAAGCCCCTCCTGGCCTGTTTCCTGACACCTTTGTAACTGGAGATTGAGATATAATTTATGTTCTACCAATAAGTTGTACTTGTGTGTGACTTAACAGGGAACTGACAGGGGACAGGGCACTCATCCTCCCAGGGAGCATGGTAGAGGTGACGTGGCCCTAAAGCCGACACCTGTAACAGTGGTTTCCCCCGGTCCATGGGCTGGTTCCCAAGGACCTGTGAGATAGTATCACCATTTAATAGACCTGTGGATAAGTGACAGTGAATTCTGACTGTCTACATAACTAAGAACCCTAACACAGATTTACTTAAGGTTTCCAAAGCACATCTGATATATGTGACTTTTATGGATAGTTATTTCCTTAAAAGACAATTGTTAATCTTGGCAACTTATAAAATAAGAAAATAACCGACACAAAATCATCAACAATCATAGTATTAATGATACGCACATGTACTAGGGGTGAGGAAAATTACAAAAGGAATATAATGAAAAGAGTTTAAGTGTTCAAAGTATCCACTTGGAGTATTTTTAATTAAAAAATGCACACACAATAAAAGATAACATGTTGGAATATATCCAATCAGGCAGAGGAAATTACAAAGTAGGGTACTCCAAATAAATATGTTGGTTTTGTCCTTAATATTGTTTCATTTGCTGGGTTTGAATGAGGGAAATAATGGAATGCTAATGTAATTTGCACATGATATTAAATTAGTAGACAAGGCCAAACAGCATTGAGACATAAAAGTCATTCTAAGCCCTAGCTGGTTTGGCTCAGTAGATAAGAGCGTTGGCCGGTGGACTGAAAGGTCCCAGGTTTTATTCTAATCACGGGCACAGGCCTTGGTTGCGGGCTCAATCCCCAGTAGGGGGCGTGCAGGAGGCAGCCAATCAATGATTCTCATCACTGATTTTTTTTTTCACTCTCTCCTTCCTTCCTCTCTGAAATCAATAAAAATATATTTTAAAAAATCATTCTAACACCGAGTAGCTCGCAGGAAGAAATATTTAACATAGTTCCTTATACATATGGGTTATCATCTTATAAGAAAAACATTGTGGAAAACAGTGCTTCTCAAACTTTAATGGGAATCTTGTTAAAATGCAGATTCTTATTTAGTAGTAAGCTACTGATCCCTGGACTATACCTTCAACTTAAAAAGGTATAATGCACTTGGGTTGTTTCTTTCCAAGAAAATATGGAATTGTAGTCATTTCTTCAAAGACAAAACCTCGTTAATATCAAGCTTGTGCCTTGTTATTCCCATCTGTGTTTCAGTGCCAAATTTTAGTGTAATCTTTATAAAGGTAGTATATTAGAAGGCAATTAAACAACTAAGGTAGTACAAGATATGCATGGAATTCCATTGAATTAATAACATTAAGAATAGTTAGGACCAAATCTGTAGAGAAAATAAAATCGGAATGACAGTGAATGTAAAGCAGCAGGAGCTGAAGGGTGCCGTCACTGCATGCAGATGTCAGAGAATCAAATATATAAAAGAAGTGAGTGCAGAATCCATGAAATATGGCACTAGGACTTTTGCACACACAGCTTCTGACTCGTTCCCACTTTCCATATTTTGAGGCACATGCAAGAAATAACCTTATTCGGAATTACTCAAACCAAATAAAGTAAGATAATATTTTTTAAAGAACTTGTTTTCACTTTTAGAAATACTACGTGGTAAAAGTTGTAACCAATAATTTGGGGATTTTTTCCTGCAAAGAGTTTCAAGGTTACAATGCTGCCCGAGGAACATCTCATTTGAAACCACAATTCTTGTATCTTACATACTCTTGCCTGGCAGTCCAGCGATCTGTAACAACGGAAACTCCCGACCTCCTATTCAATCATAACGTGGCTGTGCAGGAAGTTCTTCATGCGCCTTAGAAACTGTCTCCTTATAGCTTCCAACCACTGGTCCTAAGCTTTCCCTTTCAGACGGCAAAGAACAAGTCTTCTAAATATTTGTAGTCATCCATCATGCATCCCTGAGGCATTCTTAGTTCCGTCAAGCATTCCACATCCCCTAAACATGTTCCAGTTTGTCTACACTCATGCAGTTATTGGACAAAGCAGTACCACACAGAGTAGGCCTGCTACTTCTTTGTCCCAGATAATAATAGACCACTGCCCATATTGTCCAAGAACAAGTTTGCCTTCTTGCAAGTCATATCTTACTGAGTTAAAATCTCCCAATCCCAGTATTTCTCACAGTACTGCCAAGCAGTTCGTGACCAGGTGCGAGATCTTGCATATATCTCTATTAATGTTCTCGGTGACCACTAGCTACCAAGGTTTTCCCTGCACTGCAGGGGAAGGTCTGGAGCTGCATTTCCCAGAATTCCATTCTCCATTTGTTCTAAGTTAGCTGCTGCCAGGGAGAGGGACCCACCTTATATTTGGAAGTCAGAAAAGAAGTCAATATTCTCTGAAAATAGTTGTAAGCAGATAACATGGGCATCAGTGCACAGGACTTTCCACTTTTACAGAAGCTTCCAGATGCGTTAACGTCATATTGGCACTGCAGGGAGCTGAGATCAATGTTTTCCTGGGAATCCAGTACTCGAATCTCATCAACAAGAACAGTGGCCTCCTTGAATTTTTCCTCCCAGACTTTCTAACAATTGTGTGAGCCTTTAATTCCATATATTAAAACCTTCCCTTCTTGAAAAAATGCAATAGATTTTACCAAAAAATCTACCAGAATTATCAAGGTTGTAGAATACAAGATCACATATAAAACCAATTCTATGTACGAGCAACATTCAAAAATGGGGGAAAAATTTAAATCTTACAATAGCATCAAAATTAGAAAAAACTTGGCGATAAATCTGACAAAAAATGTATAATCCCCACACATGGAAAACTATAAAATGTTGCTGACAGAAAAATTTAAAAACCTAAATAAGTTGAGAGATAGACTGCATTTATGGATTGGAAGACTCAATATTGTTAAGATGTCAATTCTCCTAAAACTGATTTGTAGATTCAAAACACTCCCTATCAAAATCCCGATATGACTTTTCGGTAATATTCGACAAGCTCCTTTTCAAATTTATAAGGATCCAGAATAACCAATAACTTTTTAAAAAGAACAAAATTCATAAGAATCCAAAGTAGCCAGTAACTTCTTTAAACAAACAAATCTGACATGCAATCTGACACCCAGATTTATTATAAAGACACAATCATTAAGATAGTCTGATATTGGCACCAAGATAGAGAAAAAGTTCAATGGGACAGAATACATTCCAGAGACTGACACAGAATAGACAAGTGATTCTAAAAAAGGATGCCAAGGCAATTCAGTGGAGAAAGATAGTCTCCCCCCACACCCCGCATCGATTTTAGGGAGAGAGGGGGAAGGATGAAAACAGGAAAGAGGGAGAGAGAGAGCGAGAGCGAGAGAGAGGGAGAGAGAGAGAGAGGGAGAGAGAGAGCGAGAGACAGAGAGAGAGAGAGAGAGACAATCAATCAGTTGCCTTCTATACTGAAATGATGTTCCAACCAACTGAGCTACCCTATCCCAGCCAGGGCAAAAAGACAGTCTTTTTGACAAGTATTGGAACACTTTGACAGCCATATGTTAAAAAAAAAAAGGGGGTGGGGGGCCTCAAACTATACCTTGTACTTTATCCAAAAATTAACTCAAAATGAATCATAGACCTAAAAAAACAAAAACAAAAACAAAAAAAACACATAAAACTAGAAGAAGGAAAACACAAAACAAACAGGAAAGATAACACATGCTTCTTATAGGAGAAAATCTTTATGATCCTGGATTAGGCAAATTATTTTTTTTGAGATGATACCAAAAAAGTGTAATCCATATAAGAAAAAAAAAATGACAAATTTGACTCATCAAAATTCTGCTCTTCAAAATATATTGTTATGAGAATGAAAAGCTCTATAGACAGAGAAAATACTTGCAAATTACTTATCTGATAAAAATTTGTGTCAAAGAATTACTGTACAAAGAACTCTCAAAACTCGATAAGAAAACAACCTAATTTTTTAAGTGGTCAAAAAATTTGAACAGGCATGTCACCAAAGAAGACATACAGATAACAAATAAGCACATAAAATGATGGTCAATATTATCAGTCATTAAGGAGGAAACCAGATTACAGCCTCTATGAGATGCTACCACCATACACAAACTTACTAAAATGTCCAAATATAAAGACTGACCATACCAAATTCTGGCAACTGAAACACTCATGATAAGAATGTAAAATGGTACAACCACTTTGGAAAGGTTTAGCAGTTTCTTAAAGTTAAACATACACCTACCATATGACCCAGCCATTCCAAGCCTAAGTACTTACCCTAGAGAAGAGAGAAGAGAATATGTCCAATACAAAGACTTCTATGTGAACACTAAAGCAGCTTATTTCTAACTAGAGGCCTGGTTGCACAAATTCGTGCACAAGTGGGGTCCCCCGGCCTGGCTGGTGATTGAGGCCTATCAGGCGGGCTGTCTGAATCAGGGTCTATGGGGGAAGAGGGGGGGCTGCTGAGAGGGGGAGGTTAGCTGTGGGAGGGCACTGCAGCTGCCCCCTGGTGGTCAGTACACATCATAGTGTCTGGTCATTCTGGTCACTTAGGCTTTTATAGGTAGCTGAAAACCAGAAACCACTCAAATGTGCACCCAAAGGTGAATGGATAAACAAAACACAACGAAATGCTGCTCAGCAATCAGGGGAATGAACTGTTGATACACAAAACATGGATAAACCTAAAAACAATTATGCTAAGTGAAAGAAGCCACACAAAAGTACTGCACATTCTATTTGTATAAAATTCTAGGAAATGCAAAATATTCTATAGGGACATAAAGCAGGTCAGTGGTGACCTGAGGGTTGGAGGGACAGGGAAAGGTGGGAAGGAGGGCTGACCGAAAGGCACAAAGAGACTTTTGGGGGATAGAGGATACATTCATTGGCTTTGTATACATAGTTCAAATTTCAGTGTCTAGTGAACACTTTAAATATAAGCAGTTTATTATACCTCAAAAGGGGCTAAAATAAAAGCAAAGAGGAAAAGAAAAAGGAAGAAAAGATTTCCTCCATGGAATACCTAGAATGACCTCTGTTTCCTGACAGAGCCCTGACTGACGCACCAGAACCAGGGAGATCTCTTTATCAGTTGAAATTTCACCCTGGGTGTGCACACTGTTCCCTAAGATGGCAAATCTCTAAATCGGAGCTTCGGCATGGATAACGTTCCTACGTGCATCGTTTCATTTTTAAATGCAATGAAGCCTCCAGTTAAAGAAAGCTTACCAGGTCAAAATCTGAATTTGTAGACGTTTCCTTTTCCCTCTCATTGCTCTAACATGCTGGATCTCCATAAGTCCATGGCCATCTTCACTGGATTTTCTCATGAAGTTTCTTTCAATTGGGAACACCTACACGACGTTTCTGTGTTGTAACTCTGCATCAAATCTGCTATTATTGCAACCATTCTTGTCGTTTTGCTTTCCTTACACTAAGCTCTAGTAAGCTCAAAGGAGCCCTTACGTCTTACTGTGCTAAAATTTGGTGAATAAATCTTTGTAAACACCATATCCTATCTTATTTCTGAAAGTACTTTCCCAAACACTACAATTAATATGCCAGGCACCTAAAGACAGCCTGGAATTAGTAGTTTTATAAATACCCAAACAGACCAAGGAACAACATCACAATGAGAGCTATACCACATACTCTAATACTTACATCCTGGAAACATTAAAAACTATATTTAAACCTTAAGGGCCAGACAAACCCACAAAAGTACTCTTCCCTTAGCATACAATGACAAAGAAAGCAAAAACAAATAAGGTATAGAAAAGCCAGAGCTTTGGAAATTACTACAGAATAGTGATACAATAAGGTTCCTTAGCAAAAAAGAAAATGTTTATCAATAAGAATCCACAGTTGTGAAGCATGTGTTATTTAGAACTGACAACTTATTGACAGTAGATAGTGGGGCTGCTTTCTTTTTTATGTAGCTTCTCCCTCTTCTTAGCCTGCTTCCATGCATAATATGACATAATTCTGATATTATAAGAATCTACACTAATAAAAGAGAAACATGCAAACTGACCGTCACTTCGCTACGCCCATTAGCCAATCAGGAGTGAGTATACAAATTAAGATGGTGGTGGCCTCGCCCCATGTGCTCTGGGCCTCTGGGCAGCATGAATGCAGGCACGGAGTGGCCAGGCAGAACAGGAAGCCTGCTGTGAGGGGGAGAGGGGAGGCGGGGGACGAAGGGAACTAGAGGAGTGGTGCTCTGCCTGAAGCAAAGACTGAAGGCAGTGCAGAGCGAAGGCCTGGGTACTGGGTGCTGCCGGAAAACCAGTGCCGGCAGCCAGGGGAAGGAAGGCCTATTGCATGAATCTCTTCATGCAACAGGCCTCTAGGCCTACCCTATAATATAAAAGCCTAATATGCTAAAAGTGTCCTGTCGACTGGTTGGTCGTTTAACCAATCACAGCGTAATATGCTAATGATATGCTAAGGCCGCTCAACCGCTTGCTCTGACGTGCACTGACCACAAGGGGGCAGATGCTCCAACCAGTAGGTTAGCTTGCTACTGGGGTCCGACTGATCAGGACTGAGCGAGGCAGGCTGGACATACTCTGGAGCCTTCTCGCGGTCCCTCCCCGGCCCCGACTGTGCACTGGTGGGGTCCCTTGACCTGGCCTGCACCCTCTTGTTATCTGGGACCCCTTGGGAGATGCCAGAGAGCCATTTTCGGCCCAATCCCACAGGCCAGGCTGAGGGACCCCACATTCATGCACCGGCTTCTAGTAAGTAATAATAAGTTACATTTAAAATCTATTAAAAGACTGCTAGCAATTCAACCAAAATTAAAATAAGTAAAACTTGCTTCAGTTGTTTTATTGCCTTTTAATGGCAATAAAGCAACTGAAGCATGACACATCTGAGTGCACTGAGGAGTGACTCAGTGGCTAGGTCATCAATATATCCGAATTGCTTTAAACATGTCTAGCCACACCAGGGCCTCATCATTGAAGAGGCTGATTTGCAAGCCTTGGTCTGAGGTTCAGAGCCCTGTGTGCGCACTCCCAATGGAGAAGTATGGAAGGTTCTGGGAGGTCAACTGCCCACCAACACAGTGGAAAGGAGTTGGGTAATGCGCATACCCTCAGCTGGGAGCTGTTACCCTCACTCTCTGAATCCTCTCTCTCACTGACTAAGCCACTTTCTCTCTCAGAGCTACACTTGTACACATAAGAAATGGCTAACCGATTAGATCACCTCTGCCCACTGGCTCACATCTGCCCATGGGGCTGATGCATATGCCACACTGACCAAGAGGTCAGAAGGGTATTGTCAAAATGTGGCCCATCAAGGAAAAGGAATTTTCTAGATCTGTGTCTTAAGAAAAAACCCCAACCATTTTATGTAAGAAATTAAACGGAAAAGATTTGGACTTTCAGAGGTCACATAGTTCCTACTGCAGACAGTAAGACAGCGTGTAAGCTTCCTGATTTCACTGCACCACTGTTATTTTATCAAGGTTGTGACAGTTATTTTAATTCTGGAAACCCTCTGAGAAAGGGTGTTATTTGTGACACCTTGGTATTGAAAAAATTAGCAGAAAAGGAAATCAACTCTGAATTCAGAGTTCCACAGGTGACAGTTGTACCCTACTTCTCAATGGGTTTAAGTTGTGCTCTATTTTCAGAATAGTAAAAGTGGGAAGCGTGCTCTTGTGTGCCCGCAGTCAGCCTTTAAATTTAGTAACCTCAGTGGTAACTGAATTACAATGAGGAAAATGTGTATTTATAAAAAATAAGCATGTTTAATGTTAATAAGTAACCAACTACAGAGTACAGCTAACTCATGAACTTACATGACTTAATTCTCCAACTAAAATTATACACCAGTTGGAATGTGACTTAAAATTTTAAAATATTATTTACATACAGCCTTTTGGTAAGCAGCTAAGCCAACACGTATCTGTGTTTAATTCTTCAGGATCAGATATAAGGTGCCTACCTCCATTTAAGATTATATTCAAGTTGGCATATAATTCAGTTTTGTACCTAATTTCTACTTAAGTATCCTGAGGAAAAAAATTTTTTTTTAAAATATATTTTATTGATTTTTTACAGAGCAGAAGGGAGAGGGATAGAAAGTCAGAAAGATCGATGAGAGAGAAACATCGATCAGCCGCCTCTTGCACGCCCCCTACTGGGGATGTGCCCGCAGCCAAGGTACATGCCCTCGACCGGAATCGAACCCGGGACCCTTCAGTCCGCAGTCCGACGCTCTACCACTGAGCCAAACCGGTCTTGGCATCCTGAGGAAAATTTTTAGAGAAAGATCTATCACTGTAATCTTTAATAAATAATCCCAGTAATAGCTATGTGTAAATATATTTTTCTGAGAATACTTAAATTTCTCTTAAACAATGTATCAAGAAGACTTTTTCTCCCCACTTCTGGTAAGAATTAGGATTTCTATATATTACGTGGAGTATGTTTTTAAAAAGATTTTTGAATTGATTTTCAGAGAGGGAGTAAGGGAGACAGAGAGAGAGAGAGAAACACAGATCAGCATCTCCTGCACACCCCTATTGGGGGCTCAAGCCCCCAACAGGGCATATGCTCTGACTAGAAATTGAACCAGCAACCTTTTGGTGCAGAGAACAACACTCAACCAACTAAACCACACAGGCCAGGGTGAATGCCTGCTGTACTTCCGTTATTTCTGTGTGTTTCAGGACCCTCAGTTTCCAACATCTTCGAAATTATTTTGATTTTATCTCCCTTGATCCCATATTCAAACATGGTCAATAACAACAAGCAGAGTCCTATACCCAGGTCACCAGATAAAGAGAAACACCCAGGCTTTGAAGTTTGACTGTCAAAAGATCAAACTGTTATTTAACTCAGGTCCAAACATTAAAGGTAGTAACTTGGGCAAATTATTTGGCCTCTAAGTCAGTTTCTGTATCTATAAAATGGGGGTTATATTACTTATCTTACAGAGTGGCTGTGTGGATTAACTGACTGGAGAAAAGTGAAGAGAACTGCTGGTGCATAAAGCCCCAGAGAAGGCACTATGGGTAATACGAAGAGGTATGAGACACACACCATTCCTGAGAAGGCACTCAAGAAACTCCATGACTCTCTAAATACTGAATCCATACAACATACATGCAAATAAACTCCAGATGGAGGAAATATTTAAAGATAAAGGAAGGAAGGAAACCATTAAAGCACTTGAAGAAACAGTGGCTAATTTTTCTTTCCATAATTGCAGAGTTAGCAAAGACTTTCTATGACACAAACTCAGAACCCATGAACAAATGACTGTTATCCTATCTAATAAAAGAGTAATATGTAAATTGATTGCACCTCTGCCACACCTAGAAGCCATGCCCACTAGCCAATTAGGAGTGAGTATGCAAATTAACCCAACTAAGATGGGCTGCAGCCACGGAGAGAGCAGTAGGCTTGGGTTTCCCTGGCAATGGAGGAAGTCAAGCTTTCTGCCTGCCCTGGCCCCCCGGCGATGGAGGAAGCCAAGTTTCCACAGTCCTGGCCTGCCTTGGCCTCTGCTTACGGCTACAAAGTTTCAATTATATAAGAAGTAAATCCCAGATACCAGGGCTTCTGCTTGGGTCACCGAGGGACATGATCAGCATGCAAACCAACACAGGCCCCTCACCCAGGCCGCCCCACACCCCAAGGGAACTCCCACCCTGATCCGGAATACCCTTCAGGTCAAACCAGCTGGCCCCCAGCCATGCATCAGGCCTCTATCCTATCTAATTCTATCTAATAAAAGAATAATATGCAAATTGACCATCACTCCAATACACAAGATGGCCACCACAACATGGCCAGCAGGGGAGGGCAATTGGGAGGGACCAGGCCTGCAAGGGAGAGCAATTAAGCCTAGAGGGGAGGGCAGTTAGGGGTGACCAGGCCGGCAGAGGAGGGAAGTTGGGGGTTACCAGGCCTGTAGGGGAGGGCAGTTAGGGGCAAACAGGCTGGCAGGGGAGCAGTTAGGCATCAATCAAGGTTGCAGGGGAGTGGTTAGGAGGTGATCAGGCTGGCAGGCAGAAGCGGTTAGGGACAATCTGAGAGGCAGGCAGGTGAGCAGTTGTGAGCCAGCAGTCCTGGATTGTGAGAGGGATGTCCGATTGCCAAACATGAACATGCAGGCTGCCCAAATCATCCATGATAGAATGGATCCTTCCTCAGCAATAAGCTTAAAGGGACAACTAAGAAGTTTTATGGAATACCTACTTTCACCTCCATGAGGGAGCTAGGAGATGGTGTGAAGACAGAATATTGTGTGAGCGAGATGGTCAGGGGAAACTCCAGAGTAAGAAAAACTTATGTTATCTCCATTCCTCTCATAGTGGAAAGTGCCCCCATTATTAGGTTTGAGTCACCCTGCCTCCTGGCTACATCTTAAAACGGAAAGAGACGGATAGGCCAGGACACATTAATGTCAGGACACTAGCCATTAAAATCTTTCCATTAAATCACCCCTTATATGGATCCCATGCTCACCAACCAACCATCTAATTCAAATACACAGAACTCTTAGAATAAGAACAGGATAGGGCAGAATGTCCGACGGAAACCTGGAGCAAGGGGTAGCAGGAAGCAGAGAGAAGTCAATAAAGGGGGTAGGAAGGTAGCCAACAGTCTTCACCTACCTGTACAATCTCCAAGAGAAAGCAAACAACTAAACAAATCTGCACTTATCTATTTCCTGAGTAGCCAACTGGTGTAGGAGCATGGCTCCTGAAGCACTGCTTTGACACTGGAGACGTGTCTTAGTCAGTACTGCTGTCAAACGACTCATACCCCTCCACCAGCTGCCCTGACTGAAAGGAAACGATGCGCTACACGGATCACCGGGAATGGCGCAGGAACTGGAATCTTCCACATGCTGGAATGGAGACAAAACAGAATGCTGCTTTGGTATCAACAGAATTGGGGGTTGGGGGCTGGGGTGGAAAGGGGTGTGAAGGACAGGAGATGGGATACCTTAGAAGGATGCCACCACCTTTAGGAACCTGACTGCTAGAAGTGGCCAAGCCTTTTCACTGAGCATATTTGGTGCAGCTTTTGGGGTTAAACCTTACAGTTGTTTGCTTTTCCCTACGCGCCTGCTGTGGCTTTACCTTTTTACTCATTTTATTTGACATGCTCGGGGCCCTTACCAAATTAGACCAACGAGTCCAGTCTTGAAAAGCTAACAACTGCTCTCCAAACACACCAATTTCCTTTTCCTTAAAAACAAAGGCTTTAAAAGGGAAAGAAAGGAAAGTGAAGAAAGCACATTCAGAATGCCTGCCAATTCTTCTGGCCAACTTGGGCTTTCCACAGTTAAGCTTACCACAGTTATGTGTGCAACTTTTGCTAAAAAAAAAAAAAAAAAAAAAAAGATAAAAGGAGGCAGGAAATGAAACACTGAATACCAAAACTAACCCGTAAAGTTGCTAATAGGAAAGTAAAATGAATTCCAAGAAGATAAAATAATCTCAGCAAACACTGGAACAATGGTGTGCACACATCCACACAAAGCTATCTGCTGCCTCCAGCAACATGGATTCCAACAGTCCCTGCCTCTCCTCCTCCTTCCTTCCTTCCCCCCTCCCTCCTTCCCTCCCTCCTTTTCTAAGCCGCTCTAAGACTGACAATGACAAAGGCTCAAGCCCACCATTCTTATATCCCCCTCTCCTCTACCACACACAGTAAGTGGGGAGTAGAGAGGACTCAAACCGCCATCCCTCTCTCACAGGGAAAATGCACCTGAGTGTGCCTCCTGCCATGCCCTAACTCTCCTGCTCACGCTCCTGAGCCCGGCTCCGGCTCCAGGACCTCGGGGGCCTGACATGGCTAATGAGTCTGAGGCTTCTTCAGAGAGGGTTTCCTACTACACATTCCATAACCCACAAGCAACCAGCATGGATTTAGAGTTCAAAAGGCAGCGCATTCAAGCCAGAACATACAAAAATTGATGCTCCCAGATAAAAGCTCCACCTCTCACCTACTCTAGCAACAGTGCTCAATGAGATCAGCTGTGAGCTGCATCAGCACTTGTTCCTAATCAAGTTCCTCAGTTTACTCATTTGTTTAAAACAAAGAGAACTTCCTCTGTGGTAGTAAAATCTATTTCCCAGACTTGCATTCACTTAGTGCCCCTGACAGGCCATGGCTTGTTCTGGGTACTCAGGACAGAGGCGAAAAGGAAAAGGCATTTTCCAGTAAGGGAGGACAGGCATCACACCACCAGCACACTGTGATTTCAGTATGATCAGACTACGAAGGAAATAAGCTAGAAGGGGCAAGGGGCAGAGAGCGTGACAAGGGCAGAGAATGAACCTTTGGATAAGGCAGGGAAGGCTTCTGAGCAGTGAACAGCCGAGTGCTGAGCGTCCAGAAAAAGCCACGGGTGGAAAGTCATCCAGGCAGAGGAAAGACCCGGTCGGAAGGGCACAGGGCGGGAACCAGGTTGGGTGTGAGCCCAAGTGCAGGGCAGACAGAAGAGTGGCGCTGGCTGTGGGAAATGGGCCCATGGAGAATGCCGAGCAGCCCCTGCCTGTGTCCGGGACTTGTCCTCTCCTCCCGCAGCAAAGAGAGAACCAAGAGCCTCGTGTCTCCGTTGGGTCTCCTCCGGCCCATATTCCCAAGCCCGGACCTTTGCTTAGGTTACTCCGCCCCCCCCCCCCCCCCCCCCAAATGACTTCCTGCTCCTTCTTATGTTGTTTCCATCCAGCTGGTTCCCCCACTGGAATCTCACCTCCCCCAGTGTTCGGTTAGAGCTGAAGGACTCCCGAAAGCCCAGGGCATGCACTCATTTTTTCTAAGTAAATGTTTACTGTCCACCCGCTAAATTAAAAGCCAGGCTACTATCCTGTCCTGGGGATAGAGAGGTGAACAGACACAGGCCCCACCTTCTAGGGGCTCAGCCGAGCTTCCCAGGGACAGGAAGCAGTGAAAAGTCTCTATACAATGGGGTAACTAACAATAAAGGCTCACTTGCCTTTTAATCAGAGAACTGCCGCTAACAGCAACCTAACTCCTCTGTAGGCCTGCTGGTGTCATCTGCCTGAGCCGCCTCGCGCTCCAGACGCAGGTGAACCCTCTTCCCAGAATGTCTAGGAAGTCTGGTGCTCAGAAGGCAGTCCTGGTTTGGGAAAAATTCCCATTCCCCATCATGATCCAGCCTCCACTCCTGAACCTGGCTCTTCAAGCCCACCATTCTTACACCCCCTCTCCTCTCCCGCCCCCTTCAAGCCCACCATTCTTACACCCCCTCTCCTCTCCCGCCCCCTTCAAGCCCACCATTCTTACACCCCCTCTCCTCTCCCGCCCCCTTCAAGCCCACCATCCTTACACCCCCTCTCCTCTCCCACCCCCTTCAAGCCCACCATTCTCACACCCCCTCTCCTCTCCCACCCCCTTCAAGCCCACCATTCTTACACCCCCTCTCCTCTCCCGCCCCCTTCAAGCCCACCATTCTTACACCCCCTCTCCTCTCCCGCCCCCTTCAAGCCCACCATTCTTACACCCCCTCTCCTCTCCCACCCCCTTCAAGCCCACCATCCTTACACCCCCTCTCCTCTCCCGCCCCCTTCAAGCCCACCATTCTTACACCCCCTCTCCTCTCCCGCCCCCTTCAAGCCCACCATCCTTACACCCCCTCTCCTCTCCCGCCCCCTTCAAGCCCACCATTCTCACACCCCCTCTCCTCTCCCACCCCCTTCAAGCCCACCATTCTTACACCCCCTCTCCTCTCCCGCCCCCTTCAAGCCCACCATCCTTACACCCCCTCTCCTCTCCCACCCCCTTCAAGCCCACCATTCTTACACCCCCTCTCCTCTCCCACCCCGTCACCTGCTGCCTTTTCTCTGGTCACTCTGTGCTACCCAACCGTGGTCCAAGAAAGGCGCTCAAAAATGCTTGTTAAAAGAAAGAAATAAAGATGACGTCTGTCCAACTATACCAGCTTTCCTGACAGCTTTGCCCTCCCTCCTCAGAATTCCTAGTCCGCATTATCGCTTAATAATCGATAAGGTACTATGTAATAGGATTTTAAAAACTTATTTCTAGTTTTATTAAATTAGGTCATCATCTGCCCTAGTTGATTTGACACAGTGGATAGAGCATCAGCCTGTGGACGGAAGGGTCCTGGGTTCAATTCCGGCCAAGGGCACATGCCGAGGTTGCGGGCTTGATCCCCAATAGAGGGCGTGCAGAAGGCAGGCAATCAATGACTCTCTCTCATCATGGATGTTTCCATCTCTCTCCCTCTCCCTTCCTCTCTGAAATCAATAAAAATACATTTTTTTAAAAATTGGGTCGCCATCTCTAAGACTATTATGAGCATGCTGGAAATAGTAGCCACAACACTATAAGCTATCTTATAAAGAAATAAGCCTTAGATTTTAACAATCATACAAGGATTTACGAAGACAAGTTTTGTCCCTTTCAAAGCAGTTGTCTTGAAGGGTTATGTGCTTATTCCAGTCATGTTTTCTGGGCTGTCCGAACCCTCCTCTTTCAGAGGGGACCCGCGCGGGCGTTTCGGTCTCTGCAGGCTGCTGTTTGGAAGAGCGCCGAAGGGCTGCGTCAGTTCCGGAGAGCCGGCCCAGAAGGAAAGCGGGTCACACTGTGCGCCCTTTCCCGACCCCCCACCCGGGCGGCCTGTGGTCCTGGCTGACACGGGACACAGAGCCAGGGTGCCCGGAGGCCTGCGGCAGGCCACTCCTCTGCTCTGGCTCACACATGTCTACGCGGGAATTAGGTTAGATCAGCGGTCGGCAAACTCATTACTCAAGGGAGCCAAATATCAACAGCACAACGATTGAAATTTATTTGGAGAGCCACATTGTTTAAACTTAAATTTCTTCTAATGCCACTTCTTCAAAATAGACTGGTCCAGGCCGTGGTATTTTGTGGAAGAGCCACCCTCGAGGGGCCAAAGAGCCGCATGTGGCTGGCGAGCCGCAGTTTGCCGACCACGGGGTTAGATGAATGATGTCAGGTTCCTTTTAGCCCTCACATTCAATGGTGGCCTTATAAATTAGTAAAGTCCAATTTCAACAAGAGGATGATTTGGGAATTACCAGGTGGGACATGCACCAAGTATCTACTTTCTTATTGTTAATTACAAAACAGTTGATGCCAATAATACAGTGACGGAAGGCAAAAAGCAATGAAGGAGATGATTCCAAGGTCGGAATGAATTTCCGGAGTCGGGTAACGGGCTTCAGGGAGCATATATGTGGGGTACGCCTAGCTAGGGCTTTGCCCAGGTGACTGTGAGCCTGAGAACTGGAGGCGAGCAAGGCAAAGGCACAATTGCATCAAACACAAGGCAATGGTTAAGAGGAAAAGTTTTAGAAGAAAAATATCCATACATTGTAGGTTGATGTAGCAAAATCTCCAATTTGAGACTAATGGCCACTCAAAGACAAGAAAAGAAACTAGGGTAACTTCTCGTTTGACTTTTATTTAAGGAGAGGTTGGTTATACAGAAGCGCCTATGAGAATTAGGCTTCACTGGGATATACCGGTTTTCATAGTCTGTCTTTTCATCTGAAGGTTACAGAAGGCTAATGGGACATACTTTGACTTCTGCTTTAATAAGTGAATTCTCCCCCTCACCGTTTGGTTCTTTGTCAGTATTTATTCTGCAGTGATTTAATGTACAGCAAGAGAGACTTTTGATATCAAGATATCACTGTCCCTTCCTACTGTTCAATCAACAAGTATTTATTTAGCACATACCAGGCACTGAGGACAAAGAAAAGAAACGAGAAGAACCCAAACACTGACTGAGTCCTGTCCTCATGAAGCTAACTGTAGAGCTGGGGAAAGACATCCATTCGAGAAGAATCCATGTAAATGCCCACCGAGGCTGTGGTAAGTGCTTAGGGGCACAAGGTACGGGAAGGAATGCGGTGGGGGTATGGGCCAGAGAGGGCAGAGGGTGCTCCAGAGGAGGTTACAATAAACCGGGACTGAAGGGAGAGTAAGGAGGAGTGGGGGTGGCAGAGGCAGTCCGAGCGGAGGAGACCCCAGCGGCAAAGGCTGTGCGGCGGGAGAAAGCGGGCTGCGGAGGAACCGGAATAAGGTCGGTGTGGCTGGGTGACGGAGAACGGGAGTGAAGCACGGCGATGAGACTGGGGCAGTCGACGGGGCCAGCCTGCCCCTGACCCTGCAGGACCCAAAAAGGTCACTGGGTGCAGAGAACAGAGTATGTGAGAGACGCTCAGATGCACATCCTGCTGCTTCTACTGACCTCACTGTTACCAGTCAGGGTCCACCCCAGAGACCGCCCCGCCTCATTATTTTAAGAGAGATTTTAATATAAAGAATTCTTAACTAGGCATAAAGTCACTGAACAGCAAAGAGAGGGAGGGGGAGGGGAGGGGAGGGGAGGGGGAGGGGGAGGGGGAGGGGGTATTTGCCAGAGAGGCGATACCGGAGGGGGGAGGGGGAGAGGGAGGGGGAGAGGAAGGGGAAGGGAGAGAAACGAATGTACTGCAGAGGTGGCAGCTGCCCTAGGGCAGGGGGAACAAAGGGAAAAGGCTCCAGGGAGGGGCCAGGGGCCTCTGGGGAGGGGCTCCGTCAGGTGCCAATGCTTCAGGGATGCAATGAAGCTGGTCCGGCAAACACTGGAGAAATCGGACGGATTCAGCTGCCGCTATAGGAAGGCTTGCTGCTGCAGCTGGGCAAAGAAGTATTATTGCTCCAGCGACTTGCATAGGAAGAGGAAGCAGACAGGAAGCAGCAGTCCCTTCTTCCTTCCCTGCAGTCACCGTCTCGCACCTCCACACCTCCGCACCTCCGCTGGCACTGCCTAGCAACCAGCCAGGTGGCAGAGTAGAGAATGGTGGGCTTGGAGCTAAGAAACAAATACTTAATAACCAATAACTCCCTCTCTCTCTCCCCTAACAAAACTTTCGCCAGCCACTGTTCTTTTCCAACATGGCTGAATGACCCACTCACTAATCAAATGTATCAAATCTAGGGCACCAGTGATTGTAAGACACCCTAATATTTTAGGTGCCAGTAAGAAAAACTGTAGCCAACGAAACTGACTCACAGCCATGTCCCCATGAATTCTAAGATGCATTCTTTAAAAAAAAATGTTTTTACTGATTTCACAGAGAGGAAGGGAGAGGGAGAGAGAAACATCCATGATAAGAGAGAGTCTTTGATCAGCTGCCTCCTCCCCTCTACTGGGGATCGAGTCTGCAAACTGGGGCCTGTGCCCTCGTGTCCTCCTGGTTCATAGGCTGATGCCCAACCCCTGAGCCACACCGGCCGGTGATGCATGCTTAATTTTAAAGATGCTAAATAAAAGGTGAAGAAAAATGTGTATCTCAGAATCGACAAAACAACTAAATATTTTTAGCAATGTGTCAAATTTAATCAAACAAGTAATTTCTGTAGAAAATTATTACTGAAGAAACATCCAGATAAAAGGAAAATACTGAAAACCAGGTGTTCCAAGGGAGACTTGCTTTATTCAATTTTTCTTCTTAAAACTTTTGAGATTACTGAAGATTCACATGTGATTATAAGAAATAACACAGGAGAACTAAGATGGCGGCAAAGGTAAAACACCTATCTTGCCGTCATAATCAGCAATTTTAACACTACAACTTAACGAAAGAACACCTTCCAGAATCACCAGAAAGCTGGCCGAGTGAAAATTCCACAAATAAAAGTGAAGATAAGACACTGTGACTCGGAGGAGCGGCGGTGAACAGAGTTGAAAGATTTGCACGGAGAGAGGTTTGGAGCGCGTGCCGCGGAGAGGGCGGGCGGCTGAAAACGGGCCAGTTTTCTCGAACGGGGAGACAAAGACGTCCCACTGGACTGATTCTCCAGCTCTGGGCGAAGTCCAGGGAACCAACCCACTATCATACGGGGTGAAAACTGGACAGTGGGAGGGCACGCCGAAGCTCGGGTGCTGCCGGGTCTCCCGGCTTGTGGAGAAGGCAGCTTGCGCGAACAGCTCAGCTGCGTGACCGTGCAGAGAGCGCTCTGCGACTCGCTCTCTCATTCGGAAAACCGTCAGACTGCTTTGTTTTACGACCCTGGGTGAGACATTGCGCATGCAGACTCATTTGGGGAGAGTCTGAATTCCCCGGCAGCCTGTTATAGGGTTTTTCAAGAGGCTCCAACAAAAGGTCGAGGCCTATAAGGAAATAAGCAAGACCACAAAGGAAATGAATGAGTCCTACAAGGAAATGAACAAGACCCTCAAGGATATAAATGAGACCTGCAAGGAAATAATCAAGACCAACATGGAAATGAATGAGTCCTACAAGGAAATGAAGGAGACTCTCAAGGATATAAAGGAGACTCTCAAGGATATGAAAAAGGACCAACCAGAAATTAAGCATACACTGACTGAAACAAAAAATATTATACAAAGACCTAAAAGTGCTCTGGAGCACCCCAAGAAGCAAGTTAAAGATTTGAAATACAAAGAGGTAAAATCCACTCAGCTGAAAAAGCAAGAAACCAAAAGAATCCAAAAAATCGAAGTTAGTGTAAGGGGCCTCTGGGACAACCTCAAGCATACCAACATCCGAATTATAGGGGTGCCAGAAAAAGAGAGAGGCCAAGACAATGAAAACCTATTTGAAGAAATAGTGACTGAAAACTTCCCACACCTGGTGAAAGAAATTGACTTAGGAGTCCAAGAAGTGCACCGAACCCCAATATATAGGAACCCTAAGAGGACCACACCAAGGCACATCATAATTAAAATGCCAAGAGCAAAAGACAAAGAGAGAATATTAAAAGCAGCAAGAGAGAAACAGTTGGTTACCTATAAGGGAGCACCCATACGATTGTCAGCGGATTTCTCAACAGAAACGATGCAGGCCAGACGGGAGTGGCAAGAAATATTCAAAGTGATGAACAGCAAGAATCTACAACCAAGATTACTCTATCCAGCAAAGCTATCATTCAGAATTGAAGGTCAGATGAAGTGCTTCGCAGATAAGAAAAAGCTAAAGGAGTTCATCACCACCAAACCAACATTATATGAAATGCTGAAAGATATTCTTTAAGAAGAGGAAGAAGAAAAAGGTAAAGATGAAAATTATGAACAACATATACACATCTATCAACAAATGAACATAAAAAGCAAGTGAATTGATAGGCTGTTGAACAGGATAGACTGGTGAATATAACAGAGACATGGACATAGAGAGGGAATGGACTGACAATTCTTGGGGAGAAAAGGGTTGTGGGAAGTGCAGCAAGAGACTTGACAAAAATCTTGCAACAATGGGAGAGGACAGTGGGGAGTGGAGGTGAGGGTGGAGGGTGGGATAGGTGGAGGGGAGCTATAGGGGGATAAAAAGGGGAAACAATGTAATTAATAAACTGAACAATAAAGATTAAAAAAAAAGAAGAAAAAAGAAGAAGAAGAAGAAAAAAAGAAATAACACAGAGCGGTCCAGTATTCTCTTCACTCAGTTTCCTCCAACGGGAAATCTTACATAACTGCAGTATAACAACACACCCAGGAAATCGACAGTGATACAATCCACCAACCTTACTCATATTTTATCTGTTAGATGCACTGATTTATGGGCGCGTGTGTGTTTAGTTCTATGCAACTTGTCACGTGTGAATTTGTGCCACATACAGAACAGTTCCATCACAAGAATCTCTTGAGCTACCACAGCCATTGCTCTCATGCACCAATACCTATCAATGCTATTTGTAAAGAAAAGAGCTTATATACTATTCTATTATTATTTTAACAAGGGTTTTTTCCATATTAAAAGAGTGATTGAAGAAAATATGTTAGCTTTGGGTTAGCTATTGCTACCTATCCAGCAGTGTCCTGCAAAATGGGAGGAGGCCTCCCCAAACAAGGAAATCTTATTTTTCAAACGAGAGACAGCATCTTTCCCAGCCTCATCCTCGCACTGAGTCCCTCAGCATCTCCTGAACCACTGCAACCCGGAATGTGAGCGACTTGTTGTCGGTGACGGCTGTCGGTCTGACTACGTGTCCCGTGACCCAGTTCTGTCGCCAGTGAAGCAGCCAGAGGGAGCTTCACAAAAATAAAATCCAGAGAGGTCGCGTGCCCGTCTAGAACCCCTCCATGGCCTTCCGGACCACGCCTCGCCTCCTGAGCCTGCCATTCGGGGCTCCTCACGGCCCAGCACCCCCACTCCTCTCCAGCCTGTCCAGGCCCAGGTCGCAGCGGCCTTCACCGGGCAGCCTTCTCTGTGGGAGTTTTTGTTTTTGTGTGTTTTGTGGTGAAGTACACAGGGCATGAAATTCGCATTTGAACCGTGTTTAAGTGTTCGCTTCAGCGGCATTACGTGCGTTATTCAACTTGAATACATTTGTTCCTCCAGATGCAGCAGGTATGGAAGCACAGAACAGTCTTCCGTAAGAGAGGAGGAAGACTATCAAACGTTACACATTAAAGAGGTAAAGTCTCATTTGCTAGGAAGGGTTATTATTCACAGTTAAGACCCAGACTGCTCAATGTGGCGGCCACTATCACCTGTGGCAATTTAAGTAAAATTTAAAAATTTCAAATGGTCATTAGCCACATGTGGCTACTGTCCACCATATTGGACAGCACAGATATAGACTATTTTTTAAATATATTGTATTGATTTTTTACAGAGCGGAAGGGAGAGGGATAGAGAGTCAGAAACATCAATGAGAGAGAGACCGATCAGCTGCCTCCTGCACGCCCCCCACTGGGTACATGCCCTGGACCAGAATCGAACCCGGGACCCTTCAGTCTGCAGGCTGGCGCTCTACCCACTGAGCCACACCGGTTCCGGCCTGTATAGACTATTTCTATCAGCACAGGGAGTTCTAGTGGATCACCCTGCTGAGGACATTTGAAGAGAAGGAACACCCAGCCGTGAAAGGGAAGGCAGGGCGGCGGGAGGGAGCCAGGCTGCGCTGCCGGGGAGGCCGGTGCCGCTGGAAGCCGCAGAAGCCCGCACGCAGACACCACAGCCCTGGCCTGGGTCCATCGCCGAAGGCCATCAAAACGCCGAGGATCTGTCCCCAAAGGTATGCTTTTGGAAAACAACAAATATCGAAAACGAGGATTCCTCTAAGAGGGCTCACTGCAGCTTGTACAGAGGCTAAGAACGGAATGGTTAAGAGGGAAGAGGCATCAAGAGGCCATAAAAAAGGCAGGTTCCTACTCTTAAAGATGGACTTCAGTGAGGCGGGCAAGACAGGCGGGGCATTCCAGGCAGGGTCCACGGTCACGGAGCTGGAAGGTGGTCGTGCCAAGTCTCAAGGTCTGTCTGTTTCCCAGTGATCTTGAAGCGCTCTGCTAACCCGTGCCACGCACAGCAGTGGTGGCTGGAGCCTTAAGCGGACAGGGGGCCGGCCGGGTGAGCCCGAGAAGGCTAAGGCAAGCAAGAGCCAACAGGAAGGGCTCTGCCTTTCAGGCTACACTCGGACTGTATCTTGGGGAAGAATCACTGAAGGGATCTACTAAGCAAAGTCATTAAACAACCAAATTTGCCTTCTAGAAAGCGATCCTTTTGGCAGGAGGAGAGGTAGATAGAAGGACAGAGTTAGGCCTCAGCACCCAGCGAGGGAAGGAGTTAGGCTTCGGAGTCAGGCTCCACCCAGCTCCACGCAAAAGATAATCTTGGACATAAGGTTCCCCTCAGAATCTGTTTCCTTACAAGTAAAATGGGGATCTTTTCCTACAAAATGTTTTTCTAATTAAGCAGTTTTCTTTTTAATCCTCATTGGAGGATATGCTTTTTATTGAGTTTCAGGGAGATGGGGGGGCGGGGGGAGATGGCCGGGGACTGAGCCTGCCAACTCCGGCTTCCAGGACGCCGTTCCTACCAACTGAGCCACCCGGCCAGGGCTCTTCCAACACATTTCTGCTGTAGGTGACAGCCTGGCCTCCGCTGAGGACACCACCTCTCTGAGATGGAGAGCTGTAAGGACAAGTTGGCCAGGAGCTGCCAGCCTTCCTTCGATGGCTCTGCAGGGAGAGTCTGCCGGACTAAGCAAAGCACAGCCCAGCAATAGAGGGCAGGGTGCAGTCCCGGGCTTCCTAGAAACAGGACTTCCTCTTTTGGTTTGAAGGTTTGAGCTAGGTTTAGGCTGCTTGCAACTCAGAGACCTACAATAAACGCGAAGTAAGGATTCCGTATGATACATGCAAAGCACATCAAATATCCAATACAGGTGGTGTTCTTAGCACTGTTAGAATAGTTCAGGCAAGACGGAACCTGAAGTGACATATGAGCAATAGGAATAAAAAGAAAAGATGAAATATCAGAAAGATATTCAGGAAGTAGCAGCAAAAAAGGCTTGGTGAGAGGTAGGAGAAAAAGAAAAGTGTGACACAGTCACTTTCAACAGGAATGATTCTGCCTCCCAGGAGGCATGTGATACTGTGTGAAGACATCTAATTATCATTACTGAGGTGACCAGGGTCCTACTGGCACACCGTGGAAAGAGGCCACAAATGCTGCTAAACACCCCAAAACAGCAGTTACCAACTGGTGGTCTGCGGACCGCTGGGGGTCTGTGAGGTCCAAAAGGTTGGCGATCGCTGCCCTAAAATACACAGGACAGCCCCCAAAACAAAGACTTATCCAGCCTCAAACCTTAGTTCGGAGACTGAGAAACTCTGGTCCACAATCATTTCCAGGTGCCAGGACCGGGTGACTGGTAAAGAACGTGCTATCGATAAAAAGAGAACACACAGGAGCAAGAATACAGGGCTGGGGCTGAGGGAAGAAGGCCAGGGAGATAACGAGTTCGGTTCGGATGTGGTAACACTGTGTGCCCTTGGGCATTTGGATAAAGATGTTGAGTAAGGGCCTGGAAACTTGTCAGAGGAACAGCGGAGCTGGTACCAAGAATGAGGAACCTTAGAGTGCAGGGATGGAAGCCCAAGACCTGGGGGTAATGACCTTATCCAGGTAGCAGCATGAAGAGAGGACGGCCAAGGGTAAGTCTAGGATAATATGAATCTCAGCAAACCACCACAGAAAATCCAATTCTGTCTGCTGCCTAACTAAGTTCTAGGAAAGATGGGTATTAAAGAATGTTTGGCTGAAACCAGCATGACTCAGTGGATAGAGCGTCGGCCTGTGGAGTGAAGGGTCCTGGGTTCAATTCAGGTCAAGGGCATGTACCTTGGTTTCGGGCACATCCCCAGTATGGGGTGTGCAGGAGGCAGCTGATCAATATTTCTCTCATCGATATTTCTAACTCTCTATTCCTCTCCCTCCCTCCCTGTGAAAAATCAATAAAATATGTTTAAAAAAATGATTGTCACCAACAGTCTGTTTCCAATCCTCACCATTAAGACTGTCTCCACTGCCAATAGAGGACACTTAGGAGGTGTTAAGACTTCAGACCCATCTATCCATTTTAACCACTGAAAGCAATGCATAATGTTAGAGAAAATAATTTCTACCAAAGTAGTAATAGTTCTCAATGGATCTGAAAGAGGAAGTTGATTTTCAAACCCCCTTACCAATGTTCAGGAAAGACTATTCAAACCACATACCTTCAAAGGTCTTTTATAAAGATCAAACTCTATGTTCAACAAACATTAACAAAGCGGCTGGGGAGGGGGTTGGGGGCTAGAACAGTCAGCAATGCCTGTGTTCCCACAGTGTGGTCCAGAGGACACAGCATTTTCACGTCCACTGCCTCATCTCACTTGACTGATCTGTGCACCCTGCTTCCCCGAAAGTAAGACATCCCCCGAAAATAAGACCCACTTGCTGTAATATAAGGCATACCCACCCCCCCCCCCCCCGAAAATAAGATCTAGCGCATCTTTGTAGCAAAAATTAATATAAGGCACTGTCTTATTTTCGGGGAAACAGGGTAGCAGAACTGTGACACTCTGCTGTATAGCTGAAGAAACCATTTTGAAGATTTTATATGATTTGCTAATACTCACACAACTAGTTGACCAGTAGGGAGAGATGGAGTGCCTGGTGAAATCCGAGGGGCGCGGGGGCAGCGGGGGGAACATCCAAAGGATCCAACCTGCCCGCGCACTGCGCGAAAACTAGGGCCGATCCGAGAGCAACGGCCATGGCCACACACCCACCCCCTGACCCGTCAATCATCCAGTTGAAGCTATTACCATCCCCTTTTCACAAGTGAGAAAACCGAAGTTCAGAGACTTTAAGTAAATTGCAGTTTTTACACATAATAAGGGATGGAGCTGAGTGCTTGAACCTAGGTTTGTCTGATGCTAATGCCCAAGTTCTTAATTTGTTGTTTTAATGAGATAAAGGTTTGGGCTTTTTGTTAACTAGATGACTCCATCCAGAAAGGCTGAAAGAAAGCTAGTTTTATTTACTGTGTTCTTACTCGCTATTAAGTGTCAGATTTAAATATATGGGGGAAGGTGTAAACTATAAAGCTGCTGTACTAAAGAGCTTAGTAGAAAAGTAAATGTTCTAAAGGAAGGCTGTCCCTAGAACAGGCTGCTATCGACTTTGAGAATAAATTGGACTCTTAAGTCAACTGCTCACATTTTGAAGTCTTATCAGCAGGAGATTGGGGACAGTAAAATTAAATGGCTGATGTTGAAAGAGAACCCGGTGTAGGGAACATTGTCCATCTGGCTCAATTACTTAGATGCCAAGAAAAAAATAAAACGAACAGGAGAGGGGCATATTGTTGCTTCACTAAAAATGTGAACATGCTTTCACATGAAGCTAAAACACAGTACCAAGGCTGCAGGGGCAGAAGCCTTCTCAAAGCCAAAGTCATGGGACTAACAAAGGCATGCCTTTCCCTTCTCCTTCTCTCTTTTTCAAGCCTCCCTCATCTACAAAGAATTTAAAACACATGTAAAAATAAGTATTGAGCGCTTGAATTACTTTTTGGATGGAGACTTGATGTTTCTGCTATTTTTCTACTCTCAAAAACAATAAAACTTCTGAGGATAATTTTTAAAACACTTTTTATCATTAAATATTTAGTACATACAAAAAAGCCACACCCATGTACTGACTACTCAGTTAAAGAAAACCTCTGGCCGGTGTGGCTCAGTGGTTGAGTGTCAACCTACGAACCAGGCAGTTATGGTTCAATTCCAGGTTGGTCAGGGCACATGCTTGGGTTTGCAGGCTCGATCCCCAGTAGAGGATGTGCAGCAGACAATCAATGATCCTCATCATTGATATTTCCATCTCTCTCCCCCTCTTCCTCTCTGAAACCAAGAAAAAGCCTATCTAATAAAGAGGGAATATGCTAATTGACCATCACTCCATCACAAAGATGGCTGCACCCACAGCTGAGGCCAAGTTTCCTTAAGGAGCCTTAATGAGCAATCAGCAGGGGCCTGAGGCGATGCCCCTCACCCTGGCACCAGGCTGGGGGACCTCAGGCCGCACCTCTTGGCAAGCATCGAACCAGGGGACCTGAGATTGCGCCCCACCCCCTGCCTGACAGGGGACCTCAGGCTGTGCTCCCCACCCAGTGGGGCTTAATGGGGGACCTCAAGGTGCACCTCCAGTGCTGGGTAGGGGGAACTCAGGCTGCACCTCCCGCCCAGCGGGGCTTGTGGAGGACCTGAGGCTGTACCTGCCCCCACCTGGTGGGGCTTGGCAGGGGATCTCAGGCGTGTCCCCCACCTGGCGGGGCTTGACGGGGGACCTCAAGGCATAGCCCCTCTGCCCCATCTGGGGGAATTCAGGCCATGTCCTCTGTCCTGGCACTGGGCCAGGGGACCTGAGTCTACTTCCCTCTGTCTGGTGGGGCTTGACAAGGGTGGGACTGGCTGGATCTGGATCTAACCCAATGGGGGAGAGGGCATGAACAGGTCTGGGTCTTATGCAATTTTGAGGCACATGTGGGTGGGCAGGGACTTGACTCTAGTCCCCCTTCTAATATGCATGAATTTTGTGCACCAGGCTAACTAGTGTGTGTGTGTGTGTGTGTGTGTGTGTGTGTGTGTGTGTTTTAATATATTTTATTGATTTTTTTACAGAGAAGAAGGGAGAGAGATAGTTAGAAACATGGATGAGAGAGAAACATCGATCAGCTGCCTCCTGCACACCCCCCACTGGGGATGTGCCCACAACCAAGGTACATGCCCTTGACCGGAATCAAACCTGGGACCTTGCAGTCCACAGGCTGACGCTCTAGCCACTGAGCCAAACCGATTTTGGTGGCCACTAGTATATTAATTTAAAAAAAAAAAGAATAGAACATTTCCAGTACCAAGAGCCCCCTTGTACCCTTTTGTAATCCTATTTTTTCCTACCCTACAGTGACTACCCCTCAAATGAATATTTATTGTCCCCTTGTTTTGTAACATATAATGCTCTCTAACCTAAATAAATTTCTTTCATTATACATATTTTGAATTTTATAAATGGAATCATACTACATTTGACCCTTGAAGCCATACACAGTTGAAAATCTGTATTTAACTTTTTACTCTTCCCCAAAATTTAACTAATAGCCTACTGCTGACTAAAGAGCTTTACTGAAAATAGTCGATTAACAAATATATTGTATGTTATATGTACTATATACTATATTCTTACAATAAAATAAGCTACAGAAAAGAAATTAAGAAAATCATAAGTACTGGAAAATGCATTTACAGTTTTTATTGGAAAAAAAAGTGCATATAAGTGGATCTGCCCAATTCAAAACCGTATTGTTCAAGGGTCAATTGCATTTTGCTTTTCTATGGCTTACTTTTCTAACTCAACACTTCCTGAAATTCATTTTTGTTATGTTGTGTTATCATGCATATAAGTGCTATTAAGTTCCATTGTTAATATCCCACAATGTATGTATCCATTCTCCTTCTGATGGCCATTTCAGGTTTCCAATTTGTACTACTACATTGCAATGTCACTATAAACACCCCACTACCTGTCTCCAACATAAGCACATACACAGAGTTCTTCAGTGGGGTAGGTGTGTGCCCACAACTTAACCTGGATCACGGGGTCACATGTTTTCTAAATGTGCTGGCTAATGCTACTCTTCCCAAAGTGGTCACTACAATTTACCCTCCCACCAGAAAAGTATACAAATTCCCATTGAGTATAAAATTTTCATATCCTCAACGGATCCTTGGTATTTCCAAATCTTTTAATGTTTGCTAATTTGATGAGTGCAAAATGGTATCTCATTATGGTGTAACTTGCGTTTCCTTGATTACTAATTAAATTGAATGTCTTTTCACTCTAATTATTGGCCATTTGGATTTTCTCTACAGTGAAATTCCTTTAAACATTTTTAAAAAAATTTAAATCCTCACCCAAGGACATGCTTAGAGAGAGGAACATGGATCATTTGCCTTCTGTATGTGCCCCAACTGGGGACCAACCCCGAGAAACCTCGATGTGCGTCCTGACCAAGAATCGAACCAGCAATCTTTTGGTGCACAGCACAACACTCAACCAACTAAGCCACTCCAGTTGGACTACTGTGAAATTCTTTTTTAAAAAATATATATATATTATTGATTTTTTACAGAGAGGAAGGAAGAGGGACAGAAAGTCAGAAACATCTATGAGAGAAACATCGATCAGCTGCCTTCTGCACACCCCCCACTGGGGATGTGCCCGCAACCAAGATACATGCCCTTGACGGGACCTGAACCTGGGACCTTTCAATCGGCAGGCAAACGCTCTATCCACTGAGCCAAACCGGTTTCGGTTACTGTGAAATTCCTATTCCATTTCTTTATTTTTTTCAACTAGGCATTTTTCTTAAATGATTTGTAGTTCTTTAATGTATTTTGAGTACAAATCCTTTGTTGATCATATGTGCTGAAAAATATTTCCTCCTAGTTTTTTTCCCTTCCATTAGTGTCATTTGATGAATGGAAATTCTTTATTATAATGAATATGAATGTATCAACTTTTATTCATGATTTGTGCTTTTTGTATCATGTCTAAAACACCCCTTTCCCAAGGTCATGAATATCCTCATATATTTGTTTCTGGAAGTATTAAATCTTTTCACATTTATCTGAATCTACTTGGTATTATTTTTATATGTGGTGTATTGGTGTCTGACTTGATCTAAAGGGAAAATGATCATGTGAAGACCGAGGCAGAAATTGGCATGATATGGTTACAAGCCAAGGAACACCAAGGATTGCCAACCAACACAGGAAGCCAGAAGAGGCAACGAAAGATGCTCCCTAGTGGCTGCTAGAGGGAGCCTAAACCTGCCAACATCTTGATTTTGGGACTTCTAGACTCCAGAACTGTGAGAGTGTAAATGAATCATGTTCGAAGTCACTCAGTTTCTGATATTTTGTTATGGCAGCCCCAGGAGACCAACACAATCAGATGGAGCATCCCAGCAACATTTGTTGAAAAGTCCATCTTTAACCTGCTCATCTGCAGTGTCATTTGTCACCTCTCCCCACTGACTGATTGGGAAGGCCAGTTCTATCACAGATTCTACATATGCATGATCGTCTGAGTCTAGGCCTTCCACTATGATCCACTGATCCATCACTATCCCCGCATCTGCTCACCACATTGCCTTCATCTGTGGAATATGCCTGGAATTAACCATCATGAAAATTGGTGTTTGTTGGGCAAAGTGCCCTTTTTAAATAAATGCTTGTACACTGTTTTTAAAAATGATAAAATTAAATAGTGCTGTTTAGTAAGCTAAAAGTGCATCAAAATAAAAACTGCTAAGAGTCTTTCAGTATCAGTGATTTCACTGGATAAGTGAAAATAAATATTAGAAAGCAACTACATTTTTCCGATGCCCCTATCAGTGAAGTGTAGGTACCCTATAACAACCCAGTAACTGGCAACTTATTAAAAATAGAAAAAGCAGCTGTGGTGGAGGCCGAGCGAGAACTGCAGCAGGTGACATAAATACAGCGCGGCTTCCTGATGGCCACGGGCTCTGCAGTTTCCGGCCCATTATTCTCACAGGAGAGAATCAGAGAGGCCAGGCAGCGCCCAGCTCACGTTACATTCACAGACACATCACGCTTTTTACAGTGAGTGGTGCCAGCCCTAAAACCCAAGCTCCAGAAATGACTTTGCAACATGTAGAATGTACTCCAGCTAGTCACCAGTTAGCCTTTTCTGAATACAGCGGGACAGAGGAAGTGTATGGGCAGGTCAACAGCCCGTGAGAAGCAAAGTGGCAGTAGGGGAACCTGGAAGGACTGGCCCGGACCGGGCCACAGCATCCCCACCAGGAGGAAGAGAACTGAGCGCGCCTGCCCAGCTCATCCTCATGGTCTGTGACAAATACTAGGCTTCTGCGCTTCACAGGACTGGCAGCAATTTGTAAAGACAGAAATTTGCTCCCCATAACTCTTTCTCTTATAATTAAACAATAAAGAACTCAGAGTCTAAACCCAGCATAGACAGTTTTATGAAATACATAAGACAATGTTCATATCTTATGAAAATTTGAGATGTGGCAACGTAAGACAAAGAGTTAAGTAGTTTGCTCAAAACTTTGCATTATAAAATATTTCTCCTCTTTCTTTCTGATTCCCTTTCATTAATGAGAGTCTAGTGGGGTAAGATGGAGAGGCCTAAAGAAGGCAAGGCTACTTGGGTGGAAAGCAAGGAGGAAAACTGATGAAGGGAAGGAAAAGTAAGAGGCACTTAATGAAAGGCAGGAAGCAGAGACCTGGCAGAGGTCCACGCTGAGGCTGGTCACTGGCCTCCCACTCTGCAGCTAACAGCCTTCTGCGCCCTGCAGACCAGGCCAGAACTTTCAGTGGTTTCTGAAGGTACTTCTCAGCTGCACCTGCCATGTGGCAGGAAATGAAAATAAAACATAACAAAACTGCAGGAACAGAAGGCCTTACCATGTGAGAATACTCTCATGACTGAATTGAGAAAGAAAGAGAGTGAGAAAAGAAAAAAGAAAAAAAAATATCATGTTTCAAAATTTCATTTTAAATACAGAGCGTATTGTTACTGTAAAGACTTTCCATAAGTGTCCTTTATCAAAGAGTCTACTGGGTTATCTTCTCAATTCTGTTTACTTACCTGCACACATGTACATTTTTATGACATACCTGAAAGAGATTAAAGTAGAAGCAAAGAGTATTCTCATGAAGCTGACTTCTGTTAGGGAAGAGCACGTGGTGGGACATGGGTTGATGGAAAGAGGAAGCAGGCCTGATGGGAATCTGTTAAGGGTGCAAGCCAGACCCGGGGCAGCAGGGAAACCTGGCATGTTGTGACATGTGAGGTCTTTGTGATGCACTAGTGTGCTGACACCTGGCTGGGAAGCGCCAATAGTTTAGGACCACATGTGCTTTGTTTTGAGCTATCGGTTAAGTTCATTAAACGTTGTGAGCACCAAAACGTTGTTCTCTCTACTGCACTCAACAAGATAAGCTGGTCATCGGTGGTCAGCATTTTTTTGAAACTCAGTAAGCTAATGCCAACCTGCCATGTTGTAACCCATTCAACACAGACCTTGGCTGCGTCACAGGCTAAGGCCAGAGACCTGATGTTTTTCTCAATTAATTCCAAAGTTTTAGATCAAAACTATCCCATTTACCATTGCACACACACACACACACAAAATTAAGATATCTAACAATACATTTAATTAAGGAGATAAAGACCTGTACTTGAAAAACTACAGGACATTGAAAAAAGAGATAGAGGAAGACAGAAACAAATCGAAGAATATACCGCATTCATGGATTGGTAGAATCAACATTAAAATGTCTATACCACCCAAAGCAATCTACAAATTTAATGCAACCCCCATTAAAATACTAATGGCATATTTCATAGACCTACAACAAACTCTCCAAAAATTCATCTGGAATAAAAAAAAGACTCCAAATAGCTGTAGCAATCTTGAGAAAAAAGAACAAAGTTGGAGGGATTACAAAACCAGACATCAAGCCACTGTTCTCAAAATGGCCTGATACTGGCACAAGAACAGACATATAGACCAGTGGAACAGAACAGAGAACCCAGGAGTCAACCCAAGCTATTATGCTCAATTAATATTTGACAAAGGAGGAAAGAGCATACAGTGGTGTCAAGATAATCTCTTCAATAAATGGTGTTGGGAAAATTGGACAGGTAACATGCAAAAACATGAAACTAGACCACCAACTTACACCATACACGAAAATAAACTCAAAATGGATACAGGAGTCTAAACCCAGTATAGACAGTTTTATGAAATACGAAAGGCAATAGAAAACCCAAAAAACCTTGGAAGACTCCACGGGCAGCAAAATATCCCACATATGTCGTAGCAATATCTTTACCGATACAGCTCCTAGGACAGTGGTAACTAAAAAGAAAATAAACAAATGGAGCTACATCAAAACAAAAAGCTTCTGCACAGCAAAAGAAACCATCAACAAAATAACAAGAAAGTCCACTGCATGGGAGAACATATTTGCCAATGTTATTTATACCCGATAAGGACCTAATCTCCAAAGTTTATTGGCAACTCATACATCTTAACAAAAGGAAGACAAACATTCCAATCAAAAAATGGGCAATGTAACTAAATAGACACTTTTCGAAAGTGGACATACAAAAGCCATTGAAAACATGCTCAAAGTCACTCATCACCTGAGAGGTGCAAATCAAAACGACAATGAGATGCCATCTCAAACCTGTCAGAATGGCTATCATCAACAAATCAACAAACAAGTGCTGGTGAGGATGTGGAGAACAAGGAACCCTTGTGCACTGCTGGTGGGAATGCAGACCAGTGCAGACACTGGAAAACAGTATGGAGTTTCCTCAAAAAATCTGACCCAGTAATCCCACTTCTAGGAATATATCCCAAGAAATAAGAAACACCAATCAGAAAGGATATCTGCACCTCTATGTTTATAGCACAATTTACAATAGCTAAGATGTAGTGCCCATCAGCGATGAGTGGACTAAAAAACGATGATACATCTACACAGTGGAATATTACACTGCTATAAAAAAGGGGGAAAAAACACTCTTACCATTCGCAACAGCATGGATGGACATGGAGAGCTTATGCTAAGTGAAATGAGCCAGTCAGAGAAAGATAAATATCGCATGATCTCACTCATTTGTGGAATATAATGAATATAAACTGATAAACAAAAATAGATCCAGAGACAGAGAAGCATCGAACAGACCTTCAAACTTCAGAGGAAAGGCAAAGGGGTGTGTGTGTGTGTGTGGGGGGGGGGGGGTTAAGAGATCAAAGGACTTGTATGTATGCATATATGCATAATAAAAGGACACAGACACTAGGGGTGTGAGGGCATATGCTGGGGGGTGGGGGTGGCCGGGGAGAGGTCAATGGGGGAAAGAGAAGAAATATGTAATACTAAATGTTATACTTTAAACAATAAAGAATTTTTAAAAAGTATTAGATCAAAACGTTAGTGAAAAACCGGGCAAGAAGAAGAAAGCTAACAAGAAAGACGGTAAGCATGGGTCAGAAAGACAGACAGAAACAATGGTGATGGGCGTAACTTTTGAGATACACAGCAGTACAGGCGCTCAGACCGATCATCAGTAACTGGAAGAGTAGAGTTTCCCTCCACCTGCAATGACCCCTCCACTCACTCCTCTCCTGTTCCTATTCCACATGAAGTCCTCCAACACAGAACTTGAGATCCATTGGGCCGGTACGGAGGAAACATTTTGGTCTTCACAAAGCTCTGAGGATGATTATACAGCATGGTAGGTATGTATCTTCAAACTGGGAAACAAGTCATTCGCTATCTTGAGGCAATGCATAAATCAGATTAATCTTTAAGAAATGGATCCTTTCCTTTTGAAAGATAGCCTCCCTTTTGCTTCACAGTTTTTAAGCATCTCCCCCATCCTACATGAATTTAAATATACACTCACAGTTAGCAATGGTTTACATTCCTTCAAAGAGTAGAGGAAAATCACAATCTATTTGCAATGACAATAGCCTAAAAATAAGCCATTTGAATCTTTTAAATGTGAAAGGTAAAAGTAGAAACATTCTTATTAAAATTCGTACTAGAAAGTTGGTCATTTGCAAAATAGATGTATCAGAAGCAAACAAAAGCCATTCATTCAGAGGTTTAAATGCTTCTTCTAATTTTTATAGCAGCTTTTGAAGCAGGGTAGATACAAGAATATAAATACCAAATTAAATGACTTTAAGCTAGAATATATAGGAATTCTCTGACCTTCAAAATCCATCAGGCAAAGTTTTCAAAACCTTCTATACAGTATTTTCTTGGCTTATACTAACTACTTCAGACAAATAAACTTGACATTTCCTAGTGATTAGCATTACGTAAATGATCCTTTCCCACTTGGGTAAAACTCATCTAACTATTCTGAAGTTGTATTATTTGAACACAGGCAAATTCCCAGATAAAAACAACAATGTTAGTAGACAAATGCTTTGAGTAGAGATAAATCTGGAATTAAGCCAATATTTCATATTCCACTTCGCTCAAGTTCTAGCTGTATGTGACAAAGAATTTCAGATAAATGTAATAGGCTAACAAATCCACTAAAAGAAAAACTTCATGATAGTAAGGCAACCAAATGTCTTTTAAAGTTTCTAAAGCATAAGTATGCAAAAATGTGTACAAGGTAATTTTAAGATTATTTATAAAAGCAAAAACCAATTAACTTAAGTGTTCATTGGCAATAGCTAATATTTACTAAGTGCTTGCTTGGCTTATACTAACTACTTCATGCCACATGCAAAAGTAATAAGCACTTTACATGTTTCAAAATATTTCTGTTAAGAGGGACTAGTAACACCTCCAATCTATATGTATAAAAGCCTAAGGGACCATCTGACCAGTAGCTATGATGTGCACTGACCACCAAGGGGCAGACGCTCAACGCAGGAGCTGCCGAGCTGCGGTGACTTGGCGGCTGCAGTTCTTGGGTGATGCACCCAGAACCACAGAGGAGAGAGCCCGATTCCAGGTTGCGTCAACGAGAACTGTCCTCTCGAAATAAGTACAATACAACTATCAACATCAAAATGTTAACACTGATACATTACTACTATTTCATCTGCAGGCTCCATTCAAGTTTCACCACTCGTGCCAGCACTGGTCTTGATAGCAAAAGGCCCCAAGTTGGCCTGGCCGCCGTGGCTCGGTGGTTGAGTGTTGAATTATGAACCAGGAGGTCAGTGTGATTCCTGGTCGGGGCATATGCCCAGATTGCTGACTCGATTCCTGGTGTGGGGTGTGCAGGAGGCAGCCAATGGATGATTCACTCTCATCATTGATGTTTCTCTCTCTCTTTAGCCCTCTCCCTTCCTCTCTGAAATAAAAAAATATATATACATATTAAAAAAAGGGGGGGCCCCAAGTCAGAATCACATGTGGCATTTAGTTGATGTGTCCTCTTCAGTCTCCTTCAGTTTGAAATAGCTCCTCAGTCTGACTGTGACTTCCATGATCTTGAAACTTTTGAAGTTGATCACAGGCCATTTAATTTGTACAATGTCCCTCAAATTGGGCTTATCTGGGGTTTCCTCATGATTAGATCCAGGTCAGGCACCTTGGCCCGAATTTCATGGAAGTGATGCTGTGTTCTCATTGTAACCTATCAGGTGACAAAACTTCAACTTGTCCCACCGCTGGTGATCACTCAGATCACTTGGTTAAGTGGTGCCTGCCAGGCTTCCCCAACTGTCAAATTACTCTTTTCCTCCCTTTGTATTCAGTAGGTATTTTTCAGGAGAGTACTTTTAAATTTAAACAACCCATTCTTCAAACTCTGAATTTATTCATGAGTCCATACATGTATTTTATTGCAAAGTAGGTGTCATTGTGTGGGAACCTTCAATTTTCTCTTTTTTCAACAGGTCTTAATCCATGACTATCACTTCTGAAATTTTGATGATCAAATTGTCTCTGAGTTGGCCAGTGGGAACGCCTCCATATGACCTGTGTCCATCATTCTTTGAAGACTTCTTTCCTTTCTAGCGCAAGATATTCCAGGTTCATCTTAAACTTTTCTGCTCTCCTGTAATCAGCCATTTCTCCAAGAAGCTGGGGTTCACTTTCAGTTAAAAGAATGGTATTTGGAAGTCAAGATCTAGGCATGAGATATGCTCATTGCAACTGGGGTATTATTGCTGTTGCTGCTCCCAGGTACTTACCCTCTCTGAGGGCAGAGCTAAGAAATCCATGTATGTACGTGTGTATACACATTTATGTGTGCGTTTTACGCCTATATTATACCTGTCTTTGTCAATACTTATTAAAATCCATGAGTTCACAGCAATACTTCTGATTTTAACCTACCACCACAGGATCCATTCTAGTTTTCCCCTTCAGTATCGGTAACGCCCTGCTTTAGCAGTGGGAATGCTGGCTCCCATTATCCTTCATATACTTATTGGATCAATCCACCTGTATTTAACCAATCTCTTAGTGCTGCTGACATCTCAGCCCCATGTGGATGCCCTTCTTGCCTTTCTTCAGCTCCGATAAACCACATTAAATTCATCCTTTATGTGAAGGCCTTCTCTGTCTACCTAATAGGCTTTAGGACAGAATTGTTCAGAAAGAGAAGAGGAAGAGAATACTTCTAAAATTTAAATGCAAAAAACAATTTTTTTAAGAGTACCCATTAAATTAGAACCGATGATAATTCAGACGGCCAAGCTAAAGTTCACTTTTGCATCACCTATGAAGAACAGGTTTGCTAAGTGAATTAACAGTGTAAACACGCTTGCCACCCAGTTGTTTAACCTACTTAAGGAAACTAATTGTTTTCAAGCACTTTAAAATCACTGGGCATGTACTTGCCTTTAATTATTGCCTAATTACAATTTCTATATTTTCCATTACAGCCTTGATAACCCTGTATTTGATTATACTGTAAGAATTACTACTTAAACTCAATGTAGTTAAGACCCTTTAAAAAATGTCAGCTCTGATAAACCGATTTGGCTTTTCAATTAATCATTTAAAAAATGTCAGCTCTGATAATCAATTTGGCTTTTCAATTAATCACCTAAAATAAAGGTAATCGTTCAGTAATTTCTCTTTCTCAGTTAATCTGTCACGCTGCTCAAAAAGCAAAATGCCTTTCAATGGCCGTGCAGGCCTGCCCCCAAAGATCTGCTCTGCACACCACCACTCCTGGCCTCACTGTCCTCTGCCCCTCTCCCCATCTCCTGGGAAAACCCAGGATGACTAAGAGCAGTATTTTAAAATCTGGTCACACACCCCAGCCAGAGGGGCTCAGTTGATTGAGCATCATCCTGTGCACCAAAGAGTTGCCGGGTCAATTCTTAATCAGGGCACATGCCTGGATTGTGGGTTCAACCTCCAGTTAGATACAGAAGGCAACGGATGGATGTTTCTCTCTCACACTACCCCCCCCCCAATCATGTCCTCAGGTGAGGATTAAAAAATAAACCAATAAAATCTGGTCATGCAGACGCTCAGCGGGAACCCACAGAAGGACATGCCAACATAAACTGTGTCTGCCTTTATCACTGCCACTGCCCCAGACAAGAGGAATATCAAAACCCCCAGCAGGGCTTCCATAACCTAAAATTGGGCAACCAACTTAGCCCTTACCCAGGAGGGCAGTATCAGCGCTGGGCTCGGGTTAGAAAGGAAATTAGAAATAAATAGACTATAATTTCTACTTTTGATTTCAAAGTAAAGGCTCCAACTAGTCTTGAGACCTCAATTAATCCCGGCGTGGGGGCACTGGGACTACGGAGGGCACTATCTCGGTGGTGGGTTATCTGCTTTTTTTGCCTAAGCAGCTCTGTCAAATGCCAAATATTAGCATTTAATACCTAACAAAAGAAGATCATGCTATTAAAATCCATTCGAGATAAATTAAAAATTGAAGATGTTAATAATGTGATGCACCATGGGCCAGCAGTGTTTAAAAAAAAAAAAAAGACAAAGACAAAAATGCTAGCCTGTAATACTGAACCAAGAGAACTACAAAAAATTCCAGCAGGTAAGATATTTCCAACCCAGGGCTTCAACAAAAAACGAAAGGATCAGGAGAGAATCTAAAAATTACCAGCAAATATTGTCAGATGACCTATTTGCTCTGTGATTTCAATATCTCAAATATCTAAAGCTTTCGTGGCATGCAAAATTATGTGGTTTTAGTGTTCTATTTCTTTTAAAATTATAAAAATTTGTATACATCAAAGAGATGGAAGATATAGTAGCATTCCTTCCAACTGCCTTATTAAAGATATTAAAAAACTGCAAAAAAAATTTTTTTTAAATGCTGAGGTACCATGAGTACACGTGTTGTCTTTGCAAATAATCCTTTCTTTATAAAGGATAAGGTTGCCTACATGTTTCATTTGCAAAGCCTCTGTGCTTCTAACTGGCCTGCAAGCAAAGGTCAGTGTCTCCCCTGGGTTTGCAAAGGGCTAGACACAGAGTGATATGTCAGAAGCCTCAGACACAGGTGGAGGGCACAGAGCCAGGGACGAAATTCCTCACCCAACAGAAGTCAACTAGCTATCCAGAAGAGGCCGTGTAACCTAAGACACAGGGGATTCTCCCCAGGAAGAGAATACATTCCTGTTTGTCAAACTAGAACCTGTAACCACCAGCAGCAGCCCCCAGTCACCACAGACATTACTGGTATTTCTGCAACAGGCAAAGCGGAGAGATTCCCTCACTTTTATTTATTTACTAGGGGCCCAGTGCACGAAATTTGTGCACTGGGGGTAGGTGATTTCTCAGCCCAACCTGCCCCCTCAATAGGGCCAATGGCTGGCTCTGCCCTGGCCACCTTGGCCCTGCCCCGGCCGCCTCAACCCTGCTCCCCCCCCCCCCCCCCCGGCCTTAGCCCTGGCGGCGACCGCCCAGCCCTGGAGGCACCCCGCACTGGCGGCCTCTCACACGCCGTCTCAACCCAGCCCCTTGCCCGTGCTGCCTCGGCCCCACCCCTTGCTCCTGATTGGCTGGTAGCGTAGCGAAGGTACAATCAAATTTGCATATTGCTTTTATTAGATAGGATTTTAATTTTTAAAAAATATATTTTATTGATTTTTTACAGAAAGGAAGGGAGAGGGAAAGTCAGAAACATCGATGAGAGAGAAACATCGATGAGCTGCCTCTTGCACACCCCCTAATGGGGACATGCCTGCAGCCAAGGTACATGCCCTTGACTGGAATCGAACCCGGGACCTTTCAGTCCACAGGCTGACGCTCTATCCACAGAGCCAAACTGCTTTCAGCAATTCCCTCACTTTTAGGTATCACACGTCAACTGTGCTTTTCTTCAGTCTCTCCAACCCCCAAGTGGTAGACCAGACAGCCACTCCAGCTCCTCTTTGTTTAATGGGGGGAGAAGAAGTGAACAAAGAAGGCACTGCAACTCAGAGACTTCAGAATGATGTGCAATTAAAGTCTTCTTTAAGTCTGCTGTGTTCTTTCCTATCAAAGGTCATTCACATATGAGCACGGGGAGGTGAGAAAAACTGAGTTTACACCAAGTACACTGGTGCCTAAATATAAATACTTATTGTAGGGGGCACCAAACAGTCCACAGCTCCCTTCCATTACAGCCCAAATATTTTTCCTTGAATGGAGAGGAGGAAGGCCCAGCAACTTCAGGAAGTTATTGCCAACCTAGTTGGTCTGGGACAGTGGTTGGCAAACTCAGTCAACAGAGCCAAATAGCAACAGCACAACGACTGAAATTTCTTTTGAGAGCCAAATTTTTTAAACTTACACTTCTTCTAACACCATTTCTTCAAAACAGACTCGCCCAGGCCATGGTATTTTGTGGAAGAGCCACACTCAAGGGGCCAAAGAGCCGCAAGTGGCTCGCGAGCCGCAGTTTGCCGGCCAGGGATCTGGGAGAAGCTTTTGTGTCTGGTTTCTGGCAGTGGAGTACAGTAATCAAGCACACACACTCAGCAGCCAAGTCTGTCTGATCACTGACCACCTGTGTAACCTTGGGCAAGATACTTAACCCTCTGCAGTCAGCTAGAGTCTTCATTATAAAGATTAAATGAGTTACTGCATGTAATGCAGTTAGAAGAATGTGCCTGGTGTTCATTATAGAAAGCACAGGGAAAATATTACCTTTCTCCTTTCATATGTAAGTTCTTACCTCCTCCAACCCACTCTTCCTTTCCCTGTTCTTTCAGGTCATTTGCCTGAGCTTGGTTTCATCTTATTGCCAGCCAGCCTGGACTTTTCTGAACATTCACCAGCATTATGAACCAAAGGCCTCATCCCCTGGTTACCCCACACTATCTAGAGACCAGTCCTCACTCAGCCTCAGATGAACCCCAACTAACTGTTCTCTGCACTGACTTGCTGGGAAATAAAGGATCTCGCATCTCAGCTAAACCCTTAGAGCTGATAGTTCTTAATATAGATGTTGTTGTTGTTTTTGAAGAGCTTCGTTTTTGAAATGTTTCTCTTTTCATTCAGACTTCATCTTCTATTTTACAGAGAGGAATGCCTTCTACGTATTTAGAGATGAATGTCTCCTTGGGGAAACTCTCCCAAATAGCCTTCTCTCCATTTCCAAATTTACTCTCCCCTCTCCAAGGCTATCCTGTCATCCATGCAACAAATCGCTTCCCATACCTCAGTTCTCTTTTTGCACCCTCTCCCCCATGTTCAAGTCAACTAACTGTATCAGGGAGCTAGGCTCAGTTCACGAATGTTGAGGATATAGAGCTTATCCTTGTACTCCCGATGTTACCTCTCTACGTGGTCCTTCCCCGTGGCCTTCTGATTCTTGCTTTAGAATGTAAGTCCTGAGGAGAAACCAAGATGGCAGCATAGGGAAACACCTAGGCTTTTGCCCTGCACAACAATTTAGAGAACACAACTAAGGGACAAAACAGACATTGTCCAGAACCACAGGAAGGCTGGCTGGCTGGAAGATCTGAAACTAGAGGGACACAGAAGTGCCCACGGATAATCAGAGCCTCTGCAAAGCCTGAGTAAGGTAAGAGACTCGTGTGAGCACAAGCCGAAGAGGACAGGGTGTCTGAACGCCTGGCAGGGGTGCTCTAGTGGAAAGGAGACAAATACTCCAGGCTGCGCCGAACCCAGTTCGGTTTGCACTCAAAACCCGGGGGACCCAGGCCCTTACGGGGAGAATCTGGACTGCGGGCAGAATCCCAGGGGAAGAGACAAAGGCAGAGTCCCGGAGGCGTGTGCGCGAGTGCACAGCAGAGAGGATGAACAAGGGCCGCTGGCCGTGTCTGGCAGCAGAAAGGACCTCCGGGCAGTGCTGTGAGGCTGAATCTTGGGGAACAGCCAGAGGCGGAGCTCCTGGGGTGCACATGAGTGCTCACGGTGAGGGCAATCTGTTGACTTTGTGGCAGAAGGGAGAAAGGAGTTCCGACTGCACAGACCCCAGGTGCCAGCCGAAAATCTGAGATTCCGGATTCATTGGGGCCTGGGCAGTCTGGCGGCAGGCGAAATTTGAGGGGGCTTTTCTCGCAGAGGTGCTCTAAGCGATTGCCTGTGGACGCTAGGACCGGTGACCTCAAGGGGCGGAGCTGACTGAAAGCTAAGGCTGTCAGCTCCACCCTGAAACTCCGCCCCACCCAGAAACTCGGCCCATCCAAGCTGAGCACAGAGACTTTGGCAAATTTGCAAGTCTTGGCGCATAAGGTTGTCTCCCAGCACAGACACAGCTGATCCTCACAGCCAGTTGGCCTGGAGGTGATTCCTCCCAGTGATACCTACAGCAATCAAGACTTATCTGCAACAAGGTTGTACACAAAGTCCACAAAGGGGTGCACCAAGAGTGTACACCTCAGGTAACAGGGGAGGCCGAGATACCTAGCACACAGTCACCCACCAACTCAGGGAAGCAGTGAAAATGCGGAAAGAAACAGATCACAAATGAAAGAAATGGAGAAAAATAAATGACTGGATATAGAGTTCAAAACCACGGTTATAAGGTTTTTCAAGAGGCTCCTAGAAAAGGCTGGTAAGTTTAGTGAGACCCTTGAGGATATGAGCGAGACCCTCAAGGATATGAAAAAGGACCAACTAGAAATTACAGATACAGTGACTGAAATAAAAAATATTTTACAGAAACCCAACAGCAGACTAGAGGAACGTAAGAATCAAGTCAAAGATTTAAAATACCAAGAAGCCAAAAACACTCAACCAGAAGAAAGAAAAAAAAAGGATCCAAAAATGTGAGGATAGTTTAAGAAGCCTCTGGGACAACTTCAAGCGTACCAACATCAGAATTATGGGGGTGCCAGAAGAAGAGAGAAAGCAAGATACTGAAAACATATTTGAAGAAATAATGACTGAAAACTTCCCCCACCTGGTGAAAGAAATAGACTTAAAAGTCCAGGAAGCACACAGAACCCCAAACAAAAGGAATCCAAAGAGGACCACACCAAGACACATCATAATTAAAATGCCAAGAGCAAAAGACAAAGAGAGAATATTAAAAGCAGTAAGAGAAAAACAATTACCTACAAGGGAGCACCCATATGATTGTCAGCTGATTTCTCAATAGAAACTATGCAGGCCAGATGGGAATGGCAAGAAATTTTCAAAGTGATGAATAGCAAGAACCTACAACCAAGATTACCCAGCAAAGCTATCATTCAGAATTGAAAGTCAGATAAAGAGCTTCACAGATAAGAAGAAGCTAAAGGAGTTCATCACCACCAAACTAGTATTATATGAAATGCTGAAAGGTATTCTTCAAGAAGAAGAAAAAGGAGAAAAAGGTGGCTGCTTCAAACTAGAGCACAGAGGGAACTGGAGAACATTATGCTAAGTGAAATAAGCCAGTAAAAGAAATAAGTACCACATGATCTCACTCATTTATATAATGAACAACATAAACTGATGAACAAAAACAGATCCAGAGACAGAGAAGCATTGGCTGTCAAATCTCAGAGGGGAGGGGAAGGTGGGGGTAAGGGGAAGAGATCAACCAAAGGACTTGTATGCATGCATATAAGCCTAATCAATAGATATAGACACCAGGGGGGTGAGGGCACAAGTGGTGAGGGGGGGAGGAGGGGATTGGAAGACCCTTGAGGGGGGTAATTGATGATGAGGACACATATGTAGTACCTTAATCAATAAAGAAATTAAAATTTTTTAAAAAAGAATGTAAGTCCTACAAGAAAAGGGATTTTTATCTATTTTGCTCACTGCTTAAGAAAAATTATTTATTGATGTGAGAGTGAGAAACAGACATTGATTTGTTGTTCTACTTATGGATCAAACCTGCAACACTGGCGTGTCCGAATGACGCTCTAACCCAGTGGTCGTTAAACTGTGGCTCACGAGCCACATGCGGCTCTTTGGCCCCTTGAGTGTGGCTCTTCCACAAAATACCACGGCCTGGGTGAGTCTATTTTGAAGAAGTGTGTTAGAAGAAATTTAAGTTTAAAAAATTTGGCTCTTGAAAGAAATTTCGATAGTTGTACTGTTGATATTTGGCTCTGTTGACTATTGCTCTAACCAACTGAGCTACCTGGCCAGGCCTGCTCACTGCTTTATTCCTACAGGCTAGCACAGCTCCTGGAACACACGGGCACTCAGAAATTTTGTTGAGTTAGTTCAAGTCATCCTTGATTCATTTATTCATTCAACAAATGCTCAGAGCACTCACCTTGTGTGTCAGGTGCTGAGGTGACAGAGGTGAGCACTAGTTCCTGTCCTAGAGCTACTCACTGTAGTGACTGTAGAGACCCAGGAGCCCAAGGAGAGATTTCCCAACGTGCCAGTGACAAGCAGGAAGAACAACAATGTGCTGGGGCTGCTGGCCCAGGGATCTGGGGACAACCTAACTGCCCACATTCAGAGCTTATCTCAGCGAACCCCGAGGCCAGGGCTCTGATGGCTACCGTCACACTTCTCTAAACTCCTTCCTGTCTGGGTTTCTCTTGCACCACCCCTTTTCCTGTTCCATCCCACACCCCTCAGGGTGCACTGTCACTTCCCTGGCCTAGATGCCCATCTCTGTACCTAATTCAATGTCTTCAAAATTTCTCTCTCGAGCTTATTTCCACTTGCCAAGCTGTAGTAAATGTCCATCAAACATCTAACACATACCTCAAGCAAAACACAGCCTCTTCCTCACCCTACTGCTACATACTCCAAGCCCCTATTGCCCCCACTGAATACCTATCCTCACTCTTAGCTTCACCCATTCCTGCAGCCTGAGGCTTACCCACAACTCCTCCCTCTTTCTCATCAGATCCAATGGATTTCAGTTCGGCAGTCCAAAATCTGGTTTTTCATCTTTACTGTCACTGACTTAGTTGATGTTCTCCAATCACTCTTCTTGATTTATTATCTACCCATAATATCTCCCCCTCTATCAGACCCTCAACAAGTTGATTTTTTTTAATTGCTTCCTACTAGATAAAATTCCAAATTTCTTAAAACACAAAACTCAGCCAACCTAAGCACTCTCCTTCAGACAGCCTACTCATGTGTCCACCAGTGCCTCCCCATTTCCCAGACTCTCCTAGGCCCTAACTCCCTGCCTTTGTTTATGTTACTTCCTGTCTGACATGCTAACAGTAAAGATAATGACAGCCTCCGAACAATCTGGTAAACACTTTAAACAAATTCTCACTTAATTCTCAACTGTTCTTTGAGGTCTGTACATTGTATACTCCCCATTTTCCTAGTGACGAAGCTGAGGCACACAGATACTTCTTGCCCAACACTGGGCTGACCTAATCACATAGCTGCCCTGACTTAAGAATCTCCGTTTTTAACCACTACATATTTTACTCACCACCCCTTCACCAAGCAACTCCTAATCAGCTCAGATGCTTCCTCTTTGGTGGAGACTTCTCCAGAGCCCCAGACCAGTGGTTGGCAAACTGTGGCTCATGAGCCACATGCAGCTTGCAAGCCATGGTTTGCCTCGGTTGACTAAATGAGTTTGCCGATCACTGGGATAGGGGCTTAATCACAAGGAACAACAACAGCCTGTAATTATTGGAATCGTGAGTCTAGGTCAGTGGCTCGAGAGTCTAGGTTAGAGCCACATGTGACTCGAGAGCTGCAGTTTGCCGACCACTGCGCCTAGACCTCTTTCTCCATCCTCGCGGATCCCTCAGCATCATGCTTCCATCTTTATGACAGACAACCTCACTGACCATTCACATTAGTTCCAAAGATAAAAGGCAGGTCTTTTTTATCTTGGTATTCTGAGCACTATACAGTGTCTGTTACATAATGCTTATGTAATAAACAACATCTTCCAAGTACACAAGACTTTTGAGTATATTCTGCTCACACTCAAGCATGTCACTATCTCCAAACACCCTACCCTGCTAACCCAACCTCTCTCCTCCTCCTCTCTGCCCAGGCCTTTCCACAGGAGAGTCAAAGTCCTTGTAGGGCTGGCCGCTCCCACAAACTGCTGACAGCGTTCACACAGAGGGGGCAGGTAAGGGAGCTGCTAGCCACTCTCCCCTTCATTACAGGGTTAGAGTATATCTAAGAAGCATTTTCTCTTGATGAAGACAAAGGGGACATTTGATGTGGGTTGCCAAATTTAAGGACTTTGTCACTTAAGTGTGAGGATGGGATGGTAGACATAAAAATAAATATGTACATAATATGACAGGACATCTGCCATGGCCATTATTCATAACTCAGAGAGAGCCAACAGGCTGGCAAAACTAAGCAGTGATATTATTATGTTAAAATGTTTTTGTATTGATTTCAGAGAGACGAAGGGAAAGGGAGAGAAAGACAGAAACATCAACTGATTGGCTGCCTCTTGCACGCCCCCTATTGGGGATCGAGTCCACAACCTGGGCATGTGCTCTGCTCTGACTGGGAATTGAACCATGACCTCCAGGTTCACGGGTCAATGCCCAACCGCTGAGCCGCACTGGCCAGGCAACGGTATTTAGTGACCTACTTGCCACTTTTACATCATCGCCTTGACTGTAGCATTAAATCAGGTAAACTTTGCTCGCTTCTGCAACTGCTCAGCACATAATGCCGTTGGCTTGTTTTAGGCTTTTTTTCTTACACTAAAGTAGAACTGGTTATGTATTTACAGTATATTCAAAGAGAACAAAGTAATATTTTTAAAGTGAGTCACTGAAACCACTAGCACTATAGTCAGAAAACAAGAACGGATGAAGTGAGGTTTATTCCTACGAGAAAGACATAAACTGGCAAGCACACAGCCAATTGTACTGCGTGCCAAGGGGCGGTCTATAATTAAGACGTGCTTCCCGAATGCTGACCTTTAGTATCTGTGCTGATCTATATTCCCTAAGTAATGGTTTTCATAAAGCCATTCAATTTACTGCAATATCTCTCATTACAATTTCCTTTGAAATTATTATAATAAAACGGTGGGTTAAAAAAAAATGCCTTCGAACTTGACAGATTTAAAACTGGTAACTCATAATGGATCCCAATATTGCTTTTGCAATGTTACCATTCCCTGAAACCAAAGTCGGGGAAGTAACACGCTAACGTGTCTGAAGAGACTTGGGAAATAGCCAAATCCAGCTTGCTTGACTAGCAGGCAGTTTTAGAAACGAATAACTGAAATGAAAAGCTAACCACACATTTCCCCCAAAGTGTGCCTAAAAGAACAAAAACCAAACACCTGGGACATTAAGATTTTATATATACACATCGCTTAAGATTTCCAATGCACATTAGCATCTTAAACACTGTAAGTCCTACAGCAAGCAAAGTCCAGTTTAATTCACCCTAATCAGGAAAAGAACCTTTTTTTTCTCTTTGCAGGCAAACCTATTAGTACCCCATCAAACAAGTGGGAAATGTGGAACTAAGAAAATGGTGTGTCTGAAAACAGAACATGTTGATAATGGAGATGCATCTTCATGAAACCTAGAAAAGAGGTGGAGAAGCACACCCACCTCCTAAGAGTATAGCAGTATTTCCTATGGGGCTTTTCCAAGAAAGAATACATACTCTGGTAAAAGAGTATCTTCTAAGTTTCTCTAAAATCTGAGGAGATATATATATATATTTTCATTCTAGTAGCCCTGCACACGAATCCATTCTTTTCCAAGAAAGAATACATACTCTGGTAAAAGAGTATCTTCTAAGTTTCTCTAAAATCTGAGGAGATATATATATATATATATATATACACACATATATATATATATATATATATATGTATTCATTCATTCTAGTAGCCCTGCACACGAATCCATTCTTTTCCAAGAAAGAATACATACTCTGGTAAAAGAGTATCTTCTAAGTTTCTCTAAAATCTGAGGATATATATATATATATATATATATATATATATATATATTCATTCATTCTAGTAGCCCTGCACACGAATCCATGCACTAGTGGGTCGCTACCGCTTTCCTGTAGCTCTCCCCCCGCCCCCCATAGCTTGCTGCCTTGCCCCCTCCTGTAGCTCTCTGCCAGCTTGTAGTTCGCTGCCCCACCCTCTGCAGATGCATGATCTGGTGGTTATGCAGTTGGTTGTTACACCTCAGGGCATAATGGATAATTAGCATATTTCTCTCTTAAAATGTAGGCTATCTCTGTTCCTCAATATGGACAGCCAGCTCCTTTTGATCCACATGGTGTGCTATGGGCAGGGAAGACAACATTCTGATCATCAAGAACATCCATCTCCACCGAGCTGGTATGACTTAGTAGTTGAGGATTGACCTATGAACCGGGAAATCATGGTTGATTCCTGGTCAGGGCACATGCCCAGGCTCGCAGGCTTGATCCCCACCCAGTAAGGGACATGTTGGGGGAAAGAGCCTAACTTTCTCATCATTGATGTTTCTCACTCCCCACCCCACCCCCAATTCTCTGACATCGATAAAAATATTTTTTAAAATATATATATACATACTAGAGGCCTGGTGCACCAAATTCATGCATGGGGGGGTGGCTCTCAGCCCAGCCTGCACCCTCTCCAATCCAGGACCCCTCGGAGGATGTCCAACTGCTGGTTTAGGCCCAATCCCTGAAGCTGAACATCCCTCTCACAATACTGGACTGCTGGCTCCTGATCGCTCACCTGTCTGGTTGCCCCTAACTGCCCCCTCCCCATGGCCTGGTTGCCCCCAACTGCCCCAGCTGGCTGGTCACCCCACACAGCCTGCTCACTCAGTCTTTTGGTCGTCCCTCACTAATCCCCGTGCTGGCCTAGTCGGATGCAGCCATCTTGTGAGGGTTAATTTGCATATTACCTCTTTATTATTAGGAGGATATCCATCTGTAACATGTTGAAGTAATAAATTAACACTTTTTAAAAAATCACTTATAAATTTGGTTGGTGTGGTAACTGAATAGACTGATAAATTTGATTTTCAAGACTAGCAAAACTGGGAATCATATCCTGGAATATGACCACTCCTAAGTCTTAAATCCTTAGTGAGACAACCATTAATGAATCACTGATCAATTTAGTTGGTTAGGCTAATCAGTTCTTTTTGTTTTGTTTGTTTTACAAAATGGACTTGAACAGAATATATCAGAATACATTTACATATCAGAAAGTAAATACTTTTGCTTCAGTGTATGCATTCATGTATTCATGTATGTACAAGGTCTCAATGCATATTATCTTATTGCAGATCCAATAAAAAAGTTTGAAAACCCCTGTTCTATCCAATTATTTTCTAACTTATAAACAGGAACTTCTTGGTATAAAAAGAACAGCAATTATTTCCTGTAAGCAAAGCGGCAAAAGAAACAATGGCACTGGAAGTTGAAAGACTTGCCACTCTGGGCTCTTGGGAGAAGTGGTGAGGAATCTTCTGCTAGGTCTCCTTTCAAAACACGAAAGGTAGTAAACCCACCACTATACAGTCTGGTTTTAACAAAGGCATAAAGAGCAAACCAAAGTGTACTTCGAAAGGAAAGCAAAAATGTAAGAAATTTCCATACGGATTTAAAAAGCACCAACCAGCACTTCACTTCACAGAATAACTGATATCCCAAACACTTAGAGGGCAATTCATAGAAAAATAAGCTCCTCTCTTAGCTAAAATGAAATGATGCAGCAACAAAAACCAACGCTTACTCTCTAATGTAAACAAGGATTAGTTCCAAGCACAATTCAAGATCATTTCTCGATCTACTGGCTATTACATTGCATCCCTTGGATGTCTCCGATTCCAGGCTTCGATTCCAGACCACAACAATACAGGAAATCTTACAAGAAAGCAAGTTGTAATCCTTTAGTTTGTGGAGGGTCTTGCCCCCAATTTGTAGAAAGACAAAACACCTCTGAAGCAAAACAAGGTATACTGCCCTAACCAGTTTAGCTCAGTGGATGGAGCATCAGCCTGCGGAATGAAAGGTTCCAGGTTCGATTCTAGTCAAGGGCATGTACCTTGGTTGGGGGCACATCCCTAGAAGGAGGTGTGCACGAGGCAGCTGATCAATGTTTCTCTCTCACTGATGTTTCTAGCTCTCCCTCTCCCTTCCTTTCGGTGAAAAGTCAAGAAAATATGTATTTTAAAAAAATTAATAAAATATATTAAAAACAGGGGGGAAAAAAGGCATACCTGTTCTTGGAAGGTCTAACTAGTAACTACACAGCAGTCTAAACTAATGAGATGATTAAAATTTCTGAACCTGCTTTTTATAAACAACCCATATTTAGCAAATATTATATTGGCCCCGGATAGCAAGAAATACAAAATGAGTCTACTAATCTAAGGCCAAGCAGCCTGCATATCACCAAAAAGAAGTGAGATACAAGCACAAAATAACTGGCTCTGTGGTCTTGTAGCGTATAGACATATACGGGGAAAGGCTGGGACCACTGGCTGAAAGCTTCTTGAACATTCGAACTCTAATTTCCTATCTCCCCACCTGGCGCACCATCTCACTGAGTTAAAAAAGGGGTGGGGAATGCTCCCACCCCGCCAGCTGAATCTGCTTTAAAATGTAATCTGCATCTAGCATATTTCTGAACTATGACACAAACCGATTGTGTTTTAAGAATTTCTACCGATGTGCCACCCTGCTGGTCTTAGCCAGACACTTTTTAATTCCTGCCTTAAATTTTGCAATCGGTGCACTTTCATCAGAAGTTCATCTCCTCATATGCAAAATTAGGAGTTGACCCTTCCAATTCTAAAAATACCATTAGCATAAGCAAATAGGTGTTCCAAGAAATACCAAGCCCGGGAAGCGCTTTGTGCTGCTTTGGCTATTTTCAAAGCACCATCAGTCGCCAGGTAACCTCTTTTCCTGTGCTGCCCGGGATGGTAGCCACGTATGGCTAGCGCACTTGTAATGAGGTCAGAATGACTGAGTCACTGAATTTTCGATTCTATTTTAGTTTAATTAACTTGAGATTTAAAGTTGATACTTCTTTCCATTGGTGGAAAACATCAGTATGTTTGGAAAAACTTTGCTATGTGAATGCACTTTTGCAATTGTAAATTTTATGAGCTTATCTAAATACAGATCCGGCATCTCCAATAAAAACTACGTGTTCAAACTGAAATGCGCTGTAAGCATAAAATACACACCAGATTTCAAAGACGTGGTATGGAAAATGTCAAATAGTTCATTAATATTTAAAAATCAATCACATATTAAGTTGACAATATTTGCATACTGGATTAAGTAAAATAGATATTAAAAGTAAATTTGACTGTTTCTTTTTACCTTTTTTATTGGTTTCAGAGAGGAAGGGAGAGAGAGAGGAACATCAGTGATGACAGAGAATCACTGACTGGCTGCCTCCCAGCACTCCCCAACAGGGGTCGAACGCTCAGCCCAGACTGTGCCCTGACCTGACTGAGCAGTGACCTCCTGGTTCATAAATGGACCCAGAGCCGCCCTGGCGGGCTCTCTGAGGTTTCCGGTATGCTTCCCGGTAAATGTAAACTAACACACGTGGCTCGCGTTCGGTTTCTACCGGATGGTGTTGGTGTGACCTAACAGTGATTCCCACCGGAACGTGTCCTGACACCAGGTTCGGGAACGTTGCCATGACCAAATACTGTTCTTCCTGTGGAACATCAAAACCTGACCACATCTGAGACCGAGAAGACCTTCCCTCATTTTCAGTAACTACGACTGACTGTCCTCCACAACTACCTTCCTTTTCATCCTTCCCCAGGTCCTCTTTCTCTTCCTGTCCCCAAGGCCTAGTTCTCAGTTCCCGTTTTCATTCTCCGCATTTCCATGGTGACCTCATCCACTCTCAGCTTCCACTATCGCTTGGAAGTGGCTAACGTCCAATTCTTTTATCTCCACTTCTGACCTCTTTCTCAAGCCTCAGCTCCACACTGCCAGCTGCTCACTAAACAGATCCATCTGGAAGTCCCACCAACTTCTTAAACTCATCTTCATTTCTGGGATATCTAACCTGGAATTCCTCATCTCCATTTCTGATGAAAGATTCCCATCATTCACCTTCAAAACCTGGAGTCTGGTCCCTTTTCTAGACTAATGCCACAGTCTTGTAGCAGCCCTTTCTTTTAATTTTTTTTAATTTTGTAAACTTTTTATTGACTTTATTCGGGTGACATTGGTTAATAAAAGTATATAGGTTTCAGTTGTACGATTCAATAAATACATCATCTATACACTGTATTGTGTGCTCACCACACCAAGTCACGTTTCTTTCCTTCCAAGGACTTCATAAGAGTCCTTTTTGCCATTGCCTCCTAACCGGCCTAACTAAATTCTCCCCGATGTCTTCTCACCTCCAGTCCTCCTCTTGCTCACTGCCATATTAGTATTCTCAAAATGACCATTTTGGTCATGTTGCTGCCAAACTTTTACCGGGTCTCCACTGCCTTCCATGGCAATCCAAACCACTCAGCAATCGCCCCAGCGCTCTTGTACACATTCACCCTCCCTGAACACAACGAACCCTCTAGCCAGCGGTCCTGTGCTCTGAGTCCGCTCAAATTTTAAGGCTCAGCTCAAACACAAGGTCCTCATAAAGCCTTCTCTGATCAACCCAGCTGACATTAGTGTTTTCCACCCCGAAAACTCTTTTATTTCTCATGGCGACCACTGTGACAATGAGTATGTGGCCTTATGTTCTCTGTAAAATTATGTCCCCTTAACATCATCCGAGAGCACCTTGTACTGCACATTGTCATCTTTGGACATTCAAAGAAATCAACTTCAAAAGGAAAATCCTGGTAAACTTGGGATTATGGATAAATCTTTTTCTCCAGCCAGTTATCTAATCACTCAGACCTTCATTTAGATGTCCCGATTCAGTAACTTCAAAATTAAACTCATCTCAACCCCGCACCTATCTCTTATTTCTGTAAAGGGTACCTCCCTACCATCAACAGCCCAGGCCAGAAACAGAGGTATCAATCTTTCATTTCCCCAACTCACACCTTCTCAAACTCAGTGATCAGGTGCCGTGAAATCTTCTACCTAAACATCTCTGCACTTATCCACTGCACCCCAACTCTGCTGTCAGTCCAGGCCACTATCACCCGGGATTTCTGCAATACCATCTGTTCTTACACTCAGTCCTCTGACCACTTTCTATATAGTACAACTAGCATCATCTTTTAAAATTCATGCTGAAAACCCTTCCATTATTTTGAAGATGAAGATTTCCAAACACGGCTCACGGACTCTTCTGCATTTGGCCAGATTTACCTTCTCAGCTTCGTTTCTTATTTCCCGTATCAGCCCTTCCCTTATACACCTCACGCTTGAACCATGCCCAAGCACTCCATGTGCAGTCTTCCCAATATTCCCGCGTCCTCTCTTGCTTCAGGGCTCTTGGGCAAACTGGTAGGATTGGGCGCCCCTCCTTTATAATCACCCAATACCCCAGGCGCTGGCTGACCTCCTTGCATTCATATTCTTTCTAACTTCAGCACTGGCGCCTAAAGAAAAGCTTCATCTACTCCTATGCCAGCACTTATCTCAATATGTGGCAGCTCATACCAGCATACTCAAGAATTATTTACTGAATGAATGAGTAAATATATAATTTTCTGTTAAAAAAAAAAAAAAGCACACCACAAATTCCAAGGTCAATGAATGAAATTCATTTCTACATCATCTATAATACAACAGCATTGTACAAAAGTGGGCAACTGACCTAAATTTTTACTTTATCTGTCTTTTAAGTAAAAACTATTAATAGTTTGATTAAATAGAATTTACATGAGTAGGCTCAGAATATAATCAAAATCAAGTAAAAAAGACAATGTATGTTATGTTCTCCTTTGCCTTGTAAACTCTTAGACCAATTCATTTGAAACTTTTGATGCAAAACAGAGAATGTATGAAAAGCAGCCAGGCAAGAGTGGGTACACCGCAGCAGCCGCGCCCGCAGAGACCACGTCAGGCCGTGACAGAAAGGATCGGCTCGGCTCCTGGCCTTGCTGGCTGGAGCTCAGTGCAGGCAGCGCCCAGGCTTCGGGATCCGGGAGCAGGAGAGAGCGGAGGTGTCTGCGGGCCATGAAAGCCTTTCCGGCTTACTTACCAACGGGGAAGGAAACACTTACTGAGCAATAAGACTAGGTGCTGGCCCTTCCTTTCAGCATTTCCTTTCTGCTCCACAATGAGTTTGCCCCGTTTCACTGATACAGAAACAGGGGCTTATGGTCACGTAGCTGGCTCTGGTGGCCTTACAACTCAGCTGTAACTCATGCGCCCCCTCACTCCTGCTGAGCCCTGGTCTCCGTGCTGGGGGTCGAGCAATGAGAAACCAGTCCGCTCCTGTGGAAGCTGATGGGTCAGTGGGGACTGATGCACCATAGACAAATGATGTAACTTCAGTTGGTGATACAATTAAGGGGTACTAAAAAGTAAAACCGAGGAATGTCATAGAGTAACTAGGGACGTGACTTAGGTTTTGAGGTTCTCAAAGATAATTCAAAAGATAATTTTGAGGAGATACTTATGTAGAGTTAAAGAAAATGGATAAAGTGACTCTCTGGTCAGACCTTAAATGGAAGACTCTAGAAGCTACTAGAAGCAAAAATTACCATTCATTTCCCCATTATTAGTAAAGTGACCATCCTGTGAAAGGAACGAGATAGCCTTCCCCCTAGTCATAACCCAAAGCAGTAGGTTAAATAATTACCAGATGGCAAACATTTCCACATGAACCCAATGGTGACCAACCAAATGAATTCTTGGATTCCCCAGCACCCACGACAGCACCTGTCACACACCAGGGACCGTTAAGTGACTGCAGAATGAACATATAAAAGAAGAAAACAGAACATGCTGAACTGTCACTATCATGGGTTAAATCCCTTTCGGGCCAAGTGGCTTCAATTCACCCAACTTCACCCTACCACCAGCCTTAATCACAAGAAGCAGGTGAGGGAAGTCGGATTAGTGTAAATCCAGGAATAAGACTGTACTTGGAAACAATCAGCATATGCTGCCAACGGTCTGAAGCATCTTTAAGTCACAAGTTTCATTGAAAGAAAATCTAATATCCAAATGACGACCAAAAATGAGTAAGGGGCAATTATTTGGCTTCTTTAAACAAGGACTCCCCTAATGCAGACACTGAGGACACTCCTGTACCAAGTGTGTATTAGTCTCTATTGCCCACATAGCACCTCCTGACCTCTTCGCCTGGGTATCTCCCTTGCTGGACTGGCACCCCCTGAGGGAAGGGACAAAGCACATGCAACTGTATTGTTTTAGGCCTCGTCCAGTTTACAACGCAAAAGGTCAATGATTACACTGAGTTATAAAAATTAAATTTCCTCAGAACTTTTTAGTCACGGGGCAGGTGGGTAGGACGAGAGCCGCCCCTGACTACTGTGATCTGCCAGGCCCGCTCTGCAGAGCCGGAGGCTGTCATCGTCTCATCATGCTTTCAGGGTCCCCAGCAGAGCTGAAGAGCTGGAAAAGCCTTACAAGTTCCTGCCTCGATGTGAAGAGGTTTATTTTTAAAGGACCAGCTTGGCGGTGACAGAGAATAACAAACGGCCATTCAAAGCTGAACAGCAGAGTTGAGTTTGCACCATCTATCAAAGTTGCCAGTGTTTCCTCTCTGGCACCCAGATGGGAGGACTAAACAACAGTTTAAAAATAAGACACAACTTCTGACAGATGAAGTGCTACCGATTTTCATGAAGTTTTGGTAAAATTTTAATAAGGAATCTGTGACACTTTCTTGTGAGGCAGAGCAGTGTTGGGAAGACCCCTGTAACATCACACGCAGACCCAGCGGAAGATGGATGGGGAGGGGGAAATAGTGAGATTATGTTCCTTTTCTCCAGTAAAAAATTCCCCTGCATGTGCCGTCTCGTTTTAAAAACCACAGCAGAGCCCGTTCGAATGTCCCTGGATTTTGCTCTTCATGACATCAGCCGCATCTCTAAGGTTCTTACAGCTTCATGTCACACGACTGACAGACCGACAACTCCCACGGAAGACACAATTTAGATACTATCCGTTCGCACCCTGGACGTGTTCCTGTCTCCTTTGCTCCTGAATCAGCAGTGGTGCTGTGCACAGGACTGGCTCTGCAGGACCTCTGATCCAAAATGGCAGCCGAGTTTCTGAAACTCTCCAGGGACATAATGCTCGTTAACATACGTTGAAAGCAGGTCTTATTTATCTCACTTTTCAGTGTCTTGGAGAAAAGAGTATTTACACAAACATCCCAGAGAATTAGAGGGCGCCTGGCTCCGTTCACGGCAGCACTCCCTCTCCTGCCTGAGCGGCGGCACCGGGCTGGGTGCTCTGCAAACCGAGTGTTAACCTGCTGGCCACCAGCCGGCCGGCCACAGAAACCAAGCTGATGGCAAAACATGGGAAGCCGAGGTCTGTCTTACTCTTCTGTCAGAGCAACTTAGGAAAGGGATGTAAAATGAATCATCTAACAAGTGAAGCCCCGAATAAGCACTTCCATTTCAGATAAACACAAGCAAAATCAGAGCTCTAATTTTCCTTAGGCCGCCACAAAGCAACGCTCTGTCACTATGGCAAACTCTATGTGTTTTCCTTTAACTGAAGCCGTAAGAAAATTTTTTTTAAAGAGACAAATTTATTCCAGACTACCTCTCTAATGTAACGTTTCCAATCCTTCTTACACCAAAGCTAAACTTGTATTACCCCAAAAATTGACACTGAATTGAAAACCATCACTTAACTTCTCTACTTATTTCCATCACCAATAACATTAGTTTAGGAAAAATCATAAAATACTTGCTCTTTAGAGACAGAGCGCTTTAATTATCTTTATGTATTCAAACAGAAAGTCTTTTTGTTAAATCAGCGTGAAAGTCCCTTCATCTACACACAATTGGCCCGAAGAAGCAGGCCATTTTCAGCACAAGAGGCCAATCCATTTCTACAGTGAGTAACGCTTTTGAAAGCACTCCACAACCCTCTTCCAGACTGTCAAATTTTCAAAACGGGCCAGCATCCCCCCACTTTTTAACACTTTCAGGCCCAGAAAGCATCTTGTAATTAGATTACTCAAAAAGGAACCACAAATACAACCCATGCTTCCTCCTGATTGAAATTATTCCATTTATGCCTAATTAGCTTTAATCCAACTCTACATATTTAATGATGGGGATTATGACAACTCAACCATTTGCATATTTTAAATGCCTTTCGAAATTATACTCTAACAGATTTAGAAGAACAGTCTCTTTCTCATGCCAATATTCCCAGGCATACATAAATCAGGACACAAATTAGGCGGGGGGAAGGGGGGTTAAAAAAAGAAAAGAAAAGAAAAGGCCTCTCAGAGCCCGGGATGTGCTGAGGGAGTGGGGTAACGTACCCCAGGGGTGGGGGGCAATTTCCCCGCCGCGGCACAAACTACACCCTCTCAGCCCACCAGACCGAGAAGCATTACATCACACTCTCACAATGATAGGGGGAGGTGGCTCCGAGAAAGCAAGTTTGCAGCTTTCGTCCCTCTCGGCTCCCAGGCTCTCTAGAACCCTGCGTTTGGAGTAATGGAATTTAAGTTCAGGGCACTGCACAGTGTCGGGAGTAACGAACATACGTACATACACGGCCAATTATTTACGTGACCCTCCACCACCGATTCACAATGGAAACGACCACAACAGGCCACCGCACCAACAGACGCTGACTGTGTGCTGAAAAGCCCAGTTCGCCTGCGTGAAATTAAACAAGAGTGCAATCCATGAGAAACGGAGAAGGCTCATCTCCGGGGAGAAACTGACAAAGAAATAATTCTTCATCGGGGGTGAAATGCTGTTTATATCTTTTAAACACCGTGTTTACAAAATAGTCCTACCATTTGGTTCAAGCCATGATCAAAATACCGGCGCATCTGGCTGCACATTTGAGAACACAGAGAAACCCAGTGCACATGAGCGCGCGCAGAGAGGGGCGAGCCACACATTGCCGGAGGTTTGCAACAGGGGAATCTACAAACCCCAAACCTCCCGCGCTCACTGGCCCCCTCCTGATGTCTAAAATGTATCAGGTCTGATTTCAGGTTTTATATCTCTCTAGGAAGGATGGCCTAGCTTTTTTTTTTTTTTTAAAGGCTTCCCCGTTGTAGTGCTTGCCCTCCCAGATCCTTTGTCGGCCTTAGCAGCCGAAAGAATGCAAACCCATTTATATTTATGCAAATTTTTGCAGCAGATTTAAGGGGACAGGGAGAGGTCTGTGTTTTTTTAAAAACCCCTTTCTAAATATTAAATTACTCACAGCTTCATTTAGTGGCAAGGCAGAAACGATGACAAGAGTCGCAGACATTAAAAGTGCAATTAAAATCACTTTCAAAATCTAAATATTTCCCCAAGGCTTTTCCCTTTCTAAAACGCCGAACCAAAAGTACAACACGGGTCTGATTTACACAGATTCGCGAAATGTCTGAAGCCAGTCTCCATGCTAGACAAATGTCGATTTGCAACACCACTAGTGAAAACGGTTAGACAAAATCCATATAAATCAACTGGTTTTAAAAAATTGAAAATATGTACCAACCTCATAAAGTGCAGCAGTGCTTAAATCCAGCAAATTGAGGCATACAAGGTAGAAATGGAAATGAAAAAAGGTCCAAAAAAGGATTTCTTTTTGTCTGTCTGTATTTGTATTTTAAATATTCAGAAACCAGCAGAGACTCTGTCGGCCATTTTGGCTTGAACTCACTCTCACTCACTCTCCCGCTCGCTCTCTCTCCCCCTCTGTCTCTAAAGGAAGCAGCTTTTTGTGACCTTCAAATAGAGGCGGATCATGTGACTTTGGGTAGATTTGTCAATCAGGAAAGGGGAGGGAGCTGGGGATGAAACTGCCTTAAAGGGGAAGCGGCCCTTTTCCACTCAGTTGTTGAAGCTGTTCTCTCATGCTCTCCGCCTACACACACAGCGTGTGAAAGTGGCACCGGCACAGATGAACAAAACAGAAAAACCTTTATTGGCTTATAGAAATATGCGCAGTTGCTAACGATTCTTGTAGATCCTGGAGCTCGGCTTGCTTGCTACGGTTATTCTCTAGATGTTTGGGCAAGCACAGGCTGGCAAGCTGCTCTTGAAAAGGGGGCTTAACCAATGCTTTACCCAAACAAGAGACTTTTGTTTTTAAAGAGCAAGGTGAAGTATAGGGCAGGACTGATCTCTAGCAAGCTCCTGAAATGAAAAGGAAAAGAAGGAAAGTAAATATACCAAAGTGAAAATTGAGAATGGCAATTCAGAGAGGTTAAGGAACTTATCCCAAATCACACAGCTAGACAGCTGCGGAGCAGGGACTGGCTTCCCAACTGAACTACACATTGATCCTTTGGGGTACCTCCTCCCACCACCCCAAATAAAAACTATGCAGCAGCGTAACAGAGTTCCGCTAGGACAGTGGCCGGCAAACCGGGGCTCGCGAGCCACATGTGGCTCTTCCACGAAATACCACGGCCTGGGCGAGTCTATTTTGAAGTGGCGTTGAAAGAAGTTTAAAAAATGTGGCTCTCAGAAGAAATTTCAATCGTTGTCCTGTTGATATTTGGCGTGGTTGACTAATGGGTTTGCCGACCACTGCTTTAGGCTAAGCCAGTTCCCAGTCATTACTGCCGACTCCCCCAGCCGAGGCAGGAGCTCTGCAGCTGACAAGGAGTGAGCACCCAATTGGGTCCCCGCTTGCTGTAGCTTCCGGAGTTCCAACCGCTTGAGAAGCCCGCCTGGGCTGGGTCTGGCCCTCGGGCTGTGTCTGGCCCTCGGGCTGAGCGACCTCAGCGACCTCAGCGAGGCAGGTCCTTGCCCCCGGGCTCGATGTGCGCATCTGTAGAATGTGAGGATAAGACATCACTAGATGGTATCTTCGGTTCCTCTCTGATCTAAAACCTAACTTTCCCCCCCAGTTCTGTTCATCTTATCCTTGTCATCTCAAAAGTCAGTCACTGCCCTGGGAAAACTTCCCCTGATCTTCCCAGTCTAGACCAGCCTTCCTTTCCACACTCCCATGGTAGCGTTGACCACCCCGTAGCGGTGGTCAGAGCGGCAATTGATTGTGTGTGCAGTAATGTGCTTTCTGCTGGTCTTCCCCGGTGTGTGTAAGGATAAGCACCTCGTCTTCCTTCGCGCAGTGTGAGGCCCTGTCCCAAGCCCCCGAAAGGTGGGCGAATGAACTAGACCTCCATCTGGAGTCCTGGGTTGAACTGGAAGATACCTGCCACCCAAATACAAGGAATGGAAGTCAGTTTCCAGAAGCCGGCCTCCACTTATTTAAGGATTGCTTGAGGAAATAAAGTAACTAAATGACAGCCAGTGAGCGAAAGAACCCCGTGTCTACTAGACTCCATGGATGGAGCGGACCAGGTGGGGAGCCAGTGAGATTCTCCCCGATGAACCACTGACCGGGTGCAGCCGCCATGCCGGCCAGCACAGAACTGACGCATTCGGTAAGCCTGGCGCTCCTCAAAAAGGAACCGAGCACCTTTCTAAAGCCCACATTCATCATGCTGGCTTCTGGGCCCTACAGTCTCCCACCTTCCCTCTGCCCCGACACAACAACAGGAAAGGAGCTGTTTCGGGGACGGCAGAGTCCAACGCCGCGATGGTCTGGCAGCTCGAATATTTATGGCTAAACTGTCTGTGCACAGCTCCGAGGGGAGTGAGAGCCAGGAGCTGGACTGACAATTGAGATGTAGGAAAAGCAGGAAACTCCTAGGATGGAAGTTTTGAATACTTAGTCTATTTTTATCCCGCCAATACCTTCCAGCTGAGTTACGGAAAGATTACTTACGTGGAGCACACTTAACATGTTAAAATGCATGAAGACTGTACAGCTGCCTTGCTTCAATTTGTGATGGACACGCTCTCTTTATAAACTGAATTCTAAGTCTCCATTCCCCAGTGCAGAACGTTATTGTATGAATGCACGTATGTGCTACCATGTAAGTGTTAAATAACGAACTGTACAAAGTTGGGAAACGTAGACACATTTTAAAACAAAACGTTAATAGTTCTATTTTCAAATAATCTGATCGATATTTTTCCTTCAACATCCTAACATCTTTATTTATTTATTGGTGAGATAGCTCTAAACTTAAAGCAATTATTCCAATTATTTATCTAAAAGAAATAAGTGCAATAAATACTCTTTCCCCTACATTTTCAGACATTTTTGGCCTCTATGATATATTTATTGTAACTTTTTCATATTGATTACATTCTGTTTTTAAATGATATTGTTGCAAAGTGACGATACAAAGTAATAAAAAATGAATTTACTTTTTTTAAACAAACAGACCAGAAGTTATACACTTACATAAATGTCCTTTTTCAAACTTGGTATCTTGGTTCACTATATACTATTAAAATATTTTAATTAGGAAACAGATTAAAAAATATAAACTGAACATTTAACTCAAAAGCCCAGTAAACAAACCCAAAAGAGAAATTAATAATGATGAAAACATAAGCAATCATTAAAAAAAAAAAAAAAAGAGTAGAATGGCTAAAAAAAAAAATAGAAACTTTTTTGTTTAAAAATAAATAAATAAAAGAAAATAATCCTTTGGAAAATATGATCAATTTAAAAAAAGAGAAGTCATAAATGAACAGTAGAACTGAGAAAGAGAGCTTTATACAGATTTGGAGAGGATTTTTAAAAATATTTTATTTTTTTAAAAATATGTTTTATTGATTTTTTTACAGAGCGGAAGGGAGATAGAGAATTAGAAACATCGATGAGAGAAAGACATCAATCAGCTGCCTCCTGCACACCCCCTACCAGGGATGTGCCCGCAACCAAGGAACATGCCCTTGACCAGAATCAAACCTGGGACCTTTCAGTCCGCAGGCCGATGCTCTATCCACTGAGCCAAACTGGTTTCGGTGAGGATTTTTTTTTTAATTGTGAGAAAATTATACATAACTTCGTGTCAATAAATTTGAAAATTAAATAAAATGGATGACAGTCGGGGAAAATAGGAAGTGCCATATCAACTCAAGAAAAGTTAAGCTTTGTCTTGTGCACCGACAGGCTGCCTGTTCGATTTCTGTCCCAGCACACAGCTAAATTGCGGGTTCAATCCCCAGTCAGGGAGCATATGGAAGGCAACTGGTGGATATTTCTCTCGTACATATCTCTGGTCTCTCCCGCTCTCCTCTCCCTCTGTCTGTATCTCTCTCCTTCATCTCTCTGAATGAGGGTCAAAAACCAAAAAGTTGTGAAAATAACAAAAACCTATATCAGAAATTTGTAAAATATTCAAACTAAAACTACAGGAGGTACAAATGGTTTTTCTGGATGGAGTCTACCAAACTTCTGTCAAACGATAATTTTCCATGTTACCTATCCCTCCTGTTCTCAAACTTACAGATATAAAAGGGAAAGCTTCCTAATTTCTTCTATGAGGCTAACTTATTTCTGATACACATCTGGACTAAGATGGTACAAAAGAATAAAACTATAGACCAATCTTCACTTGTGAAGACAGACACAAAAACCTTAAGTAAAATATTTGCAAATTGAATTTATCAGTTTTAAGATCATATATGATCACAGTTTTTACCCAACCTGCAAGGATGGTTAAATTACAAAATCTGTTAAGGTAACTCTTCATTTGTTCAACAGGTATGTACTAGGTGCTTTCTATGTGTCTGACTCTGGTAGGTGCTGGGGACAGAGCAATAAACCAATAGGAAAGGTTCTTCTTACCCACAGGCAGCCAACATCCTCATGGGAAAAAGAAGTCACTGGGAAGAAAATAGAGTTTGATGGGATGTGGGATAACTGAGGGAGGCTCCCTTTAGACAAGGTGGTTAGGGGAGGGTATTCTCAGGAGGGGCACTTAAGCTGAGTTGAAAAGCAACTGCTTGAGTGTCCCCAGAATAAGAGGGTGGATGATCCGGAGGCTAGGACATGTGAACAGGGAAGAGAGGGATGAGATGAAGCCTGGAAGGTAGGAGGAGCTAAATCATACTGGATCTTGCAGGCCACAGTAAGGATTTTGTTTTAAGGACAGTGGAAACTCACAGAAGAATCTTCAGGAGAGTGAACAGTGCCATTTTATCTATTATTCACCTTCTATCTAACACCTAGGTTCAAGAAGCTTTTCGGGGGACTAGGAAAATGTTTAGGACCTGAAAGAATACATTTGCAAGCCCAAAATACAAAAAGAAAATTATAACCATAAAAATCAACAAATGCTTAAATGTCCTCAAAATATAACCCAGCAACTTTATTCACTAATAAATTTAGCATTTAAAAAATTTCTTGCCGAAACCGGTTTGGCTCAATGGACAGGGCGTCGGCCTGCAGACTGAAAGGACCCAGGTTCCAGTCAAGGGCATGTACCTTGGCTGCGGGCACATCCCCAGTGGGGTGTGTGCAGGAGGCAGCTGATCGATGTTTCTCTCTCATCGATGTTTCTAACTCTCTATCCCTCTCCCTTCCTCTCTGTAAAAAATCAATAAAATATATTTTTAAAATTTTCATTAGATTGGAAAACAATTCTCATTTTGCAAAAATTCCTAAATATGTTAACTGTTAAGAAATGTTAGGTAATTATAATTTAGTCAGTTATCTGTAGCCAAATAATTTCAGAAGCAAATAGTTATTTTAACATGTGATAGCAGAAATAAATAAATAAAACTACATATTTAATATGGGATGTACCTTTTAATGTGTTGCCTATAAAGTGGAACAAAGTCTCTAAAACCTCCCAAAGTAAGAATTCCAAGGACCCATGAAGGTCTTACAACCACTTTAGAAGCATCAGTTTTATGTTTTCAAACGCTCATCCTGGCTTCTACGTGGAGAATACAGCATAGAGAACCAAGAGGAGAAGCAGAGAGACAAGTTGACAGGTGATTGCCACTTTCTAGGCGAGGGAGGGTAACCTGAACCAGGGGGAGGTGGTAGAGGTGGAGAGAAGTACACACTATATTTTGAAGCTAGCACTGATTCTATCACCAGATAATTGGTTGTTGTTAGGAATACAGTCTGTGACCATGACATACAGTAAGGTCAATCAACACTTTCAAAAATGAGACTCCTGCCCTAACTGATTTGGCTCAGTGGATGGAGCGTTGGCCTGCAGACTGAAGGGTCCCAAGTACGATTCTGGTCAAGGGCATGCACCTCGGTTTTGGGCACATCCCCAGTGGAGGGGGTGTGCAGGAGGCAGCTGATCAATGTTCCTCTCTCACTGATGTTTCTAACTCCCTATCCCTCTCCCTTCCTCTCTGTAAAAGTCAATAAAATATATTTTAAAAAATAAGACTCCAGGCCCTGGCTAGGCAGTGCAGCTGGTTAGAGTGTTGTCCTGACACACCAAGGTTGCCAGACCCCCAGTTACAGCACATACAAGAAGCAACCAACGAATGCATAAACAAGCGGAACAACAAATCGATGTTTCTCTCTCTCTCTCTCTGCCTTCCTCTATCTAAAATCAGTAAATAAAAATTAACAAGACTCCCAACTTGACTCACCATTCATTCATGCAGTCAAAAATTATTTTTTGAGCATCAACTATGTAATATACTATACTAGTACCAGGCCGAGGGGGACACAGAGCTGAACGTTAACACCTTGAAGGACAGAGGCATGTAAATCCATAATTAAAATATAGCACGGTAAGTACCATAATTAGAGTATAAAGAGAGATGTGAGACAGGTATACTATAGGGATACAATTGCTGGGGAGTCAAGAAAGATATCACAGGAGAGGTGAGATTTTGAACTAAGTCGTAAAGAGTGAGTAGAAGTTTGCCATGTAGACACTATGAGAAAGGCGAAGGCTTTTTCTAAGTCTTATCATCTTCAGTACCATCAATGGCGACGAGGAAGGCTGACAAGAAAAAAATGCAAATATAAAAGCTAGGTTTTTGCAGGGTTCTTACCGCCAACAAAGTCAGGAGGTGGAAATAGTAACCAAAACTACATGGAATCTCCAATGTAACTAGAACCCAAAATTTCTGGACTGTACTTGGAAAATAGAATGTTAGCCTTTACACTCTTGTTACATTTTGAAATTAGAATGCTAGCAGACTTTTTTAGGGAACATTTTAAAAAGTCTTAAATTCTTTAGAACCAGGCCTCAAAAATCAAATTTGCATTTGGAATAAGCCTTCCTTGACACCCCAGTTTGGCCCCAGTGTCCTCTGTGCTTCCTGTCACCCAGTACACATCTTCGTGGAGGCACATCCACACACTGTTACTATTGTTACCTCTTCACCTGGTGCTTCCCCCTCTACACTGTGTGGGGCAGGGGATGTGGTTTTTACTTCTGCATCCAGTACTTGGGAGGAATTACTGTTTGCTGAATGAATGACCAAATGAATAAGCAAAGGAATAAAAAGATGAATACTATGAACCTAGACCAGTGGTCGGCAAACTCATTAGTCAACAGAGCCAAACATCAACAGTACACAACTGAAATTTCTTTTGAGCCAAATTTCTTAAACTTAAACTTCTTCTAACACCATTTCTTCAAAATAGACTCGCCCAGGCCGTGGTATTTTGTGGAAGAGCCACACTCAAGGGGCCAAAGAGCGGCATGTGACTCACGAGCCGCAGTTTGCCGACCACTGACGTAGACATTTAGAGGGTATAAAGAAAGACAACACTTAGAATCCTAAAATTGGGAGATGGGACATCCTCAGGACAGCCACAAGACAGGAATTAGAAAATGGAGCCATCCGGCTCAGGTCGGCTGGCTCCAGGGGAAGGACAGAAGCGGCCTGGCCCAAACGGATGCTTCCAGCGGCAGCTAATGAAGCTGACTGTCAGCGGAGGACTCGGCGCTTTCCCGGGGCTCTCCCTCCCAAAGCCCCAGAAAGAGTCCTAACACCGCGTCCTAACGAGCTCTTTTCTGTTTTTGTTGTGGTAAAATAAACATAACAGAGTTTCTCATCTTAACCATTTAAAATATTTTTAATTAATTTTTTAAAGAGAGAGGGATGGCAGGGGGAGAGAGAAACACTGACCGCTGTGTGCTCTAAGCGCAGGCTCCCCTCGGGCAAGCCCTTGGAGCCCAGGACAGCCAACTGAGGCACACTGGGCAGGACTCACCTTAGCCATTTTGAGGGTTCAGTTCAGTTATGCTAAGTATATTCACATTGTTGTGAAACAGATCTCCAAGCTTCTCATCTTGCCAATCTGAAATTCAATGCCCATTAAAAAACTTCCTTTTATTCCCCTCCCCCCAGCCCCCAGTAACTAACATTCCACTTTTTATTTATATAAATTTGACTACTTCAGATACTTCATACAAGTGAGATCATACAGTATTTGTCTTTTTGTGATTGGCTTCCTTCACTTAGCACAGCATTTCCACGTTCAGCCATGATGTAGCACGTGACGGGATTTCCCCCTCTTCTGGCTGAAGAAGACTCCATTGTGTGCACACGCATGTGTTTATCCGCTCATCGCTCAGTGGGCGCCTGAGTTACTTCCATCCCTTGACTCTTGTGAAGAGCGCTGCCATCAACGTGGATGTGCAAACGTTTCTTCCAGAGCCTGCTTTCAATCTTATGACTATATACCCAGAACAGGGATTGCTAGCTCATATGGTAGTTCTATTTTTAATGTTTTAAGGAACCTCGATATTGTTTTCCATACCAGTTACACCCTTTTAGCACAAAGGTTCCAATTTCCCCACATTCCTGTCAACACTTGTTACTTTCTTTTTTTCTAGAACCATCCTTATGGCTGTGAGATTATCTCAATGTGGTTCTGACGTGCATTTCTTTAAACGATTAGTGAGATGAGTATCTTTTCATGTGCTTGCTGGGCATTTGTACATTATCTTTGAAGAAATGTCTCTTCAAATTTTCTGTCCATTTTTAAATTAAGTTATTTGATTTTTTGTTATTGAGTTGTAATTCTTTATATATTCTGGATACTGGCCTCTTACCAGATGTCTGATTTGCAAATATTTCCTCCCATGCTGTAGGCTGCCTTTTCACTCTACGGACTGTAGCCTCTGCTGTACCAAACCCTTTTAAAATCTGAAGTTGTCCCATTATCTAGTTTCGCTTTTTTTGCCTATACTTTTGGTGTCACATCCAAAAGACTTTAACAAGACCAATGTTATGAAGTTCTTCTCCTATATTTTCTTCTAGGAGTTTTATAGTTTTAGGTCTTTAATCCACTTTGAGTTAATTTTTCATATGGTGTAAGATAAGGGTCGAACTTCCTTCTTTTGCAAGTGAGTATCCAGTGTTCCCAACACCATTTGTTGAAAAGACACTCTGTACCACCCTCGTTGAAGATCACATGACCTTATACACTGAGTGGTCAGATTATTATGATCTCTGAATGCATAATAATCTGGCCACTCAGTATATATATATTAGAGGCCCAGTGCATGAATTCATGTATGGGTGGGATCCAGCCAGCCTGTCCAGGGAGAGGGGGACATGGCGGTTGGCCATCCTGCCTGCTGGTCAAACTCCCGCTTGAGGGGACAATTTGCATACTAACCTTTTATTATATAGGGTATATACTAAGTGGCCAGATTATTATGTATTCAGAGATCATAATAATCTGGCCACTCTGTGTATGTGAGCGTTTATTTCTGGGCTTTCTATTATATTGCATCAGTCTATATGCTGTCTTTATGCATATACCACACTGTTTTGATTACTGTAGCCTTGTAATATATTTTGAAATTAGGAAGTGTGAGTTCTCCAACATTACCAATTATTTTTATAAAATGTACGAAATCAAACTATTTTCATCATAATCTTAATTCAGACAGGAAAACCACAGCCTCTTGCCACTTAATTATACCCACAAGAGTCCTCAGGTCAGTAGAATTAAGAGTAGCCACAAGCATTTTGGGGATCCCTATAAAGGGAAAATTAAATTGGTGATATATTTACTTTGGGTTTAGTACAATATATTTATGTGGTTCTCAGCCACTTCCATGTATGGTCAAGTTATTGTTAATCATCATTTTGTAAAAAAGGTGTTACTGGAACAAATCACTCTGTATCATGACAGAGATATGCAGGGCCAGATCATATATCATATCATATCATATATGATATCATATCATAAATGTATCAATTCAAAGAGTACAATCAATGTACAAGAAAAATGAAGGCTTGTAATTATACCTCTTATACAAAAATCTTATAGTTCATATATAAAAGACTTTGGTAGTAGTAGTTTTCCCAAAGGTGATAACAACCTTACAAGTTATATGATGTTACTAATAAGAAGTTGTGAAACTGAAAGGAACTTTTCTAGTTTGTCAATAATAAAAACCATATTTTGGTTAGTCATGTTATAGATAACTTTGAATTATCTCTCTATTCTATTTTTAGAAAATATCACAGAATTTTTATAATATGAAGGGGCAATATATTTTCCCTACAGTCAAAACAATGTAGGAAAAGAAGTTTTATAGCAATGTGTTTATACAGTGAATTAATTCAAATATAAATGATATCTTCTGAATTTTGTACTTGTCAACTTTTTTAAAGTTGCCATTTTTGTGACTTCTTTCCTCATCTATAATAATAAAAGGGCAGCTCTTTCCCCGCCGCCGCGGAGTTGCGCGGAGGCGGGGGCTCGGGTGCGCTCAAGATTCGGCTCTACCCGTACCCACCGCCATGGCGGAGGAAGGCATGGCTGCGGGAGGTGTGATGGGCGTTGATGCCGCTTTGCAAGAGGTGCTGAAGGCCGCCCTCCTCCACCATGGCCTCATTCGCGAAGCGGCCAAAGCCTCAGCCCAGCGCCGAGCCGCCTTTGTGCACCTGCATCCAGCTGTGGCGAGCCCACTTGCATCCAGCTGTGGCGAGCCTCCGTACTCAAGCTGGTGGAGGCTCTTGTGCCGAACACCAGCCAACCTCATTGGGGTGGACGACGACAAGAGCTCGGGGAACGGGTCGGCCTCTGCAAAACCCACAGAGAGGGAAAACCCGTGACGTGGTCGGCTGCAGTCGCGTCCTGGTTAAGGACTATGGCAAAGGGTCTCGGGCAAAGGATGTCATCGAGGAGTACTTCAAATGCAAGAAATAAACAAATAAACTTGGCTTTTGTTTAAAAAATAATAATAATAATAATAAAAGGGCAATATGGTAATTAGACTGGACAGCCGACCGGCCTTCTGGACATTCAGACGTCCTTCCTGACAAAGCCAGGGTCTGAGGGAAGCAGCCTGGGTCCGGGGGCCGCGGCGGCTGCCGGAGGGACGCCAGTGCGGGCACTGGGATAAGGAAGGCCCGTTCTTGCATGAATTTTCATGCACTGGGCCTCTAGTTGTAAATAAATATTCACTTGTGTACCTAATTTGTACTTGAGATTAATTTTCTTTTTCTTAAAAGCATTCATATAAAACCTAGATTTGCTCCGGGTCCGAAAAAAAGGACTCTTGGCCAGAACGAAGGCATGCAGGGGACCCCGATGTGCACGGCTGACCTTAAGGAGAGCCACTGGGCAGGGGTAGGAACTGCCTTTCAACAACAGAGAAGACAGACTGAGGCGGGCGAAAGGCATCTTACGGAGCCCTCAGAAGCAAAGAAAGAGTTGGGACTTGGATAAAAAGGTATTTTCTGCAAAATAAACAATAATTAACAACTAGCTTACAGGAAGGAACTCTTAAAAAGAAGAATAGAGATAAAATCGGTTCTGTTGGAATATATTCTAGAAAGCACTGAATATAAGGTCAAATGTGACGTGTTATCAATTCATTTTTGTTGTTGTTATTAATCCTCACCTGAGAATATTTTTCTGTTGATTTTTTAAGAGAGAGTGGAGAGGAATGGGAGAGACGGAGAGAAACACTGATGTGAGGGAGACACAGCAGCTGGTTGCCTCCTGCACGGGGATCAAACTTGCAATCAAGGTTCGTGCCCTTGACCAGAATGGACCCTTCAGTCCTCGGGCCAACGCTCTACCCAGAGACAAACTGGCTAAGGCTCAATTCACTTTCTTCTGCAGTAACCAATACAATATTCTGGGGGTTGGATTTTTAATAAACCCACCTCAACTTTTCAAAGCGAGTATGTAGAACAGGGATTCTTAACAGACAGTGGGAACTTACTGACATCTTCATTCATCCCAAATTCGGTGTATTTACTGATGCTTTCTGTAGTGACCAACCCACAAAAGTCTCTGTCCTTGAAGAGCTGAGGAGCTAGCATAAAGCCTTACCCTGACTTGTCATTTCCCACCATCATATTGTACCTCTTCTTTACGACACTCCCCCAATCTACTTCAGCCCGAACTTCAGCTACAGAGACCACCCGGGGAGGGAAACTCACAACCGGGCAGAACGCTCGGGCAGAAGTGTCTTAGCATCTCGTGGTCATAAACTTTGGGGAAAATGAACACCAGCTTTTCTACGTTACTGGAGATTACTGCTGCTGAGCATGTATTTATTTACTCATATTTACATCATGCTGTGTATTTCAAAATGTTTTACAACTACATAACAATAACATCTCCAAAAAAGGAGTCTTAAAACACCAATGTCAAGGAACTGGAAAAACACATCTTGCCTTTCAAGCAATGTTTTTTCATAAAGGCATATTATTTGTCCATAAGCAAAATACAAGCTAAATAAATAAGACTTTTATTAAGTTAACTGCAGTTTTCTGAGAGCTGGTGATCTACCCCTATTCATTGTTATTTAAAGTTATCACCTTAACCTATAAGTAGTAGCAACCCACACAGTTTGTAGTAATTTTCAATTATGACATCTATCTCCTGAAGTTATTCTTATTGTAATTAATCTCAGACATCCAAGGAAAACCTCATAAAACAGAGTCAGAATTCGTTTATTATAATTCTGAAACTCCTGGGGGGGAAATATGTTTTCAAAGAATTAATTTTTTAAAGTAACTTCAAATGCAAATTAGAACATTTATTAGCAACTGAAAGTTTCCCAAAGACCTAGTACAAATGTTTATGGTTATTCTAAAAATCCCAGCAGCAAAAACTTCATGAGCATAACTGTCGTCTTCTGAACTACTTGTGACATTTTCAAAATACCCATTAACCTTAAAATAAAACTCACTTCATTTCTTCCAAAAACAATCTGATAAGATTATATAAAAATCCAACTATTCTTCTGAGGTCCGGCTTATTGCTGTGTGATAATAATGAATTTACTCAATCATTCAGTTTGGTACTTCTTTTTTAAAAAAAAAAAAAATATTTTATTGATTTTTTACAGAGAGGAAAAGAGAGGGATAGAAAGCCAGAAACATCGATGAGGAACATCGATCAGCTGCCTCTTGCACGCCCCCTACTGGGGATGTGCCCACAGCCAAGGTACATGCCCTTGACCAGAATCGAAACCGGGACCCTTCAGTCTGCAGTCCGACACTCTATCCACTGAGCCAAACCAGTCTCGGCCAGTTTGGTACTTCTTAATAAGTTCATTTCAACGTGTACAAATTTTAATAGTACAAAAGAAAAACAGTGGTGAAAAACTGATGGTAAAATGCAGAAAATATAATGATTTTTAAAAAAAACAACCTTTCCTATGGTCAAATATCAAGGCTTGTGTTTTGATAATTATCTATGAGTGATTTGGAAATACCGGTACTCTTTTTTTTTAATCCTCACCTGAGGATATGTTTTCTAAAAAAATATATTTTTATTGATTTCAAAGAAGACAAGAGAGGGAGAGAGAGATAGAAACATCATAAGAGAGAATCACTTGGCTGCCCACTGGGGATCGAGCCTGCAACCTCGGCCTGTGCCCTGACTGGGAATCGAACCCTGATCCTGGTTCATGGGTCAATGCTCCACCACTGAGCCCCGCCTGCCAGGCAAGAATGTTACTTATTTATTTATTTACTTATTTATTTTAATCTCAATGCAGGAACATTTTCTCACTGATTCTAGAAAGAGTGGCAGGGAGGGGTGGGAAAGGAGGGAGAGAGAGGGAAACATCAATATGAAAAACACTGATTGGTTGCCTTCCACACACACCCCTGACTGGGGATCAAACCTGCAAACCAGATAAGTACCCTGACTGGGAATCAAATCCACAACCTTTTGGTGTATAGGACAACGATCCAACAAATTAAGTCACCCAGACACAATTTTTAAACAAGCACCCATCAGAATGGTTAAACTGGGTGGTCAAATATGACACAAAAATCCTATGTAATAAAAGGCTAATATGCAAGTTGTCCCCTCAGGAGTTCGATCGATCAAGATTTCAACCGCTTATTATGATATATGCTGACCACCAGGGGGCAGCGCAGAACGAAGGAAGGCCCAGGCAGGCAGCCAGAAGAAGGCCCTGATCAGCCCTGATCACTGGCCAGGCCTAGGGACCCCCTACCTGTGCACGAACTTCATGCACCGGCCTCTAGTACCTTAATAACAGGAATTCTTATTATAGAGATTTGGGAAAAATAAACTTCAGTGTAAGATGAAATCGAGGAAAATAGAGCTCTAAGTTAAGGAATTAGAATAGAAACAGAAAAAAAAAGATAAGGTAAGGACAAACTGTTAAAACTTGCAAAAGATCTGTATAATTAATAATTCAGAAAAATCAAAAGGGCATTTTATAACTAGACCTTTTAAGTTGGGAAGAATGTATGTAATGAGAAGAGAATTTAATTAAGCACAAAGCCATATTACACCAAACTGGGAATGAAGATCAGTATTTACTCCACAAATTACATTCTCCTCTCTGAATCAATATAAAACTGTCTTCAACACTTTGAATGCCTTATAGGACTCCTATGAGAGCTCTGAACAGATTCCCCCTTAAAAAGGGGCGGGGGAGACATTCCACAGAAGTAGAAATATAGAAACTGATACAATTAATTTTATCAACAATTCTTAAAATAGGGATACTGTCTATAAAACACATTATTAAATAAGATTTTTGTTTGAAATAGACTGCAAAAGGTGTCAAATTTAAAAAGCATATTTCAGAAAAATTATGTCAGAAAAAAATCTAGTTGTTTTAAAATACACAGAAAATAGAAAGATTAGTAGGGAAAACAGCATAAAAGAAGAATCTCACTTTTATTTCTAAATCCACGTTTACTGTTTAAATGTTTATGACAATCATGTATTACTTTATAATTAAAAAAAATAAATAAAACAATGGCCCTCCCCAGTTTGGCTCAGTGAATAGATGGTCACCCCTTGGCTGAAGAGTCCCGGGTTCAATTCTAATCGAGGACACACACCTCTATTGCAGGCTCCTCCCCAGCCTCACCCACGGTCAGGGCGCAAGCAAGAGGCAACCAACCGATGTGTTTCTCTCACATCGATGTTTCTGTCTGTCTTTCCCTCTTTCTTCCGCTCTCTCTGAAAATCAACGGAAACATATCCTTGGGTGAGGAATAAAAAATAATAAAATAAAATAAAAGGGAATTTCCATTAAGTTATTCAGCAGTGTGTCACTTTCAGGATCTACAACATAGATGCTATGATTCAATCATCCTTTGCTGACTACAGTTTATATGTATATATATATATATTTATATTTCTGTTGCTTCAGACAGGAACACTGCACCTCTGTCCCCCACTTCCACAGAAGAGGGGGCGGGTCTGTGGGAAAAACACCCAGTGAGAAGGTTTAGTTCTGCCCTCTCGGTTCGATGTCTGATTGCAGACCAGGCCCGGAGAACAAAGCAGGACTCGTCTGGGAAAAGGCAGCAGCAGGTCTGTTCATACAAAACAGGGGAGAACGGTAAGGCCACATGACGTTTCCGGGCCGCTGTGGCTGCGGAAACTCTCTCTCTCCAGAAGAAGTGCAGTTTGTATAACATAAAACTTGTGGGAGAATCAGCCCGGCTGTTTCCTGAATACCCAACGAAGCCGATTCAGGAGAGGGGTTACTGCCGCAGGTTTTTAAAGAAAAGACTGGCTTGTCTGAGAAATGGATATCCTCTGGAGAACAGAACTTTCATCTGTGTTTTAAAAACAGGCTCACTGCCATTCTCATTGTTTCTCCCAACTCCCTCTTATCCATGAGACTTTGATCTTGACAACTGCATTTTGCTAACAGTATTTTTCAGGAACGCAGCTCCCAAGGTTGGCAAAGGATCGGAGTTTAAGAGATATTAAAAAACACTTTAAAGTCAGAGAGAGCCGGGTTCAAATCCTAACTTCAATTTCCAGCTACATTACCATGAGCAAGTCAGCCACCTGAGCTCGGAATTCAATGGAGACACTGTAATTGGCAAAGTATTCTGTGCACAGAAAACCCTTGTCAAAGGAGAGCTAACTTTTTATAAAGACCTCTGACCAGAGTGAAGTGTAGGGTTTGGGAAGTGGGCAGAGGAGCAGAAAGAAATACCTGAAGTTTTCCTGTAATTTCCCTGGGACTAGATGTTTGGTATTCTAATTTGTTAAAGATAAATAGATTCCAACAGCCCGTGCAGAGTGTAAGTGCATTTGACAGAATACACCTCAGTTAGGACTTACACTGTAAGCTATTTTTAAAACTGCCTGCTTAGCAAATTAAGCCAGCTGTGAAAATATCCTGGTTTCCATTCACAACAAATATGAGATGAACATTCTCCTTTCACGAACCTGGCCACGTGGCGGCAGAGCTTTCTGCACAATTCATTCCTAGGGGCTGCAGAGCCACAATTTTCCTAAGACAGACCAAAACTAAAAACTACTCTCTAGAAAATAAAAAAGGCGAGAGAATGCACTATCTCCACAGATTTTCAGTAAATTCCATGAATCACTGAACCATTCAAGTTAGGAGACTACTGTCTGAATAAAAAATAGTAGTTAATATCAGTCCTTTAAGCCACTATTAACTATCCTTTTTAAAAAACCTATTTTTATTGATTGCAGAGAGGAAGGGAGAGGAAGAGAGAGACAGAAACATCAACGATGAGAGAGAATCGCTGATGGGCTGCCTCCTGCATGTCCCCAACTGGGGATCAAGCATGCAACCCGGGGTCATGTGCCCTTGACCAGAATCGAACCTGTGACCCTTCAGTCCACAGGTTGATGCTCTATCCACTAAGCCAAACTGATTAAGGCTTAACCATCTTTTTCTTTAACGGGACATATGAAATACCAGCATGCTCTGCAACACAATTTTTCAAGGTCTGTGAAAGAGGGAAAAAAACAACTACTCATTGCCACCAAAAGCTACCTAGAGGACTCCCAATTTCATATTTAAAACTTAATCACTTTTAAATCAGGAAGGAAGAAATCCTGAATTATTCAGAATTATTTGGCTAAGTTACATTATTTATAAACCCTATTCCTAGGGAAACAATTTGTGACTTAAACAAAGATCAGAAATATAAATAACTCAATGGAAAAGAATTTCAGGAAGTACTATTCAAATAAATTCACACTTGGAATGCAAGAAAACAGCCTATTAATTTCATCACTTCACAAATTCACCGCTAAGAAAAGGATATACAATTTAGTGCTTTCTTTGGAAATCACCCCGGCTGAATTAGTTCCATTTGGAACATCCTTTTAAAGCCTTTGCTGAAGTGTAACATAAATTCCGATTACTCAAGTATGAAAAATTACAAAGCCAACTTTCTCGTCCCTCCAGTTCGTGTGTCTATAAATAGAAGCAATGCATTCACAGCAGCCTAAGCAACTGGGGAGTTCCACAACGTGCCCAACATATACATCCCTGCAAACACGCTCTCGGCATGTTTAACCAAAGTGCTTTTGACGACCTGTAATAAGACCCTTTTTAAATAAAGCGTGACTCACTGTTTGCTTTCTTCGCCAGGAGGTGGAGTCTTGCCATGCCCTTCCATTACAAAATCCTCCTGTTCCACCTGCGAAGGCAAGCACCACAGGTCAGCAGCAGCCAGTAGCCATGGCGTAACTCACTCCCAAGCGCCCGTGCAGACCACATCGGACCAGACAGCTTTGCGGAGCCTGATGTCAGTGCACACATCTGGAGCGCCCACCTCCTTCATGGCCCATGTCTGGCTCTCTCTGAGTGCCCCACGCTTCTTGAGACCCACTCCAGGGATGTGCTTGAGTGTTGACGGTGTATTCTCCCTCACTGTCACTACTTCACTGATGGCCCTTCTTCTCACCACCCTTCTTTAAAAAAAAAAAAATTTTCATTGATTTTTCACAGAGAGGAAGGGAGAGGGATAGAGAGTTAGAAACATCCATGGGAGAGTAACATCGATCAGCTGCCTCCTGCACACCCCCCACTGGGGATGTGCCCGCAACCAAGGTACATGCTCTTGACTGGAATTGAACCTGGGACCCTTCAGTCTGCAGGCTGACGCTCTGTCCACTGAGCCAAACCGGTTTCGGCCTCACCACCCTTCTTTAGGGGAGCAATGATGCTGGACCCAAGTTGGAAAGCCAGGTTTCGACTTTTATTCTTCTCTGAGAACTTCTTATTGGGCACCTTACAGCGCTTTGTCATGTCAAGGAGAGGGAGGATGCTCCCGTCCTAAGTTTACTTAGTGATCTAAAACTTCTAGAACAAAAACTAGGGTTAAAATGTTTCAAGGGAACCTCTTATTTGAAGCTGGAGATGATCTTGATCTAGATTCTGGTTATAAAAATACACACATTCATGAAAAAAGTCACTAAACTATGCATTTTATGCACTAAAGTCTGAATGTCAGACTTTAGTTAGAAAGTGACAAATTGTTTAAATGTATTAAATTACTTGAAACCTAAATCATTTCCTCAACGACAAAAATGACTATTTTCAAATTATAGTGTATTATAAAATTTTCTTGATCCTTCATCTTTAACAATCCTCTCCAATTAAAGAGCTCTAGCGCTGACCGGTTTGGCTCAGTGGATAGAGCACTGGCCTGCGGACTGAAGGGTCCCAGGTTCGATCCGGTCAAGGGCATGTGCCTTGGTTGTGGGCACATTTCCAGTGGGAAGTGTGCAGGAGGCAGCTGATAAGATGTTTCTCCCTCATCCATGTTTCTGACTCTCTATCACTCTCCCTTCCTCTCTGTAAAAAATCAATAAAATATATATTTTTTAAAAGACCTTTAAATTGTGGACCTTGGCCTCTGCTTATTAGTTTAAACAAACAATAAACAAACAAAAGGCTTATCTATACTCAATTTCTAATTAGCATAATAATGATGAAAAGAAATAATTTAAAAAGCCTACAGCTTTAATAACCTCCCTATACCGGCTCCCCAATTTTTAACTCCAGCCTTTTTTTGCATACAAGTCTTCTCCACTTAGATGGTTCAACAGGGCCATAACAAAACACCATCTTGCCTTAGATTTCTTCTCCTTTTTATATCCCCTATCTCTGTGAATAGGGCCAGCATTCACCAAGATTCCCAACAGGAAACCAACTTATAATCGTACAAGATTCTCCAAGCTTCCTTAACCCCACACATCCTATCAATCCCCAAGTACCGTGGCTTCTACCTCCTAAGTAGCTCTCATATCCGTCACCCCTTCTAATCCCTTTTAACTGCCATAGTTAAACCAGCTTCTCTAAGTCTCACTATTATAACAGCCTTCTCACTGGTCTCTGTGCTTCTGAGTCCCATCTCATTTCAATCCATCTTCTAAACCACTTTCACGAAGTGGACTTAGTAAATTGCAAATCTGATTACATCCCTCTCCTTGGAATTATTCAATGGCACTCTATCACCTATCCTGAGGGATAGTTCAATTCATTTGCCTAAGTGATCTTTTTTTTTTTTTAACCAGCTCTGCTTCACTCACCCACGAAGCACACACAAACTGTTCACCCTCTCTGCCTTCACATATAATGTTCCATGTTGCTTGGAAGGCCCGGTCTCCCACAGCATGTGCGCTTTCAATTCCTACTCACTCCTTCAAGTGCCAGCCTGAATACTTTCTCCCAGAAGGCAGACCTCCTTCACCAGGTTCGGACCTCCTCTTCATTTCCATCACCGCATAAGGCAATCAACAGTTCAGAAAGATCACCGCTCCTTACCGCCACTTCCTGTTTTCCTCAAGTCCATGTCCAGTCTCTGCATCCTCATTTATTTTTTCTACAAATTTTCTGAACACTTTCAGACTTAATTTGATTACTTCCACCATTCCTCCCCATTGACCTCATCATTCTCAAGTTTCAGTATAGTTATTCATAAAACTTACATCATTTCCCCACCTTTCTTCCACTATTATTAACTCATCCAACATATTACATGCTAAGTGCTGTGCTGAGATAACAGTGAAGACGACAGTTTCTGCCATAAAGAAACAAAAAACACCTCACAGATCAGAGGCCTCCCTCCATGTGAGCCTGCAAGGAGTCCTCACAGTAACGTGTAGCCCACAGTTCTTTCCCCTCCGATTCCTCAGAGCCTCACTTGACAGGCACAGCGTAATCAAGTACATTTTTTGTTTTCCCTGGAACTAACAATTACTATTTCCTCTTCTTTTACTTTCTCTCCACATTTTTGGCTTAGTATTTATTATGCATTTCTCACCAATGCATCCTTAGACTTTCCAACAGAGCTGTAAGTTTCCTTTATCTCAATTCAAACACTTCAAATAACCTATCCATTTCACTGCAGGCCTGGAGACCATCCTCAGGGGTCTCCCCTATTCCCGCCTGGATTGTCTACCCTCCGGCCTGCTAATTAGCTGACACCTTGCCAGGGATGTCTCTTCCCCTTCAGCCCTGGATCCCTGCTCTCTCCCCTACACCGGGGCAGCTGTTTCCCAGGACCTCTGTCTTTCTCGTTATGGTTACCCCCTCATTGAGGTGCAGTGTATATTATTTAGTCTAATCGATTCTAAACTGATAAACTATACAATAATTTAAAAATCAAGAAAGCCAGTCTTTTCTTTTTTCCCAGAAAGAAGGTGGAAACTAAGTTTATGACACAATAAAACATTCTCTGTTGGTCTAATTACATGCTCACCAAGTTCCAATTACAACTTAGCTCTTGGGGGAGAGACTGTATTAACCAGAGGACACAAGAGTCCATCCAGTCTTTCTTAACATTATAGTTCACTGTAAGTTAATAAATTAGGAACTTCAGAAATCCTGAGTCTGTGGATCTTGGGTGTTTGTGTCTCTGTGTCTGGGGGGAAAATCCTAGAGTTTGTGTGTATCCCAGACTCTCACTAATCCTGAGTGAGCTTCGGGATCTAGATGAATCTGATGCAAGTCTACAGGCTTCTGCTTTTTTAAAGATTTGTTTATTATTTATCTTCATTCTGGTGAGATGGGAATAAAACAAGAGGACAGATAATATCTATTCTTCTTCCCAACCCATGGACTGTAGAGAGGGAGGATTCAGAAAGAAGCTGAAAGAGCTGTTTTCATGAGGGACCCTGAGACCTGGGGCTCAAACAGTACTTCTGCGAAGCCCAGCCCACAGGTGCAGCAGAGCAGAGAAGGGGGGTGGCCTCTCCAAACTCAGTGAGGCTCTGCATGAGGCCAACGGGCAGCGCAGCGAGGACTGGTCTGATGGGAATTCACAGATACAGTGGAATCTCGTTTCTTGAACTTAATTCACTCCGGAAGGTTGGCTGAAACCGAATCACTTTTCCCCATTAAACTGAATTAATCCATTCCAGACCTCCAAGTGATTCCCTGTTTTAACCTTTCTTTTATACAGTACATGTTTAATGTATATTTAATCTATAAATGAATACTTTAAAAACAAAAAGGACACGAAATATAAATGAAAATTTAACAAAAAGGGAAGGAAGTGTACAGTAAAAAAGGAAAATTTAATAATAATCATAAGCAGCAACAAAAGCAAAAAACCATGAAAATATTCACAGCACAATACACTGATTTTAACACTGGTGAACTGGCTCACACTTGCACATTCTCTCCTCTTTGTCGTCTGAGAGACGTGTGAGTGATCTTACAGGTATCGGCGTGAAAGGGCTGTCAGGTTGAGAAGTGAATTGTTTGAGATGGGACATTCAAGAATCAAGATTTGACTGTATTTTTTCCTGTCTTAAAAAAAAAGGTTCCTGATGTGCCCCAACCAGTCTGGCTCAGTGGACAGAGCGTCAGCCGGGACTGAAGGACCCCGGTTCCATTCCGGTCAAGGGCCTGTATTTCGGTTGTGGGCTCACTCGCACGCAGAAGGCAACCAATCAATGCGTCTCTCTCACATTGCTGTTTCTCCCTCTGTCTCTCTCACTCCCTTTCACTCTCTCTAAAAACCAATGGAAAAATATCCTTGAGGATTAACAACAACAAAACAAAAAAACAATAATTTACTGATGTGAAATTCACATAACATAAAATTAACCATTATAAGTTGAACAATTCAGTGGCATTTGGTAAATTCACAACGTTGTACAACTACCATCTCTATCAAGTGTCAAAACATTTCCATCACCCCAACTAGAAAGCCTATACCTAGTAAGTACTTACTCCTCATTTTCTCTTCTCCCCCAAACAGGCCCTGATAAACGCCAGGCTGTGTTTAATCTGAATGTATTTATCTATTCTGCAATATTTCATATAAATGAAATCACACAAAATGACCTTTTGTATCTGGCATCTTCCACACAACGTGATTTTTGACCATTCCCAGTGACATTTTAAAAATATATATATATTATTGATTTTTTACAGAGCAGAAGGAAGAGGGATAGAAAGTCAGAAACACCGATGAGAGAGAAACATCGATCAGCCGCCTCTTGCACGCCCCCTACTGGGGATGTGCCCGCAGCCAAGGTACATGCTGTTGACCGGAATCGAACCCGGGACCCTTCAGTCCCTAGGCCGACGCTCTATTCACTGAGCCAAACCAATTAGGGCCCCAGTGACATTTGACAGCTCTCCACTTTTACTCTGGTAGAAGAATAAGCCTTTCCACAGAGACTACCAGTAGCAGGGGAGACAAAAAAAAAAAAAAAAAAGGAATCCCCTTAGGAGGGTCCAGGGCACCAATAATGCTCTAAGTGCTGAGCAATGGCCTGGGCATAATGTGAGACACCCTCGGAACTTCCAGGAGGGACTAGAGACAACACTGAAAGGAGGAGGAGGGAGGTGAAGTGAGGGTGCTACTGAGGGTCCCATATGGCCAAGCAGATTCAGGACACAGAGGCAGATCATACTGCTATACAAAAATATACATAAACTACTTGTATACAGGGTTTGACAGTGACAACAGTCACTTGAGTTTTATCTTGAAAAAACAAACCAATGGCATGACAGAGACAGTGATGGTGGTTGAGCAGAATATTAATTTGGAATCTATATCTGTTGAGTCTTAGTGTCTTTCAAATGACTGTCAAAATAATTTATTTTGGCAATAAATAAATTAAAAACAAACAAACAGCCGAAACCGGTTTGGCTCAGTGGTAGAGCGTCGGCTTTTGGACTGAAAGGTCCCAGGTTCGATTCCGGTCAAGGGCATGTACCTTGGCTGCGGGCACATCTCCAGCAGGGGGTGTGCAAGAGGCAGCTGATCGATGTTTCTCTCTCATCGATGTTTCTGACTTTCTATCCCTCTCTCTTCCTCTCTGTGAAAAATCAATAAAATATATTAAAAAAAAAAACAAAAACAAGCTACTACTTAAAAATTTATAATAAAAATGTGTAAAAAGTAATCAGTGATGCCTCTGTGCAACAGGAATACTTCTACTTTTTACTGTACACACTTCTGATTTAATTTTCAAATAAGTATATATGTAACTTGCATAACTAAATATTAAAATGTAAAGTGAAATTTATTTTAATTTTCAAATAAGTATATATAACTCGTATAACAAAATGTTAAAAGGTATTCTACAAATTAATCATTAAGTTCTCCAGGAGTTCAGTAAAATCTGTTTTAAATTTCTCATGTAGCATAACAAAAATGGATATTGAGGAAAAAAATCTTAATGTAAGGTTGTCTACCTTAAAACAATCTAATTTCTAAATTCACCTAAAACAAAAAACCCACTCCACTCATCCACTGCCTCTTTGTTTCATTTCTACTCATACTGTTTGCACCCTCAGCAATTCACTGACCTTGGAACCGCTTTCTTCCGATACTTCTCCCTCATTGGTTTGCATGGGAAGAGACTCTGTGCAAAACTCTGCAGAAACACACGAATACTGCCTGAAAGAGGGAGGAAGAGGAAAACATACAAGGAATTCAAATTCAGTTCAGACATTTATTTTTTTCAGAGATTAGATTGAAATTCTGTTACTGTACACTGTGAAATACGACCTTAACCTGTGTGTGTGTGTGTGTGTGTGTGTGTGTGTGTGTGTGTATGTGTGTGTGTGTGTACATCTGTCTGTCTATACACATATATCTGAAGTAGAGAGAGAATTCTCCCCATCTTGGGGAAGGTTAGCTAGCGAAAGTTTAAGATACTGAATTATTGAACAGTAGTAGACAATTTTCTTTTTATTTGTCTTTTGGCAGAAATGATAGTGAGAATCTTCAGTAACTCATATAGTACAAATACTGACCTGTCAGAAAGGATGTCTACTTAAGTAAAGCACTGAACCAACTAGAGGCCCAGTGAATAAAATTCATGCATTGGGGGGAGGGAATCCCTCAGCCCAGCCTGCATCCTCTCTGATCTGGGACTCCTCGGGGAATGTCTGACTGCTGGGTGGGATTGGGCCTAACCGGCAGTTGGACATCCCTCTCACAATCTGGGACTGTGGCTCCTAACCACTCACCTGCCTGCCTGCCTGACTGCCCCTAACCACTCTGCCTGCCAGCCTGATAGCCCCTTAACTGCTCCCCTGTCAGCCTGATCATCCCCAACTACCCTCCCCTATGGGCCCAATCGCCTCCAACTGCCCTCCCCTGCCGGCCCAATTGCCCCCAACTGCCTTCCCCTAGGGGAATGGGAGACTGAGGCTAGATGAGGCTGGATGCTGTGAGGACTGGGGACTCTGGCTGGATGAGGTGGAGCTGAGGGAACTGGGGGACTGAGACTGGATGAGGCGGGGCTGAGGGGACTGGGTGCCGCCATCTTGTGGCTGTGGGCACTGCCACCTTATGAGGGTATGATGATTAATTAGCATATTCCCTATTTACTAGACAGGATTGTTATGTGGTAGCCAATTGTACTGCCTGGATATTAAGCTAGGCTATTAAAATTGGCTGGGTTTCTTGCATTTATAACTTATGTTCAACATGTGTGATATTTTATGATGGAAATTAAGCTGATTGATTCTACTTGTTTTATTTTAAGAAAATGTGCTTAATAAACTAAATGTCAGTTAATTTATTTTTATAAGAGAGCAGGTTATTCATAGGGCATGACAATAAAAAGTAATATTCCTCCAAGAATAAAATGAATCAAGTTAAAGTTTATTAAAATTTCATAAATTAAAATATATCAAAACTATAAGTTTGTGCAACATTCAAACTAATTCATTAAATAAGTAAGTATTGAGTAATCATTACTCAAAACTGACACAAAAACCTCTGTTATACATGCAGGTACAAATATTTTTAAATGTTTCAAATGCTTTAAAAGGCTCATAGCGACAAAATATAAAAGCTAAAAAGGTGCTTCACAGTGTACTTTTTATGCATGCAGAGAAATCTCTTATGGATGTAGCAGCTTGGGGGGCTGTCAATCTGGCTCTGGTGCAGGCTTCTCACTAACCAGCCCAAGCCCTGAGGTCAAGAAGACAGTTCTGGCCGGCTGGCATGGCTCCGTGTTTAGGCAAAGACCTGTGAACCAGGAGGTCACGGTTTGATTCCGTCAGGGCACATGCTCGGGTTGGGAACTTGATCCCCAGTCGGGGGGCGGGGGGGGGGGAGGTTGGGGAGGGGATGCAAGAGGCAGCCAATTAATGATTCTTGCTCATCACTGGTATTTCTATCTTTCTCTCCCTCTCCCTTCCTCTCTGAAATAAAAAATAAAAATAAAAAGACAGTTCTGGGAATGCGTTTCCTCATCAGCTGGGTGGGAAAAGGGTATCAAAGTATCTACTATGCTCACCTAATGAGGATTTGGGAGAACCAATGTGTATTTATCTGATGTAAAATGTGAAACTGGTACAGCGGAAGCTCTCTCAGTCAACCCCCATTCACTCATCCCAGATGAACTGACATTGCCCCTTCCCTCGGTAAAACAAATGACTGGTGCCCACAGGAAATGAAACAGGCTTTCTCTAGTTGGTTTCGACCCTCACCTGTTTATGACACATGTATATTATCCCCAAATTTTACTTCCTGTCTGTTTATCAAGACTAATCTCGTGCAGTGGGTGTTAGGGTTTGTGAGATACCCAATAAACAGCACTCTAATTTTCCCTTGGCTGAGTTCTGTACCAATCCTATCTAATAAAAGAGTAATATGCAAATTGGCCATCACTCCAACTCACAAGATGGCTGCCACAAGATGGCCAGCAGAGAAGGGCAGTTGGGGGGACCCAGGCCTACAGGGAAGAGCAGTTGGGGGGGGGGGACCAGGCCTGCAGGGGAGGGCAGTTAGGGGTAACCAGGTTGGCAGAGGAGTGGTTAGGGGATGATCAGGCTGGCAGGCAGAAGCAGTTAGGGGCAATCAGGAAGGCAGGCAAGCGAGCAGTTGGGAGCCAGTAGTCCTGGATTGTGAGAGGGATGTCTGACTGACCCTTTAGGTCCAATCCTACTGGGATCAGGCCTTAAGGTCAGACATCCCTTGAGGGGACCCAGATTGAAGAGGGTGCAGGCTTGAAGGCTCAGCTGAGGGGCACCACCAAGCCCCCCTCCCTGCATGAATTTTCTACACTGGGCCTCTAATTGAGAAATAGGATAAGAGAAAGGCATTTGGGGACCAAAAACATAATTGCTCTTTCTATGAAAATTAAATTGAGAGCACTGGAAAAACTCAATTAACATATCTAGAAAGCTTTGGTATGCAAATTACTTCACAAATGTCTTTAAGTTGAATGCTACTGAAATAGAGATTGTGCTTTTGTAGATAATGCATTATAGGCACAGCTGACCAAGAAAGGTCCCCATTATCTCAGCACCGTTTCCATTTGAATGTGCTGGGGAAAAGGAATGCTTCTTCCCTCTCCCAAGGTTCCCTCTGGCTCCTCTCCACCTCCACACACACTGCCCCGGAGGAGGCACAGGATCTTATCTGAGGGTGAGTTCAGAGGGAGAAACAAGATATGTGATCTCTCTCTTCCTTTTGGAAGCCAGCCTTCCCCGGGGAGCACCCATTCTCCTCTGCTCCTGTCCCCATCAATGCAGGCCCCTCACAATTACCTGCGAACAGGCAAGACTGAAGAATTCTGAGGTTCAGTGTCAAGTTCACTTGCCTGCAGATTTAAGCTGAACTCTCTAATTTAGCTTTATTCATAATAGAGATGATATGTTGGTCTCCCAAGTGCCTTTCTCTTATTTCTCAAATGGTACAGAACCCAGCCAAGGGAAAATGTTTATTGGATAGCTCACAAACCCTAACACCTACTGCATGAGCTCAGTCTTTTTTTATATATATACATTTTATTGATTTTTTTACAGAGAGGAAGGGAGAGGGATAGAAAGTTACAAACATTGATAAAAGAGAAACATCGACCAGCTGCCTCCTACACACCTCCTCCTGGGGATGTGCCTGCAACCAATGTACATGCCTTTGACTGGAATCGAACCCGGGACCTTTCAGTCAGCAGGCCGACGCTCTATCCACTGAGCCAAACCGGTTTCGGCGAGATTAGTCTTAATAAACAGACAGGAGGTAAAATTCGGGGAGTAATATACACGTGGAATTTCTGAGGCTTCTGTTGGGGCCAGGACTTAGGGCCTTGGTCTTTGCTGCGGGGGCAGAGTGTTTTGACCCTGAAGAGGTTTGACATTAGGCCACTTGAGCTTTTACAGTTGTACACTAGCTTTTAATTACTGAGGCCAAATGAGAGGTTTATAAACCACAGGCCACACTGTATTTTGACCTTAGTGGTGACTGCAGTTATGGCACCTTGTCTTCAGGTAGCGGCGGTTTCTACAGAGACAGGCTGCACGCACCGGCACAGAAAGCCTCAGCAGAGACACGGGCCACACTGCGCGGCGTAGTACCGCAAGCTCTAAACGTCGGACTCCGAGTGGTCGCGGCGTGCACTAGCTACCCTGACCGCGCGAGCAAAGGCCAGCTGTGCCGGCCTCAGCAAAGGGAACAGGGCATTAGCAGGCCTGGGAGGCTTCAAAGCACAGAAGGCTGATGCCTGACCTTGAATTACGCAGACACAGCTTTTCCTGAGTAGGCATGGCAGAGACAAAGATTATTAGACTTTAGGAAAAAGGACTTTCTTCATACAGGCCTTCTAGATATTAATGAGTAGAACAATTAATTATCTGATGCATATAAGCTGCAAGGCAACTAAATTTGAAATAGCACATGAGCTACAAAACCAGTGAACTTCTAGGTTTAAATTGTTTGTGGTAGGCTTACATAGGCAATTCAAAGAGGAAATGGAAATTAAGAGGTTTCTCATAATACTTCACAGAAGGGGGAAAGGAAAGAAGAGAGAGAGGGAGGGAAGAACACAGGCAGGGATGGAGAGAGGGAACTTACAGAGGAAGAGAGGGAAGCTGGTAACTGGGGCTGCCACTATAAACATCTACATTTTTGCAGGAAGGAGGTGATATTTCAAATAGTAATCTTTCCAAGAGAAAACATGTGCATTGGGGGTTTTCCCTCCAGATATGATTAAGGCACTGTTCCAGATTTAACCACTTGCTGGTAGATTGTTCCAAACGGTGGCAGTGTCCAAGTCATATAATCTGGACACTGGCATGGACTACCGGTATCTTGGTGAGGTTCAAACAAAGAGAACCTCACCCATTCTTCCCTCTCTCCCGTACCGATGTGTGTCTGCTACAACCTCTGGCAACACTGAGTATTGCATTCAGGGAACGGAACTTTACCTGCTCTTGGGCCGGAAGTAGGCTTACTTTTAAATTTGGTGGTGGTGAGGACAGTGCTGAAATGCTTTTGTTTAGAATCTTCTGGGGACAGAATCTGTTGATGGTCCCAAGAGAGGTCCCATGAGAACAGTGACTGGCAGTGGGGTGGTGTCCTCATGAAAATAAAGCAGGACGGTCCTGAGACCATCCCTGACCTAAAGGGGACACACACCCCTGCTGACCGTCATTTACTGTGTAAGAGACAAAGGCCGGTGAGTGTTGGAGGAGAAAAACGTTTCCTCACTCCTGATGCTCCCCTCCACACAGGGCAGCATCCGTTTGTTCGCTATTCCTGGTCTTACCATATCCTTGCCTCCTGCTGTGAGCCTAGAAGAGGAAACTGCTTGCCGAGTCCCCCCCTTCCCTCCCCTTTCCCTTGGGGGTACCCATTCTGCTCTGCTCCTTTCTTCCTTCTAGCGGCTGGTCTATCCCAGACCAGGGCTGCTGGGTGAGAAAACCTGCTAAGTTCCGCTCTGCTCCTTTCTTCCTTCTAGCGGCTGGTCTATCCCAGACCAGGGCTGCTGGGTGAGAAACCTGCTAAGTTCCGGGGTTCAGAGATGAGCCAGTTCTCCCATGTCAACTGAGAATAAAAGTGAAATTTTACTCTGCCTTCTTACTCCTTCATCGTCTTATTTCCATTGTTTCAGAATGTAGACAGGAAACAGAACATTATTTAGTGGGTTCCTTTCAGTTCCAACTTGGTGGCTGAATGTGGTTGGTGCTGTGGGGATAGTGAACCTTCACTAAGGCAAACCTTCTTCCATTCTCGGCACACATTCCCATCCTTCTAATATTCAGTCATTTTGTATTTCTAAAAACCCTTCCTGATGAACACCATATAATCTGCCTACTTACCGTATTTCATACTGATACTTATTTTTATTTGTCCTTTATTTAATTTGCTTGCTCTCACTCTCTTGTTGTTTTGAAACTACCCTTAATATGTTTAATGTGTTTCTTGAAAAATTCTTGATGACATTCTTATTTGAAGGCATAGCTTATAGCTGTGTCTAAGGTTCTAGGTCAGTTTTACTGCCCCTTTGACGGAGGGAGAATCAGGCAACGCAGAAGTATATGGTTAGGCCAGGGGTTCCCCGTGGGAAGTGGCATAGGGTCCGGGGTATCAGTGCTAACAGAGTGATGACAAAGTCCACTCATGTGAACGTTAACTGGAGAGGTGAACAAGAGGTGGTAAAGCTGTCAAAAATGACGTGACAACATAAGCACTTCATTTCCGCTTCAGCACATCATCTCACCTCAGGGCTGTCATCAATTTGCCATGCAGAGTAAGTGACAGATAGTTGTGACCTGGCACAGTGCTTCAGCACACACAGGACAGGACTCCACAAACGTCAATGACCAAATATGAGAAACGTCACGCAGCACCTGTGCTAGGTCTCCACTCAAAGTTGGCAAATACGCTAATACTTTCCAAGCCTTCCCGGATCCAGCCTTCACCTGTCTCTCCGCGTCACTAGCCAGGCCTTTTATTCCTTTTGTTCCCACCACACTGAGCTACTGACAGCTCCACAGACACGCCCGATGCTTCAGGAGCCCATGGCTTTATTCATGTTACTCCCTATGCCCTTTCCTCCCGGTACTCCTCATTAAGACACAAGTTTTAGACAGGATTTCCTGATCCATCTCGAGATAGAACTGATGATTTCTTCTTTAGTGTCCCCAGGTTTATTTGAACCCTGCAACTTTATTGGATTTATTTGCTTGCATAAATGCCTTTCCTATCAGACTGTTAACCTTTTAGTACCAGATACTATATCTCATTAAACTCTATACTCGCAGTTTATTTAAAAACTATGTACCTGTATTTAATGGGAATTCAATAAATTTCCATGTAGGAATGACTAGATTAATCAACTAAAGTCCTTTTCACTTAAACTGCAATAGATAGCAATTTGATAAATATTTACTGGGTCCCAACCACATGCCAGATGGTGCTAGGCTAATGTGGTGTAGTACAATAAGCACTGGTTTTGAACAGGCAAAATCATTACTCTTTGACACTTACTGTGTAAATCTTGGGCAAGATACTTAACTATTTAATCTTCATTATTTTTACCCATAAAACTGTTCAGGAGGTGGTGTTGTAAGGATTAAATTAAATAATCCTAATATATAAAAAGTCAGGAGTGTCCTGACCAAAACAACCAGACGGATGACCTAACAGCAGGCTGCGTGGGGCGACAAGGCCGGCAGGAGGGTTAGTGAGGGGCGACCAAATGACTGAACAACAGGCTGTATGGGGCAAGCAGGCTGTCAGGGGGGTCAGTTTGAGGTGACCAGGCTGGCAGGGGGGACAGTTTGGGGTGACCAGGCTGGCAGGGGGGTCAGTTTGGGGTGACCAGGCTGGCAGGGGGGACAGTTTGGGGTGACCAGGCTGGCAGGGGGGTCAGTTTGGGGTGACCAGGCTGGCAGGGGGGTCAGTTTGGGGTGACCAGGCTGGCAGGGGGTCAGTTTGGGGTGACCAGGCTGGCAGGGGGGTCAGTTTGGGGTGACCAGGCTGGCAGGGGGGTCAGTTTGGGGTGACCAGGCTGGCAGGGGGGCAGTTTGGGGTGACCACGCTGGCAGGGGGGACAGTTGGGGGCAAACAGGCTGGCGGGGGGGGCAGTGAGGGGCGACCAGGCTAGCAGGGGGGCAGTTAGGGGAGACCAGGTCGGCATACGGGGGCAGTTGGGGATGACCAAGCTGGCAGGGGAGAAGAGGGTGCAGCTAGGGGCGATCAGGCCGGCAGGCAGAGGCAGTTTCGGAGCGATCAGGCGGGCAGGCAGGTAAGCAGTTAGGAGTCAGGAGTCCCAGATTGTGAGAGGGATGTCCAACTACCGGTTTAGGCCTAATCCCCAGGACATCGCCTGAGGGGTCCTGGATTGGAGAGGGTGCAGGCTGGGCTGAGGGGGACCTCCCCCCCATGCACAAATCTCATGCACCGGGCCTGATAGTATATGTATAACACTGAACAAGGTGTCCAGGAGCAGCCAACAGGCACTAAAAGAACAGTTCCTTTCCAAGAAGTTTCAAAGGATTTATAGACTAGTAAAGGAGACAAAATACTAATAAACAACTCTAATGTAAAATAATGAATACTTTGTTACTATAATAATGACAGATGCTCCTAGAACACGGATGAAAAAGAAAATCTGCCAACAGAGTCTAGAAGAGGACAATAGAAAAGACACAAGAAGAAGAGTGTAGTAGTACATTCTTCTCCCCTTTCCAAACTCTAAGCAAAGAGCAAAGTATCAACCAAGGCACAAAGCTGTGAAAAAGAACTATCTGGAAAACCGAAAAAGGCTTACAGATAGGGGTTCAGTAAGAAAGAAGCCAGAAATGTTGATTGCAATTAGGTTTTGAAAGGGGTTTGTAGGATGAAATCTGTAGCAACTGGGAGCTATCAGAGCTGTTTAAGCAAAGAACTGACATGAGGGAATCTATCATTTAGAAAGCTGACTCAGACAATAATGTGGACTACAGACTGGAGCAGGGACAGACTAGGGGCAGAGAAACTAGGAATACACTCACATAAAACTATGGAATTGCTAAATCCTAATGACAGATTATCCTATCTAATAAAAGAGTAATATGAAAATTTGACCGTACCTTTGCTACACCCACAAGCCATGCCCACAGCCACGCCCACAGCCAACCAGGAGCAGATTATACACATAAACCCCAACCAAGATGGCTGCTGCCACTAAGAGCAGGAGGAAGGCTTGGATTTCCCCAGCAATAGAGGAAGCCAAGCTTTCTGCCTGCCATTGCCCGCCTAGGCCTCCACTCAATGCTACAAAGTTTAAATTATAAAAGATACAGAAATGGCGGCAGCCATTGAGCTGGAGAGAACAGAGGCTTGGGTTTCCCTGGCAACAGAAGAAGCCAAGCTTTCCGTCTGCCACCTGCTGTTGCTGGCCTAGGCCTCCATTCTAGGCTACAAAGTTTCAAACAGAAATGGCTGCCACCACGGAACCACCAGAAGGCTTGGCTCCACTCCAGGCTAGAAAGTTTCAAATGTAGACATAGATTAATCCCAGATCCCAGATCTCAGTGACCGCTTGGGTCACTGAGGGTCGTGGCCGGCCTACAAACCTCCACAGGCCCCTCGCCCAGGCCACCCCACATCCCAAGGGAACCCCCACCCTGATCTGGGACATTCTTCAGGGCAAACCAGCTGGCCCCATCCATGCACTAGGCCTCTATCCTATCTAATAAAAGAGTAATTTGCAGATTGACCATCACTCCAACACACAAGAGGGCTGCCCCCATGTGGGCAAAGATCCTGCCCCCATGTGGACACAAGATGACCACCACAAGATGGCCAGCAGGGGAGGGCCGTTGGGAGGTTCCAGGCCTGCAAGGGAGGGCAGTTGGGGGTGATCAAGCCTGCAGGGGAGGGCAGTTAGGGGTGACCAGGCCAGCAGAGGAGGGAAGTTGGGGGCAAACAAGTTGGCAGGGAAGCAGTTAGACATCAATTAAGCTGGCAGGGTAGTGGTTAGTGGGTGATCAAGCTGGTAGGCAGAAGCAGTTAGGGGCAATCAGGGAGGCATGCAGGTGAGCAGTTTAGAGCCAGCAGTTCTGGATTGTGAGAAGGATGTCCGACTGTCCATTTAGGCTCGATCCTACCGGGACTGGCCCTAAACAGGCAGTCGGACATCCCTCGAGAGGTCCCAGATTGGAGAGAGTGCAGGCTGGGCTAAGGGACATCCCCCCCCCCCCACCCCCATGCACGAATTTCGTGCACCAGGCCTCTAGTAGCTTTATAAAACGACGAGGCACCAACTATCAGTATCAACCTAAATACAAATGCTTTCTAAGGGGATGTACCAGTGTAGAAATACAAAGGGCTGATGTGATGAACCTTTTAAATACCTTTCCATAAGAACTCTGGAAACAAGTAATGACATCAAAATGTGCTTTTCTTCTTATTAAGATGAAGACTTTCCCATTCAATGCTAATACTGAGTAAAAAGAAATTTTAAAAACTTACCTTTGACAGTATCCTGGGGCAACACACGCCCGTGAAGATGAATCTAGACTACATTCAGTGCAAAAAACCAAAACCCTGAAGAGAGAGAAAAATCACAATAAGCCACAAACTCGTAGCAAGATGCCATGGCAAGTGGCGGAACACAGGTTCAGAATTCAGGCAGCTTAGTACGAACCCAGCTTCTCCATCCACCACCGTGGCTTCCCAACGAGGGGCACACGCTCCATAGGGGGCAATTCCATTTTTAACGGGGGCAATTTGAGAATGAGTTACTAATAGTGAATTTTTTGCATTTCGTATGGTTCTAGGGCAGAGGTTGGCAAACTGCGGCTCATGAGCCACATGCGGCTCTTTGGCCCCTTGAGTGTGGCTCTTCCACAAAATACCACGACCTGGGCGAGTCTATTTTGAAGAAGTGGCGTTAGAAGTTAAAGTTTAAAAAATTTGGCTCTCAAAAGAAATTTTAATCATTGTACTGTTGATATTTGACTCTGTTGACTCTAACTCTAATGAGTTTGCCGACCACTGTTCTAGGGGCCTCAAATACAGTATGTAAATATATATATATTGTGACATGTTCATGCATTGCAGTTCTCTATTTTGTGTTTTAAAACTTTATTTGTTATTTCCTCATATCACTTCATTTTATTATTTTTAAAACAATTTCTTAGTGATTTTTTCCTAGTACTTCAATTGTTCTTGTATTTTTCTCTTTCACAGACGCCAGGTTTTGACCAAGTAACGGTTCCTGAGGCTTCCCCCATGTGCAGAGGGGCTCAGCTTGAATGATAAGAATTAAATATCACGGGGGGGGGGGGGGGGGGCAGGATTTTGGAGATGTTTAGGTGGGGCATGGCCAAAAAGAGGTTGGGAACCACTTATCTACCAGCTAACAGCTAACCTCTCAAGCCTCAGCTTCCTCATTCAACATCGGAAACAGTAACAGCATCTTTCTCAGAGGGTTCTTTGGAAGTTTAAATAAAATATGCGTAAAACACTTAGTACAGGGCAGCACCAACCACATGCTCAATACTAGTAAAGGTAAGTGGTTATTAAGAATATGAACTGAAATATGAATACTTGCTGAAGAAACATTAAAACCTATATTATACTTTTATCATTTATTTTACCCTTATGTCCTACCAGAAAAATAGCAAATTACCTTTTCAACTTCTCCATTTCATGTGAGGATGTCTCAAAATCACTTTAGATTTAATACTGCATCCCAAATTGCCCTGTTCATCCCTACCAAGACCTCCTTCTCCGTATTTCCACTGTCTCAAACAGGGGCACCATCCTCCATCCAGCTGCTGGTCAGAACCTCAGATTCATCTTGGATTTCCCACTCTAACCCAGTCCTCTCATAGCCATCAGCAAATCCTGTCATTTGTGTTTTCACAATATGTATCTCAGATCTACCCACAATTCTTCATTTTCATTTCTCACCTGTGAAGGCCTCCTAGCTGGCTTCCCAGAACCTATTCTTGCTCCTCCCTAATCCACTCCCAAATAATGGCTGGAATGGCCTCTTAAAAATCAAATCAGATCATAGCAAGATGCTAATAAGTGCTGTGAAATGTTTTTTTCATTTCAAGGTGAAATGTCTCTCAATATATATAAAATACATATTTATATATCTGTGATTATACAAATACATCAAAATATATGAAATGACAGCCATTCATTAATAGGCATTTAGAGACCCCAAGCCTGTCACTTCATGTTACAATGGCAAAAACGAACATCACAAGGATATTCTGCTCAAGGTTGGACCTCTGTGTGGATAGGTGGGCAAAACAATGCCAGACAAGACTGGCAGAAACATATCCGCGATTACCATCACACTGTGCCAGAAGGTTTGTCACTGTTTGGAAATTGGCCCCTTAGTTTCACAATCAATGTTTCTGTCCAAGAAAGTGCACTCCATCCCCCACGGCTACAGACTGTAAATTACAGCTTCAGTCCCACACTGTCACAATGTTTGAGGTGGTACTTCAGCTACCCGTTATCTGCCTTCACCTCTATGTCACCTTTTTTTTTTTAAGTGTTTGAATAAACAAATCTTAGATGGAATTGTGCTGTGTAATGAGTATTAGTAATACTTTAATTATTATCCCTATCTTCCTACTATACACACCACTGTCCCAGCGATCTCTAAAAAGCAAATTTGATCTCTGAATATATCACTGCCAAAATTCGGTTAAGAGCTACACATTACTTTTGGGATAAAATTCAAGACCTCTCCTAGCTGCACTGTCACTTCAGACTATTCACATGGATGGCTACTGGTTTCCTTGCCCACATGATTTCCAGGCACTGACGTCTCTGAGGACCCTCTGCCTAGTTCCCTTTCCCTCCTCTCTTGAGATCTGCCTCGGGTGTTGTTTTGAAGTTTTCTCTACCCTCCCAGGCTCCGCTAAGTGTTCTCTGAGGTACATTCCATGTGATATTGGTAATGTCCATGGGTCTATTTCCTTCACTCAAGACACCAAGATCTGTGTCTTATACATCTCTGAATTCGGTTATCAGGTCGCAGTTTAATAAACATAACCGGAACTGAATCCTGACATGATCCCTATACCCCAGGGCTTCAACACAGATGCTTCCCCGTTAAAGAAAAGGCACTGGGGGACATGGAAGAAGCCAGCTGCCACTTTCAAGGTGGGTCTGGCCCTCACGGAGAATGTGAGCAATGCAGTTACGTGTGACCCTCAGTACTCAGAGAGAGACTGGATTCTTTAATTTATTGTCAACTACAAACCATCAAGATGACAACTCTAATTTCCACGTCTCTATTCTGAGGGGTTTCTGCCCAGGCTCAACAGGAGTGCCTCTCTCGACTTATCAATAGTCTCAACTCTGTACCCACTTCATAAAGTGGCTCATTATTACCTATCTTGTTAACAGACAAGCTTAGGACACAGGGGCCAGCTCCGACCTCTGCCTGCTTGGCAGCGGGCCCCAGACGCTGACGCTCAGGGAGAGAAGAGGAGTTAAAGCAGGGGAGAGGCAGGCAAGGGAAACTGGGCGGTGTTCCAAGCATTCTGGAAGCCAACTTCATTCCCTTCCACAGGGCTGTGAACCCCTGTATCGGATGGACTCATAGTCAAGATAAACATAGAATTTAATTCTAAAATCACCATCTGAAACGATCTAGTTGAAGTTTTCTACAGCACCGCTTTCCTTCTAAGGTCTGAGTAAAAGCAAATTCCTCCCAAATACCAGTTTGAAATGTTCGGCAGATATACTGTAATCCTGCTGGCCGGTCCTGTGCGGCCGCAGCCGTAAGCTCTGGGAGCCTCTCGTTCTCTCTCCTCCTGCAGAAGAACCAGGTTGGCCTTGCAGTGTACACAGGGGCTGGGAAGGTTCAGCGGATCTTGGACTAAATCAACCCCCGAGGCAAGCTAAACTGCAAGTAGATTTCAAGAGTTCCTCCACAGCCAAGCCCCTAACTAAACTCACAGAATGTAATTAAAACTGCCTCTTTCCTAGGGAATATGACAAGTTTAAAAATATTCAAAAGCTATATTTATTAATATCACTTCTGATATGGTAGGATTTAATTTTCAAACTTGATTAGCATAATTCTTTTAAATTGAATTTTGATTCTCATATCAAAAAACTCAAATAACATAAGGCTGTCTGTCTTCTCTCCCCCAAGCTCAGTGTTCCCAAGACTCACCACTATTTATCTGTTTGACATCTGGCATAACACTTGGGACTGCAGACTATTAAGAATATGCTATAAACTTTTCATTGAGTCACTAATAACACTGAAAACCCAGACTGCCATGTCACTGGCAACTGGCCCAACTTCAAGCATGACGTCAGGAAAAGATGTCTTAAGTGAAGCAACAGATGTGAGGAGGCTGGGGAGGTGTTCCCAGGAGACAGGCATGGACCAGGAGGGCACCGTGAGTCCAGCTCGGTAAGCGGCATGCCCAGCGCAGGTGGGCAAGGAGCCTATTTAATTAAGTAACACAAATAACAACAACAAACGCCTGAGGGAGCACTGCTATAGGCAAATGGGTTTATTCGGTCACCGATACACAAGTGACTATTGTCCAGGAACTCTGCAGTTTCAGGTCACTTCTACTGTATTTTCTGGCGTTTAAGATGACTTTTTAACCCAGGAAAACCTTCTCAAAGTCTAGGGTCGTCTTATACGCCGGGTGTAAAAATACCGTAGCTTGCAGTTATGATGGGCGTTGCTAACTCGCCAGGGACTTGCTTGGCACTTGCTCTCCCTTTATTGTTTGTTATCCTCCTCCTATCGTCATCAGTTCCAGTTTGGTTGACAGCTCAGAACACAACAGCATGGGGGGGTATATCCCAAACTCTATATTTTAACTGGAAAAGTTGGGGGTCGTCTTATATGCCCAGTTGTCTTATACGCCGGAAAATATGGTACTTCAGTTTGACACTTTGGAAATCCTATAAAAATGTTCAAGTCTGTCCATTCCTAAAATCAGCCCCTTTAATCTGTCATCTCCTTGAGCTTTTGTGTCCTCCTTCCCCTCTTTCCTCTCCCAGTCAAGCTTTTATAAAAAGAAAATTTTATCTGTGGTCTCAATGTCCTTCTCTCTCCCATTCACTTATTAATCATTGCAATTTGATTTCTTTCTCTATCAGTCCCAGTTGCCAAATACAATGAATATTATTCATTGGTTTTGCTTTAACTTGGGCATTTGAAAATCAGAAAGACCTGACACTCTGCTTCTGGAAGCACCTTTCCTATGTGACAATTAAGGAAAATGCAGACAGATCCGGCCACTGGGCCAGTGCTTCTTTCAGCTCCTGCTCTGGGCCCTGTCTGAGCTCTGCCTCCCTGGGTTTGGAGCCAGCCCAGGGCCTTTGTTAACACCGTTGATTTTCAGATCCCCATCTTGGGCAGGCTGGGGCTGGGTAAGGCGTTGCTGCTTCTGTATGTGGGAGTTGGGGGACAGGGATTGTGGTGAGAACCAAACTCAACTCATAGCTTCAAAGATTGAGCCTAGTTCTAATGCCCAAACTGACATGGAACAATTTTAGCCCCTTCACCACACAGAAGGGGCCAAATTCATTACTCTTAGACCACTTCTTACCAGTTTCTTCTGCTGGATAGTCGTTCTCTACTTGTCCTTTCATTACTGATATGTTCCTCCTTTCCTCCCCCCCCCTTATTGATTAAGGTTTTACATGTGTCCTTATCCTCCCCCCCACACTGCCCTCCCCGCATCCCCCTGCTCGTGCCTCCACCCCCCCCCCCACCAATGTCTATGTCCATCGGTTATACTTATGTGCATGTATACAAGTCCTTTGTTGATCTCTCCCCCTGTACCCCCCACCTTGCCTTCCCTCTGAAATTTGACGGTCAGATCGATGCTTCTGTCTCTGGATCTGTCACCCTTTCCTTTCCCTATTTTATGTACACGTCCTTATCCTCTCCCAGAGATTTCACTACTACCGTATCTTGATGACTCACAAGTTTCTCCCAGTGTTGATCTTTGTCACAATCTTCAAAGACATCTATACAACTACCTCATAAGTCTTGTTTGCCTTATGTTCCATGGGTCCCTAAAACATAACGTAACTAAAATAACCCTCTCCTTCAGCCTCACTGGGAAATACTATCACCCCACTTACAGAAAAGATCTGGGACCTCATCAGCATCTTCCACCAAACATACATTATTTCAGTTTACTCTTTCTTCCCTATTTCTACTCCTTAGTTCTGGCACAGTTTCTCACCATATTTATTCCAAATGTTTTTTAATTGATTTTCTTACCCTCAGGACCCACCCCACCTCCACCGCCATCAGAATCACCTTTATAAAGTGCAAACCCACTGCCTCTGCAGTGCCTCTCATCCATCTTCAGGATGAAATCCAATCCCCAATGCATGATATTGTCACAGGCCTGGTACCTGTTCACCTCTCAGCTTCAACCCACAAAACCACATTGCTTTAAGCACCCCCTGGTTTCATGTGCCTGTAACTTTGCACATGCTGTTTTCACTTGCAACTGCCTTCCCTCTCACAGGGCCAATTTCTTTTTTGCTTTTTTTTTTTTTTTTTTTTGTTTTTTATAGGGACGAACATATATTTCAACATATTGGTTACTTTCCTGCATTGAGAGAGCTGGCTGCAGGTAGCATTGCTCTCCTTACATTTACAGAATTATGTACCTACATGAAATTTCACCTAACATATCAGACCTATGGGCACATGTTACACAAAGCAGATACAGAAATGAGGACTAGACCATGATACCAACTGATTGTTTCAAAATTACAGTTTCCAGAATCCAGCTCAAAAGGTATGCTTTATGAATAAGGTGCCATTTTTACATAATATACTGTAATATATGAAAGACCCTTATATGGGTCTGTAACTTTATTATTTTTTTTTAATTTTTTTTTATTGATTTTTTGCAGTATAATAGTAGTACATGTTTTCCTTTCCCCCTCCCCCTTATCCTCCCCCCAGCCTACCCCACCCCCCAGCACATATCCCCAGCTTCCCCCCTCCCCGCCCCAGTGTCTTTCATTCATTGGTTATGTTCATATGCATGCATACAAGTCCTTCCGTTGATCTCCCCCCGCATCTGCCTCCCATCCACCCAAGCCTCCCCCTGTAGCTTGACAGCCTGTTCAAGGCCATCCTGCCTCTATATCAATCACTCTCCCCTCACAGGGCCAATTTCTTTTCAGCCTTCTAGATGCAGGTTTAGGGAAACCTTTTCTATGAAGTCTTTCTGATTCCTCTCTCTTGCTCCAGGTGATATGGACGGATCTTTCCCCCGAGTTAGCGACTGAACTTAGTATACATTTCCACTAGGCTTGTGTATGTTGTTTATACCACTGGGTTTGCTGAACAGAGGATGTAAGTCTGATTTACTACTGCATGACCATCATTTAAAACAGTGCTAGTATAAAGGACATCCCAATAAATTCTTATGGAATAAACACAGTTACTTTGCAGGGGGAAAATAAAGTCAACTCAATATACTAGTAATATTCTTAGTTTTCTCAAATAAGGATGCTGCTTATAAGTTACAATAGCTTATCCAGGGCCACAGTACAAATTTCATTTCATTTATTCAGTGAATGAGCCATCTGCCAGGTAGCATGCTCTGTTCTAGGGACACCATGTGAAATGATGCCACCTGTATGGGACCCTCAGACTTCCAGGGAGAAGCCGTGAAGGAGACTTAGGGATTAACAGCAGGACCTTGACATAAAACTGTTCAATTCATTCTTATATCTTACTAGAGGCCCAGTGGATGAAATTCATGCACGGGTAGGGTCTCTAGGCCTGGCTGGAGATCAGGCCTGGTCTTTGGGGCAACCAGCGGGGCAATCGGCCCCCCTTCCCCACTGGCACCCACTTTGGTGGCCTGGCACCACCTGCTCACCACCCTCTTCACTCCCCCGTTACCACCACCAATTGGGGCCTGTGGGCTGGGAGCAACTCCTGCACTGAGTATCTGCCACCTGGTGGTCAGTCCATGTCATAGCAACTGGTCATTCCACTGTTCAGTCCATTTGCATATTAGGCTCGTCAGAGAGTATTGGTTAAAAAAAAAAAACTTAATCTGTAGCAGGGATGAAGAAAAAGGCACATCTCCCTCACCTTCAGCTACTAAGCTACTAATTTAGTTTGGTCAGTTACCTAGTGCCCTCTAGCTTAGTCCAAGACAACTTGCCGATTCCTTAACGAGAAAAGGCTAACTTCCGAAGACCTACACACAACCGGAGGTGGGGCGGGGAGGAACAGTTGCCGGCTACTGAGACCGCATATTCAACCCAGCCAGCTTTACTGAGCGCTTACCAAGGGCCCAGCATTATGCTCGGTGTTTTCAGAGCAAGGGCCTATGGCCAGCTTTTATAGCAATTGTTGGTCACATAAAAATTAAACAGCTTAACTAACATACTCAGCTTTTACAGCCAATTTATTGACAATTTCTGATAAAAAAAGCCTTTTTATTTATTTTTAAAATATATTTTATTGATTTTTTACAGAGCAGAAGGGAGAGGGATAGAAAGTCAGAAACATTGATGAGAGACATCGATCAGCTGCCTCTTGCACGCCCCCTACTGGGGATGTGCCCGCAGCCAAGGTACATGCCCTTGCCGGAATCGAACCCGGGACCCTTCAGTCCCCAGTCCGATGCTCTATCCACTGAGCCAAACCGGTCTCAGCCTGATAAAAAAGCCTCTAATCTTTTTCCATATGTATGCTGATTTTATGTTTAGTGTTGCTTTTAATCAAGTAGCTATTTCTATTAAGGCTGTTCAAAAAATTGTAAATGCATATTGGTTCTTCAATAAACCGGTGAATTTGGGAAATTTTAATATTGATATTGGAGATAATAATCATCATCATCACCATTACCGTGTGTACTGTGCACAGCAATATGTATCATGGATGTCTCAAAAACTCTCATTTAAGATATCCCTGTCCTCAGAAGTCTTACACTCTTGATAAGAAGAAAAAATCTAACACAGGAAGCAATTCCACAAAAGCTAAGTGCTAAACTGTGTGGCACAGAAGCTTCGGGAATGCAGTGAAAACAATGGGCAAGACCCATGATGGCGAACCCATGACATGCGTGTCACGTGTAGCCATTTTCGATGACATGTGGCCACATGCAGTCGCATACAGAGAAGTATGGGGCCACATGCCAAGAAGGATGTTTCATCCTCGGCTACTGCACGGCCAGATGCAGTAGCTGAAGATGAAACACTTGTAGTGTAGACACTCTGTGCCGGAGGTCTGCAGGCCAAAACAACAGAACTCCCGCACAGAGCGTCTAGTTCTGGGACTTCCGGTTAGGCCATTAGGTGATCTTTGATCTCACTTCCGGCCAGCGGAGCAGGCAGCAGCGGAATGCCGTGGGGGACGCATCTCTGGGGACCCTGTGATAGCCATTACCAGCAACCACATAACCACAGCAACCATCATCCAATCTACTGTTCTGGGGTGTCGTGGATTTCTAATTGACTATCATTACTGAGAGGGGGAGGCTGGGAGAGGAGAGGGCCTGTGCTATGGGTGCCATTTCCCGCCATTAGAAATAGCAGCAGCCATCTTAATTTATATAAGGAACGTCATTTTACAGCAACGTCCATTTCACCACTATTATTGTTGTGCATCCTTATTAACCCTGATTTCTGCCATCTTGTGGTCAATTAGGCTAGTTAACCCCTAACTGCCTGCAGGGCTAACAGGCTATCTATAATTCTATCTCTGTCACTGCCCCCCTGATAGAGAACCCAAAAAATAAAAAACCAAAGTTAAGTAAAGGCAGTGGTAGTAGCAGTAGCCGGTCCTTTCAAGAGACATGGACCGAGATGTATGGCATTATAGAAAAAAATGGCAGATCATTTTGCATTCTATGTACTGAAACTGTAGTAAGCAGAATGTGGAATATAAATAAGACATTTTGAAACTAATCATTCCCAACTCTTGAAAAAAAAGTGAAGATGAAAGAAAGGAATACATTTCCAGGCAGTTACACCTTTATAAAAGCCAATCTAATTCCATCCTTAAATTTATAAAAGGCTCTACAAATTTAACATCTGCAAGTTTGAGCATTGCTCACTCCATAGCTCAGCATGGAAAAGCACTCAGTGAGGGAGAATTTATTAAATTCTTAAGAAAATATCTGAGTTACCACTCAGTAGAAATATCATAAAAGACCGAATAATGAGACTGAACACAAATGTATAACATCAATTAAAGAGAGACATAAGTAATTGTAAATATTTTTTGATCACTCTTGATGAAATTACTGATGTCACATCACATGCTCAGATGGTTATTATTGGTTGATATTCTGATGGTCTCACAATGAGAGAAGAGTTAATAAAGTTAGTATCAGTGCCAACAAGTACATCAGGAAGCGAAATATGTTTGTTATACAAACATTCTGTGACTTAAGCATTGATATATCTAAAATTGTGTAAGTGACGGCAGATGGGGCATCAAACATGGTGGGGGGAAAAGTCGGATTCGTCAAATTGTTTACGGAAGCTATTAGACATCCGATTGTGCCTTTTCATTGTATTATCCTTCAGGAGGTTTTATGTGCCAAGGCAGGATTCACCGACTTAATGTCAGTTGTTACAAAAATAGTTAATTTAATAGCTACTCGCCCCCTTTACAAGTGAGAATTTTCTGCACTTTTACTGGAGGTTGATTCAACCTACAGTGGACTGCTGGTGTACAATAATGTAAGATGGCTGAGCTGAGGCAAAGTTCTTGAGCACTTTGTGGAGTGCTTTGAAGAAATTAAGGTATTTCTTAAGGATAAGGATCTGGGGAACTTTTCTCAGCTCAATGATGATAAGTGGGTCAACACCCTGATATTTTTTTACAAATCTCTCTGTTCATATTAATGAACTGAACTTAAAATTACAAGGTTTTGGCAAAAGTATTGACATTATGTTTGGATACATAAAAGCTTTTGAAAGTAAACTTAAAATTTTCAAGCGAGATGTAGAAACTAAAACTTATAAGTATTTTCCTCGAGTAACAAAGTATTTGAGAAGACCAGTGCAGCTGTACAAAAGGAAATGGAGCCCTAGCATATAAAGTGCCAGCATGTTTTAAACTCGTTACTTGACCAGTTCAGTGATAGATTTCATCAATTCAGAAGCCTGGAACAGACCATAAAAATAATTAAGTATCCTGATGGAGTCGTCTACAGTAGTTTGGAATCAAATGGTTTCCAATGGACGCAAACTGATGATTTGGAGATGCAACTTGCAGAATTTCAGGACAGCGTCTGGGCTCAGGTGTTTGTCGACTTGAGGCCAAAGCCTGAGACTCTGGAAAGGTGCCGCCTAGAGAATCAGGAGGAGTGCCACTACGAACAGGACATTTGGAGTGCCTGGAACCGACTACCAGACACTTTTAGCAACCTGACAAATATAGCAATGGCTTTGCCCACCATTTTCCCCTCTATGTGCTTTTGTGAGACCTTATTCTCAGCGTTAAATATCAAAACCAACAAAAGAAACGGATGGACAGATGAAGTTAGTAGCGCTTGCTTGGGCTTGAAGTGTACAAAATACCAACCTTCACTTGAAGGTTTAGCCAATGAAATTCAGCAACAAAACAGTTGCTGAATTTTACAAATATTTACAAAACAAAATAGGCAGGTTAGTTGAAGAATTCCCCCTCCCCCTCACTTCTCTTAGTTCACAGCACCCCACACAAGTTAAATAAGATCAAGACCAACAAAAGAAACCGACTGCCAGATGAACAAAGAAGACACTAAGCAGGTAGGTTAAACAATTAGTTTTTGGTTTATTAAATACAGTTATATGTTACAATTATACATTTTTGTTATTTGAACTATAGTTATCGCGAAATTATGGTTTTTTCTGGAAGTGACACACCCGAGTTATGCTCGTTTTCTGGCGAACCGCGGCCCCCCACGCTCAGAAGGGTGCCCAGCACTGCGCTAGACCAGCCCCATGGCAACGAGGCTCCGTCTGCACTGACAGGCTTTAAAGCAGTGAGTGACGCTCAAACTTTCTGGCCTCAGGATCTCTTTAGAGTCTTAAAAATTATTAAGGACCCAAAAGAGCTTTAGTTTATTTGGGTCATAACTGTCAATATTTACCATATTAAAAATCAAACTATGATAAATTTAAAATATTTACTCCTAAGTATTCATTTGAAAAACAGCCCTCGCCAATTTGGCTCAGTGGATAGCGCCTTGGCCTACAGACTGAAGGGTCCGAGGTTCGATTCCAGTCAAGGGCACACGCCCAGATCACAGGCTGGATCCCCGCTGGGGGGCGTGCAGGAGGCAGCCGATCCATGACTCTCTCATCACTGATGTTTCTCTCTCTCCCTCTCCCTTCCTCTCTGCAATCAATACAAATATATTTAAAAAAACCCACAAATAAACATTTTAAAATTAAAAATAGTATTTTAAAAGATAAAAATTTGAGAAAAGTGGCATTGTTTTAAGTTTTTGCAAATATCTGAAGAGGCAACAGCTGTATCCTAATTTCTGCTTTTGCATTCAATCTTTTGTAGTCTCATATGTCATGTAGCATCTGGAAAACTCCACAATCATGAGAAAATGAGTGTAAAAGGTATATATCACTCTAGTACTAATAAAATAGCTGTGACCGCCAAAACTGGTTCGGCTCAGTGGATAGAGCATCGGCCTGTGGACTTAAAGGTCCTGGGTTCGATTCCGGTCAAGGGCATGTACCTTGGCTGTGGGCACCCTAGAAGGGGGTGTGCAAGAGGCAGCTGATCGATGTTTCTCTCTCATCGATGTTTCTGGCTTTCTATCCCTCTCCCTCTTCTCTGTAACAAAATCAATCAAATATATTTAATAAAATAAAATAAAATAAATAAAATAAAATAAAATAGCTGTGACCTCACAGACCCCCTGAAAGGGTCTGGACGGCAGGTGGGGAGGGACCCTGAGACCACACTTTGGCTAATCATTAATTTTTAAAGAGAAAGAGAATGGTATAAGCAAGAGCTGGACAGGACGGAAGTTGAGAGCCGTAACTGCCACATACTGACATTTATTCTTAACATCTTGGCTATAACCAAGCTCACCTCCACTGTGAACCTCAGAAAGAGAAATGGCAGGGGAAGGTGGGGTTCTGGTGACAGCGGGACACTGGTGTGTGCCTCCCGACAACATTCCCTGGAGGCCACGTCAGCTTCCCTTTCGGCGCCTACTCTACACTCTCCTTCTCGAAGCTGTAAACGGCTCACAAGAAACTGCCTTCCCATGGCTTCCCGAGGCTGTTTCAATAACTGAAAACCATCTCTAGCTGCAGTCTCAGATTCTTCAGACATTTCTTGATCTGGCTGTCTGAGAAAGCAACGCTGACGTCAGCCATGTAGCCAGCCTTCCCTTGCCAACAACCATGCGAGTTTGCTGTGCCGTTCGCGGGCATCCTGTGCCCTGCAGACACAGCTCCTGGGGCGTCACATGGCATGGGCCTAGTTGCCATAAACTGAAAACATTTTCTTCATATCTTGCGGCACAAGCTAAAAGCATTCTGGATGTGGTTTTCACACAGTCCATCTCTAGCCAAAAAAGCGGTTTAAATATATGGAAAGACAGAGAAAGAGAGATAGCTATTATCACCGTTAAACTGTTTTTTATCAGTAAAGTAAGTGTTCAATAGTGGATGCTTTTTCATTTGAAAACTTACCATGATTAAAGTTCTAAAATTATCCTGCTAGTAGTACGTTGTTTATTTTCTGTAGCAAGTTTTAAGTTGTCTGACAGTATTTTATAGTTAAGAGAAATACTGATGAAACAAGCTTCTTTTTTTTTAATTTCAATTTTTTTAAAAAATAGAAAAAAACTATGAATCTATATATTTTTCAGTCTTTTTATTTAGTTACTTATTTTAGTAAACATATTTGTTAAGGCCTCTTTAGAGAACAGAACATTTGAAGTCAAAGTGAAACTAAAACTTTGGAAGAGATTTCTGCTCTGCGGATGGTAAACTATGTAACTCAGACCAATCAATGCTGAGGACAGCCAGAAAAGCTGGGCAAAATAAAAAAAATATCTTGAAGGCAGAGAAGTACTAAGAAGTGAATTAAGATTTACTGTATACAAAAATCAATTCCAAGTGAATTATACACCAAATGTGAAAAACAAACAAAGCTTTTAGAAGATAATATGAAATAATGTTTCCATAACCTATGAGTAGGGAAGGATCTCTTACACAGGATACAAAAAGCACCTATTATCAAAAAAGAGATAAATATGACTACACAAAAATTCATAATTTTTGTTCATCAAAGTTATCCTCCAGAAAGTAAAAAAGCAGGGCATATAAAACCAATCAAGGGTTCATATTCAAAAGTTCTAACAAGTTAAAAAAAAAACCGGCAGATAACTCAATAGAAAAATGGATAAGAGGTTCAATGAGGAACATCATCAAACAAACAAAAAATTCTATTACCTAAATGGCCAATAAACATATGAAAAAATGTCTAGCCTCAATAGTAAGAGAGAAAAATACAAAAAAATCATAATGAAAAAAATACCAAAAAAATCATGAAAAAATATATATCATTATGTTCCAGAATAGCTACAAACTTTAAGATCTGAGAATAAGTACTGTCAAGGACATGGAACAATTGAACTTCCCACATATTACTCGTATGAAAATGTCACTTGCTACATCCATTTTGGAATGCAGTCTGGCTCTACTGTTCTACTTGTAAAGTTAAAGACAGACATGCTTCATGATCCAGCAATTCCGCCCCCAGGTATCTACCCAACAGAATTCATGCACATGTGCATAAAAAGACACATATAAAAATATTCAGAGCAGCATTATTCATAATAGCCCCTAACTGGGAATAACCGAAATAGTCTCACAGAACAGATAAATACATTCTGGCATATTCATAAAATGGAATACCATTCTATATATATAAAAGCCTAAGCGACTGTTAGGACCGAATGACCAACCAGTTGCTATGACATGTACTGACCACCAGGAGGCAGATGCTCAATGCAGAAGCTGCCCCCTGGTGGTCAGTGTGCTCCCAAAGCCAACCTCCCATGGCCAGCCAACATCCCCGGGTCCCTCCCCAAGGCCAGCAAACCTCCCATGGTCCCTCCCCCCCGTCTATCAGGTCCTGTCTGGCAGCCAGAGGCTGACCAGTGGCTAGTGGCCTTCAGGCCCCAGCTAGCCCAGCCTTGATTAGGACTGGGCAAGATGGCCCCAATAGCCTCTGATTGCCGGCCAGGCCTAGAGACCCCACCCATGCATGAATTTTGTGCACCGGGCCTCTAGTACAGTAATAAAAAAGAAGAAACAACAGCTACACACAACAACCTGGCATGGATTTTGCAAACATAATGACCAGGTTATATACTAGTATATTGCATGTGAATCTATATTCAAAATCAGCCAAACTATAATGTTCAGAGGACAGTGGGTGGTAAAAGCAGAAAGGGAAGGGACGCACTATGACTAGCAAAGATCACTATTAGTAAAAAGGGGCTTGCTGGCTCCCAGCAGCATCCTATTTCATGACCATAGAGGTGGTTATTTTTAAATAATTAAGTTTTATATTTGTATATTGGGCATGTTTCTAGTCGTGTGATATGTTTTACAAGAAAAATGAAAGCCTAAAAACGAACAAAATTAATATGAAGGGGAAAGTGGTATCTTTGGTGTAACTTTAAAAATTAGAGCACAGCCGAAACCGGTTTGGCTCAGTGGATAGAGCGTCGGCCTGCGGACTGAAGGGTCCCAGGTTCGATTCCGGTCAAGGGCACGTACCTTGGTTGCAGGCACATCCCCAGTAGGGGGTGTGCAGGAGGCAGCTGATCAATGTTTCTCTCTCATCGATGTTTCTGACTTTCTATCCTTCTCCCTTCCTCTCTATAAAAAGTCAATAAAATATATTTTAAAAATAAAAATAAATAAAAATTAGAGCACAGAACCCAAATTCTTTACCCAGCCTTGTCTTTCTAGTCCCATCTCTTACCATCCACCTTTCTTCAAAAGTAGTCTCACACTCGCTCTCAACCCTGTGGCTTTTTTTACTTTTACTTGTGATATTTCTCTGTCTAGAAAACCATGTAGACATATCCCAATCATCCTTCTGCCAAAGTACAAAATGTCATTCAAGATACAGCCTGATGCCAACTACTGGAAAGACCTTTTCCGGAGACACAGGTTCTAGAGGCACACTGTCTAGTTCAAATTCCAGATCTGCCATTTACTGATCGTGTGACCTTGATCAACTTACCAACCTTAGTTTTTGTAGCTCTCTCATCTGTAAAATAGGATAAAAATATAACTTGCCTCACCGGGTTGTTGTGAAGATGACATGAGTCAATAGAAGCAAAGTGCTTAGGACATGCCTGGGAGAGGGTCAACACTAGGCATTAGCTATTATTGTTATTCACTAGGTATAAATTATTACTATTATTGACAGCACACAGATAACCTCCTCCCCATCCACAAAGCCCCTTCACATTAGATATAGTCTTCCTCTAGGTTTCCACAGTTAATTTTTTGAGAGTTATGCCTTTCATGTCTCAATCCCTATCAACACAGTGCTTGGCAGGTACTAGATGTTGAACAAGTATCTGTGGAATGGATAAGCTACAAAGACTCCAAACATGGACCTATGTCACATATAAGAGGCGTCCTTTGGCGCTACCCTATCCTTTGTGCACACCACAAACTGGAAGCATAGTCTTGATGAGATTCCTACAGCAATTACCTCAGAATATGAGCATCGACTTCCTCTGGTAGCAGCAAACGAGGGACAAGTAATATCCTGTTTCCACGAAAATAAGACAGTATCTTATATTACTTTTTGTTCCCAAAGATGCACTAGGTCTTATTTTCAGGGGATGTCATATTTTTCCATGAAGAAGAATACGGTACACATTTATTGTTGAACAGAAAAAAAAAAGGAAATTTATTAGCTGTATATGGTACGGTAGTAGTTGTCATCACAAAACAGCATAACCAAACTGAATCCTATGGTATCAAGAATTTCTTGTTACTACCATTATTTCCATGTACAACAATCTCTGGTACATTTACTGATACTGATATTTACCGGTATGAACACAAAGTAAGATTTATTCAATGACAGTCACGTCATCATCTTCTGGAACATCATCATAACAATCCAAACTCTGAATTTCCTGGTGAATTTCTTGTGACTCCATTTCTTTCAGAATCAGTGGGCCAAATCTCTCATGTTTAGCAATAGCACTGTACTTAAAATGAGTACTTCTTGTCAAGGTAGCCTGCTCTAGTGCATTTGCAATGCAGCTGACAGTGATTTTCTCCCATGAATTCTTCACCCAAGTCACAACCTCTTGCAGTTTAGGTTTCACAAAGTTTCCATGCTGATTTCTCTCCATTCTATTTTCAACGCAGTCACTAATTTCCATGCGCAAATTGTCCTTGTTTATTGCAATATCAAGAATCTGGAGATAGGCCATCATTCCTACGGGGATCATTATTTGATCTATTTTTCTTTTGTGAAGAAATTTCTTCATGTCTTTAGCGTGGTGAATGCTGGCTGCATCCCAGACTAGCAGACCGCTTTGGGTCCCTCCATAACAAGCAGCAGCATTAAATCGACCCACCCACCCCCAGTGCAATATATATAATATAAATTATATATAATATAAAAATGCAACCTGATATGGTCTAAGATAAGATTTTTATTTTCAGATTAAAATATTTTGCAATGAAATTTTCTTATAATTGTTTGTGTGGTCCAGGCGTTTTCAGTTTCAAGAATAAAAATATTATCGTGGGGTCTTGTTTTCAGGGGGATGCCTTATATTACAGCAAAAGGCAAAACTGGAAGTAGGTCTTATTTTCGGGGGATGCCTTACTTTCGGGGAAACAGGGTAATAAGTGTCCTATCTAACTGTTATAAGGCTATTGTGAGGCTCAAATGATAATGACTATGAAAATAAAATTTTAAAAGTGTTAATCTCTACTATATGAGATCTTATTACCTTAAAACAACAGGATTACTATGATACTGCAAGTTTGGAAAGCACTTTAAGGGATAATAAGAAATTAATCCTATCTAATATAAGAGTAACATGCAAATTGACCGTACCTCCACTACGCTACCAGCCAATCAGGAGCAAGGGGTGGGGCCGAGGGGTGGAGAAGAAGTGGTGGCAGCGGCACCCCGGCGCCCCGAGGCTGAACGTGGAAGTGGCGGGGTGGGGGCGGTGGCAGGGAGTGCCCCGGCACCAGGGCGCTGTGAGGGGAAGTGGGGGCAGCTGCGGTGGTGGCAGGGAGCGCCTGGCCTCCAGGCACTGTGAGCGGAAGTGGCAGTGAGTGCCCAGACCCTGGGGCCAGGTGGTCACAGGCAGCTGGGGCTGAGCTGAGCAGGGAGATGCCTTGGGCAGGCTAGGGGTGAGCCATCAATTGGACATCCCCTAAGGGCTCCCAGTATGTGAGAGGAGGCAGGTTGGGCTAAGGGACTACCCACCTCCCAGTGCAATATATATAATACAAATTATATATAATATAAAAATGCAACCTGATATGGTCTAAGATAAGATTTTTATTTTCAGATTAAAATATTTTGCAATGAAATTTCCTGATTTTCTCATTTGCTTATTAATCATTTATGTAATGTTAGATCATACATTTGTGTGTGTGAATGTTCACAGTAGCATTAGTCGTAATAGCCCCAAAGTGGAAACAACCCGAATGTCCATTAACGAGGGAATTGGTAAAGAAAGAATAGGTACACCTACCTAGTGGAAAACTGCTCAGCAACAAAAAGGAATGAACTACTGATATATATTACAACATAGGTGAAACTCAAAAACATTACATTCATGAAAGAAGCCATCCCCCAAAGACGACATATTGTATGACTCCATTTACATAAAACTTTAGAAAAGGCAAATCTATACAGAGAGGAAGTAAATTAGTAAATACCTAGGGATGGGAGTGGGAACAGGACTGACAGCAAATGGGCGAACAAGATCTCTCTGGGCTGGTGGAAATGTTCTATATTTGGGCTGTGAGATGATTACACAACTGTGTAAATTTACTAAAATGTTTTAATTCTATTACCTAAAATGGGTGAATTTTATGGTATGTAAATTATACCTCAATATAATTGTTTTGTAAAAACAAGTATTAGGCATTCTTTTACAGCCAGCTGTAATTCTCACATCTTTAAAATCTGAACAACATATGGGATTAAATAACACAAGAAGAAAGCAATAAAAATCAGCTTTTAAAAATAAAAAAGGCACATACTGAATATCTTAAAAAACCCAAAGCACCATCTCTATACTCATTTTTCAGTCTAGAAGCAGCAAACAATTATCTTGATAAGCAGGCTTTCACTGTCATTTGTTTATTTCATCCCCCTGTACAAACATACACTGGCTTCATCTGCATTTATAATTGCAAACACGAGTATTTGGCATGATGCCCTCCCTTTTCATGGGCAAACAGCAAGTCTAAGAAAAAGGTAAATACAGAAAGCATAGTGTATTGTAAAATAAAAGAATAATGACATATGTACAATAAATAGGATTTAAACTAACCCTTAGACACTGACAGTTCTTTATAAAAATGTGCTTCAGATTAAATTCTACAAGTCCTAAAATGCTATTCAAATTAGTTTGCTGAACTGAAATCGTTAAACTGGATGTTGCTTAAAGTAGGTCACTGGCGGGGCTTGAAAAGTATTTGGTAATGCAGAGACCGACTGGCAAAGTCGCTTGTCATAGTGAGATTTGACTTCGACAAAACAGGAGAAACCGCACTGGTTGGGTGTCCACTGTCAGTTGTATTTAATTCAAATAAAATTCATTTTAGATTTATCTTACTGCAGATTTCTGAACAGGGAAACAAGAGGAAAGAAATGTTTTTGGAAGTGTAACTCTGGTGGCAATATTTAGAAAATGCCTCTTTTGCTTTCTGTTCCTTTGTCCCTCCCTCACATCTACTCAGTCTCCAAAGACCATTCATCTTTTTTGAAAAGTCTTTCAGGTTTACTCCTTTCTCTCAACTTCCACTCTCACCAATATAATCCCAATTTGTGCCAAGAGGTGTTAAAGGGCTGGAAAACTGGGGGAAGAAGCCAAACTAGACACCATTAGAATAATCTGAAATGAAAGTACGGCCCACCTAACAGCAGCATCAGCACCCCTAGGAACTTGGTAGAAATGTAAATTACAGCCTTTACCCAGACCTACTAACTCAGAAACTCTGCGGGCAGGGCCAGCAATCTGTGTTCTTAAGGAGCCCCTCCAGGTGATTCTGATGTAGGCTCAAGTTTGAGAATTAGGGTTTAGAGAGGGTAAGAGGAAAGAATGGCCCAAGAGGAGCAGAGAATTTGGGGACCTGCTAGGAATTTCTACCACAATGTCCCTGCACTCTTTAACCCAACCTATCCAAAAGAACTCTGCCCCAACCTGCTCTTCCAACTGGTATTCATTTCTCATATCACAAGCCTTTACGGTGCTTACATTCCCTCTCCTTTCCCTCCAGTCTTCACCCAATACACTGACCATGTTGTTCCAGGGCCGGCTCTAAGCAGTCGGTGGGAAGTGGGGGGAGCACTATATACGGGAAAATACGCTTAAAGGGCCCTTCAAATCAGTGGAGGAAAAAACGAGTTATTTAGTAAATGATTTTGAAGTAACTGGCTAGTCATTGTGGGAGTGGAGAGTGGAAGTATATTCCTTACTTTATACATCTTATTCAATACACCAAAATAAAATTCCAGGTAAACCAAACATTTTTAAAAAACATGGAAGTAGTGAACAAAATCATAAAATATTTTTTGTAACTTTCAACGGGGAAGGTCTTCCTAGAAGCATGGCAACTTCACCCAGAAAGCATAAAAAATAACTAAAATATTATTACACAAAAATCTAAGACTCTCTATGGCCAAAAAAATATCATAAAATAAAGATAAACCAAAGATATATTAAAGAGTTCTCTCATATTGTTCAGGAAAAGATGAACAAACCTAATAGATAATTGGACAAACAATAAAAAGGATACACAAGTCACAAATAGAAAAAATACAAAGTATATAAAACACATAAACCCAATACTTTAAAAAAATGTTTTTCTTAAACTAGCAAATTGGCAGAGATTAAGAAGACAGATAATGTCTGGGTGTGGAGAATGTGGCACTACCACACACTGATGGTGGGATATAAACTGCCTTACTACAGCATAATACAACATCTACCAACATTTAAAATATGCATTTCTTTCAGATAGCAATTCCATTTCTAAGGAAGAGTTCTACAAAAATACTCACAATGTATTTGTCATTGCTACTGCTGCTGTACTATCTTTTAAAAAATATGTTTTTATTGATTTTAGAGAGAGGAAGGGAGACGGATAGAGAGATGAAAACATTGATGAGGGAGGAACATCAATCAGCTGCCTCCCATTCAGCCCCTACTGGGGATCAAGTCTGCAACCTGGGCATTTGCTCTGACTTGTATCGAACCAGTGGCCTCCTGATTCATGGGTTAATCTCAACCACTGAGCCAAACCAGCCAGGCAATCTTGAACAATTTCCCCCTGCTATTGAACAATTGTAATTTTTTTAATCCATGGATTCCATAGGATGCTGGATATATGCCAACAAATGAGTACAAAAAAAAAACAAGGCAAAAAAAACATTTTAAAATATTTATTAGCAAAAAAAAAAAAAATTAGATTTTGGTTTTCAGTGGTGCTGGTTAGCCTGTACATTGGCATGTGAACTTATTTTCCCAGAAAGCAGTTGAAGAAATCTGTTAACTTATTTGCACTGTTAACATTGTTCTGAAAATAACAATTTAGAATGCTGTTTCAATGTGCTCCATCCTGATAAAAGCTTTACTAATGGCAGGAGAGGTTATCAGGTGTGACCGGTAGAGACTGGGCCTTAGGAGGGATACAATGAAGGAGGGGAAGAGATATTCCTTCCTGATCTCCATCAGAGAAGCCCACCCAGCTGATGGGTGGGGTGTCAGGCGGCATAGCTGGGCCATGCTCCCGCCTCACTGAGGAGTTTGGATTGTATTCTTTATGGGCTGGGAAGTTCTAGAACTTTTTGAACAGACTAATTAGATTCACTTTTTATTGTCAGAGTGATTCGAGTTCTTTGTAAAGAACTTGAAGTTTATGAAGGAGAAATGGAAAATTCCCGCATTCCACTCCTTAGCAGTACCTGTTGGTTTGTGTCTTCACCCGGCTGCTTGTTCCCCTCCTCCCCTTCCCATAGGTTGCCCTGGCTAGGATCGAACCCCCAGCGCAGGACCTGGCATTGACTGTGTGGTGCACAGGACAATGCTCCAACCAACTCAGCCACCCGGCTACAGCAGCAGCACCTGTTTTTAAAGGTTGCTGTATATCTTCCCAGGCTTTCCCCCAAAACTTTTATTCTAGCATATAGTAGATAGTGTGTGTGTGTGTGTGTGTGTGTGTGTGTGTGTATAGACATATATAGACATATGTACATATATCTATGTATATCTATATATACATACACATACACATACACAAACACACACACTACTGGAGGCCTGGTGCATGAAAAGTCATGCACTGGAGTGGGGGTCCCTCAGCCTGGCCTGCCCCCTTTCACAGTCTGGGAACCCTCAAGGGCATGTACCTCAGTTGCAGGCTTGATTCCCGACCTTGGTCAGGGTGCGTGAAGAAGGCAACCAATTGATGTGTTTGTTTCTCTCATATCGACGTTTCTCTCTCTGTGTCCCCCCTCCCTTCCACTCTCTCTAAAAATCAACAGAAAAATATCCTCGAGTGAGGATTAATAAGAACCACAAAAACACATCACATTTAAGGATGGTTAGAAGGAAGCTGAGACATAGCCACCACCGTGGAGTGACTGCAGAGCTGAGGATCACTTCTCAATTTTATGTTGTGTAAGAGGAAATGAATCTCTATTTGGTTAAAGTTTGATTTTCCGTTATACATTGTCTGATTTATTCCTAATTGATAGAAGTATGTAGTAGTAAGAGGAAGAATGAGGCTACTGTAGTAATTCAAAGAACAAAAATTTTATCTTAATAACTGAGTATAGTCTTCTTTTTCCTTGTGGAAACATAGTTGTAAGGTTTCTAGACTGTGTATCATTAAATGACAGCACTCTAGCTAGAAGCTTCATAATGATTTTGAGATGATCTAACCAAATCAAAACGTTTGGAAAGAGCACTGATGCTTTCATGCACTGACACAGACTGCAGTATCATCAGCCACAAGACCAACTAAAATAGATCAACTCCAAGTTCACGTGAAATTAGCAACAATAGCCTCTCAACTACATGAACGTTATCAAAATCCAGAGTGAAAAGAAAATTGAAAACGTTTTTTAAAAACGCCTGCAAAAGAATGCTATTTTAGCTGCATATTAAACTCCTGCTTTATCAAATATGTTGTACATTCAACATCTGTCCTTTCCACAGCTAGTGCCTACTAATTTGATGTTAAAGAACACTTTTTGTTTAAGTAACCGCCACTGGGAAAATTTTAATCCTTCTCAAGGGCAGTTCACTTGCAGTTCACATTCACTTCTGAGGAAATGAAAGTAAAGCAGTTCTCTTAACCTTCAATATTTTATGCACAAACTCATCAGCTATGGGTAATGCATAATTTATTTCATCAAGTTCTCTTTCAAACTGTTTTTATTATTATTTTCAGATATCTTTTCCTGCACTTCATGAGTATTTACTATGAAAATACTGTATTTCATCAATTCTGAAATGCACATTTTTTTCTTTACATGTTAACATCTCTAAAATCCAGACAGGTTTTATAGTCAATGCCATCTTTTTTAAAATATATTTTTTTATTGATTTCAGAGAGGAAGGGAGAGGGAGAGCGAGCTTGAAACGTCAGTGATGACAGATTCACTGATTGGCTGCCTCCTGCACGCCTCCTACTGGGGATGCGCCCACAACCCAAGCATGTGCCCTTGACTGGAATCGAAAGTGGGACCCCTCAGTCCGCAGGCCGAGGCTCTATCCACTGAGCCACACCAGCTGGGGCTCATGCCGTCTTATAGCTTACAACTAACTGGCAGCATTCCTTCTTTCTTAGTGGAGCACAGTGGCTCTTTCTCAATCTCATGTCTCAGCTTAAAGGTAAACGCCCCAGAGCACTTGACCTATGCTAGTCCTCCCTGAAAATTTCTAAGGCGGCTTTTATTCATTTTCTCACAGCATATAACATTTTATAATTATTTATGCATTTATTTTAGAACTTATTTTGAAAATGAACATAAACAACAGTATAGCAAACAGTATAATGAGACCATAGACCACAGCATTTTCTTTTATATCTTAACTACTTTCCCTGCTGTACTGGAAGCTCCAATGGATAAAGACTGTATCTTTTTCTCTTCTTCATCCAGGACCTTGGACAGGCTCATGTTGATAAACACTCAACAAATTTTTTGCTTTCAATGAGAAGAAAAGTTCAAGATCACTCTAAAGGTGACGGACGGCACAAAACAAGGAGGGAAGAGTTGTGAGGACTCAGTTGGTAATTTATTCATCAGTCTACTCCCTGCCACAGGCTGTGCTAAGTATTGGGTTTCCGCGATAAATAAGAGAAAGTCTTACACAAAGTCCAGTGGAGAGAGATACAATAAGAAGCAGTATTTATTCACGGCCACTGATGTTCTGGAGATAGGGCTAAGCATTTCAGAGGTATTTATTGTCTCACTTAATCCAACTGCAACCCTATAAGAAACCATTATAATACCCATCTTGCACCAAAGGAAACTGAGGCTTATAAAGGTTAAGTACTTGGTAGCAGGTTACAAAGCTGGAAAGTGGTAAAATCAGATCCAGAACTTAGGATACTTCATTCTAAAGCTAAGCCACTAAACAGCACTGTGCTTCCAGATGTGCACTACCCAACAGAGCACTCCGGAAACCGCTACAAGCGGCACGCGTAAGGCACTGCCGGGAGCAAGCAGGGGAACCTGAAGAGCAAAAAGGTAAAAGGCCTCCCTCGGAGGTGTTCCCTGGGCAGAGTCTGAAAGCTTAAGCAGGAAACTGCTAGGAGAAACAGTCTGAGGAAATTGCTAAGAGCAAACAAATATGCAGGCACTTGAGGAAACATGGTACACCCAGGATACTTCGAGGAATTTCTGTTTTATTTTTAAAAACTGGGTGTAAGGAAGAACACTGTGCTAGGAGCTTTGGATAGGAGACAAGAGATGAAACACTCTGAAAAAGTTATGCATGAAGCACTGTGAAGACATAAAGGAGGAAGGTGTGTGTGTGTGTGTGTGTGTGTGTGTGTTGTTTAATTTTTGTTTTCGCAGCCCGAGGGGAATCTGGGAAGGCTTCACAGAAGAGATGATCCTTTGCAGGATCTTGAAGGACAAATTAACCATATTAGAAGGAAAAGGGAGTGATTTGCATAAGGGCGTGGCTGTTTGATAAAGCAAAGAACTCTTGGGGAACAAGAGCTGGGTATAGCCAGATTTTTTAAAAAATGTATGTTATTGATTTTTTACAGAGAGGAAGGAAGAGGGATAGAGAGTTAGAAACATCCATCAGCTGCCTCCTGCACACCTCCTACTGGGGATGTGCCTGCAACCAAGGTACATGTCTTGACCGGAATCGAACCTGGGACCTTTCAGTCTGCAGGCTCCACTGAGCCAAACCGGTTAGGACTGGATATGACCAGATTTTGAGGGAGTCTATTTTGTGTGCATGGCAAGAGATGAGGCTGGCAGCAAGTGTACAGATGTGATCTTCAGAATCATTGTTTACTATAAAATTAAATATCTGCCTAATAAAAATGCTTCAAAGCCACAGTTATCTAAAAAGCAGAGGAATATGTAACCAAACAATACCTAGAAACAGACCTATATATGTACATTGGAATTTGGTGTACAATAATAGTGGCATTCAGATCAATGGAAAAAAGATAAATCACTTAATAAATGCCAAATAAAAACAACTGTTTATCTATTTGGGAAAAAAATCAAGTTAGATCATCACCTTCATATTACATAAGATTTGGAATCTATAATAACAACAGTGTAATATGCTAATTAGACCAGACGACCTTCCGGAAATCCTTCCAGATGACACCACGGCGGGGGCGAGGCAGAGGCGGCCACCGCAGCAGTAGAGGCCGAGCCCCTGGCACAAATTTCGTGCATTGGGTCTCTAGTTAAATATAAATAATAAGACCATAAAATTGTTTATAAAATAACATTTTATGAAATAGAATATAAATTTTATATGAATTTTTCAGTTAAAACAGGAGACTTTAAAGCAGTGGTTCTCAACCTTTCTAATGCTGAGACCCTTTAATAGTTTCTCATGTTGTGGTGACCTCCAACCATAAAATTATTTTTGTTGCTACTTCATAACTGTAATTTTGCTACTGTTAATGAATCGTAATGTAAATATCTGTGTCTTCCGATGGTCTTAGGCGACCCTGCTAGCGGTTCTCAACCTGTGTGGTTGAGAACCGCTGCTGTAGAGCCTAAGACATCAGAAGACACAGATATTTACAGTAGCAAAATTACAGTTATGAAATAGCAATGAAAATAATAAAAGTCTTTTAAATAAAAGTCTCCATTAGTAATTTTACTGAGACTGAAAAAGTACTTAATAAAAAGCCTTCATGTAGGAAAGTAGTATGGAAACTTCATGATAAATTTTCACTTACTATATCTACACTTTACTTGTAGCTTGACAACGTGCACTTTTAGAGCATTGAAAAACACACATGTATACTGTGACCCAGCAATTCTTCTTATATAAAGATAGCTAATTAAGTATGGATGTGTACAAAGATAGATGTACTCGTTACACTGCTGTCAATAATAACAAATTGGAAATAAGCTAGAATTAGTAAGGAAAATTATTACATATCCACATAATGAAATACATGGCAGCCATTAAAAATGAAGTCTACTTATTAACATGGAAAAATGTTCACAATATATACTGAGTAGATAAAACATACCTTGATGGAATTATGTACAGTACTGCTCACTTTTGTGGGAAAAAATCTATACGTATAAAATTTATATATTCTATACATTACATTGTGTGTGTGTGTGTGTGTGTGTGTGTGTATGTATAATATATATGAATGATCATCACCACAATGTTAACAATGATTATCTCAGTATAGTGGGATTACAATGATAAAGGGCAATGTGTATTCCCTAAAATTGTCTATAATAACTATTAGTTTTGTAATAAAAACTTTTTTTTCAGTTATCTGCATTCCATTCCCAACACATAAAGTAAAAGCAATGAAGATCCCTTGTAGCCCAGCAAATGCCAAATACTGAATCACACTAATTGTGATTCACAAATGAAAATTTCTAATGGTTATTTTAAGAAAAGGATAAAGGTCAACAGACTGTTACTTTCTTAACAGACTGGAAGTGGAAAGTCTCTAATGTTTTGGTGGATACGAAAGAAATGATCTAGCTTCCTGCTGGAAACGAATTACTTCCTTGGCCTAACTGATTGGGTTCAATAAGGTCAGGAATGGAAACTGTTCAGTGTTTCATTTAGCTCTCAAAAACATATGTTCAGCACCATGTCTGAGTGACTAACAGGCAGGCTGGGAAGAGCACTTAATTTGAGAAGGAAGATACAGGTTCTAGAAATTACCACATAGCTGTGTGGTACTGAACCACTTACTTAACTTCTCCAAAATGCAATCTGATCGTCTGCAGACTGAGAACCAGGATGATCCTAGACTCCTCTCCCACAGGGGCCCGCAGTGGGGACTGAATGAGGTCATCTTCCTTTGTAAACCACTCAATAAATATTTGTGGAATGAGTAAATGCCTATGCCGTATACAGTAAGTGTTTCACACATCTATAAATATAACGAACACTGTAAAATACCCCACCACTAAGACTACACAATACATATTCATGTCTCAAATTCTCTAATGCACAACTCCTCACACTTCTAAAATACATGAAGGACATAATAGCCCTGGGGAAAAGGTTGTTCCACTCTTTCCACTCCTTTTCTCTCCTTATCCCTGCCATCAGAAATAAGCAGAAAGCACTGAAACTGGTTTGGCTCAGTGGATAGAGCGTTGGCCTGCGGACTAAAAGGTCCCGGGTTCGATCCTGGTCAAGGGCATGTACCTTGGCTGCAGGCACATCCCCAGTAGGGGGTGTGCAAGAGGCAGCTGATTGATGTTTCTGACTTTCTATCCCTCTCCCTTTCTCTCTGTAAAAAAATCAATAAAATATATTAAATAAAAAAAAAAAAAAGGAAAGAAGCAGAAAGTGAAGGACTGGTTCTCTGTATGACTTAAGTCAATGAAAAGACACATCCCTTTCCAAATATCTTAATCAAATGCTATACTTTATACTTTAAATATAAAAGTATTCGCCTTTCTTCTTGAAATATGGTAGAATTTTACCACCATAAATTCAAAATTTCACTTCCTATTCAAATAAGCATTCCTTCTGTAAGCATTCTTTAATTTCCCAAATGAATATGCTCTGTCTTCCCACCTCCATAAGATACTTGGGGGGTGGGGGGGAGGTTCTTCTCTTGTAGTACTTATCACAGCCGTCCGTTGTTATAAACATCTGTACACATCTTCTCTCCTCATTACCTCACAAGTGCCAGGGGACTGTATTTGAGAGCTTGTGAGGCTTAGCATATTAAATGCTACCTGTAAATAGTCAACAAAAATTTAGGGTATGAATGAGTGACGACATATCAGGATTTAATATCACTTTAAGAGGTTGAAGCCCAAGTCAAAATAATTAGGATCATAGTAGCTGAGAAAACATATAATTTATCTAAATGCATTCATTCAGTAAATATTTAACGAGCACCTACAGGATGCCTGATGTAGCCGAAGGTATGCCATGATGAGTAAGACTCAGACTCCATCTTCAGTGAGTATACAGCCCTATTAACTCTCAATTGTATTATTTTTATTTTATTTTGATGTATTTTTAGTACAGAAGAGTTGTAAAGATGTTATAGAGAGTTATCATAGCATCTTTACCCAGTTTTCCCTAACATTAATACTTTATGTAACTATGGCATAATCAGTGAAACTAGGAAATTAACATTGCTACAAAACATTAACTAGACTTTAATCTGATGTGCCCCATTTTGACATGAATGTCCTTTTTCTGGTCCAGAATCCCTCACTACATTAGTTGTCATGTCTCCGTCCTCTCTCAATTACATTTTTAATAACTTTTCCTGTTTATAGTAATAGATGCTTTCTGGAAAGTAAAAAAAAAAAAAAGGAAAAGAAAGAATAAAATCTCTAATACTACCCCCTCCCGCACTCCTAACATCTATAGTCTACTGGTCCTTTTTCCATGTATATGTGTATACAAATAATTTTACTTTTCTTAAAACCAGGACATTTAAATATATAGCTTTTTGCATATTCTTTTCTCTTATCATTGTTTCAGAAATATTTTCCAATGTTTAAAAACTCTTTTAAAATATTATTTTAATAACAGATTTCAATGTTACAATGAATCAGAATTTAACCCATTTTATACTACTATAAATAATAGTACAGGGAGTATACTTAAATATGAAAACAGGGCATATAATACATATTACGATGGATAAGTAAAGAAAGGTATTAGTGATGCAGCCGGAGAAACACCTAAACTCAGCTTTGAGCAGTAAAAGATCAGAAAACACTTGCTAGAGGAGGTATATGTGAGATAGGTTCTGAAAAATGAGTTTATTCCTGCATTCATTAGTATTTAACCAAACAACATTTATTAAGTGCCTTTAATACCCATTTACTTGACTGGGATCCAGGGATAAGAAAGAACTGAGGCTCTGCATGGGCCTTACTGTCTAATCTGAGAGAAGCAGATACGTAAAGAGAAAAACCTCAACCCGATGAGGCAAGTGCTGTTCCCACAGTGCTGTGTGTGAACACAAAGGCCTGGGAGCACAGAGAACGTATCTTAAGAATCAGTGGTGGTGTCTAACCTGGGTAGCTCAAGTGGTTAGAGTACTGACCCAATATATTAAGGTTTGGGGTTCGAACCCTGGTCAGGGCACATACCAAATCAGCCAATGAATGCATAAATTAGTGCAACAACATATTCGATGTCTCTCTCTCTCTCTCTCTCATTCCCCCCTCCCTCTTCTCTCTCTCAAATCAATAAATTTATATAAAAACTTAAAAGAAAAAGAATCAATTATGAAAGTTAGAAGAGTTATACTTGGGTTGATAATAATACATATGAAAGAGGTTTCAGTGAAGCATGATTTACAATGTATCAGCAATATGAAGGAGTTCCTTAGAACTGGTAAGTTATTATTTTTGTTTTTATTAATACTTACCTGAGGATACTTTCCCACTGATTTTTAGAGAGAGTGGAAGGGAGGGGGAGAGAAAGAGAGAGTGAAACATGGACGTGAGAGAGAAACATCAAGTGGTTGCCTCCCACACAAGCCCTGACCAGGGCCAGAGATGGCGCACCCAACCAAGGTACATGCCCCTTGCCCAGAATCGAACCCGGGACCCTTCAGTCCACAGGCCGATGCTCTATCCACTGAGCCAAACCAGCCAGGGCAAAACTTGTAAATTATTAATAGGGATGTAAGGTATCCAGATAGAGAAAAGGAACAGTTCAATTATATTTCTGTACTGGGGGAAATGCAGCTAGCTAATATCACATTAATTTCCAAGAACTCTATATTTCTAATCAACTTTTTTGAGATATGTCACAATAAAATGTACCCACTTAAGTGCACAGCTTGATAAAAGCTGACAAGTTTATGCACCATATAACTACCAGCATCAGGATAAAGAACATCATTCCTAAAATGTCCTTGGGTCTCATTTCAGTCAGTCACCCTCACCACAGCCAGCCCCCAGCAACCACTGATGGGCTTTTGGTCACTAGAGACCGTCTTCCTCAGAGTTCACTTAATGGGATCATACAGCATGCACCTTCTCTGCTCCTGCTGGTTTCTCTCACTCGGCACGTTTTTGAGACTCAGCCATGGTGCTGTGTTCAATTCCATCTATTGTCTGCGAACTGTATTTGTAAGACCAGATATACGGAAATAAAAAGAAACTAGGCCACAAGGTAAATAGGAGCTGGGTTCTATGAGAAGCCACTGCGGGGAAAAGTCTGGTTAATTCTCAAAGGGGGATACACATGCAAACTTTCGTGTGAAGAACAAACAGTCATGTCTAGGCCAGTGGTCGGCAAACTCTAAAATTAGTCAACAGAGCCAAATATCAACAGGACAACAAATGAAATTTCTTTTGAGAGCCAAATTTTTTTAAACTTAAACTTCTCCTAACACCACGTCTTCAAAATAGACTCGCCCAGGCCGTGGTATTCTATGGAAGAGCCACACTCAAGGGGCCAAGAGCTGCATGCGGCTCGCAAGCCGCAATTTGCCGACCACTGTTGTAGGTTATTCCAGAAGGCAAGACCAAAACAAATGGCTGCACACAGAGGCAGTCAATGTACTGGTTTCATATGCTCTAAAAACAAAAGTTTTTCCATATCTATATCCATTATTTACTCTGAAATTATTAGCTTACATTATTTATTTCTATCAGAGAGAACAATTACATTACTCTTTTAAGCTCTACCTAATTGCCTAAAATAATAATGGGCTCTGCTTAAAATTTTGATATTTTTTTATTTGTTTGTGTGTTATTATATTTATCATGGGTTTAAGAACATGAACAATTTCAATAATATTCATGGGACATTACTGGGGCCCTAACTGCATTCCGTTGCCTGTATGCTTGAGAACCACTGACTTGGCCAATGAGTGAACACCAGCCCCCCTTCTATAAAAGTAAGTGCTCCTAACCCGACCCGGTGGCTCAGCTGGTTGCAGCAGCATCCTGGGCACCAAAAGGTTTCCGGTTTGATCCCAGTTTGGGACATGATTTCCAATCAGGACACATACCTAGGTTTCTGGTTTGATCCCAGTTTGGGGCACATATGGGAGACAACCAATCAATGTTTCTCTCATACATCGATGTTCCTCTCTCTCTTTCTCCCTCTTCCTCACTCTAAAATCAATAAACATATCCTAGATGAGGACAAAAACAAACAAAAAGTACTACTTTGGCTAACCCATAAACATAGACAACAATGAGGTGATGGCTAGAGGGAAGGGGAACAAAAAGGGGAGAAATGAGACTATCTGAAATAGACACTGAACAATAAGAATAAAGTTAAGAAAATAAGTGAAAGCTCCTTAAAAGTACATGCTATCAAATATTATGTGTAATTTTTGAATTGATGTCGCTAAATAAATCAATAAGTCATTGTATTTCTACTTCTGTGTATTGATAATTTGGAACAAAATATTTTAAACATGTTTAACATCTCAAAACTATGCAGTCTGAACACAAAATAGCATTAGAAGTAAAATTTATACATCCCAGCTAGAATAGAAAAGGTCATCTCAAAAGTTTAACATACAATGAACACAGTATCAGTCCACGTGGGCTTATAATGCTTAGTCAGGATTTTCTAAAATGTCCCCTGTTATGTCTGAACTTAAAAACAAAAAAAATTAGTCAAAAAGGAGCCAAACCCCTAAGAAGAACCAGCAAACAAGTAATCAAAAGCTGGCTGGGGCCGAGACCGGTTTGGCTCAGTGGATAGAGCGTTGGACTGCGGACTGAAGGGTCCCGGGTTCGATTCCGGCAAGGGCATGTACCTTGGCTGCGGGCACATCCCCAGTAGGGGGCGTGCAAGAGGCAGCTGATCGATGTCTCTCTCTCATCGATGTTTCTGACTTTCTATCCCTCTCCCTTCCTCTCTGTGAAAAATCAATAAAATATCTTTAAAAAAAAAAAAAAGCTGGCTGGGAAGGAGAGCTGCAGGGGAGGGGAAAGCCTCTTCTTTTTATTTTTGCTTCTGTGCCATTTGGATTTTTGTTTGGCCATAAGCATGTATTCTTTTTAGAAAGACTTCTTTTTTAAGCTACCACATAAATTGATAACAGGGAAGGTCAATCCAGAGAAAGCATGGTACTCCCTGTGAAACCTTACTACATGAGTCAGGATGTGCACCATAACCCTCTTTTCCTTATTATCTATTACCACAGAGCACTTCTGAAGGGAGACTGGAGAGGGGAACTCTAAGATTCTTCATATAAAGCCAGTGAATTGTGAGGTGTCACGTGACCCTGACAGCTGCCTAAGGTATCAAGCTTTGTGAAGAGGTGTCCTAATTTCTATTAACTGGCCTGTGGAGAACAGATTTAATCTCACATCCTGTGCAAGAAAAAAAGGAAAACAGGTTTCACTTTCTGAAGGCAACAAAAGTAACCAAACATTAGAGCTAAGGAAATAAATACAGGTCCATGATCCCTTAGCCATAATTCCAAAATCCCAAAACTTCTAAAAACAAACATTTTCTGTAATTCGTTTTGTGGCAAAACTTGATCTGAACCTGTCAGCAACACCTGACCTGAGCTAACATGAGACTATTTATAGTCTACCTACTGAAGTAAGGAGAGTCACAGCTTTGGCTGCCGAAATACAAATGTATTTGACTATAAAGTGCTGCCCTCGACTCTGCAAGAACGTTATATAATAGTAAAGGCCCAGTGTACGAAATTTGTGCACGGGGGGAGGGGGTGGGGGATGTCCCTTAGCCCAGCCTGCAACCTCTCCAATCTGGGACCCCTCGAGGGATGTCCGACTGCCCATTTAGGCCCGATCCTAGGATCGGGCCTAAATGGGCAGTCGGACATCCTTCTCACAATCCAGGACTGTTAGCTCCAAGCTGCTCGCCTGCTTGCCTCCCTGATTGCCCCTAACTGCTTCTGCCTGCCAGCCTGATCACCCGCTAACCACTACCCTGCCAGCCTAAATGATGTCTAACTGCTCCCCTGCCAGCCTGTTTGCCCCCAACTTTCCTCCTCTGCTGGCCTGGTCACCCCTAACTGCCCTCCCTTGCAGGATTGATCTCCCCCAACTGCCCTCCCTTGCAGGCCTGGTCCCTCCCAACTGCCCTCCCCTGCTGGTCTGATTGCCCACAACTGCCTTCCCTTGCAGGGCCTGGAACCTCCCAACAGCCCTCTCCTGCTGGCCATCTTGTGGTGGCCATATTGTGTCCACATGGGGGCAGGATCTTTGACCACATGGGGGCAGCCCTCTTGTGTGTTGGAGTGATGGTCAATCTGCAAATTACTCTTTTATTAGATAGGATAGAGGCCTGGTGCATGGGTGGGGGCCAGCTGGTTTGCCCTGAAGAGTGTAAAGGATCAGGGTGGGGGTTCCCTTGGGGTGTGGGGCAGCCTGGGTGAGGGGCCTGTGGAGGTTTGCAGGCCGGCCACCCCCCCCCCCACCAGCGACCCAAGTGGAGACCCTGGGATCTGGGATTACTCTATGTCGACAATTGAAACTTTGTAGCCTGGAGCAGAGCCAAGCCTACATGGCGGCAGCCGTTTCTGTTTGAAACTCGGTAGCCTAGAGTGGAGGCCTAAGCTGGCAATGGCAGGCATAAAGCTATGCTTCCTCTGTTGCCAGGGAAACCCAAGCCTCTGTTCTCTCCAGCTCAGTGGCTGCCGCCATTTCTGTATCTTTTATAACTGAAACTTTGTAGCATTGAGTAGAGGCCTAGGCTGGCAATGGCAGGCGGAAAGCTTGGCTTCCACTGTTGCTGGGGAAACTCAAACCGTCCTCCTGCTCTCAGTGGCGGCAGCCATCTTGGTTCGAGTTTATTTGCATAATCTGCTCCTGATTGGCTGGTGGGCATGGTGGTGGGCATGGCTTGTGGGTGTAGCAAAGGTACAGTCAAATTTGCATATTACTCTTTTATTAGATAAGATATGTTAAATGTATCTTACTAGCTTTCCAGTCAGGAACTAAGGACCTAAAAAGGGGTTTTTATTAAAAAGGTCTTGCTGACCTCCATTGAAATATATAATAGTTTTCTAAAGATATCTTAATAAATTAATATCACCTAATTCATTTCTCTTTTTAAAAAACTTACCACTACTAAAATATTCTACTTTGAATTTCTATAAATCTATAACTGTATTGTTAGAATATTTTATACCACTTCAACATTATTTTAAATCAACCTCTCTCTGAAGACAACATTACAATTGACCTTTGGCAAGAGGATGGTATCTGAATGGTATAAAGATAGTAGAGTTAAAAAAGCAGACCTCTGTCAATATGCTTTGATTTTTCTTTTTCATGTTAAAAACAAAACAAAGGGCATGAGATTTTCTCAGTATGTTAAAGAGGAACATTGATTTAAAAAGTTAATAACCACCAATTTAAATCATTTAAATAATCAAAATAAAAAGAAGTCATCAAATCTGAGTTATCAAAAAACAGAAGACAAAGGTCAAGAAGTTGATCATGCACAAGTAAGGAAAACGATGTATTTTAGCCCAGTGATGTATCGATTCTAATATAGTGTGTGACTAAATGACACCAAAGCTTGCAAAACTCAAAGGTCTCTATCATAGAGAGAAAACTGTAAAGCCAGATTAAAGCAAGAACTAAGATATAAGACTACTGAGAACCTATAATTACAATAAAGAATAATTCAGAAGATTTCCCATGAAAAATAGGGACAAAATGAACATTTTAATAAATATAAATACAGTACTATATTTTAAGCCCTTGTAACTACATAAAAGAAAATTGGTTAATTCTTTGTTTTTCATTATTTTTTACTGCGCACCAATCAATCCTGCCTTCCTCCCCCACTCTGTCACAAACACAGCTAACCAAGGCAGCCAACAGGAACCTCCTTTCACAACTGGCAGACATGAAAGCAGAGAAAACCTCTCTTAATAAATGTGTGGATTAGAGAAAAACCCCCAATTATTTCTGTCTAAAGGGAGCTCAAAGTAATTAAAGACTGAAAATTAATTCAAAACACTCAATGCAACCTTAGCAAAACTGGTTGTTGCTACATCCTGAATCATAGGACAATGCTATCTTCACAAGTATTATTTACTAATCTATGGTTTTAAATATCCAAGAAAATATGCGGCATCAGAAATAGTACATGTAAAAACGTCACTGATCATATGGAATTCTAAATTAATTAAAAATAAAAATAAAGAACTTCAGGGTAAAGTTGGACTCAAAAGAAAAATTTCCCACCACAGTATTCCTTTTACTTAAAACAGAATTGAAAGAAAAGAGGATAAAAAATAAAAGAAGACAAGGGTCGTGACCCTTTGTGTTTACTCGGGCTAGCCAGTGCCAAGCCCTGGGCATCTCTCCGGGCAACAGGCACAAGCGCAGCAAGACCTGGGCAGGAGAAAGCCCCAACAAAAGATGCAAAATGATGAGCTAGTAGGATGCCCTGTTGCCAACACTAAGATTGGCCCCCACCGAACAGACAGTCCACGTGCAGGGAGGTAACCAGAAGTACCACGTCTTAAGACTGGACACGGGACACTTCTCCCGGGGCCTTGAGTGTTGTACATGCAAAACAAGGGTTATTGATATTGTCTATAATGCATCCAACAAAGAAGTGATCCGCACCAAGACCCCGGTAAAGAAAGGCACCACGCTCACCGACAGCACGTGGGACAAACAGCGGTACGATCCCACCACGCACTGGCCCTAGCCTGATCCCCGAGGAGGAGGAGATTTTAAACAAAAAACAATCACCGAAAATTCCAAAGAAATATGATGAAAGGGGAAATAAGGCCACAATCAGCAGTCTTCTAGAAGAGTAGTTCCAGCAGGGCAAGCTTCTTGCATGCATTGCTTCAAGACCAATGTAGCTGGGCAGCAGATGGCTACCCACTAGATTAGAGGGCAAGGAGCTGGAGTTTTATCTGAGGGAAATCAAGGCCTGAAAGCAATTAAATCCTCCTCTCTCCAATCTTAGCTCCTGTAATGCGGAAGAGGAAGAGGAAAAGGAAGAGGAAGAGGAGCATGACAAAAGGTACTAAAGTACAAGATCATTGAGGATAAAGAGCAAGCACTTAAGTTAAAGAGTATCCAACTCTCTACTACAAGATTTATTATAAAAGAACTATAAAGCTATAAATTCAATTAACTAAAATTATAAAATTAAAGAAAACCAAAGTTGAAAGCTAAAAATCTTAGAATTTAATCTATTAAGAACATTGTTTAAAAGTCCTTGTTTCGCCCTGGCTATGTCGCTCAGCTAACTGGGGCATTGTTCCGTACACCAACATGTGGGGGTTTGATCCATGGTTGGGAGGCAGCCAATCTGTTTTTCTCTTACAGTGATGTTTCTTTCTCCCTTCTTCTCTAAAATTAATTTTAAAAAACCCCACACGTATCCTCGGGTGAGGATTAAAAAAAAAAAAGTCCGTTTCCTAATTGGGGGTAAGAGTAGGGCTAATGAGACATTCAGGTGCTAAAAAACAAAGACGTTCTTCCCCAAAGAATTATATAAGGTGCGTTAATGTAGTATACATACACCAGTCTACTAGGTTCTAAGGATATTCCTTCTTAATTACTGAACAGATGCAGATTTAAGGCATCTCTCTGAACTAGGTCATTCGCACAATTCCTAATGTAAGCCAGATACAGGTATGTGCTCATGCTCTGGAATTCGGCATCTTATATGAATAACTTCAAATTTAAATCGTGAAGGTATTAACAATGCTGCACAGGTATCAGAAACCAATTTTACATCCTTTATATCATGTGATGTATTTTGACAGAGTGATCTTAGTTTCCTTACACAGAAATGAGCTAGTCTACCATCATGACTTGAGCTTCCAGGTGGAGTGCAATGTAGCGAGGAAATAGACGAAAGTATCTAGACATCAGCTGGGGAGAGCTCTGTATCATACAAAAACAATGTGAGAAGGCTTCCTGAGCCCTGGCTGCGGTGGCATTTCGTTGGGTGTTATATCTGTGTACCCAGGGGCTGTAGGTTTCTTTCCTGGTCAGGCCACATGCCTGGGTTGGATGTAGGCTAGTCCCCAGTGGAGGGCATGCAGGAAGCAGCCGATTGATGTTTCTCTCTTTCTCTCTCTCAAATCAATAAAGACATATTTTTTTTAAAAAAAAAGAAAGCTTACTAAGAAGCAGTTAAGGGCAAATTGTAAATATAAACTGATACTAACTATATACCAATAAATACATAGAAACATTCAAATGAAAGTTATTTTTTAAGATATTTCCCCCTAAGAAGTTTCACATTTATTTTAATTAGGTTGCCACCACTGAAAATATTTTGCAACTCCTATTTTGCTTTCAAACTAGTTTACAAATCAAATCACACAGAGAAAATCTGCCTCGTAACTCTGAACTCGTGTTGCACCCCAAAGAGAATTATCCAGACAAATCACTTAACCAGACCTGAAAAGTGATTCTTGGTTGCCCCCCCCTCCCCCAAAATCAAATCAACCCTGAAAGAATGAAGATTTTCCTCTACGGAAATTCCAAAGAATGTCTCATACTCTGGGAGCAATTCCTAAAGGATTCCTTAGATGTTTCAAGAGAAGGCAGGACTGCCACTTCCAGAAAAGACGGAGGAAGAGGGACCAGATGTGCCCTGCACCTGAAACAACTAAAAATACGGACAAATACATTTTCAAAACCCTGCACTTCAGGCAAGGCAGGCCAGTGATCCCCGAGAAATGGAACACAGATAAGACGAGCCACACCACTGCCCGAGCTTGTGCCTGGGTAGTTTCCAGGCCACTGCACATGAAAGGGGGACCCAGGCCAAAACCGGTTTGGCTCAGTGGACGGAGCGTCAGCCTGCGGACTGAAGGGTCCCAGGTTCAGTTCCGGTCAAGGGCATGGACCTTGGTTGCAGGCACATCCCCAGTAAGGGGTGTGCAGGAGGCAGCTGATCGATATTTCTCTCTCATCCATGTTTCTGACTTTCTATCCCTCTCCCTTCCTCTCTGTGAAAAATCAATAAAATATTTTTTAAAAAAGAAAGAAAGGGGAACCCAGGTGGAACTCAGAGTCCTCTCTTATTTGAGAAGAGAGAGCTGAGATTCCACGGCGGCCAAGGCAGCTGGAGTGTGCAGTGTGCAGTGCTGCAGAAGAAAGAGCTGCGCAGAGAAGAGAGCTACAGGGGACCCCTTGAGTAGTCAGTTGAGTATTAGCTGGTTAACTAAGAAAAACAAGCTAACATCACACTTAATGCTACAAAGCCTTCCCCCTAAGTCTGAGGGGGGAAAGCAAGGACGCCCATTCGTACCACTTCTATTAAACATGGTACTTGAGGTCCTAGCCAGTACAAATAGAACTCAAAGGTAAAGTAAAATTGACTTTCTTTGTAAATGATATAATGATGTATGTAAAAACAAAAAGCAAAAAAAAACCCACAAATGTACAAAAATGTCACTAGAATAAACAAAATTAGCAAAGTAAATTTTTATTTATTAGTCACAATCATATCAATAAAACCAAAAACTGCACCCAAATGACGATATCTCCAATAAGAAACGATTCCAAGAAAAATAAAATTTAGAGAAGGCTTTCTGAGAATGAGAGAGAAAATGGTTCGGAAACCAGAAACAGAGTATTTTATATAAGGCATAGCCTTTATAAAATATGGGGGGAAAGGGAGGAAATCATATAGAAAATAGAGAAAAGATTATATGAAAGAAGGCCAAGATTCAAAACTAGTGGATGACAGCTGATGGATGGAAACAATATAGGAGCCTGGCTCAGACACAGGTGCCTGGACGGCACGAAATGAGAAAGCACGGGGCGGTAAAGAAGGGAAATGAAAACAGAATGTAGGAAATGTGTTCCGGGGGGAAACTGGGAACAGGGCAATTGACAGGAAGCTACTTTAATAATCCAGACATAGCCTGAGGAAGACTTAGAATCAGGATGGCGGCACAAAAACAAAAACGAGAGGTTCGAAGTTCAAAGCCAAAGGAAAAAGAGCTAAAGGATTTGACAATGTTTCCAGAGTCAGTGTCTCAGGATTCCAAGATTCAGGTGCTGGGAGGATAGGTTACCAATGATGGGACCCCAAAGAGTCAATAACTAACTTTTTAAGGGAGTTCGCGAAGCAAGGCCCCTCTCAGCCTCCAGCGCTACCCTTTCTGAAAAGCACCCCGAATGGTGAAGCCACGGTCTAAAGCACAGGAGGTTAGCGGCAAACGAGAGGAGAGGACAGTAAACACGCCTTTTTAAGGACAGTAAACAAAAGGCTGGAGAGCATTCCCTTCGAAAGCAAACACAAGGCGTCAGTGCTGGGCCCCGGCGCTGGCGGGTTCGGGAAGCGGAGGCTGGGGTCACCATGTGCTGAGGCCAACTCACAGGCTGCATGGGGCCAAGGGCTCCCTTTTCCAAGTTTTCCAACCAGCCCTTACTGGCTTGAAATGTGATGTCTTTTGCATTTTCATTCTCTTGCTTTGTTTTGTGTGTGTGTGTGTGTGTGTGTGTGTGTGTGTGTGTGTGGTGTTGGTGTTGTTCCTACAAAGAGACTTTTCACTAACTGTTTTGGTGTTTTAAAAATAACATTTTTCCCCTCGGGGCCCATGTTCTGGGACTGTAGGGGCAGAAAAAGATTTCTCTTTATACCAACCCACAGACTTACCTGCATGGTTTAAGTGGGAATTGTAACTAGTGTGCTCTTTTGTTAAGCGAATAGAAAGCCAAACTGCAGATAAGAACATCATATATTTTAAACACTTCGGTATCCTACATAATAAAAGGTTAATATGCAAATTGTCCCCTCGGGAGTTCGACCAGGAGACTGGGAGTTTGATGCCTCGCTATGATGTGCGCTGACCACCAGGGGGTGGCACGGAACGTGGCAGGAGACCAGCAGTGGCAGCAGGGTGCTGAGGGAATGAGGAGGCAGGGAGGCTGGGAGGCAGGGAACCTGATTGGCCCTGATCGCCAGCCTTGCCCAGGGACCCTACCCATGCATGAATTTCGTGCACCGGGCCTCTAGTACAAATATAAAACTCTTGCAGTGAGAAGAAGGTTGACAAAATAGTCGGTGAAAATTTTATCTTAAAATCTGTTGTCCACTAGAACTGTGGTCGGCAAACTTCGGCTTGTGATCCACATGCAGGTCTTTGGCCCCTTGAGTGTGGCTCGTCCACAAAATACCACGGCCTGGGCGAGTCTATTTTGAAGAAGTGGTGTTAGAAGAAGTTTTAAGTTTAAAAAATGTGGCTCTCACAAGGAAGTTCAATCGTTGTACTGTTGGTATTTGGCTCTGTTGACGAATGAGTTTGCCAACCAATGCACTAGAATGTCTAAGTGGAGAGATTTTATATTTAAAAGTTCCACAGAAATACACATGTAGATAAAATATCTCCTCATGAACCTTCATTTCTTTATTCTGGTTGAGAATCTCTCGTGAAACAGAAATTACTAAGCATGCTACACCATCAGCAGATCTTCGGGGGAGGACAAACATGCAGCTCCATGGAGGGTCTCAATTTCTGGTTTTACTCTGTATCTCCTTCCTCCAGGACAGAGCAGATACTCAAGACATTCTTTTTTTTTTTTTTTTTTTAACTGATTTTAGAGAGGAAGGGGGAAGGGAAGGGAGAAAGAGGAAAAAACAATGATGGGACAGTAAACATCGATTAGCTGCATCGCATACACCCAACCCGGGATCAAACCTGCCACCTCGGTGTGTGCCTGGCTGGGAACAGGCCCACGGCCTTTTGGTGTGCAGGGTAATGCTTCTCCCAACTGGCCACACTGGCCAGGGCCCAAGACGTTTGTCGTGATACACTGACCTGGGTCCAAGTTAGGAAGCCTGGGTCACTTCTACTTCTTGAAGTTCTTATTATGTTCTTGAAATAAAGACTTTCAAAACAGCACGATAAAGACTGTTGTCTAGTTTTGCTGTGGCCAGTGGCTCATACGTCAAAAATGTTTTGGGTTCAAGTCCTGGTCAGGGCACATACCTAGGTTGTGGGTTCGATCCCTGGTCGGGTGTGTAAGGAAGGCAGCTGACAATGTTTCTCTCTCACATCAATATTTCTGTCTCCCTTAGCTTAAAAAAAAAAAATCAATCTTTGGGTGAGGATTAAAAAAGAAAAAAAATGTGCTGTATATTAAATGTACACATTTATTCAATTAAAACACTTTTGGGAAAAGAATACAGTGTAACTGTACTATTCACAAGATATCAGGATTCATAAACATGTTCATTTGTCATAAACCACAGATAGTATAAACTGGTAGTTGAAACAAGTTTAAAGTTATAATCAATATCTTCTTTTAACCCTGGGAATTTATCTCTTAGGCTTTATACCTACTATGTGCAAACCATTCTGCTGGGGGACCACAGAAAAAATAAAGTTGTATAAGCTTGTTTTGAGCTCAAGGTATCCAAGAAAGAACTCCGACATCCCCCTCTTCTCTAGTTGAGCAACTATAAAGAACTTCTAATGATTATCATTCCACCTATGCCCTTGGGAAGAACCAATTACCTGCTTCTTTCTCCAGTCAGGCTATGATTTATCTTTCTCTTCTGGGTTTTTCTTATACACTTGTAAACAGGTTTCCTGTTTTACCTTAAGGTATTGCCTTCTCAATCTTGCCTTGCTTCTATTTTCTCCTTCCTTTCTTTTCCAAACATTTTGAAGTAAACTACACACATTCTTCCTACCATCCATTATCTTCTTACCCCTAGTAATCTAAATGAACATATAAAATTTGTATTTAATAGGTCAGTTAGCATCTTCTGAGTGTGATCAGCACTACCAGAGCTTAATCATCTCTTTGTGAAAAATATCAAGCTCCTAATCTGGAAAGCTGAGACACTGGTTAGCCAACCAAGTACAGACACTCCAAGGTTATACTTGAAAACAATTTAGTGATGATAGAATAAAAGATGGCAATGGATGGGGTGCATTGGGGGAAGGGGGAAAGAGAGATGGAGGGGGAGGACATGAAAGCAAAGAGCTAATGAACTAAAGAGGAGCAAAATGAAGGAAAATGGCTAGGTTTCCATTCAACAAATTAAGTTAATGCTAGTTCAGTGAACCACCTGGAAAGCTATAAAGTACCGTAAAGACTTTCAAGCTATAGGAATCATCTTTCCCATACACGTACCCAGAAACCCTTCTGGTCAATCCTTTCTGATTTCATCCCTTTCACTGGTTCAGTGTTTGGCCCTTGTGAGAGATACAGATCAGCACTCACCTCAGGTGATCAAGGGGTCATCGCCTCTACCCTCAGCTCCTAGAGATAAGTTTAAATGAGTCACCACTTTCTACAGCGCCACCTGAAGTCACCTGCATGACGAAAGTACTGTCTACACTCACTCTAGCGTATTCAACAGAAGTGACAGCAGCATTCTGGTTTATGACTCTTCTCTGAATAGCACTTTATAATGCCTTTAGGAATTCAAATATAAGAAATCACATTCTTATTTCTAAGGTCATTTCCAGTTCTAAAATGCGGTAAAATCTAAGAGTCTGAGTGTGACGTGTCACAATTAACCCACCTAACCTAGCTGTTGGTTCTGTATCCCAACATCAGCTTTATAAAGTAATCAGACAAATTAAAGTTTTTAATTTCACTGGTGTGCTAGTCGTTCTCCACATACTGTCCTAAATACGCTGCTGCTTCATGCCTCTGCACAGGCGGCTCCCTCTGCCTGAAACGCCTTTCCTTCAGGGCTTTCACGGGAGGGTTTCCTCCCTTGGGAAGGCTACCTTGACCTCCAGTTGTGGGGATGACTCCCTCTTTCACCTCTGCCACTTCCCTGGTACTGTCTATTGCAGTACTTGTTACACCGAGTGGCACTCAGCTGGGTCCGTGTCTGCCTCACCCACCTGGCTGTGCACTCCTTAGGAGCAAAGATGTCTTCTCATGCCACCCGTATAGTCCTAGCTGGCAACACAGCGTTCGGCACATGGTACACCTCGAACGTTCAGTGAAACTGCAGGTATGTGAGTCCCCAGCATACGATCAGATTTTTAAAGAAATAACCGTTCTGATCACTTCTGCTAGTAAAGATTTAAAGAATACTCATTAAAGTCTACAGTGACTAAATAAAATTTTCAGACAAACCAAAGTTTTTAATTTCAATCTTCTTTCTGTAATCTTAAAATGTTTGCCCATTACTAAAGAAAAATATAACCTGGAGATAATTTAAAAAGGAAAGTCCCTGCCCGCATGCATTTAATTTATTTAAACCACTATAATGACTAAGGATTTTTAAAAGCTCTGTTTTTAGTTCTCTTTCCTAACTTCATTTGAAAAACATTTATTGAGGACCTACTATGTACAACCTACAGTGCTAAGTCTTGGCGCTACAAACATGAACAAAACAGGGCAGTTTTATTCTCGTAGCTATGGTCTAGCAGGGAAACCATATACAAACATTTAATTACAATTGCATTAAGTGCTCTAAGTGTTTATTGTTTTTGTTTTTTATGAAGATGATATACAGACCATTTTACAATTAGTATCCAATACATGAAAGGAGGTTTAACCATTCAAATCTCAAGAGATGGCCCATCAACAGATTTTCCAGGTGGGTGTGCCCTCAACATAGGAGGTAATAATAAAGTAGTAACATTTAGTGTTTAACAAGCCCTCCTCTGATGAAGACAAATTTAGGAAGAACAGAAACTTATCTTATGCCCAGGAAGAGATAAACCTTTCTGAACACGTCAAAGACAGAAAGCCTGGGTTTTAAAAAGCCCCTGCCCTTTAGGAGGAGCCTGATTTAGAGGGAAATAACGATTAGACAGGACCTTAGAGGTCTTTTACTTCCTTTCACTCATTCCTGCAATCTGTGCGCGGCATCTTTCTCTTATTCCTTCCACGTCTAGGGCGTCACGTCACAGGAAGGTCAGAGTGTCCTGCCCCCGTGAGGAGTACCCCACGTTCCTGTTGGATGTGTTGTAAACAGAGGAGCCATTCTCGGGCTCCCTGCTCTGATCACACCCCAAGTGCTCTGAGTGTTTAAAAGGAGCACATCTCCTGGTCTGGGCTGGGGGTGACTATAAAGTAACATATGAACTGAGCTCTGATCCTTGAAGAAGCATCAACTAAGGTCAGGGTGGGGGGCTTACAGGTCAGGGTGGGGGGTTACAGGTCAGGGTGGGGGGCTTACAGGTCAGGGTGGGGGGTTACAGGTCAGGGTGGGGGGCTTACAGGTCAGGGTGGGGGGTTACAGGTCAGGGTGGGGGGCTTACAGGTCAGGGTGGGGGGTTACAGGTCAGGGTGGGGGGTTACAGGTCAGGGTGGGGGGTTACAGGTCAGGGTGGGGGGTTACAGGTCAGGGTGGGGGGTTACAGGTCAGGGTGGGGGGTTACAGGTCAGGGTGGGGGGGTTACAGGTCAGGGTGGGGGCTTACAGGTCAGGGTGGGGGGTTACAGGTCAGGGTGGGGGGCTTACAGGTCAGGGTGGGGGGTTACAGGTCAGGGTGGGGGGTTACAGGTCAGGGTGGGGGGTTACAGGTCAGGGTGGGGGGCTTACAGGTCAGGGTGGGGGGCTTACAGGTCAGGGTGGGGGGTTACAGGTCAGGGTGGGGGGTTACAGGTCAGGGTGGGGGGTTACAGGTCAGGGTGGGGGGTTACAGGTCAGGGTGGGGGGTTACAGGTCAGGGTGGGGGGTTACAGGTCAGGGTGGGGGGGTTACAGGTCAGGGTGGGGGCTTACAGGTCAGGGTGGGGGGTTACAGGTCAGGGTGGGGGGCTTACAGGTCAGGGTGGGGGGTTACAGGTCAGGGTGGGGGGTTACAGGTCAGGGTGGGGGGCTTACAGGTCAGGGTGGGGGGCTTACAGGTCAGGGTGGGGGGTTACAGGTCAGGGTGTGGGGTTACAGGTCAGGGTGGGGGGTTACAGGTCAGGGTGGGGGGCTTACAGGTCAGGGTGGGGGGTTACAGGTCAGGGTGGGGGGCTTACAGGTCAGGGTGGGGGGCTTACAGGTCAGGGTGGGGGGTTACAGGTCAGGGTGGGGGGTTACAGGTCAGGGTGGGGGGCTTACAGGTCAGGGTGGGGGGCTTACAGGTCAGGGTGGGGGGTTACAGGTCAGGGTGGGGGGTTACAGGTCAGGGTGGGGGGCTTACAGGTCAGCGTGGGGGGTTACAGGTCAGGGTGGGGGGTTACAGGTCAGGGTGGGGGGCTTACAGGTCAGCGTGGGGGGTTACAGGTCAGGGTGGGGGGTTACAGGTCAGGGTGGGGGGCTTACAGGTCAGGGTGGGGGGTTACAGGTCAGGGTGGGGGGTTACAGGTCAGGGTGGGGGGTTACAGGTCAGGGTGGGGGGTTACAGGTCAGGGTGGGGGGTTACAGGTCAGGGTGGGGGGCTTACAGGTCAGGGTGGGGGCTTACAGGTCAGGGTGGGGGGTTACAGGTCAGGGTGGGGGGTTACAGGTCAGGGTGGGGGGTTACAGGTCAGGGTGGGGGGCTTACAGGTCAGCGTGGGGGGTTACAGGTCAGGGTGGGGGGTTACAGGTCAGGGTGGGGGGTTACAGGTCAGGGTGGGGGGCTTACAGGTCAGGGTGGGGGGCTTACAGGTCAGCGTGGGGGGTTACAGGTCAGGGTGGGGGGTTACAGGTCAGGGTGGGGGGCTTACAGGTCAGGGTGGGGGGTTACAGGTCAGGGTGGGGGGTTACAGGTCAGGGTGGGGGGTTACAGGTCAGGGTGGGGGGTTACAGGTCAGGGTGGGGGGCTTACAGGTCAGGGTGGGGGCTTACAGGTCAGGGTGGGGGGTTACAGGTCAGGGTGGGGGGTTACAGGTCAGGGTGGGGGGTTACAGGTCAGGGTGGGGGGCTTACAGGTCAGCGTGGGGGGTTACAGGTCAGGGTGGGGGGCTTACAGGTCAGCGTGGGGGGCTTACAGGTCAGGGTGGGGGGTTACAGGTCAGGGTGGGGGGTTACAGGTCAGGGTGGGGGGTTACAGGTCAGGGTGGGGGGCTACAGGTCAGGGTGGGGGGCTTACAGGTCAGGGTGGGGGGCTTACAGGTCAGGGTGGGGGGCTTACAGGTCAGGGTGGGGGGTTACAGGTCAGGGTGGGGGGCTTACAGGTCAGGGTGGGGGGCTTACAGGTCAGGGTGGGGGGTTACAGGTCAGGGTGGGGGGCTTACAGGTCAGGGTGGGGGGTTACAGGTCAGGGTGGGGGGTTACAGGTCAGGGTGGGGGTCTTACAGGTCAGGGTGGGGGTCTTACAGGTCAGGGTGGGGGGCTTACAGACATAGCAAGTGCCAGGAAGAGACGCTGAGTGGGGAGGAATATGCATCTTCGGAACCAGGAGGATCAGTGTGCAAGTGCAGGCAGCAAAGGGAGAGCCGCATGGAGAGAGACAGGGTCTTCACTGGCACCACGTGCACCACACAGACCGGGTACTTGTTCTAACGAAGTTTACTTTCCATAGAGGGGATAGCAGGGTCTGCGAGACTCATTAACTAAAGTAGGGAAGAAATATGATCAGACTTATACTTGTGGGGTGATTTTTTATTTTTTAATTAGTTTTTTTTAGAGAGAGAAGGAGAGGAAAACATTGATGTGATAGCAAACCATTGATCAGCTGCCTTATATGCCCCCCACCACAGATAGAGCACACAATCCGGGCATGTGTCCTGACCAGGAATCCAACCGGCAACCTTTCAGTGCACAGGACGATGCCAAACCAGCTGAGCCACACCAGGCAGAGCTGTATTTGTTTTTTTAAGTAAATGTTTTACATTTGAAGTATAACGTATGGAGAACAGGTATCTAGTTTTAAAAGATTATTCTTGCTGAGGCAGAGAATTCCATATTTACAAAAGAAAGAACTGAGGTTCTGCAAAGCGAAGTAACTTATTTGAGGTTATTTACTCAAATATTTCAGTGCCTACAATATGGCAGGTACAGTACAGCATGTGTTTGGGGATGCAGAGATGAATTCAACAGTCTTGCTCTTAAGAAACTCACAATCGCGTAAAAGAAAACAGATCTTGAAGCATGATACAGTATAGTCCATGTTAGAAATGAGTCAAGTATATAGAGGAGTAGAGAGGTATTGTACCTCTCTAGGAAGAATTAATCATTTCATCATCTCTTGATAAAGAGGCACTTTTTCCATACTATTATAGTAGTTGAATTTGCAACCATTCCTGTGCTTGGAACTTAGTAGGCACTCAAGCAAATGTCTGTAATACAGACCAACCTAGGACTTTTAACTCCTAGTTCGGTGCCTTTCCAGTAATCGGCTGAGCCCCTAACTCTGGAAGGGTATGCATTAATTCCAAGGAGCTCTTCTTTTGAAGCTGCTTTCAGAGCCTGCTCACAAACCACAACAGAAAATAAGTCTCATTAAATTAAAGGCAAACCTCATTTCGGACCCAGCCTGAAAATCCATAACAAGTTCTAAGCATAGTTATTTAAAAGCAAATCTTCATTCAGAAGAAATGTTCCTATGGAGACAGTATGCTATATACTCCTTCACAATTCATGATCTCTGTCCTCAAAGGACTTATATTCTGGCCCTGGCCAGGTAGTTCAGTTGATTAGAGCAGTGTCCAGATACACCAAGATTGTGGGTCCCATCCCTGGTCAGGGTACATAAAAGAATCAACCAATGTATGCATAAACAAGTGGAACAACAAATCAATGTTTTTGTCTCTCTGAAATAAAATAACTTACATTTTAGTTCCTAAATGCAAAGTAGCATTTGTTCATTTATTTAAAACTAGGGGCCTGGTGCACGAAATTCATGCACTGGGGGTGGGTGGTCCCTCAACCCAACCTGCCCCCTCTCACATACTGGGAGCCCTCAGGGGATGTCCAACTGATGGCTCACACCCAGCCATTGCCCTGCTCAGCTCAGCCCTGGCTGCCTGTGACCACCAGGCCCCGGGGGCTGGGTGCTCGCCACCACTGCTATTTCATCTTCACCCCCGGGGCCCGATGCTCACGCCACTTGGCCCCACCCCTGCTCCTGATTGGCTGGTAGCATAGCCAATCAAGAGCAAAGGTACAGTCATATTTGCATGTTTCTCTTTTAATATATAGGACTAGAGGCCAGGTGCAAAAAATTCATGCACCGGGGGGGGGGGGGAGGGTAGAGGGAATGTCCCCCAGCTGGGCTCGCACCCTCTTGCAGTCCAAGGCCCCTTACTCCTTACCACCTGCCTGCTCGCTAGCTCCTTACTGCTCCGCTCACTGCTCCATGAGCCCAGTTTCTGGCTGAGTGATGCTCCCTTGTGGAAGCACACTGACCACCAGGGGGAAGCTCCTGTGTTGAGCGCCTGCCCTCTGTAGTCAGTGTGCGTCCTAGCGACCAGTTGTTCCACTGTTTGGTTGATTTGCATATTAGGCTTTAATTAGATAGGACTAGAGGCCCAGTGCACGAAATTTGTGCACTGGGTTGGGGTTGTCCCTCAGCCCAGCCTGCACCCTCTCCAATCTGGGACACCTTGGGGGATGTCTGACTACTGGTTTAGGCCCAAAGAGATCAGGCTTAAACCAGCAGTTGGGACATCCCTCTCACAATCCGGCACTGCTGGCTCCTAACCACTTCTGCCTGCCAGCCTTGTCACCCCATAACCACTCCCCTGCTGGCCTGATTAACACCTAACTGCTTCCCAGCCAGCCTGGTCACCCCCAACTGCCCTCCCCTCTGGCCTGGTTGCTCCCAATTGCCCTCCCCTGCCAGCCTGATCTTGCCCCCAACTGATCTTCCCTGCTGGCCTGATCACCCCTAATTGACTCTGCCTGCCTGATCACTCCTAACTGCCCTCCCCTGCTGGCCTGATCTTGCCCCCAACTGCCCTTCTCTCCCAGCCAATTTGGTTTCTATTCTAGTCAGTGTCAAAAGCTCCGCCTTCTAGGAAGCCATTGGCTCCTCACAGTTGACCCAGATTTGGTTCTGATTGGTCAGTTTTTATGCCAGTCAGTGTCAAAAGCTCCGCCTCCTAGACAGCCATTGGCTCCTTACACTTCACCCAGATTTGGTTCTGATGGGTCGGTTTCTATGCCAGTCAGCATCTCTGGGCCTATCAACAGGTCCTGATCAGAAAGGTGGGGCTGATCAGCAGCTCTAATGGAGGCCTGGAGAGAAATGGAGGTAAGGCTGCTGGCCAGGCCTGGAGAGAAAGAGAGGCAAGTGCTAATCAACAGCTGATCACCATGGCAACCCAGCGCTGATTTCCGGTTGGTTGAGCCTCTGGTCATGACGGACCCAGGGTTTTCATATATTAGGATATTTGTAAATAGGATATTTATAAATTGCCTACTACAGGCCAGGTCAATGGCTGTCTTGGGAATGTAATCATGAGTAAAATAAAAGTCTGCCTTCAAGGAACTCAACTCACACTCTCTTGAAGGGAAGCTGATAATACACACCCCAAGATAATCTGAGCTTTATTCAACAGGTACACACAGTGGGAACATACAGGCTGTGTACAGATTCCATTGATTCTATTTCACCAGGCACCTATCCCTATTGGTCAGTGCCCACGCTTTATCAGTTGTTAAATATTTTAATATTACCCCTGATTACAAAACAAACTAATAAATATTATCAGTAATTGCTATATGAAAAAAATAGTGACACAAAAAATTAATGTTAAAAGGGTTCAGGGGAGATGTTAAGAACTGAAAGTATAAGAGTGGTCTTGGGGTCCCCGGGGTTTCTCAGCAAGGAAGGTTAGCATATTTGGAAAAGAAGCTGGCTCTAGATAAGGGAAACACAGTTATCTAAAGGCCAGTAGCTGGAAATACCCAGGTATAGCTCTTCAACTATACTGAGGATATGGTTTAGAGGGGTGCTGTCCAACATGGTAACCATTAGCCACATGTGGCTACTTAGAACCTGACATGTGGTTAGTCTGAATTGAGATGTTGAAAAATACACCCCAGATGTCAAAGACTTAACATGAAAAAAGGAAGATAAAGCATCTCAATTTTTTTTTTTTTACTGGTAACATGTTTACATAATATTTTGAAGTAAATAAAAGTAAATAAAAATCAACTTTACCCTTTCTACTATTTTTAATGTGGCTGCTAGGAAAGTTAAAATTACCTACGTGGCTCATATTTGTGGCTTGCATTCTAAACTATCTGGACAATGGAACACCATTGAAGGTTTCCAAGCATAAGTGCCTGGGGTAGATTTGGAGAGGGGGCAGAAAACACAAACAAAAATTAGAGTGGGGGCAATCTGTAGGGTCAAGACACTGGAGGCAATTGTCAATGTCAAAAAGTAGTAAATGTCAAAGGGTAAGCAGACTCAGCTGGAAAGTGTATACTGGCTTTGGAAGTTCAAGCTGCGCAGAGAGAGGAGGAAGCAATCCAGAGCAGGGTGAGGGGAGGGAAGAAGAACAGCTGCAAAAGCTGACCCGAGTGAGGATACCCAAGGCGCACCGCTCAGCAGACTTGGCAAGCTCCGCTAACAGTTTAGCTCAGATCTGGTCTGGCTCGGTGGCCAGGGCTCCCAGGCAGAGGCACGTGCAGAGGGAGAACAGGACCGGGGTCCTCTTCAGCAGTTTCTCATCTATCTCTACCCGGCAAGACCTCCAACGGTGGAGTCAAGTCCCAGAGAAGGTAGGAGAAAACAAGGTTACCAGAAATTACAAAACAGCAATAAATTATAAAATCAAAAGCCCAGGCACAACACAGCCAACGAACATTTACCGGGAGTTTGCTGTACGCCTGATGCTTGGCTAGGCTCTGGAGACCAGAGAAACAAGACAGACGTGGTCCTGAATCACAAATTGTAGTGACAGCTAAGAAAAAACATCAGGAGCTCCAGAGATCCAATTGAGGGTGGGTAGAGGTAGTGGGATGAGGTCTGAGGAAGTGACAATTTAATTTGAACCCTAAAGTCAGGAGGGTGAAGACTAGGGGGAAGCAGAGGGTTAGGGTTAGAATAGGGTCAGGAAGTACAAAAACACTTGAGGCTGAAAAAGGCTTGGGCAATTCAAGCAATTGAAAGTCGGAGTAGAGTTAGGTCAGAAAGGGGGTTGGGTTCCCAGCTGGTGTGCTCAGTGGTTAGCACTGACCTATGAACCAGGAGGTCATAGTTGGATTTCCCGTCAGGGCACATGCCTGGGTTGTGGGCTCAATCCCCAGTGGGGGCTGTGTAGATCAAGGATTCTCATCATTGATGTTTCTTTTTTTTAATATATATATTTTATTGATTTTTTACAGAGAGGAAGGGAGAGGGATAGAGAGTTAGAAACATTGATAAGAGAGAAACATTAATCCATCAGCTGCCTCCTGCACACTCCCTACTGGGTATGTGCCCACAACCAAGATATATGCCCTTGACCGGAACTGAAGCTGGGACCCTTGAGTCTGCAGGCAGATACTCTATCCACTGAGCCAAACCGGTTAGGGCTCATCATTGATGTTTGCATCTCTTTCCCTCTCCCTTCCTCTCTAAAATAAAGAGAAATACATATATGTGTGTATATATATGTATTTTGACTTATTTTAAAGAAAGGGGGAGGACAGAGAGTCGTAAAATAAAATCCCAAACAACCTGAGTGCAATAGGAAGTCATGAAGGGTTTTGACCAGAAGAGCAGACCGATCCCGATGGGGTTCTAAATGCTTCGCTCCACACAGCCTAATGAACCAGAGCTGGCTTGGCAGCAAGTGGGCAGAAGCCAGAATCTGTAGCTGAGTAGCAGATACCAGATCTGGGGTAAGAGTTTTTTAAGACCCTCTAAGTGTTCTGGAGTTCCAAGTTTGGGAGAAGGATGGCATCACTGAAAATTATAGAAAAATCTGATGAAAGAGCTGGTTTGGAAGGCAAAGTTAAGGCCTAGCTTTAACACAGTGAGTATAAGGAGTAATGAAGAATTCTAGCAGGTAAACAGGGATGTTGTTTGGATTGTGGAAGGGAGCCAGGCACAGATACGCAGTTTAACATTTTTAGGGAGTAGGAAAAAGGGAAAAGAAAACAAGCACAACAAAAGGAGCCCCGGCCTGATCCTTAGTGTTTATCTCTGGAACTGAAATCAGGAGAAAGTATATCAAAAGGGATAGAGCATGACCCTCACTGGTTTTGCTCAGGGGCTAGAGCGTCGGCCTGTGAACTAGTGGGTCCTGGATTGGATTCTGGTCAAGGGCACATGCCTGGATTGCAGGCTCGATCCCCAGTAAGAGGCATGTAGGAGGCAGTCAATCAATGATACCATCTCATCATTGATGTTTCTCTCTCTCTCTTCCTCTCCCTTCCTTTCTGAAATCAATAAAAATATGTGTTTTTTAAAAAAAGGATATAGCATCAAAGAGTTGGGGTATGGAGTGCAATATAACTGCTCAGTATCCTAGTTGTGGTGGTGGTTACATAAATCTATACATGTGTTAACATTCATGGAACTGTATGTACCCTAAAAAACCAATGCTACTATATGTTATTTTTTAAAACAAGAAATTTAAAGAGACTGGGGACAGTGAAAGGACTGACTGCTGAAGGGAGATAGAAAAAGATGTTCTGGGAAATTTAACCATTAGGTAATTGATGACCGGGGAAAAGCTTCAGTGAGTAGTGAGGTTGGGAGCCAGGATGTAAAGGTTCAAAGAATGACTGAGTAGTCAAGGGAAGCACTCATTATAGCCTCCTCTTTTAGAATTCGAGGTGAAAGGAAAAAGCAGAATGATATAGCAGTTCAGAGAAGTACACCTGGGAGATTTAGCAAACTAAAGATCATATGTTATTCCATTTAAGTATTCTTCTAGAATGCATTTTGCACATGAGCTATTCACTTTATCGTCCCATTAAACTAAAACTGCTAAAATGAATCTGAAGTTATTACATTTTTAACTCTGCTCCTTAATCAACTAACATTTACTGTGTCCCTACTATGTGCTAAGCACCATGCTAGATACAAAAGTTCCTGGCCCCTGGAAGAGGGCACAGTATTAATCAAACAGCAAGGTAGTGAAGTGGAGATCTGAGCAAAGGGCTCTGAAAGTCTTGACTTCTGATTAATACACTATCTTTATAAAAATTCAACAGGGAGGAAATAAAAACAGCACAGATGTGCTCTGCTACAAATGTTCTTAACTTTTAAAGCTAAGAATGAGTTTAACATTAAATTCTTAAATTAGGTAGGGGCAACCTAACCATTAGTAGCATTTCCCTTTACTATTCCTCTCTACTTTCCAGTGCCCTTTCCATATTTCTTCCTCTGGATAATTTAGGGAGCAAAACGGAACAAGCACAGGCTTTGAAACCAGACAGACTTGAGACTAAATCTGTGCCCCTGAACTCCCTAGCTATGTGGCTCTTGTAGGCTCCTCTTCTCATTCATAAAATAGGCTTGAGTAAGATAAGGATTAGGAAAAATAGTCCTAGACAGTTTGGCTCAGTGGACAGAGCACCAACCTCTGGACTGAAGGGTCCCGGGTTCGATTCCGGTCAAGGCCATGAAGGGCATGTACCTCAGTTGCAGGCCCCCTCATCAGCGGCATGTACCAGGGGCAACCAAAGTGTCTTTCACCACACTGACGTCTCTCTTTCTGTGTCTTTTTCCCTCCCTTCCTCTCACTCTAAAAATCAATGAAAAATATCCTGGGGTGAGGATTAACAAAAACAAAGATATATACAGGCTGGCATACGGGAAGCATGCAATAAATGTGTTACTACCATACTGTTCTGATTTTAAATATTTCTAAGTGCTTCCTTTCGAATGAGGACAAAAATTCTTTGGTTTCAAGGGTATGACATTTATCTGTTACCTTAGAAAAGCAGCTTGGAAATGTCTTCTCCTTAAATCTACCACAAACTATTCTGCTCAAATAATGCTTGGGACAAGCACTCAAAAAAACAGTCAAGAACTAAGAAAATATAAAGGTGTCCCGAGGGGGACAAGCCAGCTTGATCTGCGTTCTGGATACCTGCCTTAACGTGAGGGACCGACTGCATTCATATCCCTCCCACCACCTACCTACAGCAATGCTAACTCTGCCAGACAAAGTGCTGAAGTTCTGCTTTTTAAGAGGCATTTACAAATCAAGAAGAATAAACACCGTTTCAATACCAAAATCACCAATGCTTCTCTAAATCAAAAGGAAGCTCTCAACCTAATGAAATTCACCACAAAGATGAAGGGAACAGCCTCTAATTGTTAAAACTTTCAGGAAACGCTAAGGTGTACACCTTATTTCTTTCTGCATGCTTCACTGCTTGGTGGGCCCAGCTAACGACGTGTGTGCGCTCCCCCGCCCCCCTTTAATGCCTATGGAGAAACATCTCTTGACAAATGTCGTTGTCTAATTTTGCTTACATTGTTATACAAACGACTACCTTAAAATGTGCCCTACCCTCGGCTCAATCTCTGGCACAGATGCTAAAAAAGCAATACAACAGCCAAAACATGAGAAACGAGGAGTCTGAAAAAACCCAGCCTGACGCCCTGCGCCCAAAGAGCTGAGGATGGGCTGGTCCCTGACGGGCCCACAAAAGGCTCCCGTTTCTGGGTGTCTACAGCCACCCTAGTGCATTCAGCCCACTGTGTGGCGATGACCCCAGTGTGCCCATGACCCCACTGTGTGGCGATGACCCCACTGTGTGCCCATGACCCCCCTGTGTGCTGATGACCCCCCTGTGTGCTGATGACCCCACTGTGTGCTGATGACCCCACTGTGGGCCAATGACCCCGCCAGTTGAAACCAAAGGGCGCCGGACCACTGGGAGGCAGAAAGCATTCCTTGGGCTGTTTCATCTAATGTTATTCCCCTCGTTTCCTCTGGGAAAGTCTGACCCGCCTGCCGAAGATGGCCACACACGCAGGGCTCGGCGATGAGGGGTGAGGGGGTGGTACCCTCGGCCCGGCTTAAACAGGGGAACCACAGTCACTCCGCCACGCAGGTCCTGCACACAGACACGGGCCAGGAGGCTCCGAGGCCTGACGCCTCTCTGACACGCGCCTCCGCGTCCCATCGCGCCGGGAACCCCTCACTGCCCAAAGGCCCCCCCAGCCACGGGAAGCGAACCCGGCTCGGCCAGCCCACCCGGAAGCCCTCCCCAGCTCACACCTGCCGGCGCGTGACGCCCACAGCCTCGCGCCCGTCCGGCCCGGCCCTGCCGTCCCCGGCGCCCCTTCCCTGCACGCGGGACGTCCCCCGCGTCCCTACCCGCCCCCCGGGCCAAAGCCACCGGACGGACGCCCCCTAGGAGCACGCGCTCCGGACCCCCGCCCGCGCCGGGCCCCGCGCTCGCTCACGCCCCTCCCGGCCCTCTCGCCGCCGCGCTCGCTCGCTCGCTCACTAGCCAGGACTCGCACGCCCTGCGCCTCAGCTTGACAGGCCTGCCCGCACCGCGCGCTCCCGCCGGCGTCCTCGCCCACCCGGCCGCCCAGTTCGGACCCGCGGGGCGCGGGGGAGGGGAAGAGCAGCGGCAGCCGTCGGTCCTCACTCACCGCCAAGCAGTGCCGGTTCCGAGTGCGCGGCGTTCCGCTGTGAGGCGATGCGCTGCGATGCGCGCGGTCCCCGCTCCTCCGCCGGCTGTGGAGGCGACGTCGTAGGGGGAACTGAGGAGAACGGGGGTCAGTCCCTCCCGCTTCACCTCCCTGAAACACGGGGACCCCAGAAACTAAAACAAAATAAACAAACTTTCCCCTCCGCCTCCCTCCCCCAAAACCACAACACAAACACTCGGGGGCCCGCCCACAGCCCCACTCCATTGGCTGCATGGAGGATGCCTCCGGCTCTCACTGGCTGGCTTTTGTGTTCGTCAAACTAATGCTCCGCCCCTCCGATTCCTCGCCGCTGCCGTCGCCCCTCATTGGCCAAGTGCTTCCCGTTTGACGAGCTAGGATTGGCTGAACTGCCTGCGCCAATCATTGGGGGACACACCCCCTTAGCATCCCAGAGGCCGCTTCCTCGGTCGCCGACCGGGAGAGGCGAAGGGGAAATTAGAGCATGATGGCGGCCGAGTTCACTTGGCGCAACCATCGTCTTTTTCCTTTTTTTTTCTTTTTAGCTCATTAGCGCCTAGCCCTCGCACAGTATCCCCCGAGTTCCTATCTCCATCCAACACTGCCTAGTAACGGAATGTATACGTGCCGGCGCCTTGATTTATCTTCGCCCCAGTGCTGAGTGTGGGCTGGTTGTGCGTCATTGGACTGTCAGAACGTCACTCGCTAGTCAAGTCTTCCAACTATTGGTGGAAAAGAAGAAAGCCCGTCCAACAACAAGGGCCAATGCCATTGGTTTGACTCCACTGAGTTCTTTTCTGGTGCCTTATTGGGCAAATGAGCGCGTCCGTCAGATCGCGGTATTCACTGTGCTAGTTATTTGTTTACCGTGGAGTTTGGATGACTCGGTCCTTTGGCCCGTAGTTGACGGTAATAATATCATTTATTGGGTGCCCACACTGTGCCAAGTACTGTGCGGAATCCTTTACAGGAATTATCTGGTTAAACCTGTGAGTTTTGCAAATTCTCTAAATTTTACTGATAGGAAACCAAGGTGCCAGGGAGGTTGGGAAACTTGCCCAAGGTCACCCAGAATGAAAGTAGTTGGTGGGCCTGGCATTGGGTCCTAGACCTGTCTGACTCCAAGAGCCTTCTCTCTTTTCTTTGTACTTTAGCGCCTCTCCCTTCCCCAGAATTGTACCTGTCAGCCAACCCAACATCTTAAAAACATTTAGTTCAGAATTCAAGTCCTTGAATCAGTTTCTAAAAAGCTACGCAGAGGTTGTCATTGCCTCCACCAAAGCCTCCTCTCCAGGACCCACCCTAAAATAAACAATCCTGGCACTTCCTGACCAAAAGCCATCTATCTCTGTGTTCATCTCATCTTTATAAAGGGATATTTCTACCATCCCCTGTCCCAAGCCTACCTCCTCGCTCCCCACCCTGTCTTTGGAGAGAGACCTCAAGAGCTGGAAACAAGGAGAAAGAATAAATTGCTTGGAAATAAATAATTGATTGTATGCAAAAGAAACAGCCCTTCGGCTCCTGGGAAGCTTCCAGAGTTGCCCCTGATGCTGTACGAGATGTGTGCGCCTGGCTCGTGGCCAGCGGATTCTTTTTCAGAGGCAGCTCACAGCGAAGGGAATCCAACATTCCAGCCAGGGGAGGGAAGGGTGATTAGGACCCACTGCCAGAGAGCCAGCCCCAGGCTCTGGGACTGAAATGATCTGCAGGAGCACAGTGCTGGACTGGAGCCGGCATTCCGTCTGGAGTAATTAACATTTTACCATCCCAGATCCCCATCCTCTGTAGCTTCAGTGGGATCAGCGCCCTGGTTTCACTTCCTGACCCAAGCTGTTGCGTAACCTCATTGGCACTGCTTTAATAATAAAACAACCACTGTAACAGTAATAATGCTCAGCACTTAAAGCCTTTCAGCAGAGGAAGAAAGGGCATGTCACAAACGTCAATTAAGATTGAATGGCAGGTATTCCTAGGGCAACTGACCGCAGAAAATCGTGAGTCAGATTCTAATAAAGGTCCTAAAATCCTGAACTCATAACCACATGCACATGCCCCAAACTAGCATTTCAATCTGGGATTCTGAGCTAGAAACAATGAATGAGAAATGTTCAGGGGCCCACCTTCCTTGTCTTTGGTTGTTTGTACTTACATTTTAACCCTTAAACTAGTACTTGGTTTTATAGTCGGGCACACCAATCTCCCCCAACTAGTTGTAAGTTCCTTGAAAACGAATGGTTTCTTTTTCACCTTCGCATCCCTTAAATTAATCCCTCTGATTATTGAAGTTGCCCAATTAATAATTATTCAGTAGACGGAACATGAGGCAAGAACGACAGGACTGAAGCTGCCCCACTTTAGGCACGTCGTGAGAAGGCAGGGTTCTCTGGAAAGGGTAATCATGCTGGGAAAAATAGAAGGCAGCAGGAAAAGAGGAAAACCAGGTCTGAGATGGAATGACTTCATAAAAGAAGCCATAGGCATGAGTCTACGGGGGCTGAGCAGGGCTGAACCTTGTTGAGGACAGAAGCATGTGGATATCCATCACTCATTAATAGGGTTGCCAGAAGTTGGAGCCAACGAAACGGCATGTAAGGCATATAACACGCACAAACGTTTATGAGTCTGTTGGCACTATCCTTAAGGTACAAAGGCTAAACAGATGAAGAAAACACGTCTGCCTTCAGGGATCTCAGTCTAGTGGAGGGGACCAGCAGGCGAACAGATAATCACAAACAGGTGGTTTGAAGCACATGCGAGGGGCACAGAATTCAATCTTGGATGGACAGGGATGGCTTCCTAAGAGGAAGTAATATTTACAAGGAGAACTAAAGGATGCACGGTGGTTAGCCAGGCAAGAGACTGGAAATATGTGATGACCTGCCGCATTTGCTCTCTGGGGTCAGGGAGCAGGATAGGAATATCCAGGAGTGGCCAAAGCTGCTTCCGATAGTCTTTGTCTTTGAGGGCCTTCAGCTATCTGTTCATGCCTCCTCATTGTATTTCCTTCCCCAGGAGAGAGCAGGAGGCTGGAAACCCTGTCATGCTTGCCCATTGGAGAATAAGAAAATAATTGTCAGATTAAAATTGCTGGTTGTTGTCTCCCCCCCCCCCTTCATAAAAGTAACACTGAGTGAAGCTTTCAGACAACACAGAAAAGTTTTATCATAAAAAAGAAAAGCTCCCCCAAACCCCACTACTAAAACCAAACATGTTAAGGAGCATACCCCCCAGACACTTTTACAATAGTCCTGCCCATGACTTCCTCCCCAGCGTTGGGGTGTGGTTTCAGGCTCTTGTCTGCAGCTTTGGAAGGAACCAGTCTCACTTTCTATACTTATGGGAGGGGAGCCAATAAATCAACCACATATTTATTGCAGAGGATGATGGGTTTCCCGTTCCTGTCGTAGCAAATGATAAATTGACCACCTGTTACAGGACTTTGGGGCTTGCTTGGCCTAGTGCAGAAACCCTGAATGGCAGGAGGAAGGGGGAGAGGAGGGGATGCTGTGCTTACTGCTCCAGGGGGCTTCCTGGCATGCTTTGGTGGCTGTAGGGCAAGCATGTCAAACTTGTGGCCCACGGTGGGCCGCGGGCCTCATTTATTTGGCCTGTGGTAGCCTTTGAGTTTGACATGCTTGCTGTAGAGTCGATCTATGCCTAGAAAAAGGCAGCCCAGGTCAGAGAATGACATGCTAGGTTGTTCTTCTCTGCTCTCTTTTTTCATTTCTTCTCTGCAAGTAATGGTGGGGGGGGGGGCAAGGGGGAAAGGGGACTTTTGTTTGTTTCAAGCTACCCCGCTTTGAGAGTGAAAAGCCTCAGCTAGCCCCTCACACCTGTATGCAGGCCAAGTACAGTATGTTCTTGGAGTGCTATACTATTCTTAGAGCTCTATATGTGTTGCTCTACGCAGCTGGCTTTTCGCTGGAGGGAAAGGCAGATTTAATGAGTGATAGCTGCCTTGGATGGCTACCAAAAGCGCTCTGAGCCATTCCAAGCAATAGGCCTCCCCCCCTTGAGAGAGTGTTCTGTGATCCCTGAACACATCGCATTGGCCTGGATAAAATCCAGTGCGACAGGAACTTCGGCGAACGGTTCTGCATTGACCCACAAGCTCGGGGTGGCCTGGCCAGCTGGACGGGTGCCAGCCCCGGTCGCCGAGGTGCAGGAAAACTCCCTCCGCCCTTCGCACCGGCCTCTCGTCGCTCCGAGACGGTGTTCTTCAATCCTCCAAACTGATAAACATGGGAAGATCCCTGCAGAGCAACCTAATCCAAAAAGACCAGAGGAACCGGGGACAGCTGATACTGCTCACTTGGGCCCCGGGCGTGGCCACGGCCAAGGCCAGGAGCGGTGGGGGAGGGGAGCTTTCTTCTGGGCGCTGATCAGAGCGGCCATGCTCAGAGGCGCTCATTGCGTGTCTGGTAGCATTTATTGTGCAACAAAGCCCTTGTGGCCGGCGCTGAGCCACTTCTAAGTCGGCGCTCATTTCTTCAGACCACACTTCCTGAAAAGCCGAGGGTGAAGCAGCCGATGCCGGACTGTCCCTGTGTGCTGGCCCGTGTGAGACCCACAGGAGGCTCCCGGGAGAGCCAGGAGCAGTGGCTGTGAATTCGAGCCGCCCTGTCCTGAACACTTGCTGTGTGTCAGACGCTGTGTGACGGCTTTCCATGGATCCCGGCAGCTAATCTTCACAACAAACGTGGTCCCCCTATTTCCAGTTAGGGAAACTGAGGTACTGGAGGGCTGGCTAACTGGCCCCAGTTATTAGCCTGAGGTGAAAACTTTGCAGTTGAACCCAGGTAGTCTGGCTCTAAGAGGAAGCTCTTTTCCATGTTGCTATGAAATGTCAGTCTTTTAAAAAAAAAAAAAAAAAAAAAAAAATATATATATATATATATATATATATATATATATTTTGTTGACTTTTTTTACAGAGAGGAAGGGAGAGGGATAGAGAGTTAGAAACAGCGATCAGCTGCCTCCTGCACACCTCCCACTGCGGATTGTGCCCGCAACCGAGGTACATGCCCTTGACGGGAATCAAACCTGGGACCTTTCAGTCTGCAGGCCGCTCTATCCACTGAGCCACACCGGTTAGGGCTGGGATGTCTGCTATAAGAAAGCCGAAGTGCTGTTGGGGAGACAACCAGCCTCCCAGGGGACACAGCCTTTCTGAGCTCAGCCCATGCTCTCTGCCCTACAGACCAGGCAGAGCGGTGCACCTCTTGCTTCATGTGACGGTCCTTCCTCCACTTCCTAATTGAGATCTGGCCCTCCTGCCACTCCCATCAAAGCAATTGTCTTCCTACCTACCTTTCTCCCTTCCTGCCTTTCCCCCTCTACTTCTTTCCGTAGCTTTACAATATTGATCGGTGGCCATCTCCGCCATCGATGCTCGTTCGTTCTTTAAAACTGGCTTCTAGCCCCAACTCTCCACTCAAATTCATTTCTCTCAGCACATCTCTGACCTCTCGGCGGCCAAGATCCAAGAGACTTTCTCAGCCCTTGTTTCCATGGCTTCGTCACTGTTTCGCTCTGAGAATCTTCTCTTGACTTCCCAAAATAGCCAGCTTCCCTCCTACCTCTGCAACTGCTCACGCCCTTTTTCATACCACCCCTTTCTCTTAGCTCCTTCAAAGGAGTCTGCCCGTCCTTCTGTCCTTAAGTCACCTTGTTCCGGGGGAGGGGGACGCGCGGAGAGAGCTGGGTCACTGTCCCGCCTTCACCTCTGAGATTGTGATTGTCATCTCTCCATCTTCAGACTTCCTTCGGCGGCCGGCTGGCTGTGTGACCTTGTGTAAGTCACGTAAACTGTCTGAGCTTCCGCTTCCTCGTTTCTAAAATGGATATATTTATTATTGTAGACTCCAAGATGACGATAACACTTAAAATGTTTAAGCACATACTGTGCTGGGTAGGACCAGCTACATAATTTGGGGTTCCTTCTTCCAAAATCTTTGAGAATATCAAGACAGCAATAGCAGAGCATTAAATCAGATGTGGGACCCCTTTGCCTTCAGAGCACGGGCCTGGGACACTGCACAGGCTGCATGCCCGTGAGGCCAGGCACAGTTCTAAGAACTATACACGTACTAGAGGCCTGGTGCACGGATTCGTGCACCGGTGGGGTCCCTCAGCCTGGCCTGCACCCTCTAGCAATCCGGGACCCCTTGGGGGATGTCAGAAGGCTGGTTTTGGTCTGCAACTGGCAGTCTGACCCCCCCCGAGGGATGTAGCAGTGCCAAAGTGGCAGAGGAGGAGCCTGAGCCCGGCCGGTGTGCCCCACCCCACCTGCTCATCCCAGCCTTGCTGCGCCTGCTGCCACCTGCTGCCACCTGCTGCCACTGGGTAGTGCTGCGGCAGCCACAGCTGCACTTGCCAGCCTTGAGCCCCGCTTCTGGCTGAAAGGCACTCGGCTTTGGGAGTGCACTGACCACCAGTGCCAGCTCCTGCATCGAGAGTATGCCCACTGGTGGTCAGTGCACGTCACAGTGACCAGTTGTTCTGGTCATTCCGGTCGTCCTGGTTGACTGGTCATAACGGTTGCTTACGCCTTTCCATATATAGATTAGCTTATTCAATCCTTATAACAATCTTAGGAGGCAGATAGAGACGAGGAAACCAAAGCAGAGCGAGGTTAAGAAACGGTCCAAGGTCACAGCTTTTAATTGGTGGAGTTGAGAAAAATACCACCTGCCCGGTGGGCACTGTTGTGAGAGCCACACAGAGAAGGGCAGGTCCCTCCCGGGGAACCCTCAGGAGGACCCCCTGTGGCCCCTCTGTGGGCCACGTCCGCTCCATCCTCCGTGAGTGAGTGTGCAAACCCTCCTTCCCTGTGCCCGAGTCTACACTTTCTTCAAAGCTCAGGTCCAGCCCCTCCTCCTCTCAGGGGCTCCCCAAGCAGAGAAGCCCTGCTGACGTCTCTCTCCCCCCCTTCCCCCCGCCGAGGTCCTCTCAGTCCCGTGCGGAGTCAGGTCCACCCCCAGCCTGGCCATGGGGATTACGCATGACCTTTGGAGTTTACCTTCAAGACTCACTGATGACCAATCCTGCAAGGCCGGCGGGAGCATTTTTAACAACCGTTCTCCACAGCATTTCAACAGCTTGTGATGGCCTGTCTCACCCCCCATCGAGAGGCCTTGAGGGAAGATACCGTATCTGAATCTTCACTATATCTTCAATGTTTATATTGCTCTCGAAATTCTTTTTTGTTAATATTTTTTTATTGATTTTTTACAGAGAGGAAGGGAGAGGGATAGAAAGTTAGAAACATCCATTAGCTGCCTCCTGCACACCCCCTACTGGGGAAGTGCCCGCAACCAGGGTACATGCCCTTGACCGGAATCGAACCTGGGACCTTTCAGTCCACAGGCTGACGCTCTATCCACCGAGCCAAACCGGTTTCGGAAAATTCTTCCTGGGCTCTGTCTGGACGTTTTCCTGGAAAGTCTTGCCTCATCCGCCCTTCCCCCGTCCATTCCTCAAGTATCAGCTCAGCGATCACCTCCTCCTCCGGATTGAGTTTAGTGCCTCTTCTGGGTTCCCACACTCCCCCTGCCTGCCCATCCTCTGCTGCCTGCCCCGGGCCATATTCCCAACCAGGTTACGAATGTCTTAAGGGTACGTCTTATTACAGTCCCTGGGACACAGTAAGTTCTCAGTGTTTGCTTAAACAAATCAGTGAATGAATGAAAGTAAATGTTAAATGTGGGTTAAAACTGCAGGCTCTTTATGGCCCTCAGCGCAGGGCTGGGCACCTCGTGGATACTTATGTAACTTACGGAATGGGTGAAATCCAGGGACAACTCCATGATGTCTAAGAAGAGGCAGCAATCTGGTTGGGGAGGAAAGAGGGGGCGATTCCTCTGGACAAAACAATGAGAAAGCAAGGATCCCCAGTTGTGTCAGTTGGGAGTCAGTGCTGGGAGTGTGGAGGAGAGGTGTCCTGAGCTAGGGGTCGGCAAACCAGGGCTCACGGGTCCAAATCCAGCCACTCTCTGTTTTTGTTTTTCTTTAATTGATTTTTTATAGAGAGGAAGAGAGAGGGATAGAAAGCCAGAAACATCGATGAGAAACATCGATCAGCTGTCTCCTGCACACCCCCTACTGGGGATGTGCCTGAACCAAGGTACACGCCCTTGACTGAAATCGAACCTGGGACCCTTCAGGCTGCAGGCTGACGCTCCATCCACTGAGCCAAACCGGTTTCGGCCACTCTCTGTTTTGCCATGGCCTGTGAGCTAAGAATGTTTTTTATGTCTTTAGTGGTTGGAAAAAATAAAGGGATACTATTTTGTGACATGTGCAAATGTAATGAAATTCATATTTCAGTGTCTGCAGTATCAGTGGCATGTGGCCGCACTCACTCATTTTACGAGTACGTACTGTGGTTGTTTAGTGCTACCACAGCGATAGTTGTGATCTACCCTGGGTGTCTGCAAAGCCTGGGGTATTTATCACCTGGCTCTTGACAGAAAAAGTTTGCCCACCCCTGGCTTCTGCCATCTGACTTCTCTTACCAGGAGGAGGAAGGAGGTATGGCGCCAGCTGGCCACCAGGTGGCAGCATGTCACCACAGTGGCGTCAGCCCCAGGCGCTCCTGGAAGAAACCAGAGTCTGGGGCTGGCCCTGGAGCTCCTCCCAGTCTGGCTGGAGCCCGCAGGGAGGGTACAGGACTAGTTTGGGAGGTGCAGGCGGCAGGCTTTTCTGGGTGCGCTGTTTCTTTGGTGTTGGTTTAATTTTTATTTTATATAGGAAGGATTCTCCAAATAGACTAAAACCGTCCATTTAACCCAAAACTAGAAATCAAGAACAGTTGTGGCACTTTTGCACAACCAGGTGAGGCCGTGACCCTCTTCCACGCCCGGAACCAGCAAACGCACGCAGCCGAAGGTGGGGATGGGAGCACCCGAGGCTCAGCCTGGCATCGCTGACAGGCTCTCTCCATCGCCTTTCAAAGCCCAGGCTGCACACTTCCTCCAGGCGGACAGGGACGTAGCCCCGTGTGTCAGCGACTCAGCATGAAAGAGCAAAGCAGACAGTGCGGGAGCAAGGGAGAGACGCCAGGGGAGGATGCCCCAACAGGGAAATGATAACCCCGAGACCACACATCACCGCTGGTGGCTGAGCCCCTCCCGCACGCCAGCCTCTGTGCTGAGCGCTTTACCGCCGGGAGCCTGGGGGTCCTGAAGCCCATCCTCTGGACACCACACGCCCCTGCTAAGATCACAGCAGTCCGCGTGCCCCCCCCCCCCCCGAACTCTGCCAGTTGCACAACGGCCTTCCTTGCTCACCCCGCCTCCCCAGGCCTTACAGATACTGCAGGGCGGCGCCTTTCCTTGTCCCATCACCCCGCTTCCAGGGCGTCCAAGCTGCACGCAGGAAAGGAGAACCAGGAGGCCCGGCCCGGGTCTTGCTCTTAGCACAGCCTGGCTCTTTCCCGGGGGCGGGGGTGGGGGAGGACCATGGCCTCCTCGGGCACACTGCCTGCTCTTGTCTTCCCCTCCTCCAGGCTGCCCACAGCTTGCTGGCTTCTGCGCAGGTCCTCGCTGGTCTCCTCGGCCGGGGACATCTGTTCCTGCAGATGCTTTTTAGAGGCTGCGGACCGTCCTACCTTCCAGCCACTTTCCAATGAAGACTGGTCTCCGGCAGGCTGCCACTCCGAGAGGCCGCACGACGGTGCCCCGAGGGAGTCTGGACACCCAGATTCCAGCCCTTCCCATAACCTGCCGGGTGACTTTGGACCAATTCCCTCACTTCACGGCCTCTCCTCCTCTCCCCTGCCTTCGTGTTGGCCTTTTGAAAGGAAATGGGCAGGTAGGGTCAGCCCTGGGCAGCCCCAGACCTGGGCACCACCCCCCCCCCGGTCTGGGGAGATGAAGACTGTCCCCCAAGGACACACATGAAAGGAGAACCTTCTGGAGGAATCGGGTGGATCAGGAAGGGCTCCTGATAAACCCAGCCCTTAAGCAACTAAACCGCAGAGAGTAGAATCCCGTTTGCCCTCCGTGGAGTCGCAGAAGTCGGGAACTGACGGAAAGGGTTCTGATCAGTCCTGGAGGCCCGACACCCCCACAGCCATCAGCCTGGCTTATTCCAGCAAGCGACTGCCAAGTTTTCAACCATCGAACAAACACGTGCTAAGCAGGCACAGCTCCTCAGGCTCAGGAGCCCCCAGGAGGAGCGGGTCTCCACTGTGCCAGGTGACAGCACACGCTGCCGGAGCGGGTACCCGGGGCCTGGGCCTTCCTCCGTTCCCGGCTGGGCGGGCGGAAGTCCACAGGGGTGGGGTGACATGTTCCGGTCATCCTAATCTTTCCAGGCCTTCTGGCTGACCCGGCGATCACGCAGCCCAAGAACGCTCTGGCGTCTGTGCTCGCCGTCTCCTGACCTTCTTCATCCTCCCGGCCTGGGTCTGGTTCAGCTGGCTGAGCCCGGAGGGGGTGCGAGGGGGGGCCTGCTCCGCACCGAGGCCCCTGTCCCCGACACAGCCGTGCGGGCGATCACTGTGACAGCGCGGGGACCTCCAGGCGGGGGGACTGCCGCGGTGCACAGCGATGACAAGCTACGTCCCCGGCACACGGCGGGCTCATCAGCTGCCGAGGGGCCTCTGTGGCTGTTCGCCGAGTGAGGTCCTGACACTCCGGGGGCTGCTCCCCGCTGGCCTGCGCTGTGGCAGGGACACTGGCTGCCTTCGGCAGTGGGGACGCTGCTGGGCCCACACAGCCATGTCCGGCGATGCTGTCCGTGCAGGACTCACTGAGGCCGAGGGAAGGGGACAGACGCCGGGTGAGTGAGGCAGAGGTGTGCACGCAGACGCACCTGCTCCCGGGGGACCAGCTGACGCGGTCCCGAGAACAAAGATGGAAGGTGCTCCTGTGTCAGTCACAGGAAGCGCCATCTCTGACAAGTCCGCCAGCCTCTCGGGGCCAAAGCACCGTTTTTTGGGGGGTGCACATGCAAGCGCTCCGAGGGGCTTCGGGGCTGCAAGGCAGAGCTGACCTTGTCCACCGGGGCAATTGGAGCCGTCCTACCCCCACCCCACCCCGGGGGCGTTTGGCAACATCCGGAGACGGTTTGGGTTGTCCCATCTCGAGGGGTGCTGCTGGCCCGTAGTCGGGGGAGGCCAGAGGTGCTGCTAATGTCCTTCATGTGCAGGACCCCCGCCCCCAACAGGATTCTGGGCTCCAAAGTGTCACCAGGTGCTGGAGGTGAGAAACCCGGAGCCGGAGAGGCAGGCTCATGGCAGGTGGGATTTCAGAGCCGTGAAAGGCGCCTGAAAAACGGGGGCACGGAGACCTGTGCTGCTCACCACACAGCTCGGTGGGGCTCGGTGGGGCTCGGGGGGGCTCGGTCTCCGAATGCGCACGTTTTACAACTTTGTTCCCTCCCAGAGCTCGTTCCCGAGCTTTTCCTGGCCTGAGACCTGCCCGGGACCAAGGCACCCAGCGGTGTCCGGCACAGAGGAGGCGCGCAATAAATTAAAAAGAAAGACAGCAGCAAAGTGGAAGTCAGCTCCCGCTCTGGCTTGTTCCCTCTACATCTCAAGGCTGCCTTTCTTGGCCTAGACCAGTGGTCGGCAAACTCATTAGTCCCCAGAGCCAAATACCAACAATACAACAACTAAAATTTCTTTGGAGAGCCAAATTTTTTAAACTTAAACTTCTTCTAACGCCACTTCTTCAACATAGACTCGCCCAGGCCGTGGTATTTTGTGGAAGAGCCACACTCGAGGGGCCAAAGAGCCGCATGTGGCTCGCGAGCCGCAGTTTGCCAACCATTGGCCTAGACTTCCTATTGGGCTCTATACAGACAGAGGGCCATGGTGCTGGCAGAAGCTGTTTTGAAAGCGCCCTTGAGGGACCAGGCCTGGGACTAACCAAACCTAACCACAGACATCTGGCAAGAGACTGGGGAAAGCATCCCCAGCGCCACGCAGGAGTCCGTGTGTCCAGCCCCAATGGGGCAGGATCCAGGGTGGCAGCAGCCCGCCCCCCCCCCAGCCCCCCAGGACTCAGCCCTCAGGTGCCTGTGCTCCCGGGGGTCCCCCTTCCCAAGCAGCCACCCCGTTGTGAACGCAGCCCACAGAAGGCAGGCCAGAAAGTGGGCAGTTCTGGGGGGGGGGGGGTATGGAGGCAGGGAAGGCAGGCCCCACGGAGCGCTCTCATCGCTCTTGTCCCTGTTTCTCCCCGCCCCCTGACCACACCGGCCTTGTGCGAGCTGCTGCGGGGGAACCAAGGGCACGATCCACCCTTGAACTTGCCGTCCAACTGGGAAGGCCAGCTGTACCCTTGAGATTTGATGAGAGGATGCGTCGCAGAGTGTGCGCAGGGGCTGGGACAGAGAGGGCAGAGATCTAAGACCCAAGGACGGGGCTGAGGGTTCCCAGCAATCTTTGCACCACTGTCTCTGCGCAAGCATCTCAGGGCGGGAGGGGGTCCGAGGCCGCCTGTCCAAACCTCTGCTGGGGATGAGGAGGCTGGGCCACAGGGGAGCGCTGCGCTCTTTCCCACCCCGCTGCGTTTGCCGTTCACCCCGTTTCTCTGAGGCGGGGTACCCCGCCTTGGCGCACGGGGAACTGGGGCAGGCAGGAGGCCTGGCTCAAGGCTGGACTAACTTGGGATCCAATCTGGATCCTCCTACGCGGCAGGACGGGGGTGGGGGTGCCGGGCCTGCTTTGGGGCAGCGGGGGAGGGGACGGAGCTGCTTTTCTCGCAGAAGAGGCCCCAGAAGTCTTTGCAGAATCGCTTGGAGCTGGTCCCTCCGCAGCCTCCTCCCTGCTGTCCCCAGAGCTGTCCACGCTCCTCACCCGCAGAGTCCTCTTTCCCCGCCTGTGTCCCGCACCGGCTGCCCGTCTCTCCCTTCCCGCTGCCCCCCCAGAACAAGCACGGGCCACATCGCCAGGCTTTGGTGCGTGAGAAAACACTTCCCAGAAAGTGTTTAATCCTCACAAACGTTCGGGGCCGACCTCAGGGTGAACAGAGGAGCCCTGGGAACCAGGCTCGCGCCCCCCCCCCAGCACCCCCCCCCACGCCGTCCTTCTCCAGTGACTGCCCTGTGCGGGCCCTCTCCCGCCCCTCACAGGCCCCCTGCTCACTCAGCACGGCGGGCGGGCCTCCCCCAGCCTCCCCCCAGCCCTCTGGGCCCTCCCCGGAGCTGCCGGGGCCCCCGGGTTTTGCAGAAGGAAAGACACAGGACACGAGTGTGGTTCAGAAGAAAGAGGCCTGGTGCATTCAGGGTTCACAGCGCGGCTCTGACCCCCAGCGCCTGCCGGGGTGGCAGTGGGGGCGGCTCGCAGAGCCTGCGGCTTGGCAATTTCTCCGGTGTGCATTAGCAAGCTCTCTCCTCAGACCCCCAGCACTCGGGGGGGGGGGGGGGGGGGGGAGGGTGATTTCAGGCAGGTCTGCTGGCCTGGCACCATGGTGGTTCGGCCCTTTGGAGAGGCCGAGGGCCCTGAACAGCGTGCCCCTCGGCAGGGGGCCGAGGCTGGTCTTTGGCTGAAATGTAACCAGACAAGGAACTAAGGCCTGGCTGGCGAAGGGGGTGAAGGGCCATCTTGGGGGCGGGGAAAGGGCTAGCACTCCTGCCGGCCTCCCAGGCCACCAGAATCTACCTTTTGGCCAAGCATGGGTGCAAATCAAGGCACATTAAGGGGAAGGAGTAGCCCCAGGTACAGGCACTGCCAGAACCCCACCATGGCTTAGAGCAGGTGATAGCCAAGGAGGTCCGGACCCCTCGGGGCAGAGAGCTCCAAGATGGGGCAGGGTGAGGGAAGGAGCCCTCAGCACCCACTTCTGCCCCTGGCTCCCGAGGGCAGTCTGATCCTCATGCCACTCAGAGTCTAGTGCGGGAGCCGCAGGGACGGCCGTTAGCCGGTGTCCCAGCTGCCCTAGTGCCCTCTGCCTTCAGTCCAGGGCCCGTCTCCTCCCTTTTATTCCATCAGGCCTGTCGGGGACCAAAAGCACCAGGAAGCCCAGGAGAGGAGAAGGCAGGGGCGGGGGGGGGGGCTGCCGGGAGACCCTACCACACGAAGGTAGAAAGACAGGGGCTCACCCCATCTGGGGCCCGGCTGGGGAGGCTGGCCTAGTGGAGGGAGGGTGCGGGGCAGAAAGGAGAGAGGACACTAGTCAAGCTTCCACTTCATGTAAACAAGGAAGAGCGCCCCCTGCCCAGACCCCGCCGGCGTGGGGAGGCGTGCGGCCGCCTCGAGGTGCGGCGGATCCTCACGTCTGGGCCGAGGGGTCCCTGAGGCCGGGATGGAGGCTGCTGGGCGGGAGGACAGTCGGGGTCCGATGTGCAAACTGGTGCAGGGCTTGACCTGTGTCCGCCGCAGGCCGGGGCGGCGGGGCGTCCGGGTCCTGGCCACCGCGGGCCCGCGGCTCAGGAAATCACGCAATTGCTGGACTTGGCAGGGCTGGGGCTGGATTGACCTGCGGAGACGAGGGACACGGGCGGGAAAGGGTGTGAGCGAAGGGCTCGGGGCCGTGCCTCCAGCGCCTCCTGCGTACACCGCCCACACCTCAGGTTTGGGGCCCTGTCTCTCGTCCCCCCCCCCCCCCCCCCGACTGCTGACCTGGGAGCAGGGCAGCCTCGGTAAGACCGCGGCGGGCGGGCCATCGAGGCACCTGCCCTCTTCCGGCCTCAGTGAGGAGGACCCCAAACCAGCCACTGTGATCAGCGACGGAGTCTCGTTAGGAGCCGGTTCGCCTGCAGCCAACACGGGCCGCAGCCCCGGAGCCCACAGGCATCACCACAGCCGTCCCCGCAGCTCATCCTCAGGGCAGCCACGCCCGAGGAGCCACCGGCGCCCAGAACCTGTCGGCTCCAGGACCCCACTTTCCAAATCCGGGCACAGCGCCCCCGCCACGCAGGCTGCCTCGGGGGGACGGGGACAAGCTTGTGCCCGGGGGAGGGGGGGGGGGCGGCTGACGGGGGCCAGGCCCGGGGCAGGGACACTCGCACAGGGAGGCAGGGGTCTGAATGGAGGAGGGAGCGGGCTGCTGGGAGGAGGGAGAGGCAGCTGTGCTCCGGCTGGAGAAGCGCTCCCCTCTCCCCAGCCCCTGCGTGCTCACCCCTCCCGGAGGTGGGTGGGCCTTGGCTGGGGCGCCTGCTCTGACGCTGCGAGGCAGACACTGGCCTGCCTTCGGGTGCCGGCTGCTGGCCCCAGGCCCTTGTGGGGCGGGGGGAGGGGGGGGCCTGGCTGCCTTCCTGCCAGGTCCCTTCTCCAGGGCCGGGGGCAGGTCCTCTCCCTGATGCTCACACCACCGTCCCATCTCACTTGGGCTGTGACTGTCATTAAGGTGCTGGCTGCCTCTTCCCCGGGGGCCGACAGGGACACTGGCCAGGCCGAGTGGGTCCCTCCCCCTGCCCTGCCCCATCGGCCCTCCGTCGACTCACGACAAGCCCAGCCGAGCCCCCTGGAGGCGGTGCTGCCGGCACATGGAGCTTAGAGGTGGCGGGAGGGGACCCGATGACTGTGCCCCTTCCCTCCCGGGGGCCCCAGGGTCAAGGAGCTTGGTCGTCTTCCTGGGCGGGGCCCCTCTGTCGGCCCCAGGACCCGATTTCCCAAATCCGGGCAGAGCCGCCTCCGCCACGCAGGCTGCCTGGGCTGGAAGAGGACAAGCTTGTGCCTCAGGAGGTGGACACGTCTGTCCCCGCTTCTGCTCCTCGTGGCTCCTGTCATGGGCTTGGCCTCCTGCCCCGATGCCACGTTCCTCCCCGGAGGCCGGTGAGCGACGTGAGCCCCGGACGGGGAGTGGGCCGGGCGCGGGGGTCGGGGCGGCCCCCGAGAGAGCAGGGATCCCAACGCTCCCGCTCACGCCCTGAGCCTGGGAGATTCTACACTCAGAGTTCACGGTCATGCCTCTGACAGAGAGACCGCTCGAGGGGCAATTCCTTACGTCCCACAGCTCCCCCCGCATGCAGGGGTGGGGAGCCCGCCGCGAGCCCGGGCTCGGCGAGACTCCGAGGCCAGTCAGACCTGCTCCGATGACAGGGAGGCATGGGGAACAGCCTCGGTTTCACAGACACTGTGGCCTGCAGGCCCGGCGGAGCCGCCGAGACAGTCAGACTTCAAGGCGACGTCACACTGAGTGAGACTGACGGGGGTGGGGGGGGGGGGGGTGGGGTGGGAGGAGACAGCATGAAGCCAGGGCGGGAGGGGGGACAGCCTGGGGCCCGGAGAGAGGTGGGCGGGGCCCCTGCACTGACACGGCCAGCAGGACGAAGGCAAGCGGCTCCCCCTTCCTGCGGGTTTCAGGGGTCCACACCCCCCTTTTCTGGAGGGTTCTTTCCCTGGATGTCCACCTGGCTCTCTCTCTCCCTCCCTCCATTCAAGTCTCTGCTCAAGTGTCCCTCATCAAAGGGCCTCGCTCCCCGGGGGCCCTCTCCCTGCAGCGTGGCGCTCACCGGGTCAGAGCGGGACTCTGCTCCCCGCGCTCAGGGCGGCCCGGGACCGGGCACCACGCCCGGCACAGAGCAGGCTGGGCAGAGACGGACGGTCCTCGTGCGTTAAGTGGATGACCGGGCGGCTCTGGGCCGGTGGCCCCGCCGGCTGGAGCAGGGTCCCGCACGCGGAGGGCTGCAGGCGGGCACGGACTTAGGTGGCGGGTCTGATCCCCGACGGGGGAGTGTGCTCCCCTCTCACACTGAGATCTCTCCCTTGCTCTATGTCACGTGAGATAAAAACAAAACCACCACCAACACACACACACACCCCAAAACGAACGGCATCAACAGGTGGGGACACGCGTGCCCTCTACACGCACCTCACCATCCAGGGGGTGACAAAGCCCTGCCTCGGCCCGAGAGAAAGCAGGGTGGCGGGAGGACTGTGCCCTCCACCCGTGAGAATAAGGACCCTGTCTCTTCTCTCGTGGGATCGGCGCCTTGAAGGCGCTCGGCTCCCTCCCCCTGTGCTGTGCGCCCGGCCTCACACCACCACACTGCAGCTTCCAGACACCGCTGGGCCAGGCCCCCTGCCCCTGGGCCTCGGAACGACCCTGCATTGTGGACTCGGGGCCAAGGCGCCGAGCGCACTTAGCGCAGGAGCAAGGTCTCAGCCGAGAGAAGAACCCGAAGGAAAAGGCGCTCAGCTCGGCCAGCAGAGGGAGCCCTGAGCCTTCAAAGCACCAGGCGGCCCCTGCCGACCGCCAGCCCCACAGGAAGGGGTTTCTGAAGGTCCCCCCAGCCGGGCCGCACTGGGGTTTGCGCCAATTTCACCGGCTGTCAGCACTTAGCTTTTCCCTTTCTCTCCCTCCCTCCCTGTCACCAGCCCAGCCCTCCCCCGCGGCAGAGTCAGAATCAGAGCTCAGAGGGACTTTGGAGCCCCTGCCCGGCTCACCCCGGCTCTTCTCGACCAGGACATGGCCCTGGGGGCCGAGATCCTGGGCCGGCTGCTGCGGTGACTGGCTGGATGTTCACTGCGGACAAGGGGCCTTTCCCTGGAAGGGGCCCCAAGGTGGCAGCTGACAGTCCCAAGTGCACCAGGGTTCCTAATGCCAACCTTGGGGTCTCTGTGCTGTCAGGGGCCTGACCCGCTGGCACAGGGTCCTAGAGACCCCGCTTCCTGGTGCCTGAGAGGAGGCACTCAGACAGACCGCGTTTGAGGGAGGGAAGCAGAGGGGAGAGACAGTCTCGTTAGGGATTTGAGTTCCAGGCTCTCGGGAACTGGACGACCACCTTGGTGGCAGAGGCTGAGCTGGACGAGGCCACTCTGTGTCCTTCTAAAGGATGGAGAGGAATCGAGGGATTTTGCTGGGCACCCCTTCTTGTGACTCGAGTGTGCTGTCCTCTCTCTCACCATCTCTGGGTGTCGCGCCCTCTCTGGGTGCCCGGCCCCGGGGACGGGTTTCCCCAGGGCACAGCCCGGAGCTGTGGTGGCTGCTGGGCACCGTGTGAGTGGTCTGACTGAGCAAAGACTGCCCGGGTCACTTACAGCGGGACCGATGCTGAGACTGGAGACTCGGAAAAGGCAGCAAGAAGGGACAAGACAATGGGCTTTTCGTTTCTATGGAAACAGCACCTCAGGGTGAGGGGCTGAAGGAAGAGAAAGCTTCCACTTCACCTCCATCGGGACCTGGGAAATGGCCCCTTTTGCGGTTGGGCTCGCCCCTCCCCGTCCCTTCCCTGCCAGGTGTTCACCATGGCAACCCTGCCTCCAAACAGGAGGTGTGAGGCAGCAGCAGCAGCAGCAGCTGGTGTTTGGGGAACCAGGGAGCGGAGGGGAAATGGGACTAGGATGGGCAGCCCCTCCCCTGGCAGAACCTGGGTCCTGGCCTGGGTGTGAGTCCGGGCCCCAGTCCCTCTGTGCTAGGGGCCACCAAAGCCACCTCTCCAAGCTCCCGGGTGGGTGTGGGGGCCAGTGAGAGAGGAAGCGCCTAGGGAAGGACCTAGCATGTGGAGGTGCTCAGCAAACGCTTCCAGCCAAACTGGGGTGCAGCACTGGGCTCCCGCTGGGCCCATTCACAGAGCCTCTGCCTCCCCCCGCCCCGGAAGAGCAGAGTAGCCAGGCTCAGGAGCAGGGCTGTGGGCTGAGCGGAGGGGAAGATCCTTCCACTCAGGCCATTCACTATCGGGTCAAAGCTGGGGCTGAGGGCGATGCAGGGGTCCCAAGCGTGCTCAGCCTGCCCAGGGCCAGACCTCAGGCCGGGGAGCCAGTCACTGCGGCAAGGCCCCGGAGCCAGAGAGGGAGAAATCCCCACACGGGACCTTGTTGCTCCGAGACGCTGCCAGGAGCAGAGGCACCAGCAGCCGCCAGCCTCTGGAGAGGCCTCGCTGGAAACTGTCCAGAGAAAGAGGCAAAGCGATCCTCTAGGCAAGCATGTCAAACTCGTGGCCAATCAAATGGTACGTAAGAAACGTTTTAACAAAAATTTCGTAACTCGATGTTTACAATGTCCCGTTGCACGTAATTATTAATAACGAACTACAACGTCCGCTAAGGGCTGATGACTTACGCGCCGTATGCACGGCGCCCTCTCTCTCCGCGGACACCGGCGGCGAGCACTTGCGCAGCCCATGGCCACGGCATTGGCCTTGGACTGACCGGTTTGGTGTCCGCGACAGGAATGTTCCGCTTCCAGAGAACAAGAAAAATAGGTTTCTTTGCATAACGCTTATTCATTTGTGCAGCTGTTCGGTGTCTGGTCAGTTAATGTTCAAGAAAAAAGATTAATTCTTATTAAAACGTTCTATTATTTCATGTTAACGGTGACTCGTTCATTTCAGCCCTTTGTACTCAGCGCGTCTCTATCGACATAAACCCACGTTTCTATGAAAACGGAAGCTTTCGTTGTTCGGCGGCCCCCACACACGTACATCTTGTTCACTTGGCCTGCGTGAGCCTCTGAGTTTGACTTGCTTGTTCGAGGGCTGTGGTCGGCAAACCCATCAGCCTAAAGAGCCAGATACCAACAGGACGACGACTGAAATTTCTTTGGAGAGCCACGTTTCTTAAACTTCTGCTAACGCCACTTCTTCAAAACAGACTCGCCCGGGCCGTGGTGTTTTGTAGAAGAGCCGCACTCAAGAGGCCAAAGAGCCGCATGTGGCTCGCGAGCCGCAGTTTGCCGACCAGGGCTCTAGGGGGTCCCAGGGAGACGGCCATCAGGAGCCATCTCTCCCAGAGGCAAGCGGCCGGCAGACACCGCTTCTCAGAAACACGCCGGGAGGAGCCCAGCCACACCCTTTCCGGCAGAAACGAGGAAAGTGGGTCAGGGCTGGTGGGGCGCAGGGGAGGGTGGGGTGTGTTTGTCCAGGCCAGATCCTGCTGACAAGGAACAAGCTTTGCTGGATGGAGCCCTAGACTCAGAGGCAGGGTCAAGGCTCAGCCCTGCCCCCCCGCTGTGCTGTGGCTCCCTGCCTTCGTCTACAGCGGAGAACCTTCCTTCGCCTCCGGCAGCGGCAACAGCAGCGCTCAGCCTCCCCGCGCCCGGCCCTGTTCTGAGCACCTTGAGCCCTCAGGACAGCTGGACAAGGCAAGCACCACGCTCCCCCTTTCAGAGAAGAGGACACGGAATCTCAGACCCACAGGGGCTGGCCCAGGTCAGGCGCTAGATGGGAGCCAGGGCAGAGGGAGAGGAGGGCGGTCTGCCCCGCACCGGCCTCTCTCCAGGCCCGCACGCTGCCTTTCTGCAGGTGCAAGACTACGCGTGCCCCCCCTCCCCGCCCCCATATGGGGCAGAGGCCGGGGAGCCCCTGGCCGATCCGATCCCATCAGGAGGGCTCACCTGAGGCGTTGGCAGCGGAGCCGTCGTTGGGCCTCTTCCCCTTAAACTCCACTTCGGCAAAGTTCTCGGTGGAGAGGGAGCCGGCCATGCCGTTGGGCGCTGCGGGCCGCTTGGCGCGGCGGCTGAAGAGGCTGTGGCTAAACCGCTTGCCCTCCTTGGCCGGGGCGGCCGCCCCGTTGAGCGCTTCTCTCTTGCCGTTCCGGGCAAGAGCCTCCCGGGGCTTGCGGTCCGCGTGCGGGGGAGAGGCCCCGCCAGCCTTCCGTCTCAGCTCTCCCGGGGGCTCGGGCTCCACAGGCGGCAGCACCTGCTCCAGCGTGACCAGGTCGTTCAGGAAGTTCTCCAGCCGCCGGGCGGCCTCGCTGCCCCCGCCCTCCTCCTGCCCGTCGGGGGCGCCGCCTGCCCCCCGCTGCTGCCGGGCGGCCCAGCGCATCATCTCCCCCGGGGGGGCGCGGCTCGCCGACACCAGGGCGTACTTGGGGTTGATGAGCTTGCGAGCCACCGTGGAGGAGTAGGGGCCGAACGCCCCTCCGGCCAGGCCCAGCTGCCGGTACAGGTTCACCTCCTCGGAGATGGCGTACAGCTCCCGGAACTCCACGTCGAAGGGCTCCACGTTCTGCCCCGTCAGGAGGAGGAGGAGGTTCCTGTCCACGTAGGAGGAGCTCCAGGTGAACCTGGGGATGGAGGGACGGGAAAGCAAGACACATGTGCCCCGGCCGGCGACCTCGTCCTGCGGAGCAGGCCCGGGGGAAGGCTCCGATGCCGTCCCCGCACGGACCCAGGCCTCCCTTCTGGCCCGGGGCTTGGCCTCGAGTGCGGAAAGCAGGCAGCGGGGGCCAGGCAAGGGGCTGAGAAGTCGGGCCTGGATTCCATCCTGGTCTCTACCCTTTGGAAAACGGGGCTCACGGGGGCAGAGCTGTGGCGAGGCCCGAGTGAGAGAAGGTGGAAACAGCCTCTAGCGCAGTGGCCGCCACAACGCACACGTTCAGTGAGTCGTCACTGAGCTGCTGCTATTCCTGCATCATTCCTTGTTGGTGCTCCTGTGGCCTTTCAAAGCACCGAGTGTCTCGAAAGCCCTACGTCAGTGGTCTGCAAACTGTGGCTTGTGAGCCACATGCAGCTCGCAAGCCTCGGTTTGCCGCTCTGTTGACTAATGAGTTTGCCCACCGCTGCCCTACTTGAACTGTGCAAGAGGACGCAGGTCATTTATGACGGTTTAGGCAGCCAGGTTTCTTTCTGGCGGCCAGATTTTAATTCCCGCGGAGGGCAGCCCCTCGCACAGAGGTATTCTCTCCCATTCCCGATCATCTACTTCAGCCTCAGAATCGGGGGGGCATTCCTTCCGTGCCACACCCTCACATTTCTCTCCCAGATCTGATCCATCCTGCTTCCTGCTTGTCCCGCCTAAGGGCGAGCCTTACCATACAGCCACTGGCAATGGACCATGAAAAAGCAGGCTGCGCTGAACGTCCAGGAAGAGCCGGCCTCTCTCTGGACTAATCCGGTAGCCACAGAGTTAGAGGGAAAGGATGAGCCATCAGATCAAACAATACCTCCTAAACCCATGACCGCGGGGCCCCGCCCAGCGCGCTCCCCAATGTGAACATCCATTATGAGGAATAAAGGCCTCCCGGGCCCTTCTCTGACCTGTAAGAGCCCGTGGCTACTTTGTCACCGTCTACCATTAAGAACTTTGATGACAGGGTCCCTTTGATCTTCCCCATGGGCATGTAGAAGCCAACGCCCGTCACGGAGCGGACACGGATGTTCTGTGGAGAAGAAAAGAAAGATGGAATCACTCGAGTTGGGGCCTGCCCGCCTCTGAGCTTGGGCAGAGGAGGAGCGGGCTTGTCTGCGGGACCGGCCTGCTGGCTCCTGTCTGCACTCAGCTCTGCTCCCCATGGCCTTGCAGGAGAACCCCAACTAGACAGCGGGGAGAAGTCAGCAAATCTTGCTTTGGGTGTGGATAACCTCAGGGTGGCTCCTGCCTGTGCCCAAAGCTCCCCAGAAGAGAACCCCGGCCCTAGCTTTGACCGTGGACTACAGGCTGAGCTCCCCAGATCTGGGCCAGAGCTGCCTCCTTAGCCTCAGCCGTCTAGTGATAGAATTTAAGCTGGTGTGTAAGTCAGGGTTATCGGTTCACGAGATCAGGTTTTAGACGGGAGGGACTGAGATCTTGACGTCCGTCTGGGCCCCTGAACTGGAGAGGAGGCAGAGGAAGGGACAGAGGGCCGCCTCTGCCTCCATTCCGGGTCCTCGCGTGGCCGGCCCGCCATGGTGCCACTCACCCGAACACGGTAGTCCGTGAGCTCCAGGCCCTGACACATCTCCAGGAAACACTTCACGCCCGACTCATCCAGGATGATGTACACGGGCACCCGGCGCTTCGAGGCAGCGTCCACAATGTCTTGGAAGATATCGCCGTCGGTGAAGAGGTCCATGACCACGGCGATGACCTGGGTGGGGAAGGGCACTGGTGAGGCACACGGTGACCTCACACCTGGGCCCAGGGAGGGCCCGCTGGACCTGGAGTGACTGGTGGCCAACAGTCAAAAACTCCATCGGCACCTCTCCTGGGTTCCCTACCTCCTCTCCCATGTCTGAGCACACCTGCGCCCTCTGCTCTGGGAACCCCCCCGAGGGTGCAGGCCACCCCTGACAAACCTCTCCCCGCTAAGAATTTCCCAGCAGCCCTGCAGAGGCCGTAAGGGCGCGATCGGGGAGGCCGAGGACACCTGCTCGTGGGCCCCGTGGAGACAAGCAGGCTCAGAAGATGTGATCGTTGAGAGGCAAGGGCTGGACTCATTTCCACAAGCCCCGGACCTGCTCCAAGGCTTTCTCTGCGGGAGCTGCGATCTCCCCCAGCTTCCCTACGGCAAAGCTAAGGGAGAAGCCCTGCGCTTCCCTGGGGGCCGATCTGGGCAGAGCTCCGGTGAGCTCGGAATCCCCTGGCCTCCCGGCAGGCAGGCCACCCCACTCGGTCCTCAAAGCAAGGTCACTGCCGAGGGCCCTTGATTTCCATGCTGGCAGGCCAGGCCTTCTGCAGCCTGAGGCATGCTTTCCTGACCTTAGCTTCCTCTATTTCCCTCCCCCGCCCCAGCCCCAGCCCCAGCTCCAGTGCAAGGGTTTTCTGGTTGGTTTCAGCACTGTGCACATGATGCAGAAGAAAGAGCATGCTTCGGGGTCAGAGAGATCTGGTTAGGTGGCCTTTCCTTGGATTTGACCTTAGACAAGTCGCTTAATCTTGATGAGCCTCCTTAGCTGCAAAGGAGAGGTGCCCTGAACATACTTTCGTCATCAGGATGACAGACAAGGCCCGGGAAGCATCAAGCACAGCGCCTGGAACGGCGTGGGTCCCCGGTAAGTGGTCGTGGTTGTGTGGCTGAGGGCACCTGCTGGTCAAGTCAGGCAGACCAGACCTGGGTTCCAACTCACTGCTGACTGGTCAGAGCCCTCGTTTCCTTGGCAGCAAAATGGAGCTAATAGTAACACCCATCTCAAAGCGCTGTCGGGAGGGCTGAGAAACTGTGAAAGCACTTAACACGGGGCCCCGCACATGGGAAGCCCAATAAGCGGTACCCTCCATGCCATCACCATCCTTTTTATCGTCACCTTCACACATGTGCATTGCCACGACTCCTGCCTCTGAAGAACCCCACACCCAACGCCTTTACACAATATTATTTAAGGCTCTTCTTAGCTCCTACACTTAACATCCAGTCATTTATACCAGTAACATTTACTGAGCTGCCCAGGCTGAGGGAGGATCTAAAGACAAATAAACTATAATCCCTCCCTTCAAGGGATTAATCCCGGAGGAATGATAAGACATTCGCACAAAAGAACTAAGACATGAGGTAAGATGAAATAAACGCCTTAAGAGATGCACAAGTGAGATGTGATGTGAACTCAGGGTGGGGGCCTGGGGGGGGTGGGGTGGGGAGGAAGGAGAGAGATGGATTACTCCCAGCCAGGGGAGAACAAGGAAGACTTACTTCAGTGAGGAAGCGAAACCTGAAGAAGGGGCAGCCGGGGGCACCGTGGGAAATGTGCAGAGGGGAACAGCAGGGGAGTGGGCAGGGCGGCTGGGTATGCGGGCTGTGCACCGCATGGGCCCTGGGCTGGGGGTGCCGGGGAACTGGGCCTGCCTGAGGGCACCTTTTCTTAGCTGCACACAGGTGCCTAGCAGGTGGGCATGTCGGGCAAACAGCACAGCAGGAAGGCCTGAAGACAGGGATTAACATGCCCCGAACACGCTTCACGTGCCTCACATGCTCCGCGTGCTTTAGGCAGCTTTCCCAATGTGAGTCGCACAACGAGGACAGCGATGCCACAGAGGAGGACGTACATGCAAAGGGGCAAGAAATGTGCCCGAGGCCACAGCACGCAGCAGAGCCAGGATCTGAGCTCAGGTCCTCGTGTGAACTCCACCGAACTCATTTCACAGCATCACCCTGGTCCAGAAGATGGGACAGCTGTAAGCTATTTCAGAAACATCACATAAAAAAAACCCTGACTTTTAAAAACACTAAATAACTCACCTGAACCATACTTAACAGAAATTTTATTTTATTTTTAAATATATTTTATTGATTTTTTTACAGAGAGGAAGGGAGAGGGGCAGAAAGTCAGAAACATCATGAGAGAGAAACATCGATCAGCTGCCTCTTGTACACCCCCTACTGGGATGTGCCCGCAGGCAAGGTACATGCCCTTGAACGGAATTGAACCGGGGACCTTTCAGTCAACAGGCTGACGCTCTATCCACTGAGCCAAACCGGTTTCGGCTTAACAGAAATTTTAGATGCAATCTCTTTCAGTCTCAAGCAAGTAAAAAATACTATCACCACTGCTATTTAACAAAACATTGGTGGTCCTAACCAACGCACTATGACAAGAAAAGAAATAAGAGAAGGATTAGAAGAAACAAAAACTACCGGTATTTAGAGATATATTTTTATAGAAAAAACCTCCTACGATGCAGAGAAAAACTATTAAAATTAATAGAATTCGGCAAGATTGCCAGACACAAGAAAAATTTACAAAAACCAACAACATTCTTCTCCTACAAAAGTAATCAACTAAAAAAAAAAAAAAAGAAAGAAAGAAAATAAGATCCCCTCAAAATTGCAACTTAAGTACATAGTATTTAGTAATTAATACATTTATAAAGAAATTTATAAAACTCTATTAAAAACATCTTTTTAAATAAGTGAATAAAGGAAGAGATAAATCATATTCATGGATATTGTGATTTAATATTTAAAATCCAATTCTCCCATATTAACCAGTTAATTGCCACATGTCCAAAATGGAAACCATCCCTATTTCTCCCATGTGTGTTGGGATATTTATGAATTTAAGTTGCCATGATTTTCTTTACACACCCAGAGATGTCACTAACAAGTCTGATTTTAAAACTGGGTGACCAGAGTTGATAGGCGAGGTTTAAGGCTAGGCTATAGGCGAGCGTGAGTGTGGGAAAGATTTGCCACATGCGGCGTGTATAGACACTTAATAGCGTAAACAGGTTTAATAAAATCCAATAAAAGTTTAGTACTTTTTTTTGAGGAACCCACATACTTCTAAGATATGTGGGGGGGGGGGGGGAAGATCTATAATAGCTAAGTCAATTTTGAAAAAGAAAAGCTAAAAGGGAACACTTGTCCTACCAGATAGTAAGATACACTACGCGCTGTAGTGGTAAGAACTATGGTACTGATGTAGGAAGGCACTAACAAATAGGCTGATGGGATATAATGGAAAGACCAGAAACATATGTGTACCTATAAACCTGCATAAAACTTTAAGTCTGATAGAGGTAGAATCACAACTCGGTGGAGAAAGGATGCTGTTTAGTAGATGCTATTGGGGAAATTGGCTTCTTGTATAGAGAAAAATAAGTGGATCCCTACTTTACACTATATATAAAGGTAAACTGCAGGTAGGCTAAATACTTAAAAGTGAAAGATAAAATTAATAAAGGAATTGATGATGTGTAGTAAGATATCTTAATGACATAGGTAATAAGGATTGCTTAAGATTCCAAAAGCACAAATCTTAAGGCAAATAAATTTAAAAGATGTGCTCCACAAATTAGGGATTTTTTTGTTCAAAGAAAGATGCCATAGACGAAGTAACTGAAGAGTGACAGGGAGAAGGTATCTGCAATGTCTGTGATCAAAAGCAAGTAATAATATACAAGGGATCTCTACAAGTTTTTTAATCAATTTATTTTTTTATTTTAGAGAGAGAGGAAGGGAAAGGGAGAGGGAGGAAGAGAGGGGGAGAGGAAGGAGAGAGAGAGAGGAAGGGAAAGGGAGAGGGAGAAAGAGAGGGGGGGAGGGAGGGAGAGAGAGAGAGAGAGAGAGAGAGAGAGAGAGAGAGGGAGAGAGAGAGGTCAATTTGTTGTATACTTATTTATGCATTCATTGGTTGATTCTTGTATGTGCCCTGACCCAGGACTGAACTTGCCACCTTGGCATATCTGGCAGATGCTCTAACCATCTGAGCTACCCATCTAAGGGCCGGGACCTCTGCAAACTGGCAAGAAAAAAACCAGGAAACTAATTAGGAAAATGGGCAAAGAATATAAATAGGCAGTTCCTAGAGGAGATACCTGAATGGCTAAGAAGTATATAAAGCGATCAGAAGAATTCCAATTAAAGCAAAAAAAAACAGTGGAGGGAACACTGGTACAGCTGCTCCCGGGAGCAAGGAACGGAGCTTAGTGGACTTGAGGACGTGTCTAACGGCAGCCAGCACCCCCCGGGGAGCCTCCTGGGCCTTTACACAGGCCGATAAGGGGACAGGGACAAGGATACCCACTGCAGCTTTCTTTAGGATAGCAAAGAGTTGGCAACAACTCAATGTGAATTTCCAGAAGAACAGATACCAGGCATGTACAGCGTCAGGAATGTACACAACGGCGCAGCAGACGGAAGCCATGAACCAGTTCTGCACATAGAACCCGGTCTCTTAAAAAAAGAGAGTTTGATTCGAAATGTTAGAGGACAAGATCTAGAGCCGGATACCGGCGTGAATGAAATAACAGCGTGTTTTTCTAGGTCGCAGACACGGCCAAGGACATACGCTAAATGCCGAAGAGCGGCTGCTGGGGAAGGAGGAAGGACCGGGAGGGAAGGAGGCAGTAAAAGAGGGAGGCGTCCTGCAGGGCTGGTGATGGCCGTGGCCCACAGTCAGCGCTGCGTTTGAGATCCGGGACAGACAGCTGGCCTGGAGCAGCTGGGGGCAGGCATGGAGAGGGGTTGGGCTTAATGACAGGGTTTTAACATGACCCTTCTGGCCTCCTTCCGCCAGGACGCGGCTTCCCGCCGTCTTGAGGGGCGCCTGACGTCTCATCTCCCCGGTGGGTGCAGTCTGCGGCCAGAGCCCATCAGATGCTCATTTCCAGACTCTCACAGGGTCCAGCTTAGAGTGGACTCTCAGTCTGTGGCTGGGGACGGCTGGACTGGCTCGGGGAGGCGCTTCTGGGTTCACACTGCGGCGTCTGTTTCGTGATTTCTGAGAGCGGGCAGGGAGCCGGCCGCCCCGCCCCCGCCTGCGAAGGCTGAGATGGGAGGGATCACAAACTGGAGGGAGAGAAAATCCGAGGGCCCTGTTTGCGGGCGTGGTTTGTGGCACCCTGGTGCCAGCCAGCCATCTGCGTCACCGCCAATTAAACGGTGAAATATCCGCAGCAGGAAAAAAATCAATCGCTCGCTGACTCGCCGACTCGGGCAATCTCGTTGTGGAGAAGCGGTAATTACCCTCCACTTGGGTCTCCCAGGCCCCCCGTGGCATCCAGCCCCACAGCGCCAGGCCCAGGAAAGCCAGCCCCCCCCCCCCCCCCCGCCCGGCTGTTTAATGTGCCACGTGACCCTCTGCGCCAAACTGGACTTGAGGACTCCTGGGGTCAGTGCGAAATCGGGTTTTGAAAGAAGGACGTCACAGGCTCAGAACCGGGGAGACATTTTAACAGGCGAGGACAGCCACCCCCCGCTGGGCAGGCTCGCGGCGTCCTTTGGCGGGGTGCCCGGGGACGGAGGCTAATCCCGGGCGGCAGGAGTCTTCAGAAGCTGTTGCGGGCGCTGGCCGGGCGGCGCTGAGGCTGTGATACTCCTCGTGGGGTGTTTGCTGAGCGCTTGTCAAGCCTCCTGCTTTGATATCCTGCTGCAGTGAGGAGCGGGAGGAGGAGGGGGGCCCGGGGAGCCTCAGAACTCCCCTCTACCTGTCACTCACCGTTAATTAAACTGCCAGCTCTTCAGGTTCTCTTTCTCCACTCCTTAATTACCATCAGATGATAAGGAAAAGGACTCCACCTTCCCCCAAGCGCTCCTTGGCTCAAGACAGCTGGCGATGGGTGTATTAGGTGACCTGGCCAGACCTCAGAGCCTGTTCCCCGGCCTCCACCGCCTCCCGCCCCCCTGTCCAAAGTCAACATCCTGTCCGTCACCCGCATCCACCGGCCTCTTCCTTCTCCCCATGGACCAAACCCATCCGTCATCGAGTCGAGCAGGTGCCCCCGCGCCAGCAGCTTCTGGGTCAGCTCCTTTCTGTTCCCGCTGGCCTGCGCCCTCGCTCAGGCCCCCATTTCCTACTGCACCTCTGGAAAGCTCCCTCACAGTATCCCCTTCCCCCTCCATCTCTGCGCTCCAAGTCACTCATCACAGCAGTGACCTCCCGAATCAAGAGCGGTGCAGCCCCAGCCGGTGTGGCTCAGTGGACGGAGCGTCGGCCTGCGGACTGTACGAGTCTCAGGTTCGATTCCGGTCGGGGGCATGTGCCTTGGTTGCGGGCACATCCCCAGTGGAGGGTGTGCAGGAGGCAGCTGATTGATGTTTCTAACTATCCCTTTCCCTTCCTCTCTGTAAAAAAATCAATAAAATGTATATATTTTTTTAAAAAGAGCGGTGCAAATCCTTAACTTGGCATTTGAAAGCTCCCCTTCCTCCCGCTTCATTGCGCCATTTCCCCTCTGCCCTCTCTCCAGCCGTGCAGAGTGGCCTACAGTTACCCTCACACGCGACTTCTGATTTCTTGGCAGTGTCGACCTTGGGGCCTCCTGTTGCGGGCAGGCTGTGTATGCAGGAGCATGCCAGTAGACAATCAAAAAACAAAAAATGTCCGCAGACATGAATACATGTTTTCTGGGGGCGAAATCACAGCCTCCCCCCCCCCCTCCCCGGACATCCGGACGTCTCTGGAGAATCACCGCACACATCAGGCAGTTTAGGGCCTGCTCCTCCCCTTCCACACCCCGCGAAACGCCCAAGCCTCTCTCAAGACTCAGCCGAGGACTCCCCGAAGGCCTCCCCACCCAGCAGCGTTCCCTGCTCCCCGCACCCTGCCCACACGGTGTGCCCCGCAGATCACAGAGCTCCCTGAGGGCTGTGGTTACACCTGCCGAACGGCTCCGTCCCTCTCCGGCTGTGGGCTCCCGGGCGGCGGGGATCTCGACTTCCCTCCGGGCCATCTCAGCAGCGCGGCGGTTCCCCACGTTTGTGGAACGAATGTCCCATGGAGGCCGTTTCATGTTTACGGTTTTATTTGTGGGGGATGGGTGTAGCTTTGCAGCTATCTCTTTTCTCTCAATCACGACAGGCCGCTGGGGTGGAGAGGAAAAAGAACCCGAGCAAAGTTCCTGGTGGGGTCGTCTGGCTGGAAGCCGAGTTCAGATCTTCCTCAAGGCGGCAGAGAAGGGCTGTGGCCCGAGCCAGCAGCTCTGAGACCTGGTCTCTGCCCCGCTCCCTCCACCGAAGACGCAGAAGGAGCAGGAGCCCAGGGTGAGGCCAGTACGTAACCTCGAGGCAGAAATCCACACCGAGGCCGAGGCCGGGAGCCCGGGAGGCAGGGCTGCCGCTGGCCCATGGAGCAAGCACCTTTGTGCAAACTCCAAACGGCTGCTGTCCTCTCCGTGACGGACGCAAGCCAGTCTGTGGAGCATGGGCTGCACGACAGCCCCACAGCCCCTTGGCTGTGCCGGCCTGAAGGGCACAGGCTGCCCCTCTGCACTTGGCCCCTGCACTGAAGAACATTCCAGAAGGCCACTTCCTCCGAGCTAGGGGGAAGCTTAGCTAGAGCCTAGCCTGGAGGTTAAGTTGTCCATCTGGGTCTTGGCAGAGGCGGGACTAAAGCTAGGCGTCTGGCACTAGTCCTGAGCTATCACCCCCGATGACGTGGTCACGGCAGGCTCTGGGGACAGGTCTGCTCTGGCTAGGACCCCAGGCCACCTCTGGTCAGACAGAACCAAGACACACTGGTGGAACTGGACTCCACCGCCCTCTCCCTCACTGGCTCGCCCAGTTCTGCAGATGCAGAGCTCTAGGTACTAGGGTGGGTGTGGTAGCTGTTCTGGCAAAGACCCACCCCTTTCTCACTCAGATCGGTGGTGGGGAAAAGCAAGAGGTCATAGGTCAAGCCTGCTCCTCGCAGGGGTGTGCTGGCACGGTCACTTCTTAGGGAGGAAAGAAAGGGAGCCTACCGAGGCACGTCCCTGCTTTCCTCTGCTGACTCATGTGAGCCTGGGGCCCCACTTTGACGACCCCCCACCCCATCCCCATGGTCACCCTGTTTACTTCCCATGCCTGCTGGGCGGTTCAGACGAGATCATGTCCCAGGAAGAAGCTCTGCGGTTACGAGGGCCCATCAAGTTCACTCGCTAGAGGTGAGGGGTGCCAACTCCCCCCCCCCCACCCCACGGTCCCTCGGGGCAGGGAGGGCAGCACCTGGGCAAACTGGTCAAGCTGCTGCCTCCCGAACAGCTACCTGCCTGGCAGCCCGGGGGAGGGGTCAGTTTGCCTGGGACCGAGAGCAGGCCTTCCTATACCCAGGAGGGTAGTGCTGGGCCAGCTGGGCAGCCTCTCAACTGTGGAATGTCCCCCTCTGAGCTCCCCAAAGAGGGGTCAGGGGCTGCAGATACACTTACAGGGCAGCGTGTGAAGACTCCCCTGGGGTGGGGTGTGCCTGCTGAACGTGCAGACCGGCCCCCGCCTCAGGGTTCGGATTCTGCAGGCCCGTGAAAGTGCCTGCTGATAGCAGCGTCCCCTCCGGTGCTCTGCCTGCAGGTGGTGGACGGGTCAGACTTTTGTGCGAGGCAGTTAGACCGACCTGAGCAGAGCAGGGGCGATGGGCCAGATACAGGTCAGCAGGGCGCGAAGCCCTGAGTGCCTCGCAAAGAGCAAAACCAGGAAAACCAGGACTTCGCCCCCGGGGTAACCTTTCCTTCCTAGCTTATCTCTGGTCATGTGGCTTCGACCCCCTGACCTTTCATATCACTGGTCAGGCAGTTAGACACCCAGACCTTTCCTCCCTAAAGATAACGTCCAGGTCTGGCTGTGTTTCAGCCCCAGGCCCAGAAAAGCAGCAAAACCAGACCAGCAACCCCATGGCTGACCTCAGGACCAGCTGCACTGACTAATGACCCCGGGTGCCAACCAATCAGTGGAGACCAGGACTTGGAGGAGCACCCCGGAGAGCTGATGCATATTCTACTGAGGCCTCCCCGGAGAACTCCCCCAAGATCCCCCCTGCAAGAGAGAGAGACCCTCCGGAGAGAGAGCACCTTCCCCGCCCCATTTCCTCCCCCCACAGGTGTGCATCTCCCAGGCTCAGAGGGACCCCACAAAACTGCAACCAGGGGAGCAACGGGCAGCAGCAGCTTGTTTGGCCGAACCCCCCGACCTGTCAGAGCCACAGCAGCCCCGCCTGGCTCTCCTGTCGCCTCTCCTGTGCTAAGCCTTCCTCCCTTCGCTGTCCTGAGGGTGCTTTTGCTGCAGCCAATACTGCCTGCTTTGCTGCACTCTCTCTCTTGATTGACTCTTTCCCTTCGAGAAGACGAGGCCCGAGGTCTCCCTGGCTGGCTGGAAACACTTTGCCGAACCACTGGTGTCTGGAAGGGAACGTATCCTCCGGAAGCAGAAAACTCTTCCTGCTGGTGCGGCCCGGAGCGAGTCACTCAGTCTCAGCCTCGGCTTCTTCGTCGTAAAATGGGGAGGTGACACGCTCACCCCGGCTTTCATCAGCACCGGTGCGGGGCCCGTGAGGAGCCGCGGGCAGACGCCATGGCCTCCCCTCTCCTCAGAGGGGGACCCAGAACAAAGGCCGGCACTTCACAGGAGGGGCGGGAGGGGAGGAAGCAGCCAGTGTGGGGGCCGCAGAGCTGGGGTGTGTGTGAGGGGGGAACCACAGGCAGAGCTCAGAGCTCCGCCCCAGGCAGACATCGAGGTGGAGATGTTTTCCTTTGGCTCAATACCGCGCTCAGCAGGCCCAGCCTGGGGTTTGGATTAAAGCCTGGGTAACACGACTCTCCCAGAAAGGCCCAACTTGCACTCATTGAGGAGAAGGGCAGCCAATTGAGGGAAGACGAGTGGATGGTGTGCTGATGGGGGAGCGAGGCCGAGCGGCTATTCCCGCACCCTGAGCAGCCGGCTGCTGCTAAGAAACCTACAGCAGAGTAGAGATGGCCTGGGGGTGGCTTGGGGACCCTGAACTCTTGGGAGTAGGGGTTGGGCTCGGGGTACACCCAGAGACTTTCTTTGGTCACCAAGGCTGTAGCAGGCCCTATTTGAAGCATCACCAATGTCTGCACCAGGAGGGGGAAGATCTCTACAGTCCAAGGGCGTATGGCAGTGGGGACGGCGACTGTGGAGTCGAGTCCCATGCTGGCGGTAGGACTGTGGGCACTACTGAACCTTCTGGATTCCACCGGAACAGCGAGGCGTTCTGCTGAGGATGCAAAGAAACGCTGTGATGCCTACACAGGATCTGGTCTGATGCCTGCCCCAAGGCCTGGCTCTGCCCCTCTTCCCTGCAGTGTCCGGCACACAGTAGGTGCACGGGGTCAGCTTGATGGACCCGATCATGCTTCACAGTCCCGATCATGCTTCCCCTGGGCAGGCGGATCCAACAACACAGCCCTAACCATGTTGTCCCCCTGGTCAAACACTCTGGCCCCCAGCTGCCCACAGAACCAGCCCTCAGCCTGGCTGAAGACCCTCCGTGTCTGTCCAACCCACTTCCTCCCCCCGACAATCAACACTCTAAGTTCTCCAAACGTGCTCAGCAGGCTCTGTGCTCGTGACCCAACCCCTGCCCTCACCACCCTATCCCCGGGGCAACAGGAATGCCCTTTCCCCCCTTCCACTCTTCTCTGAGTCTGTCCCAGGACCCTGCTCTGTCCCCGGCCCCCAAGGCAGTATATGCCCTCCCCATGTTGGTCTGCTTAGGCCTGATTGTTATAGTAATAGTAATAAGGATAAAATACAATATAGAATAAGTATTAAAGTGTGGAATTAAAGTGTGATATCTGAAAGTGTGAAATGTAAACAAATTTAGTGTGGAATGTAATGTAAACAAATTGATAGGAACCTTTGAGTGGCCTATATGTAGAAAGTAGATAAAGTGACCTGTATCCCATATGTAAGACCAGATAGCAAGGCTCCTGGGACCCGCTGATAAGACACAATGAAGACTCCTGACTGGGCCATAAAGAGAGGAAGGAACCAGAGGAGGTCAGAGAGGCTGCCTGCTCCTCCACAGACAGTCACTCTCCACCCCCCAGCCTGCGTCTGCCCGAGCTCTGCTGCGAACTGTGAGCCATAAAACTGAGGCCTCAAATGGGACGCTGAGCTGCAGCCGTAACGCCCAATGTCCAGTGTGTGTGTGTGTGTGTGTGTGTGAGTGTGTGTGTGTGCGTGTGCGTGTACATGTGCGTGTGCATGTGTGTGCGTGTGTGTGTGTGTCAGCACGGATCCCCGGGGCCCTGCCGAGGTCTGGACACCACCAGGACTCTGGTAAATAAACCGTGTGAGATTCCTGCATTGCATGTCCGTCTCCTGTGTAATCTATGCCCGGTCAATATTGAGTAAGTACCTTGGGTCGTACGTGTCAGTGTCTGTTTAGGGACTGGCTGAGGCACCCTGGTCACCTGTGCGTACGTCCCTGAAGGAGGAGAAATTGGGACACCTGTGTCTGATCACTTGGCCGAGGGTGTGTGTGTGAAGGACAGAGACTTGTCCTTCCTACATGTCCTTCCTGCCTGCACAGGGCCTGGCTGGCAGTAACTGCTCCAAACAGACTCCCTCTGCAGAGGGGTCCTCCCCTGGGGAGCTGAGGAAGTGGCCCCGACCATGGCCCTGGCCCATCCCGAGGGCGGGGCCGAGACCCACGGGCCCCGTTCTGTTTGGAGGCCAGGCTGCCCCCATCCCGCCAGCCGGGCATCTGTGCTTTGTCAGCTGAGGCTCCCCAGCTGTCCGCAGCCGTGTGCCCCTGTTTCAGGCTCACTAACGAGACATCACTACACACCAGGCTCCCCTGCCGCACTGGCAGCCGCCGGAGCCCGATTCTGCCCGGCCAGGCCGCTTCCTCTCCCAGGCCCTGGCCCGGACCCTCCGTGCGGGGCGCTGTGTCCAGCCCGTGGTCATGCCTCCCTGTTTCACCCCTGGCGCTCATCCCCTGTCGATCGGACCCCAGGCGGCCATCACTCTTCACACCCGTACCCCAAACCCGGGCGCAGAAGGAGGCACACAGGCTGGCTCTCCAGAGAGGGAACAGACTGTGCCCACGTGAGCAAGGCCCACGGATTCAGCCGTGAAGAACCATCTGGGATTCGCCGGGGAGGGAGCGTGGCCATTCTTCTTTAGATCCGAGGCCAGCTTCTCCCTGCCCCACGGCTGGCTTCTGGGACGCCTTCCCCGGAATGAGCTGGTGTTAATTAGTGAAAATTATCTAATGCAAGCTCATTTTAACGTTAGCTTAAAGCTAAACATAATTAGGGAGATAAATCAGCTGCTAAAAAAAAATCCAATGAAGATGCACAGCGATCCTTAGGCTCAGCTGGCTCTGGCCCGGAGCCCTGAGCTCTATATGACGCGCGGGCAGAGCCGGGCAGGGCCAGGGAGGACCCGTGGGGAGGTTACCCATGGACCCATCAGGCCGACATGGCTGGGGCTGGCCGCTTTCCCGGGAGGCTCTGAGCGGCGACGAGGACCCCTTTGTGGTCCCCGTCAGTGATGCTAACCCAGGAGGGCTCCCCGGAGGCGGCGGGGCGCACAGGGAGAAATTCGGGTGGGGAAGGTGGCCAAGAAGGTGTCAGAGCCCTGGCTGGTGTGGCTACGGGGTCAGACTGTTGGCCCAAGCACCAAAGGATCTCGGGTTCGATTCCCGGTCAGGGGCACGAACCTGGGTTGCAGGTTCGACCCCTGGTCCCGGTTGGGGCACATGTGGGAGGCAACTAATAGATGTGTATCTCTCTCCCTCTCCCCTCCTCCCTCCACCCCCGCCTCTTTTATCCCTTGGAAAACATCCCCGGGTGAGGTCTAACAAACAAGAAAACAAAAGGGAGGTGACGAGCGAGGGGCACAGTGTGAATCCCCGTGTTCCCAGGCCTCCGTTCTCGCACCCCCTCCCGGCCCTGCCTCCTCCCTCCGCCCGGACTGGCTGCTCCGGCTGCGCATGCCTGGGGGCCTGGGCTCCTTGGGGTTTGGTGGGAATCAGATTCAACCTGATTCCACCCAGTTCCACTAGCATAATGGTCAGCAAACTGCGGCTCGAGAACCACATGCGGCTCTTTGGCCCCTTGAGGGTGGCTCTTCCACAAAACACCGCGGCCTGGGCGAGTCTATTTTGAAGAAGTGGCGTTCGAAGAAGTTCAAGTTTAAAAACTTTGGCTCTCAAAAGAAATTTCAACCGTTGTCCTGTTGGTATCTGGCTCTGTGGACTAATGAGTTTGCCGACCGCTGCACTAGCAGAGTGGCCTTATCCTCTCGGACCCTCCCCTTCCTCATCCGTACAGTGGAGAGTTGCTGGATTTGGGTGGAGAGTTAATGACACCTGTTCTTCAGGACTGGAACACGTCTGGCATTTAGTTTAATTTCTCAGTAAGTCACAGCTATGAGCCCGCCTCACTGTGCTGCCATTTACTTTCTTTCTATCTCCCCCACAAGAATGAAGACGAGGGTCTACTTTTTATTCCTCTGTGTGTTTCTGGAACATGGCACATACCGGGTCCTCGGGAAAAAACGCGCTGGGTGAACTAGCGAACGCGGGGACTAGCCAGGCAGCCCGGGGACCCTCCTGGGAGGGGCGTTAGGGACACAGTCTGTCCTCAAACATCGGCCTAAGGTGCCCACCCCACCCCCGCCGGCCGCTGGCTCGCTGCTGAGAACAACAGGGGACTTTCCTGCAGAGCCTCCCCCGTGCCCGGCCAGCACCCCGAGGGGCCCGACAGCATGACCGCCCGACCAGCTGCCAGGATGAGCGCCCAGAAGCCGGAGAGTCGGGCCAGAGACGCCGACCGGTAGAAACGCTCTCTGCCAGGCTGTGACTCCGGGGCCGTGGCAATCCACTGACCCCACAGACTCAGAGAAGGGGAGACGGAATCTCGGGAAGGGAGCTAAGCCGACTGTTCATGGCGCTGGGGTGGTGAGGTGCTGGAGGGGGGAGAGCAGGGATCCCCGAGTGACTCAGCCTCGGGGTGGGGGAGCATGGGGCAGTGCCAGGACCCACTGGGCTTGTTGGTTCTCTGCCGGCTCCCTCCACCCCCAGGGGAAGCGGGCCCCGAACAGGCTCGGCCTGGCACACCCGAGAAAAGGAAGGTGGGTCTGGCCGCCACAAGGAGGTAGCATCCTCGGGGGGAACAACGTGGAGGGATAGGGGTGTCTGGCTGGGAATCCATCAAGGTCTCAGCTTGTCATCGAGGACACAAGACTCTTGGGCCAGAAAGTGGCTGTTAAGAGAACAACAGCCCGAGCAGTGTCTCCTACCCCCGCCCCCCCGCCCCCCACTGCACAGGGCAGAGCAGCCAGCGGCCTTGTACTTGTCCGTCTGCGGACAAACGCGTGAGCTCCTTGGGGCCAGGCTGATACCTTTTGTTTCTGGAAGTTTTAGAGGGACGATGTGGCCTCAGGGGGCACCCCCGGCGGGAGCCTGCATTTGTAGGAGGACACAGGCTTGACTTGGGGCCTGCGTGAAGCCCGCTGGCCTCTTGTGAGTGCTGTGACCTGGTGCTTTCCCTGAGCCCCCAGGAAAACACCACTTCTCTCGCAAGGATGGAATCAATCAACAGAAATCACATGTGAAGCACCCAGCCTATGTGATAAAGAGGGAATATGCTAATTATCATCACCGCCACAAAGATGGCTGCACCACAGCGGAGCCAAGTTCCCATAAGGAGCCTTAACGAGCAATCGGCAGGGACCTGAGGCTGCGCCCTCCCCCGCCCCTGTGGGGCTTGACGGGGGACCTCAGGCTGCTCCCCCCGCCCCAGTGCCAGGCTAGGGGACCTCAGGCTGCACCCCCCACCAAGTGGGGCTTGACAGGGGACTTGAGGCCAAGCCCCCCATCCTGGCACCAGGCTGGGGGATCTTAGACCGTACCCCCCGCCCGGCGGGACTTGACGGGACATCAGGATGCAGCCCCCGCCCAGCAGGGCTTGACAGGGGACCTCAAGGTTCACCTCCAGTGCTGAGTTGGGGGAACTCAGGCTGTGCCCCTTCCCAGCAGGGCTTGATGGGGGACCTGCAGGGGACCTGAGGCTGTGTACACCCCCTCCTTCCCTGCCTGGGACCTGAGGCTGTGTACACCCCCTCCTTCCCTGCCTGGCAGGGCTTGATGGAGGACCTCAAGGCACGCCTACCGCACCGGTCTTGGCTGGGAGACCTCAGGCCATGCCCTCTGCTAGGCCAGGGGACCTGAGGTTATGCCCCTGCCTGGGAGGGCTTGGTAAGGGTGTGATTGGTGGGGTCTGGATCTAGCCCAATGGAGGGGGCCAACCAGGTCTGGATCTCACGTGATTTTGAGGTGCATGTGGGTGGGTGGGGACTTGATTCTGGGTCCCATGGTGAGCCCCAGACTCTGACAGGAGGAACGTTTCATATACATTTTACTAATTTTCTTTCATCTCTGACACTTCTATTATAGAGAAAGGGCAATAGCAATATTAAATTATTTCCTCTAATTAATCCCCTTTTAACGTGCATGAATTTCATGCTCCAGGTCACTAGTCTTTCAATAATGTTAGTCCCTCTTAATAGAAATCCCTTTTATCTGCTAACATTCCTCATCTTTTCAAAGTGCTGCCTCATAGTCGTGCACTAGCATCTCAGAGCAGTCTTGTAAGCAAGAAGGCAGAAATTATCCCACTTTCCAGATGCAGAGATGGAGGCCCAGCAAAGTCAAATGATTTGCTCAAGGTCACCTAGTGGGTGAGGAAAGAGACAGCCAGAGCAAGGACAAGGACATCCAGGTTTTAGTTTCCCTCCCCCCGCCGTAGCCTGGCCTCCTGAGACCGCTGCCCAGCAGACCTGGCTCTGTGTCAGGAGAGGTCACGATGCAGGCACCGGCTTACCAAGGCCCCATCTCCTACTTCTGCACTCCCTGGGAACACCCATCCCCACTGTCAGGGGCCCAAAGTGGTAGATCTCACAGGAATTGGGCCTCACTTTCCCTCTCCTCCAGCCTGTCCCTCCAGGCCCATCACCCTCCCTGGAAAGTTGTGGGAAGTCCTCCCAGACTGCCCTGGGGCCCTCCGGGCTGAGCCTGGGTGACCAGCTCGGCCCTTCTGGGTGACAGTGCAAGGGGAACACCCTCGGACTCCCCCGGTTTAGGAATCGGGGAGCCTGGGTGCCTGTGTCTTGTCTCGGCGCAGGGCCTCCCAGAGCAGGTCCCTGGCTGAGAATTCAGATGCCACGGCCTCAGGCAGCAGAACCAGGCAGACAGCCAGCCACCCGGACAAACCACCACCACTCAGTCAAGACCAACGGACAAATTCAGGGAGGGGGGGGGGGCATGGTAGCCGCTGCTCCTCTCTCGCTCCGAGGAAGCAGGAAACACACCTGCCCCGACACTCTAACCTCCTGGCTGGGCACCCCTACTTTCTGGGAGGAAATCCCACTGCGCTTCCCTCCTCCGCTCCCCGAAAAGACAGAGAAGGCGCAGTCACTTTCCATGTCCGGGTCTTTCACACACACATTCTCTGTCGTTTTCAAAACCATCCAGGAATCGAGGTATTATCCTCCCGTTTTGCAGGTCAGAAGCCGAAGGGGGGGGGCAGTGATTTACCCAAAGGAACACGGTCAGGAGAGAACCAGGGCCTTTCAACTTCGGAGCCGGTCCTCTGTCCCCGAGATGAAGCTGGGTGTCCTTTGCTCAGAAATCGCCGCGCCCGGGACCAGTGACTGAGCACAAAGGCGTCTCTAACCGCGAGCACCCGGGCGTCGGCAGGGATGCCGGGACAGGCCAGGGCAAGGTCCCGCAAGGGCTCTGCAGGGCTGGGCCCCTGGGGCTGCAGCTGTACCACTGTCACCAGCCTCCGGGGGACAAGAACCCTGCAAGGGCCCAGAAACAGAGCCCGTGTGGACTGGTCCCTGGTGGCGGGCAGAAGGGTGAGGCCGAGGAGAGGGGACAGCGTGTCAGGCCCGCAGGTCATGGGCTTCAAAAGGCAACTCGGAAGCTCTGGCGACAGTCAACTGTCCCTGTGAGACGGAAGCGGGAGAGATCAGGAAAGGGGGGAGGGAGAGAGGTGCCGGCAGCAAGTCTAGAATAGGAACCAGCTCGCAGACACGGTGGGGAGGTGGCTAATGAATGTATTATCAGACTCGGAATTCACAAGTCGGCAACATAGAAAAAATTCTATATGTAAACATCTTTTTTCCTTGGTTATTTTCACATCCGATTCATGTCTCTATCCAATGCCCGGCACGGGGCCTGCACAGAGAAGGCGCTGGGCACAGCCTGTCGGATGTATTGAACGTATCGAATGAGAAAAGGGCCGAGGGAGGCTAACGGGGAGAGCAGGGGGCTCGACCAAGGGACGAAGGCTGCCACCTGCAAAGCTCGGTCTCCCAGCGGGAGCTGCTGACTCCAAGACTCTGCCGCACCCCCTGGGCACGCACACCCAGCTGTTCACTCATCCTCCCAGCCGCCCACGTCTCTAACAAGGCTGCTAACCTGGCCCGCAAGCCCCCTGCCTGGAGCCTTTCCCCAAATCCTTCTGATCCCCCCCCCCCCCCCACTTTAGAGCATTCTCTCTGCTGCCCCACAGCTTGTTACGCTGGGGATTAAAGGGGGCCCTGGGTGATGTGCAGGTCAACAGGGGACTGCTCCGGACGCTTGCTCCTCCAGAGGGCGGAGAGGGCCAGTGGCCAATGGGAGACAGCTTCTAATCATTTCAACAAGCCATTGGCTGCCGGGGCCCTGACGGGGAAGTTGTGGGGAGTCTTCCCCGACTGCCCGGGGCTCTTTGGGCTGAGCCTGTGTGGCTAACCAGCCCTCGGGGTGACGGGGTGAGGGACAAGCTCCCAGTCCCCAGGGTGAAGGGGTTCTCCTGCAGCGAGCTGTGCGCCAGGCACACGGGCGGCACCGACAGGGAGCCTCATCCGAGAACAAATCCCTTTTGGGTTGTAAACCCGATAAGGTGCCAAGGAAGAGACGCCATCTGAATGGGGCCCCGAGGGGAAGGGAACGAACCCGTCAACAGGCAGAGATGAGGTAGGGTCAAGCCTGGCTACCCGGCCCCTCTGTCCGCTGGTTCATAAAGCTGCCCCGCCCAGCAGCCTGCTTGCCTGGTTATGCTATCATCTTTGCAGGGTTACTGGTCACCTGACCAGGGACTTGGAGAAGCTGAACCTTTCCGGCCTCGTAGGCCTTCGCTGTGAAATGAAGCCACACTCCGCCAAACAAAGCGATGGAGGCTCTAAGGAAATGGGGGGCAGAGGGGAGGCACGGTGATAAATACTCTCTACCCCTGCCCTGCAGCCTCTCACACGGAAGCTGCTGGTCAGAGGGTCAGCCGGGGGCCTGGGCACAAGGAGGGCTGGCTGGCCTGGTGCATGTCGCCTTCCCTGCTGCGTCCAGACACGCTGTGGACAGGTCCTGGGCATCCACGGTCCTGCCCTAACCCGATTAGCGGCTCCCCTGCCACACCCTCTGCTCAAGCACCCAGCACACTGCACTATAATGACGGGTTAGCAGACCATTAGGCCACCGCAGGGAGTTTAATATGTCTGTTCTCTACTAAAGTGCTTAGCACACAGGGGACCTCAGAATACCTGCCCAGCCCTAGCTGGCTTGGTTCCCTGGAGAGAGTGTTGACCCGAGGACGGAAGGGTCCCAATTCCAGTCAAAGGCACATGCCGTGGCTGCAGGCTCGATCCCCAGGCCCTGTCCGGGGCAATATGTCTATCCGGTGTGGCTCAGTGGATGGGGCGTCGGCCTGGGGACTGAGGGCTCCCGGGTTTGATTCCAGTCAAGGGCATGTACCTTGGTTGTGGGCACATCCCTAGTGGTGGTGGGGGGGGGGGGCGGAGAGGGGGGGGAGGCGGCTAATCGATCATCCATGTTTCTGGCTCTCTATCCCTCTCCCTTCCTCTCTGTAAAAAATCAATAAAAAATATATAAAAAATATGTCTATCTCACATCAATGTTTCTCTCTGTCTCTCCCCTCCCCTGCTCCACTCTCTGTAAAAATCAATGGAAACATATCCTCAGGTGAGGATTAACATCTATATTTATATATCCGTGTGCATTACCCTCCAGAGTCGAAAGTCCATCCAAATTCGAGTTGTTGGAGCCTCTCGCTCTGCCCGTGTAAGAGCTGAGTTTCCCAGGCTCTACGGGGTCCTGCTCTAAGTCCGCCCCCTGGCAGTGACAATGGTCCCAGCAGCCCGAGAAGCAGCAACCTCCGCTGGTCAGCTCGGTCAGCCAGGGACACACCAGGGACTCGTTTCTGGGTCCCCGAAGGCAGCCTTTCCGCCTGCAGCTTAAGCAGACAAAAGGCCTCATTCAGTGACACTGAAATACAGACAACTCCTGGGGGAAAACATGATAAAAAGCCCGCCCCACAAGTAAACACGGCCCGTGTTCGGACGCTGGCTGCCCAGGGCCACAGGGAGGGCCTCCTCACGTTTGCAGAGGCCGGGAGAGCAGATAAGACTCAAAGACCTCCTCCCCTTCCGCGTGGTCCCACCTCCATACGTGCTGGGCTGTCCCCTCACGGGCCGTGACCTCTGCCCCTCCTCCCCAGCCCCCATCATATTTTCACAGCGTCTCCTTTATGCTCCTTTCCCGCATCCCCGAGGCCCAGGCTGGGCAGCCTCACGGGTCTGCAGCTGTGGGTGAGCCACAGCCACAGCGCCCTCGTCCCCGGTTATCCCTCAGGAACAGCCTCATGAGCTGATGCTGAGGATGCCATGAGGTCAGACACGAAACGCTGGCACACAGCTGGACACACATGTCCTGCACGTCTCTCCCCCCATCACCCAGTCTCCGCACTTAAAGCATCGCACAGTCTGCCCCGCCTGCCTCCCTGGCGGCCGGGAAACTCCCTCCCTCGGGGTGACAAGGAAGGAGGAAAGAGGAAGGATCGAGTCCTGGCCTCGGAGGGTTGTTTGCCAGTTGGATGAGTCGGGGTGGGGGTGGCGGCAGGCAGTGGTCAGAGGGGTAGCTGTTAGAGCAGAACCAGGGCTCAGTGTTTTTCTTTTTTATTAAAAAAATATATATTTTATTGATTTTTTTACAGAGAGGAAGGGAGAGGGATAGAGAGTTAGAAACATCGATCAGCTGCCTCCTGCACACCTCCTACTGGGGATATGCCTGCAGCCAACATACATGCTCTTGATCATAATTGAACCCGGGACCTTTCAGTCCACAGGCTCAACTCTATCCACTGAGCCAAACCGGTTTCGGCGGCTCAGTGTCTTTCTATCACCAGCCATGTGACCTCTGGGCAAGCCCCTTGCCCTCTCCGTGCCTCAGTTTCCTCCCCAGGTTAACAGAGTCTACCCTTCTGCTCTACTTCACAGGGTCTCTGAGAAGAAGGTGCTGTACTAATGTGAGCAGCAGTAATGAAGAGTGGGGCCCAGAGGGTCTGGGAGTTGAGGGGTACAGACAGGGTCAGAAGCTGCTTCTCCCAGGGGGTGGTCACCCTCTTGGCACCCAGTTATAGGACCCCCACACCAGACCCCACACACTGCTCAGCTCCCACAGGACAGCTCGGAATTCCCTTCTGCCAATCAAAGCTGCTCGCTGTTTTGAAGCAAAAATCTCTCCCTCCTCCTCCTCAGTGTCTTTCTTATGGAGACACTGTCCATTCCAGTTTCTTCTCTCTCCCTGTTTAACTCCGCAATTCACCTGGCTCAGGAAGCCCTCGCAGATGAAGCACGCCCAGCCTCAAAAACTCTTGCTTTCAGCGCATCCCCCAGCCTCTGAGTTGACTCTTGGAGGGCAAAGGCCACCGATTATATCCACCCTTGGCTAGCACCTGACACTAAGCACTCAGGAAATACCTCCTCTTAAATATGTACAGATTGGAGTACTGGAACAGTTTACAACGGTTACAATTTATGTTGTTAAATATTTAAAGAGTTAAGAACACTCCACCAGCCCTGACCGGTTTGCCTCAGTGGATGGAGCGTCGGCCTGTGGACTGAAAGGTCCCAGGTTCGATTCCAGTCAAGGGCGTGTGCCTTGGTGGCAGGCAGATACCCAATAGGGAGTAATCAGGAGATAGCTGATTGATGTTTCTCTCTCATGGATGTTTCTAACTATCTCTCTCCCTTCCTCTCTGTAAAAAATCAATAAGAAATATTTAAAGAAAGAGAGAGAGAGAGAGAACACTCCACCACACAAGAGTCAAGAAGCCCCATGGGGCAGGGGCCCTGCTCATCCCTTCTTGTGACAGGGGTACACAACCTGGAACCAGCTGTGACCAGGCTGTCTCCACTCCAGCTCCTCGGCGTAATCCCACCGCACCATCAGCACACAGCAGAGCAGGCTACACAGTGGTGAAGAGCAGGGACTCCGGCGTTTAAATCCTGGCTCAACCAGCTACGTGAGCCTCAGCAAGAAACTTAACTGTTCTGAATCCAAAAATAAGGGAAACACCCAGCTCCCCTCGCCGTCCGAAAAGCACAAGAGACACTCAGGCCCGGCACGCTCTCCCTGGCTGGCCCATATCGAGCGCGAATGCACCGAGGCGCTCGAATTACCAGACCTGACCCAGCGGCTGCCGCAAAACAGTCCTCCCCATCCTCCCCTGTTCAAACTTGCCTTTGTCTTTGCAAATGCAATATACAGCGACAGCTCAGGCAGACAAAGAAGAATGACTTAGGAAAGAGAGGGGAGAAGGAAGGAGCAAGTTAACCCTTCCTTTTGGGGGCCAATCTAGTCAACTAAGCCTGCATCACCACCCCTTCCTGGAAGAGGTGCCTCCGCGCCACCCCCCGCCCCGCCCCCACTGGTCTTTCCAGGTTACTCTTCCCTCCCCCAGGCCGTCCAGCCTCCGGAGGTAACTGAACTTCAACCACGCTCATTGAGTTGAACTACAACAGTGAACCCAAGCCACTCCTGCTGTATATGCTGAACCGGACACCAAAGGCTGCTGGTGTTGCTTAGCAAATCTCTGTGGAGGGGAGCCAGACCGAGTAAATGAAACACAGGATGCCCCATTCACTTTGAATTTCAGATAAATAACGATTCACTTGTTAATGTCTGGTATGCCCCATGCAATAGGTGGGGCGTATTAATACCAAAAAAGTATTTGTTGTTTATCTGAAATTCAGAGTTAATGGGGCATCCTATATTTTAGCTGGAAACTCTACCCAAGGGGACAGAGTAAAGATTAAAATCTTTTTTTTCTGCCCGGCAACCTGCAGGCCCTCTTGTATTCTAATCAGGCAATCCAGACGCCCGTTCCTTCCTTTCGGCCCCGGCCCCTGTGCATGGCAGACAGCTCAGTGGGAGCTTTTTCTGAGCTGCCACCTGCCTGGTCCGAGTGACCAGCACAGAGCCAGGCACATAGTAGGTGCTTACAATCCCTCATTCATTCCAGGCTGCTTGAGCTCTAGTTGGGAGTGTGAATCGGGCGGGCTAGCCGCTAGGCCGACCTTGACTCCACCGCAGGCTGAGCATCATGGCTAGGGCAGGGGTGAGGAGGTCAAACCACCGGCTTCCCGAGGTCGTTTTGAAGATCACATGAGGAAATGGCCAGGGAAATGGCTTGTAAAACCTTGGGCAGCAGGCAGGGATCGCCATGACCTCTGAGTGGCCCAGTTTACCACGGGGCCCCCACCAGCCCCGGGTCTGACATAGGAACTTCACGGGGACGCAGAAGCACATGGCAGGTGGAAGCCAGCGCCTGGGCACTGCCATAATGACCAACAACCGCTCGTTACTTTACAATTTGCCAACCGGGACACAGACATCCTGCAGAGGCCCCAGCACAGCCCCAGGACCCTCTGCCCCAAGGGTGGGCAGGCCTGTTTGCCCCCCGAAGATGGGGTCAGGTCCGAGGAAGCGGGTGCGAGGTGCCCACCCATGAGGTGGCGGCGCCAGGGCCTACCTTCTGGGCCTGCTGGATCATCTGCCTGACCACCTGCTTGAGGTGGGGTGCTTTCTCCTCCTTGGGGGGGTGGGTGAAGAGGGTGACGCGACTCACGCCGCGGTAAAAGCCGCTGTTGGTCCAGCCCAGGTCCAGCGGGGGCACCTCGGTGTCGGAGCGGTCGGGCCAGTAGGCCAGGGACTCCCCGGGTTCGGAGGAGGCCAGCGGCGCGGCCTTGGCCTTGGCTTTGGCTTTGGCCTTGGCCTTGCCCTGGGAGGCGGTGCTGGCGGCGGATGCGGCGTCCTCGTAGGGGCTCCAGGCGGCGCGGAGGGCCTGGCGCTCCTGGCTGGACAGGAAGTCCCGCAGCCGCTCCTGCTGGACCCGCTCCCGGTAGGCCAGCTCGCCGCCGCCCAGCAGCGCCTCCAGCGCCGCCCGCCGCCGCTCGCAGTAGTAGAAGGCGGCATGCGCCTCGGTCACCCGCTCGTTCACGTGGGCCTCGTCCAGGCAGCTCAGCTGGGACTCGGCCATGGCGCCGGCCACCCGCCCCGGCCCGGCAGCGGCCCCGGTCCCACCGCCGCACCTGGAGCCGCCGAGGGGCGGGGCGCTCACCTGGCCGCGAGGCGGGCCAATGGGCGCGGGCCGGGGCGCGGGCGCGGCCGTCGGGCGGGGGCGGGGCGGGGCGGCCTCTGCGGGCGCGAGCGGCACCGGCGACCTAGCGCGGGGGGCGGGGTGGGGTGGGGGGTGTCTTGGGGGACACGCAGGAGCTCCCACGTGCGGCCTCTGGCTCGCTTCCACCTCCCCGGCCAGACGCGTGGGGGGGGGGGGGCGAGAGGTGGGGAGCTCACCCTCCTGCCAGGCCAGAGCCAGAGGCAGCGCAGGTGCATGGTCATGTCCCCCCCCCCCCCCCCGCCCCCCTCCAGTCCCTTTCCGCCCCGCGGGGAGGCCCGAGCACGTGCTGGGCCGGGGCGCTTCTGGGGCTGCGGATCTGACCTCTCCCAGTGGGAGAGCCTGGAGACCCGCTACTAACTGGATGGTAAGGGGCGGGGAGTGTGCACAAGGAAAATGATAACAAAACCCCCAGCTCCAGGCCCACAGAGTCCCATTTCGGAGATCAGAGGCCCCCCTCCAGAAGCTGTCAATTCAACACCTTCAACACGATAAAATTTTCTTTTCTTTTTTTAAAGAAATATATTTTATTGATTTTTTACAGAGAGGAAGGGAGAGGGAGAGAGTTGGAAACATCGATGAGCTGCCTCCTGCACACCCCCACTGGGGATGTGTCCGCAGCCAAGGCACATGGTCTTGATCAGAATCGAACCTGGGACCCTTCGGTCTGCAGGCCGAGGCTCTATCCACTGAACCAAGCCGGTTTTGGCGCAATAAATTTTTCTTTAAAAAAAACCACACACAAAACAAAACCCACCCAAATGCAGCAAGGATGTACTAGTAAGCAAGCAGCAGTGGCGGAATTTCACCTCATTTTAATTTGAATCGGAGTGTGCATGTGTGTGCATGTGCGTGCGTGTGTATGTGTGTTTGGGCAAGATAGGCTGCCAGAGGCCTGATTACCATATTAGTGACTCAAAATAGATGTTTGAGCTCAAGGAAGAAAGCCCCACACGAGGAGGCACCACACACACACACACACACACACACACACACACACACACCACCCCCAGCAGCGCTCTGCTGTTTCCCACTGGATTCAATAGAATCTTCTTAGTCATTAACGTATTATTTTGTTCAGGCACTACTGTACATTTGATTCTCTACATTCAAAATATTTCCAGATCATAGCAACCAGGGGTTCACATTTCTCTCATCTTCGAGCACAGCATCTTAGAGCTTTAGAAACTGGTCCAACCCCCTCATTTACAGATGAGGAAATGGAGGCTTAGAAACGGGTGGTTTGCCCACGTTCCCTGTGAGAGACACGGCTGGGGGTTCCCTGTCTCAGAGCTCTTTGCCCTACATTAAAAGCATTTTTGTCTTTTTTATTTCTCTTGTGAAATGACAGGATTTGGGACCTGATTTGAACCCAGGGAATTTGAATAGGTTTCTTTTGATGGTCTTAAAATAAAATGAGGATTGGATTTTCAAATAAAAGCAAAAAAAAATTTTTTTTTTACAATAGCCAGTTCTGCCTGGCTGGTGTGGCTCGGTGTTTGAGTGCTGAACCTTGAACCAAGAGGTGATGGATTCAATTCCTGGTCCAGGCACAGACCAGGGTTAAGGGCGGGCTCAATCCTCAGTGGGGGGCAGGCAGGAAGCAGCTGATCAACAATGTTTCTCTCTCATGGCTGTTTCTATCTCTCTATCCCTCTCTCTCTCAAAATCAATAAAAAAAAACCCACATATTTTTAAAAGTTTTTTTTTTAAGTTAGTTCTGTCATCCTGTGTCAGCCCAGAGATCGGAGCGGTGAGTAATGAGGTGCTTGTCACTGTACCTGTGTCCTTTTTCTACTCTCGGGGATCGGCAAGCCTTACTCCTGCTAACACTCCACTTGTAAGTATAGACAAATGTTTGTCGTTAGACTGGAGGGCATTTAGGTTGTTTCCCAATGACTTGTGCCTTGGAAGCAAGCATTTACACAAGGCCTACTATGTGCTTGGCTCAGCACAGATTTCTTTAAAAAATGACTGACATGGGGGTGTAAAGTACAGCATAGAGAATATAGTCAACAATATTGTAATAACTAGGGTGGTGTCAGATACGGGTACGAGACCTATCAGGGTGATCACGTTGGAAGGTATCTAAGTGTCTCATCACTGTGTTGTACACCTGAAACGAATATAATATTGTATGTCAACTCTCACTGAAAAACAAATTAAAAAAAAGAGAGAATGAATTGGGGCCAAGAGGCAGGTATGTGCAGGAGGCTGTGGGGATGCTGAGGGGAGGAGTAATTAAGCTATCCAATGGGATGTGGGTGAGAAGGGCTTCACCTGGCAGGAAGGGATTTTGCGTGGAGCCTAAAAGGATGAGAATTCAAGGGGGAGAGAGAGCAAGGACATTTGAGGCAAAGAGAGTTGAGATTGAGTGTCAGAGCATGAGGCTGGTATCAGGTACACATGGGTTCAGTTCAAGACACAGTCATGGGCCTCATAGCGACATTTTGGTCAACGATGGATGTCAGTAGTCCCTTCTATACTAATAAAAGCCTAGGTGATCCTTGTGCCCTTGTGTGCGATGTCATCACAAGATGGCCAACACAAAATGGCCACCACAAGATGGCTGTGTGCACAGCAGAGCTGGGGCCTGGCAGTCACTCCTTGTGGTGAGGCCTGGGGGTCCCTCAGCTCTGTGTGGCACAGAGGAGGCCAGTTCTGGCGACTCCACTGCCTCGCACAGAGGAGGCAGGTCCCAGGAGAGGATGTAGTTGCAGCAGGGAAGGGCAGTTGGGGGCGGTCAGGCTGGCAGGGAAGCAGTTAGGTGTCAATCAGGCCAGCAGGGGAGCAGTTAGGGGCAATCAGGGAGGCAGGCAGACGAGCAGTTAGGAGCCAGCAGTCCCAGATTGTGAGAGGGATGTCATACTTCGGGACTGGGCCTAAACCAGCAGTCAGATATCCCCCCGAGGGGTCCCAGATTGGAGAGGGTGCAGGCCGAGCTAAGGGACACCCTTCTCCCCCACTGTGCATGAATTTTGTGCACTGGGCCTCTAGCCTATAATAATGAAAGCATGATATGCAAATTAACTGAATGGCCGAACAGCAGAATAACCATCCAGATGACCAAGCTATAACATGCACTGGTGCCAGGTCAGCCAAGGCGGGTGCTATGCGATTGGTGGGAGGGGCCATCATTGCTGCATGATCGCCCCTCAGAGGGAGGCCCAGAGGGTGTGTGGCAGCAGATGCAGGCAGTGCCAGGCCAAGGCAGGTGTGGGCAGGGGGCAGGGCCACAGGGCTGCAGGGCAGCTGGGGCTACGAGGGCTCTGGCAGCTGGGGCTGGGAGGCAGCTGTGGCTGTGAAGGCCTACCCTTGCACGAATTTCGTGCATCAGGCCTCTAGTACTATTTAATAAAAGAGTAATACGCAGATTGACTATCATTCCAACACACAAGAGGGCTGTCCCCATGAGGTCAAAGATCTTGCCCCATGTGGATACAAGATGGCCACAATAAGATGGCCAGCAGGGGAGGGCAGTTGGGAGGGACCAGGCCTGCAAGGGAGGGCAGTTGGGGGCGATCAAGCCTGCAGGGGAGGGCAGATAGGAGTGACCAGGTCGGCAGAGGAGAGAAGTTGGGGGCAAACAGGCTAGCAGGAGAGCAGTTAGACATCAATCAGGCTGGCAGGGGAGCAGTTATGGGGTGATCAGGCTGGCAGGCAGAAGCAATTAGGGACAATCAGAAAGGCAGGCATGTGAGCAGTTGGGAGCCAGCAGTCCTGGATTGTGAGAAGATGTCCGGCTGCCAGTTTAGGCCTGATCCCTCAAGGGGTGCCCAATTGGAGAGGATACAGGCTGGGCTGAGGGACAACCCACCCAACCCCGTGCACGAATTTCGTGCACCGGGCCTCTAGTAAGATTATAATGAGCTGAAAAATCACTATAGCCTAGTGTCATAGCCATGGCAAGGTCGTGGTGCAACAGGTCACTCATGTGTTTGTGTTGTAAACACACCTACTGCACTGCCAGTGGTACCACAGCCCAGCAGTACAGTTACATACAGCGCATAATGCTTGGTCATGATACTAAATGACTATGTTACTGGTTTATGTATTTACTGTACTTTTTGTTGTTATTTTAGAGTGTATTCTTTCTACTTATTAAAGAACCCCCAAACAAAGTTTGCTGTAAGATAGCATGCCATGTTCTTCTAGCTGCAGCCTCATACAGCTTATGTTTACCTGTGTCTCGACCATACCATTTTCTCTTGTTTTTTATTTAATCTCATGGTTTTTTTTTTTGCACAGTCACATGCTCTGCAGGCCTGTAGCCTCGGAGCAATGGGCTATCCCTATAACCTAGGTGTGTAGTAGGCTGTCCCAACTAGGCAAGTGCTCTATGATGTTTGCACAATGACGAAAGCACCTAAGGACGCATTTCTCAAAATGCACCCCCATTGTCAAGCGGCCCATGGCTGTGCTTAACCCCCAGAGCCTTAGTGTCCCCATTTGTAAAAGGGGATACTAACCCTGACCTCCTATGAGCTCTCAGATTGACGTAGGGATTAACTGAGATCAGGTATTTGACTTAATTAGTTCTGTCTGACTGGTAGACAGTGGTTTACAGCCGCGATTCTAAAACTTCACTGTGCTCAGTAGGCACTTGGGCAATCTCGCTAAAATTGAGATCCTGGCTCAGTAGGTGTGAGGTGGGGCCCGAGGTGCTCCATTTCTAGCAAGCTCCCGGGGAGGGCTGGCAGTGCGGGTTCACAGATCACACTGCGCATGGCAAGGGTTTCAGAGGCCGGTGACTAGGAGCAGGAACTTTCATGTCAGAGAGTCCCGGAATGGAGGCCCACTTTCCTGGGACAAGCTGTGTGTCCCCTTTCTGAGCCTCAGTCACATCATCGGTGAAATATGGGCAGTACTAAGTCCTGGGCCGTGTGAGAAAGGAAACAAGCTAATGGATATACATTAGTTACAGGAGGGTCTGGAAGCCAGGGAAGAGCGGTTGGTGTTAAAGTTTGGGTAAGTGGGCCGGAAGGAAGGGACATCGGGGCCAAATTGTGGGGTCCTAGACTTTAGATCTTATCCTATAGCTGCAGAGGAGCCATCAAGGTTAAGAGAGTAATATTAAAAAATAGCAATTACGCTGAGACCGGTTTGGCTCAGTGGATAGAGCGTCGGACTGCGGACTGAAGGGTCCTGGGTTCGATTCCGGCAAGGGCATGTACCTTGGCTGCGGGCACATCCTCGGTGGGGGGTGTGCAAGAGGCAGCTGATCGATGTCTCTTTCTCATCGATGTTTCTGACTTTCTATCCCTCTCCCTTCTGCTCTGTAAAAAATCAATAAAATATATTTAAAAAAATAGCAGTTACTATGTGCCTGGCACTGTGCTAAATATTTTAAGTAACCTCCAAAAATCCCTAGTGGAAAAATGATTATCATCCCCATTGTACAGCTGAGCAAACGGAAGCACAGCGGGCTCTGGGTTGCCCAGGCAAAGAAGAGCCAGGATTAAAACCTGGACCCAGAGCCTGACTACCTGCCCCTTTGTTTTGCTGCCGGTGTTGAGAGCGCTGGAAATGGATGTTAGTAAAAGACAGTGTTCCCCTTATTTTACAACTTATTCATTCAACAAACATCTGCCGAATCATTAGCCTTACACTATAGGTTACAAACCATCCACTCATTCGCCGTGTCCTTATTGAGCCTTGCTGAGCACAAGGCTCTGCGCGCTAGAGACGCAGCTCCGATAAGGACCACGGCCTGGCCCGTGTAGAATGATTACCACGTGGTTTTGCTCTGACGGAGCACAGATGTTACAGGACACAGAGTGGAAGAGAACAAAAGGTGAGAATCTGAGTAGAATCCTTGAGCGACAGTTCACATCGGACATCTTCCTTAGATCCGATTGAAACACTGTGGACTTGCTGTAATGTTTCCCTCTACATACCAATGCCGTGTGGATCCCGTCTACATCGCTGAGTAGTTAGTGTGTACTAGACAACACGCGTGTCTCTGAGAATAAGAAAGAAGGAGAAATCAGACATGCAGCCAGCTGGGGTGCTGGCTGCCTTTGCTTAGCGGGGAGTCAGATACCCCGTCTTTACAAGGCTGGTTGGTAAGTGACACAGTGGCCTTCGCCGAGCGGTTTTAGGCCGTGGAGGGATTTTCATGTGCAGTTATCTGATCTGACTGCCACCATCTGGGAAAGTGGTCACTGTTCGGTGTCACAGAGGGATACACGAGGCTCCGGAAGGTCTGTTCAGGGTTCAGGGTTATCCGCTGCAGGTGGAAATGCCCGGGCCCCCCACCCTGCCGCCAGCTGAGCACTCCCCCGACCTTCCTCCCACCCCACCAGCTGAGCACTCCCTGGCCCCTTCCCCGCCCCCCCTCCCCCCACTCCCGACCCCGCTGCCACCAGCTGAGACCTAGAAGAGCCTCATCAGCCAGGAAGCCATTCCTTTCAGCCACCGGCTCGGTGGTGCCGGGGACATTCCAGGAAAGGTGGCATCCCAGGAGGCCTCTGGCTCTGCAGGTTCCTCCTGCCTTGGGTCTGGAGTTCCCCTGAGCCAGGCGGGGCTCCTCTCTGAGGCCAAGGGGGCAAGGTGCCTGGGCCTTCCTGAGAAATCACGCCCCCTGCTTCCTTGGCAAGGAATCGTGCCTCTCCCTCCTGCTTGGGAACTTGGCTCTCGCCCACCTTCCCCTCCCCCACGGCACCCTGCTGGCGGCGTGAGCAGCGGAGAAAGGACACGGGTAGTTAGCAGTAATTGTCCCTGTGTTCATCCCGGGGCATCGTGGGGAATGTGAGTCCCCAGACAGTCCGCCTCTGGACATATGCTTAGGTGAGTTCCCAGGGCTGACTTTCCTCTCCGTGCCAACCCGTGTCACGAGTGCTATTCTGAAACGTCGAGGGCTCTCTCGCGTCTTTGTGAAATCCGTGCTCGCTGCTGCTGTGCCCAGAGAGGATGTGAGACGAGGGCAGAGGCTACGGCGGGCACCGCGAGGGAGGCGGGTAGGTGCCAGGACCCAACTCGTTAAACAGCTTTCACTGCTGACCTGCTCCTCCGGCCTGAGAACTGCACACACACACACACACACACACACACACACACACGCAAACACACACACACGCGCACACACACACACACACACACACACACACACACACCATCTCCCCTCCCTGAGGCCGTCCCCCTCCTTCCAGGAGCTATGGAGCTTCTGCTACGTGCCCAGCACAGTCCTGCCCTCCCAGACCTTCCAGACTTGGGGACTTCGTTGTATCTGCAACTTTGGAAACATATGGGTTCTTCTCCTCGCCTCCGCTTCCTGGACACTACAATCCCTGGGTTTTCTGCCCCTCCTGTTACTCATTCTTAGTCCGCTGTGGTCACCCCTTACAGGTCGGGGCTGATCCTCAGGGCAGGGCACAGCCACGGGGAATTCCTGGGGGAGCTGAGCAGGTGGCTGGACCTGCCTTCACCCTCGGGCTCAGAGCTGCTGAGGAAACGCCTCCCTCCTCCTCCTCCCACCCCCACCGGCTGGCAGTGCGGGGTGGAGGAACTGGGGTGTGTCTGGAGTATTCAAGGACACCTTTTTAAAACAGCTCTGACCTCAAACAAGGGGCTGGAGCTGCAATTATCTATCTACTTGGTGTCTGCTTATTCCTGTCTTTGGGGACTGAAACCTAAATGTCCCAGGGCTCGGACCCTCGGTGCACCCCTCTCTAGGGCAAGGCCCGAGGAGCACCTGTCAGGAGAGGGACCGGGTAGACCCAAGGAAGTCTGGGAAGCACATGGCATTGTCCCTGCCCTCGCAGGCTGGTGAGGATGTGGGCACAGGCCCATAGAAAGGCAGGGGCATTGAGAGCAGCCCAGGGGTCCTACCTCCATCTCCCCGCCCCCACCTCCGGGGCGCAGCTGGAACCACGCCAAGGACGGGGGGGGGGGGGGGAAGGTTTTCCAGGAGAGAAGGTGGCTGGTCTGGGCCGTCTGGTGTGTAAGGGTGGGGCGCCCAGAGGCAGGCAGATGGGCCTGCGGGAGGGACGGTGGCTCTAGCCGCTGCCGACCCGGCCTGGCCTGCGTCTCCCTGCCAGATTCACTCCTTTGTCTCTGTTTCTATGAGTTTGTTTCTATTGTTTTTGTTTGTTTATTTTTAGGTTCCACATGTCAGTGAAATGATCAAGCACTTGCCTTTCTCTGCCTTATTTCACTTAGTATATTACCCTCTGGTTCTGCTCATGTTGCAAATAGCAAGATCTCACTTTTTTTTTTTAGTGGCTGAATAATATTCCATTATATATACACTAGAGGCCTGGTGCACAAAATTCGTGCACGAGGGTGCGAAGGGGGGGTGTCCCTCAGACCAGCCTGCACCCTCTCCAGTCTGGGACCCCTCGAGGGATGTCCGACTGCCCGTTTAGGTCCGATCCAAACCGGCAGTCAAACATTCTTCTCACAATCCAGGACTGCTGGCTCCAAACTGCTCACCTGCCTGCCTCCCTGATTGCCCCAACTGCTTCTGCCTGACAGCCTGATCACCCCCTAACCACTCCCCTGCCAGCCTGATTGATGTCTAACTGCTCCCCTGCCAGCCTGTTTGCTCCGAACTTCTCTCCTCTGCTGGTCTGGTCACCCCTAACTGCCCCTCCCTCTTGCCAGCCTGATTGCCCACAACTACCCTCCCCTGCTGGCCTGATCACCTACAACTGCCCTCCCTTGCAGGCCTGGTCCCTCCCAACTGCCCTCCCCTGCTGGCCATCTTGTGGTGGCCCTCTTGTGTCCACAAGGGAGCAGCCATCTTGTGTATTAGAGTGATGGTCAATCTGCATATTATTCTTTTATTAGATAGGACACCACGTCTACTCTACCCATCCATTCATCAGTGGGCACTTAAGCGACTTCCCATCTTGGCTCTGGTTCAGATGCTGCGTCTGATGGTTGCCAGGCAGGAGCTGGGCAGAGAGTGGGTGAAAAGATCAGAGGGATTAAGAGGCACAAATGGCCAGTTATGAAAACAGTCATGGGGATGGAAAGCACAGCATCAGGAATATCGTCAATAGCATTCTTTTTTTTTAAAATATATTTTTTTATTGATTTCAGAAAGGCAGAGGGAGAGATAGAAACATCAATAAGAATCATTGATTGGCTGCCTCCTGCACACCCCCCACTGGGGATCAAGCCCGCAACCCGGGCATGTGCCCTGACGGGGAATCGAACCTACTCCCTCCTGGTTCATAGGTAGACACTCAACCACGGAGCCATGCCAGCTGGGTTAGCCAATAATATTGTCCTACCCATGTAGGGTGCCAGGCGGGCCGTAGAATCGCCAGCAGATGGCTTTGTAAGGCATGTACATGTCTAGCCATTATGGTGAACACCTGAAATTAACATGACATTGTATGTCAACTGCACTTGAAAAACACATTAAAAAAAGAATCATTCCGTTACTTGGCCAACACCCTCAGCACTGTTCCTTGCCGGCCACCCCACAGGCAGCCATCACCTGGACCGGGGGGGCGGGGGCGGGGGGCGCACCCAGGGTGGGGGCCTCTCTCCGAGCTGATTTACTCCAGCAGCAAGTTACCAGAGTGACCCATGCAGAGAGACTTGGACTGAACATAGGACAGGCAAGTTACAAAGAGGGGAGAGGTCTTTGTAGGAGCATGTGCCTGGGGGCCGGGGGTCAGGTGAGAAGGCTGCTTTGGCTATCTGGAGGGCACAGTGGGGCTGTGCTCCATGGCCGGGCCCTTCCCAAGCAGTTCCTCTCCTGTGTTTCCTTCTCGTGACACCTCCGTGCTAGTGGCTCTGGCTCTCCGGGTGACCTCAGGGAGGTCAAGTGACTTGTCCAGGCTCACACAGTCAGTGGCAGAGTCTGGACGGGGACCCGGGTCTGTCTGACTCAAAGCTGGTGCCTTCTCCACTGGGGTGAACAGGACTCAAGTGTTGGTTTAGCTTATGCTGGCTGCACATATCAGCGATTTAGACCAAGGAGAGACACAGCCTCGCCTTTATTTTACCGGTAAGGAAACTCGGGCCCAGAGGGGTGAAGACACGTCCCTAAGGCCCAGTGACCCCGAGGGAGTGAGGACAGCATCCAGGCTGCAGAACGCCCGCCCGGCTCTCCTTTTCCCCTGCACGCCCCATCTCATCTGGACTTGCCATGGTAACCAGCCCTCCTTTCAGCGTGGGAAGCAGAGGCTGACTAGCGGTTACCTAGCAACTCCCCATAACCAGGTCAGACGGCACAGGGGGAGGGGGGCCCCTCGCTGCCCACCCTGGGGAATTCTGACCTGTGGAAATGGAAGTGCCCACATCAGAATGTGTTCGCAAATGACCCTGGGCAGAGCCGTCCCTGGGAGAACCTGTGCTGCGGGGCTCCGTGAGTTGCTGGGATTTATGACACAGACTGGGCTGCCAGGGCCTCTGTGCCCACAGCAGACACAGGGCCTCATTATGTGCGGCCTGGGTTCTGTGACCAGCATGGAAGCCGACCCCAGGGACGTGCTGGCTTCATCTGCATGTGGAAATCCAACAGGAGGGTGGTGGGTGAGTGTGTGTGAGAGACACAGATGCTGTGTGTGTGAGAGAGAGACACAGATTCTGTGTGTGTGTGTGTGTGTGTGTGTGTGTCTGTCTACATAGGCATTCTGACTTAAGGGGAAAGCTGGGAGCTGTGCTCCCTCACACTGCATTCTTGATCCTTAACTACCTGGAGAAATGTTTGTGGAATGGTCTGGCCATTTAAGATGTGACCTTTTAATATTCTCTGCAGATTGGGTCTTTTTCTGAAAACATATTTTATTGATTTTTTTACAGAGAGGGAGAGGAATGGAAAGAAACATTGATGAGAGAGAAACATCAATCAGCTGCCTCCTGCTGATCCAATGGGGATGTGCCCGCAGCCAAGGTACATGCCTCTGACCGGAATCAAACCTGGGACCCTTCAGTCGGCAGGCCGACACCCTATCCACTGAGCCAAACCGGTTTCGACCGTGTTGTCTGGGTCTTGACAGCCGCTGCCCACATCCTTCGTTAAAGTAATGTTGATCGAGCCTCTGTGTGCCACGCACAGTGCTGGATGCTGGGCCGACAACAGTTTACAAAACAGAGACGGCTCCGCCCTCAGGGAGCGCACAGTCTAGCAGTCATACAGCCAGTCCAGGGCCATCATCGGGGGCTCCTCAGGAAAAGCACCGGCAGCCACGAGGCTCTCCAATGCAGGGACGGGGGACGCCCTGCCCAAGGGCCCTGGAAGGCCGGAGAAATCATGTGGTCTGGCCCTGCCACGGCATTAGGGGTGAGTTAATTAAGTGTTTGACCAAATATAGCGGGCTGATTTCATAGGCTGTGAAAGATGTAATAAATACTCAAATGGCCCTTGGCTGACAAAAGGCTCCCTACCCCAGGTAACGGGAAGGATGGTTTTAGATTGGGGGTCAGAAAAGAACACTTTGAGAAAGTGACATTTAAACCAAGACCTGGAGACGCACGGCAATTGGCCAGGTGCAGAACGGGGTGCACTCCAGCCGAGGGGACAGCGGGTGCAAAGGCTGTGGGGACAAATCCGTGGCCATCTGGAGGCCGGGGGAAGGCCAGTGGGGCGGGAGCATGAAGGTGAGGAGGGGAGAGGCTCTGGGGGGGGGGTTAGGGCGGGAGGCAGGGCCAGACCTCCCAGGGCCGCTCTGGGACTTTGCGTTTCAACCCAAGTGCGAGGGGCAGGGGAGGGACGCTCTGCCGTCTGTGAGGAGAAGGGAGTGGGGGCACGAGGGCGGCAGGGAGGAAGGGGCGGAGGCTGTCCCGTCGCTGAAGGGAGAGATGGCGCTGGCATGGCTGTGGCCACGGAGAGGCGTGAAGGAACCCGAACGGCACTTTTCAAAAGGACGGGCACGATGTTTTCCCATGCCCTTGCCTTGCTAGAGCGAGGCCCAACTGTCGACTTCAGACAGACAGACGGCCGATGTCCTGGCCGTGCCATCTGCCCCCCCGCGGCCTGTTTGGCTTCGGGCTGGCTCAGACTAAGGGTGGCACACGGGCCACTCCCCGCCTCCCGCAGGCCCCCGCCGGGTGACGGGGATCAGCGTTGTCTCGAGCTTTCCCAGAGCAGCTTTCACAACGAACGTGTCCGCAACCGCCGCTCGCGTTCAAAATCACTGCTGCTCGGAAACCCCGTTCGAACTTCACCCGAAGGCCCTGCCCCTGCAACTTCCTGACTCCTGATGGAGATCAAAGTCGCCTGCGCAGCCAGCGATGACGTCATGACGAGAGGGCGGAGTCACGTCTCTGCCCCACAGCCCGAGCGACCGATTTGTCAGCAAGAAGGAACGATGCCCCGATGTCCCTAGAAAAGGGCCCAAGACCAAGCAGCTCTTTAGCCCTCTGCCAAGGCCCTGCCCTTGGGCTCAAAGTGTGGTCCGCGGCCAAGCAGTCACTTCTGGGACTGGCCGAAAGGCAGGATGGAGTCAGGACCTGTGTTTATTTTTTTTCTATTTTTTAATTTTTTAAAATGTATTTTATTGACTTTTTACAGAGAGGAAGGGGGAGGGATAGAGAGTTAGAAACATCGATGACAGAGAAACATCAATCGGCTCCTCCTGCACACACACCCTCCCGCTCTCACTGGGGATGTGCCTGCAACCAAGGTCCATGCCCTTGACCGGAATCGAACCCGGGACTCTCCAGTCCGCAGGCCCACGCTCTATCCGCTGAGCCAAACCGGTCAGGCCAGGACCTGCGTTTAACACACTCCCCAGGCAACTCACAGGCACGTTTATTTTGAGAAGCACCCGCCTCAGATCAGCCCGGGGCCTGACAGTGGGGGCAGGGCAGGTGCCAGCGCTGGGAGCGCAGCGGGCCTCGAGCCTCGGCCTGCAGAACGGGCATGCCGTGGGTGAGACCCAACTGGTCCGACAGGAACTGGATTTTCGCTGGAAGGTCCCTCTCCCTGTCCCAGAGGGCAGTGCGGCCGCGCCCTGGGGCCGGGATGCTACTGGGGGGCCGCACTCGCAGGGGCTCCCCGGCGGCACCAGGCCGGCGTGGACGGGGTGGGCCTCCAGGCCTGTTCCCTGGGCGGCCGGGGGGCGCCTTCCCCCTGAATGGCCCAGAGTGAGCAGGCCATGTGGGCGCCTCAGTTGAAAGGACCCCACAGTGGCCTCTGGGGGAGAGAAGGCCCAGTCCCGGGGTTCTGACAGCTCTGCCCGCACATGGGGTCAGCCTCCAGCGCCCCCCTCGGGCTGTTTAAAGCCTGGGCTGTAAATACTGTGAAATCAGACATTAACTCTGGCTTTTATTTTCCATACCCTGTTCCCATTGCCTCGCACCAAAAAGCTGACCGGGTCCCCTTCGCCTCTGCTCTGCCTCCATCCCTGTGGCGCCTTTGCCCCTGCCAGCCGGCTCCCTCTCTCCCTCGTTCCTCCTCCCACTGCCTCCGCCTCCCCCCCCGCCCCCCCAGCCTCTGCCTGCTGACGCCTCTCTTCCCGGCCCAGCCCACTTGCCCTCTTGCCCCCCCGCCCCCCCCCCCCCCCCCCCCCCCCCCCGCCTCTCACGCGGCCGCTTCATCTTTTGAAATATCTTCGCTCCTTTTTCCTTCCAGCGCTTTCATTTTCAGAGGCTACAAGACGCCCCTCACGCAGCTCGCCCCCCCCCCCTTCTCTCAGGCTGCTCTCCCCCCTCCCATGACCCACCACGGAGTCCCTGCTTGTCCTGTTTTGCTCTGAAGGTGGCGGGGGATCAGAGGATCGTAGACTTCAGAGCCAAAGGGACGTAGCCCGAGTCACACTGACAGTTCCTTCTGAGTCACAGACTCATTCTTCCGCTTCTGTCGCCTTCAGTGATGGTGGTCCTGTCCCTCCTTCCAGCAGCAAGGATGAAGGAAGAAGGAACAGACCCCCACTCCCCCCAAATGCCCCTCGCTAACACACTCAACCCAACCCTTTCTTCCTGTCTCAGCACGTGTGCACTCGCTCTCTCTCTCTTTCTCTCTCTCTCTCTCTCTCTCTCTCTCTCTCTCTCTCTCTTTCTTCTAGGTGCCTTCATGCAGAGGTGTGCTGCCAGCTACCCTAGGACAGAGTCAGCAAACTCATTAGTCAACAGAGCGGCAAACTGCGGCAAACTAGTGGTTTGCCGACCACCGCCCTAGGCCACTGAGCGTCCTTCCCGGGGCCGCTTCCCCAGCCTGGCTGGCTGTTTCCTGCCCAGGGGTGAGTCCTGGGAGACACAGTCCACTTTGAGATGCTCAGAGACCGGCGGTGGGTTCCCCAGGTGCGGCTCTCGGTGGAGGGAAGGTGCCAGCCCAGGTCCAACCGTCAGGGGAACAGGAAGCTCTTCTGACAGCCAGGCCCCACCCAGGGTCATGTTCAACCAACCAGTCAGCCAATCACTGTGCTCTGTGGCCCGGGCTTCCCTCCGTGCCACCGGGCGCGGCATCCTCAAGACGCAGCAAACCAAGACAGAAAGCAAACAGGGCCCAGAAGCGACACCCTGTCACCCTGCGGCCCCAGGACGAGGACTCCACCACCGCATCCTCGGCCAGGGCTTCTCGGGCACCTGACAGAGGCTAGGGGCGTACCCCCAGGCCCGCCCCCGGGAGATGTGTGGAAGCCCCTTCCCTTCCCAGCGCTTGGCCCCTCGCGGGGTCCCCGTTTCTCCACGCCAGCCAGGGAGCAGCCATGGAGCAGCGCCTGGCGGAGAGGAAGGGGCCAGCCCCGGCCGCCGGGGCTCCAGCCCAGGCCTCACACTCAGCCGCTCAGGCTCAGACTTGAGCGGCTGCGCCCTAAATTCCCGATCCAGCACGCTCTCCCCTGGAGATGAGGCGGGAGGCTGCCCTGCAGAGCCTCGGGGCGAGTCGGGGTGCAGGTGAGCCAGAACACGCCCCGCCGAGGCCTGCCCGCCCTGGGTTCTGCATCCCGCTCCGGCTGGGGATCTCTGCTCGGCTCCCTGAAATGCCCAAGACCGGCGGCCATGGTGCCATCTTTAGGAGAGGGAGGATTTCAGTTTCCCTGCCTCTCCTCCTCCAAGCGCCCCCACCTCCTGCACACCCCTTGGTGGTGGTGGGGGGGCAGGGGGGCGGGCAGAAAAACAAGTATGAATATAAGCTTCCACTGAGTTCCTTTCATATCAACTAACTAACCAATTAAATTGCCAATAAATTACTATAATAAAATGTGTGTATCCATAGGCATATATGTGTGTGCATGTGCTCGCGCGCACGGACACACACACACACACACACACACACACGTATGCAGTCCCGGCCTTTCCTCCCGCTTCCTCTTGCTGGCGGCTCAGACACAGCCTCCGGCCCGGAGCGGGGCCTCACCGGCTCATGGGCGCCACGTAGTTGGCGGGGAAGAGGCCCAGCTTGCTGTGCAGGCGGCCCGTCCACCAGGACGGGTGCGAGCTGTCCAGGACCTCGACCACCTCTCCGGAGCGGAAGCCCAGCTCGTCGTCCTCCAGCGCCTCGAAGTCGTACAGTGCCCGGGCCCACCGCACTCGCTGTGGGGGGAGCACAGGGGGCGCCTATGAGCTGGTGGCCTCCGGGCACTGCCCCACAGAGGGGCTCTGCCGGTCTGACTTCCAGACAAAGCCCTGTGAGCAGCCTGCCCCGAAGGCTGAGGCGTGCCTCTCGGGAGCCGTGTCACCCCATGTCACCCCATGTCACCCGCTGCAACGGAACGCAGATGCGGCTGCCCGGCCCTGAGCGCCAAGTCCAAAGTCATCGTCGAGGCTCAGGACTTGGGCTGGCAGAGTCTCCGAGGCCCCAAGAGAAGGCTTGAGGACGACTCTCCCCCGTCAACAGGTGCTCTTTCTGCTTTGTTCACCCGACGAACAGACGGCGGTGCCCCAACAGCCCTTGGGGCCCGCGCCCCCGAGTCAGGGTGGATCAGGGATCTGGGCAACGCATCTCCCTCCACCAGGGCCAGAGCCCAGAAATGGGAGAAGGTCAGGGCCAGGCCCCCGGCCAGCTGCGAACAGGGGGCTGGATTGTGCGGGGCTGGGACCAGCCCCGCCGTAACACTCCCCCCGCCGCCACCGCCTGGGCTCCCACTGCCTCTGCTTGAGCTCCGTGCAGCTGGCATCTCCTGGGGAGGCAACCGTTTCTCTAACTGCCTCTCTTACGCCGCCCCTGAGCCCGGCGGGACGTCCACGTACCCCGGCCACTTGCAGCTGCACTGGGTCCGTGTGTCTCCGGTGCATGAGGGTGGCATTCACTTCGCTGCCCGTGCTCATGCCACAGTGTCCGTCGTTTATGTCGAGGCTGCCTCCGCGGCGGTCCTGGAAACAGACCGAGAGGACCTGTCACCCCGCCGGCCCCGCACCGCCTCCCGGTGCCCTGCGCGGACAAACACGGCCCGGGTCCCGGTAACACTTGCTGGTGATGCCGATGGACCCTACAGACGATGGTGAGAGGCGGAGGGGGGGCAAAGACACCTGAGATTCTGGACAAACATGATGGCAGGCCCATTTATTCCACCAGGAAATGCTCACCAGGCACCTTCCGTGTCCTAATGCTGCTCTCAGCAAGGGGGACACGAGGCTGGAAGAGAAGGCCCCTTGTCCTCATGGGGCGTCCGTTCCGAGGGGGATCACGCACACGTAAGTGATAAGTGAGCAGGGAGACAAAAGTCTACGTTTGCCTGGGTAAGCAGGGAGGGCTTCAGAGAGGAAGTGATGCTTGAATTCCAGCTTAACGGGGGAGCGCCAGAGGGGACAACACATAGAAGATCCAACGGGCATTCCGGTAACCAACGGCAGCGGAGCACTGTGGAGTGTGTGTGTGTGCAGGGAGCAGAGGCAGGCGCAGGAGGGAGGCTGGGGAACAGATGTGTGAGCTCACAAAGGACTCTGTGCCCTGCGAAGGAATGTGGGGACGATGTTATCTGGCAG